>CAWUFW010000231.1:1237500-2462500 GCA_963921515.1 Calotriton arnoldi | reverse complement strand
ATCTGGGGGGGATGGCCTAGATGGGTATACATCTGGATCATGAAGGTCTGGAGGATCTGTGGGATTGTTGTAATCGTCCCATGTATCCTGTGGTGGAGTATTGTCATCATCAGGGTCATCTATAGGGTCCTTATCGTGTCCACCCCCGTCCCCTAGATCATCCTCATCCTGTGGTGGTAAGGGTGAGTATGGAAGTATTGGAGAGAGTCTAGGAGAGTGTATAGGAGACAAAGATTTGGTAGGAAGAATAGGAGAAGAGGGTCTTAGGGGTGAAGTTGCAAAGTCTCTTTTCTTCACAGGTACCTCAGGAGGGTGTGAGGTATCTGATTTCCTCTTCTTTGTTGGGAGACTGAGAATATGGCCTGTTTTAGGGTCCACATGTAAAGTCTTTTGTTTTGGATCGATAGGATCTGGTCGAAAAAGCTCTTCCTGCTTGTTATCTCCTTTCAGTGCCGATTTTTTCGGTTCCGAACGTGGTTTTGATTTGGATTCTGAAGCCGTAGGAGGGGTCTTGTGCTCCTTTGGCTTCGACGTCGGTGCCGAGTCAGGAATTTTCTTCGGATCCGAAGGTTTTCGGTGTTTGTTCGGTTCCGAGGTCTTATGGTCTTTCGGTGCCGAAGGGTTCGGTGCCGAGGTCTTTTTGGACGTAACGGGAATAGGGTGTACCCCTGATTTCGGTACCGAAGGTGTCTTATGGGTACTGATAAGCGGGTTGCTCGGTCCCGAGCTGCCAGAAGGCTTTTCCTTTGTCTTCGGAGCCGGGCCCAGAGGCGGGGCTTCTGAAGTTTTCCCTCGGTCTCGACTAAGGCCTTCAGGCGAAGTTTTGACCGGAGCCTTCTGTTTATCTGGTGGGGCAGGGGCATGGACGTTTGTACTCACTCGTTGACCTGGAGTGATGTGGTCATCGGAGTCGTCAGCTTCGGAGACAATATCGAGCTCCTCTGAATCCTCTGCAACATCGGGGCGTTCGTCGAAGATGTTGTGTGGCGCCGGTGTAGCCTGTTGAGCCATAACGTGTCGTCGAGCCCGGCAATCACGGATAGTCTTTTTAGAGCGAAAAGAGGCACAGGCTTGGCAATCCTTTTCTTCGTGTTGTGGCGAGAGGCAAAGGTTGCAGACCTTGTGGTGGTCACTGTGTGGAAATTTAGCTCCACCCTGGGGGCATTTTTTAAATGGAGTCCTTTCCATTAGCCGTAGGCCCGAATGGCGTCGATAGGCCCAGCGGCACGCGTCGACGACCGGAATCGAGGATTTTGAAGTTAGCGCGTCGAAGGGCACGCAAACGAAAACAATACCGTCGAGTGGTGATGGGTTGCACGTCGAAAAGGGTTGGAAACAGGGTACCGAACCAGAGCGCAGCAAGTCACATCTGAACCCGATGGCGGAAATAAACAATCTGAGGATGGAGTCCATGCCCATGCGCACTATCGTCCAAGGGAGGAGTCACCTATCTCGTGACTACAAAGACTTCTTCCAAGACAACAACAAACTGCAAACATCCGAGCCCACCACCAGATGGCGATCTATGCACAAGTATGTATTCTGCAGCTCATATGCCTCGAACATTCTGTTACTCGTCTGGGGATGTTCTAATGCAGAAAATGGAACTGCCCAGGTACAAAGTCTACATAATACATATTAGCACCTGAAGAGGAACATTGGGAGCTGGCCACTCAATTAGAATGCTCCCTATGTTGGCTACAACTACCATTATTGGCCTCATTAGGAAGGATCCAGTGGCTGCCAGCTCCCGACATCCTTCAGTGTGCTGCATAAGCAGAAGCATGGTGGAACTGTGCTGAAGGAGCCAGTCTTTTCTTTTCTCCACATGCTGCTGCATAGTTGTTCTCAATTCCCTGGTACATGATGTTGCTCCACAAGTTGCCTTGCGGAAACCAAGACTAATCAACCACAGAAGTAGAAAAAAGTAAACATTTTCCTTCGAATGTAGAACCTAGTGATTCTATGCAATCTCAGTGAAGACATCAGTTGGCAATGGAACTGTAGTAATCTCTACAAAGACAGGTGATAGCTTCCTAAGGAAGTGAAGCATTTTATTTCTAAATAATGTTATTTGCGATGTCACATCCATGAGATCAGCGATATCACATCAGAGGTCAATGGCGATTTCAGCTGTGCTATCAGCAGAAAAGAAAGCGGGAATTCTTTGGAATATGTAATTATGTACTTCATTTGTGCCCCATGTCTTGTAGCTCTCTGCCGAAGAGGCATCAGGAAGAGCTAAAAACATGGCCTTGGATTACAGGAAAAGCGCATTTTGATTGGAAACCCTTTAAAGAACGCTGTTTTACCCTGGTTATTGGAGAACGGTAAATATCCTCCTTTTCCCACATGGCTCCACAGAATGTATTCCCATGATAGGCTTTGCAAACCAGGAAATGGTTTCGTGGGCAAAACATAATTAGGTCTTAACACTTAACTAGATTCCAAGCTTCCATTCATGATGATATTACGAAAACTGGAAAAATCGATTTAGGTCAGGCGCTACCTTAAGGTCCACGTTTGGTGCTGATCTACACAGTGTTTATGCTATTGCCATGCAACATTTCTGAAGGAACTTCGAATTCAAAATTAAAATGTATTTGCAGAAAGTTTGGCTGGGGGCATGCTGACCGCTGGTGTATCCCAATCTGTATAAAACTTCCAAGGGCCAAGCTCATATGCATATCCTTTTGGAAATATTTTGTGCTAATTCATGAAACTGGAGCAAAGTTATCAAAGATAACTGTAATTGTAAATGGTATTTATGTAGTGATTACTGCCCCTTACGAGGTGTTGAAAGGCTTGCGGCAAGTAGCATGCTACTCTGGAACCCAAGATTAGAGGTTCATAGAAGATTAGTGAAAGGTAAACCAACCAAAACGCTACACACGCTACACACGCTACACACGCTACACACACACACACAAACGCTACACACACAATTAATAATACGTAAATTGAAACGTGTACTAATAAACGCGTAGTCCAATCAGGCACATATCCATGCAGCGCCTCAGGCAGCAACAGCACAGTCACTTGGGCACACACAGCGGTCAAGTGCCTTGAGGCATCAGCTTTACTTATAGCAGCATATTCCGCTCATGCACATGTTTGCACAAGCAGTGAGGCTAGCCATTCGGGCACACCTGGGTAGTGCCACAGGCTTGGCAAAAGTCACTCCTTCAGCAGTGACGACCGCTTGGGCACACTAGGGCCAAGTGCCAAGACTGCAGAGGCAGATTTCGACAGGGCAACCCTTTCAAGAACACTTCGGCAGTGCCACAGATCCTCTGCTTCAGCAAAGTGGCGGGTTTTGAGCCAGGAGCACGCCAGTGATGCTCTCTTTGTTAGAGAGAGACACAGCACCAGGTTTAAATGCTCTTGCCTACACTGGAAGTCATCTCCTTATGAAGGTTTGGCTCGATGCAATTGCGCAGTAGTCCTTTTGCTAATCTGTGGATCACCACCTCCTTTGTCAGAGAGAACTTGGAACTGGAACAGCACATGGGCCAACAGGTCACATTCTTATAAACGTAAAGTGGACAGGGGATATGTATTCTCTGTCTGCACATTCAAAATTGGTTTGGAACGTGTCCCCTTTTATATATTCTTCTCATGATGTCTTCCAGGCTGAGCCTTTGCCTAGAGCGATGCTCCTTAAAGCAGGGTCTTCTCCAGGTTGGAGCATCCACAACTGAGGCATCAGAGGCATAAAGAGATGTGAGCATTTTGGACCTGACCATCAACAGCCACATTGACAGTGATCATTAAAGTTTTGCCTTTCTAAAGGATCCTTCACACACTGAACAACAGGGGCTGCATGCCCTCCCTTCACCCCCATCACCCATCGAAGGGTAGAATGCATGAAGACTGAATGCAGGCAGTCTGTAGCAAAAACACCTTATTGAATTACAAAGGGAAAGACGGTCTCTTTCCCCACTTCAGTGTCTAGCACTACCCCCTCCAGTCTCTGGAATGTCAGCATAACACTTCCACTGTCTGGGACAGTAACCTCACCTTCATCTTGTGGACATGAACTGGCCATGGGCTTCCTCCTTTACTCTGGCTCACTCAGGAAAGCACCAAGTGTGTTACATGCAGACCACACACATACATCAACCAAATGTGCTGAGATGTTAGTACAAGGATCCAACTTAGCTTATGGCAGCAGAACTTCACTCGAGTGGGCCAGCAGACCACAACTTCCGAGACCCAGGTAAAAAGGTCTGGTCACAATACAGGATTACTAAAACAGGCTATACTGCCACCACTGCTCTACACACTAGAACCAATGACCGGGACAGTAATCCACAGCCACTATGGAAAGCGTGCTTGGTACACCCCTCCCAGTCCATAACAGGCCGAGGGCTGTACCCACTTCAATGGACAAGCCTGGGCCTTCACGCACAAGCTACATTAACGTGTGGCTTTGCTGTTTTGAGAATCCGGCTTAGAATTTGCAAATCTGTTGTACTCAAATTGAGTGATCAATATATAAAATTCCTATTGTGGCCACCATTCTCCAACCAGGTACTCTGAGCACCATATTCAGAAAAATAAAAACAAAAGAGGCACAAGGGAGGCAGAGTGAGCCTAGATACAGGTAATTGTTGAGGGATGGGCAGTGGGGGGAGAGGTCGATCAAAAAAGGACCCTGGAGTTAATATTAAAAAAACATTTTATTGCGTAATTCACAAATCCTGTGCTGGATTTGCAAATCTTAGACCTTCCCTGAGTCTAGCAGTCTCAGGAACATGGCCACAGGATTTGAGACTCGGAGAAAAAAAATTATAATAATAATTTGGTGCACTACAGCTGACCAACCTCCGCTGCGCATGGCCTTTTCCTGCACAGCTATGTTTAGCCATTTGTGGTGGGATGGGCACAGGAAACTGTTGGATGTGGTATATCATGAAAACAAACCAGAAATTCCCTGAACAATCATAAGGTTAAAGTGAACTTATGGTTAGATTTGGTTATAACATCTTATTATAGGTTTAAAACAACCTCACAAATTAACTTATTAAACCACAGTTAAAGTGAAGTTATGGTCACAAAACAAAAACACTGAAGGTATGTTTAGGTTCACAATCCACAAATCTCAGCCATGTAAACCATAACTCGCACACAACATGCAACGCTTAGGACCCCATAATATATTTTTTTAAATCTTTATTTAAATTTTTAAAGTTCTCTAACAGTGTTACAACAGAGACTCCTTAATATTTACACCAATAAACAACAAGTAAAAGAAAATGTTATTAAATAACAACACATATTCAAACCAATAAATAATGCTACAATCATAGGTGTCTATTTCGGAGTGGTAGGGGTCATGTGATATGTTATCTCACAAGTAAGATTATTTACATATAAATACTCGCATCTGTTGCTTGAAGGATAAGGTCACAAACATTGCATTTGCTGACTGTGTTATAGTCTGCATGGCTGTTGTGCCAGTTATGGGTTGTGGTCCTAACCATAACTTGCACATTTCAGTGTTTTTCCAATTTTAACCATAACTGCACTTTAACTGTGGGGTGTGTGAATATACAAGTCAATGAACACTGGCACTGTGAGGACCAGACACCGAGAACAGACTCCTTCAAGATGCATAATTGTTATTTTTTTATACACTTTTCTAAACCAGGTGCAGAAGTAATTGTAAAAATCAAACATGTAGAACCCATAAGGCAAAACCTCTTACCAAAGGGATGCTGTATACAGTCCTGGCAAGAAGAATAGAATAAAGACACTATTCGAGTTGATCCAAGTGAAGGAAGTATGGAACTTGGGAAGGGCATACACAGTGTGTCCATACAGGATTTGAGCCTAAGGGCACAGGAGTGAGTATGGTTCAGGTATCAGCTCCTCCACTCGATGAGACTACTCTCCCATATTCGGAACAGACAGGGCAGGATACAGAGAAATGTTTTTTTTCATTTGTAGAAGTATAAAGAGAAGTAAAAAGGCCGTACTTGCAGCTTGGCTTTGTTTCCTACTGCCAGGCTTGGGTGGTTGCACTTCTTGATCCGCTCGAGGACAATCATTTGCTGCTGCACTGATTTTCCCGCCAGTAAACCTTTTAAATCTTCAGAAGATTCAGGGGCTGAAGTGAAACAAAGCACAAAAAAACCAAGGAAAATCAAATCCAAGAATCAAAAAAATGTATGCAGTGAATATCTTAGCAACTTGCATTTATAGGAAAGGCAAGGCTGGTGTAGCATCTGTTGAAGTTCTCAATCGATCAACGCCCTACATTCTCTCTTCTGCGCATGCAAAGGCATGGCAAGCACGTCCCCCAAGATCATATTATGGCTTGAGAAAATACACTTCCCCCAACATACTCGAGGACTTAAAATAGTAAGTCATCTTCTCGTCGAATATTTGGTAGTGTTTCAATGCCCTAAGGGACCTAGCAGTAAGAGCTGCTGACTTTGGAACTGGGAAACTAGGTTTGTATCCCGGCTTCAACTCAAGGTCATGTAATTTTGGTTAAATCACTTAACCTTCCTGTGCCCAAAAAACAATGTGGAATGTCTGGTTATCATGAAAAGCAACTTAATGCCACTGGGCCAGGTTTGTGCTATAAAAAACATGCAAAAATGTCAAAAAAACAGAAGAGTCACCAGTGAGAGTAACTGGGCAAACCTAGACATTTGCCAAGTGCAGCCGGAGATAATGTGTGAGAAAATCATTTTAGCCAAAGAAATCATTTAATTCCAACTGGATTGATTTTTTTTGACAGACTGCCTGTTTCTGAAAGAACACAAAAGCAACTGCCACACAAAACTATCAAAGTGAAAAAAAAATACAAGCAGCAACTTAAAAAGCAAGTTTTGTACGAGGCTCATTTTGACTAATAACTTTGCTAAGTATTACATTAACAGTGCAACAATTCTCGCATAGACTTCTTTATACCTTTATTCTTGTCACATAAAGATGACTTGGTAGAAAGCACTAGACGAATTCCCTAAAGCTCAGATACTCTGCAATTCTTGTCACAGTCTCACTGCCAGTGCGACACCTTTCTACATTCCGTTTTTCTTTTAGTACTAGCTCCTCCACTCACAGATCTCCTAGGCACTCTGTGAATTTTGCTCCTGTTTCTAGCTCTGTCAAAACGAGCCCCCTAACGGTGCTTCTGATGATCAACTTCTTCAGTTCTGTCCATGCTCAGTCTGTTTACGGGCAAGTTAAATTCTGCAAAAAATGTTAGATACCAAGACTAAGATGCCAAAGAAATGTGAGGATATGGAATAGGTACAAGTTAATGATTATATCCAGAGTGCGAGCGGATACAGTACAATCAACCAATGACTATACATAACGATAAACCCATATTAGGTTGCTATCAGTATGGAGACAGCTATATTGTACAACCCAACATATTAATAATCTCTCATGGATTGGACTATTTAACTGGAAAAGGGACATTTATTATGTTTAACACCACCCTCTAAGTGAACAAAGACTTACAAAGCCATATATATTTATGAATTAAATAACTGAAGAGTAGTAATTTGTTATAATCGATCTCAATAACGGACAAGAAAGCTACCACATGCAATAAATTTCATTCAGATTTGGAAAAGTGAAAAATAATAAACATTACTTTAAACTACATTTACTTACTAAATATATTACAAATTGAAAATCTAGAATGCATAAGCTTGAAAATTATTTTAGACACAAATTTCAGATAACCCTAAAACATCATCATTTCCATTTATGCCATACCTATCTGTGGTTCAGACTGAAGAAGAAAACGAGCATAGAAAAAAATTGTCAGAGGCATTTTGGCAAGCCTAAACTAAATAAGTTCTTCATCAGGGTACACACATTATTGAGAGAATGAAACAAATAATTTGATCGTCAATTCCTCATAATATCATTCATGGCAAAGGCTTTATTTATTAAAGTTGAAAGGTTCTGCTATTTTCAGTAGAAACAATTTCCTACTGTTCATTATAAATAAGGAACAAAGAAAGAAAATGCCACTATTTATGTGGAGTAACAGAGGTTTTTGTAGCGGTTTGGGAATGTTTATTTGGATAGAATGGCAAAATCCAGTTCTACTGGTTTCTTTTGAAACCATGCCAAATAGTACACACAGTGACAGAATCTTATACGATGCATAGCACTAGACTTGGTTTTACTGGAAACCAAACCTTCCACAAAACCCTTGAACTCTCACATCTGGATGGTGGCAATGCCTTACTGTACAGCCTCCCATACACTACAATAGCACCCCTAGGGGCATGCTGCACATTGCAGTGTGTCTCAAACAGGGCCTTAAGAAATATGATCACATTACCCATGTCCTAATCAAACTGTATTGGATCCCCCTGCCGTCCCGCACCATCATCAGAAGAGGCTGCATCATTTGCAAAGCCATCTCAACCAGCACCCCGCTTATCTTGCAGACAGGGTCACTATCTCTGTGGGTTCTCAGCATATCCACACCCAGGACACCACCAGACTGCAGACTAAGAAGTGTAAAACGAAAAAACGAGACAACAGACCTTTTCCATCTATGCACCCAGGATCTGGAACAACATCGCCCTATCAGCTAGGACCACCCCAATACTGTTCCAATTAAGGAAAGATTTGAAGACTCACCTTTTTAAAAGAACACAGCATCACAATGCATTAACCACAACCTCAGTTCCTCTCCTATTACTCAATGACTTTAAGATTGCCTTTAACCATGCACAGTGCTGCACTGCCTCTTGGTTAGCTTTGCGCTATAGAAATATATATATAAATGCAAGGCGAATGCTGCAGATGGCAACAGATTTGGATGGCTATGTTGGTCATTTCACATACATCTGAAGTTTTATTTGAGTCATCTATCCAATTTGTGCATCTTAAGTTTAAAAATTGTAATACATTTATAAGGGAAGTTTCAACTTAAAGGGACTGCTTTTTCATAATTTTTTAATGTCTCCGATTAAACAATGTGTGTGATAACCTTTTAATCTTTAATTAAGACTGGAAATCGGGCAGTGAGTCGAATGGGTAATAGTTAAATAACCTTTTTGAATTAAAGAGCAGAGTCCATGATCAATTTCCATTTTGGATTGACACTGAAATGGACAAGTAGTAGTGGTGCTCTGCTAACCTCTGTAACACTTTGCTAATCTGACCTTACCCAAAATGATTAACCACAATGTGTAGTAGTATAATATCAACCGTTAAAGACTGTAGGTTAGTGGATGGTTGGCAGAGGCTGGTAAGCCGATGAGCCATTGCTAGCTGAAAAAGGAGAGACACTTTGGTTCTTGGATAACTGGCTTCATTTCACAGCAGTCACAGTGGTAGCAGAAGTGACAACTGTTTCCCAAGGACATCATGGTGACACCTGAAGTGACATTGAACAAACATTGACCCCCAAAGACACTACAAGAAGTGACACAGAGCATTTGACCCTAACGAAATCACAGGAATTGGGCCCATTCAATCCTATAAAAACTGTAAATAATAACAAACATCAAAATCTTACAGAATCAGATGAACATAAGGTATAGGAATCATAGACAGAATCACAAACACCACAAATGCAACCTTGCTGAGTTCTGCAATAGGAGTATCGCCACTTCCATAGGACCTAGAGCAACTGAAGACAAGTTGTGTGAAAGATGAGAGATTCAGGTGAATGGAGATCGCAAGGAACCTGTAGGATTGCACCAGTGAGTTATGGATCACTCTCAAGGATTCCCTTAGATAGCACTTCATCAAACTAAATCCTTCAGATCTGAAATATAATTTGCAGAAATATGCCAAATGGCTAGGCTGTTTCTTCATTTACTCAGTACATGATGAATGTTCATAGACGTATGCTATGAATAGGAAAGTAGTCAGGAAAATAAAATACCACCCACTTTAAACAAAATGGCGCTGAGTGAGGCGTGCAGCCTGGCACTCATTCGGGGCTTGCTCCCCATCAGGGTATTCTACAAAACAATGCGGCTAAACAGTGGATTTTAAAGCTCAGATTTCAAAGAATTTTGCTAAGAGGGTAGAAGCTTTCCAGGTAGTTCTGAATGGGAACTCATGAAATAATGACATTTGTCATGAACAATCTACTGTAGCCACCCACCCACCCTTTTCTCCAGCCTTCTTTCTGTCATTTTATCAATTTTTCCATCTATCTTGCTATCCTTCTTTCTTGTATCCAGCCATCCTACCTTGCCTGCCTTGATTCTTTTTTGCCTTTTTTCTTCTTTTCATCCATACAATATATTCCCCTTTACCCTTCCATCCTTTAATCTGTATTTCCTCTTTCATACATCCATCCATATTTCCTTTCTTCTCTTGATTCATACTTTAATCCACATACATCCCTCTCTTAACCACCCATCATCCCAGTGTTAAAACCTACCCATTCCATATTTCCACCCTTCCTTCCAGGTATCCATCCTTCTTTAGCTCTCCATCCTTCCATCGATCCATCTCTTCATCTTTGATTACCTCTATCCATCTATCATTCTCTCCATCATCCACTCTTTTCTGTATCAACCCATTCTTCTCTACATTTTATTCATCAAGGCTTCATTCATCCTTGTTCCACTCCTTCGGTCGGTCTTCTCCATTCTTCTCTCCATGATCCTTTTTACACATGCATCTCCATCCATCCATCCATCTATACATCTGCTCTTCCTCGCATCCTTTTCTCAGTGCTTTCTTGTTCCATTTGCTGCCTGAACTCACAGCTTCACCTTAATGTGGAGTTGAACATCCTCTACATATATTTGAAATTTCAGATGGTGCTGAGCTAGCAAGAGCGAGAAGTCTCCAGTAAATATTGAATGATAAAGAAGATGAGTCTAACGATTCATGCATGCCATTCTTTTCACTAGGAAGACACCCATTTCAACATATTAGCTTCTATAATTCAAGAATGATCAAAGCAATTTCGGGGTTACAAGAGAGATCCTGTCCAAATTTTCCAATCTATCCAAGAGTGTTGTGGTCATTACAAGTGAGATACAAGTAGAGGCCTGCTCAATGTCAATCAGCAGTGTAAAGTTAATCAACAGGATCTAATGGCTTTACTGAGCTGAAGTGTTCACTATACAAGATGGCTTTAGTTTGGATTAGAATTCTACTGCATGAGCAACAGAATGATGTGATCAGGCAGTAAAAGTGATACCGCTTCATCTAAAACGCTTTGTTGGTAAAAACATGGAGGTAAGAATGAGCCTTAAGTCTCAGAAAGGTGCGGTATATGTAACAGACTTCATGAAATCTGATTCAATGTTAAAAACATTTTAACCCACTATGTTATTCGGAGTCAATTCTAGATGCAGTCTTAGAGCTAAGTGGTAACATATCCCAGTATAAAACAAAGAGCATATAAAAATAAAAAAAATAAAGTACTGAATGAATAGTTGCAGGACTCACAACTAAGCTGGTTGGTCATCGCATTAGGGAGGACAACTTAAGTAAAGTAATAAAATAATTGTAGACTGTGTATCTCAATTTGTTTAAAGCTTTTTTTTTTTTTTTTTTTTTTAAAAGGCCAAGCCATTCACAATACCTTTAGTGAAACTTTTCGGTCGTAGGTTAAGGTAGCATATAAATGTTGCTGGTAGAAACCTAGAACCACAAAGTGAATCCCTGTTTATCTGGATGTTCAGCAGTGTCCCAGTTGTTACTACTTTAGTATTAAAAGTATAGTACTTGAATGAGATGTATCTAGGACAAATTGTGTATTCTATGCAAAGACTTCAATGTGTGTACAGTGCTTAAACACAGCAGCTGCATCTTCCACCTGAGGATCCATCTGCCCTGTTCCCTCATTCCCTTTACTGCTTCTGGTGGACAGTACAATACAGTTTAACTCACTGTGTACAAGTCATTACACCTCCTGCAGGCCAAATTCACACTTTCTTGATGAGGAATTTTAACACAAGTTTTCAAGCCAATCTTTCTAGTCCTTAGATGTTCCACCTGTGAGGAAATCATGCTGAGGTGGATTATATGCTAGATACAGGTGTCTCGGTTATTAAGAACCGTCTTTTGTCTGACACTCATTAACAAGACCAGGCTTTTTATTACCAGCCTATCTCATATATTCAACCAGGCATTGGTGGCATCCCTCCTAGGGGAGCCAGCTCTGCACAAATTGGTTTTGAATGTGCACTGTCTGAGGGCCGCCACACACCAGGTGTGCAAGTCTGTACTGATCTAACCCTGTGCTCTCTATTCAACTCTGCAAATACTAAGAGGTAAGTGTTCGTTATCCAGCTAAGTAAACACATGAGGGGGAGGGTGTGCTGTATGGTAACTTGTTGGGAAAATGATAACTTAAGAACTAGAACTCCTATGCACTATTGCAGAGCCTGGAGTACTGTAACGTTTCATTAGTTCCACAAGTTAAATCAACTGTAAAACAGTTTTTTTTAACAATGGATTTAAAAACTAGTACTGTAAAATACTGTTAGGAAGGGTAGGCCCTAAACCTCCACAGCTCTGTGGAATGTGCTATTAAAATCTTTTCGTTTTGGTCCCCAGTCTCGCCCTGATGGCATCTAATCGATTGTCATATGCCCTTCCGCTTGTTGTAGACGTTTGCCTTAACGGCCAGGAGGCCATGTAAATGGGCCACTACATGATTGTTGAAGTATTGTCACTGCAGATATTCAGAAAACATACATTATTTATCAGTTTTCTGTAAAGCAATGCCTAGTTGGTGTGATTAATGTACTCATGGGATTGGGGTGGCACTGTTTTTGTGTAAGTTATACACAATGCCCACTACCGATCTTTTGACGTGTTTTTTTAACTGAAACTTTGCTGAATGCAGACCAGATACCATGTATTCCGCTAGCTCTCCCAGAGTCATATCAATTGATAAATCTGGATAGAGAACAGACCTGGAAGAATCATTGCTATCGCTCTCAGAAACACAGTAAATATAGTAGTAATTGAGACCCTGCTACCTGAGTGGGTAGAGATGATTGTCTTTAGAATTGAACTCTCGGCTACTGATTTCTGGAAGGGTGCTTTGATTTACTGCCCTCCAGGATCAAAGAGACTTCACAGGGCGGGGCTTGACGCCATAGAGGATGGTGGCTGGTTGACGCCGCTCCGTGTCGATTCCGGAGGAGACCCGCTTTCCTGTGCGGTAGCGGCATTTCGGCACTTTGTTTCTCCGAAGAATGCTAATTATGAGCTCTTCCTGCTCCAACTGATGTCCTTCGCTGCTTGGGGTGAGACTGCAATAACGCGTATTTTGCCTCAAAGGCGCGGAGCGTCTCCGTGACTGGATTCGCGGCCGCCATCTTAGCTCTTTACTGATTCCTACGCGATACTGTTTTCGCTACAAATAATCTCCCCTTCGAAGGAAATTGCTCTAAAATGCGCTTCTTACTTTCTCTACTCTTGTGGACATAAATGCTGAAGTCTTATTACAGAAAATATGTAATTTTACTTTGGAACTTCGGTTACTACTGTTTTTACAGCAAATGGATGTCTAACTATTTATGAAAGATTTTTTCATATTTATTATTGATCCTCCTGAGGGAAAATATGTGAGAATACGCTCCATGGCTTTCTCTACTCACATATATACTTATAGATGCTAAAGTGCTCTTGGACTCAACATATATAACTTGATGTATTTGACTATTTATGAGGATTTCCACATTATTATTGGTCGCTTTATCTCAATATTACTGCCTAAATACTTCATTTTTCTTGTGCAGAGTCTTGACAATTTTTTCTCATAACCTGCTCCTATTTTGCTGCATCATACATGTCTATGGGGAGAACCAAAACTGGTAGAGGAGCTGCTTCTCCTTCCACTTCTACTTCACGTTCTAAAACCACTGCAATTTCAACTTCAAATCCTTTTTCCATATTGCAAAACGACATGGGAGACCCAGAGCAAATTATATTGCCTCAGCTTGTAGCATCAATGGCAACTACATCTATCTTTGCTTCTACTCCTGTTTCTCAATCGTCTCCGTTAAATGGGAAAAACAATTCTAAGTCAACTTCCTCTTCAATGCTAACATCCACTAAGAGTGAAAAAAGACCCTCCCTCGCCAACCACATCTCCACCTCCAGCATCCTTGGAGTTACTCTTAGATGAGATACGGGCTCTCAAGCCCTCTATGGAAGAAACCAACACACGGCTACAAGGCGTAGAAGACAAATGGTCTACTCTAGACAGCAAAATCAATTCAATGGAGCGCCAGGTAGAATCTTTGCAAATATCTTCTCAGCAGATGCCACCTATTCAAGCAGAAATCTTGCAGCTACAGAAGCAAGTGGAAAATCTCGAAAATCGCAGCAGACGGAACAACCTGCGAATTTATGGATTGGCTGAAGGATTGGAAGGATCCAACCCCATTTCTTTCTTTCAAACTTTTCTCCCGCAAGTCCTTGAGTTTCGGAGTCCCCACTTTTGAACATACAAAGAGCTCATAGACTTGGCCATACTCCTCATGCCTCGTCATCCCAACGCAAACCTAGAGGCGTAATATTATACTTTCTAGAATACATTGATTTGCTGAAAGGTCTACAGGTAGTCAAATTCAAGCGACATATCTCTTGGCAAGGCTCCCAGTTATTTTTCTCTCAAGATTATGCTAAAGCCACTGAAGACAAAAGGAAAAGTTTCTTAGCCATGCGACCTGCACTACGGAATTTAAACGCCAGATTTGGTTTAATCCATCCTTGCCTCTTTAAAGTGACTTATAAGAATAAAACGACCACCTATGAAGATCCAGCTCTACTTCAACGATTTCTTGACAGCTGTAGAGAAGAATCCATGGACTTTGCAAGATCATCTTCTGACTGATAATATTTCCTGTTTACCACAGACAAATGTAATTTTACGCTGTTTTTAATGTTATATCTTGAATAATTGTCTTTTCTCCCTTATATTTCTCCTATCAGGTGCCGTTTCCATGTTTCACCCATTGTTGTATAATCCGTCTGGAACATTACCCTCCTCGTGGTTTCTACTGGAATGTTTTGACTGGCTGTTCCGTCGTCCCTTTGTGGCCTCAACACCCTCCACTCATGTTTGAGTTTTTGATATGTTTTATTGTTCTGTCTACCTATTCTTTCTATCTCCCTTCTCTCCTCTCCTTCTACTTTTCTTTTTCCTTCTTTTCTTTCTTCTTCTTTCTTCTATCTTTCCTCTTATCTCTGATCTTACCTTATTTCTATTTGAGCGTTTTACTTTTTGTTACTCCGATAATTGCATTTTCTCTAGTACTTATGCTGTAAATCTTATAATTTATTTTTATCTTGTTGATAACTAACATTACGTGTTTCCTGGAATGTTAAAGGTTTGGGTACGCCTATTAAAAGACAAAGAGTTCTTACCCATCTCTCTACTCTGAAATCAGACATTGTATTCCTGCAAGAATCTCACATAGTTGCGTCAGAAGTTTTAAAACTTAAACGTCAATGGGTAGGCAATGTTTTCTCCTCTCCGGGTACAGGTAAAAGAAATGGGACACTGCTTCTTTGTCATAAAAAGCTTAAAGTTTCTTTTATATCTCAAGATTCAGATAATGAAGGTCGATGGTTAATTGTACACCTTAAAATTAACAATATTTATTTTTCCTTGTTTAATGTGTACGCTCCTACTAAGCCTAATAGTAATGTTTGGCCACATATATCTACTCTACTGATGTCTATTTCTACCCCATACGTTATTTTTGGTGGCGATTGTAATCTAGTTATTGATCCATACATAGATCGCACTTCTAAAACACCTTTTATCTCTTCTTCAATGCACCAGCATTTCACCTCACTAATTAATCACAGATCACTTGTTGACTCCTGGAGGCTATGTGACCCACAATTGCGTGAATATACTTTTTTCTCCCCTACTCACCTCTCTCAATCACTCATAGATTACTTATTTGTCCAAAGCATTAACACAACACATATTACAAGCCAATATTGGATCTATCTTAACTTCTGACCATGCTCCAGTAATTTCAGATTTCAAGGTAAGTCATAAAACCTTATTTCGGCACACATGGCCATAAAAGCATCATTAAAACACCAAGTAAAATACATAAAATTTCCACAATTTAAAATTTGACATAAAAATAGTTAATATTCCTGTAGTTCATTGCCACAATTCAATCAAATTGGCATAAAAGGAATTAAAATAATCATACAGATTCTATAGTGCCATTCTGGTTGGCCATCTTTTTTAGGATAGCTACGCGGGTGCACCACATGGTGAATAGGAAACGTGAAATGGAGAAGACAATGTGCATGTGTGCGTCGGATTTTAGCAGCCTGTACACTTCGCTACAGTGTCTAGACCCCAGGTTCCTACAGAGTTGGAGTAACCAGCGAGACCTGGCCCTCCTGTAACCCTGGCAAACAAATATCACATGAAGTTCCGTCTCGTCTGAGTTGTTACATGCTGGACACTCCCCATTGGTGGAGTCCTCCCATTTTTTAGTGAATGAGCGCAGCGGAAGGACTCCATATCTAAATTGTAAGTAGAGTTTTTTGGCGAGGAGTGGCTGTATGTCGTCCAGCACCAGTTCTAGGCTTTACCTATTTTTTGTTTCAAAGAACTCGGCAGTCAGGCGGCCCACAGTGGGACTCCTTTCAAGCTCATTGAGTTTGTGCTCTCTGAAGCTCTCTACCAAGGTCCTTCTAGAGGTTGTTTGGGAGGTTTCTGCTGCTTTACTCCATAGATTACCCCTACCCAATCCCTTGCATATACTCTTAATGTATACCAACCATGGTAGCTTCCCTGCACCCCGCAGGCCCATAATATCAATCAATTCATCCCTATATGCAGCTAGTTCTGGGGTGCTCCAAAGACGGCGCCAATAGAGAAAAGGTCTGAGAGCAACTTCATCCGCAATGGGTATAACCCCAAGATCCATACGGAGAGGTGTTAGGGGTGTGCTAGTGGGGAGGCCCATAAGATGTCTAATGAATGAGTTCCCTGTACGTACTAACAAGCCAGATGCACAATGTCCCCATAGTTCAGCTCCATACAGAGCAGCGCTCCTAGCCTGGGCTTTGTAGATTTCCACCACTGGACTGACCGACTTCAATGCAGCTCCTGTATAATTTTAAAATACCCCCGTAGTTTGAGCTAGTTTCAGCCCTGCTTTGTTAATTTGGGCACCCCAGTCCATTCTCTCTGTCAGCGTGATTCCCAAGTACTCAAAGATGGTTACCCTCTCCAGGGGTCTACCATCCAGGCAAGGATTGGGACGGGTAGAATTACTTACGTTGAAGACCATATACTTTGTTTTTTGGAGATTAATCTCTAGTCCCCGATGTTTGCAAAAGGCACTGAAATGATCGAGGGTCCTCTGGATTCCCATGGGGGATTTTGCAAGCAGGAGCGTGTCATCTGCAAACATCAGGGCTGGGATTTTGCGCTTCACCAACCTAGGGGCATCGATGTTCTTCCCAGCAATCAATGCATCTATTAGGCCATTAATGAAAAGGCAGAAGAGGGTCGGTGCAAGGACACAACCTTGACGGACACCTCTCTCTACGGGCAAGGGAGCTGATAGTTCACCATTTTTGCCATATCTAATTTGAGCAAAATTACCCTCATGTAGACGTTTAAGCTGCTGACACAGTTACTCTGGGACTCCCATGTCTGATAAAATTGCCCACAGTTTGTCCCTCGGTACCAGGTCAAAAGCAGATTTTAGGTCTACAAATATAAGGTAGAGGCTGCCACCCTCGATACAAACAGATTTCCAATGTATCAACTGTAGCCTAAAGATTTGATCAATTGTTGATGTTCTAGCTCTAAACCCGGCTTGTAGGGGGGTAAGAATATTATGTTCCTCCATCCAGGCCTGGAGTCGCCCCAATAAGACACGGGCAAATATTTTCTGGCCAACATCTATGAGGCTTATAGGGTGATAATTGACAGGCAAAAGCGGGGATCCCTTTTTATAGATTGGTATTATTTCAGCCCCTGCCCAGGTGGTGGGGATTGCCATGCCTTGTAATATAGCATTGAACAGAATGGCCAAGTAGGGGGCCCAAATAGTGGGTTCAGAGCGAAAGAGGTCACCAGGGATCTTGTCCAGTCCTGCGGCTTTGGCAGGTGTTATCTTTCCTAGGGCATCGGTGACTTCACTCACCGAGATTGGGGGGACATCGTCGGGTGTTGGACCCGAGTGCAATGGCCTTCCAACCGCATTCCCTTCCCCATCCTCAGCCTTTGAGTAGAGGGCTTCAAAATGTGCCTTCCATACTCCTTCGTCTATGTTAGGTTCTATGGCCGATCTGCCAGCCTGGGACCCAGTGTTTATGAGGTTCCAGAAGGACCTCAGGTAGTGTGAGTTTAATGCGCTTCTGATATCCTCCCATTTTTGGGTTTCCCAACTTTTTTTTAGCTTTGGCCGTGGCGCTCTTATATATAGCTCTTGCTTCTTTAATCACTACCTTGTCACTACTTCTAATGGCAGAGATGAGGTCAGATTTGGCAGCTCGGCAACTAGCATTAAACCATTGGTGCTTGGGACTGTTAACCACCCTAGGCTTTTTATTTTGATAAAAGAAGACAGCCAAAGAGGCGACCATTTCTTGGTGATTTTTAAGAATTCGAGAGGAGATTGGGGGATCCTTTGTTCTCTACTACTTGGTTTGCAACTAAGAGGTATGGAATAACTTTGTGGTAAAGCTTAGCCAGTTTTTCTTGTGATTGGGGGATTGCACCCCAACGAACTCTCCTCCCTCCATTAGACTGAATCAAACATTGGTCTAGTGCTGGCGACTTATCCGGCACCTTCCTGGCACATGGCAGTGCTATTTCTAGAGTGAGAGCATTGTGGTCGCTATCATAGCGGGGACTGATTTTATAGTCTATCACTCTATGCCATGATTTGGTGTCGATCATGATGTAATCAATGATTGAAGTATGCCCCGGTCTATTAAAAGTATGTTTCCCCGGGCTATCCGATGTAGTGCGTCCATTACATGCTCTCAGTGAGAAGTTTAATGTTAGGGTGCATATCTGGAGTACTAACGGTGTACAGGCCCTCACAGGGGGTATATTGGCCTCTGGAATGGAACAATAACGGTCCTCCTCCTCCAATGTGCCTGTAACCAAACCGTTCAGGGGCTCGAATTGGCAATTGAAGTCTCCGCCAATGATTACCCCACAGTTTGGAGGAATGGTTGGGAGAAGGGTGCTTAGTTGGTCAAGGGTGGTGGACTCTTGACCGCGGGGTGTTGGTCGTGAATACAGGTTTATTAGCAAGATGCTTAGTTTTGTTTGGAAAGATAAAAGGACAGAGAGGATGTCACGTGAGGAGCTCTCGATTTGTTTTACCTCACAACCCAGATGTACTCCTACCCAAGTGCACAGCCCCCCTGAGGGTCTACCCTTCCCCGCATGGGTGGCTGGAATACTAAATTACGCATAACCCGGTCTGTTTAGTTCGTCCCTAGCCCATGTTTCTTGGAACATACAGATCTCATGATGCTCAATAAAGAGTCCCCAGTCCGGACTATCCAATTTAGATGCTAGTCCCGCTAAGTTCCAAGAAAGAATTTTTAGATTTGGGGGGCGCACTAGGTTTTCGTGACAGGGGGGTTTGAAGCTATTGCTAACTAAAGTGCAATTCTTTGTCTGGGCTGGGCTTAAACTGATGTTCATGGCATGTGAGCCTTTAGCTGCAGATGGAGTTACTACATCCCACAATGTTGGCTTAGTTATTTGCATGTCATTTTGAGATGGGTCAGTGTTCAATGTGCCCGTGGTGTCTAATTTCTGTTTGCCCCTGAATAATATATTTTTTCCTCCTTCGCTTACCTGGACCAAAGCCATAGTCTGCATCGGGGGATCTCTTCTTGGTTCAGTCTCCTTTGACTGGGGGGTGGGCACTCTACGGTGAACTTGGTCTTCTATTGGGGGCTCTGCCTTCAAGAGTCAATCCACTGCCTCAAGAGGATTAAATCTGTTGTTTACAGGAATATTAAAATATAAGGGGGATGGTTGAGCCTGCATGAGTGGGGAGAATTGATTATTCTGTCGCCATTCCCTCCTCACATGATTGTTACTTCTAAAATCCTGCGGAATCTGGCCTGGGGGGTAGAAAAAGGCTAATGGTAGTGAGCTAATGCACCCCCTAATCCTGTGGTAGTGACGATCTAAGAGGGAATCTGCAATCGCCGTGTTCCTGAAATTGATCACAACGTAATCGCCAGTAATATCTTTTGGTCTCCATCCCACCCAGCCCACCCTGCGAATCATGAGAATTTCATTTATATCTCTGTGGGAAAACTGTTTGTGGTTAGCTAACCAGTGTAGGCATTTATTTCTTAGGTCAAAATAGGTTTCTCTGGTCCAGTTTTAATTCCGGGACTTCTGCTAAAATGACTACATAGGGGGTTGAAGCCGGGGGGAGATTAATACACGGGAGGGCTAGCCCTGCATCGCGAGTTCCCTCCTGTGGAACACTCTTCTGTCTAGACCTCTCTCCAGAAGGATTACTCGCTTGGGGCTTTGCTACACCTGGATTGTTGGCTTTTCCCATCTGTGCCCCCTTGTTTGGGCCCCTGGTCATGAGTATCGTTTCCTTTCCCCAACCCCTTTGGGCTACTGGGTCGCTTTCCCTCATCCTCCCGATTGGGGTGGGTTACCCTACTGGGGGGGGGGGAGCGGTGTTATAATTTGTTAGGGGCTCAGGGCTAGGTCTTGTGGGGATCACCAGTTTGGACGATTCCTTTTCCCTCAGAATCACCTCAGTCCTATCCACCCATCGTTCAACCAGTTTGGCGAGCTAATCAACCCGATCCCATAAGTTTTTTAGTTCATCCCTTACGATTGTCCTTACTTGGTCCTGCATGTCCACCACCACGTCCATAACCCAGGCTGGCTGTTCTAGACCTGCTTTTGGTGATGGTCTTAGTCCGTCCGCCCTCGCAGCGCCAGGTGTCTCGTGGGCCGTAGCTTGGTTGTTGCGTTTGGGCCCTGTTGATGCGGTAGTTTTGGACTTTCCTTTTTTAGGTCGTGCGCCTTCTGGGTATGGTTCATCCACCCTACTCGCTGCGCGGCTTCTTGTGAGGGTGTTTGGGGGTTCCTGATCGATGGACAGTGGAGATCCTATTACATCGTGAAGACTAAGGGGTGAGGTTAGGTCAGGTGTGAGAGACAATCGTCTTTCTGTTAGTTCGATCTCTGTTGCCACTACACCAATAGCTCTCTGTAACATCCGATCTATTGATGTTTGTTGAACAGAGGAGGCCGGTTGCACTGATGCCGCATTAAGTTTCCCCGCACCTGCTTGTCTACCCATATTTGCAAGGGGGTCAGAATGGTGCCCTGTAATGCTATGCGCCTGTGGCCCGGATTCACTGACCTTAATAATGTCTTTTGTAGAGTCCACACTCCAAGGATCAGTCTATCTCCACTTGAATAGCTTGGGGGTGGGGGGGTGGCCCGGCCCAGCCCAGCCTCCTCCGGCCACTGACTGGCGCTGACAGGCCCGCCCTTCGCCCGGGCACGCCCGCGCGCTGCGGGAGGTCGGCGGTGCTTTTATCGCGCCTCTGGGCGCGAGTGCAGCATCGCGGGTGCAGAGGCTGCTGGGGGATGTAGTTTTGCCGTTCCCCTCACGGCGTGGAATGAGAGAGGTTGGCCGTTCCCCTCACGGCGTGTGTCTGTGTGAAGCTGGCCGTTCCCCTCACGGCAGGAAGGAGAAAACAACCGGACCCTTGGGCGTCCCGCGCTGCGGGAGGTCGGCGGTGCTTTTATCGCGACTCCGGGCGCGAGTGCAGCATCGCGGGTGCAGAGGCTGCTGGGGGATGTAGTTTTGCTGTTCCCCTCACGGCGTGGAATGAGAGAGGTTGGCCGTTCCCCTCACGGTGTGTGTCTGTGTGAAGCTGGCCGTTCCCCTCACGGCAGGAAGGAGAAAACAACCGGACCCTTGGGCGTCCCGCGCTGCGGGAGGTCAGCAGTGCTTTTATCGCGCCTCCGGGCGAGAGTGCAGCATCGCGGGTGCAGAGGCTGCTGGGGGATGTAGTTTTGCCGTTCCCCTCACGGCGTGGAATGAGAGAGGTTGGCCGTTCCCCTCACGGCGTGTGTCTGTGTGAAGCTGGCCGTTCCCCTCACGGCAGGAAGGAGAAAACAACCGGACCCTGCCACCACTACTAACAAAAGATGGCGTTTTAATACTTCCTTATTAATTGATCAAACTTTTACTTCCTCTTTTGAATCTTTTATTACCAAATTCTTTACTCACAATATATCTTCTGTTTCATCTTTCTCTGTTGTATGGGATACTTTTAAAGCTTCAGCCAGAGACTTTATTATATCTTATGTTGCTAATAAGAAAAGACATAACTCTCAAAACGCGCTTGAAATACTTAAACGTATTAAATTACTAGAGACTCTTTATACTACCACTAACTCTAAAGCTGATCTTAATAACATTATAGAGAAATTTAAATATAGCAAATTATCTACAGAAATTGCTAATTCCTATCTCCTTAAATGTAGTTCTCGTTATTATGGAGGACAGAATAAAGCAGGCAAACTTCTTGCTTCATATTTTAAGATTAGAAAAGAACGCACAAATATCGACTATATTTTAACTTCTGACTCATCTCCTGTGACTAGAGATTTGGATATATTAGAGGAATTCAGAAAATACTAAATTTCTCTTTATACTTCTGAGTCTATTCCGAATTCTCTTAACATTCAATCCTATTTTAATTCAACATGCAAACAATTTCCTACCGATATTGATTTTTTTACCATTAGAGAAGGATATCTCTCTAAAAGATATCTCTCATGCTTTGAAACTCCTCAATACAGGGAAGGCACCTGGTCCAGATGGATTCCCTGTAGAATTTTACTCTCACTTTAGTAAATTTCTTCTCCCCTATCTCCACTCTTTATTTACTCAATTCATTTCATCTAAATCGTCCAATGGTACTTTCCAAGAAGCTCTTATTGGTCTAATCCCTAAAGAAGGAAGAGATCCTCATCTTTGCAAAAACTACAGAACGATCTCCTCAGTCAATTCTGATTATAAACTACTTGCCAAAATTCTTGCGCTTCGATTAGAATGATTTTTGCCCTCTCTTATTTGCAAGGAACAGTCTGGTTTCATTAAAGGGAGAACTATCTCTGATAACACTAGAACTTTCTTTAACATATTGCATAAAGCCAACAAATATTCCCATTCCTTTTCTTGGTTTGGCTTCTGCCCTAAATTTATTTCTTACATTTCCTTATTATATTCGGCACCCAAAGCTTTTATTTTTGCTAACGGTTCCATATCCACTTCCTTCCCGTTACAAAGAGGTGTGCGTCAAGGATGTCCTCTTTCTCCTCTTCTTTTCATTCTCGCACTAGAACCTTTTCTTGCTAAAATCAAACAAAACCCGAATATATATGGTTTCCAACATAATGACACCCATGTTAAATTGAATGTTTATGCAGACAACATCTTATTATATTTATCTAAACCTAACCTTTCTCTCCCGGCCTTCACTGCTGAAGTCAATGCTTTCGCTTCAATTTGTGGGTATAATTTAAAACATAAATGTGAAATCCTCCCTCTAAATTTTTATGTTTTAAACATGATTTTATTTCTACTAATTTTACATGGAATTCCCAAAAGATTAAATATTTAGGTCTATGGTTTGCTCCTTCTATAAAACACACTTTACTATTAAATATGAATCAAATTCTTTCTACTATATCTAACTCCATTACTAAATGGCATCCTTTATACTCATCTTGGTGGAGCAGACTTGACACTATTAAAATGATGCTGGCTCCCGTTATTTTGTATACTATTTCTGCAATCCCCCTCACAATCCCTTCATATTTTTTCAAAAAAATGTACTCTACTTTATCTGCCTTTTTATGGAATAAAAAGAAACCACGTATGTCCCTTGCCAAACTTAAACGCAATAAAATACATGGAGGTGTACATTTCCCCGATTTTCAAATTTACCATGAAGCCTTTCTCCTTAGACAACTTTCTAAATGTCTTAATTAATCTATTTTAAACCGGTCCCCATTATGGCGCGACATTGAACTCTCCTTCATTTCTCCTTTCTCAATCCAAGAATCTCTCACGTTTACTCACAAGACACGCTATTCTCTTTCACCCATACATAAAACATCTCATAAGTTATTTCAATCTACGCTTATTTCACATCTGTCAAACAAAGATAGATTTCTTGGTTCCTCAATATGGCATAATCACCTTATAAAAATTAATAACAAACCCATTTTTTGGAAGACTTGGCGAGATAAAGGTCTCCTTTGGGTTCATCAATTTCAATCAAATAATAGCCTCCTTACCTTCCCTGAAGCGCAAGCACTTTATAATCTACCAAAATCATACTCTAGTAAATTTAAGACTCTGTCTCAAATTATATCCTCTTCTTTATCTTCAATTTCTTCAACTACACCACCTCTATCATCTCAACCCAATATTCTTCCTATACTTAGTACCCAACCAAGTGCCTCATCTATTTACAAATTCCTCAACAAACCTCCAAGTAACAGAAATAAGACCAGTATCAAAATGCAATGGAAACAAGACTTTCAGACTTCTTGGACTACTGCATTTTGGGATAAATTATGGCTGAAAATTCGCTAGTACAACACAAACACTTATTTTTATACAATCGACTTATGTTCACACCAACTTCCTTGCACAAAGTAAAATCTACAACCACCCCAAACTGTTGGTCGTGTAATGCTTTAAATGCTGATCTACATCATATGCTTTTTTCCTGTACTTACACTCATCAGTTCTGGTTGAAGATATGGTCTCAAATTAATATAATTTTCCACACTCATTTTCCTTTTTCCCCTATAGCCATTTTCCAAGGCACACTTTCAGAACACTGGCAATCCCTCACATGTAACACGACCATTGTAGATTTACTAATCGCAGTTGCTTTTCAACAAATAACAAAAAATTGGAAAAAAATCAACACAACTTTCTTTCCAGGCTTGGTGGTATAGTGTATGCTACAATCATCGACTCGATCGTGCATATGTTTCCCCTCTATCTCTGCTTCTTAAAAGAGAACATATATGGTCCCCTATAACTGTCTTCTTAGACATATCTGCCCAAAAGCGTACCCAACATCATCCACTATCAGAAGAAGTCCCCAAACCACCATGAATTGTCTTATTGGTGTATTATTTACTTTTCTTGTATCTTTTTCTCAATATCTATTTTACAGCTATTATTATCTATAATGAGTACTTTTTAAAATGTATTAAGTTTTCCCGCTCGTTACTATAATGTATGGTTACACTGTTATTATATATTTCCCTCTTACTTTCCCCTTCCCCCTTTTAGAATAGTTATTCTTTATACATGCAACTGTTTTTGACTTTTTCCAATTTTTATTATATCATTAATCTATTTATTGTTAAAAAGCATATTCCATCTCCTATTGATTATGTATATCTTGTTGCATTAATTTTGAAATATAGTTTCTCTTTTAAACTTAAAAAAAAAAGAGAGACTTGACTCACCTCCTAACAGAACGAATTGCTCCTCATATTCTGGCTTTGTACTCTTAGGTAGCACAGCTTCTAGCTGACATGGAGACATTTGGCCGAAGTCAGATAATGGTGGTTCCCACTCACTCGGTAGGTCATACCCTAGACCTGATCTTTACCAATTCCCTGGAGTGTAGGTGTGAATCCCCTTTATTACTTCTTTGGACGGATCATTACTTGAAAAACTTCCATATCCCGAAGGCAAATGTACCTGTGCTACCAAAGTAAGAGACCAGGAAGGCTAAGACAATGCATTTATTCCCCCTATGCTTTTGAGCGTTTCAAACATGGATATTGCCCTAGGCATTTGGGGCTTTGACTTAGTTTCCCCTCTCAAAAAGTCATCAGCGACCTCCAGAAGAAACAATGTGCCTTGCTTCTCTGCTGTTTTGAAACTAGAAAAAAATCTATATGTAAAAAACTTGAAAGGCGATGGCGCAAGCCTAAATCCCTCTGAGATAAAGAAGCACTAAAACTGCTGCTTAAGAGCTATCATCATGATATTAAAACTGCCCGGAGAGATTTCATTACAATGAAAATCAAGCAAGTAGGAAACTCTACAAACGCGCTCTTTAAAACGCTTAACGATTTTATTAAACCGCCTTCTTGTAGGCGTGACATCCCGGCTTCTCAAGAATTATGCGGCACATTAGCTGATCTCTTTGAAGAAAAATTTAATAAAATCTAAGCTAATTTTCCTGTTACCTGGAGCCAGTGTGAAGGCACTCCTGATTTCAATCTGCCCTCTCTTAAGACCACTTTCTGCCTGAAGAGCTTCTTAAAATGCACACTAGAGCAGACCCTGTGGATGTTCGAATTAACCAAATCAAGATCCCCATTGGACATGTGTCCACCTATCATTATGGCGAACATTTCTAGCTTAATTGCTTATCTCCATGGACCCAGCTTCAGTCCTCACTGCATGGAAAACTGCTCTAGTCTCTCCCATCTTACAGAAACCAAATGTGGACCCAGGTATTCCATCTAATTACCGGCCCATTTCGCTACGCTCTCTTCTTGGCAAATTTCTGGGGAACATCATAAACAAGCAACTCTCTGCCTTCTTGGAAAAACACAGGCTCCTCAGTGCCTCTCAGTCCGGCTTTAGAACATACTACAGTACAGAGACAGTGCTGGTCACTGTCACTGACACTATTAGATTGTCCCTGGATGCGGGCACCCCAGCGATGCTAGTACTTTTAGAGCAGAAAGCAGCCTTTAATACAATTTCCCATTAGATTCTCATTCGCAAGCTGCAAGACATTGGGATTATGGCAAGGCACTCAAATTGGTCATCAACTTTCTAAAAGATCGCTCCCAATCAATTTCTCTCAACCCCAGGTTAATAAAGGGGTACCCAGAGGGATCCACACTTAGTCCTACGTTATTTAACGTTTATGTTGCCCCTCTTGCACAGATCATCAAGGCATGCGGTTTTGAGGCAATCTCATATGCCGATGACACACAATTCTCTTCTTATCTCCTTTGGTCAGGACCTAGAAGGGACCTATGAGAGCAGCGCGGGGATTGTCCTTAGCGGGCTGAAAAGACGCTCCGCTCAGACCAGGGAGTCTGTGTAGTTTCTCCAGCCGGGCTGTACAATACAGCCAGGTTAGAGAAACCTAAGTGCGCATGTGTGTTTGGCCGGCCTGAGACGCCCGGCCAAACACACATGGGCACTTGGAGAGTGCACATAGCACTCCTCCTCCCCCTCCCATGCCCCGCCCCTCCCTGCAGACGCTGGTTGAGCCAGCTGCTTAAAAATAAAACCAGTGGGGCGACGCTCCTCCGCCATTGCGGAGGAGCTGCCCCTGCACGGCAGCCAGATTGGTCTGCAATCTTCCACCTAGATCCTCTTCAGCACCAATTCTGAACTTTTTGAACTGTCTACCCATTAGGAAAAGGCTTATCTTCAAGATATTCCGTCTTACTCATTAGTCATTAAATGGGAATGCTCCATCTTACCTGCAAAAAAAAAAAAAAAAAAGCTCAGACAACATAACCTCACCAGACTGTTAAGATCTAAGGATAAAGCCTAATTGCAAATTCCACGAATTCACCCAGCCAGATTTGGCGGGAGATCTTTTTCCTTTCTTGCTCCCTCCCACTGGAACAAACTACCTTTGCATATTCAACTATGCTCAGAATTTGGAAAGCTCAAAACATTTTTTAAAACATGGCTATTTTAGTCGATTGGTCTAGTTCATTTGGTGTTAGCTGAGCACCGAGACAACCCTTTGGGGATGATTCATTCTGAACTATACTAAATGCGGTTAACAAACTTTTGGAATGCTTGGGCACCGGTATTTACTAAATACAATAGGAGAAATCCATCTACTCCGTCCCCAAATTATATCAAATGAGAGTTGTGTATACTTGTTAATCAAGCATATCCAAGACGCTTTAATCATGCTGGTAACTAATATTTTACATATTATAAAATGAACACTAACTAATAAGGGAGAGAGGCACAAAGAGAGACAAATTGCATGGGAAAAAACAACTATAGAAACAAAAGTAAACTGCAGTGCTCAGTACAATGCCTGTATGCATGGCTTTCCTTTCCTCTTGGTGCAAACTAAAGGCAAAACGATGAACCCCGTCATGAAGTTAAAGATGAAAGCACTTGACAAAGTTGAAAGCGTTAATTAGTATCATTTGAAAAGAGGAAAGGCAACAATAAATTAGGTCAAGCAACTTTCTTAGAATGTGACTGCTTCCATTGCCCCTTTCTAGTGCTACTAGTGCATGTATATTTTGAAAATATTGGTCAGAGACACGAGGAACATGACTTGTTAACCACATCCCTTCATCAAAGCCAACCAGAGCATTTAGTTGCCTTTAACTGAACACATTAGAAATAAAGAGGTTCTAAATCAAGATTTCTATGGAGGTGTTTTGGTTATAACTTTCAGGTCTGTTTCTTGCAAGTGGCAACTTTTATCTGGTTGCTTTGCATAAGACAAGCAGTGCATTTTTTTAGTTACACAGATGCACACAATATGATCAGTATATAATTAATCGTCCAAAATCACTGAAATATGAGTACAATGTACAAACTGAGAAAATAACTACTGAGGTAAGAAGTCTAGTGCTCTCTCTGAAACTACTGATGTATTATCGGACACATTCCTGGTCTAATTTTCATAATTACTGCTCATCTAACATGTATGGTTAAAAGGATTTATGACTTTAAAAAAAAATATAAAATCGCTTACCTGCAAAGGTGTAAGGAAGCTCGGCCTTTGCAGCTTCCATCTCCGCCTTTTTTTCTGCATCACTCAGTACTTTCTTTGGTTTTGCTCTGGGAGCATCCTTGTTCGGCTTTGTCACTTCAGCGTCTTCATCACTATACATATCTGATTCAATGTCCGAGTGTTGGTCGGAAGCATTGCTATCATCATCATCATCGCCATCTTCATCATCATCATCATCATCATCAGATTTTTCTTCCTCGGTTTTTGTTTCCTCATCATCATCATTTTCACTGCCCTCCTCTATAGTATTCTCATCTTGCTCCTGCAGTTCATTCTCCAACTTGCCATCCTGCAAACACATTTACAGGTAGATATAACAAAGGTACAACGTTGGAGCAACTGGTACTGTGATAATGTGTTTATGGGAGAATCCCATGAGGCAGTAGTTGTGCCATTAGCATCAAAGCTAAACCACCATGGTATTCTGGAAACCCCCCCCCCACTAGAGTACTGCTGGGACTGAACAAACAACTTACAGTGACACTCATTTCTTAACTGTAAACTAACCAGCTTTAACAAAACAGTTGCTACAATATAACAGAGAATAATTCACAAAATATGAGAAGCTGAGCAAGATTTATGTGGTCAAAAACAATCATTTCATTATATTTTGTAAGAGTAATTTCCTCTTATTTTTTAAATCACTTTAACGTCTGTCAATTTTAAATACAACTGTCCCACATCAGAGAGCTTAGCATGCTAACAAACCACCGTATCTATTTTAACTTTCCACCCATCTGCGGCCCAGCTTGATTCTTCCAAAGATTTACCAACGCCGAGTTGCAGAATGTGGATACACCGAATAACTTGCACCATATTTAAATTTTGGGTTGCATGAAAGCAAGCTCCTTAGGGATGCTAGAATGCCTCCGGATGTTATGATAGAGCCAGTCCAGGGGAACATCACATCTTCCCTTTGGGAAATTTGTGGATATGGGCTCTTGGCCTTAGTCTTGGACAGTTATATTACTCTTTTGCAAACAGCAGCCAGGAGAAAACCAAGACCTTTTTGGATAATGAAAGAACCATATCAATTCCCTAGAGAATCTTCCTGGCATTGCTGGCTCCATTCTGACAGCAACCAATTCTATAACAACTGCAATACTTAAACTAAGAGCAATTCTTTAGATCTCAGGGTACGAGGCGTTCTGCTCTTTTTGACTACTATCCACAGACATGACCCATTCTTTTTGCAGTCCACCTAATGTACAGCGGTGGTCTGGTACAGTAGTGCTCATGTTCTGAGAAATTGAAAAAGGAGATCCATAACTTGAACTACAGAAGTAAAATGTACACTAAAAAAACAGATTTCTTATCCTTGAGACTGAAGAACATAAAATCTAAACATGTAGGCCTCAACTCTAGAAAGAACTACATATATCCGTCACTGCTTATTATTCAAATACACCATAGAAGAGTTAGCGTATCCTCACAGGAGGAAGCATACTAGCATTAAAACCCAACAATAAAAGTCCAAATGGATAAAGCAGAAAAATAATTGAGAAAACGAAGTAGGTTAACAAGGGCGGCTCGCTTTTTTACACACTCTCTCTACAGAAAACAACTATCAACTAGTTTGTAAATCCTGGAACAACTGAAAAAGCCTAAGGAAACCTCACCTTGTATGACAATAAGCGCCGGTCGTCCTTATCCAGTATGAATCCATCCATGAGATCATCCGCAGAAACATGCTTTGGCTTTTTGAGAGTCAAATCTTCATCTTCCCCATGCATTCGACGTAGCCTTTCTTCCTGCAATTTAAACACTTTTACAAACAATCTAGCGCAAAACTTAGGATTCCAACGTAGTCTTTTTTTTTTATTAATGAGTTCCCAAAGAAAACTTAATAGATTGCACCAGAAACATAGGACAGCATTGGTGTTTTATACCCAGTCTTTCACGTTTACAGAGGCTAATTTCTGTTTATCATATTGTTACGGCAGCTATTTGACTATTCACATGTAAATAATAGAAGAACGAAAACTGCTGTACTGAAACTTAAAGCTCTTTACACAAGAACTATCAAAAACACAGGGTGCTGAAAGCAGGATAGCATTAGTATTTGAGATGGATGTTTGTAGTTAAATCTCATGTCAAAATTTAGACAACATATATGTAGAACTAAATAAGTTGTGACAAAAATCTTGTGTATTATATGCATTGTAATTACAACTGCTAAAAGGTGGAGTACATAAAGTAGCATTTGCATTTTTCATTTACATTTCTACTTAATAAATGGTCAGAAAATGGAGCCAGACAGCCCATTAGCACTACACCAATTTAAGTGTGAATTACAGTTTTTCATGATAACTCCTCCTATTGGGAGAGGGTTGTAGGATCTTTTGCATTCTTTCACCAAATTTTAAGTGTAAATTTCTTTTTTTCTTGTTTCTCTGCATTCACCATTTTCTTTTCTGAGACACACACACACACACCATATAAAACACTTTGGTGTTTGTATCCCTTTGTGTTCTGCTGCCAGCTGAGAGCCAGTAATTTTCTCTTCAATCATTTATTTTGCAAATGAAATGCCCAACAAGTACAAGTCCTGACGCCATTGTTTAAGGCAATAGCCATCCTTAAATATTTTGGAATATGCTCAGTTACATTATGAACAACACATTTATGAAAACTCAGAGTGCTGGTGCAGCATTTCTGTACTACAATATTTTGGCTACTACATTTCTACTACAAATCATTCTAGTATGCCCCCATTCTAGTATCCTGAATTGCAAAACATTTACTCATTAAAAGAGGGAATGTTCATCTATACATCCAGTATAGATAAAAACCCCAAGGGTTGGGCTCAATGCTCACAAACAGAGCCGAAAAGATCAGTTCTGGGAAGCTTAGCTGAGAACTATTAGGAGGACATCTCTCATCCTCCTAATTGCCACAGCCATAAAATGAACTTAGCTAGCAATATGTTTATTTAACTGCTTATCTGTAACGTAAATATGTAACTGATACTTTTAAGTTCTCAACTGGGTCAAAAAATGTGTTTATTTTGCTGCTAGTGAGAAGCACTCCGATGTTATGCAGAACACTAAAGATAACATTTTAAAACCATTGTTTCCTAATTTACTGCAAGCTTTGTGAGTCGTGCAAAGAGGTTCCATTAGTACCATCTGCAGAGTCAGTCCTGTACCTCTAGCTGCTTAAGTCGTTCCTCCTCCTCCTTCGCCAGCTCCTCTTGAGTCTTCAACCTATCAGACGGCTGAGCTTTCATCTCGAATCCAAGTTCCCGCACAAGGATGTCGTATTCATCAGCCTAAGAGAGTAGGAAAAGGCACCTCAAAATAAATACACGGATGGCTCCACAAATGGATAACAACAAGACACAGTGACTAAGTAAAAGTATACACTGCTATTTTATAATCAAAAGTACACTCCAACAGATCTAGTTTACTAAATAGTTCATACATCAGTTTCTTTTATTTAGACAAGCTCTGACCCTGGAGTGTACAAATGTGCACAGTATGATCAAACTTCAAATGAGAATTTTGTCAGGGGACACAACCATCTTTCATTTAAAATTTAAACAATACAGTGATTAACAGCCCTATACAATTTTCAATAGAATAAAGACCTCCAAGCCCAAAAAGAGAATTATATCCATTTATAGACAGTTTATGTCATAAACACTGAAGTATGCAGACATGTTTGTACTCAGCCAAAATTATGAATATCCTGGGAATGATGAAGGAATGAGTAATGAAATCAGAATCACACAACACTGCAAGTTGGAATACAAGTCGGGAGAGACGAAGAGCTAGAATTTCCGCTTAGTGCTCGTCTCTTTCGATGGAGAGTTTTAAATTAGGGCAGAGGAAAAGTGTGATAATTCAACAAGTATACAAGGGCTCTAGATTGGGCAATATTTGTAGCACCTGAAGCTTACTGGGTGCTTGATCTGCAATAGGCATCATGGAGGTGGTGTCTTCTCCTAAACAGGTCAACCAAATGGTATTCTGGCAGACATGAACAAGAGAGGCAAGTAGATAGCAAATGAAGCCTTTTTCGAATGAGCTGAACTTACTTTTAGCTTGTTAAGCTGGAATCTGTTTTACAGTATCTGGGACATGAAGAACAAGCAATAAATCAGCCACACAATGGTCAGTGGATGACGAATCATGGCAGCTTGGGGGAACAGTGTCAAAACAACATTATGGGAAAAGGTTAAGCGGCAGGGCCTAATAAAAGTGTATTTTCTTTCTTTGCTGGTGGTTTGAATTGCAGACAGTTGATTCTTCTAGTCCCTACACCGAGTAAGAGAATTAGAGGAAATCTCAAAGCTTCAGGCAAGCATGGTTCCCCAAAGCTCATAAACCGAGGATCTTGGATGAAAACTCAAGATGAACTAGCTATAAAACTAGCCAAATAATAATACATTGCTGTAGTTATAACACCTTTTATTCAAGTTCAATATACTACTGGGAAACAAACGCAGGAAAGGATAATGCCTTCCTCTTGGTGACATTCATTCCATTCGCCATGCATGCGACGAGCTTCTTAATTTTGGAACTTTTTTGACTGGAGTGGAATGTGTGTGCTGTTTTTATGCATGCTTGATGAGCAATCCATAAATGGCATAATGCCAGAGTAACTAAAAAATTACAAAAATAACACAAATTAACTATAATACAATCCCCAGATTACATCCAAAATTTGTGGGCTAACCATTTACAACACCGCATCTAGCAGCATAAGGAAAGATCACTGCTTAGTCGACACAATCCCCTTTGGGTGCTTATCTTGGTGTGCTGAGAAATGTTTTTTTAATCAGCTTATGTTTCGTGATATTTTCTGATATTTCCATAATAGTTAGCATTTAGATCCATCTCCATCTATTTACTTTACATAATAATTGTCTGACTTTATGGATTTATTTTGGTGTTACGTCGCTTGTGACTATTGTTAGAATAAATTATTCAAGTAAAATACCAACTAAAAAAATGCTGAACTTGCTAGCTATATGGAATGTTTCTTTGTAGGGTTCTTCTTTAGGGTACTCGAAGTGTTCCATTGTGATTACCCACCATATTTAGCCATAAAAGAATATCTTGGGTTGAGGGAACAAAGGCAGCAGAAAACTGCAACAGCTGGACAGAGCCAAAAATCTATGTGACGATTAAAGTTCTAAAACCTGTCAATCAGAACAACAACTGCTTTAGTGATGCATTTAGCTTGAGAGTTGACAAGCACTGCAGAGGCCGGGGACTGTGGCATCTAGTGCTATGGTCGTCAGAATGTAATACAAACACTAAGCTGTGCACTTGTTGAGAAGGACTCAGGCTTTTAATTAAGTAGAGTCTGCAGCTGGTAGAGATATGCTTAGAAACACAGCAATGACCATCAGCTCCTACATCTGCTAGAGATTTTGCAATACCCCTGTAACTGAATATTCAAACAGTGAACATGTGCTGCTGTGAAATGGCGAGACGTAATGCAAAACAGTGAAAATGCTCTCAATTTTCAGCAACCAATTTTGAAATGTTCTTGCCTGTCAGTCACACTTTTGAGAGGCTAGAAACTCAGACAGTCCAGTCGGTCTTTTGCCTTGCGGCCGCTGATTCCTAAATTCCCCTTACCAGCTAAAACAAAATTCATCAACACTAAAGCAGTGTTTCAGAACAGATGACATTTGTCTGTTCACTCCCTGCCATCCCTAATGAGCACATGCTCAAACCAGTATCATTACTAATTTTACAGCATGACCTCTTGCCCAAACTGCATGACTAACAGGGAACAGAGCTCCTTTATTCGTCTTGATTGTCACTCTTTTTGTAGCCAGTCCTTCACACCATCCGAACTGTCAGAGCTCCCATTCAATGGATGTTATTCTTAGAGTTTATAATGCAGCAAGCATCCACTGAAGGGTAAGGATGTTTACCCTAGTAATGAACCTTTGCATTCTCGAACCAGCCTATGCGGCATCCTAGTGTTTCTCCTGGTCATGCCTCCATTAACTGGCACGATGTCCGCTGTACCCTCTACCACAGCTCTCTCAAGGAGCCCCAGAGTGTCAAACCATTGCCAACCCTTCAGTGCTCTGTGGGGGCAGAACAATTCTGCTCAAATTTCTGTGTCCCTTCCCTTCAGTGATCACTCTCTTCTCAGCACAGAAAGAGGCTGCCCAGACAATGGAGTTAGCCTTGGCTACCATCTTGTTCATGTGGAACTTTCTGATAAGAGTACTGATACCTCTTATGGGCCATCACATCTTTGCAGCATCCAACAAGACTAGGCTTCATATCATGGCATGGCATGGGTCCAGCTGTGGGCCTTGTACTACATTTGTCAAGAAGGTGGCCGCTTTAAAGCCCAGCTGATTCTGCCCCAATGAACCCGGTCTTATAGCTGCTCTGCTGAAGCTGCATCAAGGCCACTGAAATGACCAGTTCTGAGCAGAGGGCTTTTAACACCACTGTGAAATATGAAGGGATATAACAATATACGTTTCAAAAACTAAGATGCTTACCTTTGGCTTTTCTTCTGCTTCAGACTTTCGCTCTGATTTTGGAATTTTATGCCCTAGGAGACCCTGAATGGCTTTCCAGTCTTTATCGAGCTTCTCCGTCATCTCCAAGGTGTTTTCTTTTTGGTTTTGTCTTTCTCTCTATGAAAAGAAAGTAAATAAAAACAGCATTGATGAATGCAGAAGATCAGGTAGCCAATTAGTGTACACTATAGGCAAGTTTTTTTTGGGGGGTGGGGGAAGGGGAGTTTTATATAGCGTAAACTCGACCTGAGAGTATCAGAGCGCTTTACATGAGCACTAGTTGCATTACAAAGGGACACATTAATGTTTCTTAGGCACGGGGAGATCAAGTGATTAGCCCAAAATCACAGGATGTTGAGCGACCCTGCCGAGACTGGAACCCGGTTTCCCAGCTTTGAGGTCGACCGATCTAGCCGTTAGGTCACATCTTTTTCAAATGTTTTTTTATTAGTCTTTTTCAAATACATAGAATGTCTTGTGAACATAGGCTTCCTCACCGCAGATTTTAGCTTGAACAGGAAAATGAGCTTAATATATGGATTTTAATTAATTAATTTATTAGCTTGCTAAGTTTTATGCTATTACTTCTGCAACTGTGAAGAATAATTTGAAATGACGTTGTGATTTTTATGGACCCCTTTAACGTAATAATCTCTCTCGTTGCACTCCCAGTGTTCCTCCTTCTTGTGGCCTTGTCATATTGCTTGCCCAATATGAGGACATTCTACAAGGATAAGGAGGAGGGTAGGTGGACAGAGAGAGAAAGCGAGAGAGATGTTGCACTGTTGTTGTTCAAGCTGTTCCTCCTCTACATATGTGCAAAGAAAGTCTGTCCTACTGCCTGTGATGTACACATACATATGTGAGTGTGTGTGCTTGTGAAAAAGACGGAGAGAGAGAGATAAAGAAAAAGAAAGAAGGGGGGGGGGAATCTTGGGTTGCTGCCACCTGCCCTCTTATTTGTGCGCGGCAGTAACATAAACATAACATAAGGTGTATTTGTAAAGCGCAATTCACCCAGGCCTCTTGGAGCTGAATAACATATGTTTATTGTTACCCAACTCAATGGTTCTCATTCTATCAACCTCAGAAGGATGAAAGGCTGAGTGGACCAGCCGAGATTTAAACCGGTCCCCATGAGGTCAAACAAAGGCCCTCACATTGGACGCAATAGTCCACTAAGCGACCAGACCCGGCAGTAGAACCTAGGGTAACCATGATTTAGAGTCAAAAGGGAAACAGCATATGGGCCCAACCAAAAATGGGGCTAAAATATAAGACCAGCCTCCAGAGGCTATTTCGTGAAGGCGATTTATAAAACAGACACAGCTGAAACTGGGCAAGATGTTTATATATCTTGAGTCAAAAAGGACACTGGCTGAAAGAAAAACTAAATTATTCAAATGAATCACTTGTGAAGGAGAGTCTTCAATGAAGTTCATTAAAACATCCTAGTTGCACACAAAATCTCAAAAGATTTTAATAATTGCTTGTTTTCTTTTTTTTGTTTAAATTAGTTTTTATTGTTGCACCACAAGACATAATTGCAATATACATATTCACCGACATAGTGTCAACATTCCGCCTTTGTCAGCCATCTTTGCAACTTATAACAAGAAAAGGAAACTTACCCCTAAACCCCCTAATCCACCCTCCCCTCCCTCCCCTGGGTGCCCATGAAGCTAATGCACAGCTATTGGCAGATCTCTAGAGTGTCCATAATATTCGTCAAAAGAAACAGTGCTATGCTTCGATCAATTGTAGTAATTTTAGATATTTAGGGCAGGTAAGCTCTTTGAATTCCTGGGATAGAAGAGTAATAAATGGACGCCAGACCTCTCTGAAGGTATCCCCTTGTTCTCTCAGTGTCGAAGATAGCCTTTCCATCCCCAGCAAGGGCCAAATACGATGGAACCACCACAATCTGGTCAGAGTCCTATCGGTGCCCCATAGGGCCAGGATCGTTTGTGAGCCGCCCCTAGTGCCAGTGCGATAGGTCTACCTCGTCTGGATTTAAGTGGGTATGTCAATGGGTTGGGTAAGCCCAGCACCACATACAACGGAAATCGGGGGATTTGAGTATTGAAGTGAAGGTCAATAAATAAATAAGGTCGATCTCTCCCAGAAGTTCGTCCTTTGAAGTGAGTTAGCTTACAGCACTCCCATAAAATATGTATAAGTGACCCGGTGGCATCCCCACATCGCCAGCACCTCACTCTGTGCCGGGTTCCCTTTAAGGAGGCGCTCCGGCGTGAAGTACCAATATGTAGCGATTTTGGTCGCGGTTTCTATGCTAGCTGTATTGGTTACTATGCGTCTCGCCCGATAATGTATATCCCACCATTCCTGAAGGGAGAGGTCCCGCCCGAGTTTCCGTTCCCAGTGCAGTTGAGCCGGAGACTTCCCCTCTGAGACTACATCCGAAAGTAGTTTATATAAGTCGGATACTAAATGCTGGTCTGATTCTTTACTTAAAAGCCACCTCTCGAATTTCGTCAAAGGACGTTGAGCTGCCTCTTTAACCTATGGCTGCATCACCCAGTTTCTGATCTGTGTGTATCGGAATCTTTCACTCTCTGGAACGGCATTGTCAGCCCTCAGAGTACTGAATGGAATAGGGCCTTCTTCATCAATAAAGTGACCCAACGGCCTACATCCGGGCCTCAGACATTCCCGGAATGCCGCCTCCTCTAAACCCAGGGTGAAGTCCGGGTTCCCCACTACCGGTGAAGGGGAGAGGGGAACGACGAAAGGCCGTCTTTTTGACAAGTGCATCCCAAGTTCGAAGGGTAGGTTGACGTGATTGCGGACAGGTGGCGACTGGGAGGTCTATGCGTCTGCCCAGAAACTAAATTTTCCATGGGGACGTGCCAGCTAATGCTCTGTCCATAAAGAGCGATTTCTTCTCCGATTCCGGGCACGACCACTCTACCATGAACCGAATCTGCGCCGCCCTGAAATATCTGAGAATGCACAGAATGCCTCCCTCCGCTGGAGTATGCCAGCTAAGCTACCGGTCTAATCGGGAATGTCGGCTCGCCCACACGTAATTTGGAAAGGCACTCTGTATGGTCTGAAGCATCGATGGCGGCGGCCATAGTGGCAGAGTCAGAAAGGTATAGAGAACTCTGGGTAGGACCACCATCTTCAATGTGGCTATTCTTCCAAGCCAAGACAAAGGGTAGGTACGCCAGCTCGCTAAATCCGTCTGGACCTTCTTAACTAAGTTTCTGTAGTTAACCTCTACCACTTCAGAGATGGTCGGGTCAAGGTGTATTCCTAGATAGGATAGATTCCACTGCCATCTAATGGAGAGCGTATGCGCAAGAAATTCCTTCGTGGCCTGAGTCATTGTTAGGCTTAATGCCTGTGATTTGTCGAGATTGATCTTGAATCCCGAGACCGCCCCAAACCTTTCCAACTCTCTCAAGAATGCTGCTAAGGCCTCTCGGGTGTCATCGAGGGACACAATTACATCGTCGGCATATAATGTAATGAGGTGTTCCTCTCCTCCAAATCTCATGCCAGTGATTAGTGGGTCATCCTGAACCCGCTGCGCAAATGGCTTCATATAGAACGCAAACAAAAGCGGGGACAAGGGACAGCCCTGCCGTGTGCCACGTTTGATGGGAAAGTTCCCAGAGCCCCTGCCATTCAACCTGACCGCGGCCCTTGGCCCTCCATACCCGCACAGTACCCAGGTTCGAAATCAGTCCCCAAATCCGTACCTTGCCAACACTGCTTCCAAATAAGGCCAGTGGACCCGGTGAAAGGCCTTCTCCGCGTCGATTTAGAGGAGCATCGCCTCCCGTTGGGAGTGGGCCGTCTTATCTATAAGATGGAGGGTGCGCTTGGTGTTATCTGAGCACTGTCTGCCCAAGATAAACCCTGATTGATCCGGGTCAACTAATCCAGGCATGTTTGGGGCGAGGCGGAACGCCAAGATCCCTGTAAAAAGCTTAGCATCTACATTTACAAGCGATATGGGTCAGTAAGACCCGTACAGTCGGTTGTCTTTCCTGGGTTTTGCTATAACCGCGACCACCGCCTCCTTCATTGAGGGGGGTAGTGCCTCAGAGCTTGTGATCGCGTTAAATACTCTAGTGAGAATGGGGGCCACCAAGTTGCAGAAGACTTTGTAAAACCTCACCGAAAATCCGTCAGGCCTGGAGATTTATGTAACATGAGCCTGGAGATTGCCGCTATTACTTCCTCAATTCTAATGGAGCTATCTAGACCCTCCGCCTGTCCCTCAGTTAAACGCGTCATGTTAGCCTCTTCCAGGTACTCCACGATAACCGGGGTCGGAAGATCCCGAGTATAGATCCCTATAAAAGGATCGAAATCGCTCCGCCACTGCTTCATCACCCTCCACTACTGTCCCGTCATCTTCAAGCAACGCCTCCACCGCATTGGATTGGTACTGTCCCCTAAGTTTGTCCGCCAACAGTCTTCCACATTTGTTCTCCCCCACGTAGAACGCATGTTTGAGGCGCAGAGGCGAGTATTCCACGTTGTCTAGATCTAGGCCAGCCAATTGCTTCCTAGTCGCTTCTAGCTGGTGCGACACCCTAGGCGCCCCGGTACGATGGTGTATTTGTTCTAATTCACACATTTGTTGTTGTAACTTATCTCGCTTGTCCCTGCGTTCCTTATTGTCTGCCGCAGAGATAGCGATCGATTCCCCTCTTATTACGGCCTTCAATGAATCCCATATCATCGCAATTGATACCTCTGGGGAATCATTAATTTCCATAGAGCTCTTAATCGAGTTATCTATTTGTTTTACTACTTCCGGCCTACAGAGGAGTGTTTCTCGCAACCGCCAGGACCGGGGCCTTTGTTCATTAAGTGGGAGGGAGAGATCTAACATAACTGCTAAATGGTGGTCAGATAGTGAGCGGGGTGTGACTTCCACCGACCACGTCGCTGCCAGGATTTCCCCATACCTAAAAAATATCCAGCCTGGCATATGACTTATGTACATGGGAGTAGAATGTGTAATCCCTGGAGTGTGGGTGTGGACTCCGCCAGATATCCCTCAATCCCAGTTCCTGCAGTCTAAGGGCCCCCCAGCACTGATCTCTCCTGACACCCCTTGTCTCAGAATTGACCGGTCTACTTCGTTATTGAAGACTAGATTAAGGTCCCGCCCGCCCCCCAGGATCACCCACATATCTTGTGTGGTCATGATTTCTGCTGTGGCTTCTTGAATGAACTGTCCTGCCCCTCGTTGGGGACATATACCAAGCCCAAGATGATGGAGTGGGATCCAAAGTGGACTCGATATCCCAGTAGGCGGCCCGTAATCTCAGCTATCTTCATCCCCACCTTCCCCTTGAAGGAGCGAGAAAACAGCAATGCCACCCCACCCTTTTGTGTGGTAGGGAGGAGAAAAACAGCTGCAGAAAAGCCCGGGATTTTAATCTATGGCAATCACAGCGCACAAGGTGCGTTTCCTGGAAGAGGCAGACATTCGCCTGCGATTGTTCCAAGTATGAGAGTATTGCCCTCCTTTTGACTGGGTTGTTTAGGCCCTTGACGTTTAGGGTCAATACCCTAAGATTCTTTGCTAATGATGCCCTGGGTGGTTCCCCCCCATCTTCATCTTTCCCTGCCATGTCCCCATACCCTCCGTCTCCCCAGTAACTACCAAGATCTCTGCAGAAGCTTCTGTAGATTAACCTATGTTGTGTAACTCCCTAGTAGGCACCCATTAACATTCCCCAAAATAATAACCGTAACTAAACACAACCATAGTCCCTGGATCGGGGAGGAAGACTACCAGTGGTGAAGTCTCTGTGTGGGTGAATGACCAAGTCCCAAAAGTTTCAGTCCGCCTCCTGCACCCCCCGCCGCCCTGCTCTGTCTTAAGCCAGTTCACCTCATGCAGGATCATTGGAAGAAGTGTCCTCAACCAGCTTATTCAGTAAAGCTCTCCTTTCCGATGCCATGGTCGCCTGGTCTGGGACAGATCCTCCCCCCTCCCTCCTGGCGGGAACCCTTTGCCATCGCTCGCCGCTCTCTCTTCGGGGCCGCCAGCTGCTGGCCCCCATCTCAACTCCTCAGGGGGCTGTATCTGGAGCAGTGCACATGCCGCTGAGAGGGAACGGATCTGGTGAAGCTGATCCTGTCAGCGGAAAATTATCCTGAAGGGATGTCCCCACGCATAGGCCATTTTCTTCTCACGAAGGAATGTCGCGACTGGGCGGAATTCTCTCCTCTTCTGGAGCGTGGAAGCCGCCAAATCCTGATAAAGGTGCAAGGTCTGTACCCGGAACGACACAGCTGACGTTTCCCTGGCTTTCTTCAATATCTGCTCTTTCAAAGGGAAGTTATGTACACAGGTCAATATGTCTAATGATCGGTGAGAGCTGAGTCCCCATCGACCCACTATGAGTCCGATCTATGCGGATCTCCGCTGCCTGCATGTCTCCCGAGATGTGGGCGAACAGCTACGAAACGTAGGATTCTATGTCGCCCTCCTCTGCCTCTCTTGGAGCTCCTCCGATATGGATATAGTTTCGCCTGGAGCGATTTTCTAAATCTTCTCCATGTGCGTGTAAGTCAAGCTGCTGATCTGTTAAGCGGATTACATCCTGTTGGAACTGCTCTATCTCCTTGTCTCCAGAAGATTCTCTTCCCTCAATAGCGTTGCCTGTTAGGTCTCTTTTAACTGCTAGGAGGTCATCCGTCAGGCTGACGAACAAAGCTTCCAGTTAGGGGCGCGTGACTGGTGCCTCCAACTCCTCCGCCGCTGGTGAGGTGGCTCTACTCGAACCCCCCCCCCCCACGGGGGATCACCCCCTCGGTGCTAGTCAGCTTCAGTAGCATATCATTCATGGTGCCCCTTTCTTCGCTCTTGCTGATGTCATCCTTTCGCTGCTGCAGCCGGGGGCCCCAGTAGCTCTCATCTCTCATTGGGGGTGATGTAGGCCTCCTCTGCCGGAGACCCCTTTTCATCCCTTTTCTGCGCTCCCTCTCAAGTCCGTCTCCGACCGCTCCTGCTTCCTCTGGGCAAAGTGTCTCCCGGGCTGTAATGCTTCGGGGTCTCTCGAGGTAGTCTACTGCGCCAGGGGCCCTACCCTAGTTTTCTTTTTTGTGTGCATGTGCTTTATTGTACTATTTAGGCATAATTTTGTAAAGGATATTATGGACTGAGTCTAGAAAAACCCATTGCTATGTCTTAGCCAGGTGTCTCCAACCAGTCTATTGAGAGCTACGAGTAGCTCTCAGACACCTTCAGAGCAGCTCACAGCCATGAATTTTATTTTTTATATAAGCCCAGGATCACATTTTTCTTTTACAGTTAAGGGAAGGCTGTGTTTATTTTACATTATTATCTTCCGGCTGCAGATAGTAGGGCCTGATAATGAGCAGTGGTCGAGTCACATATGACCCAGGGCCCAGAGATGAAGAACTGAAGCACGGAGGTATTTAAATCTTAAATAAAAGTTTTAGTCCACTCAATAGTGGAGTGTGAGAACAAAATGATGTTTCTGAAGGTTTTTAAATGGGAGAAAATAAAACAAATAATTAAGTTAACTCTTCATTTTAGTTTTTTCCCCATTTGAAAGTGTCGCATTTACAAATTAGAAAAAACATAATTTACACTCTTGCTCCGAGTGGCCAGTAGACATAGTGCCATATTTATAGCTGAAAAATATAGTCTATTTGTTTTTTAAATGGGAGAAATTTTAAGTGAAGAAAAATATTTCTATAAAACATTGCGTCCCTGTTTTTTTCCACTTTCAGTTAAGCCAATTGCGTCTTAATATTTTATGAAGAATGTTTCTTCACTTTAAATTCCTCCTATTTAAATAAATAGCTGTATTTTTCTGTTATGAATATGGCACCGTGTCTGCAAATCACTGGGTGCAAGATGCTTACTGCGACACTTTGAAATGGGAGAAAACTCAAATAGCAAGTTTTAAGGAATCCATATAAACACAAAGTTAACTCTTCATTTTAATTTTCTCCCATTTCAAAGTGTCCGGCACCTTGTTCCCAGTGGCTGGTAGACACGGTCATATTTATTACTGAAAAATATAGCCATTTTTTAACTGGGAGAAATTTAAAGTGCAGCAAAATGTTCCATATTATGAACATTTTTGCTGAACTTTAAATTTCTCAAATTTAAAAAAAATGTTTGTGCGTTTGTGTTATACATGGAACAGTGCCACATATAGCAAAAGGTATGTCACCCATACATATATCTCATTCATACACACACGTTCTTACATCCTTAAAGACCACACTCTCACTGACACACATGGCAGCCCTGTCATAGTGCCCCTAGTCAAAGTATTTTGTTCAAACCATACTATCTGGCTCTATGGACATTAGGCTTAAAGTCAATGAAACCGGGCGTGGGGGGTGTCTGGTTACAATGTGGGCGTGGTTTGGGCTTTAGTAGCTCACAATGATTTTCACTGATCAGAAGTAGCTCTCACTACAGAAAAGGTTGGAGACCCAGTCTTAGATTAAATAGATATTACCACAGTAAGCTTGGGAAGTATGACTTGGTCTCTAGGTATGATGTTCTAAGTTTTGAAAGCTTCTTCTTATAAAATCAACATGCCAAATATCAGTAGTCTTCATTAAACAGTCTTATCAAGCAACTCAGTGATCGAGGGGAGTCTAGAGAACAATAGTTGCATTGCTAGCACCTGTCCTGTCATTTTAATTGAGGGAGTAGTGTACAGCTGCACAATTCTCAGATGAATCAGGTGAAGAACGGAACCACCTATTCTCTGTACATGCAAATAAAACCTATGCTGTCGCCTGTTCTAAATGTACACATAAGTGTGTGTGTGTGTGAAAGAGACTGAGATAGAGATCGAGACAGAGAGATACACCTATCCTTTTGTTTGTATAAGAGGAAAGCTTGCACTGCTGCTGAATAGTTCTCCAACAAATGAGCCAGGACAAAATCCTAGACTGAATTCAGGAAAGTCTAGATACCCTCTTTATCTTTCACCTTTCTGCATCTCTGCTCTTTTGTGCCTTATTTCTGCCTATTTTCCCTTTTTTTCTTTATCCCTTATTTCCTCCCTTTACCTTTCCCCGCCGCTGCTGCCCCCGCGGCCCCTCCCCCCCCCAGCGCGACCGGCCCAATCCAGCTCCCCTCCCCGCTCCCGCCTCCCAGCTGTCCAGCCCTCCCCGACCCCTTCTTAATGGCGGCCACTGCGCGGCCGCACAGCGGCCGTGGGCGCGACGCTGGCATGTCGAAGGCGCATCAAAGGCAAGCCCGTCTGCGCCCGTCCGCGACCCGACCGCGACCAGCGCCAGGAACCCTGGACCTCCGCCCCGCCAACGCTACGACCCAGCAGCACTCCACGCACTCAACCCAGGCCGCAACAACAACTGCAAGCTAGCATCACCAGCCGACTCCCACGGACCCTTCAGCTGTCACCGCTGCCGGCACACCTGCAGCACCGCCAAGAACACGGATCCAGCACAACCTGCCCACAAGAACACAACCGAACCGAAGACCCTGCAATGCATCCTCCTCAACGTCCGATCCCTCCACAAACACGCCACAGAAATCTGGGAGCTCCTCGACAGCACCACCCCGGACGTAGCGTTCTTCACCGAAACCTGGACCAACACCACCTCGGGACCGGACATCGCCATCGCCATCCCCCAAGGATATAAGATCTCCAGGAAGGACCGCCCCACCCGCCCAGGAGGAGGAATCGCCATCGTCCACAAATCCAGCCTCCGCCTGAGCACACTCCCTGACGAGCCCACAGAACTGATGGAACACCTTCACTTCAAGATACTGGCCAGCCCCACCGCCACCCTCCGAGGAACCCTCATCTACCGACCCCTGGACCCCGCGGACCCTTCGCCAACTCCATCACGGACATTATCTCCCCGCAGGCCATCGCATCCACCAACTACACCCTGCTGGGAGACCTCAACTTCCACCTCGACAACCAACTGGACCCCAACACCACATCCCTCCTGGACAACCTCCACAACATTGGACTGCGCCAGATCGTGACCGAGCCCACGCACTCAGCAGGACACACCCTCGACCCCCTCTTCACTACAGGAAACTCCATCACCTTCAGCCACACCACGAACTCCCATGGACCGACCTTCGTTGCGTCCACTTCACCTTCAGAACACCCACCATCCACAGACACCAGCACCTGCTTCCACGAAGAAACTGGACCAAAATCACTGACGACCAGCTCACCTCCTCACTCAACAACTCCACCCCAAACATCGCGGAAAACGACGACCCCAACACCGCAGCCCGAACCCTGCATAGATGGATCTCGGACAGCACCAACACCATAGCCCCCTCAAGAAAAACAACAATACCCGCGCCAAGAAAGCCAGATGGTTTACCACCGAACTTCGAGTCCAGAAGCACATGCCGCCGCCTCGAAAAGGCCTGGAGGAACACCAAATCCACAGAAGCCCACGACAACTTCAGAGCCGCCACCAACGCCCACCATCAACTCATCAGAGAAACGAGGAAAAAAGCGATTGAAGACAGAATCTCCACCCACGCTGCACAACAGCAAGGAACTCTTCAGCATCATCAAGGAGTTCGCCCAACCCACTAGCGAGTCTACCGACATCCCTCCCTCACAAGACCTCTGCGACAAACTCAGCACCTTTTTCCACCACAAAATCAAGAGCATCTACGACAACTTCGACGAAGACAACCAACACACTGAACCCTCACCAACCACCCCCGACACCCGGAAACCAGCGATTGACGACTGGACAGCCCTCACCACCGAAGACACACTGAAGACAATGAAGTCAATCCACTCAGGGGCCCCCACGGACCCCTGCCCCCACCACATCTTCAACAGAGCCGCCGACACCATCGCACCCATGCTCCGCCACACCATCAACCGCTCCCTGGCGACCGCTTCTTTCCCCGACGACTGGAAACACGCCAAGGTCAACCCCCTCCTAAAGAAACCCTCAGCGGACCCCACCGACCTCAAAAACTACAGACCCATCTCCCTGCTCCCGTTCCCAGCGAAAGTCATCGAGAAAGCCATCAACAGCCAGTTCGCCACTTTCATTGAAGAACACAACATCCTCGACTCCTCCCAATCCGGCTTCAGAAAAAACCACAGTACGGAAACCGCCATCCTCGCCGCAACAGACGACATCCGCACCCTACTGGACAAAGGAGAAACAGTAGCCCTCATCCTCCTCGACCCATCAGCAGCGTTCGACACAGTCTCCCACCGCACCCTAATACGCAGACTCTACGACGCAGGAATCCAGGACAAGGCCCTCGACTGGATCCGCTCCTTCCTCTCCGGCAGGACGCAGCGGGTCAGACTCCCCCTTTCCTCTCGGACCCCACACCTACCACCTGCGGAGTCCCCCAGGGCTCCTCCCTCAGCCCGACGCTCTTCAACGTCTACATGGCTCCACTCGCCCCCATCGTCAGAACCTACGGACTCAACATCGTGTCATACGCAGACGACACCCAGCTCATCCTCTCCCTATCCAACGAGCCCAACACCACCAGACGCAACTTTCGAGAAGGCATGGAAGCCATCGCCAAATGGATGAAAAACAGCAGCCTACAACTAAACACCAACAAAACAGAAGTACTCATCATTGGCCCAAACCCCGACGCCTGGAGCGACACCTGGTGGCCCCCCCGCCCTCGGAAACCCGCCAACCCCCACGGACCACGCACGCAACCTGGGAATCATCCTGGACTCCGAGCTCAAAATGGACCGCCAGATCAACTCTGTCTCGTCTTCCTGCTTCCACACCCTCCGCCTCCTTCGTAAGACCTTCAAATGGATCCCCCTCGAACACCGAAAGACCGTCACTCACGCCCTGGTCACCAGCAGACTCAACTACGGCAACGCACTCTACGCCGGAATAAACAAAAACCTCACCCGCAAGCTACAGAACTTCCAGAACGCCGCCGCAAGACTGGTCCTCAACCTGCCAAAACACTGCCACATCTCCCAGCACCTGCGCACACTCCACTGGCTCCCTGTCGAGGCGAGAATCACCTTCAAGATGCTCACCCACGCACACAAGGCCCTCCACGGCACCGGACCAGCATACCTGAACAGCCGACTCAAATTCCACGCACCCAAGGACCCTACGATCAGCCCAGCTCTCCTACGCCGTGGTCCCCCGCACCAGAAAGACCAGATCGGGAGGCCGATCCTTCTCCTTCCTCGCGGCCAAAGCATGGAACGCCCTTCCGCTCCACCTCAGACAGACAACATCGCTCCCCATCTTCGCAAGAAACCTCAAAACCTGGCTCTTCGACAGACCCCCTCCTTGATGGATGGAACCTGCACCCCTCCCCCCCCCCCACAGCGCCTTGAGACCCTTACGGGTGAGTAGTCGCGCTTTAACAAACCCCTGATTGATTGATTGAAGCAAAAACCTGATCTTTCATTAGGTATATGGTTCAGAAAATGAGACCAGAAGATTTTGTTTGGAGTACAGTGTGATCCTTTAAACATTGGTGTTGATTAGCACAAATAAGCATACTTACCTTATCTTGCTTGGATTTTGCAATCAACTCTTCAATGAGCTCTTTTCGTGACTTTGGTTTTCCAGATATATCCTCTTTTTCGCCCGAGGGGTCTTTTTTACGTAACAATCCACCTCCACCAAAATGTGCAGCAGTCAGCTCAGCTGAGAACAAAAATATGGCACTAGTGAATTTGATAGAAAACATGCCCAAGCAGTATTACAGAGTTCCCATTCTGTTCTAGTAATTCTGGTATTAAGATTGATGTCACAAGTATAGTGAATACATTTTGAAATTCATCAAGCAAAATATTTTATGTATGTTCTATATCAGAACATACATAAAATATTTTGCTTGATGAATTTCTAAATGTATTCACTATACTTGTATACGTACATATTTTCTGATTGTTCAGTTTGAATGCTGATATGGATGTGGTGTGTATGTGGTTTGCTTCATTTTTAATGTTTGAACAAGGAAAACTTTATTATCAATAAATAACTATTTTTGTACCTTCTAACATATATCGGTTTGTGTCTCTCCTGATATTCAACTTGTTTTTGTTATTGCTGAAGTTGCCCTAGAGATTTACAGTATGTACCATTTCCCTGTCTAGAGGAACTTCCTATTAGTATCAGGGGGCCCTTTTTCTTCGCATACATGCCACATCATGCCAAAACAAGAGTGCAATTCCAGGGGGGCACAACATATCCCCTCCGCATGCGCCCCATGCCCAGAATCGGCTGGGGGCCCGGTTAGGGCACCCTTACCTGCATTTTCACCACCCTTTTAATGGCGGGGTCCCCGACATGAAAACGGTGGTGGATATGCAGGTCGGAATATGCTCAGCGGTGCCGGCATCAGCACTGCCAGCACATTCAGGCCATTGTCAGACCACCACCACAGCGGGATCCTTCATCTCGATGGAGGCGGCGGTCCCACCGCCACACGCGTACCGACGTGGACTGGTGGTGGTTGGTCCGCCACCGCGAGTACAGCAGTCCCAGGTCCCCTGTGCTTGTAATAAGACACTATATTCACAGGCCTGTTACCATAAGTGCACCCAAATGAATAAATAAATAAATATATTGCTAACTGACACAATTTTCGAAAGGCTAGAAGGACGTTAAGGGCAATACCCTTAAGTTGTGATTATCCAAAGCCTTAACCCCTTCGGTGCGTCGGACGGCTCCGACGCACCAATGCTCATGAGCGTCGGACGGCTCCCGGCCGTCCGCGCACATGGCACTGGAAATCCCTCTGGTGCCCGCACCAGAGGGATTTCCTTTATGTCAAAAACACCCTCACGAGCTGGGGAAGACTTTCCCCAGCTCCTGAGGGTGTTCTGATTATTTCTCCGAAATGACGGCCGGCGTGCACGTCGTGCTGACGTCATTTCGGAGAAACTGAAACTCAGACGGGAGAGGTATCATTGGAAAGGGGAGAATCTCCCCTTTCCAATGGTACCCCTCCCTAGTGGATCCCTGCTTGGGGATTGCCCGCAGGGATACACCCACTAGGCACCAGGGAGGTGGGAGCGGCCCCTTGGGCAAGGGCTTTTGCACCCCCCATTATGTTGGGCACAAACAGTCTTTCTGCCCCCCCCTGGGAGGCAGATGGGGGCAATAGCACCCAATCTGCCCCCCCCCCACCGAAATGTCTGGTAAGTTTCCAAGGACAATTGCCCCCATCTGCCTCCCAGGGAGGCAGAAAGACTGTGGCTAATTTGTTTGGGGGGGGGTGGGGGCATTGGCATGCCCATCTCGGGCAGCCCCAACCCCAAAATGTACAAAAAAACAATCCCTGGTGGCTAGTGTGCGCTTTTCTGCCCCCACCCCCCCGCCCCCGGGGGGAGGCAGATTGGGGGGCTATTGCCCCTATCTGCCCCCCCCGGGGGGGGGCGAAAGACTGTGGAATCAGGCGGGGTGGGGGGCATTGGCATGCCCATCTCGGGGAGCCCCCACCCCAAAATATGCTAACAACAAAAAATCCCTGGTGGCTAGTGCGCTTTGTGGGATGACCATGCCGGCACAAATGTCCTACCACCCAGCGTTCCCCTTGGTCTCCTGAGTAAAATGATACCTCACTTGTGTGCCTGCCCAATGCAGAATCGTCTAAAAACTTTTTTTTTTTTTTAAATGTAGAGCTTTGAATTTGCTGTGCTATACTCTTCATCCCTATGTTTTTGGCCCTTCCCAGTCACAGGCCCTTGGCCCACCCACACAAGTGAGGTTTCATTTTACTCGCGAGACAGAGGGGACAGCTGTGCGGTAGGACATTTGTGCCTGCACGGTGATCCCACACAGAAATGTGGGGAAAATTCGATTTTTTTCCAGCTAAATTTGAGGTTTGCAGGGGATTCTGGTTAGGAAAGCGTTGGGGGATCCACGCAAGCCATACCACCCTGGACTCCCCAGAGTGTCTAGTTTTCAGAAATGTGTGGGTTTGGTAGGTTTCCCTAGATGGCCGCCGAGCCCGGGGCAAAAACCCAGGTGCCACCCCTTGCAAAACCAGGTCGTTTTGTGATAGGTAATTTTGATGTCTCCACAATACGTTTTGGGCCCTTCCCTGCCACAGGTACTTAGACCACCCACATGAGTGAGGTACCATTTTTATCGGGAGACTTTGGAGAATGCGAGGTGGATGGAAGGTTGTGGATCCACGCAGATTCCAGAACTTTCCATCACAGAAATGTGAGGAAAATGTGTTTTTTGGACAAAGTTTGAGGTTTGCAAGGGATTCTGGGTAACGGATTTGTTTCCTTTTTGGTAACCAGTGTAGGGTTTACAAGATGGGGGCGGATGGATAATGAGGTGTAAGGTGTAGTACTAATCGTGCTGCGGTGTTTTGCACCACCTGAAGCCTGGTATATAGTTCCTCATGCATGGACACCATTAAGGCGTTTCCATAGTCCAGGCGACTCATTATCAACTCCTGTACTAGGGATTTCCTAGGCCCCAATGGAATACATTGGAAGATATTTAGTAAAGTTAGCATAATGTCGTAGCAGGTACCTAAAGTATGGTTTACCTGGTCCTTCATAGACAGTTTATCAATAATAATAATAATAATAATAAATATGGATGACAGTATGTATTTGTAATCAGGGGAACCTTATGCACTCAAAGGCTAAGAATTTATATAGATCTTTCGGTGCTAGCCTATTGTTTTGATCTACTCTGCAATAATTTGCAGAAACAGAAGCAGCACTGAAAGTGGGGGCCGTGTCCTTTTAAACAGTGTGCAGTGACGGAGTCTGTTTAGTAAAACTCAGATCAAAGCACACGTCTCGAACCAGGGGTCTTAAAAACGGAAATCCTGGAGGTTTCCTCAGGGAAAAGGAATGCTTCAGCTGTAAATTATTTTTAGTAATCTTATACATGAACTTGATGCATGAATGTGATGAAAGATCACAATAAGACTATACTGCATGCCCATACAACTACTACGGATGGGACTACCCCCCTCCCCCGACTCTCACTGCCAACGTTGTCGTACACCCCACACGGATTTCATGCACCTTGCCTGGCACTGCCCCGCGGTTGCTACCTTCTGGACCGAAGTTTTTCACATGATAGAAGACGTCATTAGTAGATCAATTCCCCTCTCCCCGCTCACTGGGCTGCTTGGCTACGTGAAAGACGTGCAGTGTGGATTTTGCAGATTAGTCACCCTGATGCACCTGGCCAAGCGAGAGTGGCAATCCAGTGGGGTGGTTCGCTGGCTTCTTGGTCCCAAAACTGCATTACAGATATTGTCATGAACAGCTCTCTGCGTATTTGGAACTTAATGGCACGGTTGGTCCGCACTTGTGGCATCTGGGAACCCTTTAGCTCCTTCCTTCTCCGCAGAGACAGGGCCTCTCACACCAAGGCAGGACACACCCCATTCCCACAGGAAGCCACTAAGTAACAGATTCAGCTTCAATCCATTGTCAAGCAGGTTATTGGAGGATGGTCATTATGCCTCAATGAGCACCCTGTAATAGGTTACGAAACGTAGATATCAGCCCACTACCTATTGTGCATGATTTGGAAATATTACCTGGATAGCTCATTGTTTTCTAGTGTACAGTAAGTGCCAATTATGAAACTATATTCGATAGGCAAGGTTCTTTGCGGATAATTGCTATTATGATTGTTCATGTACACCCAACTGATAATAAATAAAATATACAAATGTTTTTTTTTTAAATCACAATAAGCTTGCTGAAGCTTGGACACAACTAGGAGCTTAACAAATATTCCATCTACATAAAACTCAAGTATGTCATGTAGAACATGCACTACAAACATTGACACGCAAAACTTACCCGACAATGCTCCTTGCTCTTCATTTTCACTATCGCTATCTACTATGTCATTAAGCTTTTCAATGTCTGCAAGCGATTGCCCAAAATGAGTCAATTCTTCATCTTCGTTGAGATTAAACAGGTTCTTCTTTTCATGGTTGCGCTAAAAAAACAAATTACATTGGTACAGTTTAAACAAAAGTTTATATGTAGAAAATACAGAGTATGTAGATCACTCAAACGGTTGTATCTAAAATGCTTAGCACTACAAAGGTTACTTCTTGTTACAGAGTCTATTAAGCCCTGGAAAAATAATTCTATGCCATTTATGTTACTGCTGATTAAGGTTGATTTTGCCCTTTAGAAAATGTGCATAGCAAAATTATTCAATGTCATTTTTCTTTTTATTAACATTTGACATAGGGACATGCAAGTTTTGTTTTCTTTACCAGTTTCCACTCTACGTATAATGGAGTGTTGTAGCTCATGTCAAACTTTAGTTACTTTGGTCACCTACTTTATGCAAAGGGTCACAGGATGATGAGTATGGCAGAAGATCAGTTGTATAGAGACTGGTGCAAATAGCATAAATCCCCAAGATTCTGCCTGACTTTCAGCAGACTACACATCAAACATGGCAGCCTATCAATTTTGGATCGTAAAGTATATTAAAGAGTCGGTGGTAAAAAAGGCTCATTACTTTGCGATAGACCGCGCCCGTTGGTCTGAAACCAGGTCTTCTCATTTAGAACACATTTTCACTGCCTTCGCCCTGGCTGTTCTTCATATTTCCAAACTCTAAACATACACAAACCAGTCAGGATAAAAAAAACACTAGTGTACACGTACACTATCGCGTTCATCAAGTTACCTGTCTTTCTAAGGCAAACCTCTTCATCATCTTCTCCTCCGGTGTTAATTTGGTATCATACTCGCCAAAACGTTTATCACGGAACACACTAGATCGTCCCCTTTGCTTGTGTTCTTTAAGAAGGGTGGCAGTGCGCTGAAGAATAAGTAGGACAATACATCACATTAAACAACTAAAGTACATGATTTACTCAGTAGTAACATATCAGGCCAGGCAAAGGGCAACCGTTCAACTTCATGGTATGAGTCAAACAGTGCACTCCTATTATTCTTGTGCTCTCCTTCCCCATACAGTACTACAAACAGAATGAACTTCTCTTCTGTGACAAACATAAGGACTTCCGACCACAATACGGTCAATGAGAAACCCCACAGTCATTTATGTAGGGACAATTATCAACAGTCAGAGTAAAAGATCGACACATATACAAGAAAAGAATGTAAATAATGACAAGCATTGGCATAGCCAATAGGCCTCGCCTTTGGGGCGTTATAAGTGTTTTGACAGAGCTATGGGCTTTGTTAACGTTTTTAATATGTGTTGTATAGTATTGTGAATGTTGTGCAGCATGTTTAAAAGTTATAAGTATTAATAAAAAAAGTGTTATAACCATTTCTGGCACCTTACATTTAACCTAAAAAAACATTATATACAACTGAAGTATCGTCGGTTAGGTTTGCTCTTAATAATTAAGTGCCTTGGTGAGTCCCGGAAACCACCAGCTCAAATTAAGCACTGTAGGTTACAAAATGCAAAAAGCGTATTAAACGGCACGCACAATAACAGCATCGCAGTCTATAAATAAAAGCTATATCAGAAATGTGTTTTACTTGTGCGCGTTATAAAAGCCAAAGAGCGTGTAAAACATTGCGCACAATAACATCGCAGTTTATAAATAAAAAATATATCAGAAATGAGTTTTACTTGTGCGTGTTATAATGCGTTTTAATATATCTTTAAATGGTGCTTATAAAAAGCACTCCAAAACCTTAGGGTCCAGTTTGCACTGAAAGCGCCGGTGTTCACAATTAAATGCGGTGTGAGTAGTGCAGTGATCCAGAGACCGCTCTTGGAAGTGCAGTGATACTGCGAACGCTCTTAGAAGTGCAGTGATACGAAGAGCGCTCTTAGAAGTGCAATGATACAGGGAATGCTCTTAGAAGTGCAGTGATACAGGGAATGCTCTTAGAAGTGCAGCTATGAAGGAGACGCTCTTAGAAGTGCAGCTATGAAGGAGACGCTCTTAGAAGTGCAGCTATGAAGGAGACGCTCTTAGAAGTGCAGTGATACATAAAATGTTCTCAGAAGTGCAGTGATACATAAAATGCTCTTAGAAGTGCAGTGATACGAGGAAAGCCCTTAGAAGTGCAGTGATACATAAAATGCTCTTAGAAGTGCAGTGATACGAAGAACGCCCTTAGAAGTGCAGTCATACGAAGAGCTCTCTTAGAAGTGTAGTCATATGGAGAACGCTTTTAGAAGTATTGTATTGTAATTGCATTTATATAGCGCTTACTATCCCTGACGAGGCATCGGAGCGCTTTTTCGGCGAGTAGCACGCTACACCGGAACCCATAAAGGATTAGTGTTAAATTAGCACAGTGAAATATGAAAGTAATTTGAGTCCAGTGATACAGGAAACGCTGTGATTAGTGCAGTGATCCAGAGAACGCTCTTAGAAGTTGATTTGTATACCCCAGCACACGCAAATCATTAGAAATTAGTTCTTTTCAGTCGTCAATCATATACATAAGAAGTCGAAGAATTTCGTTGGTTTTCTCCTTCTTTAATCAGTTCTCAGAATAAGTAACGCGTTCTCAAGCCAACACGTGTTTCGTCGCCTCAGTAAGTTTGTACATGCGACTTGTTCACGGCTGAACGGTTCCACTATATTTCAGTTCTAAAAGTGACGATAATTCCAGGTCACAACCTTTGGTGTGAAGTGAAATGCAAGGTTTCCAATAAAATCGCTGGGCGGTGAAACGTAGCTATGTATGCCCCGTAAAAGCGTTTCCTGAATTTGAGAAAAGAGCCGCCGTTCCGCGTACTCGTGCCCCACGCCGGTCTCCTCGCACTGATTAAAGAAGGAGAAAACCAACGAAATTCTTCGACTTCTTATGTATATGATTGACGACTGAAAAGAACTAATTTCTAATGATTTGCGTGTGCTGGGGTATACAAATCACTGTGTTTTGTTGCTTTTTGGCCTCAAAAGAATCTAGGGAGGTGGGTGGTTCTCCTTAACCCTTCAGCACCGCCAGTACTTGGAGCATTTTCTTATAAATAACGAGTGAAACCACCTAGTGGCGCCTGTACCCTATCACTTATACCACCAGATCTCACTTTGGAGAACGCTCTTAGAAGTGCAGTAATATGGAGAACGCTCTTAGAAGTGCAGTGATATGGGGAAAGCTCTTAGTAGTTCAGTGATACGGGGAAAGCTCTTAGAAGTGCTGAACGCTGTTAGAAGTGCAGTGATACAGAGAACGCTCTTGGATTTGCAGTGATACGAAGAACGCTGTTAGAAGTGCAGTGGTACAGGAAACACTGAGAAGTGCAAAGATACGGGGAAAGCTCTTAGAGGGTCAGAGATACAGAGAATGCTCTTGAAGTGCTGAATGCTCTTTCAAGTATAGTGATGCGGAGAGCGCACTTAGAAGTGTAGTGATACAGGAAACGCTCTTAGAAGTGCAGCGAAACGCAGAAACATTCTTAGAAGTAGAGTGATAGGGAGACGTTCTTAGAAGTGCAGTGCTATATGGAAAACTCGCAGGAGTGCGGCAGTCTTTGGAACACTCCTTGAAGTGCAGCACTATGTGGAACGCTCTCAGAAGTGCATTGCTGCGTGACGCGCTCACAGAAAGGAAGTCCTATGTGGCACACTCCTACAACGCGGCGCTATGTGGAACGCCCTCAGAAGTGCATTGCTATGTGACGCGCTCAATGAAGGGCAGCCTTATGTTGCACACTACTACAGCACAGCGCTATGTGGAACGCTCTCAGAAGTGCATTGCTATGTGGCATGCTTGTGGAGGCGCAATCCTATGTGGCACACTCCTGGAACGCGGCGCTATGTGGAACGCTTTCAGAAGGGCATTGCTATGTGACACCCCCACAGAAGCACAGTCCTGTATGGAAAACTCCCACAACGCAGCGCTATGTGGAACGCTCTCAGAAGTGCATTGCTATGTGGCATGCTCGTAGAGGAGCAATCCTATGTGGCACACTCCTGGAACGCGGCGCTATGTGGAACGCTTTCAGAAGGGCATTGCTATGTGGCACCCCCACAGAAGCACAGTCCTATGTGCCACACTCCTACAACGTGGCGCTATGTGGGACGCTCCATGAAATGCAGAGCCCTTGGCCTCGAAGTGCTCATTCACACAGAAATCCCACTTACCGCTCTGGAGCCGGGGTGTGAGTCTGACGCGGGGTCCCCGATCCAGGAAAGACTTCGGGGAACGCGGAGCCCCTCCCGAAGCGCTGACGAGCAGGATCCGAGCGAGGGCTCAGGGCAGCGCCTTCCTGTCTCCGCCGGGCTCGGGGCACTGGTCTCTGATGTCTCCAGAGGCAGACCGCCCGGGAGTCTCTGTCCTGCCCGTAGAGACGGCCGGTCCTGCACCTCCGCACTCACGGAGGAGTTTAAGGCAAAAATGAAAGGAGGAAGGGAGGAGAGCTACAGAAAGAGGAGAGTGGGAAAGATTGGGAGAGGATGGAAGAATCGAGGCGGAAAGAGAGAGGAGACGCAGAAAGAGAGGAGACGCAAAAAGAGAGGCTGCTGCTGCTAAATGAGGGAGAGGTGTGATCGACAGGATAAACAAGCGCGGCCGAAGCGGACCGTGCTTGTGCGAGAAAATAATTAAGTAAATAAACAAGCGCGACCGAAGCGGACCGCGCTGAAAATGATATACAAGCACGGCCGAAGCGGACCGCTCTGAAAATGAAAAAAAAAAAGTTCTTACAGACTTATAAAGGAGACCGTGTAACTCCGCCAGTAAACGATCCAGTCCGGGTGGGCGAGGCCAAAAGGAGACAGGGCAGCAACAAGGAGGGACTAAAAAGCCTCACGTACAATGGATAGCCAGCGTTTTGCATGCACGATGACGCAAGCCAATGAAAAACAGGGGCCGAGCCTACACTCCACTTCTAAAATTGTATCGATTACAAGAAGCCTCGCAGAGTGCGCAGCGCATGCGTGCTGCAACGCTAGGCGAGACCTAAAAAAGGGACTACAGAAAGCGGACATCTAGAGTTTCACCACCACAGAGACCTGTTTCCATATCTTTACCTACCTAAGTATCCTATGTGAACTCTTTGAGGTGCATTATTATTGATATCTTAGTGCAAGGGCATGAGTCAAATACCACATAAGACAGCCATGTCAGTACCCAATATCACAGAGCTATGTGCAAAGCTGAATGCAGTTGCAATTCCCCAAATGAAGAACTTTGTGGAACAGATTTAACTACACCCCAAGAGAGTAGTTTGCAGAACTATGGGGTTGCAAGTGGAGTTCAGCCCCTCGGGCTCTCTGGCAATTCCAATCAACAGGTGATTTTCAAGCTTAAAAAAACTAGTGATAGTTCTACTCGATGGCCAGGTGCTTCTAGTGAACCGGAGGACATGCTAAGTTCAGGATCCAAAACTAAAAGCTATCTTGCCAAGTAAACAAATATTTAAGCTAAAGTGAGAAATTTAGGACTCCTAAGATATGTGTTGTGGTGAGTGTAAAACCCATTTCTAAATAGACTGCTAAGAATATAAAAGCAAACAAAATTGAGGGATTCCCAAACGTTAAGACTGACATTGACTGATCCTCAGTGTTAATAAAGTCACAGATATTTTGTCTCAGCTTACACACAATGTCTGACAGACAACAGAAAAGAATTCAACTCCAACTGGAGAAACACTTTGATGGATGTAAGGAGATCCAATCTTATTTAGATTTTTTTACAGTGCTATTGACGCCACAAATGTTTCTTGGCTCTGAAGAACCACTTAAAATACTAGAAGTTATAAACTCTACCGAGGGCCACGGTAAAGACAAGGTATGGAATATGAGAAAGACAGAAGTTGCACTCGCCAGAAGAGTCCGTTGTTGCCACTGCTTTTTGCCATTGCAATAGAGTTGCTTACGGCAACTGACACCACACCTATGGGATATCTCTGTATTCGGACAATACAATGATTTACTTCAGGGACCCACGGTGGTCCACGCTGTTGCTATAACTACTACTGCAAAAATCTGCTTTGGTGTTAAGGCTTATAACAAATTGGTGAAATTACAGGTTTATCTCAATGGGTGAGCTGGCACAAGACGGGAGGGGAGTATGGCCCAACATAGAACGGTCAGAACAAGTGGACACTCTTAAATAATTGACGAGGGTGATGCACAATGGCCAAGGCATCCTCAAAAGTAACAGGCAGGAACAGTGACGTCCTAAGCGGGTCTGAGTAACTGTTGGTCAAATTACCACTTTCGCTGATGGGAAGGGTGGCCCTATTTAAGATGGTGATGCTACACAGTTATTTGGTGGCACAGCACATTTTTCACAAACAAAAGGACAGTATCACTATACTAGTATGAGCCATAACGCACCATAGGATTAAACTAGATACAGTAAAACAGAACCATGAACAAGAGGGACTTGCACTCCTAGACCTGGAAATATTTTGCGTGAAATTAACAATAGTTAGCCTCATGGTGGGAAAATGGCCCCACTAGGGAGAAGTCTTCACAGACAAGTATCTATGGAGCAATAGAGGTCTACCTTGAAAAGGGGAGAATGCATCTGGTAAACCTGCACCGGATTTCTTTGATGGTTCCCATGTGGAACACGGGTACCCATCAATTGGTGGAAGCACATACCATGCCACCAGAAGCCCACATGCGGTGTCTACTCTATTTGAAAGCCTTGTGATCAGAAGTTGTGCTCACTAGTTGGAAACAGGAAGGGTGCACTGACATGGGTCATTAGTTTGAGGGAGTCCGTTCATGCCGGCTGAGAGATGAATACTGCTACCATTACCGCAGGAACTAATCCTGGGGTATACATGTAAGGCTAGTGCAGCCAGATTTACATGGTAAAAACTTCCTTTGCATTCATAAATCTGAAAAGAATATTTGCCATGCAATATCATTTTAAACATGATAGGTTGGTGCCTAGTGTATGTACGTCAGAAATCCCCAAATCCGATGTCATTTTAGATTTAGTATTCTGTATTTATTAGTTGCCAGACATAGACCAAACAAACATCCGACACATGTTTGACCTATATGGCCGGCAGGCCAAGGGCTTTCTCAAGGCAGAAAGCCTTGTAGCATAATGCTCAGTGTGACCAGTGTGACCAGGAGCAGCGTATAGCCTGCATTCTTTGGCGTAATGTCATGTAATGATTGTGGCCAAAGCGAAGGAAAGGGACGTCTTTAAGTGGAGAGGACAAAGGGAAAGTAAACCGTGGTGTGGACAAAAGTCAAGGTGGTAAAAAGGAGATAGAATTAGGGTGAGCTAAAGTGACAAGATGATAGAGGAAATAGAATAGTGATGGAAAGTTATTCAAAACGGATGTAAAAAAATGGGGTATCCCGTCACAGACAGAAGTATTTGACTATGGCTGGGGAGGGGGGAGGGGGGGGGGATGAGGGAGGGGTTCGCCAGGTCTGGAATAGTCATAAAGAGATCTAAAATCAAGTAGGGATTGCAAGTGGATATAGGATGATATCTAATGAGTATAGCCTAGGAAAGCTGAATGTGTAGGAGCAATGTGGAACGGGATGACGTCGGGTGACACGTAGTGTAGGTCGCAGTGCGCATTCTTAACTAGCTAATGATGGAAGAATATCCAAAGCTTTCACATGGGACAATGGAACCTATTCTGTAAACAAAAAGATAAAGGAGGGGTTGTGTGGGGTGTACCAAAGAGCCAGAAACCCGTACGGTAAAGTGAGATAGTTGGAGAGAAGATGGTGAGAGATAAGTGTGTTTTGGGAGGTAATCTATTTTGTTATGCAAAGAAATCCAGAAAGCGAGTACGGGAGATACTGCCTATATGAAATGCAAGCAGGTGAACCTCATGTATGCTGTGGCAGTGAAAAGGTGGAAGTCAGATCATTCATACAACCAATAGTGCATCTCCGAATCTTTACTGAGGCCCTTGTTTACAGTATCCATGCGTAGGATCAATTCACTCTCTTCCTGTCTCATGCGTAGTTCGCAATTGCCCCTCTGGATTGCGGTTCGACATGTTCCAGTCCAAAGATCTTGAAGGTTTTGTGATGGGGATGGTATTCCTGAAAGTGTTCTGTTAGTGGCGGTCCTACTTCCGGTTTGTTGATGTTCCAGTAGTGTTCAAGGATTCTGGTTTTAAGAGGTCTGATGGTAATATTACTCCACTAGGAGAGGATGCTGTAAATCAGTGTGGGGCCAGGGCAAGTGGGAGCACAATTGTGGAAGCATTTGAGCAAGTCACAAGAAGGATGTAGATTTCACAAATATATTACGGTTGCAACAAATAATTAAGAATAACTGGAAAGAAGGAGTAGTTGGCAGAATAACAAACTGATCATTGTCTGCTGGCATTGTGTTAAAAAAACAAAGAAAAATGAAACGCATATTTTTGTCGCTATGTTAGCAAGGTGTACAACTGCTATACTTTTGTTAAAGGGTTTAAAACCACCCACAAATAGATTGCACAAAAAACGTCCTTAAATGGGCTGTTGTAAAAGGGCTACACTTGCTTAGAACAAAGACTGAGCTAAAAGCACAAAAGATAAATCTGAAAGGCCTCTTGGAGAGGCAGGATGATGAATTCAACTCGTGCTACAACAAACACAAAGGGTAACAAGCAATTAGAGAAGTCAATCAGAAACCTGATAAAGCATGTGACAAACGCACACAGTGCAAACACTACTACCTCTTGAACGGTTGTATGATGGTACAACGCATGCCTGAACAACGCATGCCTGTACCATGCGGTCTCTACCACGACCACGTCTGTACCATGTATGCCTTTACCACGCATGCCTTTACCACGCAATTTCGTGGTAAAGACATGATGGGTAAAGGGACATGCATGCTAAAGAACATAACCCTGCCCTGTAAGGTGTCTCTTTTCCCTCTGCCCTGAGCCCTAAAAATTAAACCCATGCCCCAAAAACTACCCCGACCCAGGCCCCCCCGCCCTGAGCCCTAAAAACTGTACCCTACATCCCTAAACTACCCTGACTGTCCCCCCAACCTGAGGTCTAAAACTGCCCACTGCCCTCTAAACTGTCCCTTTTCCCCCACCCTTAGCCCTAAAAACTGCCCCCACCCTAAAAATTACCCCGACCCCAGCCCCTCGCGCTAAAAACTTCCCCAACATCCCTGAACTATCCAAACCCAGCCCCTCGTGCCCTGGGGACTAAAACTGCCCCCTGCCCTCTAAACTGTCCCTTTGCCCCGCGCCATAAAAACTGCCCCATTTTAAAAACAACCCCGACCCCAGCTCCTCAATTTGAGCCCTAAAAACTGTCCCCTACAGCTGCCAACTACCATGACCCCCACCCCCCCTGCCCTGAGCCCTAAAACTGCTCCCTGCCCTACAAACAGCCCAAACCCCTCCTGAGTAATAAACCTACCCCCACCCCGAAAAACTACCCGCTCCCCCCCAAGACCCAGCCCCAAACCCATTTACCTCACCACCTCCTCTCCCGATTCCTAATCATCCTTACTCTTCCTTTCTTCCTCTTCCACGCCCATCCGCTCAGCAACTAGACTGCGCATTGCCTTAACCACGCATTTGCGTGGTTAAGGCATATGTGTGGTTAAGGCAAGCGGGGTAATGCTTGCATTGGTCGGACACGCGTGGCTGATCCCGCGTTGTTACGTTTGTTTCCTCTCTTGAACAGGAGAAATATGCACTCAATTCTCTCTTACCCTCAAGGGCTGTCTATGCATTAAGCAGACTAACGGTGGATCCATGGCTAGGAAGAAAAGCTTGACGACTCCTTATCTGGGTACAATTACCTCAAAAGGAATCACAGACCGCCATTTCGGCTGTCTGCAATAATTAAGGTGAACTCTGCATGCATCCCCTGGTCAAAGTATGTGGTATCACCCTCTTCTACAAAGGCCTCCACAAATATTCACAAAGACCACCGACACCATGGAGGCAGAGGCCTTCTTCAACCTCCTACAATTATCCGACGAGGACAGGAGTCTTTAGAGGGGAAAATCACTATCGATGAAACATCTGTGGTGATATGGGACTTACCCTATAACACATCTTCTATAGAAGATGGATTACCTGGAATTCCCTAGGCAAATGCCCCCTAGAATCAACTGTGCTTGTTGGGGGACTGACATCAATGTCTAATAATGCACAGATTTCTCTCATATGCAGGTCTGGGAAGGATCTGCTGAATTGTGCCAGCTATCAACAAATCTCTCTGATGAATATGGCCATTAGCCAAGATACTAGCAAGTAGATGATGCCTAGTCCTATGTAAGAGTCACAAGTGGGTTTGTACAAGGGAGATCCTAGCTGAATCATCACATTTCTCTCATATCACTTCTGGCTAGCCAAAGACTCTACAGAAGAAGTAATCACACTCTTTCAACACAAAAAAGACGTTTAACCCCATAGAGTGGGATTACCTATTAAGCACTCTGAAAGAAGACAGTCTGTGTCAGCACTTCATATTAAAGGTTAGGTGGCTTTATATAAATACAAGAGCAGAGGTGAGCACTGGCAGTTTCTTATTTTGAGTAATTTCCCATAGAGGCACCAGACAGGGCTGCACTCTGACCCTGCTTCCCCCTCTCTATTCCTGTTAACTTTGGAACCACTCTTTGCAGCCAGATATCAGAACAAAAATATTTTAAAACTAGCCACTTGAGCAGGAGAATCTAAGGCATACAGTTCACGGATCTCAGGATCTCCATCCTGAATTTACTATCACTGATAACAGCCTTCTCTGTTTCTAAGATAAAATGGGAGAAATGTGAAAAACCTAACTACTTGGGTATCTCATAAATAGATCTTGGAAAAATATGGTGAAAGATAACCTAAACCCCCCGATGTCTAAGACTATTAACGATTTTATCTTATAGTTCTGCCTTCAACTTCAAAATGACTCCTCGGTTCAGTTACTTGTTGGTATGCTCCCACTTCTGATTCCAAGCAGGGTTTATCCTAACATTAGCAGAGACATTTCTTGTTTCTGGGGATCAACGAAACCATGCATTAAGGCTTGCAAATTACACATTGTGGCTCATGCTGGCAGCCTTAGACTAGAGCACATTGAATACAATTACTTAGCCCACCAATTGTCACAACTAGTATACTCGATTCAATCTATTATGGGTTCAATCCCAACTATCACAGCTACAATTCAGTCCGGTTTTGAGATATTCTATCATGTCAAACACACAGATCACGTGTCAATCAATCCCATATTCAATCTACCATCCTGGTCTGGTCCTGGTCTGGAAGTCAGATTATAAAAAACTGAAAATAGATCTTCTGGTTCTTTCGTTAGCAACTCAATTAGGCCCAGTAAGAAACACTGCCATTTTAACATGCACACGTTTCTTAAGTTGCCTTCTCTTTCACACATTGACTTTTGACACACAATTGCTTGCGTGACAGTGCAGGGTTAGTTTCTCCATAATCACTTTGCTTACAAAACCACTTCGCAAAAACACTATCATGACACCTTGGACATTTCGTACAAGGCCACAACACACATTGTGCAAATGTTATTTGTTATTTCGTTCATGAGGTGACATTGCTATCAAAAAGACAATAAACAAGCAGACATGGAAGTGTTGATGTCATTGTTATAAATACACACGCACTTCCCTGCTCGAGAGAGGAGCACTTGGCTGTCACTTGCAAGGTCATTGCTGTATTGGCGTTTCAGCTTAGCTAGTTCCTGTTGATCCCTCTGCGAGGAGGGATGTAAAAACTGTGACCAAGATAGGGACCTACATACTTTGCCTCCAGGTAAAGGAGTTTTAGATCATCCTATAGGGGATTCTTGGCAGAGCACACACACCCCAGACCACTAGGTTAGGGAAAGTATAGTATACTTAGTAGTTATATGTCAGCATAAATACACTGTTTTAGCACGATGGTGGAATTGTCCATTCTCTACATCATCCTTATACTTCTAATCACTTTTATCTGCTTCGATCTATTGATCATTGCAGCGCATATATTTTATACAAGAATCACGAATGTTCAATAAATATTGAAAACGCCTCTTTGTGCCCCTCAACCGAAGCCCTGACCTGCATCCTCCTCAACGTGCGCTCCCTACACAGACACGCCTCGGAGATCTGGGACCTGATCGACACCCTATCGCCCGACGTCGCTTTCTTCACGGAAACTTGGACCAACGCCACCTCCGGCCCCGACATCGCCACCAACATCCCAGACGGATACAAGATCCAGAGAAAGGACCGCCCCCACCTCCCAGGAGGAGGCCTCGCCATCGCACACAAGACCTCCCTCCGACTCTCCACCTCCAGCACGAGCGACCCCCACGCCAACACAGAACACCTCCACTTCCAGATCCAGACCAGCCCCAGGACCACGCTGCGCAGCACCCTCGCCTACAGGCCCCCGGGACCTCGCACCCAGGCCGCCACAACCATAGACGACCTCGTCGCACCCTACGCCATCACCTCCACGGACTACATTCTACTCGGCGACCTGAACTTCCACCTCGACAACCGCAACCACCTCGACAACCGCAACGACCCCGACTCCACCACCCTCCTCGACAACCTCTCCAACCTCTGACTGAAGCAGCTCGTCACCACCCCCACGCACAGAGCAGGACACACCCTCGACCCCATCTTCGCAGGAGGAACTAACATCTGCTTCAGCCACACCACGCAGCCACTCTGGACGGACCACCACTGCGTACACTTCACCTTCAATACCACCACCGCACCCAAAACCCCCCCGCGCACGCCACGAAGGAACTGGAGCAAGATCACAGAGGAACACCTCAACACCACCCTCCGCCTAGATCCCCCCCAGCGCCACGACCGACGCCAACTCCGCAGCCAAAGAACTCCAGCGCTGGATCTCCATCTGCGCCGACAAGCTCGCACCCCTCCCCCGCAAAACAACACCCACCGAAGGCCGCCTGGTTCACCATCGAACTCCAAGAAGCCAGACGCTCCTGCAGACGCCTCGAGAAAACCTGGCAGAACCGTAAAACCACGGAAGACCTGAACAACCACAAGAACGCCCAGAAGGAATACCACCGGCAAATATGGGACACCAAGCGGACCTTCATCAAGAACAAGATCCACACCAACTCAACCAACGCCAAAGAACTTTTCAACGTCATACAGCAATTCACCAAACCCCCCAGCGAAACCACGGACGTCACACCATCCCAGGAACTCTGCAACAAGCTCAGCTCCTACTTCCATCTGAAAATCAAGGCCCTCTACGACAACTTCAGCGAACAGACACCGGACACGACCCCCCCTCCCCACCACCGACAACCAGCCGACCGTCACTACCTGGGATCTCGCCACGGTAGAACTTGTCACCGCGACCATGAACAACACCCACTCCGGAGCCCCCACGGACCCCTGCCCTCTACACATCTACCACAGGGACTAGGACGTACCATCGACGCCTCTTTCAAATCCGGCATCTTCCCAGACGACTGGAAATGGGCGGAAGTCAAGCCCCTCAAGAAGCCCACGGCCAACCCGACGGACCTGAAAAACTACCGGCCCATCTCCCTACTCCCCTTCGCTGCGAAAGTCACCGAGAGACTCGTAAACGCTCAGCTGACCACCTTCATCGAAGAGAACTCCATCCTAGACTCCTTCCAGTCCGGATTCCACAGCAACCACAGCACCGAGATCGCCCTCCTCGCCGCCACCGATGACATCCGCATGCTACTCGACCAGGGACACACCTACTAGACCTCTCCGCAGCCTTCGACACCGTCTCTCACCGCACGTTCACAGCCAGACTTCACGACGCGGGGATACGAGGAACCGCCCTCAACTGGATCCGATCCTTCCTCTCCAGCAGAACCCAGAGGATCAGACTCCCTCCCTTCCTCTCCGAACCAACAGAGATCAACTGCGGAGTACCCCAAGGATTGTCGCTCAGCCCCACGCTCTTCAACATCTACATGGCCCCCCTCGCCGCCATCATCAGACAGCATGGGCTCAACATAGTCTCATACGCCGACGACACCCAGCTCATCCTCTCCCTCACGAAGAACCCTGAAGACACCAGACTCGGCTTCCAGGAAGGAATGAAGGACGTCGCGCGCTGGATGAAAGACAGCTGCCTGAAGCTCAACTCGGAGAAGACCGAGGTCCTCCTCCTAGGACCCTCCAACTCGGCCTGGGACAACACCTGGTGGCCCTCTGCCCTCGGGAGTCCACCCACCCCTACAGACCACGCAAGGAACCTCGGCATCATCCTGGACTCCTCCCTCACCATGACCCGCCAGATCAACTCCGTCGCCTCCACCAGTTTCAACTGCCTTCGCATCCTCCGAAAGACCTTCAAATGGATACCCCCCGAATGCAGAAACACCGTCACCCACGCACTCATAGCCAGCAGACTGGACTACGGCAACGCCCTCTATGTCGGAATCAACAAAACTCTGCTGCACAAGCTCCAAACCATCCAGAACGCCGCAGCAAGACTCGTCCTAGAGACACCACGACACGAACACATAACCCAACACCTACGAGACCTTCACTGGCTCCCCGTCGAGAAGAGAGTGACCTTCAAACTTCTCACCCATGCCTACAAATCCCTCCACAACATCGGACCCAAATACCTCAACGAGAGAGTCTCCTTCCACGTACCCAAAAGGAACCTCCGCTCCGCCGACCTCTCCCTGGCAGAGACCCCCCAGATCCGCAGAAACAGAGCTGGCGGACGAGCCTTCTCCTACATTGCAGCCAAGACCTGGAACGGGCTCCCAGCAAACATCAGACGATCCCCGAACCTGCACACCTTCAGGAAGTACCTCAAGACCTGGCTCTTCAACTGAACCGGAGCTGCACCCCCACCCCCGCCCCCAAGCGCCTTGAAACCCTCACGGGTGAGTAGCGCCCTTTATAAGCCCCCTGATTGATTGATTGATTGTAAATCTCTCTGAGAGCGCACGAGTGACTGAGCGAACAGGTGCTAGATCTGTTACCATCATTCCTGGGAGAGATCAGTTGTCATGTTTTGAGGTTGCCCAAACCATTCGCCACCCGTCTAGGTTAGGGGGGTTTATAGGGGCACTATGAGCTAGCTGGCCTCTAGGACAACATATGCTGAGGGGATGCATAGAATCAGTCTGGCACCAATCCCAACGTTTATGTTGCCCAACAACCGCGCAGTTCCTGCTGGAAAAGTGGAAACCATACGACAGAGCAACAAGATAAAGGTTTGAGGGAGGCAAAGCTCAAATAGCTTCTTAAATATATTGCAACTGGGCCCCCACAAAACGTTCGAAGCCAAAACTCAGCTGAGATGTATCTTGTTGGCAATGTCTGCAAGACAAAGCAACACACCACATATGCATACATACACATGATTACAAACCTCAAATTTCTTGGAGTTTCAACAGATATCAAATGGTGGGTCGCTTCAGTGCTCAAACATACCAGACTACATTCTTAATATATAAAGGTGTATAACTACAACCACCTAAGGGTGTGGTCCTCAGAACAGGATTTCTAGAATTAGATTTGAGCCTCAATATAGCCTTTCTACTATACTTTTCCCACTGTGATTATCCTCCTCTTTTCTCAGAGCTACCACATAAAGCAGACGTAAAAAAAGGGGTGATAAAGTAGCCACTGACATTTTTCTAGAAAACAGCATACAAAATGTGGATTTTTTCGTAGTGTTATAGAAGTATTTTCCTGTGTGGCAACATGGTCAGGCTCAATGATTCAAAAACGAACCACTGACAATCATGAAAATCAATCCTAAACCGTGCTAAAGTGATTTGGATAGTGAGTCAACTGATTAAGTCGTGCAAATCCGTAAGTATCACATGGGCTGCACTGCAGCATCCATGTGGTGAATAGATCTCCCTCCACTGCAATACAAGTTGGCTACCCAAAAGTAATTGGGAAAGCAATTCCAGATGTAAGCCGTGAAAGGTGGCATTGTAACTAGGAAGCTGATATATCGCTACCAGTTTCAAACTGGAATTAGCAGACATTTTAAAGACAAAGGGTGGGCCATGAACCCTCCTCCACTACCCCACAGTAAGCAGGAACATTGCTTTTAATATTCGAGGATGTTCCTCTTCATGCCACAAAATACCCTCTACTCATGAACAAGAGGTAAGGGTTCAAGATGAAAGACAGGATAGGATAAATACAATAGGATCCTCTTCTTGAATCTGAGGCTATAAGTAGCAATACATTAGCGAGGTCTTCTTTTTAGTCCATACTCTAGGTAATTGTACTTGCTAATTCTATATTCCTATATAAATAGATAAATTGAGTCAAATGTTCATTAGATGGGTGTTCTGCTCCCAATAAGTTGAACATGCTACAATGTATGAAGTCAGGTACGTGGACAAGCATGTGCGATAATATAAGATACAGCTTATAAAATTCAGGCAGTTAAAAAAATAAAATGGTACAACAACGTGCCAGAATGTACTTTTACTGAGGGGCTAAAACGGACAACTGTACAAGAAATCATCCAAACTTATTTATTTTCAGAGAGAAAAACCCAGAGAAAACATAGGACATGGCTCAAATATATTTTATTTGGCACTACAAAAGCAAACATTGCAGTGTGGTGCACTCTCTAGCATAACTTCGACTTGCATAGTAACATCGTATTCTTAGGTCTTGCCTACAGACTAAGTTGTCGACTACTTATTGTGGACAATACAAGAATTTACATTGGGCTTTGTGCAAGTGATTGGCTTTCTTGTCACTCTGATGCTTTTGCTTCTTATTTGATGGCTTAATTCTTCTTGTATTTGTCCCTCCTTCCCTGGAGCATAGCTCCTTAATCGCCCTTTTGACTGGATGACTTGTATCCTTCCAAAGCTCACAACATGGATCTACTTTTTTCTTTTTCTTTCAGCATTCCAAGAGAGTGCATGTGTTTTCTTGCTCTTTCCCCCAGGAGCTGTGTTCCCCCCTCTTATCCCCACTGCCAGTGCTCTCAGTGTTGCTTCCAATCCCTACCATGACATCCGCAAAAGTACAGCAACATGTATACTTGCAGAGGTTTGAATAAAGAGCAGACTTTATCAGACTGGTTTTCTTTTAGCTCATGCCTTCTGCGTGTTGCACGAAAGCCCAGGCTTTTGGCAGACAAATGCAGCATTTATGGTGTGGGGGATGACCACTGCTGCACTCACTTTGTCTGCATCCGATGCAGAATGTTTAGAGGGACTGGATAGGAGTTGTTTCATCTCCTGGAGGTCCATAAATCTGCTCTCTCAGCTGCTGCAGAGACCAAATGGTCTGAGCATTTGTTCAGTTCAGAGTCGTGTGGAAAGAAAATAGCAAGCATGTATCTTTAAATTCTGAAATTTCTCAAGCAACTGATATACTCTTTTAAGTACGGTGTTACGTTTAAGCTGGATCATGGACAACAGGCCTTTTAAGTCTGCGGTTAGTGGGGGGCGTGGCCAACCGCCTAAAATGGCGGACACGATCTGGTGAGGCTCCGGACCCTGGGGGGAAACATCCTGTGAAATCACCGTGCAGCGGATTTTAAACGGTGGCTGCGGGATTCTGTCATCTACACACCGCGGCCAGACACCGGAAACAGACCCGAGCCAATATAGCGACTGGGGAGAGGAGATTACGGACGCTGACATCCGGACGCGGGAGGCGAGGCTTAGAGGTGGCGCTCGGAGGGGACTACGGGACGGACTGCGGACCCCGTCGTCTCTAATCGCCTTCCTGGGGGGAAAAACTACGGCTGCTGTGTGCTCCGGATTCCCTAAACATAGACACCTGTGGATACAGGACCCGGGGATCCGAGGCGGATCGTGACCAGCTGAGAAGCGACGCACCAATACAGAACGGTGAGAGGCGCAAAGGCGGGGACTCGGCCTGGGAGCGGGCGGCTCCTTCGTTCCCCTCCGCGGCCCGCTGACAGTCTACGAGGCTACACACGGTGGGAGGGCCTGGTGCAGGGCCTGGAAAGGATCGAAGTCAAGCCACACTGTGGATTCTTCTCAGAGGAGCTGCCCGGCTGGGCGATGTGAGCGGATTCCTGCCCCCTCCCCCCCCCCCAGTAAGGGAACGATTAAAGGCACACCCGACATCCGAAGAGCTGCACCAAAACCGACTGAGACCCGATCCGAAGACGGGAGGAGGACGACTGCAGAGGCGACTCGAATATAAAGTCGCGCATAATTGCCTGATGCGAGGAGGACCCCCGAGGGCCATGGTGAAGACTGGGGCACTGTGAAACAGAGACGGCAATAACGCGGAGGAGAACGGCAGCACCCACATACCTGAGGTCACAGTGCATGATAACCGGGTGAGGAGTGGGGACCCCAGGCTTGATCACTCCCAGGTGTTATACTGTGTGTGGTGGGTGCCCATAGAGCCAGTGCCCGAGCTTGAGATCGACGGAACTTCGAGATGGGCAGGCTTAAGGGCAAAGTCATGGACGCTGGCCTAACAGCAGGAGGAGGGGGCCCCGACTCCAGCGATAAGGACCCGGCACCGGGCACTTCCAACACCGATCCTATGGAGTCCCACTCGGAGAAACTGGATTTAATACTGAAGGAGATCCGTGACTCCAAGAAGATAATGGAACAGCAGATAGGAGCCCTCACGACTGGCCTCACTCTACTGCGGGCAGACAACGGGAAGCTCGCTGAAACGGTGCGAGATCACGAGAAGGCATTGACAAGCATCGACCCCCAACTCACGGAACAGGCAACGCAAATAAAACAACTGCAGAGCCAAGTTACTGGACTCCGGGACCGGATCGAAGACGCGGAGGGACGCAATAGACGAAATAACGTTAGAGTCATTGGACTACCGGAACGAAGTGAAGGGGTGAGACCAGCGGATTTTATGGAAGCATGGTTCAGAGAACATGTAGCCCCTGAAGATTTATCCCCATATTTCTGCGTGGAGAGAGCGCACCGGATTCCAACCAGCGCACCGAAAGTGGGAGCCCCTCCACGCCCTCTGATTGTCAAAATCCTGAATTACAGGGATAGAGACATGTTACTCCAAAAAGCAAGGGAAAAGGCGAGCATCCACTTTGAAAATCAACGGATTTCATTATATCCGGATTACACGATCATGGTACAACGCCAACGGACCTCTTTCCAAGCTGTGAAGAAAAACTACGGGCGTTGCAACTCAAATATGCCCTATTGTTCCCAGCCAGACTCAAAGTTACGCACAATAAGAAATCTTACTTCTTTGATAGCCCCAATGATGCGGAGGAATGGCTCGAGGTAATGGACTTAGGACACAGTCAGGGGAGCTTGTCTGGCTCAGTGAGACATAGCCCCGTACAGTCACAACACCAGCTACCCCGAGGTCGGGAGGAGGCTCGAGGAACCCTACAAGGCTAGGACCGACTCTGGCTCAGCAGGAGACGAGCAGAGCGGAGGCATTGGCGGTTGCTGGTTCCCTCCGAGAGGATAGCGCAAAGATCATGACGGACTCGGAGGACAGCACCGTACACTCAGACTCGGAACACAGCATTACTCTCTTCCCCTCGGCGACGCCCCAAACGGGGGATGGCCTGTTTGACAACTAAAGGACGGGCATGAAAACTCTTACCGCTCTCGGACCCATGGAGCTGATCACTAGAGCACGGACATGATACTAACTGATTGGACAGTATCCTTTTTTCATGGACTGGTTGATCTGTGCATATAACAATGTATATACTGCCATGATTTTGTTGATTGCGCATTGGTAGATAATTTAGACCGCTAAGTTCCTAAAAGTCCGTAACTACTCCCGAGTGACCATATACAAAAGGTTATAATAGCAGTGGCTGGCGTACTGGCTTGCAGGACGCAATCTACACGAGTTGGATAGGTCACTACGAGATAGGGACAAAGGGGCCCTTCACAGGCTTTTACTACCACAAGCTCTCCTATCGACGTCTACACCCCACTTATTGAAACTAGCTATCACTTATTGGCGGAGTGCGGTACACTGGACGGAAGACACCGTATGCCCCCACCATTCCGCTGCTGGGTGTCCCCACACGTTCAGGTCTAACCTCTAACCGTGCCCTACAGGCTTTGACCGAGGCGGGCGTCACCACAATAGGGGAGTTCTTTACAGAGGGTGTACTAATGTCGCATGAAGCCTTTGTCCATGCCCATAGTGCCCCCGATACGTTGTTCCTATTGCACGCACATATTTCCAGATACATACGTGTTACATGGTCGCCCGACAATAATGAACCACCCACGAATACACTGCTTACCATGCAATACCTAATGGGCAACGGGGCTCGATTGACAAAATGGCTAACTCATGGGATTAGAACTGAGAGGGCGATCTCATTGCAGCCACTACGTGATAGATGGGAGAGGGATGTGGGCCGTGTATTTACAGTTAAGGAATGGGACACTATATTGGGGTTCCCCAAGAAGGTCTCTCGTTACCCTAAATTTAAATTTATTCAGTTGATGTTACTACACAGGGCATACTTGACCCCACACAGGTTAAGCGTTATGTTTCCGGGGGTAAATGATGACTGCCCACGTTGCCATGCACCTAGTGCGGGGTTGGTACACATGCTATGGGCTTGCCCTAGATTGGGTCACTACTGGACGACAGTATGTAAAATATTGGCAGTGGTAGCCCCAGTGCGCCAGAATGACACCCTGAATACTGTATACTGGGTCTAGGACCCCGTGAAAAGAAGGGTAACCCTAACTCACGATTTGCTAACCTTGCGTTCCTTCTGGCCAAGAGAGCCATAACTACACGATGGAAGGCCACTAGAGCCCCGTCCCTACAGGAATGGCACACAGAAATGTTGAGATGGAGTAAGGCAGAGGGGGCTGAACTGCAAAGAGAGGAATGTAGAGGCTTAAGAAAAATACCGATTTCGTTGAGCTGGTATGCAATGCTAGAGGAATATGCTGCGATAGATATTTGGTCCTACTAGGGTGGACTGGGCCTATTGTATGGGGGCTTTATCCACGACTATGTGACGCCTGGGCTCCTCACATAATCTGTGTGCTATACCGGTTCAACTAGCAGGCCTGTGCAGCTCAACCACGACAGACGTTGGAACCAAGTTATACACACCTTAGGATATAGATGATATACAACTACTGCTGATGGATATTGATGGCCGAGCATGTGGGGAGGGAGGGGAGGGTGGGGAATAATTTTTGTTAGGATGTTATAAATGTATTGAATAATAATAGCTTTGACAAATTATTATCTGCTTAGCTAAACTCCTGATGTAGGTGAGAACTCTGAGAATATTCTGTAATGTCATACTGTCAGAGATTTACTTCAATGTTTCTGGATCACTGTGTTGTTGTGCGGGGACACACGTGGTTGTTTGTCGCTGTTGAGGTATACTATATTACACTGGTTGTACACGTTCGACACTATGCCATGTACTTATGTATCCTCCTATTACTCTACGCTGTCTGGCTCGCTGTTTTGTAAAATGAATAAAAACAACTTTAAAAAAAAAAAAGGTTATAATAGACCAATCGGTCTCCAAAGCGGTAACCCTTATTATAAAACGCACTGCTGAGTATAATTTGAGTGGTGAAAAAACCCTCCCCCCCCCGGGGCCCAGTAGAGCCACCGGAGCACTACACCTACACAGACAATAGTATGGTTGGCGGCGCGTACCCCCCACGAAGCGCACGCACTGTTACACGGTTTTCGTATGTTTTAAAGTTTGGTTCGGCTCAGCATTGTTTATTGGCTGCGCCACATACGGTTAGGTTGCAAGGGATGGGGACTTCCTGGGCTGCACATACCACTGGGTTCCGCATTGTGCGGAGAACGACACAAATAGTGAATATATGTCTTGTAAACAAACCGGCTTAGGCTCCTACAACCTGCTGACCTGGAATGTACGGGGGCTGGGGGCTGTGACCAAGCGACACAGAGTACACGCCTACCTTCTTAGGAGAAGGGCACAGATCGTGTTCTTACAGGAGTCCCACCTGACGGAGGCAGGGAAAACTCGAAAAAAATGGAGGGGCCGACTGTATACCACTAACTACTCGGCCTTCGCTAGAGGGGCGACCATTTGGATCCTGCATGGAGTCCCATTTGAGGAAGTGGAGCGGCGTGTAGATGATCAGGGACGGTATATACTTTTAAGGGGCACTTTAGATGGTCTACCCGTAATCCTGGGTTGCATATATGCGCCGAATTTCGATCAAGACACATTTTTCACTGGCCTGGGCAGAGCACTGACGGGGTGGGATACCATTCCCTGGATCCTAGGGGGAGATTGTAATGCGATCCTAGATGTAGAATTGGACAGATCTCACCCTCCATTACACGGGGCCAGCACACACAAACAGGCAGAACTCCTGAACACCTGGATACGGGGCTGGGGCCTCATAGACGCATGGCGAATGCTACATCCTACACACAAGGAATACTCTTTTTACTCCCCAGTCCATCAGCTTCACACCAGGCTAGATAGATTTCTTTGCTCCCACACAATAGTCGCACAAATACATCAATCGACATATTTAGCCAAGACATTCTCAGACCATAATCCCCTGGAAGTTACTATAGCATGGGGCAGGGTCACGACCCCCGTACCGACCTGGAAATTATGGCCCCAATACCTAGAGGATGCCCCCTTTCGGACCACATTATTAGACACCATTAATAAGTATTTTACAGACAATTGGAATACAGCCTCCTCCAACCTCATAGACTGGGACGCGTTCAAAGTGGTAGTTCGAGGATCGGCAATTAATGCTACGGTAGGGGCACGCCAAGAAGCACACAAAAGACTAATAGACACAGAGACATTGATGACAGAACTAGAACCAACCGCAGTGACAGATGATAACAAAAGGGCATCTCTCCAGGAGGCTCGAATCAGACACGCAGAGACTCTGGAGACACTTAGACTCATGGATTACCGAGCGTATACACAACTGAACCACACGGCCGCTGACAAATCAGGAACATTACTAGCCCGGATACTAAGGGATAACCTGGAAGCGCCTCTGATCACCTGCATCCGTGCGCCACAGAAGGGACTGATACATACCCAAAAGGAGATTAATGAGGCATTTTGTAATTACCCAAGTACCCTGTATGCAGCACCATCACACGAGAACGTTGGTCTCATAGATGCCTTCCTCGACGGACTACAGTTCCCCCAGATCACGGAGGCTAGGCGGAAGGACCTCTTAGGCCCCATCACCCAACATGAAATAAGAGCAGCTATAAAAGGCCTTAACCGTAATAAAGCCCCGGGCCTAGATGGCCTGCCCGTGGAATTCTATGCGACATATTCGGATGTCTTGACACCGAAACTAGCAGAGCTATATAAGACGGCCTGGGCAACCGGCAAACTACCGCAATCTACGATGCAAGCTACGGTGGTGTCACTCCTCAAGCCAGGACGAGACAACACTGAGATGTCCAACTATAGACCACTATCACTACTGGCCACCGAATATAAAATCCTCAGTAAGGTCCTAGCCAACCGACTTGTCCCTGCTCTCCCTAATCTTATACATAGTGACCAATGCGGGTTCCTCCCAGCACGTAGCACTTCACTTAATACAAGGAGACTTCATCATATAATGAGGGCCATTCCCAACGAGTATGACAGGGCGGGATGTTTGGCGTTAGATCTACGTCAGGCATTCGATTCCATAACGTGGGGGTACATGTTCGCAGCCCTGTCGCGTTACGGCCTCCCTCAAGATTTTCTTCGATGGGTGCGCCTCCTATATGCTGAACCTACTGCAAGGGCTCGTACCGGGAGATATATCTCCCCAGAATACGCGGTACACAGAGGTACAAGGCAGGGGTGCCCACTGTCCCCTCTCCTGTTCGTACTTGCGTTGGAACCGTTAGCCATAGCTTTGAGATGGTCGTCGGGAGCACTAGGAATTCCCATACAGAATGATACACACCTTATCTCAATATATGCAGACGACATTCTAATTTATTTGCGAGACTTAGAAGGCGAGACGAGCCCGCTCCCTCGGGTCTTCTCCGCCTTCGAGACTATATCGGGTCTGGCCATAAACGCAGAAAAGTCTAATTCCTTTTATTTCCAAGAAGGTCTACGTCTAGAGGCCATCCAATTCGGTACCTATCAGATACCCATAGCACCGGATACATTTAAATATCTAGGTATTCAAGTGTATAGGTCCCCTTTGGACCAACTCGAAGGAAACTTAATGAAGTCCATCGCCTCGCTACGCTCTAGCATTTCCTTCTGGACATCTCTGCCACTGTCTGTAATGGGGAGGATAGCCATCTCCAAGATGGTGATGCTTCCCCGTTTATTATATTTCTTTGTCAATTTACCACTGATAGTGCCTCAGGCCACATTTCACATATTAGACACACTCTTGACGGAACTTATATGGGGCAATGGCAGGCGTGAGAGTAAGTCTCAAGAAAATGCAGTTGGCATCGAACAAAGGAGGGCTGGGAGTACCTGATTTCCGAGCATACTACTATGCATCCCAATTACAATGGTTGTCTTTCTGGACAGCAGGCAGGAACTTACAAGAAATAAATTACAAGATACAGGATATAGAAAGGGGTACACTACATAGTATGCTGCTCCCAAGGGCGAAACTACCCTCCGATGGTCCACCGCTATTAAAAACGGCACTGCAATGCTGGAAAAAGGCTCTGCAGTACACATCGACCACAATCCCATACGCATCTAATATTCCACTACTGGGACTACCAGTTATGGGTAGTAGACTTACAATGGCTAGGATACAGGATTGGGTAGACGTGGGAGTAACAGAGGTGGGTACATTCTTCGGAGATGGGGTACTTCTAGATCATGATACATTCATGGGGATCACTGGGGCTCCAGACCGCCTTTATTGGCTACACGCAATGATAGCACATTACATCAGATCGACATGGGCACCTCAGCGTAGCGAGCCTCCACAACACGACCTGGTACATTCGCTTTATTACATGGGGAGGGGTGGGCACCTAGTTAAGTGGCTATATACAGGCATCCGCACACAAGCCTCCATCTGCCTTACGGACCTCCGTGGGAAATGGGCAGAAACTACGGACATGGTAATCACAGATGAAGCCTGGGAGAGCATTTTGGAACACCCCAAACGGGTCTCCCGAAATGCCAAATTTAAGTTTATCCAGTATATGGTTCTCCATAGAGCGTATTTAACCCCGAAGCGGATACACTGCATGTTCCCAGAGGCCCAAAATTACTGTCCGAGATGTAGAGGAGGAGGAGGCTGGCTTCGTACATATGTTATGGGATTGCCCAAAACTCAAGGATTACTGGGGACACATTCGCAAAATGATGGGAGAAATCACACATCTCACAATGACAGATAACATCTTAGAGGGTCTTTTGGGCCTACGCAAGCGCACCAAAACCCAGAAGGTGCACCTGCGTTTCCTAGATCTGGCGCTTATATTGGCGATCAGAGCAATTACTATGAGATGGAAATCTACAAAGAGCCCCCCACTACATATATGGAAAGAGGAGGTAATAAGATGGGGCAGCGCAGAAAGCACAGCACTTAGGCGAGAGGAAGCGAGGGGGTTGAGAAAACGTCCAATATTTAAGGAATGGGACATTATGTTAGAAGAACTCACACAAATGAATATCCCACTTACATTTCCTGATCCAATACCCTGATTCATTCCATCACTTGTCACACAGTCAGCGACAACCAGAGTAGACTATGGGGAAAGGCCCCTAGTACACCGGAGGTACAGGTCGGTATCCAGAAGCTCTCCAGTATATGAGGCAGAATAGACGACAACACACGGACAGCCCAGGAAGGGGGGGTGGGTGAGGGAGGGGGAAGTTACGTTAGTTTAAGGATTGAACGTTCAGATATATGTCATGACAATTAGGAGGCACTAACCATTGACATAAATGATTCCACATGTTGCATGTTTTGCAGTGTAATATTCATACTGTGTAAACGATGGATATAAAGATGGAATTATGTACCCTTACACACGGAGAATGATGGATTAATGTTCCTACCAACAAAAAAACAAAAAAAATGCCATGAATATTTGGTATAATGTAAAGTATTCTGAATAATGGCTTAATAAAGTTTGTTAAAAAAAAAAGTCTGCGGTTAGTCGAAACCTATTCATTTTACTAAAATGATAAATATATTACTGTAGAAAATGAAGAAAGCGTGTACATGTCAACGAAAACATCAGCAGGAAAACGTATTAATAGTAAAGAAGAGATACTGGCCCAGCCTTACTACTATAGCAGAATAAAAAAGCAGCACATAGGGTTAAGATTCGGAGGGCAGAAAGCAGATACATGTTTTTGTAGAGTAGGGAACTATAGTTAGGCAACCACCATAGCAGTGAAGGCCACAGACCCGTTTTCAAGGGAAACACGTGTTTAAGAAAACATGTTGATAAGTAGAATAGACGTGCAGGGCAGACAGGATAATAGGCTTCACAGAACAGCAGACTTGTGGGAGTAGTGCTTTACGCTTCAGACAGACATGCCAAGGACACCAAGCTGGCGTAGAAATGCATTAAACCACATGTGTAGAATTCCATAATCATGTGAACAGTTAATTTTGGAGAATAGTATTGCCTTTTGTTGCTGTGCTAGTACTTTCTGTCAGTAAATATGCATGTGACGTATTCACCTTTGAAAAGGTATATAAATTATTGTCTGTTTCTGTACAATTTGAAGTTCAGTTTTCAGTTCGGCAGAGTGGTCTGTACTTCCACTTGTGCACGAGTTAATAAACTCTGTACTTTGCTGCCAAATAAAGTTGTGTTTTCTTTTTCATTTCGAGAACATTACATTTGCTCAGCGTTTCAGCGAGCCCTCTTCAGCCACGGGATTGTTGTTATAAGAGTCACATTTTTCTTAAGCACACTACAAAATAAAGCACGAGTAAAACTACTTCGATCATTGGTTAACCACAGTGAATGGTGGGATTCTGCTTTTTCACTAGAAGCACTTCAACACCCAAAGCAATTCCCTTCAGTGCAAAGAACTACTATGGCAACTTGTGCCTTTTGAGACCAAACATATATTTTTGCTTTTGGACAATGTTTTTTTATGTCTCGCGTGGCGTTGCAGGGCAGAGCCCTGCTCCGCCCCCGCGAGGGGTTTTGTAAGAGAGGACTTTCAGAAGAGGGCTTTAAGCCCCGCCCCTCATTCCCATTGGCTGGCGTCACCGTTTATGCTAAACGGTGGCCTGCCATTGGAGAGGAGGTGTTTTGGTTGCCTCCCTTTGGCTTACATTTGGACTCGGTGGCCTGCTTCACGGCTGTCGTGAAGCACTTTCTTATCTTTATGGGGCCAAACACATGGCCCCATAAAGATAAGAGATCCCCATGCTCCGGCGCGATCCTCTTTCGCTTTCGGGACCGCGCTGTGTTCTCCTCTCTCTCTCCGCTGCTGCCTCGCGCCTGTCTCTCCATACATCACTTCCCATCGTTCCTCTCAAGGTGTCCCTCTTCTCTGTTAGCACACTGCTAAACACTAGACGTTTTTTGTTCAGCACTATCCTAAACTCGCGTATTTGAAGGTGCTGTCTTATCGGATAATGAACAGAGGGGAGGCTCGGGAAAATAAAGCATTTGCCTACGATCACACAGTTTGATCAATCTGGGATTGATAACATATTTTCCAGTTTCACACTCAGCAATTTAGCCACTAGGTGGTTTGACATCAAAGGGTAATACTTTCTCATTATTTATTTGAGGACGAGGTTTAGAGTGTGGGTGACAGGCAGAATCTGTGCTTTATTTTGGGCAGTTTTACATAAGGGCATTTTGGCAACAGACATAACAGCGCTTCACAAAAGACACGGACCACGGTCCATTTTTCAGCACAGGGAGTTTTGCACGGATTTGTGCCCGGTTCCCTATGACATAGAATTAGCAGATGTGGCCACTAAGGCACATTAACTCCCGTGAAAGATCGACTCGTTGCGGGCTCGAGGAGCCTGGGGGACCTCGAGCTCAGACCGAGCCAGGCACCAGGCTCGAGTTTTTGATTCTCGCCCACATCTACATAGTCTTACTAGTTCCAAGCCATCTGGCGCAATAACGACCACATGACCCACTGGCACTGCTGAGCCCGTCCCTTGGCACAAAGCTGAGCCGCGTGCCTACAACCTGGTACTCCAAGTACAGTGTCTTTAACCTTGGTGATCACAGACGCAGCTTGAGCACAAAGTTCGCGTTCACTTTCTAATGTGACGCCTATACTGTAACTCTGTGCACAAGGCCCTCAGAACACACAGACGTTGGCACACACCCCCTGGCACAATGCAGAGCGCAGACCCCTGACAGTGCCGCGCGCAGCCAGTCTGTGACTCTTGCACCCCCGCCCTGGCAGGACACCGTGACTTACATTGGCTCCCTTACCCGTCACATATATACTGTGTTCTACAATTGCATCAAAGGAACTGTATTGTGATGCTTTGGTGATACAATCATTCCGCGTTCCTGATTTGGGTCAACGTGTCGGGGATACTCACTCTTCGGAGAGCTAGTTTTTACAGTACAATCGACCTATGGCTAATTCCATCACCCAACGATCCATTGTAGCTCCGCCCTCCTTTTCACGAGTCTTCCTGTTAGTTGAGATGAAGAGCCCGTGCTCCCCACCCTCTATATCCTACAGAGTCCTACTTGTGGATGCTCTGCCCTGCAAACCTCTGAGTGACCACCTGCACCGGCTCTCATTGGTGCAAGATCACACGGTGCGATCTCCTCCCTCTTGGGCTCGCGAGGCACAGGAGATGTGCGGGCTGTGTGTGCTGTCAGAGGGCTGCAGCGGGGGATCCGACTGTTAGTGAGTGCTGAGGAGGGCGACCCCGCAGTGCTGCAATGGAGACCGGGAGGGGGGCTCTGAGCCCCTCATTCTGTGTGGTGATCACGCTGTCTGTGCTGACCCTGCGAGACACGGGGGCAGTCCAAGGTGAGTGTGAGCGCTGTGAAGTGTTACCCCGGAGTCAGTCATGTACCCAGATATAGGTGTTTAGATCAACCTGCTGGCCTCCTGGAGAAACGCTGATTTAGCACCAGACGTATCTTGTATAAAGCGCTCAAGGTTAATAAACACTCTGTAAGGCAGTGATGTTACTTCAACAGAGACCTCCCCGTGTCTCAACCTTCGTCTCTCCCTTTGGCTCCTCCACCTCTCTCACTGCAACCGTGGGCTCCCCCCCCCCTTGCACCTTCTGTATTGTAAAATGACTAAAAGCAGTCCAAATTTCCGATAATCTGCACAAATAAATTTCTTCAGAGAAAACAAACTGCAATGTCACTGAAAAAAATATCATTTTTGTTTGTTATAGAAAAACACGTCAAACTACACCCACTGGGGGAGGGTGGCGAAACGGTCAGGGCTGCCCAATTTGGAACTGAGAAACAAGGTGCGACTCTCGGCGCCGCTAAACATCCTGTGATTCTGGGATGCACAACAAAGAGGGGTATGGGGCAATAATGGCTGCACTTAACCCTTATGTGGGGTAAAGGGTAAATCAAGTTGACTGGGTGCCAAGGACCTGAGACTCAATACCCTTAAGTCCCCTAGGATACAAGATCCCACCAATCATTAAAACATCAAAATGATCCAGCACTCCTAAACAAATTCAGATTAAAGCAGTTAATAAAAAGTAAGTTCAAAGAATGATTCAGCAGGTCTGGTCTTGTTCCAGTTCTTTATTCAGATTCTTCTTTAAAAGAGAAAATGTAGCCTACGCGTTTCGTCCATCAAGGACTTCTTCAGGGCTACAAGCAAATATACATAATATACATTAAATTTACAATATTTACAACATGTAAAACACAACATTTAAAAAAAAAAAAGGGATATATAAACAATGTGATTGGACTATATGTACATAAAATACAAATGAATTTACAAAAAAAAAAACATCTCAAGTGAGTCTCATAAACAATGTTAATTTGGACTATACAATTATTAGATCGTTTTCTACTCCTAATTCCGAACCACCTGCTGAACACAATAATTATGAAAATTTGCCCAATGATGGGTGATAACCACAACATCTTATAAGTAAAACGAGTTGTGGAAAGCCATAATCGATAAGGAGAAACTAAAAGAAAAAAGTATTTTGTGACTACATTATTCAAACGAATGCCCTTTAAGTTCCTGGCAATTAAATAATTTCTTAAAATGTAGTTATAAATCTTACCGAGACAGTAAGACGTTTGTTCCTCTAGGTTTCATGGAAGGAAGTTTCTTTTATTTGAAAACTCAGTTTATGGATAGAATGAATTAAATCCTGATCAGAGAGGGGAAAGCATACATGTAATCAGATGGTATGTTTACCATAATTCTATTTGTAATTTTAAGAGATATATTTTACCTCTTTATTTTACACTAATTCTACTTTTGGAACATACCTTAGGTATGTTCCAATGGTGTGTGCATCATCCAATATGATCCATTCAAACATTATCAAGGGCCATTATTATCAACGGTGTGTGTATGATAATCCCATTGCTATCTGTGGGAAAAATTGAAATTGAAAAATCTTCATAAAGTCCCAATGAATATATTCTTCACCCTGTTCTAGAATTGAGGCTGTTGTAGTTTTAACCAGGAGCCTAAAGGAATGTACATGTGTACAGTGCAGATGCTCAAAGAAACGGTGCTTTAATCAGAGGATAAACATATTACAAACGCTTTTCCAAAATGGAAAAACATGTAGCTTATGAAAGAATCGAGCCATCAAAACCTTACTTAAAACTTATCAATGTACACCATGTAGTTGTTTATAAGGCCCCGAACAATATTCTTTGCCCCTATAAAAACAGCGCAGAGCAAAAACTGCCGCCCGCTAAATATGTTGAGTGAAAATCGGGACTCATCAATTGTGCAGTTTTTCAAAGTTAAATTTACTTATATGCAACGCCTATCCTCGGTCCCCCAGTTATAATGTTTAAGACAAAACCTGATGTTTGTCATTTTAAGGTGATCCCCATTAATAAACTCGTTGTCACTATGCCGAGATTTAAAAATTAATTAAATGGAAAACTGGCTTTGCTGGAGAGAAACTCCTGAATCAAGTCTAACACCCACTTACTTGTAATCCGGCTTTCGAACTGCTCCGTGAACGCGATCGGGTCATGTTTAAATGTCCCGATTCCCGAGTTTAAATAGCCCGGGTGAATGAACACCTGAAATCAATTGGTGTGTGTACATAGCTTGCATTGAAAAACATAGCCGCCATTTTGCAGTGGTCTTGAACTACATATCCTTCAATGCAACCCATATATTTAAAAGCCACCTATAATCTCTTCTTTTTGATATTTGATGGAGGTTAATAGTGATTAAACCCTGTGGCACAATGCTGTAATCACATAGTGATGCGATAAGAATTGTTCTTCGAAAGACGATTTTATCCGCCATGGACTTAGTAGATCACTCATAGATGGCGGAAAAACATAGCCGCCATTTTGTAGTGGTCTTGAACTACATATCCTTCAATGCAACCCATATGTTTAAAAGCCACCTATAATCTCTTCTTTTTGATATTTGATGGAAGTTAATAGTGAATAAACCCTGTGGCACAATGCTGTAATCACATAGTGATGCGATAATAATTATTCTTCGAATGACGATTTTATCCGCCATCCACGAGTGATCCACCAAATCCATGCGTTTCATCCTCCTTCTACATATTTATTTGTCTAACTTCCCATTTCGGCACTATTTGATGAAATTAGTGATTTGAACATAAGGCATGTTAAAAATGGGAGCGTCTGTGTCAATTATAATCGTTCAGACAAGAAGTGAAAATTGCCGCCATCTTGGAATGGTAACAAACCCATTATATTTTATTAAATTTCTCGAAAAGGGAAATAGACAATACTAATGATCTTCGTGTTGTCTATGTCATATCCATACCAAACTGTAAAGCCAGCCTGAGTGATAATCAATATAAATCGAATTTCTCATATTGATTTATTATAATACTTAATTATTGACCAGATTAGAGAGCCCACTGGAATAATATTCGATATTGAAAAGATTCATACTTAGAAATGTCTGTCCCTTCCCCTACATTTTCAATTTAAGCTAAATTTGAAATACGGCATAATCACAGCCAAAGCTGTCGTTTTAAAGTGGTGACTCCTCTATTTTCATTCGGTAATAATAAAACGAGCGATCTTCATATCATCGTTTCATTCATATGATGGAATTGAATCAACATAGTTCATATTTGGATTCATAAGAGATATTCAGAAAGAGAGGCAACACGTTGAGTCTAATTGGCAAAGCAAGCCAATGAAAATTGCAATCATAATTCCCAACAAATTCAGTTAAATGCTCTACATAAATATATGTGAGCCTTTTAACAAAGATGGTTCACAAAAAGTGATAAAATTCATTATTAATGTTGAGACCCATGGAAATGGTCCTTAGACGACAAATCCAGCTTGCTTCCGCCTGTCGTAACAGCACTTCCCTATCTCCCCCTTTCTGGAGATCTTATATGTTCAATTGCATGAAACCAGATCATTGGTTTATGGGGGTGTGATTCATTTATATGTATGGCCACTGGGTATCTCTCATCTATATTTTTGACAGCTCTCACATGTTCTTGTATTCTTATTTTGAGGCTTCGAGTGCTGCTCCCTACATAAATTTTATCGCAGAAGCAGCCAATAACATATACTGTATGTGTGGTGTTACAATTAATAAAGGTGTTTATCTCAAACTCCCTTTCTGTATTGTATTTGAACTTGAGTTTTCTGTTTAGTCCAAAACGGCAGACATTGCACATGCCGCATGTGTGGAATCCCAAAGGTTTATTGGGTAACCATGAATGTGTACTTCTTCTCTGTTCTTTAACATAGCTAGGGCATAATAGCCTTTTCAAAGTTTTACCCTTCCTGTAAATCACTTTTGGCTTTGATGAAACAGTGCCCACAGGTAATTCCGCCCCTACTAAAAGGTGCCAATTTCTTCTTAAGATATCATAGATATGATTACTATAGGCATTGTATTGCGTTATAAACACTACAGCATCATCATCCTTCTTCTTGGTGGCTTGATTCCCATGTGTTACTAAGGTATGTTTTCTGTCTACCTTCAATATCTTTTTTTCTGCTTGTGAGAGACATTGGTCAGTGTAGCCTCTACTCCTGAAGTTGTTTTTCATCATCTCAAGATTAGATTTAAAGGATTGTTCCTGACTGCAATTCCGTTTTGCGCGGACCATCTCGCCATAAGGTATGGCGTTGATGGTGGTGCGTGGATGTGCACTCTCCGCATGAAGCATGCTATTGCACGCAGTACGCTTTCTGAAAATATCACTATCGATTTTATTATCAGAAACAAACAGTTTTAGATCCAGGAATTCAATGCTTTCCCTAGAATGGTTCAAAGTCAGTTTTACATTAAATCTGATTCTGGGCAAATCACTTAATCCCCCCGTGCCTAAAAACACAAGGATGTGACCTTATGTAAAGTAACTGGTGCTCACGTAAAGGGCTCCATTACCTTCGAGTCGAGTTCGCGCTATATATTAAATTGCAGAAAAACCTGTGTTTATTTTTAACATTCCTAAGTATAAAGAAACTAAGTTGATTGACATATACAAAGTCTATGCCCACCAGTTCCTTTCACACATCTCACTTCAGCTCCTCATTGTGAATCTTAACTTTAGAGGTTGAAGTGCAAAAAAGTATGGGAGCTACGATGACTGCAGTGGGGTGAGATCTGCGAATGTGGGGGCGGGGCCACAAGAAAGAACAATTAGAACTGTTAGTGTAAAAAACTCGGAACCTGAAGGCGCTGGCTTATCCCCTCCCCCAAATATATGGCACTATGTAACCAGGGCCACTGGAATTTTGCGGCAGGAAAGGGCCAAGTTATGAGGCAGGATTGAGTAAATTATGTGGCAAGAAAAGGTAAATTTTGCGGCATAATGTGGCACATTTTGTAATAGTATTACTTCATTATTTCTTCATTTTTAAACTTGATAACACTGTCTGGACATTGATTGCACATCATTAGGACCAGTTGAAAATTCAAATATAGCAATAAGCAATAGAAAGGTGACCAGTTCAACTTTTCAACAGGCCTTCGACAGCGTATCAACGTCGCTGCATTTTTAGTAACTTTTGCACCATTTGAGCTAGAAACATTTTTTGTTAAAACCTGCAGATTAAGCAGCAGATGATGGATTATGTGGCAAATGCGGCAATTCTATAATTATGCGAAAATCTCAGCGGCCGCAGGATCACATAATTCCAGTGACCCTGTATATAACAGATGTTTCTGCCGCAGTCAACCATTATAATGAGATCATTTTAATGAGATTAGTGATAGTGGGTAGACCCAGGACCAGAGTTTCACGGGAGGAGGTCCCAGCTCCGTGCTAACTCTCTGTGTGATTCTGGCCACTCATATTGTCTTTAGTCATTCTAAGAGGATCGCAGTAAATGGACCTACAGTAAGTGACAGTGAAAACACTGCAGGATATTACAGCAGATTTAAAACAGTGACCAACGGGTTCTGAGTGACAGCAGCAGGACTTTCAAGCTGCTGACATGGAATATCCCCTAAGTGAGGATGGTGCCAGATCTTACTCATTCGCTCACTCATCCACCCACACCCTCCTCTCATTGAGTTAAGCACCAGCTCTAGCTCTCAGGCACCAACATTTAAAATATATTTATTTTCATTTCGTTTCCAGTTTACAAAACTGTGTAGAGGGTGCCACATTTAAACACTGACATTCACAGTATTGATGGAGCAAGGTTTCAAAAATGAAACTTGCTTGTACGCAATCCTCCTCATAGTATTAATTTATTAAACTTGTATTGTAAATACTAACCTTTGCATTCACAAACACAAGAGGGACAGAAGCTTGCCTATGTGTTTTACTAATGAATAACGCTGGTCTGTAATCCAAAATGTCCGCTAAAACGCGGGAACCTCAATGCGCATGTCGCAACCTGATCACATGGTGTGACGTCTTTCTTTGCTTGGTGGGAAACTTCTGCTTCTGCGCAGTGTGCGCTAAAATGGCCGCTAAATGTTTTCACATGCTTAAGCTTGCTCTCATGTCATTATTAAATTGTCGTTTTCTTAATGCTACTAATGCAGGATAGTATTATATTTAATTGGGAATAGAGTAGGGAAAGTGGGTATACAGTGAAACATTTTATTTGTGATTTTAATATTTTCTTCTTGCACTTTTAGTAATTCGTAAACTTGGGCCTGGGTTGGTGACTTGAAACTCGAGAGACAGATGGTTCTGCGCATGTGTCCTGTGTGCCTGCCAAATGAAGTCAACTTGGACGTCTTCCAAGGCCATGACCCATTGGCCGAAGATGCTGTACTTCATGTTTCCGGAGGACAAAATGATACTTTTCCCCTGTAAAATGTATAACATTTGTCGTGAGACGGGTGGGAAATAAAGTGAATGTATTAATTTGAAGGGGCGGGAACGTAAAGACAATAGGCTTTACAATTTAGGCCAAATCGGTATGGTGCGAGAATCCACCCCCTGTCCCTGTCCAATCAGAAGTAGTGGTCCCATATTTTAGCAACATTAAGGGGAGGTACATGGGCGTAGAAGGGTATAACAGATATAGAATTAGCTAATTAGCTAGAGCTGACTCTCAGAACACACAGAAGAGCTCGAGACTGCCATGCTGATCGGTTGCTGACTGAATTCCTGTCCAGAAGAGGTCCTGAGGAGGGGGCGGCGGAGTCCATTAGAAGGAAGGCACGGGAGAATCGAGAGAAGTCGAGTAGCAGGCGTCGTTGTAGAGAGGTCACCGGTCCTGTCCTGATCCTGGAAGAAGTCTTTGCTCTTCATCCTTCCTGGGTCCTATCTTTTCCAACTCCTTGGCCAAGGGGCTTGGTTCTCGCATTTAGGTAACTATACTGCAACCTTTAGTTGCGCTGCTGTCTCTATCTTCTCCTCTTCCTTAAACACCGTCATTTATTAGCAAAATAATTTCTATGCTTTTTCTTGGGTATTTCAATCAAGTACCGTGTTTTCTGTATTTTACTCTGCTAAAACTTTAGAGAAACATTTTAAAACTTCCTGACTCAGTGGTTATTTCAGGATTATGTACTATAATGAATGTCACTCATTTTAAACTTCCCAATTAGCAAAGGATCCATTGGTAAGTTATTACTCTTCAATCAGAAGGTAATTGGTAGCAGGGACTTTGATAAAAGAGTACATCTGACACCCAGCATAAGTATTAGTGTAGTGTGAATGTATGGGCCCAAGTGAGTATATGGTGTATGAATGTTGTTGGCTAATATTGCGCTGGATCAGTATCATTATCACAATAAACAAAGGTGTACAACAAGGGTGAATGAAGTATTACCCGCATAATCGACTTTTCCTGGACTTTTAACGAGGTTAGTCATGCATATGTGTTGACAGTTTTCCTATCTTTTTGCCTAATGTCAGCTGAAACTGCAACTCTTACTCCGCATCGTCACTAACCTATGTTCTCTAAAAACCCTTTCCTGTGTTCGCTACATTCATGCCCTGTTTATCTCACTGGCAATTACCTATAAAATTGTTGGAGGAACGTGTCCCTATGTCGGGTTCTCTCCGCGAGGACATTTTTATAGGGGGTAAATATGTCATTCAAGGGGCATCGTGTCTTCGTCTACCAGCTTCAGGAGATATTCATCACATTCTGAAACGGGGCTTCCGCCGCCCTCTGCATTTTGATGTCTCGTTGGTGCCAGGTCCTCTCTGCTTCCACTCTACCTGTCCACTCTGCTTAGGTCGCCCTCTGCATTTTGATGCCTCGCTGGTGCCAGGTCCACTCTACCTGTCCACTCTGTCTGGCTCTTTATAAAATACCGGAACCCGAACCGTTTCCACAATGTCGGTTGCAACCGTTTCTTTACTCTTGTGCTGCTGCCCAACTCTTTTTTTGCCAAACTTGTATGTTTTAAAATGCAATACTGGAACCCGAACTGGTATTGCATTTTACTTTATCACCGTGCTGGGAGCTCCAGGAAATGAAGTGGAAGGCAGATGAGATCCGGGGCTGGCAGCCTACGGGCTCAAGCTCCCTCCCACCCACGCATCCATAATCATCGCCAAAGTCGGTCCCAATACAACAATAAGCCTGCTTACTCCCCAGTTCCTTGCCGCATTCAGTGCCAGGACTTTCTCTGGAGGAGAACTCTTAAAAAAACAATATCTCCCCGCCAGGAATGCTGTGTAACTGGTCTATTTTCTTATTTTTTACTAGAAACAGACTAATTGCTGCTGCTCTAAGTGGCAGGATCCACGTGTTTTCTTACTTTATATTTCGCATATCTATTTGTGTTTCTTTATGATTCGGTTTGTTGTGGTGCGCCCACATGTATGTTTTGTTTTACTAAAATTTCATAGTTAGCAGGCGATTGTTGCTGTCATGCACTATGGCATACTATAATTTTCAGCCTCTGCAAACTTCCGTTCTACAACAATGAAGCCACAGAGGGTATTAAAGGTGGATGGTGCCCTTTTAAAAACTGAAAAAGATTATTATCGGTCCTGAACTGGGCTCTCTCACTGCACTCCTGGTGCCTAAACTCCATACGTCAGCATAATGTGTTCACACTTTCCTGTGTAGTTCTGATTTAAAATGGCAAATATGGAACTATTGCTCTGTGCACTCTGCGGAGAGGCCAAGGATTAAATGTGCATCTTTCTGTCCCACTGGCAGGCACAATAGGAAGTTCACAATGCCTTCATCCTAAATTCCAAAGTTATTAAATCTTACCCCCACCATGAACACTAATGCACGCCCTTAACAAAGACTAAAAATGACTTTACTCAAAACAAAAATGTACAAATTAGTTTATATATACTTTAGTAACATTTCATTTACACTACATTTAATAACTCAAACAAATAAATTACGCGTGGAAAACATTTTTGTTTGCCCTACTCTTTTTTTTCACTCAACTGGACAAATGCAATGCAATAGATTTCGCAATAGATTTCGCAATGACAACTAAGTGAGCTATTGCCATTTTCAATTACACCATTTGATTAATGCTTCACGAAGGGGGGAAAAAAACAAGCATTGGCATAGCCAATAGGTCTCGCCTTTGGGACCTTATAAGTGTTTAGCCATGCAACAGTTGCATAATTAAATACTTGTAAGGTCCCAAAAGCGAGACCTATTGGCTATGCCAATGCTTGTTGTTTTTTGCCTTATTGTCTTGCACACCTTGCTTGGCTTTCCCCAGATGGCACTGTATTGTTTCGTTGCATTTTTGTCTTTATCAATAAAAAGATTTAGACGTAAACTGCAATCCATGTTGTAAAGTAGCTAGCACCACTGTGCAACATGTTTTAAAAATGAATGTGTCTTTGTGTAATTTAAGTGGTGCTTATGTAAAGCACTCCAATACCTTCGAGATCGAGTTTGCGCTACATAAATGCTGCAAAAAAGGTAATTAAATAAAAATCAAAGTGCCTGAAAGGACATGAGAGTGGGTGTGACGAGGAAGGTCGCGAAAGCAAGAAAGAGGATGTGGTGGGTTAAAAGGAAGGGGTCATTCAAAACAACAGAAGGGGGTGGTGAGTCACTGAGTGTCCCTGTGAAATGTAAGTGGTGCTCACGTGAAGCTCTCCAATACCTTCGGGTCATGTTTGCGCTACATAAATGCACCAACATAATAAATAAATACGAATAAAAGCCCCTGAATGGCAATGTGGTGCAGGGTGCAGTGTTTTTTAAAAACTGTAAGCCATAATGTACGGCAGATAACGCCGCTGTGCAACATGTTTTTAAAAATGAAAGTGTTCCTGTGTAATGTGAGTGGTGCTTATGTAAAGCACTCCAATACCTTTTAGATCGAAGTTGTGCTACAAAAATGTGGCAAAAAAATGTATTAAATAAAAATCAAAGTGTCTGGAAGGCCATAAGGGAGGAGGGTGAGTGTCACGAGGGATGTTGCGAGAGCAGGGAGGAGGACATAGTGGGTTAAAAGGGAGGGGGTCGTTCAAAACAACAAAGGGGGTGGTGAATCGCTGAGTGTCCCTGTGAATTGTAAGGGGTACTCATGTAAAGCACTTCAATACCTTCGGGTCATGTCTGCGCAACATAAATGCGCCAACATATTAAAAGAAATACGACTAAAAGCCCCTGAATGGCAGTGTGGTGCAGGGTGCAGCATTTTTTTTTTTAAACTGTAAGCCAACTTGTACAGCAGCTAACGCCGCTGTGCAACATGCTTTCAAAATGAAAGTGTTCCTGTGTAAGGTAAGTGGTGCTCATGTAAAGGACTCCAATACCATCGGAATCGAGTTTGCGCTACATAATTGCAGCAAAAAAATGTGAGAAAATAAAAAGTCAAAGTGCCTGTATGGAAATGAAAAGGACTTGAGAGAGGAGGGTGGCCATGAGGCTAGTCGCGGGAGCTTAGAGGAGGACGTGATGGGTTAAAAGCAGGGGGGGTAGGAAGGTCGTTCAAAACAACATCGGTGGGTGAAAAGCACTCCAATACTCTCGGCTCATGTTTGCTCTACATAAAAGACCCAACATAATGAATAAATACAAAGAAAAGCCTCCTGAATGGCAATACGGTGCAGGGAGAAGACAAACACATGCACTCGTATGGAGGGCTCATTCGGAAATGTAAACAAGATTAGCCGCGCGGCCGTGAAAGTGACACGGCCGCGAAAGTGAAAGTAATCGCGAGCGATGAAAGCCGCTGCGAGTGTAAGGGTGGGAAGCCAGATGGCGAGGGAAGCCAGATGGCGTCTAATGAAGCTGACGAAAAGGGAGGGGGAGAAGGGAGGGGGAGTGCGAGCAGAGGAGCCCGATTACAGCAACCCAGATGGCAGCTGTGCACGTGCACGCGATCGTGAACGCAAGCTGGAGGCCAGCAAAAGCCTGTGGGTAGCACTCTGAAAAGCCACCTACTAAATGTCTCGCAGAGCAACGCATGCGCTGGCTCAGGCGAGACCTAACAATGACATTTTCAATGCCAATAGCTCACAACAATGTCATTGCTAGACCTATTGCATTGTAAATGCTTGTTCTTATATTGGTGAGGGCCAGCAGCTTCCCTCAACAATTAAATTTTACAGAAATCATGACAAAACAAGCATTGACAAATGCAAAAGGCTGAAGGCCAATGCCAGATCTGCTGGCTTTGCCATTGCTTGTTAAATTCTGATCGGAATTTCCTGCGTGGAATTAGAAAAGAAAAAAACTGTTCCATTTATAAAGACTGAAAATATTAAATTTAATGTTCAGTTTTAAGATTGCTTAACATATGGGTTTGATTTTCCTCTAGTATTTTCATTGTTTTCTTTTACTGTTTAATACAGAGGTCTTCAAACTTTTTTGCTCTGAGCCCCCCTAAGCAAAATGCTTTGAAGTCGAGCCCCCCTCCAAAAAAATAATGCAAGAATAGTGCGAGCTGGAGGGGCAGGGTTGAGCTCCGGGACAGCGCTTAGGAGAACATTTATGGGGTATTTTTGTCAGTAGCTCATAATCCACACAATGTGAGACTTCTAAAAGTGCAAATATATCAAACCAAAACAGAAATTGACCAAAATCACCAGTCCCCATAATTGGGGTGTTGTGAGGCTGGGTCCCAATGCAACTGCTGCACTAAAAGCCCTAAAAACAACAACTCCCCACCTTCCTCATGGCATCTCTGAGGAAGCTGTCTGATTTTTAAACTAAAAAATGCTCCCCTTCCCCACCCCCAAATAGCACCCCTTTCTCTGGACCATCTCTGATGCTTTCAATGAATCTCACTACTTTCCCCTTTCCTGGACCATTACCTCGAGGCCTAGGGTCCGGACGATCAGAGCGCTCCATCTGCACGTGACCCTGCTGGCCTCATCCCCATCACCCCCTGGACTCACCTTGAAGGACATCTGCATGTAAACAGAGTTCAAAGTGGACGGGATCCATGGGGACCCCCACATGCCACATGCTTTTTTAATTTTTAGAAAAGCAGTTCCCATACTTTTTGTTAAAAAGCAATGACCCCTGAATAGTTATTGTGGCCCTTGAAGGGCCTCCGTGTAAAAGTGAAGGTAGGGTGGGGAGGAGTTTCCCTGTGCTGCGAAAGCACTTGTTTTATCTTAAAACACCAATTCATTTTGCAGCAGCCTCCCTTATACTGTGTATAATACAATTTTAAAATAATGACGTACATACAGCGCTTTCTGCTCTAGGCTGGGACCTTGTACCACTACAAAAACACAAGTCATAATCCCCACATCTGCAGTGGTCGCATTACCCAAATGATATTTCGTAACGTAAACAAATGTATTTCCATCCGATTACCTTAATTTGCATTTATTTTTCGTTTAAGGTTTCTGCATTATTATATATGCAATTAACTGAAAGTAAAAACCAAAACACTTGAAGAATATTTTGTTCTTTTCAGCTATGTTTTTGACCGTGCCACCGACCGAGTGCGTGGCTAAAAAGAACATATTTTGTAAGTGTTTTTTTTTCCCACTTTCAGTTAAATGAACATAAAATAAGGCAGAAGCCTTTAACGAGAAATAAATACAAATTAAGCTAATTTATTTCATTTTATGAGATTCCCCATATACCTTTTTGATCACTTCAGGGACTGCATGTAAATGAAGACAGCCTGGAAACGCTACACATCGCTCTTCCAGGTCATCTTCATTTACAAGTCCTTGTTGAGCCATTTGCGCCCCCCTGGCACTGCAGCCACGGAGCCCCAGGGGGGCGCGCCCCACAGTTTGAAGACTTCTGGTTTAATACAATGCTTTCCAAACAAGCAGTGGCAATGCCAATAGTTTAGCATTTGCAATATAAGGCGAGATTTATTTCTTTGCCGATACTTATTCTGTATTTATGTGATCTCTAAATGGATCATGAAGGAAAGAATTATGTTTGATCAAATGGAAAAAAAAATTAAAAAAATTCTTTAAAAAAATCAAGTGTTTACATGATAAAAATGATCGACAGTGCTACAGATGTTACATGTTTACTATCAGCAGTCTCTCTTGCTTTGAAATTAAGCTGTGTTGATAACGCACATCAAAGCAAAGCATGATTGTTGATTTGTTATCAAATTCAAACAATGGTTACCTGCAGATACAAAAAACTCTACATTCAGGTTACTTACTATGTTTGTTTTTAATTGTTGTGAAAAGCTTCTAGAATTAAATCTACAGAGTCAGATTCAAGATGCCTAGGTTGATTATATTATAAATACCCTATATAACACCTTGATCCTGCCTTGGACATCATACCGGTCAATGATGCCAAGCCCTGGTGTGTGTACTTCCTTTAATTGCCAAATCTATTGTTTTGACCTTGTTCCGCAGTGTAATTTCACTGCAGTTGATATCGGATGGACCTCTTTGGTGGTCTTCTAAGAACGAAAGCTCAGAAAATGCCGTAGACATGATATTTTTGAATGGTATAATTATCTTCTCAGCAGCCACTAGTTTACGCTGGCAAATGGCATTTCGTCATTTGCAGCGGTTTGTTCCCAACCCTGCTAATTCTATGGCTGACATCGGTGGACACTCTGTGGTTAACCCATGTTGGAAATTCCTTTCTGCACGGTCAGTGGTGAGGAAGTCTTGTCCCGGCCTGAAACAGACATAATGTATCATCTGCGGACATCTACCTTCGCTTCTTACATGTATTCACTGTGAACTAAAGGATTTTACCTTAGTTTTAAACGGGACTAAATCAAAGTACAATATTCATTTATGTTGAAGAAAGGATTATGTTACTTACCGTGTAAGCATTTGTTCTTGGCATGTAAAGCAGTAGATTCACATGCTTTGCATACTCCTGCCATTTAGTGTTCGGTCCACATGTTTGCAAGTTGTTTTTCTTCGAAGAAGTCTTTTCCAGTCACAAGGTAAGGTGACTCTTCCTTTCGTGATAGTGCGCATGGGCATCAGCTCCATTGTTAGATTGTTTTCCCGCAAGAGGGTGAGAATGGAGTAAGTAAGTGTAGTTATAAAGATGTCCATGCGTATGTAATGTGAATAATAAGAACTGCAACAACCATAGGTGTCCGGGGAGGAGGGAGGGCATATGTGAATCTACAGCTCTACATGCCAAGAACAGATGCTTACAGGGTAACATAATCCTTTCGTAGCATGTGTGCTGTAGATACACATGCTTTGCATAGACTGTATGCAGTACCCTTCAAAAGCGGTGGCTAACCAGTGGGTGTTGCAGTTGTTTTAAAAAGTGTTTTTAGCACTGCTTGTCCTACATTAGCTTGTTGACGTGCTAATACATCCACACAATATTGTGTGGTAAATGTGTGAGGTGTAGACCATGTAACTCCTTTACACATATCAGCTGTAGGAATGTTACCTAGAAAGGCCATAGATGCTCCTATTTTGCGTGTAGAATGTGCTCTAGGAGGTATAGTTAAAGTTCTTTTGGATTTAATATAGCAAGTTTGGATAAATTTAATAATCCATCTAGAAATACCGGATTTAGAGACAGGATTACCTTTATGAGGTGGAGCAAATGCAACCAAAAGTTGTTAAGTTGTTAAGACGCTGACCACATGCGATTATCTGATGTTTGGGAAGTCTTAGGGCAAGGCTGAGTGATTGCGCACACTACCCCACTGCCTTTCATTTTTACACCAAGTCCTTCATCACCACCTTATTGGACCCGGTGGCAACATTGCCAAACACACCACACCACTATCTACACCATGGGTACTCACAAACATTTTCCCGGGGCCCGCAAAGTTTGGTCTTTGGTGGGACCGAGGGCCGCACTGATGCCAGCGGGAAAAGGGAAGCGAACTCAATTGCGCAATGTGAAACCAGAAAACTTGGGATGAAACCCGGCTTATCCACTTGACCAAATTGTGTGACCCTGGGCAATTGTTTTATTTCAATTTCCCTCCTTTTTCTTCATTAACACATTTAAGAGAACCTCAAAATACATGACTTCAGGATGCATGCTGTACAAATCCATCTGCTGTGCTTGGATGTAATCACTAATGAATGGCATTGATGTCAGGGCGGGAAGCATGAACATTTCTAAATTCATGTTTGAAAACTATCACTTAAAAAAATTACTTCTGAATGCACTGTTGTAATTTGATTTACTAAGGAGAAATGGTTCAACAGGTTAATGAAATAGACTTTTCAAAATTCAAAAAGTGTATCGTATCTTTACATGTTTGCTGACTTTAAAATCGAAGGTGTTCCGTTCCTAAAGTTAATGGCCTGGTTATTTCCTTTTGCTTAACTGCATTTAACCTTTAAATAACTGCTTGCTGTAGATTTAAATTTTTTTAAATTTAGTGCCGAGTTGAGTAAATAGCAGCCCAGTGCTGCTGCTGCTCAGGGGGCCCGCATGTAAAGGTTAAGAGGGCCGCATGCGGCCCCCTGGCCGTACTTTGAGTATCACTGATCTACACCATACTGCCTAAATATTTACCACCATCCTTACCCAAACAATCATTTGCCCTTTTACAGTATGTTACTGCATCCTGAACTAGAGGTTACTAAACCTACAGCACTATCTATTTCCTATACCACCACCTGCTACATTCCACACACTACCTACAGCACTCAGCTCACAGTACCTACACTTCCTCGCTTTTACCTTAACATACCACATTATATACCATATATCACGTACAATGTACAGCCACGACTCTACTGCCACGTAGCCACATCCACCTTTAAAATTCACACCATCATCATCAACTATATATCCAACTAGAGCCGACACCTAGATTAACATCTCAAACTACCACCTAAAACAACAGTGAAACTTTATACAACTCCAACACCCTGCATTAGACCCTAGAGCTTATACCCTACAGAACATTACCTCCATTGACACCCAGACATACGTAGATAGCTTGTGTCCCCAGTAAGACTAAAAGGCAGCAGTGGGTCTTCCCTGATGTTCACCTCTCTGAATCCCTGAAGCCACCAGCTACACCATCTAGAATCTACACTTGCACCATCTACAACCTAAACTCTATATCACCTAGATCACGTATATCCTACACCACCACCTGTGCGGACTACTCTGAACATTACCACTACATTCAACAATTCTTTACAAGCCTGTAATAAAAACAAGTGCCTTTGTTATATTCTCCAATGACCGACATTTCAAAAGATTTGTGAAGGAAACACGTGTTTCACAAAGGTTTACTTAAAGAATTTCTTGCAATGAATTGATAGAATTGTCACTCCACTGCGACCTACACATCAGTTACAATAATAAACAAACTGACATTCAAACCCTTCTCCAAATCCAAGTTCATCAGTCCAGGATTTGTGAAAGGGGATTTGCATTCAACCGCCAAAAATGCAGCAGGCCTATGCTGAGGACATGCAATCATGGCGTTCCTAATTATACACACGATTTCTTAATCAACTGAGATCTAACGTGATCAGCTTTTTGTAGGCAAACACACCCCTTAGACTGACATTTGACAAATGTACCTATTCTGTATTTTAAAGGGAGCTGTATTATTGAGCACCCCAACTGGTTGTGGTACACAAGAGGCTTTTGGGAGATAGGGGAGAAACAGCATTCCATGCAAAGCGACCTTTCCTGGACGTACCGTGCACACTGGGATCCAGGATCTATAAAGGAGATTCAAAGACACTCCTCCAAAATATTAAAATAGTGTTGGAGTACTAACAGAAGGCTCTGCGATAAATAAGATGGGAGGATAAACGTGCACAACAAACACTACTTTGGCACTGGACTTGCCTGACTCACACTATGCGACGTGAGGGGTTTTTGATCTTGGGACCTCAATGGAATCAACCAATTGGGCAATGTACGAGAGAAATGTGGTATGAAGCACTTTACCACTCTACAAATGGAACTGGGGATTCATAAGTCAGTTTTATACCTACCTCCTACTATGGCATGCCCTTTAAGCACATCACTCGCAGCAACTCCCACTGCTGCAGGACAGTCCCCAGGAGGAATATATGACAAAGGAAATAAATCAATATGGATGTTGGCTCCAAAACATACTGTCTCTTATATCCAATGCACCAATAAACTTGTCAACCATGAAAGCCCAGTGGGAGGCAGAAATAGGCGAACTGGAGGAGGCAGACTGTATGTGCGTTGCTTGCACATGAATTGGCAAGATCAGCAAAGCATAGAATTGTTAAACTTAAGGACATACACAAGGTGTACTTAACCCCCAATCGACTCTGGAAAATGGGAACGGCACAGTCTCCAACCTGTACAAGATGTTACAAAGAAAGAGGGGATTTGTTTCATGTGATATAGTTATGCCCCATAATAGCAACCTACTGGCAGAGAATTGTTAACACATTGCACGTTGCCACCAGTGCTGGTGCTACCTAGATATCAAATGGCTCCCCGTTAATTGAGGGTCATGATACTGAAGTAATATAGTTTGCACTTTACCTGCACATATGTAAGCAATACAACAGTCCTGAGGGGTACTGTTATTCATTTCTGTTCCCTTTTGGTTATGTGCAAAAAAATTATTTAAAAAGTTTCGTTACAAAAAAATAAGTAAAAAATAAAAGATAATGGCTCTCTCTTGTAGCACCACTGACCTCAAATATACCAATCAGCAAAACATGTTATAGGTCCTCAATCCCAGACTTCGGCCCATACCCACTGTTTCAAGTGCACTATTTCTAAACCAATGTTAGTTTTAATCTTTCTCCAGCACCCTACTTAGCTATTAGACTGATTCCTGCTTGTGTGACAATATCTGATATTATTTGAGAAGACAGTACCTAGTTCCGCCTCTATACGGATTAGACATACATAACTAGGTGAGTTGAACCACCAATAGATTATATTCAGTGATTTCTAGGAGAGAGTCATGTCTATTGCATTTCCACCATTCCAATGTTCATTTTTATTGGGACTTTAATTAACCTCAAGAAATGGCCAAGATAATTGTGATTTATATTTTGTCTGAAAGTGTTTTGGGCAAAGTGGCTGTAATATATTTCATCGTCTTCAAAAAATGTTTTTCACTGTTAACATGAATAAATGATGTACAGGTATAATTATGTCAACTGTTTAGTTCAACTTAAATGAATTCAGTTCTAAAATGATACTAAGTCTGCTGCGAAACACGTGTTGGCTGAAAGTTGTCTACACAATAGAGTGATGCCAAGTTATCATTATGTTGTAACCATGAATATTTGCTACCTGTTTTAATAGTAGAATGAATGTATAATTTAATGACAAGAATTTATAGTTTCTACATACAAGGTCTATATTTCAAATAAAAGGAGTGAACCTTACGGATTACTTACTTTGGATTATTCTATGCGCCCAACAAATATTGTTACTATGGTCTACATTTATAAGCCAGATAGGGCAAATGGCATTTGTTGTGGCAGCTAGCGCAGGGCCTGCTCATCTTATTGCCTTATATCTCTATTGCTATGTAGCGGTTAGTCTTGTTGGTCTGATTGAATCTGTATTGACTTTGCCTACCCGTTTCAATTTTTTGCAAGGGACGCTTGCATTGCTCCTGCAGTACCTTTTGCCTTTTTGAGGGAAGCTTGCATTGCTGTTTGGGAGGTAAGGGGGAGGCAAGGTGTACGTGTTGGAGTGTGTGAGTGGCTAGCACTATTGCTGCTGCACATGCTCACCTGTTCTGCGAGTTGTTAAGCAATTGGCTTTGTCAATGTTTGTTTTCTTTCAGTGGCGGGCAACACAAGAAACCACTATGGCTGGTCTCTGGTGAAGAGATGGGGGCGGGGGTGATAAATGAAGTGTATAGTTCCATTCTCACTATGGAGAGGAGAAATTCCCCCAAAGACCCTGTACAGGGCCAAGCTCGCTCAGTACAATTTGGGCTGTCATTAAAACATTTTTCTCGCCGCTTTTAATCCAGTCACCCCTGAAAGACTGCAGTAAGGATGATAGTTCTTTACTTCAAACGATACACCACTATTTAATCTCTGGTGAAACAGTGGGCTCCTGTTATGGATTCTGCAGGAATGTGTAAAAATTCACATCTTGTCTATGGATCTTGGTAGTGGAGGAGGGACAAAATTGATTTGATGTGGAAATGCTATTTAAATGGTTTGTCATTTTAGTTACATACAAATATGATAGATGGCGTCATAACTGATTTCTTAATATATAATACACATTCATATTAACAAGGACCAGTAGTTATGGTTGACACCTCAATCCATAAAGAATTCAATTTTTGCACTCTTAATTACATTGACCTGCAATGACCAATTTAAAGCAAACTTGAGGGAAAAAACCTGCAAAATTTAACCTTCAATAAAGCTGCTATAGGCAAATCACATGCCCTCTCAGCCCCAGCAGACTGACACAAACCACAAATTATTAGGGTAACAACTTACCACATATGCAAGCCCAATATATGGAGCCTCAGCACCAGGTAGAAAGTTTTGCGAACATCGATTAAAAACACACTAAAATACAGTAAGAGGTGTACCACTCAATGTAATGTTAGCAAACAGAGGTATGAGATGAAAAAACAAAAAGATATCATTATGGTGCTCGTTACAACCGCTGGAAGTGGCGTGGGGAAGTAAAAGGTAATCAAGGTTTAATACTAGGTACAATAAACATTTTCAGAAGAAAACAAACTACACAGTAAAGATACTACAGGCTAATGTTGAAACAATACTCGAGAGGCAAAAGGGAGGCAGTGTGAGTTTGTGGGAGCGAAACCTGGCTGACAGAAAATGAAAAGAAGTTAAAAAAATGTGCCAGGAGCAAGTGGCCATCAGAACCATATATTCTAGGCTTTGGAGGCCTTGGATTTCTTATGCATCTTCCAGGTCCATTACAAATGTTATTCCTTTGCGTGCCACCACTGCTGAAAAGTGGTTTTACTGAAAGCAGTGAACACTTACCAAGTCACTGAATAATACATGCTTTAGTTTCTACCGCGAAGGCCTGGCAATTGACATTTTCTCCCAAAAAAGGCCCCTCCTGGTGGGATCCCACTTAATTTATAAGACAGATTTTATGCTGCTATTTCCTGCTGCTAACATGCTCCTGTACACTACACATTGCATCTTGACCGAGTTAGGAGGAAAGGCCGCTTCAGTAGAAAGTGCACTCTGACGAACAAATGTAGTGCCACTTGAAAGAGTCACCTGTTTTACTCCCAACAATCACAACCTCACCTGCATAAATGCACTGGTATATGTGAAGCTGTGAAACGTTGCGTTTTGTGTCGGCTGTCCCCTGTTAACGTGCTTCTATACACAACACACTGCACTTTCACCGAGCTGAGGGAAACTGTTGGCTGAGTGGGAAGTGCACTCCGAAGCATAGAGCCAGCCCTATCGCCTTCAGGCTGCTAGCTATCCTCCTGTCCAACCAACAAAAATGTGCACTCTTGTGACGTCAGGTGTCCGTGACACCATTCAGCCCACAGTGCATGTTGCTTCCTCATTTTCACCTTTCACCTCAAACATTTACCTAAACACACCACAACACATACCATATATCACCTACAATGTACAGCCACAACTCTACCGCCAAATGACCACTTGCACCTTCAAACATTGCCCCATCACCTACAACTACACGTCCAATTAGAGCTGACACCTACATCAACATCATGAGCCACAATCTCAGCACAGGAAGTGTAAGTGCAGGATGTGAATAGCTGCAAGCTGGGAGTGAGGGACCAGAGTCAGAGGTCTGAAATCCAAAATGCTGAAATTAGGAAACTCTTCAAATCTAACAAGCTAAACAACAAAGAGGCTTCTCTAATTGACGTCAAGCCTCTTAATTCCTCTGAATTGCCAAAGAAAACTGTACATATTGAGTACCATTTGATTAATCTGAGTGATCAATACAAAGCAACACAATGCTTCTCCACATCAAACTTATCTACAGATGCTTCTATTTTGTTGGAAAATGCAATAGGCTCAGATAGGTCATTCATTAAATTTAAACTTAAAACTGATGGCAACAGCGCAATTACACAATTTTACCATTCTCAATACTCCAGGTTGCTTTAGATTACACTGATTTCGATTTAATAAAAATATGAGCTAAAATATTATGAATATATTGTATTTTATTGTAATTGCATTTATATAGCACTTACTACTCCTGACAAGGCATCAAAGTGCTTTTTCGGCGAGTAGCACGCTACTCCGGATCCCAAAAGGATTAGTGGTGAATTAGTATAGTGAAATTTGAAATTAATTTGAGCGGTCGATTTGCTAGTCAGTTATTTGGATTGAAAAGGATAGTGGAGGGAAAGGTATGCTTTTATATAGCGCTTGCTACCCCTGATGAGGTGTTGAATCGCTTTTCGGCGAGTATCACGCTACTCTGGAACCAAAAAAGGATTAGTGGTGAATTAGTCTAGGGAAATATGAAATTAATTTGAGCGGTGGACATGTCAGTCTGTTATTTGGAGTGAAAGGATTAGTGAAGGTATAGAAGCGGGAAGGGCCTAAAAAGTGTTGTTTTTTTAGTTCATAGCAGTAGAAGGGGGATTAGGATGAGTAAAGGGGAGGTGGAAGAGTCAAAGGGAAGGCTTTAGAAAGGCTTGTTTGGGAGATCTGAATATTAAAAGAGGTAAGAGATGATGCAAGGAGAGGAGGGAAGAGTCTAAAATGGTTATTTTGGAGGAATCATAGTGGTAGGGGTTTGGAGATGAATAAGAGAGTGGAGATAGAGGATATATTGAGAGAGGTATAGGGTAAGAATAGGGTAGTTGTAGGAAAGTAGGATCTGCTTTCATGGTTACCCCCACTTTTTGCTGGTGTCAGTGTGTATGTTTTTTTGACTAGTCTGGATGGGATCCTGCTAATCAGGACCCCAGCCACTGTGCATCCTCCCTAAATTTGACACTGTAAATACTTTGGTACCTCCACAATTGGCTACTGGCATACCCTTGTAAGTCCCTAGTATATGGTACTAAGGTACCTAGGGCATAGGCACACCAGTGGTCTCCCATGGGCTGCAGCATGTATTATGCCACCCATGAGAGACCACTCAAACTGTGACTACGGGCCTCCCATTGCAGCCTGTGTATGCTGGTGCTAGCACCACTTACGACAGATTATTGTCCTTATATCTGAGGTCACTACACGTAAAACCTATCAGTCAATCCTAATGAAGGCATTTCAATCCTAAAGGCAGGGTGCTGGGTTATAAGTGTGAGGGTGCCCCTGCATGAGCAGGACACCCCTACAAACCCCGCAGTTGGTCTCCAGGTTTTGTAAGTGCAGTCAGCTATTTAATAAATGTAGTGGACATCAGTCAATACGAGATGTCTAACTATATAGTGGCTGTGCCGAACCTGGGCATGTTTGGTATCAAACATGTTGGAATCATATCCAAACACCGTTACCAGTGTTGGAGGTATGATTTCATGCACTGGGGGGCTCCTCCGGGAAGCCTCCAGTACTCCTGGTAACAGCCTTCCAGGGTCTGCCAGAAAACTAGTGCTGCTGCCGACACTAGACAGGATTCTGCCCTCCTGCTGCTGAGCTGAGCAGGGAAAGATAGAACAATAGGCTTCCTGTCACAGGGAGGTGTGACCACCTCCCAGACAGGACTTAGTGTATGGGGCTGGAGTGGGGACGCTTGCCCGTGCTACCGGACTGCTTTGAAGGGCACATTTGGTGCCCTCCTTGCATACTCTAGTTAGAACCAGTTCTGGGACCCCTTGGCTCCCGCTCTGGCGCGAAACTGGACAAAGGACTTGGGAGTATCCTCCCCTCTGTCTAGCCCCTCCTCTGGGAGGGACCCGAGTCATCATAACCCCTCTCTTAGAGTATAAAAGGGCATACCTGTGGGTGGGTCCTCAGGTTCGTCGTGGGACAAGACTCAAGCCTGAAACTACGTCATTCTTCGGCCGGCTGGACACTTGGACTTTGCCTGGAACCGAGACTGCATTAAGGAAGACTCCTGCTGCTCCTGGTCTCGCTGTTCTGCAAGTCTTCTTCATTGTCTGTTTCTGTGCTTCTTCCAGGATCTTCAACAGACCTGTGGGCATCAAGGACACCTAAAGTAAACTCCCTTGGAGCGAAGGAGTCACTCCCCTGCAGGCAACGCAACAAATCTGACCAGTCTGCTGCTCCTGACGTCCCATGAACTTCGAAAGGCTCAGCAACACAGGTGGTGGTTTTGCAACTCCCTCGAGGCCTGACCTGTCCTCTCTGCAATTTTGAGGCCAGTATTCCTCGTCAGAACCACTGGGACTGAACACCTGTGCACCGCGTTGACTTGCCGTTGCCAACGATTGTTAGCTCTGCACTCCAGAGATCTTCGGGCTACAAGAAGCTCCAGCCTCCAAGCATCTCTTGCTGCCAAGTACAGCATCCTCTGCACCGTGGGCCTTCCTTCTTGGTGAGCTGCTCAAGGCTCTCTTGAGACTCCTGTGCCTTCGGCCTGTGGGTCCTCTTGAGGGTCTTCTTCTGCTCTAGTGGGCTCCCCAGCTTGCTCTGGCCTGCTCGGACTCTCCTGCTTGTTATGAGTCCCTTGGACCTTGCTAGTCCAAACGTTGCTCCTTCTTCGCTTTCCACGCCTGTTGCAGCTGCCATGGCTTGTTGGTGCTCTCGCCGTACCCCTGGTTCTCGACTTCAGACGTGGGACAGCTCGTGCACGGCTCCTGGTCTTCCTCAACATCGCCTGGTCCTCACAGCTGCATCAAAAAGGTCGCCGTCAACACTTCTGAACCATCCGACATCGGTGGGCATTGCTCTTCCGTGCCTCCTGGTCACCTTCGAGTGGCATAGACTCTGTCCTCTCTGCTTACAGGTTCTTCACTTCAAGAATTCACCCTCGGATTCCACCAGACTCTTGCACAGTCTTCTCCAGCGGCATCTTTCCTGAAGTCCTTCATTGTGGTCTACGGCAGTTTCTGACGTAACTTCGCACCTATGCACCCGGCTTCCCTGGTACAGGTTTCCAGGTTCCTGGGGTATCCTTGGGTGGGGTGACTCTCCAACCTTCTGTCTACCACAGTGTTTCTTCAGGGTCTACTGGGAAGGGTCCTTTTCCAAAACTGCAACCGCAACATTCCTGTTGACGTCTATTGAGCATGCGGATGGTGTTTCCACTCTGCACACAGCCTCCGTGGGGTTCCTGGGTACATACCTAGGGTGGTTCCTAGTGTCCCCAGCTCCTCTGAGTCTCCTGGTCCAAGTTCCGCCTTTGGTTGCAGTTTGCATTCCACTTTCTTAGTATATGGTTTAGTCTTCTCCTGAAGACCACTGTGGATTGCGCTTACTTACCTGTTTACAATTGAAGTATTGTGTGTATTTGTGTTGATATATCCGGGTAGGAATATACCAATATGTTAGTGAGTGTTGTATAATAAAGACATTTTAATAAATACACTGTGTGGTTCATTTTCATTTAATCTAAACTATCCGATTAGATCTGGTAAAACAGGCTTCTTACACTCCTTCTGGACTACGCCTGAAGGCTGCTCTCCGCAGCTACCACTTAGAAAGCTTTCTAAGATTGTCTATGACCACTAAAAGCACCAAAATGGTTGTCTGGGTTAGTGCAAGGTGCTTCACTTAAATAAGTGTGCACCATATACTAAGCCAGCCTCCTACTGCCCTCATGCTGTTGGACCCTCTGCATCCCACACCACAAGAAGGTATTGTCGCCATTGTCAAATGCCAAAGCGCTTGGTCCTGATGGCATTCTTCCCAATTTATTTAAGGCAAAGATTGAGTTCTGGGGCCCTCTCTTAAACAACATCTTGAGCGCTGCATGCAATTTGGGTAAACTACACTCGTAGTTTGATACCTCAATTGTTCCCATATGTAAAAAGGGCAACAAGGCTGAGCACAGTTGTTACCGCCCGATATCCCTGTAGGACTCGCTAGTCAAAATTATGGTGAGAATCATACTAGATAGACTCGAGCATTGGGATGATTCTCATTCAATCATATCCAACATTCAAATATGGGTTCCACAGGGCTATTAGTATTGTGGAACAGTGCTTGAAATTGGAATTGCTCATTACAAAATACACTGTAGCTAAATTGGATGTAATTTTTCTAGCTTTCATTGACCTATCAGGTGCCTTTGAATGTGTTGCACACTCTAAATTGTGATGCTTGATGGAGAAGCTGGGAATTGAGGTACCAAATATTAACTTTTTTCAGGGCATCTACATAAATTTGAGAGCCAGGGTAATTTAAGGACCTCGTGGAAAATGCACTGATGAGTTCTGCATTGTCAGGGGCGTCAGGCAGGAATGTGCTCTTGCACCTTTCCTCTTTACCCTCTATTTTAATCATCTGGAGAGGGTGTTGGTGGAGAGAGGCAGAGACATGCCCCAAATAGGTCATCCAGTGCTGGCCTTCTTGTATGCGGATGATGCAGGATTAATGTCTCGCACCCAGAATGTAGATTTTATGGGAGAGCTGGACTTTAGGGTAAACTAGGATAAAACTTACATTATGAGCTGTAGATTTCCTTGCTCCCCCATTGTCAGCTTCACTTTCTCAAATTTGGGCGTGCAATTTGGGTCTGGTGGCACTTGGAAACAGCAAACTGTCATCAGCAAATTTGAGAAGGCTACAACTGCCCTTTTTAATTTCTCTTCAAAGTTAGGGATGAATCCCGCAAAGCAGATGGATACCAATTATTAGGCAAAGTGCATAGCGCTGGCCACCTAAGGGACAGATTTCTGTGGGCACACAAGTCTTATGAAAATACAGAGATCAGACAATAACGTCTTTGTATGGAGCACACTTCAAATCCTCAGCAAAGGTTTGTGCTAACTCAATTGAGATGCAATAAGGTTAACCGTTTAGTGACCTTTCTAAAGCAACATGATTGGTCCAAACACTTAGCATGCGGTCCTTGTGATGGCATCTCAAAAAACTGCATTATGCACTTTATGTTTTTTGCACATTTTTTGATGTTCGGAGGTCTACTTTTATTTAACCATTATTACATAAACTTCAGTTGAGGCAACGTAAACCTGCTTACTTTACTTGCAACACTAGTCACCGGAGGTATGCTTTCCTTTTCAAATGTGTACATCTGAAATGCAGTTTCCATGAGTAACTGAAGGAGAGGTTTTTTTTATTAACTTTTAATGTCTTCTATAAACTATGTATTCACCAGGGGATTCTCTAGATGTGTGCAGGACAGATGCGACCTATTTTAATCTTTATTCGTATTGAGACTGTTTTAGAATTTTGCATATGCACTTTTGATATAAGTAATGTTAATGACCTAATTATTTGTTTTTACACCTTACTTTTATGGCTTCTATTATGCAAACCAAATAAAGTTGCTTAATTGCTATCGTGCATACCATACACCGCGGCGATTAAAAGCGACGTTCCCAGAGGTGACGACGGACTGCCATCGTTATCATGCGCCGGAGGCCCGATTTTCAATATGGTATGATCCTGTCCGATCCCAGCCATGCATTGGGCTTCTGTAATACAGGTGCTACAAAGGGCCACTGTTAAGCAATTTAACTGCTCCCCGCAGTTCTGCTTGCTGGGCCTACGTGCACGCAACGTAGTCCGGAAGGCAGCTGACCGGTTTGGGGATTTAGCTCCGATACGGGCCAGGAGGCAACTAACGTTGAGTTGGAAGTCGAGCTCTGGCCCCGAGCTGGGCTGCTGGGGTAGAGAACTGAGTAAGTGAGCGGAACACGAGAGGAAGGCATTGCGAAGGGAGGAGACTAGAGGGCTGCGGAGAGTTCCCTTACTACCTGCATGGGATGCAATACTAGCTGCTTGCCCGAGTTTGGACAGTCACAGGAGGATCAAAGATGCGGTGCTGTCAACATCTCCAGCAGGTGATCTGATCTCAGCGTAAAGAGAAGGGTGTCGCCCCCTTCTGTTTACGCTGAGATCAGATCACCTGCTGCCCTCGAGTAACACCGTTAGGGGGCGTAGGGTCAGTCTGCGAGTGAAATGTATGAGTGATGCTTTTGAATGAGACGATTGGTGGAGGGGCAATGGTGGCCACACGCCTATGACATGGGGGGTGCTACGGATCCCTGTCCCCGGATGATATTGGTGGATCCTTTTTGGCACTGGACAGCTGATTGATGTTGCCTGCTCTCGGATACCCGCTATGATGGGGTGCATATTCTACTGCTGTCATACTAGCACCCACCTGCCCGGTTTGTTTGATGTTCTGTTGTTTGGTTTCTCTATGTGTTGTTGCTTTTTCTGCTGGATGTAATTGATATTAATTTTTTGTATTGGAAATGCAATAAACAAAAAAAAAGTTGCTAGATTGATCCTTGGAGGTACTATGCGATTGCATCACCTTATTGTACAGGGAAGCTCATCGCAAATCCTATCATTAGAACATCTACTAACTTGGCTAATTAGCAAGAACTAAATTCCGGTTCAGCAGGCCAGATTTTGTCAGCCTCCTCAACTACTTGACCCTTCAAAAACCTAGCTGACAAGTATGTCAACAAAAAACAGCATCCCCCTTTATATGGATTACTGGATTTATCAAGACTTTTTGACTAAGCAAATAGGCGTCAACTATGGACAAAGCCATTAGCGATGAATATTCCCAGCAGCTTGCCATGCCTCTCTGAAGCTATTTTAATCAAATTGCGTCTAATGGCGTTTTAAAAAACAAATGAAAAACTAATCCCCAACGTCAGCAGTGGAAGGGGGCAAGTCATCCAATTAAAATTATGGAAAATACCCTATGCCCCGGGGGTGGACAAACACAATAATGGGGGAAAGCCATCAAATCAGAAGAATCAAACAAACAGAAAACAAAGACATCCACTAATGAGCAAGGGACTGCACCAAAGCTCATTGTATATGCACTGTAGACAATAGGTCTTCAACCACAGATAGCTAATGCGAGACCTAATAGAGTTGTTCAATAAAGTGCACCCTGGAGCAACACTAAAGGCCAAGGGAATGCACTGTTCCCCCATGCCTCCATTATCCAGCCAAAGCTGATCACCTTTTAGCTTTCTTGCCCTGCAAGCTCCAAATTAACTCCAGCTTTGATCACTACCTCCTTGGTGCATTTTCCACCCAGCAACAGCTCTGTTGATACTCACTCAAGCTAGGGATTGCTCCTTAAAGTACCAACCCCAATTGTGGATCCCTTCCCGCAAGTACCAGCCCCAATATTGCCTGCAATGGATCCCTTCCCGCACCAGCAACATTCCCGATTAAGATGTAAGAGCCTCGATTAAAATAAGCATTGACAAAGTCAATAGATCTTCCCTTTGGGACATATTGGCTTTTACAATGTATTTTAGCTATGCTATACAGCATCTCCAATACTGTGCAGCATGGATAAGTAAAAAAAAAAAGTATACTGTATCATTTTATAGGTGAGTGCAACCCAGCAAAATGACACAAGTGCTTTTTTCTTTAACTTCTTATTTGCTGAACTAACTCGGATTGGCAAATAAAAGGAAAACTATACATAAAATGTTTTTGGGGGGAAAGCAGGCAGGGGAAGAAACATGGGCAGGGTTTGGAAGCAACCCGGGGGGTGGGGGGGCTGCGGGGGCTGAAGAAAGACAGGGGTCTGGGTGCAAAACGGAGGGCGCGGGAAGTAAACAGGAAAAAGGGAGAGCAAAGGAGTACGAAGGGTAGGGGCAGCGTCGGATTGGTAACGCGGGCACTCGGGCAATGCCCGAGGGGCCGGTGTCCGAGTTCCAGTTGTGGGCTGCTTTTTAGAGCAGTCTGGGGGGCCGATTTGGGTGGTTTCTGCGTTGTTCGATGCCGACAGCGGCCCAGTGGGTGCCCGAGTGGCCGGAGTGGAGCCAGATGGGCGCTCATTACCTCCCGTTTAGCAACAGGCAGAGGTGTCACTCCCTTTCTCTCGCTGGGCCGGCCCATTAATGGGTGCATACTGAGTGGGGGCAGGGGGCCTGAGCAGAAGTGGCCTTACTTGTTTTCAGGTGTGTTTCACCAGTGTAAACTAATCCGTGCATTTTTTTAATCATCCCCCCCCCCTTTTTTTTTAATAAAATTTCGCCGAAGCAGTGTTTTGCGGAAAGGCAATATGCAAATGTGGGCCACTTTTTTTTGCGTGCCCGGGCCGATTTTTAATCCCAATCCAACCCTGGCTAGGGGAGAAAAGCAGAAGAAAAGCAAACGGACGAGAGAGCATTGCAAGCTGGAGGGAGATAGTATGCACCCTGGTGAGAAAGCAATACAGGAGGGGGAAGCACACAAGGGCAAGCGCATCACGGGGGCCGGGAGAAGTACATGGGTGAGAGAGCAGAACAGTGAGGGGAAGAGAAGCACACACGGAAACACATGCACTCTCTAGAATACTTAAACAACAAGCATTGGCATAGCCAATAGGTCTCGCCTTTGGGACCTTATAAGTCTTTAGCCATGCAACAGTTGATGTTGTTGCACCAAGGATATTGTGCTGGATAACTAAACACTTATAAGGTCCCAAAGGCGAGACCTATTGGCTATGCCAATGCTTGTTAGGTAAGCTGCCTGCAGGGGCCTACATGACGTTATTGGCTTGTGCTAGCCGCCATAGCTTTGCGTAGTGTACATAAGTTTACATAAAAAGAAAAGAAGGATGGGCCGTGTTGTGGAGGAAGAGTGGTTATGAAGGAAATCCGTGGTGTGGCGGTAACAGACAGGATAGGCTGTGAAAGCAAATTTACGGCACCTGTCCATTTTATAATGAGGTTATTTTAAATTTGCGCAGTGACGCCTTTTGTCCCAGATAAGTTGTAGAGGAATGAGTGGGAGCGCGATAGGTGAATATTGAAAGGATGTGTATGTTTTGAAACGGAAGGTCAAATAAGTTTTCTGATTTGTTTTTTTTGTGGTAGTGGGTGTGTGTTTGATTGTTGTTACTGTCGCAGGTTGGTGTTGTCCCAGTTAGAAGTTGTGACAGTTATGTTTTTTATGTATCTGCGAGAAAGTGCTTTAGTATGTGTTGACAATATGTAGTGAACAAGTGAAGGGGGTTTGTTGTTGGGGGGATGTAGATAGTGTATGAGGGAGATAATGAGAAGAAATTGTTTGTGAATGGAATTTTGAGGAAAATGTAAATTTGACTGAGTTATTTCGATGTCAAGATCTGAGTGTATGATGCCGATTGTTGTTGTTAGAATGGGTTGTTAAGTATTTGCCTGCAAATTCCCAAGTGCAAAAGTAATTTGTCCACGTTTGTACTGGAATACACCGTATTAGATTTATTTCCCTGCAGGGGCGTACATGATGTCTTTTTCTGAATGAGGTAGTACAATAGTTTTCTCCTGTGTCCATGTGTGAAGGATGTATTTTTCTTTTCCGTAGTTACGCATTGTGTCCCATCTATGTTGTAGAGGAGTGTGTGGGGTCGTGGTATGGGAGCATTTAAAGGATGTGTGTGAGGTGAAAGGGAAGGTTAATAAAGTTTTCTGCTGAACCTTTTTTTTCTGTCTGGGGGAGGTGTGGTGTGTGCCATCTGTTACCATTGCGTGCTCGGTTATTCCCCGCTAACAGTAGTCACATTAAGTTTGTTATATAAGCGATTTTTTTTTTACGCTGGTACCCTATGTTTTTGTAATAATGTAGTATATGTAATTTACCCGTAAATTTCCTACTTGAAAAGAATTTCCGCCTATGCGTTTTGGCGTGTACATGCGTTAATGAAGGCTACTGTAGGGGCCTACATTATGCCCCTGTGTGAATTGATCCGCAACTGTTTTTTGTTGTGTAGTGAGAAACACTGTGAAATGAGTTGTAGTATATGGGGTGGTGTGATAGAGGAAAGGCAGAGGGGAGTGGAGCAGGGAAGCGCCCGAGGACGTGATTACATCGTTATACATAAAGCACCACTGGGTTGAGCGAGCCCCAACATCTTAAATCTTTTTTAAAGCTGTGCTGTGTCTTAAATGAGAGGCCAAGATGTTTAGTGTCGGGGTTCCGCAGCAACCACAGCACTGAGACTGCCCTCATCGCCGCCACCGACGACATCAGGATCCTGCTGGACAACGGTGAGACCGCAGCCCTCATCCTGCTGGACCTCTCCGCCGCCTTCGACACTGTCTGCCACCGCACTCTACGCGCACGCCTCCACGACGCAGGGATCAGAGACAAGGCCCTGGAATGGGCCACCTCCTTCCTCGCCGGCAGAACCCAGAGAGTCCGTCTCCCACCATTCCGATCCGAAGCCTCCGAGATCATCTGCGGCGTACCCCAGGGATCGTCCCTCAGCCCAACACTGTTCAACATCTACATGGCCCCGCTCGCACGCATCGCCAGACAGCACGACCTCAACATAATCTCCTACGCCGACGACACTCAACTGATCCTCTCCCTCACCAAGGACCCCCTCGCCGCCAAATCCAACCTCCATGAAGGAATGAAGGCCGTCGCCGATTGGATGAAGATCAGCCGACTAAAACTGAACACGGAGAAGACAGAGGTCCTCATCCTCGGCTCCAACCCCTCAGCCTGGGACGACTCCTGGTGGCCAATGACGCTGGGAGCAGCCCCGACACCCACCGACCACGCACGCAACCTGGGAGTCATCCTCGACTCAACGCTCTCCATGGCCAAGCAAGTCAACGCAGTATCATCCTCCTGCTTCAACACCCTCCGCATGCTTCGCAAGATCTACAGGTGGATCCCGACAGACACGAGAAGAACGGTCACCCAGGCCCTCGTCAGCAGCAGACTCGACTATGGGAACGCCCTCTACGCGGGAGCCCCGGCCAAGCTCATCAAGCGACTGCAACGCATACAAAACGCCTCCGCACGCCTGATCCTCGATGTACCACGCCACAGCCACATCACCCCCCACCTGAGGCACCTGCACTGGCTCCCCGTCGACAGGAGAATCTCCTTCAAACTCCTCACCCACGCACACAAGGCACTCCACAAGACTGGCCCAGCCTACCTCAACAGACGACTCCTCTTCTACGTCCCCAACCGCCAACTCCGCTCCGCCGACCTCTCCCTCGCCACCGTCCCTCGCATTCGAAGAACCACCACCGGCGGCAGATCCTTCTCCCACCTCGCCGCCAAGACCTGGAACACCCTTCCACTAAGCCTACGACAGACCCAAGACCTGCTGACCTTCAGGAGGCTACTCAAGACCTGGTTGTTCGACCAGTAGCAGCAACCCCCCCCCCTTTTTTCCCCTAGCGCCTTGAGACCCTCGCGGGTAAGTAGTGCGCTTTACAAATTCTGTGATTGATTGATTGATAGTGTTCGTTTACTAATGTTTATATTTGTGTGTTGTGTAAACTGTCATGTTTTAATAGAATTTTGTCATGTGCGTTCTGCCAGACTCCGGCTGAAATTAAGCCCCCTTGAAAGGAGTGTACTACAGGGGCTGGCGGAAGAGAGGAGAGATAGAGGGGAGATAAGGACGTGATAGAAACTGTTTGTAAAGAAAGGGATCGGCTGAGGGGAAAGAGGAATGGAGGAGGCGTGCTATGTCTGGCTTCTGTCACAGTGGCGGCGCTGGTCTGCTTCCTGTTAACACTCTTAACAACAACATTGTAATGTGACTGCGGAGAAGCGGCCGAGGACGTGATTACATCCTTATACATAAAGCCCAGAGGCACTCGTCACAACAACATTTTAATATAACTGCAGCGAAGCGTCTGAGGCAACATTTTAATATGACTGCAGGGAAGCATACGAGGCAACATTTTAATATGACTGCAGGGAAGCGCCCGAGGACGTGATTACATCGTTATACATAAAGCACCGCTGTTGAGCGAGCCCCAACATCGTAAATCTATTTTAAAGCGGTGCTTTGTCTTAAATGAGAGGCCAGGATGTTTAGTGTCTGTTTACTAATGTTTATATTTGTGTTTTTGTGTAAACTGTCATGTTTTATTAGAATTTTGTCATGTGTGTTCAGCCAGACTCCGGCTGAAATTAAGCCCCCTTGAAAGGAGTGTACTACAGGGGCTGGCAGAAGAGAGGAGAGGCAGAGGGGAGATGAGGACGTGATAGAAACTGTAAAGAAAGGGAGCGGTTGAGGGGAAAGAGGAATGGAGGAGGGGTGCTATGTTCCCCCCCAACTCAACTTAAAACGGTTGAGTCCAGTTTACTTGGTAACTTCATAGATGCTTTGTGGGCCCGTACGATGTGCAACATTTTCAGCCAATCCTGGCTTTTCAGACAACAGTACCCATGCTGGATTGATTTTTAGCTCATAGTTATAACGGGAAAAGGTAAAGTCACAGAATGCGAAGTGGCATTCGTGAAAAGCCTTGTCACATGTGGTGCTGGAGCCACTAAAAGCCTACACAGCACGTAACAGAGCAGGGAGCTGTAAAATTTCTCCAATTAAAGTAATACAAGCATTGGCATAGCCAATAGGTCTCGCCTTTGGGACCTTATAAGTGTTTAGTTAACCAGCACAATATCCTTGGTGCAACAACATCAACTGTTGCATAGCTAAACACTTATAAGGTCCCAAAGGCGAGACCTATTGGCTATGTCAATGCTTGTTAAATAAGAGAGTGTGTGTGTGTGTAGACAGTGTTAGAGACAGAGAGGAGAGAGAAGGCACTAAGTGAATTTTCAGCTTGTTAATGGCCCCAAGATACCTCTGCTTCCATGCCCGAAGACAAATTGAGACAGGAGATTCGCGAGACTGAAGACGACGCCTCTGGCCTCTCAAAACCTGATTCCAGCGATGAGCATTTGTGAATAGCATGATTTATTTATTGACGGCCATTTATTTCCGCGCATATCCACCTCGCTGTGAAAGGTTACTGCTGTGCGCCAGGTTGGAACTTCCCAGCAGCAACTCCTGAAATTAATTACCTATGAGGGGGGGGGAGGGTCGGGAAGCCAGTGACTTTGTGGTACAGCCCACCAGATTCCTATAGACAAGTGTCTGTGCGCACCTTGGGCTTTCATCAGGGAAGATCATAGTGCTGGTGTGCAAGACATAAAGATATAGCTACTGGACGAAGTGATGCAGAGTACAATCTATTTATTTTATATACTGAGGTAAAATGTGTTTTGCAAAGAAAACCGAAAGAAGAAATGGTCCATTCGGAGCTGTCGCAGAGAAGTAAGCTTTGATGGGAGCAGAGCAGAAAATTGGAGGGAATGGAAGCCGAGATTTCCGTTCTACCTCTTGGCTATGGAGACAGATAAAAAGGAGATGAAAGCCTTCTAAATCGCACTGTTGTTCCTCATGATGGGGCAGGATGCGGCGGAGGTGGGGAGCGATGCGCGCTGCACTGGAGCAGGGAGAAGGGCGCGCAAGGTCGGAGAAAGAAGAAAGAAAAGCAGCACTCCGGAGAGACATTCATTAAAGGCTTAATGAGCCTTGACAGAAACCCACGTGGCGGCTGCGCGCGTGCACGCTCGCGTGAACGCAAGCTTGAGGCCAGGAAAAGCCTGTGGTAGCACTTTCAAAAGCCACTCACTAAATTTCTCGCAGAGCAGCGCATGCGCTGGCTCAGCGAGACCTAAAAAGGAAGAATAGCACCTGAAACAGAGAGCATTGTAAGGACACAGTAATGTGTCTATGCTCCAGGGGAAGGACAAGCACAAGAAGAGGTAGGAAGGTCTACGCACGCTAAATAAAGAATAAGAAACAAGCAAAATGAGAGTGAATATGTAGCGGGATTTAAGCCCTCTGAAAGCTAACTAAACCTCTCACAACAGACAGCGCATGGGCGGTCTAATAGGGGAGACCCAAACAAAACAAAAAAGGTGATATCTTTATTTATTCCCCATCTTAGAAATTCTTCCAGGTCAATTTAAGTCAATGGAGAAATTAATACCCACTATTTTTTTGTAAATCACTCTCTTCCCTGTTCCCAAATGTTAACAAGTAGGTAGCTCTAGTCTCCAGGGCGACCCTCCCACACCAGAAGCCCCACTGACAAGTTGTTGTACATCATAAGCGGAAATGAGAATTCCATGGAACTTCTTTACTCAATCAGTAGCTCGCATTGCCAAAGATTCTCACCTTCTTGATGGCTTTGGATCTGGACACTCCTGGTAGCCCCACGTCGTGCTTGGTCTTTCTGCCCAGGATGTTGAACTTCTGCTTGTTGATTTTAACCTCGAAAGGGTTGTTTCTTATGCCCGGCTGCTGTTGACTAATTCCTTTGGGCATTTTACTGCCTGCCGGGAGCGGCTTTCTTTTCTTGGGAGCCTTTCCCATGGTCGTGACAGAGATTTCTACCGGACGGGGACCTGAGCAGAAGGAAATATCAATCTGGTGGTGAACACTATGTGCTCAGCTTAACTGCAAAAACGTATCAGACATGACCCAGTCCTTCGTCTATGTCCAGCTGAACAGTGCGTGCTTCTACACACGTGGGGCAATTTGACTAGACATAAAAGAAAGACTCGAGTGTCTTCTGCAGACAGGTCGGACATAATAGAACGGTGCTTCCGTTTAGTCGTCGGAGCAGCAGTCAGTAAAACGTTCAAAGTGAATGCAAATATCATGGATTCTGCAACCGAAAACAGCATGAAAGTGAAACATCGGTTTGAAAAAGCGGTTATTTAACGTCTTCCAGATTTTATGACTGTAGCGTTGCTGACAAAGGGTATACTCAATAGTGTTTACGATAGACAGCTTTTGTCCATTGCAAAAAATTAATATAGAGCATCATATTTTTGCCGTTTTATATAGTGTGAACTCTCCCGAAGGTATATAACACAAGAACATATTAATTTTATTTTTAGGCACGAGGAGATAAAAGTGATTTGCGACGCCGAGATTCCAACCGGCTTTCGCAGTTCTAAAGTCGGCAGCTCCGTCCGTAGTGTCACGTCCTCTTCTATTTAAGCGTGGCATAAAAGCTATCATTCGTTCTCCAGTCTTTGCGTTTGAAGAAGTTTTCCAAAACTAAAGATTCGATTATAAATGTTCATAGTTTTTAGCTCATTTATATTAAAACAATATATTGCATTCCTTCGTATTTTGCGATTATACCAACAGTGTTTAGGGGAGAGGATGTGGTCTGACTGCTAGATTGCCTACTTGAGAGCTGGGAAACCAAGGTTCGGGCCTCGGGCCAGAGTCGCGTCCATAGTCCCATTATTGGCAACACACCCCACCCACACCACAACAGAGTATGCATGCATAAATAAATACACAACACAACTTTTGTTTGGGAAAATTAGTGCTGCAGGTTTATTCCATACAAAAGTATGCAATATGGTGGGTTATCTTACGGGCGATCCAAGGGCAGGCAGCTGTACCAACCTATGCTGCCCTGCCCGCCTGATGAGCCAAGCACTGTGGAGTAACCAATCAGCGCTACCCTTCTGGGGGTGATCCCCTTACTGGATCACGTGACACATTGGTCCCTATTACTCACGCCCCTTTCAGGGCGGAGCGTAGCAAGGCAAGCCCCCGGTTGTTCAGGCCCACAACCGCCCGAAGGACTAACGGGGCGCCGACGTAATTGTTCCAGGACCCTCCCATGAGGCTCCTGGGATTTGGCTCTGGCACCCCTATTGTGCTCTTGCAGAGGTACTCTTCTGTACCCATTTGCTTCCAGATCGCCCCTGTAACTCCTCCTGCAACGAGAAAGAAAACATTACAACGTTCGATGTATTTCGCCTGCCAACCCCACGCCGGGTAAGCGGTAGGGTGGGAGACGGCGTGTCCGGCGCAAAGAGGACGCCAAGATGGCCGGGGGGGAGGCATAAATACCTCCCCACCTCCTCTGCATGCCGGAAGTGACGCGTCTGGTAGGGGGACTCCTCCTTGAGTCCCGCACATCATTGGGGGGTGGGGAAGTGCCCAAATGGCACTAAAGGGGCCGCCCGTTTAGGGTGGCCCCCTGCGGGGCCGCGGGCAGCCGCATAGTCCCATTATTGGCAACACACCCCACCCACACCACAACAGAGTATGCATGCATAAATAAATACACAACACAACTTTTGTTTGGGAAAATTAGTGCTGCAGGTTTATTCCATACAAAAGTATGCAATATGGTGGGTTATCTTACGGGCGATCCAAGGGCAGGCAGCTGTACCAACCTATGCTGCCCTGCCCGCCTGATGAGCCAAGCACTGTGGTGTAACCAATCAGCGCTACCCTTATGGGGGTGATCCCCTTACTGGATCACGTGACACATTGGTCCCTATTACTCACGCCCTTTCAGGGCGGAGCGTAGCAAGGCAAGCCCCCGGTTGTTCAGGCCCACAACCGCCCGAAGGACTAACGGGGCGCCGACGTAATTGTTCCAGGACCCTCCCATGAGGCTCCTGGGATTTGGCTCTGGCACCCCTATTGTGCTCTTGCAGAGGTACTCTTCTGTACCCATTTGCTTCCAGATCGCCCTGTAACTCCTCCACAGCTCTGGAGGCGGCCCCCGTCGCCTAAAGAGCCCCCCCACCAAAACAGCTCCTTTCTCACTGCAACCTGAAATTTCCCGGGCCTCATTCATGTCCAGAGGAACAGATCCAAGCCCACCTGTGCAAGTGCACCACAACATTGTCAAATTAGGGGCGTGGCTGAGCCGCTAAGCGCGATGGCTGCAGCTTAGCAAGGCTCCGTTACCTTCGATCTTCCCCCGTCTATCCGTTACCATTATCCTTGGCCCAGAAGAAATAAATTGCTGGCGGAGGGCTTCCGGGGCCGAACCCTGCTGGTGTGGGCTCCGTGGATCGGCCGGAGTCCCGGGTAAAGGCACGGCGACCGGGCGGCCTGTCGGGGGCGTCTGAGCCGGGACCTCGAGTGGCTGTAGTGGCGGAGGTGACCGCCCGGCGAGCAAATCCGGAGATCGGCCAGCACTTGGCATCCCTCCCCCTGGATAATTGGTACTGCTGCGTGGTCCGGATTCAGGATCGCTGAGGACTGCGTCGGCGGTCTGCGGGGAGATCGCGGGCCGGGAGGTCGAGCGGAGGTGGGAGCGGCTGTGCGCATACGCCACGCTGGGCTGTGCCGCTTCGCCCTCCGTTTTGCTGCACCGCCGGGCTCCGGGTCCTGCCCGGTCGCTTCTGGAGTCACCCGGCGCGGCTCGGTGGGGAAGAGGCAGTGTGGACCCACGGAGTGCGGGGGCGCCCGCTTGCACCGGAGCCACAGGCCATCTAAGCTGGGCCGGTGGGGGCGAGCTTGCGCGCCCGGACTGCCGCTGCTTCCCACTTGTGGTGTTCAGAGTGAGCCCCCTATCATCTAGGGCCTTTGAGTTTGTGACGGCTGGCGTGCAGCACACTCCGTGGACCTCTGAATTGAGGCTAGACTGTGCCCGGGACTGGCCAGGGAATACTAACGCCGGACACTGTTGCCCTGCGGGCGCCTTTTGATTCCCCCCGGGCATCGCATCCCATGGTGGCTGTGCCCTAGACCTCTTTGGCTGACGGTCTCAGCCATTCTTATTAGCAACCTGAATAGAGACATAAGGCACCAGTTCCGGCTGCAGGCTTCTGTCTGATACCTACCTGACGACAAGACCTGGTACCCGACAACACCTGGCCGGAGGCTCGACTGGGGTGGGACTGGTGTCCCAGTCACCGGGTGCGACCACTGATATCGGGCCCTGTGGCGTTCTCCTGTCGCCGTCACGACTGGAACACTTGTTGGAGGCGTGATGTCAGCCGCCAGGGGTAACAAATCCGTGCAACAGAACAAGCTGGATCGCTACACCCTCCCCAGGACGTCCCTGCCTGCCTCCTCGCCTACAGGCGAACAGGGAGGTCCACAGAAACAGGTGGACCAGGAACCCACCCTTAAAGATGTCCTGGAGGCAATTGCTGGAATCAAGACGTCGTTGGAACAAAAGATGGACACAATAACCATAGAAGTTAATCTGCTGCGCGCCGACCTCACTAAAAACAATGAACGGGTCAAGCAAGTGGAACTCACGACTACGAGCCTAGTGGAAGACACATCCCAGCTGCAGACCGAGGTCAAAGACCTGCAACTGTTCCGAAAAGCGGCGGAAGCCAAACTAGACGATTATGAAGGGCGGCTACGGCGCAATAACGTGCGAATTTTAGGGGTCCCGGAAAAAACAGAGGGGCAGGCCACTGATCTATTTGTGGAGGATCTTATCCTCCATCACCTGCAACCCAAGGGGCTTAGTAAATTCTTTGTTGTCGAGAGGGCCCACAGAATTCCCGGGGGTCGGCCGAGGCCTGGGGCCCCTCCCCGCCCGATCCTGGCCAGGGTCCTCAACTTCCGGGACCGTGACGTGATACTCCAACATGCCAGAAGGGGACCCCCACTTCGTTACGACAATTCGGATATAACCTTTTTCCCGGACTTTACTCAACTGGTCCAGAAACAGAGGCGTTCCTTTTTAGGAATCAAAAAGACACTGAGAGACAAAGGGTACAAATACGCCATGTTGTTCCCAGCCAGACTTCGGGTGGAAGCTGAAGGTAAAGCCTGGTTCTTCGAGTATCCGGAAGCAGCGGCGGATTGGTTGGAGAGCCGCTGAACGGCAATCCGGTACAAAATGTGAGGTGCCGTTAATGGGCTGTGGCAGGGGGGACCAACGGGTGGGGGCGGGAGCCATATAGCAACGCAGGGAGCACTGACTGTGGTTTGAGATCGCGACACGTGCCGGAGAGTGTCATGAGACCCACACGTCGGGTATGAACCTTCCTCACGTAGATGAGTCAAATTCGAGTTGCACTTCAGGGCTTTGCGGGTATGTTCAATCCGTAATGGGGAGGGGGAGGGAACACCACGCACCCCACTTTTCTACGTTTAGTTCACTTGTGGGGCGACAGGCACTCTGCAAGTTGATTCATGGGCAGTTTGAAGCCGGGATCGCAGGGACGCAGGGAGGGGGTGGTTGGGAAGGGCCATTACAGTTGTTATGTTTTGAATGTTATGTTAGAATTGTTTTATCGACTACACCACTCAGTAGAGCAGCGCAGGCGCAACACCTTAGTCTGATTCCGGATGGGTACTCAAAGGGATATTGGGGTTAAGGTCCTTAGTTGGAATGTAAATGGGCTTGGCGATAAAGTCAAGCGGAGTATGGCACACCAATACATCAAGAGACAGGCCCCGGACGTTATCCTTCTACAAGAAACGCACCTGGTGGGGAACACATGCAAGGCAATGAATAGGGGTGGATACACACTGGCGGCTCACGCAGGCTTCACAACTGGGTCGCGGGGCGTGGGTATCCTGGTCAGGAACTCGTTCCCTTTTGCAATACAATCCACATGGTCCGACGACCGGGGGAGGTTTCTGGGGATTTCGGGTCTCTGGGAGGGTAGAGTCACTACGTTTGTTTCAGCGTACGTACCCCCGGGCCTTCAGGAAGCCACATTTAACGATCTGCGGTCGATCCTGTTGTCTCTCCCTGAGGGCCTCCTTATATTGGGGGGAGACTTTAATGCAGTGGTTTCAGGGGCATTGGATCGTCACCCCCCCAGAGATATCAAACCTGCGCATAGGTGGTTGCCAGACTTCCTTGACGCCATGGGGTTGGTGGATGGGTGGAGAGTTCGCAACCCAAGTAGGAGCCAATACACCTTCTTGTCGGGTGCCCATCGCAGTCTCTCCCGCATCGATTATATCCTAGTCCCAGCGATACAAGCAGTTCATATTCGAGAAATTCGCCATCTAGGCAGGGGCATATCTGATCATTCACCGATCTGGATGCATGTTGTCTTAGGCCAGATGAGTGCCGGGAGAGTCGCCCCCATCAATCCATGGCATCTCCGAGACCCTGACGCCCGTAAGAAAATAATTAAGGCCACAGATCAATATTTTCAGGAAAACGTGGGCACAGTCGAATCCGCCCAGACCCTGTGGGAAGCCTACAAAACGGTAATCCGGGGGCAAGCCCTCTCCCTGATAGCAGGTAAGAAAAAAGATAAGGATAAAGACCTGGAGCAGGCGGAGGACGAGATACTCAGATTGGAAGGAGAGCTAGAACAGGCAGTAACCCCGGAGATGCTACATCTCTTGCATCTAAAACAAGATGAGTTCAAAGCCTTGGCAGCAGATAGGGCCAAGGCTCAAGGAAGGGACACGCAGAGTAGAATCTTTGAGCACGGGGATAAAGCTGGGAAGTTAATCGCATGGCTAGATAGGAAAGAGTGGGCCAACCGGCTTGTGCCAGAGCTGCAGCGGGTGGATGCTGACCCTACTACTGATCCGCAGGCAATCGCGGACCAGTTCGCTGACCATTATCAAGCAGTGTACAGCTCGACCGGGCGGTACACAGAAGATGAGAGCCGTGCCTTGATTCAGGATATCACACTTCCCGCTCTAACAGATGATAGCCGGAAGTATTTAGAGTCTGATTTCTCAGATGATGAAGTAGCTCAGGCAATAAGGGCAATTAACTCAGGAAAAGCTTCCGGTCCCAATGGTTTGCCGATCGAGCTCTACAAGCTCAGACCTGATAAAATAGCTCCATATCTTCGCTCGATGTTTATAGACAGCAGAGACAGAGGGACACTCCCAGAGGATCAAAGGTTAGCAAATATTGTAGTTATCCTCAAAGACGGTAAGCCCAAAACCAGCTGTGCCTCGTATAGGCCCATATCCCTTCTTAACGCGGAGCCCAAAATTCTGGCGAAACTGCTCGCGATCCGGTTAGTAAAAGTGATAGATAGCCTGGTGCACCCCGACCAATCGGGCTTCATGCCACATCGCAACACAGCCTTAAACTTGCGCAGAGTGCACGGGGTATTGAGTAGGGCAGCCACCATTCGGGAGCCGGCGGTGTTGGTCTCGCTAGACGCCACCATGGCGTTTGACATGGTGGAGTGGCCATACCTCTTTGCTGTACTTGACAAGATGGGATTCGGTCCCGTATTCGTGAGTTGGGTCCGTTTACTATACTCGGAGCCACTGGCGCAAATAGTGGTGAACAACCGCAAATCAAGGGTATTCCAACTAGGCCGTGGCACGCGACAGGGGTGCCCATTGTCCCCCCTCCTGTTTGCTCTGGCTCTGGAGCCCTTAGCGGCGTGGATCCGCAGGGACCCTGTTATCCGCGGTATGCGATGGTCCCCAGAGTGGAAAGATAAGATATCCCTATACGCGGATGATATTCTGTTATACCTGTCTTCCCCGAGAGCCTCTATAACACGCACACTTGATATTTTAGCAGTGTTTGGCAGATATTCCGGATTCACTATAAATTGGTCTAAGTCCGTTGTTTACATCCTGCATGGAGACCCACCGGTGCTCCCGAGGCATTGCCCAATCCAGATAACGACAGAGGGTTTTCAGTATCTGGGCATCTTCATTTCTCTGAGCCCCACGCTTCGCTTTACCCGGAATCTCTTACCGCCAATGCAGAGGCTGAAAAGGGACGTGAAGAGCTGGAAGTCTCTGCCACTCTCGTTGCTGGGCAAAGCCGCCCTTTTAAAATGATGGCACTGCCCCGTTTCCTCTACGCCCTTCAAAATTCACTAGACCTAGTTCCCAAAGTGTACTTTCAAGAAATTGAGAGCCTCCAGAGGGATCTCTTATGGGACGGAAAACCCCGAATCGCGTTACCCAAACTCACCCTAAACTGGTATGATGGTGGCATTAGCCTCCCTGATATTAAAAATATTATTGGGCGACCCATCTAGCGGCCATTAATCATGGGACCTATGGACACTCGGACGACCCGGGATACGCCATGGACAGATGGCTCCTCCCCGGAGGAAACTACAATAGGGCGCTTTATTCTAGACCCAATAAATATCCCCTGACGGGACCAACAGCGCATTCGGTTCAGGTGTGGCATGTGGCGAACAAGCAGTTGGGTTGGGACCGCCGACTTACCCTTGTAACACCCCTATGGAGCGCCGAGAAGCTAGGGAACATGTGGCAAACCAAGGGATTCGATAAATGGGACCTCATCGGAATCTCCCAGATTCGAGATCTCTGGGTTGGGGATGAAATCCTCCCGTTCCCTTCCCTTCAGCGACAATATTGCCTGGCAGATACAGAACGATTTAGATATCTTCAAATTCAGCACGCCCTCCAGGCACACCTCGGCGGGCGCTCCTCCCTCCCAGAGGCCTCTCCCTTGGAGAGCAGAATACTTGACCGCCACTTACCCGAAAAGGCCATCTCCTTGATTTATAAAAAACTAATTAATAATATGGAAGATCCACTCCAGTCCCTCAGGGAGAAGTGGGTGGGAGATGGCTTGGAACTAGACGAGGAAGACTGGCAGGAAGCGGTCTCCTCCCCGAGGGGGGTGGCGATCCAGGCCAGACTGCGACTAGTGCAACTCAAAATCCTCCATAGGATTTACATCACCGGACCAGGCTTGGTTCGCATGGGCAGGGCGGACAGTGGGGAGTGCAGACGCAGATGCGGGAGAGATGGCACCTTTATCCACATTATATGGGAGTGTGAACGAATACAGCCCTACTGGCAAACTATACACCGCACACTCAGCGAAGTCCTCACCACAGAAATACTTCCGGAGGCACGCAGGTGCCTTCTGAACATCTGGGAGCCAAAAGATCTCACCTCCTACACTAAGCAGTGGGCAACATTGGCGGTCATGATTGCAAAGAGGAACATCGCACGACACTGGGGGGCCCACCAACCACCCGAAATAAGAACGTGGAAGGAAGATCTAGACTGGTGCATGTTCAGAGAAAAGTCAGTCTACATAGCCAGAGGGTGTCCCAAGAAATGGAATAGGATCTGGGGGCCATGGAACTCATACAGGGGAGATATCTGTACCCCCCCGGCGCCACTGAATGAAGATGAGGACAGTACACCCTCTTAATTGTTATAGATTGACCATTTTGATTTGAATCCTTGATACCCGGTTTTATAGCGGTTGAAATGTATGTGCGCTCTAAATAATCTCTTAATGTGATGTATATGTCGATTATATTTTAATAAAAAGAATTATTTAAAAAAAAACATTGTCAAATTAACCTTTGGTGTTCGCCCGGCATAGCTCATGCCTGATGAAGCCAAAGCCCCTTGTTCTGCAAACTTGCGCATGGAGCGGTTTATCCTTCTCTGGGAATGTACCAGTGCCTCACATGCGCTGCAAGAATGTGATGGCCTCCCAGGAGGGAGCTCTACCCTTAAACATCGCTGTATTACCCTTCAAGCTGATGTGGCTCCCACCTCCTGCAACCTGAAGTTGCAGGCCTTCTAGCAGTTCGTGCTCCCTAACACCTGTTTCCCCAATACCTGGAACAGCAGCACACATGCTTGAAGACCGCTTCCACAACCAGGCTATATACTCTGGCTATGCGGGCGGGGCATTTCCTGCTCAACTGAAGCAACCCGTAACCCGCCCAGGGAGCAGGGTGCACCTACTTTGTTGAGGTTGACCAGACATGTGCACCGACCTTTGTGATTAATAAACCATGGCGAACAGGACTGATCGCCTAGCGCACACTACTGCAGTACATCAACCATTTGGAGTGACAACTTCGCCACCTGCCAGGCTTGCTTAACTAAAGCTCGATGACAGATACACACATACCTGCTAACCAGCTGTGACCCTTGATGTTCAACCCAGCTAATGACCTAGTACCTTGATATTCCAGGGAATATTGCCCTCCACAAGATCAAGCCGCACATGAGCCTATGGCCTACACCTACTGGGCCGAGGTGCATAGTGTGCTCTGGAATTGTCAGTGATGGTGCTCCAAACACATTTCAAACCGCTATTGGAGCCACAGCACACATTCTGGCCTAACCAGCTGGCGCATGCCACCTGAGCTACCTTGCCGCTGCGAGATTTTGCTCTTAACGCCAACCTCTTGCGGCTACTGGTGCACATAGTCTGTAGGTCTTGCCTCCACTCTATTTATGCCGATACCTGCAATGTACCCCTCTGCCCCTGTATGGGCGGGAAAATACCCGTAACATTGCAAATCCCCCTGCACTCACAGTCTCGGGCAGTCAGGAGGGGGAAGAGAGGTCCATAGAATTGGTTCTGCTATCTTGCTTGGCCACCTAGCCCGCAAGCACCCTCGTCTGACAGCACCCTATCTGCTGGGTCGCCCGTGCAATGTCCGCGCCCTGGCGCAGGACGTCCCGATCGACACCTCTTCTAACAGACTGCCTTCAGGAAGCTGGAGTGAACGGTTGTATGTTGTGCACTGACCATAAAACCTAGGTTTGCTTTGAGAGGGATCAATTTGTTGCACTCAAACTAGTGGCAACGTGCAGTTCTATAGCATTCTACCCTGCAGGGTGTGCCTGGACGATCCTAGACACCCCCTGTGAGCCAACCTGCTTTGACCCAAGATGCAAGGCACTACACCCGGTACACTTGGTTATCCCGAACTTAATTGCCCTCCCCGGAATCGTGTGTAAAGGTACCCGGTCCCTGAATTACTCCCTAATAGTCTATGTGTCACGCCATGCTCCTTTTTATTCCTTGTTCAAAGCAGTGAACTCGCTCACCCACGAGACCTGCTAGAAGCAAGTTTAGTATAGCCTGTACATGGAATTAAATTCCCCCGCCAACTGCACAGAGGGCAAGCCACACTCACTTCTACTGATGTCTGACTAATTGGCCCTTGGAGGCCGTGGCAGTACTGCCCGGTCGGCAAGTACGCCCACGGTACAGTTGTAATTTAATACCTCCTGCCGCTGACAACTGCAGGTGCCTAATACCGGGCTGTGTGTATGCGGCCCAGGAAGCCTAAAAATAGGCTTGGTGTGGATGGGTAGTTAGCAATGCCTGGCAATAAGTGTAATGCCTTTGACAAACCTCTCCTGACTGGCATCTATGCCATTCTTAAACATTCACGGTTTTGCCACATGTCACCCTTCTGGTTGGTGATATGGAACCTCCTACCCAGCATAAGCGGACAGTCTCGCGTTGCCGTCACACCACCTGTGTATCTTGAATCACCCTCCTGTGTCACCTAACCTCGGTTCTAGAGTGCACTTAATCCACGCCGTTGACCAGAATTTCACAGGCCTCTTTGATTGCTAGACCCTGGAGAACACATTGATGGAGTCAATTCTGGTTTGAAACAATATATATGCATTGTGCCCTCTATTGGAGACAACTCACCCCTCATGTGTAGTTGTGGAGTGACAACTACACCAGTGCCTACACAAGTCACCCAACAGACAAGTAGACCCTGACTACTTTGTGTTCTGGTGCTAGATTTGGGAAGAGTCTTGCCTTCACTTGCTGCTCCCTGGGAAACACACAATGCCCGTGCTCTGGCTACAACTCAGCGATGCCCTCGTGTGGCAATGAACCCCTGGTCAAATAAGAGTGCCACTCCAACTAATAAAACTTACCCCTTGACCATGGGTGGGTGGAGTCTAGCTCTCCCCAAACTTCTGCTGTTGAAACCCACGGACACGCCTCCTGTCAGTTCAAATTAGTAATTCCTGTCACTGACCACCACAAGGGGCTCCTACTGGGCTGTGTAAGTGAGGCCCAGGGTGACCTTGACGATCGGCTTGGTGTGGATGGGTGCTAACATTACCTGGCTGAAGTGCAATCCCTTTGACAAACACTCCTGCCAAGATGTGCCACTCAGGTAGAAGCAAGAGTTATCCAGCCCACCTTACTTCCTGTCCCAGTTATCTGAGTAAATTGTGAAAGATGCACATTTGAAATGGTAGCGGATACTGTAACTTACGCCTGCAAATGCTCTGCACAGAGCAGCCCGCTAGACAATGGCTTCCATTGAAAGGCGGTGCCAACAGACCTCCTAGCTCTAAAGGCGGTACCTCTGAGTAGGGCTCTACTCTAACAAGTGCCCCATGCATCGGATACCGCCTCCGGCTGCAAGCCGCTCAGTGCTACTGATGCCTTGGCACTTCATGCCCCACAGCCAGCTCACCCTGCTACAATGCGCTCGTGACTGGGCCTCAAAAGTGCGGCGAAAGCGCGAGACTTCCTAGCCTGACCTTGGCTCTTCACCAGGCTCCCTCGCAAGAGCCAACCACAACCTTGTGGCCTAAAACATTCGCCCTGTGGGGCGGATGCGAATTGACTGCAAACCACTCCTAGGCGTTCTCTACCCATGTTGTAAATGGAGTTTCAGGTAGGCTAGGGTATGCACCTAAGCCTGGCCGAAGCCACCCCTCTAGTCAGGGGAAGGGGGTGCACACTTATGCTGACTCCTGCCCACCCCTTAGGTGGCTAGGCAGAGACTGGCTATCCCAGAGGCAGTTTAAATTTGATGTGCCATATGCACTCCCACATTGGCACCTGCAGCAGAGATTCCATACCAGGCAATTCTAAATACCCTGCGTATCGTCCACCCAAGAGAGACTTAGTACCATCTGCCCCTATTACTCTGTGCTACCAAACCTTATTATGACCTCACCGGTATTATATAACTCACTAGGTCAATCGGGCCACCGTCCTACAGCTCAGATAGCACAACCCCGTAGTTGTTGGCAGCAACTGTACTTCGCATAACAGCACAGAGTAAATAAAAATTGTGCTTTCCCCCTTGGGCTGGTAACTGACATCCAACAAGTCAGAACCTGGTCATGAGATCCCAGTTTCCTAGAGTAAAACAATGATTATCCTGCACCATTAACAAATGTGCTACATGCCCGCATGCCCTAGCCCCCTGGTGCTACAGTGGGCAGCCACCCCCTGGAGGCAGTGGTCTTTCCAACTCTCCTCCGAATTACGCAGCTATAGGGGCTCCAGATAATCTTAGGTGTGAGAAAAGTCTTTCTAACGTAGCCAACCGACGGTTTAAACGTGTAAGTGACTGGCCCCCAATATGGTGTGACCAAACCAAGGCTGAAGCAATAGGAGCATGAGGCCTTAAGCAACGGGTGTCTTTGTGTACTGGAAACATTACTTAGCCCCGCCAAGAACCATGGACATCCCCTAAATGCGGGTCACCAGATCGTCAAAGAAATATTGATGGATTTGAGGCCTATGCACCATCCAAACTGCCGAATTAAAATTGGCGAGAATAGTTCTATGAAAGAAAAGCATTGAATGACCCGCTCAAAGTCAAAGGACATATCAAACCGCTTAGGTCTACTTAGCTGAGAAGGATGGAGCAATGCCCCTTATCGGTATTAGTGAATGAAGGCATTATTCATTCATGTACAACTAAGTGGGGGACCCAGCCCCCAAGTGGCCTTCCCACTTTGGGCACCCTGGCAGTATAAAGTGGTTTAAGGGCCTGTCCGTGACTATTGTCTATATTGGGACGAAGATGAACCATGATATTATCACGATCAAAGTCTGATGTCACTCGCAACATCTGGCATAATTTCATACATAGCCCTGACTGGCACCACACTCTCTCATCCTATGCTCTGTGTGATATAGGCCCACTATAGTGTGAGCAGAGCCCCGCGCTGAATACCTGGCTACATGTTCGCTAATGCACAAGTAAAATACCCCTTTCCTAACAGATTGGGTTGCACCGTACATAAACAAGAATCTAGTGGGCTAGTTACTCTCCTGGGGCCCCAATGTTTGCTGCCTGTGCCACCCTTCAGCCCCATGGAAATTGTGCTGGGCTCTCGCTTACCCTGCTGAGTGAGCCCACTGTATTAACCAAATTCATTAACAATTTCTGCTTCTGCCTGTACTTGGTAACACGTTCACCCCATGGTATCTTGGCGCTGCATAACATGTTTATTGTTACTCAGCTCCATGGTACTCGTTTTATCGACCTCAGAAGGATGAAATGCTTTGTTTATTGCAACCTTGTTTGCCACCCAGCGAAGTATTTGCTCAATGCGCCTCTGCGCTACCGCTCATGCTTCACTAACCCTGCCGCATGTGCACCATCCCGCAAAAGGAATGGCTCCTGTACTCAACTTAAAAGGCAAAGTGCACCGCACGCGCATCTACAATGTGCCTCTGCGCTACAGCTCATGCAGTTCTATCTAGCACATACTCAAGCTGAAGGTATCGAGGCGCCTTGCATGAGCACCCGTCACGTAATACCATGACATACGCCACATTACAGGCACAGATAGCTCTACGTGGCAGTGGGCCCCGCCAATTATTACACAATCTACAAGGCCGCAATGACAATCACTCATCGAGGGGGGTTCACCACAGGGGAACTAGCAAACTGCAATGCACTCCCTGCTCCGTACATACATAGAAGAGTAGACTAGACACCAGAGTAAGAATTACTCTTGTGCAACTTACTGCTTTTTAAATTAAGCCCCTGCTCTCAAACTGGGAGAGGGATAGTGCAGTGGGCACAGTTAACAATGCTTCCATCAGGGACAAACAGCTTGCTAACCCGGATTGAGGCGCAAGCACGCTGATGCTGATCATGGCGGGCCCTTGAAATCCTTTACACTTGACCAAACCGTGGGGTTAGGGGCCCCCTAGTTTAGAAGAGGCTGTAGGCAATCAACCAGCGCAAGATCCTTGCACAGGTTTGGCACCACACTCCTTTAAACTGTTGAGCAATGAAGCTACGCCAAGGTATAAAAACGCTATACTTGAGCGCCAGGTACGTACATATTCAGCACAACTATCCTTGTGCTCACAGCGAATGAAAAGCAAGGCCTTCAGTGGAAATGTGCTACGCTCACCAATCCAGGTGCGTCCCTCCTAATTGCAATGTTTTGCAGCATGTACGGAATCATGGGCTGAGTGGAAACAGCACCCTATCTGGCTCATGGCTTAATAATGACCAGACTTCCCCCGTGTCTGGTTGCTGCCACACAGTTCTTACCCCGAACCACCGTCCGGAAATTATCAGGAAGAGCAACCCCTAGGGGTATTGTGGTTTCCCACTATCTTGATGGAACGGAAGGAAAAACCTGGTACTCCGTCCCTACCCCAGCCACATTCACCAAACCGAATTCAGCCTACCTCATTCTTAACTGAATCAAAACTGTAACCTTGTGTCTGGCATTCCTTTCTAGCATGGCGAAGCCAGCGAGGACAAACTGCCGCGCCCGACGCCGCAACACAACCTGTGCTGCAACAAACCAACGCATGCATCAACAGGGCCCAAGGCCAGACTGACTTTGGGCGAAAGGAACCTGCATTTGTGTGCCCTAAAAGTGGCTAACCGGCGCCGGGACTCGACATGGTCCCCACCCATCATTACAGCTCGAACCGCGGGCCACTTACACCCTCCTGAGAGGTCCCATTCTTGACGATGGCACACCATCAACCTCTACGGAGCAACCAGCTTGACGGGCTGTACTTTAAATAACCAATGTCAGTCTAGAATAAGTGTTGCTCCCCAAGAATGCACCACTTTCAAAACACGCACACGCCATATCACCTAAAGGCTCCTAGAATGGAAAGTAGGAGAACCGGGGGATGTTCTCAACCGCGAATGAAAACCTGCATCCAATATGCACTGCTGAAAGCGAGCCTCACAGATAGCGCCCCTCCCTTAAGTGTGCCTTGGCACCGGCGGCGATGCTGGCCTAAGGCCGCATGCGTGAAGGCGACCATGGCACCACCATGCCCCCATCAGCTCATAGTGCGCCCTGGGCGCCAGGGCCCCAGCAACTCAGCTCCAACTCTGCTCTACTGCTCCAGATACCCAAAACGAGAGGCCCGTCACCGGTAGAAAACAAGAAAGGCACTCAGAGACCTACACTGGTGTGCCAGCTCTCCGGCGCTGCTGTTGGGCTGCCCGATCTATGGTGCACTAGCCATGCCATGGCCGGTCATTCAGGAGTCGGTGATGAGAGAAGTTCCGCCCGCACCTGACCTCCACCCGGCCCGGCTAACCTGCCTGGCTCACATCCTCTCCTTAAAATACTAGTTGGTGCCTGGGCCCCCGTCGAGCTCCAAAGCCACCCAACAAGCATACGCTCTCTACCAGCTACCAGCTGTAATGTACCGTCCGGCCGGGTGTCTGCTCCCACACATGAGGGAAACGTGCAGACTGACCAAAGGCACGAAGGGCATGGGCAATTGGCCAACCGGGCACCGCCCGGAGTGAAACGTATGCCCCCTAGGGCCCAGAGTCAGCGCCGACTACTCCGCAACTGGATATCCCTCAATAAACAAAGCGAGAACGGCATCCTGGCTATCTCACTGGGGCACCCCTAATCAGGTTTCTTAGGGCAGAGGTAACTCGCGGCCCCCTAGTGGGCACACCGACAGCTCCCCCAGCCAAGCACGGTCTACCGCTGGCAACCCCAACGCGCCGCACAGAGTGCCCAGCCATGGAAGCCACGGGGCAGGGGCCGTGAACTACCTCGGGGCGTAGCATGACCCAGCCGGCGATGCGCGGGTCCCCGGAGAGTGAGTGCGCCAGCGAGCCTAGCATCGCACCCCCAAGCAGGCTAAATTAAAACCGGCTGCACAACCCAGAAAGCCGACGGTCCACGGGCCCCCCCATAGGACAAGCGCCCCTGGCCACACATCGCCCAGCGGAGCCACAAGATCGCCGTTAAAGTGGGCACCGGCGCCATGCGCCACTGGGCCGGGTGGAGGAAGCGGGGGGGGATGTTGGGGCTCAGGCACTAGCCGGAGAGCCCGCCTCCCGCTCTCAGCGCAGACCGTTCCCTCTGCACGCACACCCCACGCGCCGCCAGACCGAGGGCCGAGCAAGGCCCTCCTTGCCCCCCAACTCACCGTGCAAGACGACCCCAACTTGGTCCCGGGTACACGACACCGGGGGCGCGGAGAAGGCATGGCGTGTCCAGCGGGGGACAGGGGAGACCGCACCCACGCCCACATTAGCACTGAATTGGAACACCGGGGGTGGGGGGGGGACAGGAGCATCTACCTGAAAGACCGTACAGGGAGGCAGGAGGACTGCCCCAAATGGCCCGAACTATCTCAGGACCAGGCTGGCAGGAAACTCGGCTGTCGCCCCCCAAAGAACGTGCAATGTGCGACTAGGAGCAGCACCCCAGAAAGGTCGAGGATCTGCCCGGCACCCTGCAGTGATTACATCCGCTGTGCGTGACAAGGGACTGAACGCATAAACTAAGGGAGGACTCAGAGCGTTACCTCTTGGCCACTGTGACACGTAGGGAATGGTGATTACACTCGCGCACCTATGCTGCCAGCACGTGGTGCGCAATCCCTCGTCACCGGGAGGAAGAAGGTCCTCATGGGGAAACACCCACGCCCAGGTGCTACGGGACCCGTTCTGACTGTCCGAGCACACCCTGGACGTGTGTCCCGTCGCTGCATGCGGCGCTCAGCCCGCCGTGCACAGCCCCCGTCGGTGGACGGCATAAGGTACTGTAACGCTTGGAAGAGGGCCAAGGGTACCAGCAGGGCCCATTGACCCCCCCCAACTGGGAAAGTTGAGGTGAGTGCCAGACCGCATGGCCCACTAGCTGGCCTACAAGTGCCCGCGCCCCCCCAATCGTCGTCCCAGGCAATAGATGGCAACAACCTGGGGGAAAGGGAGCCCGGGAGGGGGGGGGGCGCCGGGGACCCAGGGCGACTCACCGCCAACCTTCCGAAGTCCAGTACTTAGGCCCAGATCGACGGCCGAACGACGTTAGCTGACCGGCGAGACGGCGTGTCCGGCGCAAAGAGGACGCCAAGATGGCCTGGGAGGCATAAATACCTCCCCACCTCCTCTGCGTGCCGGAAGTGACGCGTCTGGTAGGGGACTCCTCCTTGAGTCCCGCACATCATTGGGGGGTGGGGAAGTGCCCAAATGGCACTAAAGGGGCCGCCCGTTTAGGGTGGCCCCCTGCGGGGCCCGCGGGCAGCCGCACATCCTGTGATTCTGGGCAAATCACCTAATCTCCCCGTGCCTACCAAAACAAGCATTGAAAATGCAATAGGTTTCCCCTTTGATTAAGTTAAAGCCATTTGCTTTGCTAATGGTATTGTATAGCAAATGCGGCTGCCCGCGGCCCCCGCAGGGGGCCCCCTAAACGGGCGGCCCCTTTAGTGCCATTTGGGCACTTCCCCACCCCCACTAAGAACGCGGGGCTCGAGGAGGAGCCCCCTTCCAGACGCGTCACTTCCGGGTCGCAGAGGAGGTGGGGAGGTATTTATGCCTCCCCTGGCCATCTTGGCGTCCTCTTTGCGCCGGACACGCCGTCTCCCACCCTACCGCATACCCGGCGTGGGGTTGGCAGGCGAAGTACATAGAACATTGTAATGTTTTTCTTTTGTCGTTGCAGGCGGAGTTACAGGGCGATCTGGAAGCAGATGGGTACAGAAGGGTACCTCTGCGTGGGCACAATAGGGGTGCCAGAGCCAAATCCCAGGAGCCTCATGGGAGGGTCCTGGAACAATTACGTCGGCGCCCGTTAGTCCTTCGGGCGGTTGTGGGCCTGAACAACCGGGGGCTTGCCTTGCTACGCTCCGCCCTGAAAGGGGCGTGAGTAATAAGGGACCAATGTGTCACGTGATCCAGTAAGGGGACCCCCCCCTAAGGGTAGCGCTGATTGGATTCTCCACAGTGCTTGGCTCATCAGGCGGGCAGGGCAGCATAGAGTGGTACAGCTGCCTGCCCTTGGATCGCCCGTAAGATAACCCACCATATTTGCATACTTTTGTATGGAATAAACCTGCAGCAATATTTTCCAAAACAAAAGTTGTGTTGTGTATTTATTTATGCATGCATACGCTGTTGTGGTGTGGGTGGGGTGTGTTGCCAATAATGGGACTATGGCTTTAACTTAATGAAAGGCGAGACCTATTGCATTTTTAATGCTTGTTTTTTCTAGGAACCGGGAGATTACATGATTTGCCCAGAATCACAGGATGTTGAGCCAATGTAAACCCCCGATGTCAACATACCAGTTTAACTAAACCTGCTGCCGCTCAGAGGGAGGGGGGAGCCGACCCCATCGAGGAGACCCTCGCCGTGAGCCAGGCAGGGTCACTTTTAATATCTGTTCTGAGAATTTTTCCTGCGAGCCCATTCGGGGCTTGAATCCATCCAGGGCTCCTAAGGCAGGAGCCAGGAAGAGTGCACGGCGAAACCCTAAACTCTCGAATGCCGAGCTGCGCTGCTATCGCCAGCCGAGACCTAAAAAGCAATGGATTGTCCATGCTTAAAAGAACTTGGGTTCGGGGCGTGGACTAGAGGTCTCCCACATGGAGCTGTATTATATGGCAGCAAACTCAAGGCATGTGGTTAACTGGCTGGACCCCCCCCGACGACAACTGGGGAACAAAAAAAGCCTCCTGTTGGGCTTTAAACAGAAGCTTGCTGCCCATTTTGTTGATGGGTGGGGGGAAGCAAGGGTTCTCCTAGGCACATGCTACATGATGTGCCAGGTGTGCACACTGTGGGAGGCAGAGGTCACATGGCTACTGCAATGAGCTCCTTATACCACAGACATGTAACTGTGGTCACTACAACCGTTCCTTAAAATATCCGAGTATGTTGGTACAACGTTGGAAGGATGGGGCTGTAATACACTGGGGGACCTATATCCTGATGTTTTCTTACAAGGGAGGATGCTATAGACTCCTTTACACTGGGTCAATAGTTATAAGATGGCTAAGATCTCGGACACAGCATGCAATTTGTGGCCGACATTCCTGAAAGCGCCGCAACAATCCAGTGCTGTGGTGACACTGCTGGACATGGCAGGAGGACACAGACTGATATTTCATATCTATAGGGCACTTAAAGAGGAGATTCCAGCTGCAGCACTTCACATCCACAAAAAACAGGAGAGAGTGCTAGAGGAGCTCATGACTGCAGAAGACTGGGAATGGGCACATGGAGTGAGAACGGTTAGCTCCAACGCTAGATTTTAACTGATACAATACAATTATGTACATCAAGCATCTCTCTCACCAAAAACATTACGTACCATATACATTACAAGTACTGACAGGTGTGCAGGAGCTTGGAGGCGGACTTTCTACACATGGTATGGTCCTCTCCGCCCCCAACATCCTACTGGAACGCACTGCTAGAAAACCTTAAGAGTCACCAGTTGGTCTGTACAGCCCACAAAGCAACAGGTACTGCAGAGGTTCATCCCTTCTCCTTCTGATAAGAAACTTTCGACAAAGGTTGTGTTGCTTGGCCTACTGTTAACAAAACAACACAACTATAAAATGGTTGGGGGAGAACCCTGAGATATGTGGACTGGCTCAGAGGTTTCCAAATGGGCGATAGCTAAAGAAATACGAATGAAACATGTCCGCAGAGATGAAAAGCAAGAAGAGGACTAGGGGACGTGGGCAACCATGCTTACTGATTTAAAAGAACCTTAAAAGGTGTCCACTGGGGAGCCAACATTATGATGTGCCCGACATTCGCTAGAACATTAGGACAGAGGATGGTAGATTGAGACCTGACGACAGTTGGGACAGGGCCATGGTAACTTGCCTACACACCTTACGAAGTTACAATTTTCTTCTTTTCAAGGGACCTATACCCTAGCAGGGTTAGGAAGGGTGGGGAGCTGGGGATTGGTTCAAAGGTTGCGCTAAGGATTACATTATAATGTCAAAAGTAGAAGAATCCTTCCTTAATTATGTCACATTGTTACACACTCTGGGTCGTAAAATGAAAGTCAAAGGGCCTCGATAGTTCGGATCGCAGGGAGATGCATGTGTGTACTTGACGCAGAGGTTCACAGCCCCGTACAGGGAAAACCCTGTATTGCAGAGTCATGCACTGAAGAACCAACCACTGGATGTTCGTTGAAAAGGCAGCTAAACTCTTAACCAGTCGGGACCATGCATGGGAAGTGAGCATAGCCTTGTCTGTCAGAATGAAAAGCAGATATACAGACTGAACGGGGCTTTGAGTAAAGATCATGCTGCAGAGGGTTAATGAGCACTGCCAGCGGCTTCGAGTAGTGACATAAAGGGCAGCAGAGAACTACTGCGCAAGCCAAATGAAGGTACGGTCAGGTCAGCAAGAGGCACCGCACACACACACACCTTACTTACTAAATACTACCGATGGCAAAGATTAAAAACCCCATCTGTTTAAATAAGGCGAAAAATCAACGGGCGACACACACCCTCATTATGATCGACGATAACGTACAGCTCACCCCCACCAGATTTAGATCGATGCTCCCAGCACAGCGTATTGTAGACCCCAGAAAAAAATAAGAATCAAGGCCAGTGTCCTAGTGTAATCATCAAGCAAGTCGTTAATACAGATTTATACAAGTCAGAACTGCCCTCTAAAATGCGATATTTGATGTAATATCCCAATGACTCTAAGAATGTATAGACAGAGCTGCACACAGATCGTCCATTGACACTAGAAACAATATGCCCAGATTGGGGGGGGGGGATTAATTTCTAACTGATTAGGAAGAGTTCCAAACATACAGCGCCGACACCGTATTTCAATTTGCTTTTAGAGTTCGCACCACACCATTTCGCGGGTGCTCAAAAGACCGCAGAGTGCGGAGGCGCCGCCCAATGCCTCCGACAGCTTTGCTTTGGCCGGGAATAAACGCGCCCGCCTCCAAACCTGCTGCAGTACTTCCCCATAGTGAAGTCCGGGCACTAAACGGTATCAGTGGGTCCCAACACGAGCACCCAGTGCCGCCCCCACTCCATTGCTTCAAGCCCCGCCCCTTTGGTACGACGCCATACCTTTGTTGTTCATGTTGACCCGTACGCTCCCCACTTCGTGTACTGTGCTTCCCTTTCCTGATGATTTTCGCTTCCTGACACTCTCGGTATCTTGACGCTGTGAAGCAACGTCTATTATTAAGCGCCGTCTCCGGAACAAACCATCTGTCTTTTTTTTTAGTTGGGTAAGCGCAAATTTGTGCCACGAGCTACTAAAGGACATACTAGCGAAATTAGATCTTTGACTGCAAGCGCCGTTAGCAAACTAACCATACATTATTTTTTTAATACAATATTGATTTAGACTACTGCTAGGTATTTATGAAAAACTGAAAAAATATCTGTCTTAAACCAATACAATAATCATAAATGTTTAAAGAGTCTGATCGTTAATATTGACACGTATTCTATTCTAAAGATTCCCGTAGGTTGAACTTGTACGGTTCCTTTTCCAAAATGGAGGTGCTTCTTATTTCCATGTAAGTGAGACGAGTAAGCTTATGGTAAAAAAAAACAAGCGCTCGCCAGGCAGCCGCTGTTTATTTTTGCATCGCGCTTTCACTTTAAAGTGAAAGCGAGATGCAAAAATAAACAAGCGGCGCCATGTCTCCTTTTTTGTCCGGCCCATCTGGACTGGATCGCAGGGCTTGTTTACATAACACGCCTCCTTGCGATAATAAACTGCTTCACGACAGCCTTGAAGCAGGCGATCCAGTCCGGATGGCCCGGACAAAAAAGCCAAAGGGAGGCAACCCAGAAAGCTCATTTCCAATGGCAGGCCACCGTTTAGCATAAACGGTGACGCCAGCCAATGGAAATGAGGGGCGGGGTTTCAAGCCCTTTTGTAAAAGTCCTCATTAGCAATAAATCTCGCCGAGCGAGCTACGCATGTGCGCAGCAACGCTAGGCGAGACCTAAAAATGAATGTGTCCTTGTGTAACATAACCAGTGCTCATGTAAAGCGCTCCAATACCTTCTGGTCGAGTTCACGCTATATAAATCTGCATTAAAAAAAAAAAAAACAGTAGAAACACTGTGGTAAATTGTACTCCTTGTTTTGTTCATAAAGCTTTGTTCATGTTATGTAAGCCATGGAACAGCTTCTTGTTCCATGATTGTTGTGATGTAATTTAGAATGTATTCATGTCATTTACAATCTACTGATGTAATTGTGATTGAGTATTGAGGAGAAGCGCTTGGAGTTGGTTGGAGCAGGACGTCCTTTGCCTGTGCACCAGTGGGTCTTTGTAAGGCACTTAAATAAATAACTTTATTTTATATATATTTTCCGACTCACTCGCTTCTTTACAAACACTTTACAAAGATGGCGACCACATTTGGTCACTTTGTGGAAGATGTCCATAGTCTTTCTTTTATGTTTACTGACGGGGAAAATCGTTCTTTACGCTATATTGATCTGGTCTGCTTTGGAAGTCGAAAACAACAGAGCACTAAATAGATCTCTTTCAGGGCATTTAACGGGAAACTCCATAAATTTGTCACTTTTATGAAACATAAAGGCAATTTTCATGTTCTGGAAATAGCAAGAACTAGCACCCAATTAAGACATTGTTAAAATCATTAATTTTCATTTTAACAGAAATAATTGTCTTTGCTTTAATGACTATTTGAGCATTTTTAGACAGTTGTAAAATACTTCATGTTATTTCTTTGTGTATTTGCTATGATAGAGTTAATTAATTAACATGGAAATAATCTAGTAGTTTAATGTGCAATGATAAATATAAAACATAATGTAGAAAAAGAAACTAATTTGAAATGTGCTGATTTACAAAAGGCAGTCTGTGGTAGGGTCAAGGAAGTACATACACTCATAAATGGTATAAATAAAGAGAAGCTGTTTATTGGAGCATCCCAGTGCCTTAACAGCAAGCTCCAACTGACAACTCTAGACTCCAGAACTTGAAATGTTCTATGAATAACAACAATAGGACACAGGATAATTACATTACTGTTAGATAGGTTCGTACAGGTAAGCATGAATGTTACCAAATACAGAATGTGCAAACAGTCCATGCATGCTATAGCTAACCACATACATCCCTTCCTTATAAAATAAAAATTAAAGAATTAAAACAAAAACTACAAAGAATCAGTACATAACAAAATCCTCAAATCTCTTTGGCAACTTAGTATTTCTTTTCCCCATGTCCGTTTCTGATGGAACAACACTTTCTGGTGAAATTCTTACATTTTCATAATGGTTATTATATTCAATTTCAATAGATTCACTAGTAAAATGCAGATTTTTCACAGTTTTAATGGGAAGAAAATCATGATTTTTCAAGATAACAACTTTAACGTCATGACTGATTGCTTCCCCAACTCTCAACTTCCTCAACTCCTGAGAAAACATCCCATAAAGAAGCATATGTTTGTTGTCTTGGGAGGAATCTCCATTTGGACACTCTTAACTATCCTTTTCCAGTTTTAATATGTCGAATTCCTGCACTTTTAAAATAATCATTCATTTTGCTAGATGTAAATTGTGTTCCATTATCTGAAACAATAGTATCTGGTAAATCCTCTCTCCAGAAGGTGTCTTGAAGAAAAGCAATAAATGTTTCAGTATTGGGTTGTGAAATCCATTTCAATTCCACCCATTTCAAGAAATTGTCAACTAATACAAAAATATAAGTTTTCCCTGGTCCAATCCTTTCATAAGGTCCAAGCAAATCAATAGCCAGTTTTGACCAAGGTATCTCTGGAAACGCTATTTGTACCTGAGAAGATTGTTGTGTCTTCACAACCCTGTCAGATTTTAAGCATTAAGGACAAGTTTCTACAAACTGAGATTATCCTAGCCTTGGTGTCAAAAAAGGCTAGATTTTATTAAAGACACAGAGGCGAGTATTATGCAGTCTTTTCTTGCTTTTATTAAACAGCAGCCAAGCAAGAACTACGTTTCCCAAACATGAAGAAAAGAAAACTACAGAATTACATCATAAAGGGAAGACCAATGAGATGTCAAGTGAACCCATAATTTGTTGACTGCGAACAAGTCCTCTTTTCTTGGTGCGATAAGTTAAACAGAAAGAACAGAGAAGGAAAAAATAGACAATAAAATAAATAACATAACAGTAATGTCCAAAAAATATGGAGTAGTTAGGTGGTCACACATAGAGAGATATCCAGGGTCTGTGAATGAACAGAGTATCCATCTCGGTTAAGTGGAGGAGTAGGCGCTGCAAAAGAAAAGGTAGGGTTAAAACATATTTGAGGAGGGATAATACTCGCCTCCGTGTCTTTAATAAAATCTAGCCTTTCTGAAACCAAGGCTAGGAAAATCTCAATTTTATTACAAGACACGGAGGCTTCTATTATGCAAGTTCAAAGCATTGCAATCACAGCATCTGAAACATGAGAAATTGGTTTGCAATAAAAAGTTCTAAACGTATTAACATTAGACCAGTCTGCAGATTTAAGAATATCATGCAAAGAAGCCCCAGCCCAAAAGGCTCCAGAGGCCATGGCCCCTTTGGCTGAATGAACACTAAAAGAAGAAATGTCAATCCCAGAAAGAGACATAATCCATTTAATCCAACGAGTTAAAGTAGGAGAAGATACAGGCTTATGAGGTTTTTGAAAAGAAATGAGCAACTGGGAAGGCGTGGCTTGGAGCGTCAAGATGGCGGTCGCACTCTAAGAGTGCTCCGGACCCCTCCGTCATCCGCGCCAAATCCGCCACCATCAGCAGCCATCCATCGCTCTAGCCTGTAGCCAACGCACCCACTATGACCGGTGTCGCACGGCCGTGAAGAAAAATGCCAAAATACTGTCTGCAGTGTGTGATTCCCTGCCTCGGCCTCCAGCGCGCTCCGGCCCAAAATGGCGGCACCCACTCCCCGGACCTCGGAGCTCTAGTCCGTGCCAGGCGCTGTAGACCCGATCCACTCGCTGACTGGGCCCCCCCCCCCCGGGTGCTGCGGCCCCACGGACCCGACGGCGCTCTCGAAGGGAAGAAGCAAAGGACTACGGGGCTGTCACTCGCTCCCGCTCCCTGGTCACTGGCAACGAGGCATCCTGTTCTGTGGCCCGGGACGAGGCCCCCCCCTACCGGCCAAGTCTCCGGCACTGCTGGGGAGACCTGCGGGGTGAGAGTTGAGGCCGGCGGTGAAGGGGGCTGGAGGATCGGCTGCCACGTCGGGCAGCGGGGTGTCATCGTTTGAGCTCCCCCCCTCTGATCAGCCTAGAATCGAGCACCCTGAGACGGATCCGGCATACCTGCGAGCTGGGACTCACCTGTGCTGTGTCTGCGGGCCTGGCGGCGCACCGGGTGAGGGTGAGAGGATCAGCCGAGGAGCCGTGCCCATTCCCGCTCCTGGTGCCCCAGAGACGTGTTCTGCCGTGCGGCCTGGTGCGAGGCCTCCTGTCCCTGGCCGGGCCTCCGAGGTCGCCGCTACAACTGTGCGACACGGACTGCTGCCGGCAGCCATGCTGAATGGCGCCGGGGATCGGCTGTCGCCTCGGACAGCAGTGACACACTGGAGGGGATCCTGCAGAGGGCGGCCCAGGCCTCATCTGCGGTGACTGGGCCAAGGTCGGCGACGGCGTTGGCGGGCGCACAGAGGCGCCACGATGTTGAGATCCCGGGGACCCGGCCACACTCAGTTCCCTAACTCGGCGCCCCCGTGGTCCTGACGGATCCAGACAGAGGTGGGTCGGCTACATGGCTCGTGCGGCTGGGGCATCGGGGGGGGGGGCTCCCCGCTCTCCCCCGCTCCCGGGTCTGTGGACCTGACTTTGGAGCGTTGCGGCCCCGGATCTGGGAGGTTGGTATGGGCCGCGCATGGGGGCGCCCCCCGCCGCCTGCTGCTGCTGGTGTCCCGCCGACTCGCGGCCTGGCCCCAGCCCCCCGGACCTCTTGGAGGAGCGGCTCCTACCGGCACTACTTCATTATCGGGGTGCTGCCGAGACTGACTTCTGGGCCGGACCTTCCTTACTCGGTCGGCTCCCACAGGCCAACGAGGCCTTGACCGACCCCTCGGCCTCTGGCAGGACCTAGAGCTCGGCCGGCAGACTCACTGGGCCCGAGGGAACACCCAAAGCCGACCCCCTGTGGCCCCATCTGCGAGGGGGTGGCACTACAGCGAGAGGCCCCTCAGATAATATCAGTACCGGCCTAACTGTCACCGAATGACTCCTCAGGCCTGCGGTAACTACATTCTACCGTGTGAGGCGGCAGCTGCGACGTCCCACAATGCTGGGCTCCTGAAAAGCCCGCCCGCCCGGCCCACTGGATAGACACACGCTCTACTTCACCGGGGGGAACAGGTGCTTGCCCTTAGCGGGCTGCGGTTGGGCCTCACTGAGACTGGCATTTGGACACCCATTGACCACTTTGGCTTGGGGCGACCCCAGGACGCTCGCCCATATCCTTGCAAGCGCTTCCCCATGGGCGCCCGCACACAGGCCTAAAGCCTTGACCATGACTGTCTGCCTCTCACCTGGGCCCACGGCGTTCACGCATCAGTAAGACTCTGATTCCACCTGAAGCCCACTATAGTTCCACTTACGGCTCGCGTGGAAACCTCTTCACATTAACTGAACAGTGAGCCCTCACCAAAACTCTACACCACCCACGTGAATCAGCCGGTGCCTCCCCCGCTGGGATCCTCTGGTGGCAGCTCAAGCTAGTGCAGACTACCGACCCTCCCTGACCCCTTTCCACTATGGGGCGCGATCGAGGACCGAAGACGCCCGCGACTCCGACCACCATGGACCAATACACAGTTACTGACCAGGGGTCCCGACCCGAGGGCGCGGAGGGCCACCCCCCAGCGAATGGGGACACCGGCACGATCCTGCAAGCCATCTCTGCCTCTCAAACCTCAGTTGAAAATAAAATCGGAGAAGTCCGAGTAGACATGGCCCTGATCCGGCAGGATCTCCGCAACGGTTAGAATCACCGAAACAGAATCCCGTATCTCCTCAGTCGAAGACGATGTGACCAGTCTAAAAGAACAAATGGTTCGCCTACAGACTCAAACTAAAGAACTTCACAGGAAGGCGGAGGACACTGAAAACCGATCCAGGCACAACAATCTGCGCTTAGTGGGATTTCCAGAAGGAATTGAACGCGGCCCGATGGAATCCTTCATCGAAGCTTGGAATAACTCCTGGATACTAGATGGCACACTCTCCACCTGGTTTGCCGTCGAGAGGGCCCACCGCTCCCTGGCTCCGAAGCCTCCCCCGGGTGCGCCACACCGGCCCATCATAGCGCGGATCCTTAACTTTAGGGACAGGGATCTGATCCTGCAGCAAGCCCGTACTCAGAAAACTGTAACCTATCAAAATCATACTATTATGATATTTCCAGACTATACCAGGGAAGTTCAATCCCAGAGGCGCTCCTACACGGAAGTGAAGCAGCAACTCCGTACCCTCAATCTGCAGTACAGACTCCACTTCCCAGCACGACTGCGCGTGGTCTTCCAGGACAAATCGTACTTCTTTGATAGTCCCGAAGCGGCCTGGACCTGGCTGACAGAGGAACGCCCCCTTCAACTAAAATCTAAGTCCATGGCGCTGGGATCCCATGCCACTGGCGCCAACAACTCGGCCCTACGGGCCAGGTGAACGCAGTCCGGCAGAGGCCGGAAGACAGTAAGAGCCAGATCAGACTCCCCAGGGGCCGGGTCCCCAAGGTCCAAGTGCCAGACTCCACCTCCGAGGCTTCACCGCTTTCATGAGGCTAATTCCTGTGATCCCTCACCTGCGAGAAGCTCCTCACCCAGGATCCTGACTGTAAACTCCGCGGATTCTGATCTCTCCCGCAGTCCAAATATCCCTACCTGAAGCTCCACAAGATGCCACGAATGAACCTCGTCACACTACCACGAAGACGGCTACACACAGGCGAAATCCAACCCAATCAGATATCTCTGCTGATGTACATTTTAATCCTTCAACAAGAGGGGTCCACCACGTCTCATTGACCCTAAGCGTTATAGTTTAGTTCACTTCTACAGTTACAGGGCGACAGATGCTTCCGTTTCTGAAGTATAGGGAGCGGGGAGGGGGAGGGGGGGTTGGGGCCGTTGCCCCGAGTTTTTAGTTGTTCAGCATCTCAAGGTCCACAGCATCTCATCTCCACATCGGCACGACACCACCCTGCAGAGGCGCAGTCACAGCTATCCCACATGACAAATACTTCTCTGCCTCTAAGACGCTCACCACACAGCAGGCTACCACAGCACTGCAGGTTCCCCTTGCTGACCACGACGCGATGACCCACCAAGGTAATCCGCTCCGCATCATGTCATGGAACGTTAATTGCCTATTAGATAGAATCAAACGAACCGCAGTCCTGCGACACGCCCAGAGGCACACTCCCGACATTCTCCTACTCCAGGAGACCCATCTCCTGGGCAATCTCTGTCCCTTCCTCGCCAGATATGGCTTTCACAGAGCCTGGCACTCCGGCTTCTCACGGGGCTCTTGTGGGGTTGCTATCCTCCTGAGACACAATTTTCCCTTTATACTTTCCCGCGTCACCAGAGACCCTCACTGGCGTTTTGTCACCCTCTCCGGATCCCTAGGCGAAGAAACCCTTAATGCCCTCTCCGCTTATGTTCCACACTCCACCCATACACAGACCCTGCACTGCATAGGTGACACACTCGCCTCCATGTCTCCAGGAACGACAATAGTAGGGGGGGATTTTACCGCCGTCATGCAACCGGCACTTGACGCCACAGGGACTCCTTCTCTTGCACGCACCTCCCACGCCAAAATACTTACAGACTGGGCCGCAGCTATGGGTCTCTGCGACGTATGGCGCACATGGAATCCACGGGAGACCCATTACATCACACTTCAGCAGCGCACCACAGTCACTCTCGCATAGATTTGGTGTTTACGCCTGCCCCTGAGTGTAGCAAAGTCAGGGACATAGATATCCTCCCCCGGGGCATCTCAGATCATTCACCTTTGCTTCTAACCATGGGTGGTACATCCACTGCTCTTCGTCCGATGTGGAGAATGAACGCATGGTTCCTCCAGGACCACCAATTCAAAGAGGCACTCAAGACTGACATCGAGCAATACTTCCTCACGAACCAGGCCTCTGTATCTTCACCGGGTACCCTATGGGAGTTGGGTAAGGCCACGATCCGCGGGCACGCTAAGAGTCACCTCAAAGCCCAACGAGTGGCCAGGGATAGCAGACTCACTCTCCTGGAAACCCAAGCGATCCAGCTGGAAAGAAATGCTGGCGCCACGTCAGATGACGCTCAGCTGCGTCATCTGGCGTTAGTGAGGGATGAGATCAGGCAGATCTCGCTGGACGCGGCAAAACTCCTTTGGAGGTCCTCAGTAGCCCGAGTCTACGGATGGGGCGATAAGAACGGGAAACTACTTCACAGGCTAACTTCCTACCCCCTAGCGTCTCGGATCATTCCAGAGATCCGAGACTTGACGGGACATACTCACCGCTCTCCCCGGGCAATAGCCCAATCTTTCGCAGACTATTACTCCGAACTATACTCCACCCGGAACCCAGAATCCTCATTGGAGGAACTGATCACCCTAGAGGACCTCCACCTTCCTGCCCTGTCTGCAGCTGAGTCCAATGGACTGGAAGGGCAGATCACATATGAGGACATACAGGGAGCCATTTCACTAGTTGCGGCCCGCAAGATTCCGGGCCCAAACGGCTATCCGCAGGAATACTACTCCGCCTACAGAGACATACTCACCCCTCGCCTGGCCGCTCTATATGATGAAGCCATAGAAAAAGGCTCCTTCCCTCCGGAGATGGATATGACCACCATAGTTCTTATCCCCAAAACGCAGCCACCATCACCAATGTGTGCGGACTACCGCCCCATCTCCTTGATTAACACAGAGATCAAAATCTTTGCCACGGTCCTAGCTCAACGTCTCAAACCTTACCTCGACAAACTGGTTCACCCTGACCAATGTGGGTTCATGCCGGCGCGGGGTACTAGACACTGTCTGCGGCGTTTCCACGTGGCCCTGGCTAACCGTCAGGTACTAACCCCCTACCTTGCGCTTCTCCTAGTTGATTTCGAGAAAGCCTTTGATTCCGTCGACTGGGGTTAACTTGGGGATGTTCTGCGGGTCCTGGGCCCCAAATTTCGTCATATGGTGCGTGTCCTGTACTCTAAACCGACTGCGCGGGTGCAAGTCAATGGCGTACTCTCCGACATTTTTCTGATAGGCAGAGGGACAAGGCAGGGGTGCCCCCTTTCGCCCCTCCTCTTCGCCCCAGCCATGGAGCCCCTGGCCAACTTCGTTCGTTCTGACAATCGAGTTCAGGGCTGGCGGTGGGGAGGTTCCCATGACGACAAAATCTCGCTGTATGCGGATGATGTCTTGCTGTTTCTCGCGGACCCAGTCCGATCTGGCCCCCGGTGCTTGCATATCTTGCACTCCTTTGAACGGATCTCTGGTCTACGTCTGAACTCGGCCAAGTCAACATTGGTTCCCCTACACCTCTCCAGGGATTGCTTCGACTGGCAGTCCACCATCCCTATCAGGCGGCAGTCCTTTAAGTACCTAGGAATATGGGTCGCTCTATTACCAGACCTGGCCTGGGCTCTCAATGTGACCCCCTTACTCACTAAAACCAAGCAGGACCTGCTGAAATGGCAAAAGCTACCACTCAATCCACTAGGGAGGATAGCTTTATTCAAAATGATGATCCTCCCCTGGTTCCTTTACATTATCCAAAACATACCGCACCACATCCCCCGAGCCTGGTTCCGAGGCATAGACAGCCTAATCATAAAATTCCTCTGGAACGGTCGATGACCCCGTATGGCTCTCCAGCATTGCCAGATTCCACCTTTTGATGGAGGTATGGGACTAACGAACCTCTACTTGTACTATCTGGCCACCTGCCACCTGGTGGTCCACGATTGGTTCAATGGGGGGTGGTCTGACCCGGCCTATAGAACTGAACTCAACGACCTGTCCTCTCCCACGTTCAAGCTATGCAGTCTTCTTGGCCTGGCGCGCATCCCTACTATACACTCAATGGCAAAACAAGCTGACCCAGCAAACACCACTTTGGCAGGGTACATTGCTGCAGGATGTTGAGGGTCTAACTGGCTTTTGAAGGTGGGACCTCATTGGCATCTCGCAACTTGGAGACATGTGGGTCAGTTATCATATTCGTTTCTTTGCTAACTTGCAAGCTAGATATGCACTCCATCCATCCCAGTTCTACAGATATTTGCAGGTCCGTCACGCCTTAGACATACACATAAAATCCGGCACCTCACTGCCAGAACACAGCCCCCTTGAGGCCCAGGTCATGATGGGTAATCTCGAGAGAGGCGGAGTCTCCCGCATATATCGTTCCCTAACAAACAACGGTCCCACTTCTCTTGACCGACTGAAACTTAGGTGGGAGGCGTGGTTGGGTCCTTTGGAGGACGAGGACTGGAGGAATGCACTGATGGCGCCCAAAATCATCATTGTTTCGGCCAAGCTTCGCCTGGTCCAGCTCTATTACTTGCACACCTCCTACCTCGCCCCCAGTCGCCTACACAGAGCAGGCCTTATTCCGAATCCGACATGTCCGAGGTGCGGTTCAGACCCTGCGGATTTCTTTCACATAGTATGGACATGCCCGCACATCATCCCCTACTGGGCCGCTTTAGAAGCGGAGCTCACAGAGATATTAGGATGGGAAGTTCCACACAACCCCCTGAATATATTACTGGGCATCACTGACGGATTGGATGGGTCCAGGGCAGACAAGGCATTCCTGGGTACTGCTCTGGTGGTGGCCAAGCGCGACATCGCAGCTGCGTGGAAGAATCCCGCCCCGCCCTCTATAGCTAAATGGCGTTGAGGAGTAGATTGGTGCGCCACACAGGAACTCTCATTATACGAAGCCAGAGGTTGCCCTGCCAAACACCGGAGAATCTGGGGCAAATGGCTGGGAATGTTAGACTGAGCGTTACCCCTATGTCTGTGGGTCTAGTTCGTTATGCCCTCTGGAGGGCGAGAAACAATAATGTACCCTGGTATACCTGTACTGTGTGCCGAAATCCACATGTTATGATGCTGCCTACAATGCTGTATTGTTTACCTTCATTTTTCTCATTTCTTGTAAAATCAATAAAATTGATTATCAAAAAAAATGAGCAACTGGGGAGAAGACGAAGATCTTAAATCTGCAGTTTGAGACACATAAGTCTTCAAACAGTTAGCAACACACAACTTAGGTTGAGAAGGAAAAAATGGATAGAGAATAGAAGATAAATTAGTTTTAGTACATCTGTAAACTTGAAAAGAGACACCCAGAGAGGAAAAACGGAAAAACACATCCAGGGCTTTCACATCAGAAACACGCTTCAAAGAGATTAAGCAAAGAAGCATAGTAAGTTTAGCAGAAAGTTGTTTAAGTGAGAGCAAGACATTATGCGGCCAAGTAATCAAGAATTGAAGAACCAGGTTGACATCCCACATGGAATTGTATCTGGGAGCAGGAGGTTTCGCATGCCGTACCCCTTTCAACAGACTACAAACCAAAGGATGTTCACCATGGAGATGTTCTGCAGAAATAGCGGATCTATATGTATTAATGGTACGGTAAGCTTTACCCTGAGAGGTTAAACTAGCTAAAACATTGACCACTAAAGTGACATCGGCTGAAACGGGATTTGAATTCCTGTCCAAACACCAGCTACACCAGGCAAACCAGACTGATTTATAAACCTCCGAGGTACCCATGATTGTTGAATGAATCAGATAGCTTCTTCCGAAATTCCTGGGGTTCTCCAGGATGACCCGAAATCCTCCAGGTGATCAGAGATAGAGATCCATCTAAGATCATGTTGTGCAGATGACCTAACGGATTGAGAAGAATATCCGGTAAAGGAGGAATCCATACTGGAAAATCCAAGGCCAATTCCAGAAGAGAGGGATACCAGGATTGGGCTTGCCAAAATGGAGTTATCAAGACTAGAGAGGATCGCTGTCTGCGAGCGTGAGCCAGTACTCGTGCAATGAGAAGAAAGGGAGGAAAAGCATACAGAAGAGACTGAGGCCATGATTGGAGAAGAGCATCTGTAGCTAGGGCCAAAGGATCCGGTCTCCAACTGAAGAAGGAAGGGAGATGAGAATTGAGACGGAAAGTGAAAAGATCTATTAACATTGTTCAGAATATGGAAGAAAGATGACTGAACACTGAAGGATGCAACCTCCAATCGCTGGCATCTTGAAGATGACGGGAATACCAGTCCGCTACAACATTTAACTTCCCTGGAAGATAAACCGCAGGCACCGATAGTTTGCGTTGAAGACAATAATCCCAAAGGTGTCTGGAAAGAATCTTTGATCTTGTACCTCCGAGATGATTGATATATCTGACCCCAGTCAGATTGTCCAATATGGTGCAACTTACTCTGTTTTTTGTAAAGGACTGGATGGCAAAGGAACCTGCAAGCATCTCTAAACTGTTCATATGCAAGAAGGACTCCTTCCAAGACCATATGCCTCCAGTTGAGAACTGGCCACATCTTGCGCCCCAACCTGTCCGACTTGCATCGGATTCTAATACAAGATCTGGGGCGGCAGAGAAAATTGTTCTCCCGTTCCAGGCGTCTAGATGCTGAAGCCACCAAAGAAGTTGTTCTTTGGATTCTTTATTGAGGGAAATGGAATCTGAATAAGCAAGACCTCTGCGAAGGTGACGAATTTTCAAACGTTGAAGGGCCCGATAGTGAAGAGAGCCTGGAAAAATGGCTTGAATGGAAGAAGCCAAAAGGCCTACTAACCGGGCAAGAGATCTGAGGGAGAACGTCAGAAGTGAGAGGGAATGACGGATCTCCTTTTTTATCAGAGCTACCTTGCGAGAAGGAAGTTGGAGAATCGAGCGTGAGGTGTCGATGAGAAAACAGAGAAATTCTAGCTGTTGAGAAGGCAAAAGAATGGATTTTTGAAGATTTACCAGAAAACCTAAATGAAAGAGAAGATTCTGACAAAGATGAAGGTGAGCTAACAGGAGGTTTTTGTCTTGAGCCATGATGAGGATATCGTCGAGATAGATGATAAGGCAAACACCTTGAGCTCTGAGAAAGGCCACCACTGGACGTAGGAGCTTGGTGAAGCACTAAGGAGCCGAGGAAAGGCCGAAAGGAAGAACTTTGTAATGATAAAAATAATTTTTCCATTGAAATTGGAGATACTTTTTTGTGAGAAGGATGGATGGGGACTGGGAGGTAAGCGTCTAGAAGATCTAATCTGACCAGCCAATCGTCATGGAGGAGAATGTTTCTTAGGTGTAAAATCGGTTCCATTTTGAAATAGCGATAAATTAGAAAGTTGTTGAAGTCCCTTAAATTTGAGACCAGACGAAACTTTTTGATCTTTTTCTGGACAAGGAAAACATTGCTGAGAAATCCTGAATGATCGAAGGAACTTTGCTGGATCGCTTGTTTGGATAGCAGGGAAAGAATTTAGTTGTGCATGAGATTGTTCTGTTCTTGGGAAAAACGCAACGGAAGAGGAAGAGGAAGAGAATATTGAACTGGGGTGTCATACAACTCTATTAAATACCCCTGAACTGACTGAAGAACCCAGGGATCTGTGGAAAGAGAAATCCATGAATCTAGAAATAAAGCTAGTCTGCCTCCGACGGGAGGAAGGCCAGAATTGGAAATACTTACCGGAGAGATGTTCTCCTTTATTCCTGTAGCCTCTGGACTGGAATCCTCTGGTACGACGTGGATAGAATGGAGGCTTATATCCTGTGTAGGAGTAAGACTGGCCTTGTTGGTTGAAGGAGCCTCTGTTGGAGGAGCGGCCGGCAAAGCGACTCCGACTTTTGCTGGCCCTGGCAAAAAACCAGAGGGGAAAATATCTTTTTAATAGATGTTTGAGCTTTGTCCATGGTGGTGAAGGTGGCAACATATTTGCTTAGCTCTTTAATAAAAGAACCGCCAAACAAAAGGCCTTTGGCAGAAGGACCCTCTTCTTTAGCAGCTAAAGAGACCAATTTTGGGTCGATCTTCAGAAGAAGGCTTTTCCTTCTTTCCAATGATATGTGGGCATTGGCATTCCCTTAAACACAAATAGCCCATTGGGCCCAATTGGAAAGGGTATCAGGGTTAATAATAGTGCCCTCTATCTTGGCCTCTTCGGCCAAATCCAAAATCCTGTTGAGAGGACCCACCAAATCCAAGAATTTATCTTGGCAATTAGACCGAGCTCTATACACCTCTTTTTTAGGATCATTGCCGAATTTAGAAAAGAGCATAAGCATATCATCAGGGTCAGTGACAGGAGTATTTGTAATATAATTAGGGAGGGAAGGGCGGGGACATTCGGATTTTAATTTATTCCTTGTGGAGCATTCCGCATATAAAAAGAGAAACATACTTCGCCACATGATCGGCAGGGAACCATTCGATGGAATTGGGGTGGTAAATAAGAGAAGGATTAAACATAGGTTCACCAAGTTGGTCTAACAGCTCTTGAGACTCAGGGTGAAACGCACCACCGTCAACAGGAGAAATTTTGCGCCTTTTCTCTGGATGCCCATATGTGTACTGGTCATTAGACCCAGCCAAATTATCTGAGTCATCCACAACACCATGATGATCATCATCGATGTCCCTCATGGGGCAAATAATGAGGGGGAAGAGGGGAGACCCGATTTGGAAACCTCTCGGGTGGGAGGACCAATTTTAATTGAAATTCCCTTAGAGGAGCAGGAGGGGCAAGGCGTTTTTTGTTTTGTTGAGAAGAAGCAAACATTTTTGTCAAAGAAGCTTCTAAATTCTTAGAAACATCTAACATAGAAATAGAAACTGCTTGCTGAACAGAGTCTTTAATAAAAGATTTTAAATTGTCTTTAAATTGTTGTGAATCCTCTTCTTCAAACATAATGCCAAATTTGCAGTGTCTGAAAGCAAAAACAGAAAAAATTCCAGCAAATAAGAGTTTAATACTGCCAGAGGGAAAAAAAAGGGGCATGTGAGGAAAAGGACAGAAGTAACCGTAATGTTACTTACAGAGAAAAAGGCGGAGATAGCTCGGAAACCGCACCCGGAGGGCGGAGCTATATGTAAATTGCCAAACGAGGAATCTACAAGCCAGCCGATAATAAGAAACTGCGAGACAGATGACACCGCTGAGGAAAAATCTTAAGTGCGTCATAGCGCAGCACAGGAGGGACTGGACAACTTCTGACAGGTGTCAGAACGAAGACGCGAGCCACTGGGAAAAACAGCTGATAAAAATAGAAACGGAAGACCGCTGGAAGGAAAAGCACAGGAGCGTGAAACGCGTAGAGGGAAAAGGTACAATTAAATTAAAATGGTTATACAAGACAGAAAAAAAATATATCTTTAGTAAATAGCAATAAAAGAAATTAACATGTTAAAAGGCAGCGAACGGGCGCGTGACACGCACATAAGGAATCAGTTAACTAATCAGAACAACTAAATATACAGAAAGTCATGAATAAAAGGAAAATATAAATACTGAATTAAGGAACTTAACTTGACTACGAGCAGCAAGAAAAGAGGACTTGTTTGCAGTCAACATAATTATGGGTTCACTCGACATCTCATTGGTCTGCCCTTTATGATGTCATTCTGTAGTTTTCTTTTCTTCATGTTTGGGAAACGTAGTTCTTGCTTGGCCGCTGTTTAATAAAAGCAAGAAAAGACTGCATAATTGGAGCCTCCATGTCTTGTAATAAAATTTAATGATATCACCATCCATGTAAGACCACTAGAACAATTCCGTAACTTTTTAGTGGTACTACTTTGACCCTTAATGACCTAAATGAGCAATGGGAATCAATTTGTTTCTAATTCCTGCAGGTGGAACAAAACATTCCCCTTTAACAATGACATCGTTTTCCAAGAATAAGTTATCTCTGACCTTCCAAAACACTTGAAGTTCTTTGGATAACTGTTTTTCCAAAGGCCATCCCTTAACAACATACTCCTTAAGCTCTTTCAGCGTATCATCAGTGGAACTAGCCAATAACCATTCATCTTTTGACAAAACGTGCCATACAGACAACACGACGTCCTCAATTGTGGCCACAACACAGTCTTCTTGTGACTGTTCATCGTTAGAAACTTCAATTTCACCTGTCAACCTAGATAAACAGTCAGCTCTTATGTTTTGGATGCCTGTTAAATACATAACCGTAAAATTGTACTCATATAATTTGGTCAGTAACCTAACCAATCTAGAAGATGCTTTGCCCATTCCCTGCTTTGACAATAACGAAATAAAAGGTTTTTGGTCAGTTTTCAAATGGAAAGGCTTATCCCAGAAGTACATTTTAAAATGCTCTACTGACTAGGTACACCCTAATGCCTCCCGTTCAAAGGTGGAATACCTGGATTCAGCAAGTGTCAATGATCTGGATGCAAAAGCATTGGTGCGTTCAACACCATCTTTAATTTGACTAAACACCGCACCAAGACCAATTGCACTGGCATCCTCTGTGATCACATTTACAGTATTATGTGCAAAAGTAAACAAGGGTTCGGATTGAATGATTTCCTCCTTCAAACTGTTGAAAGCTGAAGTGTGTTCCACAATCCACTCAAACTTTGTTCCCTTCTTGAGTAATAAACACAAAGGATGCATGACATCAGCAAAGTTTTTACCAAACCTAGCGTAATAGTCGCATAAACCCAAATTTGATTTGAGTTGGTCTTTGTCAACAGGAATTCGCATATTGCGAATTAATTCCAACAAATCCTTCTAAGGAAAAATCCCCCTTTTTGTGATCGTGTGACCCAAGTATTCTACTTCTTGATCAAAAAATTTGCACTTATCCAAACAATTTAAAGGGTCATACCTTTTTTTTCTAATGTATTTAATACTTTACTTAGAATACTAATGTTGGTCTGCCATTTCCGAATACACCAAAATATAATCCAGAAACGCTACCACCCCATTGATATCCCTGAAGATTCAAAACATCAACATCTGGAATACTGATTCAGCAGACGCAAGTTCAAATGGCATTCTGATATATCTGAATGTTTCATCCGGTGTAATAAATGTGGTAATGTGTCTGCAATCACTAGTCAATATGAACTGATGGTAGGCTGCCTTGAGATCAATAGTTGTAAAGTTCTTTGCTCCTTCTAACTTGGCCAACAACTCATGTACTTTAGGCGAAGGATGGTAGTCAACCAAAATTAGCCTGTTAACTGATCTCAAATCTGTACACATTCTGAGTTCACCATTTAAAAAAAAAAAAGAATGATGGGAGATACCCATTCCTAAGAGTTCACCGGCTCCATTATCCTGTCTTCACACATATTCTTTTAACATCTGAGGTAATTCATTACGAACTGATAATGGCACATGTCTTAACTTAAGTGTGGCAGGAACCACATTTTTTAAAATTGTATCTGGTACGAAAAACCTTTTACTCTTCCAAGTTGTTTATTAAATAAACTTCTATCTAAAATACTTTCCAAATCCTTTTCCCCATTCAAAATGCTTTGTACCCTGATTATTTCCTCTGCTAAACATACTTGCACCTTAGCATTAGGATTGAGTGTGATATCAAACTTCCCTTCATGTCTCCAACCCAAAACTTGCAGCCCTTCAACTGCCACATAGACTTTGCCAATAATGGTTTTATAAGTGTAGCTTATTTCTGTCACAAAATATCCCATCATGTTGATTTCCTTACCACCAAATCCAAAAACTCTCACATCAGTAGGTTCAAATTTTTTGTTTTGCCAATTCTTTTGAAAAAAAAACATTGGAAATAATGGTATATGGGGATCCAGAATCCACCATTACCCTAATTTTCCTGCCACCAATAACAATTTCACACATTGGTGGTATATATGGTTCTGTGTCCACATCGTCACACTTTATCTCACTACTGGCAACCATATGAACTTCCTTAACCTCAGTACAAGACTCAATGTTATTACCATTACAAATTTCTTCCACAACGTCATCAGCAGTACCGTGTCCACTAACTCTGTTCACTGACACGTAACACCACATTCTCTGCCGGAACCTCATCCTCCAAACAATCCTCCTTTACACTAGACACTCTTTTGGCAACACTCTGACATACTGCACCAAAATGTCCAAGTTTTCTGCACTTAAAACACCCTCTTCCTTTAGCAGGCCACAATTTAAACTGAGCAGTATGTGTTTTCAAACCACATCGAGTGCATTGTACCCTACTGTTCATACCACTCAAAGATGTATGAGGTTTACTAAATTTACTTTTAGAACCTATTGGTTTGTTTGCATTTTTATTGTCAAAGCAGCTACCCCCAAAGAGGTACTATCCACATTAACAGTTTTAAAAGAACCGCTGGACCATTTCACACTCTTAGCAATATCAATTGCTTCCTGCAATGTTGGACTGCGCGGACGCAAAAGTTGTTCCTGAATTTTCTTATTAGAACATTGTATAATTAACTGGTGTTTAATATATGTGTCAACTTGTGCTCCAAATGCACATGCAGTAGCTTGAATGCGAAGAGCCTAAACATAGGAATCCACAAATTCATCCAACAACTGATTACGCAAAATTATACCTCTCCATAACAATATGTGGAACTTCACGAAACCTTTTTTTGTCTGTCCAATGCCTCTGAAAAACAATCTTAATTCTCTGCCTCCACTCCTTGTGATGCATTGCAGGTAAATGTTCAAATACAGCTTCCGCATCTGTGCCCATTAGATTTAACACTAGAGCTTTATTCCTTGCTGCCGGAAATGTAGTACCATTAATAGTGATCCAGCGAGTTACTAGCAACAAGCATTCATACACAAAATACTCACCTGGGCCCATTCATTCACACTAACTAATAATCACCGCTGGTGGGAATCAGTTGTACTCTTTATCAAAATCCCTGCTACCAATTACCTTTTCTGATTGAAGAGTAATGACTTACCAATGGACCTTTGATAATTGGGGATAAAATGAGATCATACAATTATAATTTCATAAAACACCTGAAATAACCACTGACTCAGGAAGTTTTAAAATGTTTATCTAAAATATTTAGCAGAGTAAAATACAAGCCACATGGCACTTAATCGCATATCAAGGAGGAAGCACACTATATAATCACCTATTAATGACAAATGACGGTCCCTCAGAAAGGAGAAGATAGAGACAGCAGTACAAACTAAGATTACGCCTTTATAGTTACCTTAAAGTGTGAGAACCAAACCCCTTGGCCAAGGAGTTGGAAAAGGGTCCCAAGAAAGATGAAGACCAAAGACCTCCGGACCAGGTTCAGGACAGGATAAGTGACCTCTCTACCAACGACGCCTGCGTCGTTCCCCTCTCTGACACTTCGTTCCTCCTCGATTCTTCTGTGTCTTCTTTCTAATGGAATCCGCCGCCCCCACCTCAGGACCTCTTTGGACAGCGGTTCAGTCTGCAATCGATCAGCTCGTTCTGTGCTCCAAAACTGACAGCCTCAACGCTAACTAATTAGCTAATTCTATATCTATTATACCCTTCTACACCCAGGTACCTCCCATTAATGTTTCAAAATTATGGGCCCACTACTTCTGATTGGACAGGGACAGGGGGTTGATCCTCACACCATGACAATTTAGTTCAATTTCTTTAAGCCCATTGTTTTAAAATACCGCCCCTCTCAATTAATACATTTGCTTTATTTCCCACCCGTCTCACGACAATTTTTAATACAAAGTGTATACAAAATGTATCAATTTGTAGGACATCTCAGATGAACTGTGAAGGTGATCAGCGGGTCATGTCCTTGGACATCTTCCAAGTTGACTTCATCGCTTTGACTTGTTAGTTTTCAGGGCGCATGCGCAATCACGTGGTTTCTTGAGCTGCCGCTTAGTCAACCCAGGCCCACTTTACAAACTAATAGAAAATCAAAGAAGAAACATATTAAAATCAAAAATAAATGTTTTCACTGTATACCACCTACTTCTACTCTACTCCCATTTAATTATAAATGTCTATCCCGCATTAGTAGCGTTAGAATACCACATTATTAATTGCAGCAATGCGAAAGCTTTAGCATGTGAGAACATTAAGCAGCCATTTTAGCATACACTGCGCAGAAGCAAAAGATTCCCTCCAAGCAAAGAAAGACGTCATACCACGTGACATGGTTGACACATGCGCAGTTGAGTTCCCGCGCTTTAGCGGCCATTTTGGATTAGACGAGGATTACTTATTAGTGGAAAACACATAGGCAAGCATCTTCTGAATAAAATGTTGTGTTTGCACATTATTAATTAAAGACATTAAAAGGTTTTAGTACAAATTATTAATACTGTGAGAAGATTGCTTACGAGCAAGTCTCATTATGAGTCCTTGCTCCATCAATCCCCTCTCTGATGGCGTTTCTGAGCCATCAAAACTACCTATAACCAGATGCCAACTTAACATATTTTGTCACATTTTCATTTTTACATTGTTTATTCTTATCTTCTCCTTTCAGTTTCTTGTATATTTCACTTTTCAGATCTTCTAATTCAATTTCATCAAATTTCCGTTTCTTGCCTTTTCCTGTCACCCTATATGTTTCGTTCTTTCGACAACATTTGCACCATATCATTATTGACAGTACTATTATTGCTATCCCTACTAAGGGTACTATTATTTGACCTATAAGTCCTTTCCCTACATTAGTAAACCAAGTACCAATTGACGCAATGCTATTTGTCAATCTTTCCCATACACTATCAACTTCCAGTGGTTTCAGTTCATTCTCAAGTTTTGTTATATTCTTTATATATGTTCCGATTTCTGCACTTTTGTCAGGAATATACGTGCAACAATGTTTTGTTTTCAACAATTTACACACTCCGCCCTCTTTTGCTAATATTATATCAAGAGCAAGTCGATTTTGCATAACCATAGATCTAATCGCAACCATCTCTGCATTAATCATTAGAAATCCTCCAGCAGTATCCGTTGATAAACGATCAACCACTGTAGACAATTTACATATTCTCCTTGAGTTCAGAATTACTCCCACTGAAGGTATCTATGCACCAAATATATCACCTACAATTTCTGAAAAACTAGCTCTTTTACTACCTGTTAATTCACTATTATTTTCATTGTTCCCAGTGTTTCTTTTTACGTGGTATACTTTTGGAAAAACTATTCCAAAATAACAACTTCCATACCACCGTGCAGGAAGCCTAAAGTAAGCCTTATTCCCACACACATAATATATTCCAGGAAAAACTGAATCTGTTCCTCCTTTTAATCCCCAACCTCCAAGAATTAAGAAATTATGTTCACATTCACTGGTACCAATGAAAATATTGTTATAATCAGTCTTTAACCTATGTAGACAAATTTTCCCTGTCTTTACAAAATCCAGAGCCACAGCAGCTTGAGCCTTGCCAGGTGTGTAACTACCCTCTTTCTCAGCCCAAGGTGGAAGATGAGCTTTATGCTCAGACGCTTTCTTTTGGAAATTCTGTCTTCTATTCTCAACTAAGTTTAAAAATGTCTTTTCTGCTTCTCGTAATGAACATGTTAGATTGCTTCTATGTGCATGTGTTATGTCTATTGACTTCATTGTTAAGAAAAATTCTCCCATAAATTGTGCATCTTGACTACTAAGCTCTGGGTTCAAATTCTTCCGAATAGGAACCTCTGAAAATATCACATCTATATTTGAATAATAATACCGAAGTTTCCCTGTTCTATAAAATAAACTAGTTAGTACACTACATGATATGCCATAAGTTAAAGGCAAATGATGATAAGTTAACCCTTCTGCTACTGATTGAGGTAACTTCATACAGACATAACAGTCACTAACTTCCATTGTATCTACATACTGAAACAATAATTTTGTAAAAACATTTAAACTAGTATCGTTATCTGTTACAACGTGATGATAATCTGGTTCATCCTCTGCTTCTATTTCTACTCTATCACCTTTCATGTTATCTATCCTTCCCTTAGTATCGTTGTTATTCTTTTTGTCCATTATCATAAGGTAAGGAATTGCTACAATCACAACTAACCACACTATAAGCACCCCTACCAGACTACATATGCATATAGCACAGCATCTTTTACAACATTTCCGTTTCGGTCTCCCAGAAACTCTGTCGTCAGCCATTTTTGACAAAGAAGATTTTTCTTCTTTTCTTTTTCTTTCAAGACTTTAATATTTATCAATGTGGTTTCACTTCTTTTTCATAAGTCAGTTCTGCACTTGTTCCTTCGTCCCCACTTTCACTTGACTCTGAACTCTCGTAGTCTTCAAGGATTATATAAGTCCAATCAGGACCTTTAAACTTATTGTTCACAAGTTTCAATCTTTTGCTTTTTCGTTTTTCAGTCCCACTTGTTTGTCCAGATATGCTTGTTACTTCATTTACTTGTTCAGGATCTTCACTTCGGGTTTCTATATGGTATTTCACTCTTTTAATGACACTAGGCCAATGATCACCTTTTCTGACTTTCTTTGTTTGCACTGTATCTTCAACTTCCGAGTCTTTTCCAAAAACTCTTTTATTTTTAAGGTGTGGCACAAATTGGTTGTCCTCGACTTCAGTTTCCCCTTCTATCTGCTCTTGTTCAGGTCTTGTTGTTGTTTCTTCAGTTGCCTGAGTGTGAGTTTCTACTAACTGACCCTGTTCAGTATTGACGTTTTCGTGCTTGATGCTTTCTTGCTCGATGTTTTCTTGGTTTTCTTCTCCCTGAACGTGTTTTTCTTGTTCTAACTGGTTCTGATCAGGGCTTATTGCACTTTGTACTTCTGCAGCCTGACCGCGTTCTTCTGAACCTGTCTGTCCCTGCTCAAATTTTGTTGTTTCGTTGTCAATTTGAGCCCAATTTCCATTCCCTATCTGGGCCTGCTCAGGTTCTCTTATTGTTTCAATCGCCCTATCCTGAGTTGGTTCTTCTTCGCCTATCTGGTCCTCACTAATTTCCTCCAATCTAGCTCTACTTCTTGTTTTGATGAAGACTTCCGGTATATCAACCACTGGTATCCAGTCCTGACTTGTGCTCGGTTGTTCTTCTTCAGCTTCTCTCGAATCTATCACTTGGGATTCTTCAGCTGTCCAACCTTCAGCTTCCTCAGCTGTTGATGCTGACTGAGGATCTTTTTCTTCAGGAGCTGGCACTCTTTTGGTGTGGCTTACATGAATCCAATTAGGCAATCCTGCACATTTCACTGCTGTGTTTGTAACCAATATAACCTGACAAGGTTCGCCCCAACTGGGTGATAAACACGTTTCTCTGGTGTGATGCTTCACTACCACTCAGTCTCCGGGGTTCAGATCATGCTCTTGTTCAGGCTGCCTGGAAACTGCGTCTTCTACTACCTGGTGAGAGACAGAACGCACAAGGTCAGCCAATGCTTTGCAATAATCTAGAACCATATCATCAGTTATGTTCAGCAGTTTATTTCCAGGTACATGGGCTTGTCTCATCGCTCTTCCCATGATGATTTCATGCGGACTCAATCCTGTATTTCTATCAGGAATGCTTCTGAGTCCCATTAAGACAAGAGGCAACGCATCTGGCCAATCTAACGATGTGGATGCACACATCTTTGACAATCTTAATTTTATTGTGCCATTCATTTGTTCAACCACTCTAGAAGCCTCTGGGCGGTACGCACAGTGCAATTTTTGTTCAATTTTAAATGCTTCACAGATTATTCGAATTACATCGTTATTGAAGTGACTCCCTCTATCTGATTCCAAAGTTACTGGGAAACCGAACCGTGGAATGAGTTCTCGTAACAACAGTTTTGCAACTGTTATGCTGTCATTCCTCCTGGTAGGGTAAGCCTCCACCCACCTTGAAAACAGACACACTATGACAAGTACATATTTCAGTCCTTTACATGGTGGTAACTGAATGAAATCTAACTGCAATCTCACAAATGGACCCTCTGCCTTTCCAATTTTTCCCAAACCAATTACTGTTCTCCTTCCTGGATTATTCATTTGGCAAGTTAAGCACCTCTGGCAAAGACTCTCTGCTGCAGCTCTAAATTTTGTATTGTACCAACTTTGTCTGAAAAGTCTAATCATGGCATCTCTCCCTACATGTGTGTCTCTGTGATACATTCTGGCCATTTGTGAAATCAGGCAATCAGGCATGACTGGTCTGCCATCTGAATAAACCCACACGTCATCATCTGTTCTTCGTCTACACCCTATTTTTATCCAAACATCTCTTTCACTCTCCTAAGCATCATCCTGCAATCGTCTCACATCATTCCATGTTTCAGGTGTTGAACTTAGCATAAGTTGGCAGCTGATTCCCATCCTCTCGACTTTTCTGTTTACTGTCAACCTCAATCTGTTTCTGGCACAGTGTTGAGCAATTAGGTCTGCGTATCTGTTACCGGCTACCACCCAGTCATCTCCTGACTGGTGTGCGGCACATTTCACCACTGCCAATTCTTTTGGTGATTGTATTGCCTCTAATAATTCCTTTACAAACTGCCCATTTTTGATTGGGGATCCTGAAGAAGTCATGAAATCCCTCTGCATCCATAGTTGGCCAAAATCATGCACAACCCCGTAACCATATTGACTGTCCGTAAATATGGTTACTTTTAGATTTTTCCCAATTTTGGAGGCTTTGATCAAAGCAATTAATTCAGCTATTTGTGCAGATTTGACTCCTGGTAAATAGGATGCTTCGACTATTCCAGAAAGTTCACATACAGCATAGGCTGCACTCAATTTGCCATCCTCATGCCTTAGGCATGAGCCATCCACAAACAGCTCTCTATCTGGGTTCTTAAGGGGCATTTCCTGTATGTCAGGACGCGGTTTGGTACACAACTCTGTGACCTGCAAACAGTCATGTTCTGGGTCGTCCTTAACTTCTTCACAATATGTATCTGGCAATAATGTAGCAGGATTTACAACTGTGCATCTAGCTATAGTCACATTTTCAGCTCCTAGAATTATTCGCTCATATCTTGTCATCCGACTAGGTGTGAGATGCTGAGTTCTAGTTCTTGTCAACAGGATCACAACTGCATGTGCGACAAACACTTTAACAGGATATCCCATTACTATTGACTCACTTTGTTCAATGCACATACAGGTAGCAGCTACTGCTTTTAAGCAGCCTGGCAATGCTGCAGCCACTGGGTCCAATGTAGCAGAAAAATATGCTATAGGATGCCTGTTTAGTCCATGTCTTTGGGTTAGCACTGAAAGTGCACAATTTTCTCTTTCATAGCAAAACAGTGTGAATTCTTTTGTATAGTCAGGCATGCCCAAGGCAGGTGCCTCACACAAAGCATTTCTTAATTTTACAAATGCACTGGCACTTTCATCATCCCATTCAACTGGATCCTTTGCTTTCTTTTTGGTTAACTGAATTAAAGGCTTCGCCAGCAGTGAAAACCCTACATTCCATTGTCGACAGTATCCTACTATTCCAAGAAACATTCTCACCTCTCTTTGTGTTACTGGCATTTTCATTTGCTTAATTATTTTTATTCTTTCAGACGTTATTCTTCTCTTTCCTCTTTCAATTTGATGTCCCAAATATTTAACTGCTGTTGTACAAAATTTTAACTTCTCAGGTGACACTTTGTGTCCTTCCTCAGCCAAATGATTGAGTAATGCAATTGAATCTGCGACACAATCATCATGTGTTCTTGATGCGACTAACAAGTCGTCTATATACTGCACCAAGACTGAGTTCCTGGGCATTACTAATTTTTCTAAGCACTTTTTCAGTATTTGATTAAAAATGGAGGGACTTTCTGTGTACCCCTGAGGAACACGATTCCACACATAGACATGGTTTTTGAATTTAAACGAAAACAGATATTGGCTCTCTGGATGCAATGGTGTTGAGAAAAATGCTTGACACAGATCAATTACAGTAAACCATTCTGCATCCCATGGTATCTGGTATAGGATCACTGCAGGATTTGGTACTATAGGACAACAAGGTACCACAATTTTATAAATTTTCCGCAAATCCTGACCGATTCTATATTTTCCACTAGGCTTTTTCAAACCCATAATTGGCGAACTACAAGGGCTACTCATAACTTCTTTTAATATGCCTTGTTTCACCATTCTGCCAATTTCTTCCGTAACTCCTGCTTTTACTTCTGCACTCATTTTGTACTGTCTGGTATTTGGGAAAATTGCGCCTTCTTTTACAGTGATCTTCACTGGGTCTATTTTTGCCATAAGACTTACTTCTTTCCCAGTAAAATCCCATACCTTAGAGCTTACTGTAGTTCTTAACTCTTCTGGTAATTCATCTTTGGTTATCAAGGAGAACATCTCATCTACTTCCGTACCTTGCTTGGCTATCATGAATTTGTAAACATGATCTTCATCCGGGGTCTGTATTGCAACACCATCCGGTGTGCAAAAAATAGTGCAATTCATTTTGCACAGTAAGTCTCTGCCCAGTAAGTTTACTGGACTGGAATCACACACCACAAATTGGTGCATTTCTCGGAAGTTTCCTATTCTTACTTCCATGGGCTCCGTAAGGGTGTTCTAATCTTTTGATTTGCTACTCCTACAACTTGGATAGCTTCTCCAGAGAGAGGAGGTCTGGGATGTCTGCTGTTCTTACAGTAGAACGGGTAGCACCAGTGTCCAAAAGAAAAGTGATATCATTACCTTTTACTTTCCCTTCAACATATGGACCTGACTGATCTACTGGCAAGGATGCGCCAAGTACGCACTCCTTTTCCCCCTCTCTTAGGCACCGTCATTGATAATCATATGGATTAAAATCATCCTGTAAGAGAAACTGTGAAGTTACATATTCATTCTTACCACTTCCTCCTTGATATCCGACGTCTGTACCGTGCTTTGCTCTGCTTACATTACCCTGTATAGGGGCAGGTGGCAACTGACTCTGAGGATTTACACCCTGCTGTGAGTCATTCTGCGTCTGTGGATTTAAATTATCATTTGGGCCATTATTATTTTGAATCTTTTTACATTCGTTCTTCCAATGTCCCAACTTTCCGCATCCATGACAAGGAAATTTCTTTTTAGCCTCTTCTCTACTCATTCGTCCTCTTACCTTTCCACCATTCCCTGTGTCACCATTCGTTCCAGATTCTTTTCCCTGACTTTCTGTTGGGTTATCTAAATTAATTCCCTGTCGCTCAGCCATTTTCACTTGAGCCCACATCACCTTTTCTTGTAGTTTCTTATGCCTATCTTCAATGTCATCTCCACAATATTTAGCATATTTCAAAATCTCCTCAATGGGCTTTCCCTGCCAGCATAACATGTGTTGCTTAATCATCTGACAAATCTCTGGTTTTAGACCATAAACAAATCGATAGACAAACTAACTCATATTTTTGTCTCCAATATCTTCAAAACCGCTGTACTGTTTGAACACCTGTAATAGACGTTCGTAGTAGGCATGTACCGATTCATTTGCCTCTTGGGGAGTCCTGTCTATTTTCACCCAATCTGTTTCTTTTGGTGGTATTTTCCCTTTCAAATAAGTTATTACCTGGTGATACTTTTTGATCACATCATTTGATGGATCTCTAGGATACTCTTCACTAGGCCAGTTGATTGTAATTTTACAATCTGTCCATAAATCGGCAGGTACCACTATGTCAAACAAACCATCTAAGTCCTTTAACAAAACCTTTGAAACTTTCACAAACCTCTCAAACTGCTTGTACCATTCAATTGGTTTTTCTCTCAACTTTGGAAAATCATTCGTAAATGGCAAAATGTCTTGCCTGCTCCATGGGACATGAACATAACCTCCTCCTGGAACCTCCCGCATCGGGTACATCTGTTCTACTTTTCCTGTTTCCTTCAATAAATACTCAGAAGTCGTTCTACTGAAACGTGCCTCTTCCTTTTTCTTTGTCCATCTAGTTTTCCATTTTTCCAATTCTCCCCATTTCTGTAATACTGACATTAATTCTTTAACTTGTAATTTTCTACCAGATGTATTCATATTTTCTAAGTCTTTGTCAGTAAATTCTGCTCTATATGGTTTCTGTAGTACCTTTGACTTTCTTATTTCAATTCCCATCTCTGAGGCCAAATCCGTTACCTTTTCATGGAATATCTTTACATTTCTTGTTATGCTCCTACATACAAACAATAGTTCTTCTTCACTGTAGGTATTTAAACGATCTACTCCTACATTGCCTGCTATCATTTCTTCTAACTCGACTTTTAATTTATAAATGTCCAAAATTTTGGGGGGTGAACTCTGTCTGTCTATTCCTTGTGCCCATCTTTCTAAGTCTTCTGGAGTAACTACTGTTGCACTTTTAGTTCCTGAAGATGTTATTATATTTACATCCTTTGAGCAACCGGGTGTGACTCTTCTGGGGGTGCTATTTGCGGATTCTCGAATAGGCAAATCCATAAGTGAAATCATAGATTCACAATCGCTGATATGGTCATCAATTATTACAGCTTCATGTTTAGGAATATCCACAGATGTAGGCATAACTAGAGGTTTCGGACAATTTACTTTGTCACCATATAAAGGGACCACGGGACCAATGGTTACAGGTGTGGTCAGGGAATCAGGATGTACATTCAACTGTGTTATTTTCTGTATCAATTCTGCTCTGTTTCTGTCTACAGCCTCTCTTTCCTTATCCTGAAGTACCCTATTAACTGGTGGATTATGCAATACTTGAGGTACCAATGGTGTTCTCAAAATTGGTGCACTTGGGGAACATCCACCCAACCCTTCCTGGTATGGTGGAGGGTTCTTTAATATTTCTTCCATAAATTCATCTTCGGATTCTCCAAACCCTGTCATATGTTTAGTCTTTTCTTTGCATTTGCTCCCTAATGGCTCATCTGCCATGAATACTGGATACAAACCCTCGGTAAGCATCGCTCGTCTCCACTGTTTCATCTGACTTTCTCGTGTCTCATTTTGGTGTCTAGGGAAAAATCCCCTATAACCCCTATTGCTTCTGGGTCTATCACGTTCAAATGCCTCTGTTTCCCATTCTTCTAGGGCTTCGTATTGCGTTAATCTTGGTCTGGGTTCTAATTCATTCATTCTTATTCTTAAATTTTGAAGAACTCTCCCATTGAAAGTACCATTCTCTGGGAAAGCTAATATTCCGTCATCTTTTGTATATTCTATCCAATTTTCTAACCATACGCAAGTATGATAACCTCTCTCCATCATCATGAATGAGGCGGGCGTTTTTGCTGGTGGAATGATAATTCCTTCCCTAGTTTTGATTGGCTTATCCTTTTTAAAATAATTCTTAATCTTTTGTAAGAATGACAATTTTCTCTTTTCTCCGTACATTTTGGGTAAATATCTGTTTATTGAATTATATTCTGCAAAACCTAGGAATCTCCTGTCTGGACGTGTTCCTATTAAAGTCGGATCGCGTTTCGACATATAATCTACACTGTCCACTAAGATTTCGACTTCTATGCTGACAACCAATCAAATTCCAGCTAACCTTTGTCTCGGGCCAATCCTAGCGCGGCTTGTCTGTGACGTCTGTCTGACGACCCCTCCTTTACAATCTGCGCTTCTCTGTCCCTCGCTGTTTCAACCAATCCCAGCGCGGTACCTGTGACGTCAGTATTACTCCTGACTACTGACCCCTCCTTTACAAGCTCGCTCCACGCCCGCTGTGTCGACCAATCCCAGCGCGGCGTTTGTGACGTCAGCTTCTACTCCGACAGCTGACCCTCCCTTGACAAAATCGTACGCAAAACTTTATTTTCTCAACGCTTCTTATTAAAATTCAGTAACAACATAAAACATTCGCTATCGTGCCAGTTTCTCTAAATTGGAAAAGATCGTTTTTCTCACACTTAGTAAAACCCTTCCGTTTACTAAACATACACTACGAGTAAAACCCTTCCGTTTACTCTTCACAAGCTTCGGAAATACCTGCTACTCCTTCAATGTTACCCTTTCTAGGTGATATAACATCAAATTTTCACCAGCGTATTCCTTTGCTGTCACTCACACGCACAGAGTCCCTAACAAGTACTGATAGCCCTGCTTAACTTTTCAGTACTATTTCTGCCTGACAGATAACCTCACTGGTATGGCTTCCACTTACCATCCGCTATTCAAATTCCCCGGGGAATCTAGACAACATAAAACAAAACTTTTTTAAAACGGATGTTAGTTCATAAAAAATAAATTCTCATTACCCAATTAACAAAGTATAACCATCCTCTGATAGCCAGAAAACTGATCCAGCGGGTTACTAGCAACAAGCATTCATACACAAAATACTCACCTGGGCCCATTCATTCACACTAACTAATAATCACCGCTGGTGGGAATCAGTTGTACTCTTTATCAAAATCCCTGCTACCAATTACCTTTTCTGATTGAAGAGTAATGACTTACCAATGGACCTTTGATAATTGGGGATAAAATGAGATCATACAAATATAATTTCATAAAACACCTGAAATAACCACTGACTCAGGAAGTTTTAAAATGTTTATCTAAAATATTTAGCAGAGTAAAATACAAGCCACATGGCACTTAATCGCATATCAAGGAGGAAGCACACTATATAATCACCTATTAATCACATATGACGGTCCCTCAGAAAGGAGAAGATAGAGACAGCAGTACAAACTAAGATTACGCCTTTATAGTTACCTAAAAGTGTGAGAACCAAACCCCTTGGCCAAGGAGTTGGAAAAGGGTCCCAAGAAAGATGAAGACCAAAGACCTCCGGACCAGGTTCAGGACAGGATAAGTGACCTCTCTACCAACGACGCCTGCATCGTTCCCCTCTCTGACACTTCGTTCCTCCTCGATTCTTCCGTGTCTTCTTTCTAATGGAATCCGCCGCCCCCACCTCAGGACTTCTTTGGACAGCGGTTCAGTCTGCAATCGATCAGCTCGTTCTGTGCTCCAAAACTGACAGCCTCAACGCTAACTAATTAGCTAATTCTATATCTATTATACCCTTCTACACCCAGGTACCTCCCATTAATGTTTCAAAATTATGGGCCCACTACTTCTGATTGGACAGGGACAGGGGGTTGATCCTCACACCATGACAATTTAGTTCAATTTCTTTAAGCCCATTGTTTTAAAATACCGCCCCTCTCAATTAATACATTTGCTTTATTTCCCACCCGTCTCACGACAATTTTTAATACAAAGTGTATACAAAATGTATCAATTTGTAGGACATCTCAGATGAACTGTGAAGGTGATCAGCGGGTCATGTCCTTGGACATCTTCCAAGTTGACTTCATCGCTTTGCCTTGTTAGTTTTCAGGGTGCATGCGCAATCACGTGGTTTCTTGAGCTGCCGCTTAGTCAACCCAGGCCCACTTTACGAACTAATAGAAAATCAAAGAAGAAACATATTAAAATCAAAAATAAATGTTTTCACTGTATACCACCTACTTCTACTCTACTCCCATTTAATTATAAATGTCTATCCCGCATTAGTAGCGTTAGAATACCACATTATTAATTGCAGCAATGCGAAAGCTTTAGCATGTGAGAACATTAAGCAGTCATTTTAGCATACACTGCGCAGAAGCAAAAGATTCCCTCCAAGCAAAGAAAGACGTCATACCACGTGACATGGTTGACACATGCGCAGTTGAGTTCCCGCGCTTTAGCGGCCATTTTGGATTAGACGAAGATTACTTATTAGTGGAAAACACATAGGCAAGCATCTTCTGGATAAAATGTTGTGTTTGCACATTATTAATTAAAGACATTACAAGGTTTTAGTATGTGAAAACAAGGGACCCCCTCTATCAAACAATAAGGTCTGGGAGTAAGAGGGGAAAAGCAACCATGTATTTTTACTAGGAAATACTCCCCTTTGACCTGTATTTCTTCCAAAAAGAATTAATCCACTCTGGGTAAACAACCAAACAGAATATATCAAAAATGCATACGGTTATTGAAATTGATTTATTATTCTTAATAGCATCTTATTCCTTTGTAAAGCAAAAATCTTTTTGAACATAATATTTTACATGTATTAACAAAACCTACATCAATATTTTTTATTTCTTTTTCTTTTTGTTAAAAATAAAACATGGAATGAATAAATAAATACATTTAATAGCCCCTGCACAACACACCTAAACTTATACCCCAAGCATTCACTCTACACAATCGTTCACAATCATACAAGACACATGTACTCATCCGGATAAATGGGAAAACAAACAGATATAACTAGTTTTCACAGCTAGACAATTTTAGAGGTCTGGACACACGAGATCGACGCGCGTTTCGGTGGGCTAACACAATTTGTGAACCACCTTCATCAGGACCTTGTCCAAATGGGGTACAGAGTCACACAGTCAACTGAGCCAAGGGGACCTAAAGAACAAAGCAAATAAACTGTTTTTACCCCTTTGTTTTTAGAAAACAATATTCTTACCATTTTTACTTGTCTGCCCAGAGAAAACTTTTTTTTTAAAAAAACACCTAATGTCTATACCTGAACAAACCAAATCAGCCCACACCGAAAGGTTTGTGAAACACATGCCAAAAGGAAACCAAAATAGACCAGAGAAGACCCACCACCATATGCACGAATTTATAGTTCAAAACCTCTTTCACTACCATCGTGCCAATAGTTTGGGTCATCCCACACTTACTTAGGGAGGGTCCAAATAGTAAGATAGAAAAAGTTCAATGCATTTGTGCAAATTTATATACTGTAGTGTGTTAATATTTGTAGAGGTGACTCTAAAGGATGATATTTAGTGACTTTAAGCTTGCCCACGGAGGGGTCAGTGTTTCCAAAAGTTATTCTTGAGTCAGGTGCCTCAACCATTATTAAAGATGAACCATTAAAAAAAAGCACTCACGTATCTGCTAATAGTGGTGTCCCAATTAAGTGGACATCACATGAATTAGGAGGAGACTTAGAACTGCATCGTTTTCTTGCTGGTACCTATCAGTGCTTGTCGTTATCTGTGCATAGAAGAGGTACAGCAGTAATATTATAATTGCCTCATGCCATGTATAGATTATACTATATTCTACCATATTGCCAGGGCCTTACCCAATATTTTCTTAGTTGCATGAAAGTTTCACATGCTGCGTTCAATGTCAGAGCACCACCACTCCACAAGGTTGAGTCAGACAAGATTCTATGGAAAGAACAACATATGCTGTTTTTTAGAACTCAGTCTGACACAACCACCTACTGGGTTCATGGATATTCTATGGGGATACTTACACGATTCGATGTAATATGTGGTATATGTGAGTTCTTTAAATACACCAGGATCGGGGAAGGTTGTCCTCACCCTGAACAAAGGGATCACTTCAGGAGGGTCAGTATCCTTCAATTTATTTTCTATTCATGTGCACTCCCTGCGAACCCAACCACATGGAAAAGACATATTTAAACACAGAGATCTATACAATAGTTGAAACCTCTTTTAATGTATAATAAGTACTTCAGACAGTATACGCAAGTCTGATTTAGAACAAACGTATCCTCTCGGTACACAGAATCAAATAGATCGCTATACCCATATTACCACATGCCATTACTACCAGTGCCCTATAGCTAGTTCAAGGCCCCCGATAAAAAATAATGAATAGAACACCGAACGAGGATATATATCTATATAAGGACTAGGTACATAATATGGTCCATGTCATATCAATCAATCAATCAATCACGGCATTTATAGAGCGCGCTACTCACCCGGGAGGGTCTCAAGGCGCTGGGGGAGGGGGTAAGTTACTGCTCGAACAGCCAGGTCTTGAGCTGCTTCCTGAAGGAGAGATGGTCCTGGGTTCGCCGAAGGTGAGTGGGGAGGGAGTTCCAGGTCTTGGCTGCCAGGTAGGAGAAGGATCTTCCTCCGGCGGTGGTTCTGCGGATGCGTGGTACGGTGGCGAGGGCGTGGCTGGTTGATCGTAGCTGGCGTGTGGGCGTGTAGAAGGTCATGCGGTCGTTGAGGTACTTTGGGCCCAGGTCGTGGAGGGCCTTGTGTGCGTGGGTGAGGAGTCTGAACGTGATTCTCTTGCTGACGGGGAGCCAGTGCAGGTCTTTCAGGTGCACGGTGATGTGGCTGTGTCGGGGGATGTCCAGGATGAGTCGTGCGGAGGCGTTCTGGATGCGCTGGAGTCTCTTTTGAAGTTTGGCTGTGGTTCCGGCGTAGAGGGTGTTCCCATAGTCCAGTCGGCTGGTGACGAGTGCCTGGGTGACGGTCTTCCTGGTTTCAGTGGGGATCCATCTGAAGATCTTGCGGAGCATGCGCAGGGTGTTGAAGCATGAAGATGAGACGGCGTTGACTTGTCTGGTCATCGACAGGGAGGAGTCCAGGATGAAGCCCAGGTTGCGTGCGTGGTCCGTTGGCTTGGGCGCGGTGCCCAGGGCCGGGGGCCACCAGGAGTCGTCCCAGGCGGAGGGTGATGAGCCCAGGATGAGGACTTCCGTCTTATCTGAGTTCAGTTTAAGGCGGCTGTTCCTCATCCAGTCGGCGACGTCTCTCATCCCGTCGTGTAGGTTGGCTCTGGCGGTGGTGGGGTCGTTGGTGAGGGAGAGGATCAGCTGGGTGTCGTCGGCGTAGGAGATGATGTTGAGGTTGTGTCGGCGTGCGATGGCTGCGAGGGGCTCATGTAGACGTTGAAGAGGGTTGGGCTGAGTGAGGATCCTTGTGGAACGCCGCAGATGACTTCGGTGGCTTCGGATCTGAACGGGGGAGGCGGACTCTCTGGGTTCTTCCGGCGAGGAACGAGATGATCCATTCCAGTGCTTTCTCTCGGATTCCGATGTTGCTGAGGCGCTTCACTAGGGTGCGGTGGCAGACGGTGTCGAACGCCGCAGAGAGGTCCAAGAGGATGAGGGCAGCTGTTTCCCCGTTGTCGGTTAGGGTTCTGATGTCGTCGGTGGCTGCGATAAGGGCGGTCTCGGTGCTGTGGTTGGCCCGAAACCCGGACTGCGAGGGGTCGAGGGATCCATTCGTCTCGAGGAAGGCGGCAAGCTGTCTGTTGACGGTCTTCTCGATGACTTTGGCCAGAAACGGAAGGAGCGAGATGGGACGGTAGTTCTTGAGGTCGGTGGGGTCCGCCGTTGGTTTCTTCAGGAGGGCGGTAAGCTCGGCGTGCTTCCAGCTCTCCGGGAAGGTGGCGGTGTGGAAGGAGGAGTTGATGATGTCCCGGAGATGGGGTGCGATGGTGGCGTCGGCTTTGTTGAAGACGTGGTGTGGGCAGGGGTCGGTTGGTGATCCGGAGTGGATGGAGTTCATCGTGCGGGTGGTGTCTTCGGTGCTGATCGGGGTCCAGTTGCAGAGGGTGGTGGTGGCGGGCGTTGGTTCGGCGGTGGGGTGCGTTGTTTGTGCGTCGAAGCTGTTGTGTATGTCGGTGATCTTGCGGTGGAAGAACGCGAGAGTGAGTTGCAGAGGTCTTGCGAGGGGTGATGTCGTTGTTTCCGGCGCTGGGGTTGGAGAACTCTTTGACGATGCTGAAAAGTTCCTTGCTGTCATGGGCGTTGTTGTCCAGTCGTTCTTTGAGTGCCGACTTCTTGGTGGCACGGATCAGCTGGTGGTGTTTGCGGGTGGCGTGCTTGAGGGCGGTCCTGTTGTCTGTGGTCTGGTCGAGTCGCCAGGTTTTCTCGAGAGTGCGGCAGTTCTTCTTGGATTCCTTGAGTTCGTTGGTGAACCAAGGGGTTTTCTTGCTTCCGGGTCTGCTGGGAGGGTTTTTAGTGGTGCGAGGTCGTCGGCGCAGGCGGTCAGCCACTTGGCGAGGTTGCTGGCTGCTTCGTTTGGGTCCGTTGTGTTGGTGGGTGTGTTCTGGCTGAGGGAGGCGGTGAGCTGCTCGGCGGTGATCTTGCTCCAGCTCCGGCGGGGAGCCTGTTGCGGGTGGTGGTGGGTCGCAGTCTTTCTGAAGCTGAAGTGGACGCAGCTGTGGTCGGTCCAGTGGAGTCCGGTGGCGTGGCTGAAGGAGATGTGCTTGCTGGACGAGAAGACGGGGTCAAGCGTGTGGCCGGCGTAGTGGGTGGGCGTGTTCACCAGTTGCTTGAGTCCGAGGTTGGCGAGGTTGTCCAGCAGGGCGGTGGTGTTTCTGTCGTTGTTGTTCTCCAGGTGGAAGTTGAGGTCCCCTAGGAGGATGTAGTCGGCTGAGGGCATGGCGTGCGGGCTGATGAAGTCTGCGATGTCTTCGCTGAATAGTGTGCATGGTCCCGGGGGTCTGTAGATGAGGGTGCCTCGGAGGGTGGTCTTGGGGTCAGTGTGTATCTGGAAGTGTAGGTGTTCGGCGGCGGAGAAGGTCTCGTCGGAGTTAGTCGAGATGCGGATGGTGTTCTTGTGTACGATGGCGATGCCTCCTCCCGTCTGGTTGACGCGGTCCTTCCGGGTGATCTTGTATCCATCCGGGATGGCTATGGCGATGTCGGGCGCTGAGGAGGCGTTCATCCAGGTCTCGGTGAGGAAGGCGATGTCCGGTGCTGTTGCGTCGAGCAGGTCCCAGAGTTCCACGGCGTGCCTGTGGACGGAGCGGGTGTTCAGCAGGATGCATTTCAGGTGGTTGCTGCTGTTGCTCGACTTGGCGGAGGTGGTGCACGTCCGGGGGCAGGTGAATCGGCAGGCTTGGCAGACGAAGGGTCCGTGGGTGCGTCTCGGTGAGGCTCGGTAGCAGGCAGGGTTCCAGCCGGCATTGAGTGCGGTGAGTGTGGCGGCGTCGTAGGTCCGTCGAGTAGTGTTGCGTTGGTGGGTTCCAGGGGTTCTGGCGCTGGGCGCGGTCCAGTCGCGGACAGGCGCAGACGGGCTTGCCTTAGGCGCGCCCGCTGCGCACGTCCGCTGCGCGGCCGTGCAGCGGCCGCCATTTATGGGGAGGTGGGAGGGAGGAGCAGCTGGGAGGCGGGAGGCAGGGGCAGCGAATGGGCAGTCAGGGGGCGGGGCCGCAGGGAACGCAGCGGCGGGAGTGGCGAGAGGCAGCGGGGGCACAGAAAGGAAAAACAGGGGGAGAGCAGACAAAATCACGGGCACAACAACAGTGGGGCAGCGAGGGGCACAGAAAGGAAAAACAGGGAGACAGCAGACAAAATCACGGGCACAACAACAGTGGGGCAGCGAGGGGCACAGAAAGGAAAAACAGGGGGAGAGCAGGCAAAATCACGGGCACAACAACAGTGGGGCAGCGAGGGGCACAGAAAGGAAAAACAGGGGGACAGCAGACAAAATCACGGGCACAACAACAGTGGGGCAGCGAGGGGCACAGAAAGGAAAAACAGGGGGACAGCAGACAAAATCACGGGCACAACAACAGTGGGGCAGCGAGGGGCACAGAAAGGAAAAACAGGGGGACAGCAGACAAAATCACGGGCACAACAACAGTGGGGCAGCGAGGGGCACAGAAAGGAAAAACAGGGGGACAGCAGGCAAAATCACGGGCACAACAACAGTGGGGCAGCGAGGGGCACAGAAAGGAAAAACAGGGGGACAGCAGACAAAATCACGGGCACAACAACAGTGGGGCAGCGAGGGGCACAGAAAGGAAAAACAGGGGGACAGCAGACAAAATCACGGGCACAACAACAGTGGGGCAGCGAGGGGCACAGAAAGGAAAAACAGGGGGACAGCAGACAAAATCACGGGCACAACAACAGTGGGGCAGCGAGGGGCACAGAAAGGAAAAACAGGGGAGAGCAGACAAAATCACGGGCACAACAACAGTGGGGCAGCGAGGGGCACAGAAAGGAAAAACAGGGGAGAGCAGACAAAATCACGGGCACAACAACAGTGGGGCAGCGAGGGGCACAGAAAGGAAAAACAGGGGGAGAGCAGACAAAATCACGGGCACAACAACAGTGGGGCAGCGAGGGGCACAGAAAGGAAAAACAGGGGGAGAGTAGACAAAAACGGGCACCGGGGCCACAAGCGGAGGGCGATCTTACCTACAGGAGCAGCGGGCAGACAACACAGGCGGAGCTGTGTGGTGGGGGAGCGACCTACCTGGCAAGGTCAAGGGTCGCTCTCCTCACCGTGCAGCGGCCGCCATTTATGGGGAGGTGGGAGGGAGGAGCAGCTGGGAGGCGGGAGGCAGGGGCAGCGAATGGGCAGTCAGGGGGGCGGGGCCGCAGGGAACGCAGCGGCGGGAGTGGCGAGAGGCAGCGGGGGCACAGAAAGGAAAAACAGGGGGAGAGCAGACAAAATCACGGGCACAACAACAGTGGGGCAGCGAGGGGCACAGAAAGGAAAAACAGGGGGACAGCAGACAAAATCACGGGCACAACAACAGTGGGGCAGCGAGGGGCACAGAAAGGAAAAACAGGGGGACAGCAGACAAAATCACGGGCACAACAACAGTGGGGCAGCGAGGGGCACAGAAAGGAAAAACAGGGGGACAGCAGACAAAATCACGGGCACAACAACAGTGGGGCAGCGAGGGGCACAGAAAGGAAAAACAGGGGGAGAGCAGGCAAAATCACGGGCACAACAACAGTGGGGCAGCGAGGGGCACAGAAAGGAAAAACAGGGGAGAGCAGACAAAATCACGGGCACAACAACAGTGGGGCAGCGAGGGGCACAGAAAGGAAAAACAGGGGGAGAGCAGACAAAATCACGGGCACAACAACAGTGGGGCAGCGAGGGGCACAGAAAGGAAAAACAGGGGGAGAGCAGACAAAATCACGGGCACAACAACAGTGGGGCAGCGAGGGGCACAGAAAGGAAAAACAGGGGGAGAGCAGACAAAATCACGGGCACAACAACAGTGGGGCAGCGAGGGGCACAGAAAGGAAAAACAGGGGAGAGCAGACAAAAACGGGCACCGGGGCCACAAGCGGAGGGCGATCTTACCTACAGGAGCAGCGGGCAGACAACACAGGCGGAGCTGTGTGGTGGGGGAGCGACCTACCTGGCAAGGTCAAGGGTCGCTCTCCTCACCGTGCAGCGGCCGCCATTTATGGGGAGGCGGGAGGGAGGAGCAGCTGGGAGGCGGGAGGCAGGGGCAGCGAATGGGCAGTCAGGGGGCGGGGCCGCAGGGAACGCAGCGGCGGGAGTGGCGAGAGGCAGCGGGGGCACAGAAAGGAAAAACAGGGGGAGAGCAGACAAAATCACGGGCACAACAACAGTGGGGCAGCGAGGGGCACAGAAAGGAAAAACAGGGGGACAGCAGACAAAATCACGGGCACAACAACAGTGGGGCAGCGAGGGGCACAGAAAGGAAAAACAGGGGGAGAGCAGGCAAAATCACGGGCACAACAACAGTGGGGCAGCGAGGGGCACAGAAAGGAAAAACAGGGGGACAGCAGACAAAATCACGGGCACAACAACAGTGGGGCAGCGAGGGGCACAGAAAGGAAAAACAGGGGGACAGCAGACAAAATCACGGGCACAACAACAGTGGGGCAGCGAGGGGCACAGAAAGGAAAAACAGGGGGACAGCAGACAAAATCACGGGCACAACAACAGTGGGGCAGCGAGGGGCACAGAAAGGAAAAACAGGGGAGAGCAGGCAAAATCACGGGCACAACAACAGTGGGGCAGCGAGGGGCACAGAAAGGAAAAACAGGGGGACAGCAGACAAAATCACGGGCACAACAACAGTGGGGCAGCGAGGGGCACAGAAAGGAAAAACAGGGGGACAGCAGACAAAATCACGGGCACAACAACAGTGGGGCAGCGAGGGGCACAGAAAGGAAAAACAGGGGGACAGCAGACAAAATCACGGGCACAACAACAGTGGGGCAGCGAGGGGCACAGAAAGGAAAAACAGGGGGACAGCAGACAAAATCACGGGCACAACAACAGTGGGGCAGCGAGGGGCACAGAAAGGAAAAACAGGGGGACAGCAGACAAAATCACGGGCACAACAACAGTGGGGCAGCGAGGGGCACAGAAAGGAAAAACAGGGGGAGAGCAGACAAAATCACGGGCACAACAACAGTGGGGCAGCGAGGGGCACAGAAAGGAAAAACAGGGGGAGAGCAGACAAAATCACGGGCACAACAACAGTGGGGCAGCGAGGGGCACAGAAAGGAAAAACAGGGGAGAGCAGACAAAATCACGGGCACAACAACAGTGGGGCAGCGAGGGGCACAGAAAGGAAAAACAGGGGGAGAGCAGACAAAAACGGGCACCGGGGCCACAAGCGGAGGGCGATCTTACCTACAGGAGCAGCGGGCAGACAACACAGGCGGAGCTGTGTGGTGGGGGAGCGACCTACCTGGCAAGGTCAAGGGTCGCTCTCCTCACCGTGCAGCGGCCGCCATTTATGGGGAGGTGGGAGGGAGGAGCAGCTGGGAGGCGGGAGGCAGGGGCAGCGAATGGGCAGTCAGGGGGCGGGGCCGCAGGGAACGCAGCGGCGGGAGTGGCGAGAGGCAGCGGGGGCACAGAAAGGAAAAACAGGGGGAGAGCTGACAAAATCACGGGCACAACAACAGTGGGGCAGCGAGGGGCACAGAAAGGAAAAACAGGGGGACAGCAGACAAAATCACGGGCACAACAACAGTGGGGCAGCGAGGGGCACAGAAAGGAAAAACAGGGGAGAGCAGGCAAAATCACGGGCACAACAACAGTGGGGCAGCGAGGGGCACAGAAAGGAAAAACAGGGGGACAGCAGACAAAATCACGGGCACAACAACAGTGGGGCAGCGAGGGGCACAGAAAGGAAAAACAGGGGGACAGCAGACAAAATCACGGGCACAACAACAGTGGGGCAGCGAGGGGCACAGAAAGGAAAAACAGGGGGACAGCAGACAAAATCACGGGCACAACAACAGTGGGGCAGCGAGGGGCACAGAAAGGAAAAACAGGGGGAGAGCAGGCAAAATCACGGGCACAACAACAGTGGGGCAGCGAGGGGCACAGAAAGGAAAAACAGGGGGACAGCAGACAAAATCACGGGCACAACAACAGTGGGGCAGCGAGGGGCACAGAAAGGAAAAACAGGGGGACAGCAGACAAAATCACGGGCACAACAACAGTGGGGCAGCGAGGGGCACAGAAAGGAAAAACAGGGGGACAGCAGACAAAATCACGGGCACAACAACAGTGGGGCAGCGAGGGGCACAGAAAGGAAAAACAGGGGGACAGCAGACAAAATCACGGGCACAACAACAGTGGGGCAGCGAGGGGCACAGAAAGGAAAAACAGGGGGACAGCAGACAAAATCACGGGCACAACAACAGTGGGGCAGCGAGGGGCACAGAAAGGAAAAACAGGGGGAGAGCAGGCAAAATCACGGGCACAACAACAGTGGGGCAGCGAGGGGCACAGAAAGGAAAAACAGGGGGAGAGCAGACAAAATCACGGGCACAACAACAGTGGGGCAGCGAGGGGCACAGAAAGGAAAAACAGGGGAGAGCAGACAAAATCACGGGCACAACAACAGTGGGGCAGCGAGGGGCACAGAAAGGAAAAACAGGGGGAGAGCAGACAATGCTACCGTCCCTTGCGGCGCATTACTATCTTAACCTGAGAGGTAATCCCCCCCCAAGCACATTGGCCATACACGTTAACACTGAGCATGCAATTAGCCAAAAAATATCTATCCCTAGCGTTGTCACGGGCCCACTCGATATTCTTTTACTCACCATATGAGTTGATCCAATATTCGTGGCGTATCCGCATCCGTCCAGTAACGCACAAAGTGGCGATCTATTTCCGGGTTTTTAAACGAAATGTCTTAGGCGCATGCGCGATAGCGTGTGTTCCGGTACCATGTGATACAACACGCAATATAGTGGGTAAGGTGCTACCCATTTTGACGTAAAAAGATGCGCCATATTGGTAAGGTCCATAGTTCTTTGAAAGAACATACATGTCAATGAAATTCAAAGAATACCACTCCCAGCACAGTCCTCATCTATATAGAAATACCGTCGCTCCCATAGTTGAAATATACGAACAGCCTAGGAGAGAAGGTCCAAAATACGGGATAACCTCCTTACTACAAATGACGAATATCTATTGAACTTGACAAGGGATCCCCATAGCAGTGTAAGAATAATCTGTAATACTAATGGACCATGATACATATACAGTAAGGTAGAAAGGACAACAATGCCGATTCTAACATCAAAAGATGCGCCATATTGGTATGGTCAGTAATTTTTGAAAATTGATATCGATGAAATTCAAAGAATAGTACTCACTGCACAATTTCATCGATATAGACGAATGCAATCGTGCCCACAGTCAAAGTATATAAACAGCTTTTCAATAAGGGATGGTCCGACATGCGAAATAGCGCACTTGCCAAAAAAGACGAATATCCACTATACTTAGCAAGGGGTCCCCATTACCAATGGGAGAATAATTTGTGATACTGGTGGACCATGATGCATATACAGTAAGGTAGGAGAAACAAACAAACCTATCCTTGCCATTGTTATATATGAACAAATAGACATATGGATTACCATAACCTCATAGGTCAGGATGACCACCCTACCAAATGTCAAGTGCTAAATATGAATATCCCTTATTCTGTCCATATTTCCTGAGTAGGACATAAAAGAAAATTAAATAATAAGGGATATTTGTCACCCATATTAGCCTCAATAGGGATCTGATTAGAGAGTTATGTTAGGCATTCGTAACATTCCAAATGATCTCTTCGTTTAATCCTTCCTTCACACAATTCAGAGTAAAAATCCAGAAGGTTTCCCTCCTTTTGCGATTGATTTCCATAGGAAGGCCTGATCTCATTTTAACCCTTTCTAAGATGCACCAGCGTAGATCCAATTCGCCATGGTTCATCTCTATGCAATGTGCTGCCATTGGAGCCGTCTGTTTTTTTGTCCTAATGGCCGATTTGTGTTCACTGTATCTAATACGAAACTCCCGGCCAGTTTCACCTATATAGGCCAGCTCGCATGGGCAGAAAATGATGTACACTATATTTCTGCTTCTGCAATTGCTAAGGTCTTTAAGATTGACATGATGCCCTTTATAGCAAAGAACATTAGTGACCATCGCTGTGCTGCAAGCATGGCAAGAGCCACACTTGTGATTTCCTAATACAGGAGGCAAACCTGTAAGGGTAGTCTGTTGTGATGTATCACAGACTGATTGTCTCGTATGCACTAGCATATCTCGAAGATTTTTATTTCTCCTGTATGCTACCAAAGGTAATACCAAGTTCTGATCATCCTGTGCGTTGAGGATTTTCCAATTTTTGGTGATTATGTTCCTAATCTTATAGTTAAGCTGCGAATGATTGACCACACAGACTATTTGATCTTTGGGGGTGCGTCTACTCCCCTGTAATAAAGCTTCACGATTGTAGTATTTTGCCCGTTTAAAGGAGGTGGTAACTAGGCGGCGGGGGTAACCTCGTGCCAAAGGCGTTTTTAGTGCCTCACCATGCGTATGATAGTCTTGTATGTTTGTGCAATTACGGCGGACTCGTAAAAATTCCCCAAAAGGAATCGAGTCTTTTGGCACACTGGATGGAAGCTTTGATGCTGTAGGATAGTGTTCTTTGCGGTAGCCTTTCTAAAAAAACTCACTTGTAGTCCATCATTTGACCCTTGAATGACAATATCAAGGAATTCAACCTGTATGGAACTCCAATGGCCCGTGAATTTCAGGTTCCTATCGCTGGCATTAAGCCAGGCAATGAATTCTTGTAAGGTGTCATTATCTCCCGTCCAAATAAAAAGATATCATCGATAAAACGCCTCCAGGTACTCACATTCTCAAAAAGGGGGCTGCCTCATTAAAGATGTTACGAAGTTCCCACTCACCCATATAGATATTCGCGATACTGGGCGCACAAGAAGCTCCCATGCTGGTGCCCTTGATTTGTTGGTACACCTGACCATTAAAATCGAAAAAAATTATTCAGCAAGACTATTTCCAGACACTCTAATATAAATGTATCTGATCTGTCACCTGGAATTCTGTTCAAAGAGTTTCCACCGCCTGTAACGCCTGACATTGAGGAATATTGGTGTACAATGCCTCAATGTCAAGCGTTACCAAGACGTTAGTATGCTGGTCAAATGGCATCCCTTCAATCTTTTCGATGATATCTCCTGTATCGCGAATGAATGAGTCATAGTTCTTAGTTAAGGGGCATAGAAAGGTGTCGACATACTTTGAGAGCGGTTCTGTACTAGAACCTATGGTGGATATAATCGGGCGCAGTGGGGGATCAGATGTACTTTTGTGGGTTTTAGGAACCCCATACAACGCCGGAACTGTTGGACATGATTTATTCAGAGACTGATATTCCTGCTGACAAATAATGTTCTGTTCTAACGCCCTGTCAGTCACTTCTAAAATACGCAAACTCAATCTACTCAATTCTCTGGGGTGCGATTTTCTATAGTGTTCCTGTACTGACAACATAGTTAGAATTTTCTCATTGTAGTCGGACTTATTCATTACTACTATTCCCCCGCCTTTGTCACAAGGCTTAATGATGATAGTGTTGTTGTTTTTAATACTCATCAATGCATGATGATCTTGTAGAGATAGATTATGCTGATGATGTTGGGGATATTTAGTCATACGTTGTATTTCCTTCAACACAGTCTTTTCAAATATATCAACCTCCGGCCCCACCATATCTAAGGTGGGGGTGAAGGTGGAGGGCGGTTTACACTGAGAAAGATTTTCTGCCTGATGTTCCACTGGTCTACCCAAAAAGAATTTTTTTAGTCTGACCTTTCGGAAAAAAGAAAAAATGTCTTGATGTAGTTGAAATAAATTAGGGCTAGTACTAGGAACAAACGATAACCCTCTCCCTAATAATGAAATTTCTTCTTGTGAAAAATTCACAGATGAAAGATTGAAAATTGGTATTGAATCATCCGTGTTCCTAGGTGGGTTAAGTGACCCCTCTACGACCTCCAATATTGTTGGTTGCGCGTCTTTAAGTAAGGTTGTGGATGTTGTGGGGTCATTAATGCTTGCTGGTTCTCTCTCTCTTGTCCCCACCGCCTGTTCCGCCCCCAGTACTGACCCCGTGGTAAAAAAGGGGGCTGTCCCCGATAGGGTTGCTGATATGTTTGCCTCCCTCTATTAGATCTATTGAAGTACTGTGCTTCCTCTGTACTCTGAAAATGATCTGTATCGGAATCAGATGAATAGGTATCTGAGAAATTTATCACCGTCCTTCTATTATTTCTACCATGGTTCTGATAGGTAGAACCCTGATTCCAATCTTGATAATAGGTGTTATTTAAGTACGGGTAAGCCCTCTCTTGGGTGTACCATTTCACATCTTTTCTAAGCTTGTCAGTCTTCCTGTTGGTCAAATATTCTTCAAATTCTTTCATGTCTGCACTTACTTTTTCTAACCTTGCTTTTGCTTCATCAAGTGCTGTAGCTTGTTTTAATTTTTCTTCTAGGTCTTTAATTTCTTGGCAAAGGACCGCCATGACTTCCCTCGCTGTTTCTATTATTAGGATCATCCAGTCCCTGGAGCAGCGGTTCGCAATATGTGACCACCGCTCCAGGAACTTGCGTATCTCCACAAAAAGGGCCGGTACATTGCGGACCCTTAAGCCAGATGGAATAACACCTGATCGCAAATATTCCAACATGTAGTGTGCATGAGACTCCATTCGCTTAAGTTTCTTTCTTAGATTTAACAAATTATTCCATTCAGAATCATCCCCGCTATAGTTAGTAGAAGGGCCTTCACTGGAGATCACTTGACCCATAAGTGTGGAAAAATCCTCATCCGAGAATCCAAACGTCTTAAGGTTCTCCATATGGAATTGAATTCAAGTAGAGATATGTGTAATGTTAGTGACACCCGAAAAGTTACGTCATATAAGTGAAAAGTATATATTGAAACACACCACCAAAGAGATATCATACGCACGTGACGTGCTCCAATGGTCTGAACAGGTACAAAACCACAAGTGTTAAAATAACACAATCCCACAGTTAAACAACCGTGAACAATATGTGAAAACAAGGGACCCCCTCTATCAAACAATAAGGTCTGGGAGTAAGAGGGGAAAAGCAACCATGTATTTTTACTAGGAAATACTCCCCTTTGACCTGTATTTCTTCCAAAAGAATTAATCCACTCTGGGTAAACAACCAAACAGAATATATCAAAAATGCATACGGTTATTGAAATTGATTTATTATTCTTAATAGCATCTTATTCCTTTGTAAAGCAAAAATCTTTTTGAACATAATATTTTACATGTATTAACAAAACCTACATCAATATTTTTAATTTCTTTTTTCTTTTTGTTAAAAATAAAACATGGAATGAATAAATAAATACATTTAATAGCCCCTGCACAACACACCTAAACTTATACCCCAAGCATTCACTCTACACAATCGTTCACAATCATACAAGACACATGTACTCATCCGGATAAACGGGAAAACAAACAGATATAACTAGTTTTCACAGCTAGACAATTTTAGAGGTCTGGACACACGAGATCGACGCGCGTTTCGGTGGGCTAACACAATTTGTGAACCACCTTCATCAGGACCTTGTCCAAATGGGGTACAGAGTCACACAGTCAACTGAGCCAAGGGGACCTAAAGAACAAAGCAAATAAACTGTTTTTACCCCTTTGTTTTTAGAAAACAATATTCTTACCATTTTTACTTGTCTGCCCAGAGAAAACTTTTTTTTTTTAAAACACCTAATGTCTATACCTGAACAAACCAAATCAGCCCACACCGAAAGGTTTTAGTACAAATTATTAATACTGTGAGAAGATTGCTTACGAGCAAGTCTCATTATGAGTCCTTGCTCCATCAATAGCCATTATGGAGCCAATAGCCATTACATAATTTTTAGGTCGAGCCTACAGCACTTGTGCTATAGGATCATCTATTGTATATACTTTGTGGGCTCTGGGCTCTGGAGTATTGCCACAGAACTTGTCTGTTTCCGTTTTTTTGCTTTCTGCTTAGGAACTTTTTTCACCATTTTTTCAGTGGCTACATGCGTGCCTTTATTTTTTGATCTCTGCTTCACCAGCAGTGACAGCGTTGGTGCAGAAAAGTTCTTGTGTCCGTGGTATTACTACACCATCCGTGCCCCTCCAGAGACCTGGTGCACGCTCGGGCCCACCTCTTCGGCTCAATCCACCCGCACCCCTCTCATTGTGGACCGAGCCCAGCTCCCGACCTCCAAACCTAGCATCAGCAGTGCCGACGCCTTGCTGCCTCCTCCTTGCTGTTCCCTAGCCCATTATGTCACCGCTTTGAAGGAACACCAGCGTTTTCAATGAGCCCTGGCATTGTTGACACCATGTTCTCACTGGCGCCGCCGTGCAGGATCACATAGGAGCAGGCTGTGGCCCAGGAGCAGCAGCAGGTGGCAGAGTAACAGGGTTCGGCTAACCCCCCCATACCCTTGCTTCAGCAGCCGTTTCCTCCTACTTTATATTATACGCGGGGCTGCATAAAAACAACAGTGTCCACTTCTCCTGCTCTGCTCTGGCAGATGTCCCCCCCTCTCTCTTTCTTCCTATTCTTCCTATTCCTCTTAGTCCCTCTCTTTCTGTATCTGCTACGCTCCTCCTCACTTACTGAAAATCGTGACTTCAAGAAACAGCTCTTACCCTCTCTTTTCTCTCCTTTCCTTCATTCGTTACCCTGTGAAATGGAACCAAAAAAAGAAAGAAACACTTTTGCTGGAAATGTCGTCATTTTCTGTCATTTTACTATTCCAAAGTGCATCCAGGGGAGAGAGAGAAATAAAGTTTCAAAATACGAAAAGTAACTAAATAAAGTAAGACAGAGTGGTTGCAAAGTGACCAGATTGGTTTTATTCACATCCAGACACATTAGCGCCACTTTACAGAGTTTGCCAGTGAAGGGCTACTTTCGTTTTCTTGTCTTTCTGTGGACAACATCATTTTCCCCGGGTGGGAAAGTGCACCATTCCTGGAGGTCCTGCAATACCAGGTTGATGTATGGAGTAGAAAACGTTTAATGTGATCCTTTTCAGCTGTTTTCCTTATTTTAGTTTATAAGTGTACCGCGGCTCTGTGTTCAGGGATGTGGTCTTTTTAAATCAAAAAGCTTACGTTTTGACAGTATCCACTGTCCACTCCTCCTACTCTGCTTCGGGCAGCTGTCCCCCCTCTCTTTCTTCCTCTTGCTTGTATTCCCTCTCTTTCTCTTTCTGTCTCACTTGCTGAAAACCGTGACTTCAAGACATGGCTCTTAGCCTCTCTTTCCTCTCCTTTCCTTCATTCGTTCCCCTGTGAAATGGATCCAAAAAAAGGAAAACACTTTTGCTGAAAATGTCGTCTTTTTCTGTCATTTTTTTTATTCCAAAGTGCAGCCACTTTGGTTTTCTCGTCTTTCTGTGAACAACATTGTTTTCCCCTGGTGGGAAAGTGCACCATTCCTGGCGCACCTGCAATACTTGGTTGAAGTGTGGAGTAGAAAATGTTTAATATGATCCTTTTCAGCTGTTTTCCTTATTTTAGTTTATAAACTGTGTACCGCAACTCTGGGTTCAAGAATGTGGTCTTTTTAACCCATACTGCTTACGTTTTATAAGCAATGGACATTGAAACAGGTCACTTCCGGGCCCTGTAGTCATATCCTTAACTTTTCAGGCAAAAACACTCACTGATTTCTGAATAATGAGTGTAAAAACGTTAAGGTAACCATGTTGTTCTTGCTTACATTTCACATGTTTTACTTAATCTTGCATTCCCTGTGAGTGTTTGCTTTTTCCAGGATATTACTTTTTTTTCAGGCAGCATATTACTCTTGTCTAGTGCATAAGTTGAATTGAGTCGCATCCAGGTGTTTATAGTAGGGCACAATTGGGTTGTAGCTGAAGGCAATGCACGTTTCTCTCACTGGGGGACAGGATGTGGCACCAACTCAGCACCGCATCAGCGCAGCACCAGTCAGCATCACTCAGCACTACTTCTACATCACTCAGCTGCACCACCGCAGCATCACTCAGCAGCACCTGAGCTCCACCACAACACCACCATAGCACCACCACAGCATCACTCAGCCCCAGCGCAGCACCATCTCAGCACCAGTGCAGCACCACCTCCGCACACACGTTGCACCAGCTCTGCACCAATGCAGCACCACCTCACTACCAGCACTGTTTATGGTCGTCGTCCCCCATAACAAAAAAAAACTATAACAAACAAGCATTAGAACAGTCAGGAAAAATTGGCCAGCATTGCAAGAACAAAAAAACTAGTCAACATTTTTTATGTTAATTCTTTTTTCAATAGGGTCATTCAGCTCTACATAATATCTTCTTGGTTATATATAAAATAACAAAAATGCTTACAAAGCTTTATTATTATAACTTTTCAACATGCTGCACAGCTGCCGCAATGCTCTACACCACAGCTTAAAGACATTGGCAAAGCCAATAGCTCTGGCTGAACACTTATAAGGTCCCAAAGGTGAGACATATTAGCTATGCCAATACTTGTTAAAGTGATGTAACCATTTCTCCCACTTCAAGGAAGGTTAGTTGGGATTGCTAAAAACACAATTGGTGGATTTCCACACGTGACAGACATGTTTAAATGTAAACCAGATTATAACTGTGTCAAAATGTGTTAAAACAAGTCAAAAACAACATACAATGCTGAAAAGTACTAAAACTGAATAAAAAGATGTGCACATCACGGAGATGAACACAAAAATATTGATGGTAAAATTATTAAATAGATGTGATATACTTCTGTTGTATGTTAAAATGTATGTGCATCGCATGTAGATTATACAAGTTTAGTGAAGATTATTGTGATTCGCATCCAAACACAAAGCACTGCAAGCGCTGTCCATGTGGTGTGCCAATCACCGTAGATACAAGTGATCGACATCCAAAATTATGTACACTGCTCGCAGCAATGTTTTTGTCCCCGTTTGTATATTAGAGAATGGGACTCCTCCAAATCACTAAAAATGGCCGCCGTGCGTCATCACGCACACAACTGGGTCTTTACTAAAGGGAGTAGAGCTTGAGGCAAGTGAAAAACAATATGTCCGCCGAACTGTGTCATTAAAGAAAGAGGCTCTTTTCAAGAGGAGGGAGAGCCTGTTTCCAAACAAAGGCTTTGCTCTCTAGAGGAATTTGAGCATACAAACTTCAAGCGGCCGTCCTGACCCGCACCGGACTCCGCACAAGGCCCAAAATTTCCTCAAGCTCTCCCACAAGGTCTCCAAGACCAGCCAATGGCAAATTCTACTGCAACGCTATAACCTCCAAGCCTGGAAAGATCTCTCCTCACATCGATCCTCATGGTGAGTAGACAATTTGATGTTGAGGTGAATGCCATGAACTACTTTCATCCAATGCTTAGATGCTCCCTCTGGGTTCTTTCTAATCATTGCCAAAATATATGGTAGGGTCAAGGAAGCACATATACACGCAAATGGTATAAATAAGAAGAAGCTGTTTATTGGAGAATCCAAGCGACCTCACAGCAAGATCCAACTGATAACTCTAGACTCCAGAACTTGGAATGTTCTACGAACAACAACAAAGCCCAACCAATAGGACACAGGATAATTACATTACTGTTAGATATGTTCATACAGGTAAACATGAATGGTACCAAATACAGAATGTACAAACAGCCCGTGCTATAGCTTACCACTCAGTCATAGTTACCCGTATAGTCCTTGGAAAAGCTATGAAGCAATTTTCCTTTACCTAGAAGCAAACCTAATATTGCCTAAATATGCACAATGTGAATTAGAACCTTGGCCTTAAATTGACATGATTAGAAATGTTGTCATAACTGCAGAATATTCTAGTTTAACACATGTATTATGTTATAAGCAACATTTTGTTAATTAAATGTCATGAACATGAAGTGATAGTACTTTAATAAGTTTACTTTTAGGGCCCAGTCTGTGCTATCAGTTTTCTGGTAGCAGAGAAATGGTTTTAAATGTTTGGAGCAAGGAGCTATAAATAATTAACCATGTTAGAATAAATTACCTGAATCCTGGAATCCAATGCCCGAAGCTTAAGGAGCTGACAAGGTGCAATTTTCTAAGGCGGTGCTGTTTGGAGGTGTGAGTATTAATAGGGTGATGCAACGTCTATTGTAATTGTGTTTACCGTTGTGTTATTGAGTTGAGAGTAAATGGTTTGATGAAAGAAGGTGTTTATTATTTCTATGAGAAGAGACTGAAGAATTTAGACTCGGCGTAGTGTAAGATCCTATGATAAGAAATGATTGAGACAAGTGTAGAAGAAATTTGAATAAGCCATCGTCGAATGGTATTTCTTGTTTGCAGAGATTTTGTGGTGTAGAGTCTGAGGTACCATCACCTACACAATTGAGATAGAAATACTAATAATCTGTTATGGCTGTCTAATATTGATTGATGTTTGCAGAACCTAATTGTACAAACAGGGGAAGCTCCATTGTTTAGAGTGATTTCACGCTGGTCAAGAATTCACTTGTGAATGAATTTTCTGTGTGTATGATAAAAGTTGGAAGGTATAAAACCATTAATATTACGGTTGTTGAATTGCTATTATTTCCTTTAGAAAAGCAAACAAGAATTCATATATGTTTTGTTTTATGTTTTGTGAAGTTCTTTTGTGGTTTATGTAAGTATGAGAGAAATTGTAAAGGAGGGTGAACTGTTGCAGGGAGCAAGAACATACGTCATAGGGGCATATTCTCAAGGACTCATCGCCGAGTTAGCGGCACTTTATCGCAGCCAAAGTGGCGATAGAGTTATCGCCCCATTCACAAGCTGGTGCTAACAGCCGATACCGCCAGTTTACCTGCGATAGCAGCAGCAAAAAACATCGCCACGGATGACACCGGCAACTAACGCTAATGAGATGCAGAGTATGCGTTCCTGTGCAAAAAGCCGCGAAAACACCACCTCGCAATAGTCTCAATGACCAGCCAGATCGGCGATAAGAACCCAAAACACGCGATAAGGCGTGTTAGCAGCAGGGATTTAACACCTGCTCTTACCTGGTGTTAAGTCGGACGACAACCTGCACCACATAAGGGAGCCCAGACCAGAGCCACACCTGAAGAACAACAGATGCCATGGAGCTACTGATCATGCAGCACGGAGCCCCAAGAGGGCCACAACACCCACCACCACCACACCCAGGCCCGCCACCCCCCCCCCCCCCAGATCCCCCCACATTCCCTCCACCCGGACTACCACAGAGGCAGCGCAGACAAAGACAGCGGACCGTCAGAAAACGCACCAGCCTCACAGACTTAACACCAGAGGATGTTATTGCCCACCACAGGCTCAAAAGGACAACCATCCTCCGCATCCTGACCATCATTGCCCACAGGCTGACGGTACCAACACAGCGGACAACCAACATCCCTCCGTAGACAAAGCTGCTGGCTGTGCTGCACATGTTGGCCTCTGGTACCTTCCAACCAACAACTGCCAGAGTCGGAGGAGTCTCACAGCCAGCCGTATCAAAGTTCCTCACACCTGTCTCGGATGCCATCACCGTTACTACCCACACACTGCGCAGGAACAGCTGGAGACCAAGCAAGGCTTCTACGCCATAGCTGGCTTCCCGCACGTGTTGGGGGCAATCGACTGCACACATGTACTCCTCGTGCCCCCTGCCGCCACTGCACACAATTACCACAACAGGAAGCACATGCATTCCATCAATGTGCAGGCAATAGTGGACCACCTGGGACTCTTCACCAATGTTGTCGCCAACTACCCAGGCAGTGTGCATGATTCCTTCATCTTCCAACAGTCCATCATCAACCAGCGCTTTCAGGATGGCACCTATGGGAATGCCTTGCTCGTTGGTAAGTACCAAATGAACACACCACACACCTCAACTCCACAGTTATGCAACTCCCGACTCTGGGAATGCACATGTTACAAACCCACATACAACATGCCAAACAACATGCCCACATACCAGACACGACAGCACAACTTACTGTGGTAACCTGGGCCAGCCATGTACACAAGCCATGAACGGCATGGCACCTCAGCCACACAATAGCAGAATGTGGGGAGAGGTGGGAAGCAGGCATGTGCGAAGGAGACAAGTGACGCATGAATGAGAATGTGCACAATGCCAAGTGTGGCGTGGATGTACTGGACAGACTGCAGTATGCAGACCACAGGCATGTCAATGTCGACAAATACTGCTGGTATCTGGAGTGTAGAGGACAGTGGACACAACCATGTTACCCCAGGCAGTGGGTAAGACCTTGGACATGTAGCTTTGTCGTCCCCCCTCAATGCGTAAGAGGGGTGTACTGGGCCAGCGTACGCAAGTACAGCATATGGGTGTGAATCATCATCCCTGGGCTCTGGGCGTGGTTCATTTCTGGGCTGGACAGGAAACCAACTGATGCGTGTGTCTCTGTTGCAGTGTCTGCACCACACGGCCCACAATCGACAATGTTGCATGCACCCGGAGGACGCCCGCGCACAAAGGGATTGTACAAGGAGCACAAGGCCTCTCGGGCTCTTGGCTCATGCATGCCAACTGTTGTGTGTGTATCGCCATTGGTGCACCATGAGCCTAAGGCCTAGCCTCAATTGCAGCGCGAAAGCCACATCACATTTCCAGAATGCAAGCAGTAGTCAGACTAACATTAGGGATGAAAGCTCCTTTGTCTCAATACAGAAGGCGGAAGGACATCTGCTCCTCCGACCTTGGTCTTGCATGCGGCAAGCACCCCCTGAGAGAGATACCATATCAGATGATGACGACTCCCACACTACGCACAGCGCAAATGAAAGTCCAACGTATCCACACCCCACACACAGAAGTTCTTGCTCGAGGTACTCTTGCATGGAATGCCCTTGACACTTACGTACACAACAACCCATACGTCCAAACATTGAACACACATACGACTCATTGCTCCGAGCTGTGGCATATAATCCACATAACTGCCGCAGGTCAGAAGAGTGCCGTTTCTACGAGAGCCACCAACGCAATGGCAGAACATCCCGGGCGCATGCACAAAGCCTGTCACGTGGAACTGTACCGTGTCCGAATGCTGCCTGTTCTTGTCTGATGCATTGTTCTGCATGTTGTGGCCCTTGTCTTGCCCGTACTGACACGCACATGGCAATAAAGTCTACGCAACTTCACTAGTGTTCAACTGTGATGAGTGTTGATTAGAATGACAAATCGTGTGCCTCAATGAGCATTGTCCGTACACAGGGAGGGACTGACTGACGCATTTCACTTAGGGGTGAGTCCCTATTGCCAGCTCCACCTCTGTGTGCCAGACATAGTGGTTGGGATAGTTGCTGATAGACCTGTGCTCTTACGTGTCTTCAGCAATGTGAGTATGGTGTCCATATTCTTGCCATGTGTATCAATGTGATCCATCACTACAGGCTATGTCCACCCAGTTGTGTGTGAGTAGGTATGCGAAGAGATGTTCTGTTGTCAAATGTGATGGTGGACACTACTTTGGGCCTGCCAACGACTTTGACATCTCATACCCACCCCTATTTCTAACATTGCGTGGGGCAAAGCTGAGAAATTGCGCGATTGTTGTTTCAGAGCAATGAGGCCACAGCTAGTGCACACATTCCCAGTCATCTCACTTCCTATGTGTGTCACGGTCACACACGCGCATTGCTTTCATTTCCCAGGGTGTACCTTTTTGGGCAATCAAGGTCCTTACATTCATCCGTACTTTCATACTTGAAAGATTATGGACATGACACATCTGTGTGTATTTGAATGATTTATTCACATTCGGTGGAGTGTCGGAGCGTGAGCAGTACATGGCCATGCAAACCCCACATTACATTGTAGCCCAGTGGAAGGCCAGCCAGAGTCATTTAGGGATTGACAAATACATAGGAGGAGGAAGAGTACAGTCCGCAGTCTGATTGCTGTGTAATTGGTAAGCAAACAAGATATGGCAGTCCATGTCGAGGTCCAAGGTGAGTGTTGCAGAGTGTTTCGGGGGACAGTGGGAGGTGTTGTTACAGGGCATGATGCAGAGGGCAGAACCAAGCTGAAACAGGGCATATGGCGGAGAAGAATGCTACTGGCTCCTTCTTACTACAAAGGTGGAATCACCCGCATCTTCGTCCTCTATGTCATCTGTCTGACATGTGGATGCTGATGTTTGGTCTGCAGCACTGTGTGCCACTGACACATCAGGGGCCGGAGATGTGTGTGTAGGGGGACCAGCAGCATTCATCAGCGACTGCCTTGGTGGCAGCAATGCGATGATGAGGATCTGCAGGGCATGGTAGATCCCAACAACTTTTCGCCGGTGTGCATCCGTGGCAGACATTCTTTTTTTTTTTTACAGAGTTTTATATAGCGCGAACTTGACCCGAATCGGGTATCAGAGCGCTTTACATAGCACCAGTTGCATTACATGAGGACACATTCATTTTTGTTAGGCACGGGGAGATTAAGTGATTTGCCCAGAATCACAGGATGTTCAGCGTCATTGCCGAGACTCGAACCCAGTTCCCCAGATTCGAGGTCGACCGCCCTAGCCGTTAAGCCAACTCCTCTCCCCGCATGCATCCGCTCCATGTTCTCCATTATCCTCAGCATCTGTGCCAACTCTCGGCTGACATCGCTGAGGCCACTCTGACTAGGCAGTTGTTCTCCTCTCAGAGTCATGACTCCAGCTATGTCGGGCATGGATTGTTGGACATCATGGAGTGTACTGTGGGTGTCCGTTAGGGAGTGTAAGTGGTCCCTGATGGGACTTAGACACCCACGTATGTCATCTAGTTTGGCTGCCATGAGGTCGAACCCCACCCGCACCTGTTCAGCCACCTCCTTCTGGCAGTCTAACACATGTCCTTGGAATGCGATGTGTTCTTCGGTGAGGTGCTGGGAGCCAGCCGTGGTGGTGGGTGCTTCCTGCTGTGTGGTCTGTGCAGGGGGTGGGGTCTCCTCGATGCAGCTGGGCTGCCCTGCTCATGGAGGTGGGTTGCCGTAGCTGTCCATGAGCTGTTGTAGGGCATCGGTGTCGAAGGTGTGGAGGTCCTCTTTATCATCACTGATGAGTTGTCTGGTCTGCTCTGCAGGAGGTGTTGATTGTCCCTCTGCACTGTGAAGGGGAGATGCATTTTAACATTGTGTTGACATGTATGTTGACGCATTGTTCAAGTTTACATACAGACTGCATAGCAATGTACATTGTGACTGTTTGGGAGGAGCTGACTATTTGATGCGGGACAGTGGACATTTGCACTACATCACGGATGTGAGGTTGTACACGTACATTATCATCTCACAGTTTCCTGCTATGCCAAATATGATTGTCCAGTTTCTACGCACAAGCGGGACCAGTTGTGTCCTCTGTTCTGTAGTGTAAGTGTTGCACTTTGTACCACATTGTCGTCAATGTTGGTGTGCAGTCATTGCTATGTGTGTGTGCTGCATTGTGGGAGAGTCGCCCCTGCAGCTGTGATTTTGCTGCCCCTTAGCCCTTTGAGGCGGTGTGCCTTTGTCTTCTGTGCTTCTACAGTGCTGAGATGTTGCAGACTTGGCTAATTTTGCCTCGGGTTCGTATTTTGGACTCTTGGGCATGGTTTATCCGCAGAGGTGTTGTTGACGTCAGGGGTTTTTGTGCACGTGGATGTGTCAGAGTGTGACCTGTCCCTTTACGGATCTGTTCCACACTCAGCCACCTCAGTGTCATGGCGTGCACCATGTCATGATGATTGGACTGCAGCCATGCTGTTAGTCATGCGGTGTCACTTGCATTGTCAGTGTGGCTCACAGACATGCAGCTTTGCTGGTTTAGACACGTGTGCATGGGTTGGTTGTGAGCTTGGTGCTGTGTGGGGAGGGACCTCTTTGTGCCCATAGTGGACGGGGGCCTACTTGCTGTTTGTATATGTGCTGCAGTGTGCCAAGGCGATCAGGGACATGATCCAGAGTCATTGTGGGTGTGCAGTGTGCTCTACTTAATTGTGCATGTGTGCCATTGTGCCCTTCTCCCCCCGTCCCTGTTCGGTACTCACCCTGGTGCTGTTGTGTCAGGTCATGTCGAGCAGTGTCCGGACCCCCAACTCCTGCCACCGTCTCCCCACTGATGGCAGTGGCCACCATTTCCTCCATCTCATCCAGCTCCTGGTGTTCGGCTGGACTGCCACCTCCAGTCTGCATTGCTGCCTGATGGTTGTCAGCGAGTTTCTTCTTGGTTTTGCGCTTCGCATCATTCCAGCGCCTCTTGACCTCTCCAATTGTCCTCCTCCTCACTTCGACTACATTCACCTTGTCCAGGATGGACTGCCATGTTGCATTTTTATTTGCCAATGACACGTTGGTGGTGACGAACAGTTGTTGGTGGTGTTCTATCACCTCCGTGATGATGATCCTGTTTTCCTGCGGACTGAACCTTGTCTTCCTCGTCTTCTTCTCCTTGCCCTTCTGTGACCCCGAGGTCCCAGGCTGGTCCTCCTGGGGGCTTGTGGGGTTCTGGTCGTCCTCTGTACTTGCTCCGGTTTCCTCCATGGTGCTACGCAGTTTTAATTATTTTGTTTGGGTTTTTAGGTGCTTTTGTAGTGCATTTTCCCACATGACGCGTGGGAATTGCAGGCCTGTCGCTGGTTATCGCTGCTTTTTTTATCGCGGTTGGCCACATCGCAACTTTTTTCGCATTCGTGTTTCGTGTTTTTTCGGCGTCGCGTTATTTTTAACGCGGTCATTTAGCGTGTTGTCGTGGGACTATCGCATGGTGCCGCCGGGTTGAGAATACAACGTTAACACGGCGGTATTTTCCTGCTATAGACTGCGATGTGCAAAGTTGCGTTAAGCTAATTTTGCGATAATTATCACACGTTCTTGAGAATATCCCCCATAGTGTTTTATGCTGAGATTGGTCAGCTGGTGTGCTTTAGCGCTGGGATTGGTTGGTGACGTCAAGTTGCCGCACTGTGATAGGTCAGCAACTTTGTGAATGCAGCATTTGGATTTGTTAACAGGAGTTTGATAAATAACAATGGAGACAAGACTGGAAGAGAAAAAATTGACGTTTACAGAAAAGAATCATAACATTGAACTATGAATTATTTACTTTACGAGTTTTGTGAAAACATTAAATTGTTTGAAGGAGTTAAGAGTTTTCTGAGAGGAGATGTCACAGTTCTGATACGGAAAGGAGAAGAGGCACCTCCTGAGGGTACGCCTGCACTGCTTTATGTTAACTGAAGTGGGATTAGATATATGTTTATGGCTTCGTAATTGGGCCAAATTGACTGAGAAAGAGGGTCAATTGAGATTTCCAAAGTATGGGCATTTTTAAATAAGAATTATTGACAAATTAAGGGATAAATTATGTGAGATGAATCCACCACCTAGATCTAAACAATTTGAATCTTTAAGCATGTGGGAAAAGGCTGCAAGAGGCAATGAGAGAGAAAAATACCAGAAAAGGACAAAGAGAGCAATGTGTTATTTTGCAGATACTTGTAGGCATGAGGAACAGCGTAGATGGAGGAAAGTCATAGTCAAGGGCACTAGATTATATCCAGCAACTTCTACCAAAATGCAGGAGAAGGGGAAGAAGAATACTAAAAAAAATGAAAAGGAGGGAAAAGAGGACAAGAGTGAGACAGATAGCGATTCAGGAGATGATATATTAGAAGAGATGTTAGTTGCACAACCACTGCCTTCTGCAACTACGACTGATAGTTCTGGAAGTAGTGCCTCAGCAAGCAGTACAGTAGTGACAGCTCCAATAGAAACTCTAGTGGTACAAGATGAGAGACCACTTCAAATATTGCCGATTGCCCCAACACAAGTTGCTCAGAGACAGATTGATCCTCCACCTGTGGTAAATCCACCTGTTATACATGTACCGGTGCAAGCACCACAAGTAGTCACTGTTCAGACAGTGGCTAGAACAGCTGCAAATGCCCCAGTAAACATTAATCTGACCCCAGAGATACAAGGAGCTGTAGGAGGTTTGCCTGTGTCAGGATTTGTCCAGACTTCTCAAAATTCACAGATTGTTGTTTGGAGACCACCTCAGACAGTTCAAGCCTTTATGACACCAATGACCCAGGAGGAAACTAACTTGATGAAGATGGAGTTTTTCCACCATGGTTTGAGGAAGCTGTAGGTATTAAAAAGACAGAAGGCTCAGTGCAAATGACTAGTCCAGAACCTGAGAAGGAGAGGGCATTGAATATCCCAAGTTTAAAAATTGAACTAGAGGAAATAATTAGGGGATGCTTGAATTTAGAATTTGAGTACGTATCAGGAAAAATAATTAATTTACCTATGTAAAGAAATTACAAGACGAGCGGTAATTATACATGAGAAATTGATTGAATTGGTCCAGAAATATGATGTTAATATTCCAAAAAGCACTCCTTACCAGAAGAGTTATAGGGATACAATTCGATAATATAGTAATTGAAAACAGGTCCTACAGGAATGCGAGTACACATTACTGAATTAATAAAATGTATTAATAAATGTAGCGATTTTGAAAAATGGGAGAACAAATGTGCAAAGTTACATGAACAGAAAAAGAAACCACAAGAAATAGGAAAGGAAACTAAGGAGCCAGATGAAAAAGGAGCTTCAGCTTATCAATTCAGAGAAATCGCGGGAGGAATGTATGTTCATGTGCCTTGGAGCAGAGGTGATCTTGCAGCATTTATGAACAATTTCCCAAAATTGAGAGACAAATCTATACAGTGCAACACACAAGTTTATCGATTTGTGAAAATTTCAAAGGCATTATGGACTGATTTGGATACATTATTTGATATTGTGGTACCAAGTGATTTGTGGGCTGAGTGTAAGACTACTGTGCAAAGGCCACGTGATGAGCCACCAAGAGATGCACGTACTAAGGCGCTATCTCCTGTAGTTAGGGAGAAATTTGAAGCAGTGATTATCTTTCTGAAAGGCAGAGTGTCACCAAAGGACTTAGATTGGTTGAAAATTAATCAAACCAGCCAAGAAGTAAAATAACCAGTTCATGAGTATTATGAACATTTGTTGCAGGTGTTTCAGCCGCACAGTGGAAGAGACTACCCTGAGGGAAAGGACATGGGGATTTTTGTATCCCAGTTTGTAGTGGGATTTAGACCAGATATCAGTTCCCATATAGCACAAAGTGTAATCTGTTGGCAGAATAAGTCACTTAATGTGATCCCGTGATATACAAAGTATTGCAGTGACGAATTAGAAATGAAGCAGAAAAAGATTAAAGAGAAATTTATGTTGACACAAACGAAATTGGTGCAAAAAGGTTTCAAGAATTCTTCTTTTGCAGGAAATCAAGGAGGTATGCAAGGTATCATTTTTCCACAGTCTGGTTCCCTGGGAAATTCTGGAGGATTTGGTATTTCACAGCGTAGAGACAGAGGTGTACCTATTGAATGGAGGTTTCAGCATTGAAGAAAATTACTCCTTATCACATCTATCACAAGGCCGGACATTGGAAGAGGGAATGTAGATTTAATACTGATAATGCACACAGACTTGTGCCTTTGCAGAGGGCAGTTCACATGCAAAATATGCCAGTACAGCAGATGCAAGTGCCAATGCAAAAACAAGTCCCGATGATACAGGTTCCACAGGCTCAATTGATCCCACAAAATATGGGAAACCCAAAATTCAATGTGAACCAGATGCCAAAAGCAACACAAATTCCTTCCAGAATATAAATCAAAATACATTCCAACGGTTCTCTAATGTAGGTCAAAATACTTTTCAACAATTTCCTGTTTTCGAGAGTGATGGTTCAGGCTCTGATAATTCTGTATGATTGGGCCTGAGAGCAGGGGCATAGCTAGGCCTCAGGCTGCCCGTGGCGGCCCCTGCTTTTGCCGCCCTCGGCAAAATGATAGAAGAGCGGGGGGTGGGGTGGTGGTGTTAGCGGCCGTGGCCGATTCTTGCGGCCGCAACGGCCGCAGGTAAGAGCGGGTGAAGGGGGGCCGCCTGCCGCCCCAAAACTCATGCCGCCCCCATCGCCCACCCCTAGCTACGCCACTGCCTGAGAGGAGAGGAAGATTGTGTTCTTGGCGCGGTCTTAGAGGTAGACCAGAGTGGTCCCTTTGTAGATGGTGAAAGAAATGGCCACATGTATCATTTCTGATAGACACTGGTGCTTCCAGATCCACTGTTAGAACTGTGGAAGTCCCAGACCTACTTGTCTCAGGAAAGAAAATCCAAGTTGTAGGAGTTTCAAATAAACAAATTACCAATTCAATTGCAGAGATGGCCCTGTAAAAATAGGCTCATTTGAGGACAATCATCAATTTGTCATTTGTGACACAAGTCCAGTAAACTTGTCAGGGAGAGATTTATTGTGCATGTTAAACTGTACAATCTACTACTCACCAGATGGTGTGGAATAACAGGCACACGATGAAGATGTAGAATTCAAAATGATCCAAATAAAGACAGCTGTAGATTTGTTCTCATTAATGCGACTAAAGAATTACCTGCTGATTTGAGAGAAACAGTGAACCCAGAAGTGTGGGATTTCACAAGAAAAGACATTGGATTGATTAAAGGAGTAGAACCAGTCCAGATTACCATAAAGGCAAATGCCGGGTTCCAAGAACCCCGACCGTACCATCTGCTCTCTAAAACAATTGCAGGAATTACGCCTGTAAAAGAAGACATGACACAGAAAGGAATTTTGAGGGAATTAATTGGGAATTTATGTAACTCTCCGATCATGGGTTTACAAAAACCCAATGCAAAATATTGAATTGTGCAGGACCTGGGGAAAATTAATGAGATAGTTGTCCCGTGGTACTATTGTTTCAGATTCCTTCTAATGCAGAATAGTTTACAGTCATTGATCTCTGCCAGGCTTTCTTCTCAGTGCCATTGCATGAAGATAGCCAGTTCCTTTTTTCATTTGTGTTTCAGCAGAGTTTTGGCATGGTGCCGTGTCCCACAAGGGTATACAGAGAGTCCATTGATTTTTAAACAGATCTTTAAAAAGAATCTGGAGTCATTACAGATGCCCTATACATCAGTACTTGTGCAGTAGATTGATGATCTATGTGTGGCATCAGAGACACGAGAATCTTGTAAACAAGATACCATTGCTTTGTTAAATCATTTGGCTGAAAACAGACATAAAATGTCACCAGGTAAACTGCAGTACTGTCAGAAAGAAGTTCAATATCTGGGACACATAATTGAAAAGGGAGCTAGAAAGGTGTTACCAGAGAGAGTGGAAGCAATTCTTCAGATAAATCCTCGAACACAGAAGGAAGTCAGAATGTTTCAGGGAACGGTTGGCTACTGCAGGCAGTGGATACCAAACCTTTCTTTAGTGGCTAAGCCTTTGCTGAGGCTGATACACAGGGATGTGTCTGACCCGCTTTCAAGGGACAATGAATGTTTGAAAGCCTTCCTAGTGCTATAAGAAAATATTTGTCGTGCCCCAGTACTAGGAATGGCAGCTTACAGTAAAGGGTATTTTCCTATTTTGCAGTCAGAGGAAGGACTGCGCTCTCTCAGTGCTAACACAGATGCATGGCGGTGCTCACAAACCTATGGCTTATTTCTCAACCACCCTTGACCCGTCGCAGCAGGTCTGCCGGCTGTCTTAAAGCCATTGCGGCATTGAGCACTAGTTTGGAAAAGAGTAAGAGTGTAGTGATGGGATATCCAGTAACTGTAATGATCCTTCACTCTGTGGAGCTTCTATTGACAAGAATGAAAACACAGGACCTGAGCCTTAATCGTTTGACAAAATATGAGCAGAGAATTTTATCTTCAAAGAATGTTGAAATTAAAAGATTTCAGATTCTAAACCCTGCTACATTACTTCCAGTAGTTGATGATGTTGGTGATGAAACTCAACATGATTACCTAGATGTCACGGATTTATGCACAAAGCCTAGACCCGATATCAAGGATGAACCCCTGATTGAGCCTGATCATGTAATTTTTGTAGATGGTTCATGTTTGAGAAACAACAAAGGTACCCTGAGAGCAGCTTATGCTGTATGTACAATAAATGATGTTGTTGAAGCTTCATGGCTTCAGCGGGTTACCTCAGCACAAGTTGCAGAATTGATTGCCCTCACCAGAGCAAATGAGAGTGACTATATTTACGGATAGTCAGTATAGCTTTGGCATTGACCATTACTTTGGGCATTTATGGTCACAAAGAAGTTTCATGACCTCCTCAGAAACCCCAATTAGACAAGGGGTACATGTGAAAGATTTGTTGGCTGCTCTTCAGATGGCAGTTGAAATTGCAGTTGTTAAATAAGCAGCTCATCAGAGTGGGAATGACTACATAGCCATGGGTAATATGTATGCTGATTCAGTAGCACAGTATCGTGCTTTGTTGGCCTGCACATTGAATGGAGCTTTCACATGTGAGTCTGGGGAAGACACTTAATTCTCTATGCTAATGAAGGTGATAGATACCTGAGATGAGTTGAAAAGGGTACAAGAAAGTGTTTCAGAAGCAGAACAACAGAGTTGGATAAAAGCAGGTTATGCGAAAAATGACAATGACATTTGGATGTCCACTGATGGAATGCCAGTATTACCTGATAGTTTGTTGTTCCCAATGACTCGATATTTACATGGATACACACACTTAGCTAGGGATGCTGTGACTAGAATTTTTGGCCAAAACTGGTTTAGTCCCAGATTCAGGATGCTGGTGGAAGCAGCTGGCACAGATGCGTGATATGTCAACAAATGAATGCAGGGAAAAGGACACATGTCACACTGAGTCACATAGGGAGATCGGTGATCATTTCAACAGAATGCAAATGGATTTTTATCGAAATGCGTGTTTGTAATGGGCTGAGATATTTCCTAGTCATAGTATGTGTTTTCTCGGGATGGGTAGAAGCCTACTCAACCGGAAGAAATTATAGTCTCACAGTAGTAAAACTGTTATTAGGAGAATTGAAACCTAGATATGGCATGCTGGTTTCTTTGGAATCAGGTAGGGGGACCCACTTCAATAATGAGGACCTGAGATGATTTGCACAGCATTACAAATTGAGCAAAGACTACATAGCAGCTATCGACCTGAAGCTTCTGGCATAGTTGAGCAGATGAATGAGACTATCAAGTCTCGTTTAGCAAAAGTCTGCACTTCAACATCACTGAAATGGCCAGACACTTTACCCATGGTGCTGATGAGTATTCAAAGTATCCCTGATAGAAAGGCTGGTCTATGCACTATGAAATACTGATGGGACGAGCATTGAGGTGGCCTGTTGTACCTGCAAATGCATTATTGAACATCACAGATGATATGATAGTCTACTACTGCAAAGAATTGGCTGATATGGTGTGTTCTGTTTTTTACGAGGGTTACAGCTGCCTCTAAAGATCCACACGAAGAACAGTGCCATGACCAAGAAGCACGTTCAGAAGAATTGTTTGGAGTCAAGGATGAAAGGCCCCTATCAGAACATTCTAATGACCAATAGAGCTGTAAAGTTTGTGGGGTTCCAAATTGGGTGCATGCACCGCACACCAAGAAGGTGAGAAATCCTGAAGTAGAAATTGTGCAATTTTGTCCTGAACCAAGAGCATTGGTGACTGCACCACCATAAGCTGTGAGACCGTGTAGAGCAGTGATACCGGGATCCCACCAGCAGCAAGGAGAAGAAAGGGGTGAAGAACTGCAACCAAATGCACCAACTCAAGTACCTGTTGTTACCCTTAGTAGCACTGAAGTGTCTAACGAAGTAGAAGCAGAGACTGATCCTCAATTTGGAAACATGACCGAAACAGCATTAGTACAGCAAGAAGATCCGGGTGAAGGAACAAGAACTGGACCTAGAAGAGTCACCTGTGAGGTTGAATGACCTGAGACTTGTATTCAAAGAAGACTGAAACAAAGTTTATCAATTGATCAAATTCCATCGACAATACTAGAAGAAACCGAAACAAGTGATGAAAGTGATTCAGGAGAAAATTAACAAAGGTTGCGAAGATCAAAAAGAGCAAGAGTACCTTGTCGGAGGTATTAAGCACCTGAGTGGTCTTACTATTTGGACAGAGTACTAAATATCACAATTGATGATCTGTGTGATGTGAGATCTGAATTGTTCGAACCTCCATGACATCATCACAATAAACCTTTCTGGACAAAAACGAACTGTGCATTTACAAAAAGATTTTGGAAAGTTTAAAAGAAAGATATATGAAAAACAAGATACTAATATTGACACTGACTGGTTCCTTTTTTTTAAAATTTTACAGAAGATTAACCTAGGCCCGACTCTGCTGTGTAAGTGTAGGGATAACATTAAAAGAAGGGTTGGGGGCGTGGCCTAGGAGCCGAACATGGCGGACGCGTCTCCGTAGAGCTCCGCTGTTCGCTCCTTCCAGGGACAGCATCCGCCATTATCCTGGTCCCTGACACTCGGGCTTGTGCGAGCGGGCTGCTCACGGGCCCGCGGCGATAGCGCCGGGACATCTTGGTGGCGGCAGGGAGCTCAATTCGGCCGCTGCGGCCGCGGCTTGCAGGACCGGTGGAGACCACGCACGCATCGGCGGGCGGCTGCGGCTGAGCTGCGGCGGCCGCGATTCACTGGCGGCGCGGCTGGGGACGCTATCATCCTGCCCGGCGGCCCCCGGAAAGCTGCTGATCGGGCCCCGGCCCTGAGGGGCAGCAGGGAGTGCACCAGGATCGCGGTGCCCCTCTGCCGGCTGCGCCTACCTCTGGTCCCTTGCAGGAGGGGCTCTGGATTTGTGGGGCCTACCCTGGGCCTGGACGGCCGTTGACTGCGGCCCTGCCTGAGGACTCCGGTGCCATAGGGTGTTGCGGTGAGCTGGGCGGGGACCTGTGGGGCTGGACTCTGCTGCTACCCACGCGCCTGGCCCCCTGGCGGGGGGCTCCGCCGGTCCCTCCCCCCCAGCTGGCCCGGGGCGGCCATACGGACAGTCCTGACTGCCCCGCAGCTGGGAGACCCCGAAGGCTCTTGACGGAGATACCTGTCGGCGCCGCCTGGGATCGGGCGCCTGCGCGGGGGACGCGGTCGTGGTGATCCGCCCCGCCCGGGGTGGGTGGTGAACTCTACCGATCCCCCTTCCATCATTCTCTCTGGCTGCGGCACTGACTGCTCTGGAGCGGACCCTCCACGCCATCATGGGTAAGAGCAACCCCGGAGCGGCGGCGCCCAAACAACCTACCATGGACCAATAGACCACGGCCACCCCAGCGAATAAAGGTGCCGCAGAGGGCGTCTCCTCAGATACGGCGACACTCCTGGAGGCCATCAATCAGTCACGAACCGCCCTCGAGGCCCAGATCGGTGCGGTGGGGTCTGAAGTGTCATTCCTCCGCCAGGATCTCCGGAAGGCGGTCGACCGAATCACCGAGGCCGAGACGAGGGTCTCCGCGGTTGAGGATACTGTCTCCACCCTCCAGAAGAAGGTTGACAAGCTGGCCATGGTATCTAGAGAGCTGGAAGCGAGGGCCGAAGACGCGGAGGGGCGGGCCCGCCGCAACAACATCCGCCTGGTGGGTTTTCCAGAAGGTTGCGAGGGATCCTCGATGGGTGGCTTCCTCTCCGAATGGCTCAAGGCGCGGCTACCCGCAGATGACATTTCTTCCTGCTTCATGATCGAGAGGGCCCATCGCGCCCTGACCAAGAAGCCGCCGCCGGGGAGCGCCCACGCCCGGTTATTGCTCGCCTCCTAAATTATGCTGACCGCGATGCCATTCTTCGCTTTGCCAGGACGCACAAGGATGAAATGATCTTTGAGTCCCATCCCATCATGGCCTTCCCGGACTACACCCGGACGGTTCAGCAGCAACGCCAATCCTTTGTTGCGGCCAAGCGGCGGCTGCGGGACCTGAACCTATCCTATGCGCTCATGTTCCCGGCCCGTCTGAAGGTCATCTATGATTCCAAAACATATTTCTTTGATACGCCAGAGGAAGTATTTGCGTGGACAGATGAGCGCCGCAACTTGAAGCCGCATTCCCCACCCCCTTTAGACTCTGACTCTTCTCAAAGCTCGCATCGGGGTGGACGGCAGGGAGGCGACGCTACTCATCGACGACATCGATCCCGCTCAAACTGGCGCTCCCAGAACAAGAAGGACCCTGCGGACTGAGGCAGCCCGAAGCTGGGACATACGCTGGTGTATTGACTCTTCCCGGTTTCATGTGACGGCGGAGCCCGTTGGCTGCTGCTACTGGCCGGGATATCCTGCCACTAAGAGCCAGGGACTTTTGCTCTTCCCCTGGAGGGAGTGGGTTCTCCACGCCTTCCCTGTTGTGAGTTTTTATGGGTAATGTTGGGTGGGGGGATCCTTTGGAGGGTCCGCCGGGGCCTCCACGTTGGGGGGCCAGGACGAGATTCCGCCGCGACAGGTACTCCGTGTTCCAGGAAGTATAGGGGTTGGGGGGCGGGGGGAGGGGTTGGGAGGGCGATTTGTTGTTAGTTCTACAGTTGTTTTTTAAGATATACGCACCACGATGTCCCATATGTCCACAATGTCCGCTGCTCTACACCTTACCGATAGCACATGACACATACAGCTAATGGCACTCCCCTAGGAGATCTCAATATCGTGTCTTGGAATGTACGGGGCCTGTTGAATAAGATTAAAAGAGGGGCTGTACTACACATGGCAAAACGCTACTCAGCAGATGTCTTGCTGCTGCAAGAAACTCACATGCTAGGCAACAAGGCCCCGTGTCTGTCTCGCTATGGCTATGCCACGGTGTACCATTCTGGCTTCTCAAGGGGGGCACGAGGTACGGCCATCCTTATTCACCGCAGGGTCCCATTTCAAGTTACACAGCATTGGTTCGACCCGGGTGGCCGTTTTACGGCCGTTTCCGGCACCCTGGCTGGGGAACAGATTACAATTGGGAGCATATATGCACCACCTCCTCTAGGCCGGATGTTCATTGACAGACTGACGCAACTCTGGGGGAATTCCCCGACGGCCTGACTATCCTGGGTGGGGACTGGAACGACGTCATGGCTCCCCCGGATAGGTGGCGGGCACGACCGCCGACCACCCCTCCTCCTAGGTCTAAACTCAACATCTTGGCCCATACATTGGGATGGGTGGACACATGGCGGGCTTATCATCCTTCCGAAAATGGATTTACATACGCATCATCCGTCCACCCCACCCTCTCACGTCTGGATTACATATTCCTCCCAGGCAGCTACCTGCATCGGGTGTCACATACTTCTATCTTCCCACGTGGCCTGTCTGATCACTCACCCATTCAGCTCAAACTCCGTCTGCAGACCAGTCGTCCCCCTATCACTGGCGCATGTCTCCCTGGCTGCTTAGAGATCCCGGGTATCGGGAGATGCTCCATCGAGCCACGGCAGATTATTTTGCTTTCAACACCGGGTCCACTCAATCCCTGATAATATTGTGGGAGGCCTTTAAGCCGACTATTCGGGGGCGGATATTAGCTATCGCACTGGGGAAAAGCGGCGCCGCCTGGCACAGATCCAAGATCTAGAAGATAGACAGCTCGCTCTCCAGGCCTCGTTAGTGGAAAGCTCCGACGCCGGTGCCCGCCGTAACCTGCTCCATGTCCAACAACAGCTGCACCAGCTGCTCACGGACACTGCCAGGGATGCTTGGCTGGCGACCCAGCACCGGATATATCACTGGGGCGATAAGTCTAGCCAGATGCTCCACCGACTGTGTCAGGCGAGGGCCTCCCGACGCAGGTCCCTCTCTTGAGGTCCCCTGCCGGTGACATGTGCGTCACCCCGGGGGCGGTGGTGCAGGCCTTTGCCGATTTTTATACGGCCTTGTACTGTGAGCGTGAGGAACTCGCGGCACCGCTTATCGATGCCTTCCTTGTAGATATCCCTCCAAAACGCCTCTCAGATGTGCAGCGAGCTGTTCTTGACGAGCCTATCTCGGTGGAGGAGCTGCGGGCGGCCCTCACCGATACCCACCCGGGCCGTGCACCAGGCCCCAACGGGTTCCCCTGCGACTTTTGCGCTCCCAAATGGGGACCGTTGGTCCTCATCTTCTTGGCGCGCTGCATCAGGCGTTGGAGCAGAAGATCTTGCCCCTGGACTGGCGCCATGCCGAAATTGTGGTTTTTCTCAAACCGGGCCGCCCTCCGGAGGCCCCGGGCTCATACCGTCCCATATCCCTATTAAACTTCGAGCCGAAATTACTGGGGAAGGTGTTGGCTGAACGCCTCCGCACCTGTATTCTGGACCTTGTCCACCCGGACCAGTCAGGCTTTATGCCCCAACGCTCCACGAGGCATAACATACGGCGAGCGCACAACGCTGTTGCCGAGGCCCACCGGCTGGGACGCCCTGCGGCGGTCCTGCTAGCTGACATCGACAAGGCGTTCGACTCCTTGAGCTGGACCTACCTTTTTAAACTTTTGGAAGCTGTCAACCTGGGGCCCCGGTTCCGCGCGTATGTTAAATTGCTGTACACAGATCTTACGGCTTCAATCCGTGTGGCTGGCCACCGTTCTCCCTCCTTCCCCATCTGCAGGGGGACCAGACAGGGTTGCCCCCTCTCTCCGCTTCTGTTCGCTTTAGCGATAGAGCCACTGGCTGAGTGGGTACGCAGGGATGCGGTTTACCGGGGACTGGTCTGGTCACCCGAGTGTTCGGACAGGATAGCACTATACGCGGATGACGCGCTATTTTTCTTTTCTGACCCTTGGGTCACCGGACCGAGGGTGCTCCAGATCTTGCGGGTGTTCGGTGAGACGACAGGACTACACGCCAACCCGTCCAAGTCGATCCTCTTTCCCATATGCGGCGCACAGGGAAGTCAAACCTGGGCCTCACAGCTGGTCATTGCGGACGAAGGGTTTAGATACCTCGGCGTCCATATCTCTAGATGCCCCGTCGTGGCGTGGTCGCGCAACATAGCCCCCCTGCTTCCGGCAGTACGTGAGGAGACGACGGTATGGTCCCACCTTCCCTTATCCTTATACGGCCGGTCTGCAATATTCAAAATGGTATCACTGCCACGCTTGCTTTATAGGTTGCAAAATTTCCCGTTCCCGATCCCTCCGTCGTGGTTTCTTCAAATCAATGCGCTCCTAAATAGATTCCTCTGGGGGGGTGGGGCGGTCCGGGTGGCTCTGGCGACCTGTATCCAATCCACCTATTGCGGTGGCATTGCAGCGGCGGACGTACGGGCGTATTATTGGGCGTCCCAGCTCTTAGTCATCAATGAATGGTGGTACAATCCTCAGACCGACCCGGCCTATGCGGTGGACCGGCTTTTCCTGGCGGCACATCCACTATTAGATCTCTTATACAGCAATTCGTCCTTGGAGGCTCTTCCCCCCGCCTGTAGTACCGTAGTCCAGATCTGGAGACGAGTGTCCCGGTCCATGGGTTGGTGGGATACGCTGACAGGCGCGACTCCCCTTTGGCGTGGCACGCGCCTTCGGCCCGTCTCCACTCTGGCCGGGTTCCGGGGCTGGGATACTATTGGAATCTCTACATTGGGTGATGTGATGCGAGGGACCACGCTTAAATCCTTTCAGAGTCTGCAGGAGGAGTTTGATCTACACAAGTCCCAGTTCCACAGGTATCTTCAGCTTCGCCATGCCCTGTCCCCCCTGATAAAGCACCTCACGTCCTTACCCGAATTCCACCCACTAGAGGGCAGACTGTTGATGGGGGATCTGGGAGGGCACAAAATCCGTCAAATATATCAGACCCTGACAACGCACTCCAAGACGCGCATACACCGGACTAGGGCAGCTTGGGAGGTGGATTTACCGGCCCTCACGGACGATGATTGGACTGAGGCCCTTGCCAGCCCCAGGTATGCTGCCGTCTCCTCTAGGTACAGGTTGATACAGTTTAAGTACCTTCATAGGGTATATTATACCCGCCTTCGCCTTTGGAAGATGGGGGCTATTCCGTCCCCGACCTGCCTCCGTTGTAATTCTGACGATGGGTCCTTCCTCCACACGGTTTGGAGTTGCACGGCACTACACCAATTTTGGTCGGGGGTGCTGTCCTGTCTGGGGCGGGTGTTGTGCTGGGACCTCCCGGAGGATCCTCGATTGATACTTCTTCATGGCACGGAGGACATCGGGGAAACCGATATAAGAGGCACCTTCTATTCCTCGGTCTCACCTTAGCCAAGCGTGATATAGCGCAGAATTGGAAGTCTCCCTCTCCCCCGGGGTGGCGGCCTGGAAGACAGCCCTAGATACATGTATGTCGGCGGAGGTGGCGGTGTTTCAGGCCCGGGGTTGCCCGCAGAAACATGGGAGGATCTGGTCCAAGTGGGCAGAATACCGGGGCATTGACCTATCTCTTCATACACAGTCAGCGAACCCGGACCCTATTGCAAGACTCATCATCAATGATTCCCCAATCTAAGGTGCTCATTGGCTGGGGCATTAGACATAGTGTTATGATCATGTATGTCTTTCTCATTTCAGGTGGGAAGAGTGGTGCAGGGGAAGGGGAGGGGGAGGGGTGGGATGTTGGACTGCATGTTTCGCAGATTCTTTGGTGAAACCTTCGTAGGTATCGGTTGTATATGCATATTGATATGTGTCTCTATATTGACTACAGGGGTTCACCCACTGGGAGTTGTAAACTCAATAAAATTTGTTGTTAAAAAAAGAAGGGTTAAGGATTGTCTAAAATTGCTTTGTTGAAAAGTGATCATTTAAAGAAGCTATTTGCAAAGTCTGCATATTGAACTTTAACTTGACTACATTTAATCTGCTTCCAGAAAAAACGTGATACCTTAGAAATTGATGTAAATATATTATGTGTACAATCTTTGTAATGACAGTAATTATGATTACCATAGTGCTAGTAGGATTTTATTTAATACTCGAGAGAGATTTTTTTAAATACAAACACAACAAAAACATATCTGAATGATGAAGAGCAATTGAAAGCTTCATTTGTCGCCTACATTAGGGAGGATTACTCAACAAATGTTTACTCTAGATTGGTACAGGAATACACACACCCATGGGAGCCAAGGACTGTTATGTTTGCGCTCATTTACCGTCATCAGGAGAAGTCACATATTACCACATGCCGTTAACTTACAGAATCTCATGTAGTATTGCTTGTTTATAGACGACAACATATTTCTGTTCTAACTATGACTTAATACTTTCTAGAGTGTCTTTGATAGAAAGTATGAATTTCCACTCACAAAGAAAAGAAATGGACACAGCTTGGTATTATTTTATGCAAAAGGAGCAAATGCATTTTATTTTGTGATGTTGCTATGTGCGCCCTAAGTGGCTAAGGGTCCCTTGCTCTCTGCGCCACTGGATTCAAGCTTGCCTGGCTGATGAGGGGTGATATCCTGAAACCGTTCCCAGGATGCTTGTTTCCATTCATTCCAGGGAAGACCAGCCTTGGCAGTTCTGGCTGAACTGTTCCTATGAGGAGCAGGGTCAAGACTGATTTGTATATGGCTGGGTCCAAACTGGAGTGATGTGGCGAGCAAAATAACAATGGGTTAAACCCAGATCTGTGACAGGAGGGTGAGTGTTTGAAAAGTTTCAACACTCCGTCCGTCATTTCATTTTATGATGTTGCTATGTGCGCCCTGAGTGACTAAGAGTATGCTCAGACGTGGCTCCCTTGTGAGACTGGATTCAAGCTAGCCTGGCTGATGAGGGGTGATACCCTGAAACCGGTCCCAGGATGCTTGTTTCCATTCCAGGAAGGACCTGGCTTGGCACTTCTGGCAGGACTGTTCCCATGGGGAGAAGAGTCGAGACTGATTTGCACATGGCTGGGTCCAAACTGGGGTGACGAGGCGAGCAAAATAACGGTGGATTAAACCCAGATCTGTGACTGGGAGTGAGTGTTTGAAAAGTTTTAACACTCTGTCCATCATTTTATTTTGTGATGTTGGTATTATTTTATGCCACACAGACCTATAGATAGTGTTAAGGCATACCAGAATAATTTAACCTGCTTAATGCGACCATTAGTAAATGCTTTCATTATGTCATTAGAAAAAAAGAAACACTAACATGCCACGTACTAAAGACAAACATAGTGATGGCTTGAAAAATGTTTGGAAGAAAGAGGAAGATGAATTGAGAAAGACATGTGGGAATTAATGGGAGGGACATGGCAAATTTCACAGGGAGAGGAATCAGCAAGTCCAGGAGTTTATTTTGTTTGTGGGCAGAATGCTTATTTTCTGTTACCTGCTGACTGGGAGGGAATCTGTTACTTAGGAGTGCTATTTCCTAAAATGTATCATGTGAATAGTATAGATGCATTAACCATAACACCAGCACACAGACACACCCGTAGTACAGAGAAGGAAAGACACTCATTTGAAATGTGCTGATTTACAATAGGCAGTCATAATTACCTTTATGGAACATAATTAATGCAGAATATATTTGATGCTTTGTTCTAACCATTCTTTTTGATAAGATTTCTGCAAACTTAATTGGTGTATGGACAAATTAAAATAAAGACAAAATAAAGAAAATAACTTTACTGATCTATAATGAGAATAAAGGTTTTGGAAAAATTATCCCAACTCTCATCATTGACTGAACTTAAAACTGTTATTGACATTTAAGTTTGAGATGTCTGATTTGTCGTGATGGAATTGTTTACCTTCAGACTCAGGGGCCGATTACGATTCGGGCCGGAAAACGTACCGACCGACTCGGAGCCGGAATAAATACCGACCGACACGTACCGGTGCAGCCCGACCCCCAAAGTACGATGAAAAGCGTGCTAAATCCGACCGACTCGTACGGAACACAAGCCGAACGACCGAGCCGCGCGGAAAACAGCCATCCGGCCGGAAAAGCACGCGAATCGAACCGACCGACACGCACCAGGAAGAATCCCGAACGAAACGTACCCGCGAACTCCGACCCGCCAAGTACGATGCAAAGCGTGGAAAACACGACCGAGTCGCACGGAGCCCAAGCAGCACGACCGACACGCATTCAAAACTGCGAGCCGAAGCAACCCAAAACCCAGCGACCGACGCGTACGCAGCACAGAAAACAGCACAAACACAGCGTGAACGAATCTGAGAGGCTCGCACGAGACAACTGGAGGGTCCGACTCGGTCACAAGAACGTCTCCTACATGCACAAAAAGAACCAAGGAAAAAAAACACAAAAAGGCCAAACAAGCTATCACAAAGCTAATAAATACTGGGGGGAAACAGGGAACAAAGACACACCCACAACTCCACCCATATAAAGGACACAAATCCCTACCATGATCCCTTGCAAATTCAAATTACCTGCCAGCAGGGGCGGTGCGTCCATTGGGGCGTAGCCCCCGCCTCGAGCTCCCTCGGCGTCTTTGAACCTAAGGTTCAAAGACGCCGAGGAAACTGACAATCATGTCAGTCAGCATGACGTCGGACCGCCCACCCCTTCAGAGTCTGAAGGGGGTGGGCGGTCCTGCGTCATGTTGACTGGCATGATTGTCAGAGGACCAGGGGCAGCAGGCAGCACTGCAGCACAAGTGCGCATGAGTGGGGAAGGGCACCGAACTTTGGCGCCGTGCCCAGTCATGTGCACTTGTGTTTGCACTGGCTTGCAGCATGCCCATTAGGAGAGCGAGGTTGAGCAAAGGCTCAAACCTCGGTCTCCTAATGGGCAGGCGGGCGAGAGGTAACCGTGCACTAAGCCAATCCTGGCGCTGCCAGCAGCGCCAGGATTGGCTGAGAGGAGCTATAGGGCAGGCGCAAACGGAGTCGGACCCGAGGCGGCGCGGGACGGCGGACCTGCTCACTCAGGTAGGATTTCCTTTTTATTTAAAAATCCCCGGCCCCCCCACCCCCGAGCCGCGACTGCGTGTTGCAGGGAAAAGTATATATTCAGGTGTTGACGAGTGAAGAGAGGCTCTGCTTCACGCGTTAGGTTTCATGCAGTTATTTGCAGGCAATTAATATGTCCTTTTTCTCGTTCAGCTCAGAATTAGAAACATAGAGCAGCAGGGCACCCCTGGGTAACAGTCGTGCTATACAAAAAGTTACATAGACATGTACGTTGTTTGCCTGGGAGCAGAAATGTGGCCCTTGAATGGTGGTGCATAACCTCGCCTGCAATGTAATCCCAGGAGTTTATCGGCCATTCTAGAAGGCCACAGTCCAGATACATTCGGCGGAAAGAATCAGAGTGGGACTCAGGGCATCTTTCGAAAGAGGATAGTTCTACCTTATCAACATTTTACCTCTTAAGTTTGGAGTTGACCATGGAGTTGAAATTTGAGATCTAAATACCGTGTCAGCTATAGACACAACGTATATGTGTGGGTGATGACTGCATATGGCACGAGCATCGATCGCAAGAGAAGGCCGCAGCAGAGCTTTGTTCCCTATTGTTGGAGCATCGTGGAGGCCTCCTGAGTCACCCAAAGTACATGGGCTGGAGCGCTGCCATTGTCTGGAGACACCAAGCCAACAGCTGCATTGAAAGAATTGCACTTAGTATGCACTACTTCCCATATTTACAAAATATTTGGGGTGAGCATACTTCCTCTTTTGGATTTGTCCTAACTCCTAATTGTTTAAACCAAGAATATGAAAAATGTGTTTATTTTTTTATTTTGAAAATAAAACATGGGAACGAATCCAAAATGCCCAATCTTTCTAGCAGTATGAATTAAATCCAACTTAATTTTCCGAATCAAAACTGTAAAATGTGCTTCAAAAAACGAAGGGGCAGATTTACAAGCCCCTTGTGCCACTTTTGCGTCACTTTTCCCATGTCAAAAATGACGCAAAAGTGGCGCAAGGGGCTTGTAAATCTGCCCCCCAGACTCTTGCACCTCAGAAGGGTCTTTGCATGAACATGTTGGCGGAGAGCTGCGCCGGGAGGCTTATTTCTCTGTCTACTGAGGTTCGTAGAGCACTATGCTCAGACATCCGATGGCTACTTTGGATGCCAGAAGTATGCGGCAGAGAGAAGCAGGACTGCGCCCCCACCTACTCGTACTCCTTCACTTTACTCTTCGTTGCCAGGATTCAGTCCAAGGCCGGTCTGAACGGCTCTATTTTTAAATCTCTCTTGAAGCACAGGTGGTCAGGATCTACCACAATGTGCACACTTACAGTAATAAATACAAAAGCCACACACTAGGCCAGGTGAAACTGAGGGGAGACAGAGTGAGGTGGTGAGTCCTTTGGCAATTGACATAAAGTTGGTAACATCACCGTTTCTCCTCCCTCGTGCTTGCTGTAGGGTATCAACGATGCTGACATAGTGGTATGGATTTCTCTCGTTTAAAAGACCGCTCCAAACCCCCCATTGAGAAGGAAAGATACTTTTTCGCAAAACTTGCCTATTTGCATGGGGATTCAGTATTCCATTAGATCTTGCAGAGCATCTGCTTGGTGTCTCCGTGTGCCTCATGGAGAATAACCGAAGAGTATAAATGACGCATTCACCCACTGGAAAGTCGAGATGTTCCTCATAGCACCGGGAGGGGGTGTATTCACGAGGCGCTAAGGCATACACAGACCAGTTAGACGCTACAAGTGTACCATTAATGTTTCCTTAGAAATATATGCGTTCTGGATTCTGCATATAACCGAATTGCTGTTGTAAATACTGCTATGGCACCCTTGGAATCCACAGCAGTCCGTCTAACAAAATCGTATCGGCCAATCACATGGCGCTCAGCAGAGACGGGATTCTTTCTTGAGCTACACATGTGATGTGTAACTGCAGACCAAAAACATACTAACGTTATCAGTCGCAAAATGACGACGGACAACTCTGGCAGTCCCGGTGGATTTGAACCAGCAAGTTAACAAATGCATACATGTCTGCAGTTCACATGTATTAATAATCTTTACTTTGAAACAAGAAAAGGATTGCAGCTGAGCAGACGTTTCCCTTTGTTCTTATAGGGAGCGAGATTTTCGTTAGGTTGCGTTTCAGAAATGCACCACTGTTGTTTATCTTGCCTTCTTTCTGGTGACGACGTAATTTTCGTTCAGGAACTCCCCTTGTCGGCGTCGCTGAAAGGGCCGCTGCGTGTCGAAGCCGTATTATAAATGGTTTGGAGCCGGCTCCACCGGGGAGAAACGGGGGAGGCCGTGTTTATTCTGAACCAAAGGCCAATCAAGTCCAGGGCTGGCAGCGCGGCACTTAGGAACATGTGCATCATTACAAATTGTAATTAAATGGATTCCCGCGGCACCAGTAATGATGCTTTATTGAAGTCTTCTGCAAGAGCAATCGGTTTGAAAGGCAGGCTGCAGATGAAGAAAAAATTATAACATTTTGGATACGCAGCGTTCGGAGGTTGCTGTTTGTGGCGCACTGAAGGATGGCTTCCCCTGGCAGGCAGCGGGGCCCTCTGCGAGGATTTACTGCGGCTGAACTAGAAGAATGTTCTTGCAGTGCTGCCATTGAATATTGGTTGCGTTATATGTCGAAAAGAGCCTGGCCATTTCGATTCATGCAAGGGTTAACATATTATGGAAGGTGTAAGCAAGTTTAATAAGAGTTTGAAGTAACATGGTTTGGAACATTGATTCATAGAAGAGTAATGTGGAGCAAACAAATGCAACCTATAGAAACGTTTTCCAACAAATATTGATCTAGAAGACTTAAAGATGCAAATTATGAGCTGTTTTAGGCGTGAGTTCTTGCTGCAACATAGGACCACGCGTTTTGTGATTTGGGGCCTCAACCAATAGAGAAATAACTGCACAGCCAAGATTAATTACAAAATGTAAAATATATTATTTAAAGAGCATATTAATTCTAGGACTCAGGAAAGGAATTAAACATTACTTTATAAGTACGATTAAAATGAGATGAAAATTTTATGCATTTTCTACAAAGGCAGTTTTGCCTTTAAAACATTGTAAAATTGAGATGTAACAGCATGACAGGGTTAAAAATGATTGAAATTATTTTCACCCTATTGCCCGTCTTGGAGATCACCCACACTGCTGTGCTAGAATTCATGACACCAATATTCACCCAAAAATATTTTAGCCTGAAGTACACGTGGCATGAATCAAATACCGTGAGACTATGGAATCCATCCTCACTCTTTATTACTTTATTAAAACCTATATATAATTGGTGTTCTTCACGGTTTGGAGATTTTCCCTATCCATGATGGTGGAGGCATGTGACACATTACTTTCGGTTTAAGCCCCAGCAGAGACAGTATATAATCAGTTCAAGCCAGCTCCTCCTTACCTGGAAATCATGCATCTTGTTGGGCTCCTTTGCTAATATACCAGTTCGCACTCAGCTTCCCGCCATGCACATGTTTGTTGTGTTTGGATGCTCTCAGTGACCTTGCTTCTTGCCTTTCCCCTCTACAACCTCAATCCTCATCGACAAGTTTAAGAAGTCCTGCTGATTCATTACCGCCAAATGTCCTTTGCTTCATTACTCAAGTACTCATGTTGAGAGTAAAGCTCCACCTCTAGTCTACAATAGTCTACAGTGATGAGTACATATCACAAGAATTACCACTTGCTATTGTTTAATATGCTAAACTGAGGGAGACATTAAATGTACTGTGTTCTGCTATAGGTGATGAACTTGCCACATAGAGAATTTTATGGCGTTCCGGAGCATGAGTTGTGTTTGAGTGTTGCTCCCTTCGTTATTCCTTTTTTTTTTAGTTTTCTTTGGCTCTCATTCATAGTATATGTACAATTGCTAAGTGCTTGTATTCAGGCACTCATGGAGGTATGCCATGAGTATTCGCATCCACCATAGGAAATCCAGACAGCAGTAATTTTCCTGGGAGTTGAAGGTACCAAAACCAAGGCTATAACTGGTATCCAAATAGACATGCCCGAGTTCCCTAAGATCCCTTGTGTTTACTGAAATACAGACATAGATAGAATCAGGCCCTGGGGAAACGGGGGCGAGAGAGAGACGGTAAGGGAGGCATACTGGAATGTACGTTTGGATGAAGACTATTTTGCTGTCTATAAGCAAAAGTAAAAGCATTGAATAACTTTTAAATTGGAAATTTAGCAACTCATAGTAGGTTCAACTCACGAGACCACTGACACAAATCTATTAAATCTCCCACCAAAGACTCACCAAAGACTCCGGATAGTTACCCGTGATTGCTGGTCCTTGTTTTGGAATACCTTCTACTCTATTTAAAGGTATTTTCTGTATTCCTGGTATGAATGGCGCCAAACTAAATGGCCAAGAATGAGTTCTGGTGTTGGAATATGCAGAAGGGTTCAGGTTTGTGCAGTAGAATGTGATGAGTTTTCAACTTCCAGAGAAAATATAGAGAGGACATGAGATGAGAGAACTCTCTTAAGGGCATACTTTTGAGGAGGCCCTCTGCTTTTGATTGCAGTGGCTCAGTTTGTTTGGTGATTCACAATTCCAATCATGGGTAAAACATGGCTTGTTGAACATAGATGAGATGTACTTGCAAATTGTTTGATTGCATATTGCATTTCAGGTTTTCAATTTGACCAATCCTTTGACTTCTTACCAACGAAATATGAGTGTCTTCCTGGTCGAGGACCACACTGCTTTTTCTCTTATCTGTCTTGTATCAAGACCCTGCTGGACTATGGGGTGAAAGAAAGCTTGAATAAGCAGCTACCTATGTTATATGACATCTCTTTATTAATGTAATAACTGCACTTTCACAATTGCTTTATTAACCTTCCTGCTTTCTCAAATTTGCTTGAAAATGCACCATTTGTCCACTCTTTTTTCAAAATTTGGTTGTTCGGGCTCGCTCGCTACGCTCGCTCGCTGCGGTGCAGTATGCCAATAGTTTTACGCCCCACCACTTTCAAACGTCACCAGCCACCACTGCCTGCCAGCACTCAACACCAACAGACAGCAACCACACACACACTCACAGCTCATCCATCACACAAGCCACACACCAGCAGCACCACAACAAATAGCACCCTCACATACACCCAGCAAAACACACACTCACACACCCTCACTTGCACACCAACACACACATCACACACCAGCACCACCCAACACCATGCCCCCAAAGAAGAATCACAAGTTCCTAGATAGTGAATTGGAAGTCCTGGTAGATGAGATCCTCAGGGTAGAGCCACAGCTGTTTGGCACATTGGTCCAACAGACACCCATGGCGCAGAAAACCAAGATGTGGGAGAGGATCGTCGACAGGGTGAATGCACAATCACCATGTTTGCGCACAAAGGTAGACATCCAGAACAGGTGGTATGACGTGCGCAGGAGGGTCAAGGAGCTGTTGAAGAAGGACTACATCTTGAGCCAACACACCGGCAGTGGCCCTCCTGCCAAACCAGTATACCTCAGGCCCTGGGAGGAGAAGGTGCGGGCCATCCTACCACCAGTGAGCATCTATGGACTAGAAAACATCCCAGAGCCTGGTGAGTACACAACAAATGTACACAATATTGTGCCACAATACACACACATCACTGTCAAGGGAGAGTCAAACCATGCACCCTTAGCAAATACACACCAACCAAAACAGATCATCCCAAAATGTGTATGTCAGCCAGATAAACACAATACATGCCAGAAATGTAACTGTGTCATGACATGTACAAACCTAACAACAAATAGAGCTAGGCAGTGGCACAAATATAACCAACAAACACAGTCAGACATGTAGCCACCACCACAACACCACCTCACAGGGAAGCTGACTGAAAGGAAGGAATACTGTGTATGCTGGGCAAGTCAGTGTAGCCAATAGCATCATGGGAGTCGTAGTCACAGAAATTGCCCACCCTCACAATGCGCACATCAACACCACCATGAACCATGCACACATCACAGGCAGTGCAAAACAACTGACAAGATGGCTGACACTGGCTACTGCTGTGGGGAGCACAAGGCCCTGCTGGCAACTGTGCACCAACCAACAGCAGGACACCACTGACTGACATCCTGAAAGACAACTTGCACTCCCTGCAATGGAAGCACGTTCCATGGTGGGATATCTGGCTGGGTGGGAAGGAGGACTCACAGCACTGACCATAGTCACCAGCAGCTCCACCCACACACCCCTAACACAAACTACACACAACTCACCTGGGAGAAAGCATTGCCTCACACACCAATCAAATATCCCACAAAGAACCACAACCCTGGGTCATGCAGTGTGAAGCACAGGGACACACATGGGACTTGTAGCAAAACAAACCCCAGGATAACACTGTCAGCCATCTTGTCAGCACAGGCACACAACCCCACAGGAAGCTGAGTCAAAAGGAAGGAAGCATGGGCATGCTGGGAAGGGGGTGGAGGCAAAAGCATGATGGGAGTGGTAGTCACAGCCCAACATCCCCCACCCACATGGCCCAGCAAGAACACACCCAAGCATGCACACCTCACAGGGAGTCAAAAGCCACTTCAAAGTTGTCTGACACTGGTGCTCTGTTGTGGGGAGCACAAGGCCATGCTGGGAACTGGCCAACAACCAACAGCAGGACACCACTGTCAGCCATCTTGCCATTGCTGTCACACCCACACACAGTGAAGTACACTCAAAAGGAAGGAAGTATGGGCATGCTGGGAAGGGGGTGGAGGCAATAGCATGATGGGAGTGGTAGTCACAGCTCAACATCCCCCCACACATGGCCCAGCAAGCTCACACTGAAGCATGCACACCTCACAGAGAGTGGAAAGCCCCATCAAAGATGTCTGACACTGCTGATCTGTTGTGGGGAGCACAAGGCCATGCTGGGAACTGGCCAACAACCAACAGCAGGACACCACTGTCAGCCATCTTGCCATTGCTGTCACACCCACACACAGTGAAGTACACTTAAAAGGAAGGAAGTATGGGCATGCTGGGAAGGGGGATGGAGGCAATAGCATGATGGGAGTGGTAGTCACAGATATTGCTCACCCTCACAATGCGCACATCAACACCACCATGAACCATGCCCACATCACAAGGAGTGGAAAACAACTGACAAGATGGCTGACACTGGCTACTGCTGTGGGGAGCACAAGGCCCTGCTGGCAACTGTGCACCAACCAACAGCAGGACACCACTGACTGACATCCTGAAAGACAAATTGCACTCCCTGCAATGGAAGCAAGTTCCATGGTGGGATATCTGGCTGGGTGGGAAGGAGGGCCGGATGTCAACCAAATACAACCAATGCAGACCATGTACACACCCCAACATTCACATGGAAATGCCCAAATAATGCAGGACAATGTGCTACACCAATATCAACCCCTGACTGTGACAACTCAGGACAATGCAATGTACAGGCCCGCATCCAGAGGCACAGTCACAACTGTCAGGTGTGTCAACCATTGATGCCTGCAGAAACATAACATACATTGTGTGTGTCTCCCAAAAACAGGTGATGATGGGGACACAGCAGCAGACGCTGAGGAGTCCCCGTCCCAGGCTCAAGAGGATACGGAGCTCACTGGTGTGGAACAGCCTCTGCCCTCCTCGGATGAAGAAGACCAACCTGGCACCTCCGGAGCAAGTCATCATGCAGCACCAGCAGGATCACCAGCTGCACCCCCTGCACCCACCCCTCCAACGACTGTCAACACACATACCACCCCTGCCGACATGGAAAGACCAAGGAGCACCACCACCACCAGCACAGGGACCCTGGACCAACGTGGGGCCATGGACACCAACACCACCAACAACCCCCAAGGGGGCCCAGGGTCACCTGTGCGTGCCACCTCAGGTACTGCACGTGTCGCCAGGGGTGGTGGGAGGGGTGGGAGACACAGGTCACTGATCGCAGAGGGTCTGGACTGCATGATGACCCACAACTGGCACGCATAGCCGATGCATACCAGTCCAGCACCGGAGAGCTCAGCCAGGTAGTGGGGCTCCTCAGGGACATTAAACAGCAGCAGGCTGCCCATCATGCCCGCTTGGACTCACACATGTCCCGCGTGGAGTCCAAGTGGGACACACTGCAAGAGATGACGGCGGTGCATAGGGACATATTACAATGCCTCCGCGAGATGAGCAGCAACCAGTCAACACCTCCCTGTGTGCCCACAACATCTGGTGCTGAAACAACTGCAACTGCCACAGGGAGGGAGGATGAATCTGGCGGAGAGTCCCCTGCACTGCAGCAGCCTGCACTTGAGGATCCCCCCCCAAAGAAGAGGGGCCGTCCGAGGAGGGACAAGTGAGAGGCCGATGGCCATGTGCAACCCCCAGGAAGCCAAAACCTGTTCTGGATAATCACCTTTGTGCGCAAACTGTTCACCCTGTTGACTGCAACACAACTCTCCCACATGACATGGGGAGCTCAAGTTGGACCAATGTCTCAGATGACTGTGGACTTTACTCTGGACATTTCTGCTACCAGGACTTCCAAATCATCTAGGAACTTTGGATTACAATCACAATGTACAGCACCCACCATCCTGTGCACTATACTCACACATGTATGTCAATAAACTCACTAATACACCATACTTGCCTCTGTTGTGATTCCTACGTTTTCTCTGAAGTGGCGATGATGATCTGGGAAATGACACTGTGCATGCTAACTGCTACAGCAAGTACAACACCGGCATGTGAGTCATGGCGACGTCACACATATGAGGGAGGCACACCGCCAGGGCTACACAACACATACACACCATGGCCATCTGACTCATCGCCTACACTGATGTTGCCAGGAAATACGTTGCATTGCACAGACCCAACACCTATTCACAGTCTGTGTTAACTAGCCCACTGGTGCAGTAAGCAAATGTCAGTCAGATGTGTGACCACAGACAACGCACATCACAAAGTGAAGCACAGGTTTATTACACATTTGCAACATGTTGTAACCACCACAGATGCAAGGTAATCCCACCTGGCAGCGGGCACACAGTCAACAAGTGTAGAAGGAAGGAAGTCCATGGGTGTGGTGCACATCACCTGTAGGGACACGACAGATACCACCCTGGAAGTCGAATCACGGTGTCGGGGATCACAGTTGACCAAACGACTCTGAAAGTACCCTGTGAAGGACAGAAATGACACACAGTCAAAAGCACTGAAGAACAGGACAGAACTGCAATACTCATGCCCAATACATGTCACAAGATACCCACCCAGAACCAAGTTAGCATGTCAACACTGTTGGGGAGTACAGACTACCTGTAAGGACACATCGCTACACGCATAGTCATGTAGCACATGGACACACTCAAACAGCACCAGAGCACCACCAACACATATCATGCAAACTCACATCAGTTACATGACATCTCTGGATACTTACATTCAGCTGAAGAAGTTGGTGATGAGCTGTGTGCGGACATCACCATCATCATCATCATCATCACTGGCATCGTGGTCCAGGCCAGGATCCTCCACAGGTGGCGGACGTTGGTCATCGTCATCCAGGATGAGAGGCAACTCCTTCCGCACTGCCAGGTTGTGTAGCATGCAGCAGACGATGACAATCTTGCACACCTTTGCCGGGGCATATGGGAGGGACCCTCCTGTCTTGTCCAGGCAGCGGAAGCGGCTCTTCAGGAGACCAAATGTCCGCTCAATAACTCTCCTCGTCCGACCATGTGCCTCATTGTAGCGCATCTGGGCTGGTGTCACAGGGTTCCTGAGGGCGTCAGCAACCACGGCATGTTGGGATATCCGGAGTCACCTACATACAGACAATTGCACATTAGCTGAGTTGGAAGAGAGGGTGGAACACTACATTGCAGAACACACACAATGGTACAAAGTCAGTACACACCAACAAGCCAGGCACGCTGGTTCCGCATCTGTGACATCATCCTCGGGATGCGACTACTCCTCATCACGTAGGCATCGTGTGCAGAACCGGGGAAACGGGCACACACGTGTGAGATGGTCATATCTGCAAGACAGACCACCAGTGCATTGACCGAGTGGTAGTGCTTGCGGTTCCTGTATGCCTGCTCCTGGGCCTGTGGTGGTACCAAAGCCACATGTGTCCCATCAATGGAGCCAATGACATGCGGCATCCTCCCCAGGGCATAGAAGTCACTCTTCACGCCAGTCAGTTGCTGGAGTCTAGGGAAATAGATGTACTGGTTCAAGTATATCAACATAGCCTCCAATACATCGCGGAGCACACGGCTGAACATGGTCTGTGACATCCCACCAGCACTCGCCAGAGTGTGTTGAAAGGTACCGGTGGCAAAGAAGTGTAGGGCTGCCATCACCTTCACCTTGGGGGTCAGCGCTGTAGGGTACGGCCGGCCAGGTTGCAGGTGTGGTGCCAAGCGCACTGCCAAATCATCAATCAGCTGCCTGGTGAAGCGGTACCTTCGGATGCTGTCACGTTCCACCATCGTTGCCAGGTCAGGGAATGGTCTATGGACAGCTGGTGCCCTGCAGTGCATAGGTGCAGAAAGAAAGATTGTCAGTCACCCACATATGTGGCATTGAACACACTCAATATCACATGATACATCATTATGAGGCACAAGTACATGATGTGTGCAGTTCCGTAAGGACATGTATGGCACATACATGGCCAACATCCAACATCACAGTTCAACAAGTGGCATCAATAAGTCCCAGGTTGTGCCATTGGGTATCATGAGGACGTGTCACATTTCCCATCTCCTGCTGCCACGTTACAAACACACCCCACAGTGACATGTGAGGACAGATGTGCCCCAGGCATCACAGCCCAACGACAGGTAGATTCCCAGGGACCCTGTATTGCCACATGGACACTGGCATGACATGGCGTATCATGTATACACCACAGCAAAACAACCATGACCCCCACAGGTAGTGGTCCCTGTTGCCTCGGCAGGACAGACATGAACGTCTGTGACACACACACGCACAACATCAAAGTCCATGCACAAACAACGTGGATGTGGAGACTGTCTCCCATTGTGCACATGAAATCAGAGACATTGTAAACACAACATGCACACAGACTGCGGAGGACCATCACTATTGTGCCAATGGGTCAGCCTGGGTTAAACATACCGTCCCACATGGGACTCAGGGGGCATGTGACATGACATACACATACACCACCGTGAAATGTGACCATGCCACATGCTCAGATATGAACAGTTGCACATCACAGTGGTCATGTACACAAAACACCAAGGATACTGTCCCCATGAACACGTGCAGAGCCTGGGGGTGGCTGCCCCAAGTGACACCCACAGAACAACATGTTCACCCCCATACACGGAATAGGTAATGCAGCCTTACATGCCTTAGGATACAGTTTGGACAGGCTGTGGTGTTGTAGGTGTGCCCCTCACTCCCTGGGAAGTATATGTGGCTGGCATATGTTCACCTGTGACAGGCATGGTGACATATGCCAGTGACATGTACAGGGACGCGTTGGACAGCAATGGACCGATCGGTGCGCACACATTGGCCATTGCATTCAATGTGTGCTGGTACGCGTTGTATTCGCAATACGCGTTGGACAGCAATGGACCGATCGGTGCGCACACATTGGCCATTGCATTCAATGTGTGCGGGTACGCGTTGTATCCCGGGTACGCGTTGAACAGCAATGGACCGATCGGTGTGCCCGGCCGGCCCATTGCATTCAATGTGTGCTGGTGCAGCGTTGCATCCCGAGTACGCGTTGAACAGCAATGGACCGATCGGTGTGCCCGGCCGGCCCATTGCATTCAATGTGTGCGGGTACGCGTTGCATCCCAGGTACGCGTTGAACAGCAATGGACCGATCGGTGTGCCCGGCCGGCCCATTGCATTCAATGTGTGCTGAGTACGTGTTGTATCCCAGGTACGCGTTGAACAGCAATGGACCGATCGGTGTGCCCGGCCGGCCCATTGCATTCAATGTGTGCGAGTGCGCGTTGTATCCTGAGTACGCGTTGAACAGCAATGGACCGATCGGTGTGCCCGGCCGGCCCATTGCATTCAATGTCGCGGGTGCGCGTTGTATCCTAGGTACGCGTTGAACAGCAATGGACCGATCGGTGTGCCCGGCCGGCCCATTGCATTCAATGTGTGCGGGTACGCGTTGTATCCTAGGTATGCGTTGAACAGCAATGGACCGATCGGTGTGCCCGGCCGGCCCATTGCATTCAATGTGTGCGGGTACGCGTTGTATCCCAGGTACGCGTTGAACAGCAATGGACCGATCGGTGTGCCCGGCCGGCACATTGCATTCAATGTGTGCGGAGTGCAGCGTTGCATCCTGGGTACGCGTTGAACAGCAATGGACCGATCGGTGTGCCCGGCCGGCCCATTGCATTCAATGTGTGCGGGTACGCGTTGTATCCCGGGTACGCGTTGAACAGCAATGGACCGATCGGTGTGCCCGGCCGGCCCATTGCATTCAATGTGTGCGGGTACGAGTTGTATCCCGGGTACGCATTGAACAGCAATGGACCGATCGGTGTGCACCCATTGGCTATGGCCTGGCCTGGCAACGGACGCGTTTTCAAATTTTGAACGAGTCTGATGCTGGAAATTCAGTTGGTCACCCACAACAATGTTGCAAATTCATGGGTGTCATGAAGTTGAACTTTTGAAGGATGGTGTGGGCGTGTGTAAGTGGTGCAATTCCATGGATTGGCCAGATTCAGAAGATGCTAACGACTTGGACCTATCACTTTGGACACATGGGACAGTAACTGCCTCTGCAGCACACATATAATGCTGGCTGTTCCCCTGAGAGCTCACTTGCCGGCACTACATGCTCCAGGACGACATCTGCCACCACCACTGCTGCTGTATCTGCACCCTCTGGACCCTGCAAGGGCACGTACTGTGGAGAGAGCCCCAGCCTTCAGCACTGAGGAGAACCAGGCCCTGCTGGACAGCCTCCTTCCACAGTACAGCAAGCTGTATGGGAAAGCAGGGGAGCAGGTGAGTGTTCTGTCCACTGCCTTCCTAAATGTGCATGTTGTCTGACTAGCAAGGCTAACAGTCTGCACGCCACTGGCTAGCAGGCTCACTGAGTAGTTGTCACCCCCATAGTGTGTAGTTACATGCACTGGACAGGTATAGTGCAGTGACAGTGCATTTAAACAAGGTTTTACTTCCCAGGCAATGATACCATGTAGTTACTGCTGGCATACTGTCCATGGCCATCGTTGCACTGCCTGTGTACATCATGTGCCCCTGTGATTGAGACATGTATACACAACTGTGTAATGCACGGATATGTTGCATGTGTAGTAATAGCATTTTCACTTTGTCATCCTCACAGGTTGATGCCCACCAGAAGCAGAAGATATGGCTGACCATCGTCCGGGCAGTGAGATCCATGAGGGACTACAAGCGCCGGATCCGCAACTGCCAGAAGAGGTGGCAGGACCTTCGGGGCTGGACCCGGAGGATCGCACGGGTCCAGCTGAAGCTGTCGCCTCCTCGCAGGAGGGGCGGACACCGGACCCTGACCCCCACATGCTCAGGATCCTGGCGGTGGTCTTCCCTGATCTGGATGGGCAGCTGAAGGCCAGGGAGCAGCACGGAGGGGGTGAGTCCATGACTGCATTGTGTACTCTGTCTGCCATGCTATGTGTCCTCCTCTGGCCTGGTTAAACTTCCACAGCACATCAGTCATGTGGTCCAGGACCCATGTCCCTCGATTGTGCACTGCCCACTCCTCATCTGATACCCAGGTGTGGCCCTTGCAGTCAGGGAATTGTGTCACTTGGGTACTGTGTCCTTGCAGTTTGCTTGACTCAAGGTGGGGGACAGCATCTGTTCCCCTAACTGTGGTGGGCATCATGGGTGGGTCCATTGCTTACACAATGCCTGTGTTCTGACATGTAATCTGCGTGTTACTTTGATCTGTGGTCCAATTGCTGAGCTGATCCACCACATGTGCCTGGGGTAACTGGCACACACCCAAGCTGCGGGTGGGAACAATGTTTGGGCCCCAGGAGTGTGTATATTACGTGTGTCACACATACTTAGCCAGCTGCCTACTGTCCAGGGTTCATGCCTCATTCATGTGGGGCAGGACAGTCATGCCTACTCCAGGCCATGCAATGCACTCTGTACTCCCACTCCCGTGTATCAGCTGACACGTTGTGCTCAGTGATATGTCCCCTCAGGTGTCAGCCTCTGTGTCAGTGTGCTGTGGCTTCGATTTCAGGACTGCTGGGGTGTTTATCGGTTGGGGCTCAGCATGCCACCAGAGATGTGACCATAGGAGACGATACTTGTGTGACACATAGGTGTTTGAACACCTGACCGTGCAGACTGGGGTATGCGAATGTGAGGTCCATGCAGCTGTTTCCCATTCACAGCAGATTGTGAGGTGCTCAGGTTCAGAGGCTTGTGTTACAGGTCACCCATATGTCCAATCAGTATGACCTGGACAGATAAGGGTTCAGATGATGTGGTGTGTGGGGATGTACATGTGCACTTGTTCAGCTCCAGGACTTGCATTCCCCATGACCTACTATTGTGACACAGTGCAGACTGTTGTGTGGCTGCCCTGCCCATGTGACTGGAGACAGTGATGTATGACTTAGCAGGCATGCCTGTGCCATGGCATGTGACTTCCTATGAGTGATCCTGCAGGGGAGTGACATGTGCTACATGCACACCATAGTGGCAATGGCTATCAGCACATGGGTGCATCGTGGTGTCTGTCGCTGGTATGCATCACATGCATTTCATATATCTGACTCTGGGCATCACTTTCATCCGGGCACCTGTACTGACTCAGTGGCAAGAGTTGTGATGTGTGCATGTTCACATGCTTCACCGTGTTCTCTGCACCGTCCAACTACTGTGTAGGTGGTGCATGTGTCCACACTGGGGTATTGCCAGCCAACGGACGCCAGACAGATGGGTGCAAGGCCAGGTGTGATGTGAGTGCCATGGTTGACGATCAGACTGACAATTGGCTTCTCCTATTCTGTTTGGGCAATTTTAGCAATGTTCAACTAAGGATGCCAGGCGTTGCTCTGTATTGTGCTGTACTTACTGTGGTGTGTGCGTTCGGTGCAGGTGACTGATGTCTGTCTGTCTCCCTATTGTTTGCAGATACATCCACGGCCACAGGAGGGGATAGCTCCACGGACCAGGAGGAGCCGCAGAGCCAGACTGGGTCAACAGCCGAGGAGTGGTCGGAGGGACCCAGTGGCACGGAGGGCGAGGGGAGCCACACCGAGGAGTCCTCAGCACCATCCACCTCAGCTGAGGACCACAGCAGCTCGGAGGATGACTCCCTTATGGAGGCGGGTGTCAGCAGCCACCACACCCCAGCTAGTGTTGCTGCCCCCGCCACCACCACCACCACCGCCCTCCCATCGGCTCCCATTCCCGAGGTCCGTGGAGGCTCCCATGTTCGGGAGCGTGTCTCCTTCGGGCCAGGCACCGCACCCCCTGCCCCTGTGTCCCCTGCTGCCCTGAGTGAGGAGTCTGTGTACCTCCTTCGCCAGCTCCATGTAGGGCAGACAGCGATGCTGAGTGTCCTCCATGCACACACCACTCTGTAGACTCAGCTGGTGTCGTTCATGGAGGGCATCTCATCGGGCATGTCTGCCCTACAGAGGGCAATAGGTCCATGGACTCCTCCCTGACGGCAGCAGTGTCCCTCCTCCAACAGTCCCTCACGCCTCCTGTCTCTGCCCCATCCACACTCCCCAGCACCTTACCTGTCCCAAGCACACACACACCGGCACAGGCACACACCAGCACAGACACGAGCAGCACACACACACACACGCCACAGACAAGACGCACACGCACGCACAGTCAGGGGACTGAAACCACACTCACAGGGGATGGGGCCCAGTTACACACACACGCATCCACGAGCACTGCGCAGTCCACAGTTGCCTCTCCCTCCAAAGCCCCCTCCGTTGCCTCACCTGCAACCCCAAAGACCCAGCGGCTCTTCCTCAGTGACCTCGGCCTCTTCCCCTCCGATCCAGCTGATACAGCATTCAGGGGAAGAGGAAGCCCACCCACATGGAGCGGAGTGCCCCTCGCCACCGGACACCGTCCCCCAGGCGCAGACCGACTGACGCCCCCATCCGCAAGTCCCCCGGACCCGGAAGAGCAAGACCCCGCCGCCGCCCTGCAGCTCAGGCACCAAGTCTCCTTCCTCCATCCCTCAGGCCCCCTCTCCACAGGTGCCCCCACCACACCCTGCCCCAGGTTCCCCCACCCACAGATACACCATCCCCAAAAGGATCAGGCCTTCTCCCCCTGCCACTTGCTCTTCCAGCCCCACACCCCCGCTGCGCTTGTCTGTGCCACTGGTGTGGAGACGGTGTCCTCCCCCTCTGTCCTGCCCACCTTACCTGATCCCCATTCTCCTCCCCTGGAGGTAGGCACTGCAGTGGAGTCCACTACCACCCTGTCTGACTTGGGCACTGCAGTGGGGAACCTGTCCACTCCATCTGCACGGTCCCCTGCAGTCTTGCCGGCACCCACACCATCAGAGTCATGCCCCCAGTTGTGCCGGCACACACCATGTCAGACACCTCCACTGCAGTTGTCAGTGGCTCTCCAGCACCCACCACCCCTTCCCTGCCTCCTTCTGGTGAGCCATGATCCTGTCCCTGCGGTGCCTGGCCTGCCCCCCGGATGCCCCTCCGAGGGATTGTCCCTGGCTTTCATCAGTGCAGGCATGCGTAGGGTGACATCTGCCACTGTCACCCTGTTTTGACTTTCAAGTTGGACTGGCCATTGGCCTTTGTTAATTTTTGCTGGACATCAACTGTTAGACCCACATATGCTGAATAAAGCACCTTTCTGTTCTCTAGTGCTTTTGCTTCTGATGTACATGTTGTTGATGATGCTAACCATGCCCTTGCTGCAGTGATGGTGATATTTGGTCTCATGATAATGAAGTGTTACTGTGCAGGAACACATGTGGTCCAGGGGAATGTGTCCTATCCTGTGGTGTATCCATGTCATCCTTAGCAGCATCTGAGGGTGTCATGTGTTCAATATTTGGCAATGGGATTTCCTACTTACATTAGCAATTTCACATCTGTGGCTTCCACCCCTGCACATCTGTTGTGCCTGCCATTGTTCAATTCATCTACTTCCCTGACCGTGTGGCCATCTCCACTGGACATGCAGGTTTGGGCATCAATGGGGAAGGACTCATCTGTGTTGTCAGTGCAACATTGCTATACAAGTGTGTTGGATCTGTGCTGATGATTTAGTTGGCACTCCCATGACCAGGCTGATGTGACGGGAGCATTCATTTGGTGCTAATTGTTAACTGTGTGACCAAGTGCTCAGCTGACATGATGGAGCCCTACTGAGGCAACATATGGCACAGCTTTCCTCACACAGGAGTGGAGTCCCCTCATGGCAGTGTGTACTCCTGTGACATTGCCTGCGCCCAAGGTGTGTGTTATATGAGCATGTCTGTGTGTTCACTTCCGTTTTGCTGTGCATGCTGGGCTCCCTAGTGTTGTACCTGTTTGTGATGCTTGCTGAGTTGACCTATGTTCCCCCAAGTCTTCTCCCTGGATTCTCTGTGATGTGGGTGCATGGCACATTACTGGTCATCAGGGTGTCACCCATAGGTGTGTTTGCTGTCAGGGCTGAGTTTGTGTGCAGACGCAGATGGGTCACAGTCAGGATTCCCCTTGGCACTTGTTGTTTACACCTGTCATGTGATTTCCAGTTTGTGTTATCTTTCAGTGATTGTGACACGTTGTGTGTGTGACTGCTGGCACTCCTCAGGGTCCGGGCTGCAATGTTGGTAGTTGTCTATGTGTGTTCTTTGTGGGTGTCCTTGGCTTCTTCATTGGTGTGTGACTGTGGCTGGGATCCCATTGGTTGGTGTGGTATTGCTGTCATGTCCATGTACAGCGTAGTGTGCAGTGTGTCAGACATTCAGGAGTCTTGTTGAGTGGCCATGTGTGATGTGTTTCTGCACCTTGGTTCCCACCCACCAGCCTGGGATTGTCATGGGTGCATGTGCAATGTCACCAGTGCATGTGTGCTTCACTGCTGCACATTGTTGGAGGTCGAGGTGTGTGGTGTTGAGTGTGTGCAGATGAGAGTTGTTGCCCGGCTAGACCCCTGCCTCCATGTTGGCCTTGGCTTACTGGCCGTGCTGATTGATTTGTGCTTGTGTAGGTGTGATGGTAGTTTGTTGCTCAGGACACATGACTGTGGTTCACAGTGTGAACGATATTTAGCTTTGTCATCACAGTGGGATTGTAATGCAGCCCAGGGTCACCACATTGTGGGGGCCCTGGGGATAGTGCTGTGGTGTGTCTGTGTCTTGCTGTGTCAGTTGCTGTTCCTACATGCTTGTGTGACATGTATGATTTGTGCTCCCTCTCATCTGACAAAGCCTGATTGCCCACATAGGGGATTTGGATCCATGAGTTACCTTTGTGTGGCACTGTATGCACATCTGTGTAATTGGTATTCAGGCCTCCTCATGTGTTGTGTGGTTGCCTGGGGACACTGGCACCCCCTCACCTGTTGTGTTTGATGTGCAGTGTGGGTCTGCCTGTTTGTGTTTGTGCATCTGCACCACTGCATTGGCATATCTTTGGTGTGCCATTGGCTGTATGTTGTTTGGTGGGTTTCCCCTGCTGTCCCTGGGACTCCTAGGTCATCGGTCAGCACAATGATCATGGTTTGTGTGTCCCATTGCTGCCATGGTATGGTATCTGTTCACCTCACATCTACAGTCTCTACAGGGTATCCGCATTTGTGTGCCCATTGGTGCAAATATGTGGGTCTGCATTCTGATGGTCACTTCTGTCATTGTGTCATTGATGAATGTTGACAGTGTCAGCCCCCATGGGTGTTGTTTGTCTGCACATGGCCAAAGGTATGTCTTATTTGCACTGCAGTATTTGCCTCCCCCAATCTATGTTGCAATGGGACACATGCACTACTTTGCCACTGATGTGTTTTATGTTCTGTGACCAGGAATCATCCATGCAGTTTGGCAGTTGCAGCTTATTCTTTGTCAACACTTGCATTTTGGTCACTGTGATGATGGGGGTTTAGGCCCCATTGCCACAATGTTCAAAATGTGCTTCAGCTATGGAACCCACACTTACCTTTTGGTCACTGTGATGATGGGGTTTTGGACCCCATTGCCACAATGGTGATTGCATTGGACATATATGTGTGGCACATGTGATAGGGGGTCACATTGTATGTTCAAAGTCATGTTCAGTGTTGTAGGCATTTGACACAGTCTACACACGCTTGTCATGGTGTTGGGGGATGTCTTTTCTTGCATTCCCTAGGTTGTGGTGTGCTGGTTGTGTCATGCATTGTCCATCCTATGAGTGGGGTGGTGTTGGTGGTAGGCATCCAGCCCCCATGGGTAGAGGTGGTAGTGGTGACAGGCATCCAGCCCCCATGGGTAGAGGTGGTAGTAGTGGTAGGCATCTGGCATCCCCTGGGTAAGGGTGGTAGTAGTGGTAGGCATCTGGCACCCCTGGGTAAGGGTGGTAGTAGTGGTAGGCATCTGGCACCCCTGGGTAAGGGTGGTAGTAGTGGTAGGCATCTGGCACCCCCTGGGTAAGGGTGGTAGTAGTGGTAGGCATCTGGCACCCCCTGGGCAAGGGTGGTAGTAGTGACAGGCATCCAGCCCCCCATGGGTAGAGGTGGTAGTAGTGGTAGGCATCTGGCACCCCTGGGTAAGGGTGGTAGTAGTGACAGGCATCCAGCCCCCATGGGTAGAGGTGGTAGTAGTGGTAGGCATCTGGCACCCCTGGGTAAGGGTGGTAGTAGTGGTAGGCATCTGGCACCCCTGGGTAAGGGTGGTAGTAGTGTCAGGCATCCAGCCCCCATGGGTAGAGGTGGTAGTAGTGGCAGGCATCCAGCACCCCATGGGTAGGGGTGGCAGTAGTGGTAGGCATACAGGCCCCTATGTGTATGTGTGGCATTGGTGAGGGCCATCCCGCCCCTATGGTGCTGCTGTTGCTGGTGTAGGTATTTCTGCATCCCTCTGTGTGTGATGTGTCGGGTACGTGTAGTTTGTTTTTGTTGTTGGTGTCTGACTTACCTTCTGCGCCGAACGCGTCCGTGCCTGTTCCGGTAATAGAGGTAGAATATTGGTAGGATCGGCACGAAGGGATTCATGGTTGGTTCGTCTCGCTCGTCTTTCTCTTTGCTTCGCGTCGCCCTCGCCGCTGGCGTGTTCGTCTCGTAGCCGTGGATCGTGTTGTGGCGCGAATCGGAGCTTATGTGCGCCTCGACCGGATGCTTTGACGTGCCGTGCGTAGCGACGGGTTCGGCGCGTACAGGAAGCGCATCGTACTTGTCCGGCCGGACGGGGCTGCATTTTTGCTTCCGTGCGGCTCGATTCCTACGATTCCGGATCCGGCTCGGTCGGGGAACAGGACCTGGATTGGGTGAGTACGACTGGGTCGGAATCTATGCTGTTGTGCGCATCGTACTTGCTCGTTCGGAATAATGTGCGGATCGGTCGGGAAACAGGCATTCGCATGGCTTTTTTCCCGACCGAATGGTGTTAGGTGCGCCTCCGACCGAGATCGGAATCGGCCCCTCAGTCTCTGAAATGGAAATCAAAAATCCTCAGCCGGGCAAAGCAGCAGGCTGTGGCCAAAGAGGGCTCCACGTTGTTGGATAGTCGCTGGACGAGGTCTCAGTGAAGCCATTGACTTTTGGCGGGAAAGCTCAGAGTGGGAGAAATTTGAGGTTTGTGCCCCTGTAGGATCCCTCGCCAGCTGAATACTTTTCTCGCCGTTGCCCAGTGAAGATTGCTACCTTCATTAGTTACTTTTTTAGAGCTCAGATTTTTCCAGCGGGGCAAGTCTGCAGGCTGTAGCCGCTGAAGGCTCCACAAGGCTGAACTCCTTCTTCAAGGGGCCTGCTGGATCGTATTTGCTGCTGCAGAGAAGAATGTAGTGGGATCAATCTGGATCTTTGGCCCAGAGGCAATACACTTTCATTGGATCAGTTTGGCTCCGATCCCCGTTTGGTTCTCAGTGCAAAAAGTTGGTAAAAGTTTCTGAATCCCGGGTTTCAGGAAACTTTAGGAGAAGTACACTTTGACACCAGCTAGTGGTTCAGGATGTTGGGAATAGCAATTGGGGTCAAGACTCACTCCATGAGAGGTCAGCAGCAGGGTCCAGGGCAGGTCCAGTTGGACCAGTTAGCTGAGAATGCAGTAAAAGGCCTCTTGGAGCCCCAAACAAGAGGTCAGCTTTATGACCCTTGGAGTCCACTTCTTTGCTCTGGGTACAAGTGGGAGAACAGGTCCAGTTTTCAAGGCTCTTCTCAGGTTACAGACCCAGTCCTCTTCTGTTCTTCCACAGGTCCAAAAGTGATCTGAGTAGGGTATTAGGGATGTCACATTTACACCAAGTACCAGCCTTTGGTTGGGGGAAACCCCTGACCACTCTTTAACTAATGGGACAAAAGATCCCAGGGATAATCCAAACCACTTTTGCAGCACTTTCTGTGCAAAAGGCACTGTTAACTATCCCACAGTGCCTTTCTCTACCTAAATCCAACATTCCAGAAGCTTTCTTCCCCTGGTCAGAGCTCCCTTTGCCCACCCAGGGGTGTGCACTCCAGACGAGCTTTGTGGAGCATTATGGAAAATGTAGTGCTATCAATTAATGTTATCTATAGACATACATTCAGAAATAGTTAAACACTACTCGTAATATCAAAATTTAATAAATCTGCTTCCTACAATTTTTGTTTTATAAACTTTATTTTTGGGGTTTTCAACAAACATTGCAGCATACATTGTTACGTAGACATCGTATGCACAACACTTGGTATTTCAAGGCCAACCTTCCATTAGATGTAATATTGCAAGTGACAATGAGGGATAATAAAAAGCATTACCGTGTTTACAAGTAAGCAACTGGGGGCGCACATCAATACTGCACACTCCCACTACTGTCCACCAAGATCATCTGCGGCGTAACCCAAGGCTCCTCCCTCAGCCCAACGCTGTTCAACATCTACATGGCACCCCTCGCCCACGTCGCCCGACAGCACAACCTCAACATCATCTCCTACGCCGACGACACCCAGCTGATCCTCTCCTCACCAAAGACCCTCACACCGCCAAAGCCCACCTCCACGAAGGAATGAAGGCCGTCGCCGAATGGATGAGGACCAGCCGCCTGAAGCTGAACTCGGACAAGACGGAGGTCCTCATCCTTGGTTCCAACCCCTTCAGCCTGGGACGACTCCTGGTGGCCAACATCACTGGGAACAGCCCCGCCACCCACCGACCACGTACGCAACCTAGGGGTCATCCTCGACCCCACCCTCTCCATGACTAAGCAGGTCAACGCCGTTTCCTCATCCTGCTTCAACATCCTCCGAATGCTCCGCAGGATCTTCAAGTGGATCCCCACCGAAACAAGAAAAACAGTCACCCAGGCCCTCGTCACCAGCAGGCTGGACTACGGAAACGCCCTCTACGCAGGAACGACGGCTAAGCTCCTGAGACGGCTGCAACGCATCCAGAACGCCTCTGCACGTCTTATCCTCGACATCCCCCGACGCAGCCACATCACACCCCACCTGAGAGACCTGCACTGGCTCCCTGTCAACAAGAGGATAACCTTCAAGCTCCTCACCCACGCACACAAAGCACTCCACAACTCCGGACCAGCCTACCTCAACAGACGACTCAGCTTCTACACCCCCACCCGCCAGCTCCGCTCGACCAGCCTCGCCCTCGCCACAGTCCCCCGCATCCGGAAAACGACCGCCGGCGGCAGATCCTTCTCCCACCTCGCCGCCAAGACCTGGAACACCCTCCCCACCAACCTCCGACAGACCCAAGACCTACTGGCCTTCAGAAGACTCCTCAAGACCTGGCTCTTCGATCAGTAGCAGCACCACCCCCCTCTTCCCCCAGCGCCTTGAGACCCTCGCGGGTATGTAGTGCACTTTATAAGTGACATGATTGATTGATTGATTGACTGTCCACATTCGTCCTCAGCTCCATCCGTTCCACTCTCACTCAGCTCAATATCATTCAGATCGCTTTCCGAGTCATCAGAATTTAGGGCAGAGTTACAAAGTTCTCACCATTCAGTGAGGTCTGCCTGAAGCTTCTCGTCTTTACAATGTAGTTTCATATGGTTTTCTTCAGCCAGGGCCCACTCCCTCACATCCCTGAGCCATGATGTTATGTCCGGACTTCTCTGCCCCATCCAAGTTATGGCCACTCTGCATCTAGCCAGGACCATCATCAGCTGCAGCAGTCTGTATGCTAACTTCCGTTTCTTGAGTTTTTGTATATATGGCCAACAGACATTGTATTGGCTCTTCTCTTAAGGGGAGACCTGTGCTTGCACGCACCTTTGCTACAACTCGAGGCCAGAACTGCCGCAGCTCAGGACATGCCCAAGCAAGGTGCAGAAAATCTGCCCCCTCTGTTCCACATCTGGGGCACATGTTGGTGTGGTTTTGCGAGATACGTCGTAGTTTCACCGGTATAAGGTAGGTGCAGTGTAAGAAATTATAGTGGATCAGTTTAAACCTTGCGTTACAGGAAACTGTGTGTGAGCGTTCATATGGCTGTCCAAGCCCTATCAATACGTTCATTTAGGTTACCCTCCCATGCTGCTCTTGACCACGGGGTCGGGGCAGTTGAATCTAGCCTCATGGCTTTGTAGAGAAGAGATATCATCCTGCGCCCGGATCCGCATGTAGCAGCAGGTCCAGAGTATGTGTCGGCTGTGGGATATTGGGGTACTTGGGCCAGGTAACTCTGGCAATCTCCAAGATCCCCAAATAGTGTAGGTAGTGACCCTGACCGAGCGAAGCTGTCACAGGCTTGTTCATATGTTATAAATGTTTCGCTCGGGTAGAGGTCCGCGAAGACTTCACATTCCCCAGCCTTCCAAGCCTGGAAAGACGTGTACACTCATGTCTCGTATAGGGGGCCAATATCCATATGGGGAACTCCCTGTGAAACGGTGCATGTCTCAGTGCCTTTTCCACGTTCTGTTGCCATATGTTCGCAGTTTGGCGCACTATATATAGGAGGTCCCCACTGACCCTCTTGCCCTGCATCAGCGCTACTGGGAGTTTATCTGAGCCCACTCGGCCAGCTAGGAGTCGTTTTTCCCAATTGTCTCTTTCCTCCAACCAGTGGGACGCATGTTGAAGCTGGGCGGCAAAGTAGCATAGGTCAAAGTGTGGGGCCTCAAGGCCCCCCTCTTCATATCTGCATGTGAGCGTGCTCAGCGCAACTCTACTGCGCCTTCCCGCCCACAATAAGGAGACAAGGACAGTGTTCAACTACTTGAAGATTCGAGTGGGGATCGGGCAGAGTGAATTCTGGAGCGCATAGAGGCAGCATCACCATTTTTGACACTGCGAGTCTGCCCATCAAGGAAAGCGGTAGAGTATTCCAGAAGGTCACAGAGCATCTCAGGGCGTCTATGACCCTGTCCACATTCAGAGCTATTAACTGGGCATTGTCTAGTACTATCTGGACACCAAGGTACCGGAAGTGCACTCGCTGCCATCTAATTTCTAGGTTTAGGAGACCCTCCAAGGGCAATGTGGGCATGTGCACCAGGGGGAAAATCAGGGATTTATGTCAGTTAAGTCGCAGTCCAGAGACCTCACCAAATTGTTCCAAGTGCTGCAAGAGCCTGGGTATGGCCACCCGGGGGGACGCCACGTAAAAAGAGCGTCATCCACATAAAGGGAGATCACATGAGTCGTGTCTCCCACCCGGATACCCCAACTGCTCCATCTCTGCCCGCATCCACACCACCAGGGGCTCAATGGCCAGGGCAAAGAGGAGGGGTGAGAGCGGGCATCCCTGACACGTGCCTCGCCACAAGACCCATTCCTCTGAGCGAGCCTTACCCACCCGCACTCGTTCTCGTGGCTCAGTGTACAGTATTTTAACCCAGCGGCGGAAGTGGGGCCCAAACCCTATTGCTTTAAGGACCTCTAGTAGGTAACCCCAGTCAATCCTATCAAAAGCCTTTGCTAGGTCTATTGACACAAGTGCAAGTTCTTCCTCATGGTGTTTCACTTCTTGCATAATGTGGGTTAGTCGACGCAGGTTCATGCCAGTGTGGCGGCCAGGAATAAATCCACATTGGTCTTCGTGTATAAGATGTGGCATATGCAGTCCAAGGCAAGAAGCAAGGAGTTTACACAATATTTTCACGGCTGTGTTGCTCATGGTAATTGGGCGATAGGAGGAAGGTTCGTAGCTGTCCCCGCCCGGTTTCAGTACCATGCAGATTTTGCCTTGCCTCATGGTGGGGAGATTCCTTCATCAAAGGCCTCCTCATAGACCTGCATCAGTGCCCGAGTCACAGTGTCCGAGTGTGCCTGGTAGAACTCAGGCAGGAACCCATCTCCTCCTGCGGACTTAGCCCCTGGGAGCATTAATAATGCTGCTCATATTTCCTAGATTGTCAATGGAGTTTCAAGCATTTCTGAGGTCTGAGGTTCGTCAGGTTCGTTGCTCGCAGATAAGAGACGTAATGGTCTTCCCTTACTGTCGGGTCCGCAGTGTACACTGTCTGGAGATGTCGCTGAAACTCTTGTAGGAGTGCAGCCCTGGTGTGTACTATCAGGCCTGTGGGCGCACAGAGAGCAACAATCAGGGCAGGGGTCTGTTCCCTACGGAGGATCCATGCCAGGAGTCGTCCAGACTTATCACCCTCTCTATGTAAGGGCTGTCGGTACTGACCAAGTGTATACAAATATCACTTATGCCGGTTCGGTCGGACCAGCCCGGTCCTGGGCCTGCGCCTCCGCCAATGTCGACTCCTGTACTTCAAGGTCACGTTGTAGTTGCTTGCGGACCCCGCATGTTAGACTCAAACAGGCCCCTCGTGTCACGGCTTTCAGTGCCTCCCATTTCATGGCTTTAGAAATGCTCACCTCTTTCCAGTTAACTGTCATATAGTCAGTTAAGAAATGCAATATGTTCTCCCTCCCAACCGGGTCTTTTAGGATGTCTGACGGCATCCGCCACGTTCTAGGGAGGTGTGCGGGAGGCCCTCAGCGGACTGTACAAGTAACCGGAGAATGGACGGAGAGGAATCGGGCCTGATGAGTCACCTCAACGCTTAGGTCACTGTCTGTTGTTGAAACCAGAACCCAGTCCAGTCTACTGTGTGTTTTATGGGTGGAGGAATAGCAAGTGTACAACTTCTGAGTCGGATGTCTGTCCCTCCAAATGTCTTGTACTCCCAGGTTCCCCATTATCTCCCGGAGTCTCTCAGTCATTCGTGGCTTAGTGCCTAGGCGAGGAGGGTGCCTGTCCAGGTCAGGGTCTAATATACAGTTGAAGTCTCCCATCCAGAGAATCGGGGCATCTAGGTCCAAAGTTAATATGTCTTATATGGACTGGTAAAAGTCAGGGTCATCTACATTCGGAGCATATATGTTCAAGATAACTATGTCTCGTCCATCTAGTCTAGCCCTAAGCAGGTTGTATCGACCGTTGATGTCAGCTTCCATATATTGCAGTGCAAACGGTGAACCTGGGGCTACCCATATCTGCACGCCCCTTGCGTAAGTAGAGTAGGAGGACTGAAATATCTGACCCCTCCACTTTCTCGCTAATCTCTGAGCCCCCATGTCGTCAAGATGGGTTTCTTGTAAGCATGCCACGGATACGTGCTGACTCCGGAGAAACGACAGAACCGTGTAGCGCTTAGTGCATGTGCCCAACCCCCTTACATCCCAGCTGATGAACTTAGTCCCCACTGTCATGGCAATGCTCTTCCCCTTTACTTTCAGGCCCATTGTCGTGCAAACCAAGCATACCTATCATATGCTGCGTAAAACAACTGACAACGTGTAATGAAAACAGTCCCCAAAACCCCCCTCCCACGGGCAAATGACATGCAACAGTGCATACGGCTATGCCGTCCCCACACTTCTGCCAGGACGTGCACAGCATCCCTTGAGGCCCAAACGGGGCCATTGAACTTCCCAGTGAATCCAGCCACCCGGCCTTGCCCAGCCATTGCAACCCAGCAAAAGCCCCAATGTTTGAGGACTGTGCTCCTCAGAATTTCGAAGCACTCAGTTTTCCTACTTAGTTCAGCAGGCCCCCTGTCCAGCGATAGGACAGCAAGGGCTCCCCCCCACCCGCCACATTCTCTGACCCCCACCCCCCATCCCCGTGCCACATCCAAGCATCCCGCTGCTCATTCATTGTTTCAATAATTGAGTGCACTGTGATGAGTTTGTTCAAGACGGCACCCAACGGTGCGATAGTGTTCACATAAGGTCCTTGTTTTCATCCGGTGTCCTCTCTGGGTAGGGCTGGCTTCCTACAATTACATCAGTATGAATAGCTAATATATTTTTGAAGAAAAAGGGAAAGTTACTGTTTCATTATATATCATCACAGTAATGCAAAGCCTGTTCTTACACAGACGTGATATCACAGAGAGGGTAACCAAGAGACTGAAGCAAAGGCACCTCAGAACACTGAATTGGAGGAAGTCAATGAGCCACCACCCATTACCACACCACCTGTGCATTCAAAACGCAGACCAGGACAGGGGCAAGCCAACGGTGCAGGAGGATTTTGCAGAGGTGTCGCTGTGCCTTAAGGCCAGATATTGTGGTCCAGTTGCATCAGGTGATGGGGCAGCAAACTCAATATTTTGATGGCTTAGAGACATCCATGTTGTCAATGCAGAGCCGACAACATAAAAGTATAAAAGGAGTTAGCAAACAGTGGCATTCAAAAAAACAATAAAATATGGTTTTAAATGCTTAATAATACTTTACTGGAGGGTCAAAGGTCACTGTGTGAAAAACATGATAACATAACTAAGGGAGCGATACATTTATTTACTGTTATACAAAAAGAAAGTGCGTCACATAAGCGCAGACCTCACCAATACGTCTTGCGTATCGATGGTTGCAGTTGATCCATTAACCGTCCGGCCCATGCTACTGCCACACTGTCAAGGTGCACGGTTAACCTACAAGTTGAAATTGAGCACAATTGTGAGTATGTGGCTCGTGGCCTTGTACAAGGAACCACTGCCTTAAAAGAATACTAACCACACAAATAGCTATTGCTGGTCAATCAGGTGTTGGGGAAAGTGTACCAGCTTTAAGCCTAAGTAGCATCTCTGTTTCAGAAGCCATGAGTTGGCAGCGAATTCGCAGTCACTCTGTAGGTGGTAAAATGTCTGCACCTACTACTATTGCAACCTCCAAAAGGGACAGTGTTGGGAGACGAAGGAAAACCATTAACCCCTTCGCTGCTAGGCCTTTTCCCCCCTGTGCTAAGCCTTTTTTTCGCTATTTGGTGTAGTTCGCGCTTAGGCCCCTGTAACTTTTTGACCACATAAGGTATCCACGCCAAATTTGCGTCCTTTTCGTCCAACATCATGGAGATTCTAAAGGTACCCAGGGTTTGTGGATTCCCCTGGAGGGGACCCAGAAATTAGCCAAAATACAGCTACATTTCTTGGTAAGTGCTGTTTTTTTCCCCTGCAAATGGTATCAACAAAGGGTTTGTGGGGCTGAAATCACCATTTTCCCAGCTTTTAGGAACAAGCAGACTTTTGTCAGAAAACCAACATTTTTTACACAGTTTTGGCATTTTACTGGGACATAGCCTATTTTTGCTATTTTTTGTGCTTTCAACCTTCTTCCAGTTAATGGTAGAAATGGGTATGAAAGCAATAATGGATCCTGGAAAGCTATATATTTGAGAAAAGTAGACAACATTCTGAATTCAGCAAGGGGTCATTTGTGTAGATCCTTCAAGGTTTCTTTATAGAAACTAACAGTTGAATTTAGGAAAAATTGAAAATTAGTTGAAAAAAACAGCCATTTGTGCCAACGTTTTCACCTGTAACTTCTTCTAATTATGACATCTGTTTGAAATCAATATACCGTTACATCCGCTGGACTTTTCTGGTTGTGGGGATATATAGGACTTGTAGGTTCACTAAGAACCCGACGAACCCAGAGCCAATAACTGAGCAGCGTCTTGCAATGGTTTTTTATTATGTACCGGGTATACAGCAATTAATTTGGGAAAATATATACATGGAAAAATCGGTATGAAAGACACCTATGTATTTCTGAAATTGGAACAAAATATAGAGTTCAGAAACAGTAGATATTTGCACATTTCCGAAATTGTGAGTACCCATACTAGCATGAGAATTATAGGACATTTTTCATAGTGACTTCTTTGTTACACATTGTCTTTCATTTGGAAGGCAGAAATGCATCGAAAGTCAATAGGAAATAACAGTTGCTCTACAATTCTGTGTTACCCTAAGTCTCCCGATAAAAATGGTACCTCACTTGTGTGGGTAGGCCTAGTGCCCGGGACAGGAAACGGCTCAAAACGCAACGTGGACACACTTTATTTTTACAGTGAAAACTGACCCTTTTTTTGCAAAGTGACTAGCTGTAGATTTGGAACCCTAGCTCTGCCGACACCTAAGGAAACCTAGCAAACCTATACATTTTTTTAAACTAGACACCGAGGGGAATCCAGGATGGGGTGATTTGTCTGGCTCTCACCAGGTTCTGTTACCCAGAATCCCTTGCAAACCTCAAAATTTGTAAAAAAAAAACACATTTCCCTCACATTTCTGTGGTGGAAAGTTCTGGAATCTGCGTGGATGCACACAATTCCACCCACCCCGCATTCCCCAAAGTCTTTCGAGAAAAATGGAACCTCACTTGTGTGGGTAGGCCTAGTGCCCGCGACAGGAAACGGCCCAAAACGCAACGTGGACAACCACATTTTCACAGTTAAAACGGACCCTTTTTTTGCAAAGTGCCCAGCTGTTGATTTTGAACCCTAGCTCTGCCGGCACCTAGGGAAACCTAGCAAACCTATACATTTTTGAAAACTATATACCCAGGGGAATCCAGGATGGGGTGACTTGTCTGGCTCTCACCAGGTTCTGATACCCAGAATCCCTTGCAAACCTCAAAATCTGTCAAAAAACCCACTTTTCCTCACATTTCTGTGGTGGAAAGTTCTGGAATCTGCGTGGATCCACAAAATTCCACCCACCTCACATTTCCCAGAGTCTTCCATGAAAAATGGTACCTTACTTGTGTGGGTAGGCCTAGTGCCCACGACAGGAAACGGCCCAAAACGCAACGTGGACACACCACATTTTCACAGTGAAAACGGACCCTTTTTTTGCAAAGTGCCTAGCTGTAGGTTTTGAACCCTAGCTCTGCAGGCACCTAGGGAAACCTAGCAAACCTATACATTTTTGAAAACTAGACAGCCAGGGGAATCCAGGATGGGGTGACTTGTCTGGCTCTCACCAGGTTCTGTTACCCAGAATCCCTTGCAAACCTTAAAATTTGTCAAAAAAACCACATTTTCCTCACATTTCTGTGATGGAAAGTTCTGGAATCTGCGTGGATCCACAAATTTCTACCCACCCAGCATTCCCCAAAGTCTTCCGAGAAAAATGGTACCTCACTTGTGTGGGTAGGCTTAGTGCCCGCGACAGGAAATGGCCCAAAACGCAACATGGGCACACCACATTTTCACAGTGAAAACGGACCCTTTTTTTGCAAAGTGCCTAGCTGTAGATTTTGAACCCTAGCTCTGCCGGCACCTAGGGAAACCTAGCAAACCTATACATTTTTAAAAACTAGACACCCAGCGGAATCCAGGATGGGGTGACTTGTCTGGCTCTCACCAGGTTCTGTTACCCAGAATCCCTTGCAAACCTCAAAATTTGTATTAAAAAAACCACATTTTCCTCACATTTCTGTGGTGGAAAGTTCTGGAATCTGCGTGGATCACCAAAATTTCACCCACCCCGCATTTCCCAAAGTCTTCCGAGAAAAATGGTACCTCACTTGTGTGGGTAGGCCTAGTGCCGCGACAGGAAACGGCCCAAAACGCAACGTGGACACACCACATTTTCACAGTGAAAACGGACCCTTTTTTTTGCAAAGTGCCTAGCTGTAGATTTTGAACCCTAGCTCTGCCGGCACATAGGGAAACCTAGAAAACCTATACATTTTTTAAAACTAAACACCCAGGGGAATCCAGGATGGGGTGACTTGTCTGGCTCTCGCCAAGTTCTGTTACTCAGAATCCCTTGCAAACCTCAAAATTTGTTAAAAAAAACACATTTTCCTCACATTTCTGTGGTGGAAAGTTCTGGAATCTGTGTGGATCCACAAAATTCTACCCACCCCGTATTCCCCAACGTCTTCCGAGAAAAATGGTACCTCACTTGTGTGGGTAGGCCTAGTGCCCGCGACAGGAAACGGCCCAAAACGCAACGTGGACACACCACATTTTCACAGTGAAAACGGACCCTTTTTTTGCAAAGTGCCTAGCTGTAGATTTTGAACCCTAGCTCTGCCGGCACCTATGGAAACCTAGCAAACCTATACATTTTTTAAAACTAGACACGCAGGGAAATCCAGGATGGGGTTACTTGTCTGGCTCTCACCAGGTTCTGTTACCCAGAATCCCTTGCAAACCTCAAAATGTGTAAAAAAAAAACACATTTTCCTCACATTTCTGTGGTGGAAAGTTCTAGAACCTGCGTGGATCCACAAAATTCCACACACCCCGCATTCCCCAAAGTCTTCAGAGAAAAATGGTACCTCACTTGTTTGGGTAGGCCTAGTGCCCGCGACAGGAAACGGCCCAAAACGCAACGTAGACACACCACATTTTCACAGTGAAAACTGACCCTTTTTTTGCAAAGTGCCTAGCTGTAGGTTTTGAACCCTAGCTCTGCCAACACCTAGGGAAACCTAGCAAACCTATACATTTTGGAAAACTAGACACCCAGGGGAATCCAGGATGGGGTGACTTGTCTGGCTCTCACCAGGTTCTGATACCAATAATCCCTTGCAAACCTCACAATTTGTAAAAAAAACACATTTTCCTCACATTTCTGTGGTGGAAAGTTCTGGAATCTACGTAAATCCACAAATTTCCACCCACCTCACATTTCCCAGAGTCTTCCATGAAAAATGGTACCTCACTTGTGTGGGTAGGCCTAGTGCCTGCGACAGGAAACGGCCCAAAACGCAACGTGGACACACCACATTTTCACAGTGAAAACGGACCCTTTTTTTGCAAAGTGCCTAGCTGTAGGTTTTGAACCCTAGCTCTGCAGGCACCTAGGGCACCTAGCAAACCTATACATTTTTGAAAACTAGACACCCAGGGGAATCCAGGATGGGGTGACTTGTCTGGCTCTCACCAGGTTCTGATACCCATAATCCCTTGCAAACCTCACAATTTGTAAAAAAAAAAACACATTTTCCTCACATTTCTATGATGGAAAGTTCTGGAATCTGCGTTGATCCACAAAATTCCACCCACCCAGCATTCCCCAAAGTCTTCTGAGAAAAATGATACCGCACTTGTGTGGGTAGGCCTAGTGCCCGCGACAGGAAACGGCCCAAAACGCAACGTGGACACCACATTTTCACAGTGAAAACGGACCCTTTTTTTGCAAAGTGCCTACCTGTAGATTTTGAACCCTAGCTCTGCCGGCACCTAGGGAAACCTAGCAAACCTATACATTTTTGAAAACGAGACACCCAGGGGAATCCAGGATGAGGTGACTTGTCTGCCTCTCGCCAAGTTCTGTTACCCAGAATCCCTTGCAAACCTCAAAATTTGTCCAAAAAACACATTTTCCTCACATTTCTGTGGTGGAAAGTTCTGGAATCTGCGTGGATCCACAAAATTCAACCCACCCCGCATTCCCTAAAGTCTTCCGAGAAAAATATTACCTCACTTGTGTGGGTAGGCCTAGTGCCCGCGACAGGAAACGGCCCAAAACGCAACGTGGACACACCACATTTTCACAGTGAAAATGGACCCTTTTTGCAAAGTGCCTAGCTGTAGATTTTGAACCCTAGCTCGGCAGGCACCTAGGGAAACCTAGCAAACCTATACATTTTTGAAAACTAGACACCCAGGGGAATCCAGGATGGAGTGACTTGTCTGGCTCTCACCAGGTTCTGTTACCCAGAATCCCTTGCAAACCTTAATATTTGTCCAAAAAACACATTTTCCTCACATTTCTGTGATGGAAAGTTCTGGAATCTGCGTGGATCCACAAAATTCCACCCACCCAGCATTCCCCAAAGTCTTCAGAGAAAAATGGTACCTCACTTGTGTGGGTAGGCCTAGTGCCCACGACAGGAAATGGCCCAAAACGCAACATGGGCACACCACATTTTCACAGTGAAAACGGACCCTTTTTTTGCAAAGTGCCTAGCCGTAGATTTTGAACCCTAGCTCTGCCGGCACCTAGGGAAACCTAGCAAACCTATACATTTTTAAAACTAGACACCCAGGGGAATCCAGGATGGGGTGACTTGTCTGGCTCTCGCCAGGTTCTGTTACTCAGAATTCCTTGCAAACCTCAAAATTTGTAAAAAAAAACACATTTTCCTCACATTTCTGTGGTGGAAAGTTCTGGAATCTGTGTGGATCCACAAAATTCTACCCACCCCGCATTCCCCAACGTCTTCCGAGAAAAATGGTACCTCACTTGTGTGGGTAGGCCTAGTGCCCGCGACAGGAAACGGCCCAAAACGCAACGTGGACACACCACATTTTCACAGTGAAAACTGACCCTTTTTTTGCAAAGTGCCTAGCTGTAGATTTTGAACCCTAGCTCTGCCGGCACCTAGGGAAACCTAGCAAACCTATACATTTTTGAAAACGAGACACCCAGGGGAATCCAGGATGAGGTGACTTGTCTGCCTCTCGCCAAGTTCTGTTACCCAGAATCCCTTGCAAACCTCAAAATTTGTCCAAAAAACACATTTTCCTCACATTTCTGTGGTGGAAAGTTCTGGAATCTGCGTGGATCCACAAAATTCAACCCACCCCGCATTCCCTAAAGTCTTCCGAGAAAAATATTACCTCACTTGTGTGGGTAGGCCTAGTGCCCGCGACAGGAAACGGCCCAAAACGCAACGTGGACACACCACATTTTCACAGTGAAAATGGACCCTTTTTGCAAAGTGCCTAGCTGTAGATTTTGAACTCCTAGCTCGGCAGGCACCTAGGGAAACCTAGCAAACCTATACATTTTTGAAAACTAGACACCCAGGGGAATCCAGGATGGAGTGACTTGTCTGGCTCTCACCAGGTTCTGTTACCCAGAATCCCTTGCAAACCTTAATATTTGTCCAAAAAAAACACATTTTCCTCACATTTCTGTGATGGAAAGTTCTGGAATCTGCGTGGATCCACAAAATTCCACCCACCCAGCATTCCCCAAAGTCTTCAGAGAAAAATGGTACCTCACTTGTGTGGGTAGGCCTAGTGCCCACGACAGGAAACGGCCCAAAACGCAACGTGGACACCACATTTTCACAGTGAAAACGGACCCTTTTTTTGCAAAGTGCCTACCTGTAGATTTTGAACCCTAGCTCTGCCGGCACCTAGGGAAACCTAGCAAACCTATACATTTTTGAAAACGAGACACCCAGGGGAATCCAGGATGAGGTGACTTGTCTGCCTCTCGCCAAGTTCTGTTACCCAGAATCCCTTGCAAACCTCAAAATTTGTCCAAAAAAACACATTTTCCTCACATTTCTGTGGTGGAAAGTTCTGGAATCTGCGTGGATCCACAAAATTCAACCCACCCCGCATTCCCTAAAGTCTTCCGAGAAAAATATTACCTCACTTGTGTGGGTAGGCCTAGTGCCCGCGACAGGAAACGGCCCAAAACGCAACGTGGACACACCACATTTTCACAGTGAAAATGGACCCTTTTTTTGCAAAGTGCCTAGCTGTAGATTTTGAACCCTAGCTCGGCAGGCACCTAGGGAAACCTAGCAAACCTATACATTTTTGAAAACTAGACACCCAGGGGAATCCAGGATGGAGTGACTTGTCTGGCTCTCACCAGGTTCTGTTACCCAGAATCCCTTGCAAACCTTAATATTTGTCCAAAAAAAACACATTTTCCTCACATTTCTGTGATGGAAAGTTCTGGAATCTGCGTGGATCCACAAAATTCCACCCACCCAGCATTCCCCAAAGTCTTCAGAGAAAAATGGTACCTCACTTGTGTGGGTAGGCCTAGTGCCCACGACAGGAAATGGCCCAAAACGCAACATGGGCACACCACATTTTCACAGTGAAAACGGACCCTTTTTTTGCAAAGTGCCTAGCCGTAGATTTTGAACCCTAGCTCTGCCGGCACCTAGGGAAACCTAGCAAACCTATACATTTTTAAAAACTAGACACCCAGGGGAATCCAGGATGGGGTGACTTGTCTGGCTCTCGCCAGGTTCTGTTACTCAGAATTCCTTGCAAACCTCAAAATTTGTAAAAAAAAACACATTTTCCTCACATTTCTGTGGTGGAAAGTTCTGGAATCTGTGTGGATCCACAAAATTCTACCCACCCCGCATTCCCCAACGTCTTCCGTGAAAAATGGTACCTCACTTGTGTGGGTAGGCCTAGTGCCCGCGACAGGAAACGGCCCAAAACGCAACGTGGACACACCACATTTTCACAGTGAAAACTGACCCTTTTTTTGCAAAGTGCCTAGCTGTAGATTTTGAACCCTAGCTCTGCCGGCACCTAGGGAAACCTAGCAAACCTATACATTTTTGAAAACTAGACACGCAGGGAAATCCAGGATGGGGTTACTTGTCTGGCTCTCACCAGATTCTGTTACCCAGAATCCCTTGCAAACCTCAAAATGTGTAAAACAAAAAACACATTTTCCTCACATTTCTGTGGTGGAAAGTTCTAGAATCTGTGTGGATCCACAAAATTCCACACACCCCGCATTCCCCAAAGTCTTCAGAGAAAAATGGTACCTCACTTGTTTGGGTAGGCCTAGTGCCCGCGACAGGAAACGGCCCAAAACGCAACGTGGACACACCACATTTTCACAGTGAAAACTGACCCTTTTTTTGCAAAGTGCCTACCTGTAGATTTTGAACCCTAGCTCTGCCTGCACCTAGGGAAACCTAGCAAACCTATGCATTTTTGAAAACTAAACACCCAGGGGAATCCAGGATGGGGTGACTTGTCTGGCTCTCACCAGGTTTTGTTACCCAGAATCCCTTGCGAACCTCAAACTTTGTAAAAAAAAACACATTTTCCTCACATTTCTGTGGTGGAAAGTTCTGGAATCTACGTAAATCCACAAATTTCCTACCACCCCGCATTCCACAAAGTCTTCCGAGAAAAATGGTACCTCACTTGTGTGGGTGGGTCAAGTACCGGCGACAGGCAAGGGCCCAAAACCTATTGAGGCAACATCAAAATTACCTATCACAAAACAACCTGGTTTTGCAAGGGGGGTCCCATGAGTTTTTGGCCCCGGGCTCGGCGGCCATCTAGGGAAACCTACCAAACCCACACATTTCTGAAAACTAGACACCCGGGGTAGTCCAGCAAGGTATGGTGTGGCCTAATCGCTGGCGCCTAGTGGGCTTTCTGCCCCCCCAGGGGGCAGATCAGGGGCCACTGCCCCATCTGCCCCCCGGGGGGGGCAGAAAGACTGGAATTTCTCTGGAGGGGTGGGGGTATTGTCATACCCATTTTGGGAAGCCCCCACCCCTACATGAATACAAAAGAAAATCCCTTGTTTCTAGACTGGAATTTTTGCCGGGGGTGGGGGCATTGGCATGCCGCCACCCCTAATTCGAATTGGAAAAAAAAATCCCTGGCGTCTAGTGGGCTTTTTGCATCCCCCCCGGGGGGGCAGATTGGAGACAGAAAGGCTGTAATTTTTGTGGGGGAGGGGTAGGGCATTGGCATGCCCGTTTTGGGCAGCCCCCACCCCTAATTGTAATTGCCCAAAAAAATCCCTGGTTTCTAGTGGTTTTTTTGTTCTCCGAGGGGGCAGATTGGGGGCTACTACCCCCATCTGCCTCCCAGGGGGGGCAGAAAGGCTATAATTTTTGCGGGGGTGGGGGCATTGGCATGCCTGTTTTGGGCAGCCCCCCACCCCTAATTGTACTTGCCGAAAAAAATCCCTGGTTTCTAGTGGGCTTTCTGCCACCCCGGGGGGGCAGATTGGGGGCTACTGCCCCCATCTGCCCCCCAGGTGGGGCAGAAAGACTGTAATTGTTGCAAGGGGGGTGGGGGCATTGGCATGCCTGTTTTGGGCAGCCCCCACCCTAATTCAAATTGCCCCAAAAAAATCCCTGGCATCTAGTGGGCTTTTTGCCCCCCCTGGGGGGGCAGATTGTGGGCTACTGCCCCCATCTGCCCCCCAGGGGAGGCAGAAAGGCTGTAATTTTTGCGGAGGGGGGAATGGCATGCCCGTTTTGGGCAGCCCACACCCCTAATTGTACTTGCCCAAAAAAATCCCTGGTTTCTAGTGGGCTTTCTGCCCCCCCGGGGGGCAGAAAGACTGTAATTGTTGCAGGGGTGGGGTGGGGGCATTGGCATGCCCGTTTTGGGCAGCCCCACCCTAATTCAAATTGCCCCAAAAAAAGTCCCTGGCGTCTAGTGGGCTTTTTGCCCCCCAGGGGGGGCAGAAAGGCTTTAATTTTGGCGGGGGTGGGGGCATTGGCATGCCCGTTTTGGGCAGCCCCCACCCTAATTAAAATTGCCAGAAAAAAAATTCCTGGTGTCTAGTGGGCTTTCTGCCCCCGGGGGGGGCAGAAAGACTGAATTTACCCAATTTGTTTGGGGGGAGCCAAGGCCCTTGCCCAAGGGGCCGCTCCCCCCTCCCTGGTGTCTAGTGGGTGGATCCCTGCTTGGGGATCGCCCTCCTGGGGCGATCCCCAAGCAGGGATCCACTGGGAGTGGTACTACTGGAAAGGGAGATTCTCCCCTTTCCAATGATACCTCTCCCGTCTTCTACGTGCTCAGGGGGCTGAGATAGCCCCCTGAGCACATAGAAAGTGAAACTGAAATGAGCCTAAAGGCTCATTTCAGTTTCGGTTTCTATGAAATGGCGTCAGCGCGACGTGCGCGCTGATCGTCATTTCATAGAAACCAGGTGGGGGGGCCTCGGGACCTGGGGAAGTTCTTCCCCAGCTCCCGAGGCTGTTGGGGGGGGGTAAGGGAATCCCTCTGGTGCCCGCACCAGAGGGATTCCCCGTGCCATGGTGTCGGACGCGCGGGAGCCGTCCGACGCACATGAGCACTTATGCGTCGGACGGCTCCCGCGCGTCCAACGCATAGAAGGGGTTAAAGAACTGTTTTCAGATTTTGTATTGTTGCCATTATTCATGTTTTTCATTTAAGCAAACTTAAATATGTTCAGATTTTTAGATAAGCACTTGATTGATTTGATTTGATTTGATTGTGAGATTTATATAGCGCTCGAATGCCCAAGGGCGTCTAGGCTCTGCAACGGAGGAGTCTGCCAGAATTATGAAGGAGGAGGTAAGAATTAGTTTGAAAATAACCAAGTTTTCAGTAATTTTCTAAAAGAAAGTAGTGTTGGGCAATTTTTAATAACTAAAGGAAGCATGTTCCACAGTTTTACAGTGTTCAGGATAAAGCTGCTTCCTCCCCAGCGAACTTTCTTAAATTTGGGTGTCTGGAGGAGTTTGGTCTGAGCTGAGCGTAGCATTCTGCATGGAAGATACCATGAAAAGTGCTGTTTCAGGAACGCAGGTCCTGTTCCATGCATAGCTTTGTACGCTAGACATAGGGATTTAAATTCTATCCTCTTTTTTACCGGGAGCCAGTGGAGTCTTTTTAAGCCTTGGGAAACGGACTGGAACTTGGGAATGTTCAGCAACATTCTGGCGGCAGCGTTTTGCACCCGCTGAAGTTTAAGCATGTGCTGCTTCTGAAGGCCCAAATAAAGGGCATTTCCGTAGTCCAGTCTAGCCATGGCTAAACTTGTCACCAGTGTTTTTACTGCGTCTGGGGGGATAAAGGCTCTCACCTTCCGGATTGACTTCAGTGTCAGATAAACCTGAGAGGCGACCTTGTTGATCTGATGTCGGAAAGTAAGTCTGTCGTCAAAGGTGATGCCCAGATTCTTAACCTTGTGCACTGGGGTTGGAAGAGTTCCCATATCCAGGGGCCACCAGTTCTGTGACTAAAAGGAGGTGTCGGATCCCAGCAGGAGAACCTCTGTTTTGCTTCCATTTAGCTTTAGGCAGTTTGCACTCATCCATTGGTCTATGCGGGACATACATTGATTAAAGCGAGCAGCGGTTTCCTCCAGATTACTTGAGATGGACACCACTATCTGGGTGTCGTCCGCGTAGGAAACCAGCGAAAAGCCAAACTGCCTGATGATGTCAGCTAAAGGGGTCACATATAGATTGAACAAGGTAGGACTCAGTGAGGAGCCCTGCGGCACTGTGACTTAATATTATTTACTAAGTACATGCCTGAAAATAAATGTCCTGTTTACTATCAGAAGCAGCAACACAGTTGTATTTCACATTAAAAAAATACTTTTTCATTAATACTTACCTTAAAAATAATGATTAGTAATGTTTGCAAGTTGGTGGACAAACAAAATGACTGACAGGAGGTGAATTATCGGAGTTCCGTCAGCCGTAATGTAATCCTGCTTCATCCTGGATGTAAACCAACGTTAAACTGGACCCTGCTGCATCCTGAACCTCACCCCCTGACTTGGACATCAATAGCATAATGAGCGAGGGAGGTGCCAGCACTCAAGTTTGGGCCAGGCGGCATGATGGGGCCTGCAGTGGGTCGGAGACGTAGAGAAGCTGAGGTGGCGTCTGGATGGTGTGAACTCGCAGCCTTCGGGGCGGGGATGGTAAGAGGGACAGGGCTTTTGTGCAAGACCTAACATATAGCGCCACAGCAATAACAAGCCGCACACAATGGTCTCTGCTGCGGGTCTGACCACGAGCGGTCCAGCCCCCCTTTATTTATCTGTTTGGCCGCACCCAGCCGAACAGTTGTGTGCCGATGTCAGTACCTATGACTCTGACCCCGAGTGGCTCACGACATCCCATCAAACTATAGATGTGCTGTGATATTCTCAGCTGGGCAAAGTCTCTGACCTGGTGCTGGGTTCGGTTTGAGTCCATACCAATGACCAGCTTGGCGTTGGGAGAAGGTGACCTTCTGGGTGGGGTGGGGCTCCTCCCATAGAACTAGCCATCTCTGGACTGGCCGCTGATGAGTTTTTTTTATTTACATTTTTATTTTTGTCTAACCAGTAGCTGTTACATATACAAACATCAATCAAGTTTACAGTTCTGCGTTTAGTTCGTTACATAGCATTCCAACAACTTAAATCCCGCACATCCCTGGCATGTTACATGTCTGTCCGGAATAATCAGAGCTTTCCCGCCCATTACATGGGCTATTTCCGCTGTACATGGCCTAGTACTTTGTATTGATTAAGACATTTCTGTTGGGCCCTCTACCCCTTTTCCGCACATTTCTTAGCGTCCCCAGACATTCAGATCTCTGGTGCTGTCTCAGTCTCCTCCTGCGTTGATCGCAGATATTGTACTAGAGGTTCCCAGAAGTCCCTAGGCCTTGAAGCCTGTGGTATTTCCTCTGCGTATGTCGCTAGTGTTTCTTTGCAATATGTCATGTCAGTAATCCACTCTTTGAGTTTTGGTGACCTCCCACTCCCCCATCTCATATCTATTCTCCGTTTTGCAAGCAGTAAAGCGACAGCTAAAAATTTACATCTACCGGCTTGCTTAAGCTGGCATACCCCCAACAGACAGACTAATGGTGTGTGTGGTACTTGTTCTGCTAGCATACTGGTGAGCGTGTCCGTGATGTTTTGCCAGTATTTATTCAGTTGCAGACATGCCCATGACATGTGTAAGAAGTCTGCATTTGGCGCATTGCATCTTTTGCAATTGTCATTTTCTCGGAGGCCATATCTGTATAGTTGTGCCGGGGTGTAATATATTTGATGTAAGAACTTAAAATGAATAACACGTAAGTTGCAGTTAGATGTAAGCAGTTTTAGTTGCGTGCAGCTATAATTCCAGTCCTGTTCGCTAATTGTCTCATCAATAGATTTTTCCCATCTTTGGGCTGCTGTATTTTGCCCCTCATTTCTCTCTGCCTGTGATGCATTGTAAAGGCGTGTTACTAGATTTGTGCGCGTGGGTGCCGATAGAAGTGTTTGTAGTGCATTTAGTTGTGTGGGTTTGTCTGGAAAGGAGGTATATAATTCCTTGATTGCCATGCGCAATCGCAGATACGCAAACCTTTTTAATAGCGATTGGTGTGCGCAGAGTGTTGGGTCTTCTAGTGAAATAAATTTGCTATGTGGGAACAGTGCACCCATCGTTGTCAGGCCCATTTCTTCTAATAGCGTTAACATTTTCTTTTCCTGGGTAACTGTGAGTTTGGGATGTCTGGCTAGCGGAAGCGCCTTGGCATATATTGGTAGTTTTTGTGCAGTGTGTGCTAGCTTATGCCACGCTCGAGAAGTGCAGTAGACTGGTTGTATCTGTTTTCGAGGTGTATGCGTTCTTGGCTCCAATATAAAACTTGACAGTGTCAGCGGGCATACACTTTCATGTTCCACTGCTATGTGTGGAATATGCACGTGGGGGCGCACCCAGTAGTGAGCGTGTTGTGCCTGGGCACAATAAAAATATAACTGTAGGTCTGGCGCCCCAAAACCCCCCTGGTGATATGGTTGAGTTAGGGTTTTCCAGCTGATTCTGGCTTGTTTCCCGGCCCATGTCAGGCGTTGCAGCGCAGACCTTATTCTAGTGAATGTTTCCTTTGGGAGCCAGATCGGTATATTCCAGAACAAGTATAAAAACCTTGGCAGTACTATCATCTTCTGCAAAGCTATTCTGTCTGCAAGAGAAAGAGGCAATTTTATCCATTTTTCTATTTGTTCTTCTAGTTTTTGCAGTGCTCTCCCGTAGTTCTCTCTAATTACCGTGTCTGGATCCCGGTGTATCCATACTCCTAAATATTTTACTGCGTCTGTTTGCCACTTTAAGGGGTATTCTAAGTTGGGCCTTGTTGTTACTGTTGTGAGGGGTATGACCACTGATTTATCCCAGTTAATTCTGAGCCCTGAGTAGTGTTCAAAGCGAATATATTCCCTTATGAGTGGGTTCAGGTTTTTGTCTGGGTAGGTTGTGTACAGCACCATGTCGTCCGCATACAAAGATATGCCTATAGGTTGTAATGAGAATTGCAGCGCTGACTGATAGTGTTTCTGGCGGACTTTGCAGGCCAGGGGTTCTATGATTAGCGCAAAAAGCAGCGGTGACAGTGGACATCCCTGTCTCGTTCTGCGGTGTATAGCAATTGGGTCTGATGTGTTCCCATTTATTCTAACCCGTGCCTTGGGTTCCGTATATAACAACACTATCCATCGCACAAAGGGCTCGGGGAATCCCATTCTGCGCAATATTGTGAACATAAAGCCCCACTCTACCGAGTCAAAGGCCTTAGCTGCATCCAATAGGGCCGCAGCTGCTGGTATCTCCGGATCCAGCTGTTGATACAGTGCAAATATCGTTCGGATATTCTGCGTGGTGGAGCGTGTCGGCATGAAGCCTGCCTGATCCGGTAGCACCAACTTACACAAGAGCTGTTGTATTCTTGTTGCTATTATTTTTGCCAGTATCTTGGCGTCTATGTTTATTAGGGATAACGGGCGGTAGGAGTCACACTTGGTTATGTCCTTGTCTGGCTTGGGGAGTGCTATCAAGAGTGCTTCACACAGCGTAGGTGGGAGTTTGCCTTCTTCGTAGGCCTCTTCGTACATTTCGGCCAAGTATGGGATCAGTAGATCCCGGTATTCTTTATAAAATTCTCCCGGCAGGCCATCCGTTCCGGGTGCCTTATTGTTCGAGAGGGAATTAATCGCCTCCGTGATTTCATCTTTTGTAATGTAGTGACAAAAAAATTCGCGGTGGTCGTCTGATAGCCATGCCAGCGCTATATCATCTAGATATTCTTTTATTTCTTCTGCAGACACACCTGACTGGGTAGTGTATAATTTCGCATAGTAGCTAGTGAAGCAGTTCAGTATGGCCGGAGTGTCATAAACTGAGTGTTGTCGCTCATCCGATAGGTGCGTTATATACGCTGTTGTATGTGCGGGTTTATTTTACAGGACAGTGCACGGCCTGGCCTTCCCCCTTCGCCGTAGTTTCTAGCCGTGTATCTACGCGATATGTATTTTAGTTCGTCTTCCGCGAATGTGTTGAAGTATCTGTCTTTTGTCTAATGTCTGCCAATATTTTTTTATTGAGCGTCGCCGCGTATTCTGCCTCAAGGGTCCTAATGTCCTCTTCCGCCCTCTTGAGTTGTTGCTGTATATCGCGTAGTATGCCTGCGTGTGTGCTAATGCAGTGGCCCCTGATGGTTACCTTAAAGGCCTCCCACAGTGTCCCCGCGCTTTCTACAGTGCCTTTATTATGATCAAAGTATTCCACAATCGCCTGGCGTAACTCGCTGTGATATACTTGATCCAAGAGGGCAGATGGATTCATCCGCCACGTGAATTGCCGTGGGGTGTGCGTAGGTATGGCCAGTGACAAACACACCGGGGCATGATCTGATAGTGTTTTGGGCAGATGTTCCACTCCTGTTGCCCACGTGCTGACTTCTTGTGTGGTCAGCCAATAGTCTAGTCTGGACCATGTGTGGTATGTGGCTGATGTACATGTCCCCTCCTTGCGACCTGGGTGTCTCAGTCTCCATATGTCAATCATACCCCATTCCGCCATGCCCTCTCTTAGCACCTTAGCGGCTTGTTTGCCATATCTGTCATTTCCTGTCGATCTGTCTAGTGCTGGATCTAGACACGTATTGTAGTCTCCACCCCATACTACAGCCGTGGGTTGCAGTTCCCGTAATTTATCCCAGATCTGCATATGGAAGTTCGGGTCATCGTTGTTTGGGCCATACGAGGTGACAATTGTGAGTGCAGTCCCTCCGAAGTTCCCTTGTACTATGACATATCGACCATAATCATCTCTGACAGCTTTAATGAGCGCAAATGGGGTGTTTCGTTTTACCATCAGCAGTACCCCCTTAGCGTAAGAGGAGTAAGAGGAGGCCATCCTATATATAGCCCATCTGCTACCGATTTTACTCTCTCTGGTGTCAGTCAGGTGCGTTTCCTGTATACAGGCCACGTCTATCTGGTGTCTGTCTAAGTAAGCAAACACTTTGCGTATTTTCTGTGGGTGTTGGAGTCCTCGAACATTCCAGGTCATGAACTTCAGTTTCCTATGGGTGTTCAAGGTGCTAGCCATTTAGTAACAAGTTGTTGCTAATTGACATGTGACGGTTGTCAAGTCGTGAAGTGCCATATATACATGTGTCTACCTTCTCGCCACTGGTTGTGTTTTCCCTTTGTGCCTCCCGCCCACCCACTCCACTGTAACCCCGATTGTGGAGACATTCCCATACAGATACAACATATTCTTTAACCCTTTCCCTCCCTACCCTGCAAAAAAACGAAAAAAAAAACAAGTTTTGTGGTACACACTCGAGGGCGAGAGCTGCCAACTCAAATACCCCTGTGATGTTTCAGGGGGGACACCATTTCTTGCGTTCATTCTTACTTCCGAGCTCCCCACCAGCCGCAACCATTTATCTATAGAGTAGTACTTCTTACTTCAACAGTACATCTGGCATTCGATAGCGTTCCCAGGTGCAGCTATTCTGTCCCTTCAGCAGCTGCCTGTTGGCTCCCTGTGTCTCTGCAGGGCAAGCGCTCTAGTTGCGCCCGCTCCCCAAGCTATATGTCAATATGCGCATGGCCCTTGCAACTCTTGGTCGGGCCAGTCTGGCAGGGACCGGGTCACACGCTCACTATGGGTCCTCTTCCATCCTCGCTTGAGTTCAGTCCCCTTTGTGCATCTTCGGGAGGCTAGTGCTAGTCGATATGACAATGACTGTTGTTATGCCAGATGTGTTCACTCCACATCCGACGTTGCTGCCTGTTCTTCCTGCCTGTCCCTCGGAGACTTCCTGCGTGCACTCTGCGACCCTTTCTGTTGGAGATATTTCAGGATGTCCTTAGGTTCATTGTAGATTTTGGTTCTGCCATCTTCGATCACTTTGAGTCTAGCGGGATACAGCATGGCATATTTGATGTTTAAGTCCCTTAATTTCCGTTTCGCTTGGTCAAATTTTTTCCTCGCCTCCTGGACGGACGGCGTGAAGTCCGGGTATAATGATATGTCCATTCCTTCGTGTCTTAGAGTGCCAAGTTCATGGGCTTTGCGAAGTGCCGCGTCGCGATCTCTGTAGTTTAATATTTTAGCAATGATTGGTCGAGGTCTGGATCCCGGCGGTGGTGGTGGTGCTAAGGTTCTATGCGCCCTCTCTACTATAAAGACATCCGAGAATGTATCCCTTCCCATGAGCGTGATTAGCAGCTGTTCCACATATCTCTCCATTGGTCCCGTGTTTGTCGTTTCCGCTATTCCCAGCAGGCGCACATTGCTTCTTCGGGATCTTGCTTCCAAGTCCTCTGCTTTCGCTGTTAGAGCCACCAGCTGTTTATCCATTTTTACTTGTTTAGTATCCAGCTGTGTATGGGCGTCTTCGGCTTCAGATATGCAGTGTTCAGCCATGTCGATTCTCTCCGTATGTCGATCCATGCGCTCGGTCATGCGGTCCATCCTGTGGGTGAGAGAGTCAATTTTCCCGTCTATGCTGGTAAGAGCTGCCTGTATTGTGGCGAACATGGCCTGCACATCACCGCCCGTGGCTCCGCCGGTGGGCCCTGCTGCTTGTGTTAGTAATTGTTGATCATCCGTGCCACAGTCTGTTGTCTTTTTAGCTTGGTTGAAGTTTAGCTTTGGCTGATTTCTGTCTGGCTTATCCATGTTTCTCGCCTATCTTGTGGCCTGCTCAATCTGCCGCTGTGCACCGATGTTGTGCCGCTTGGGTTGTTCCCGCTCTGTGGCCGCTGCGTTCTTCTACTCCACCGGATTCTCCGAGTTTGGTGCGCGCTAATGTCTCCAGACTTATCACTCCTTCTGCCTGGTTTCTCAGTTCTTATAGGATCTATTGGGTCATCCCTCATGCAGTTGTCGACTTTCGCATCAATGACCTTGCCTTTGGCAGGTGCCCATGCTGGGTCGCGTTGCGTGTACGCCCGTCCTGTTGCCTCTGCAGCTCCCAGTTCAGCTCAGTGATGACCAATTGCCGTTGCCTTGTCAGTGGCACCCCCAGTTCACTGCTCGCCGGTGCAGGAGGCGCCTGGGATCGCGCAGGTTAGTTGTCTCTGCTTTGTTGTCTGATCGCCCACGCTCCTATTGCCGTTGTTGCGCATTGCCCAGATTCTGTATGGGTTTCACTTGGCTTTCAGACCGTCAGGCGCCCGGTCTTTCGCTTCTGCACTGATTCCGACACCTTTCACCTGCGCGTCTGATCTTTATGGGGTTGTTTTGCCGCCGTAGCGGCCCTACGCAGAGGAATTCGTGAGTTTACAGTGTCTTAGATGGTGGCGTTTGTCCGCCTTTCGAGCCGCCGCCGCAGCCGCGGTCCCGAGCGCGGCAGCTGTGCTTCACTATGCCTGCGCCTCACCATCTGAATGTGCGCCCCGCAGCGGACCCGGCGTCTTCCTCAGGCTCCCGGCAGTTGTACTAGCGGTCCCGCCGTCTGTGATGAGCAGCTCTGGTCTCCAGAGGTGGTTCCCTCACCCGGCCCGATCGACGTCCTTCCCTCGCCGGTTTACGTACCGTGCGTCACGGCGTACTCCCGCACTCCAGTCCGCTGCTCAGCTATCGTCACTGCCGGAGTAGGCCTTGGTTTTAACGGGTCAGTTCTCACCGTCTTCCGGTCGTTTCAGGCCCCTGGAGCATTTTATTTCTTGGGACTAGATCAGCCTCAGCGTATTTCTTCGTGGCTTGTGGTCGTGCAGCTCCCTGTACGCATCGTGTTTAGCGTTTGTCGTGGTGTCGGAGAGGAGCTCGCTCAATACGCGGCCATCTCTCAGCTCGGCTAGCTCCGCCCCGCCGCTGATGAGTTAGCTGCACCCCTCCTGGTAGTGGCAGCACCGTTCGACTCTCCATGCGTCGCTGTGCCGAGCTCGTCCCAACTGTCCTCGTTCTCTACCTTTTCAGGGCCCATGTTTCGTGCTGGCTGGAACCATGATATGTTCCGGGTTGTCGTGTCCATGCCACGTCAGGCAGTGATCATGGCACCCTTTACCGCTGTAACTGTCAAGGATCCTTTTTCATAGTGAGTACAAAACTTCCACCCTGGGTGACGGTCTTTCACCAGCACTTGATCCCCAACTCGCAGCTATTGTTGCACAGATCTCCGGGTCTGGCTGACTCTCTCGTTGGTTTGTCTCCTCCTTGCCTGCACTTCCTCCTCCTACAGGGGTATCGGTTGCCAGCCAGGACCAGAGGGGATGCTTCCCCAAATTGGCCATTGAAACATTAAATGCATGGGTGTGCACTTGGTGGTGGAGTGCAGCGTGTTGCGGTAGGCCCTCAGGAACTTGTGGAGCTCCCATTCATAGTCTTGACAGTGGTCTACCACACCTCTGAGTGATTTATTAAAGGTTCTCATAAACCTCTTGGCGGTGCCATTGGCTTGCAGTCACTGCAGTGTTATCTTCCCGTGCTTGATGTTTAACACTGAGAGATATTGAGCAAAATACGTTCCCTGAAAGGGTGGGCTATTGTGTGTTTTGATGACCAATGGTATGCCAAATGTTGCAAAGGTCTTTTCTAACAGAGGTTTGACATGAAAATATGCAGTAGACAGCACCAGTCCCACTATCGGATATTTGGACCGATCATCCTCGATCACCAAGGTCAGCCTCCCATCAGGCAAACTGCCAGAGTCCATGCTGATCCTTTCCCAGGTGTGTTCTGGTGCTTCTTCAGTGATGACAGGTGCAGAAGCCGCAGGAATCCCTAGTAGCTGGCACGTGGGACAGGTTTGGGCTACTTCATCAACTTTGAAGTCCATGCCAGGGAACCATATTTTGCTCCGGATCGGACCTTTGTTTTCTACACACCTTGGTTTCCTTCATTGGGTAGGGCAACCACGCAGTCTTCAAGCTCTCCCAGGACGAATATGCGCCCCCCTCTCATAATAACTCCACCTGTCAAGGAACTAAGTTCATCTTGGACTTTCCAGATCTTGGTAAGCCTGAACTTCTCGTTTGGGTGCCATTGGTTGGCATCTTTCAAAAATAGGCTCCAGGCATTGCTGGTGATTGCTTCCTCCACCTTTTGCAGCCGTCGTCTCTGGCAGTCGCTTGCCGGATTTCTTCCACAGTAAGGGCCCTGGGGCAAGCCGCCTCTGTCACCAGACATGCATACTCTTCCTCGCCTTTACTTTCATCATCTCTGGCCTCAGGCTCTGTGTGGGGATGCCTTGAGAGGAAATCCATTGGATTGCTATCTCCTGGCCGGTATACAACTGTGAACCTGTAGGGCAGGAGTTGCATTGCCCACCGCTCAATCCATGGGGGTCGGTGGGGAGCAGTTCCAGCAAAAAAGCTTACAAGTGGCTTGTGATCTGTGATTACCTTAAACTCTTGTCCATATATATATACATAGGTGTAAATGATGACATGTCCACTTTATTGCCAGAGCTTCCTGCTCAATCTAGGCATATCGCGCCTCCGTAGCTGTCAATGCACGGCTGGCAAAAGCAAGGGGACTCCATACCCCTGGCTCATGTTCCTGGGTCAGTACCCCCAGCCCTATGGGGCTGGCATCCACCACCAACTCTGTGGCTTTCTGGGGATTGAAATATGCCACGGTGGCATTGGTCAGGAGGGCGTTTTTTATGTCATTGAATGCTTCTTGCTCCTTTGGGCCCCATGTCCACTTAGCTCCAGTCTTGGTGAGTGCCCGGAGGGGTTCTGACAGGCTGGCCAAGTTGGGTAGAAAGCGCGCACAGTATGTTGCCATGCCCAGGAAACTGCGGATTTCCGTTGGATTCTGCAGGGCTGGTGCTTCCTTAATTGGCGTCAATTTCTGTCAGTCTACTTGTAGACCGTCTTGCGAGACTACGAAGCCAAATTATTCTACCTAAGGCTTGAAGAAAGAACATTTGTCTTTGTGCAGCGTCAATCTGCTTTCCTTCAGGTGCTGCAGGGAGGCTTTCAGGCGTTTGTGGTGCCCTCGCCAAGGTGGATGCAAAGATGAGAATATCGTTGCTGATATTCAAAAGCTTCCACCTAAAGAACAGTAGGCACTGCACTTGCTTGAGCTAGAGGGGATACAGCAGTGCATGTCCCCCTCACAGATGAGATTTGGGAATGCTGCTGCTCACAAACTGGGGAAATAACACCAAGCAGCTTCCTGCAACTGATTCACTATAGATACCTCCATAGACCATAATGTCCAAAAGGGGCCTTAGACATGACTCTTGCTGTTCTAGGTGTAACATGGAAGAAGCAAGATTCCTACAATTAGAATGAGAATGCCCAAAAATCCACGCATTCTGGGAAAAATACTGGATACTATACGAAACATTATGGCTCTATTAATCCCCCTACATGTTGACAAAATAACTGGGTTGAGAGAAACCATTGCCATATGCTAAGTGGAAATTCATAGCCCTGGCACTATTACTGGCCAAACGATAAGTGGCACAGCACTGGGGGTGAGGAAGGGCCCTAGCATGGGTGGCCGATACGATACACTGTAATGAACAACTGGAACTTGATGCGGAACTGCTCCAGGCAGCCTTGCATTCAAAAAACATTTGGGCCACCCTACGTTAGTTTTTACTATCGGACGATGCTGAGATAATGAACAACTGATGGCAGTGGACCATGACCATGGCTTTTCGCACAGGAATAAAAGTATGAGTAAGCTCACTTGCTGTAAATGACCTGGGGTCTACCTTACTATGAACAACGAATACATCCAGTATTGATACATAAGACCTAACTGGTGAAGGCCAAGGTTTTGGGCATAATCATGACGTGTACTTGGGATCTCATTGTTCCATATGGGGTGTCAGTCTTATGAAGACCCTGGTGCTTGACAATGTATGTAATATATTGGTCTCCTACAACTCCAAAGAAATATTCGCCATTGTGAACACATTTATTTCCCCCACCACCAGCTCCGCAGCCTCTACCCCCACATGGGAACTCTGCACCCAGCTCTCTCACTAATTCAACAATAAAATCAGCAGCATCTACAATAACTTCGGAGCCTAACTGGACTTCTCCACCCTTGCCATTCTCCAATTCGACAAGAACACCACTCTGGATACCACCCTAACCTGCTGGCTCACCCCCAACCCTCTGGAAACCTCAGTCACCAGGCACTCCATCCACTTGGGAGCCTCCTGTGACTCCTGCCCCCACTTCATCTTCACCAAAGTACTTAACCCCTTCTGCAAGGCCCACAGCCAATTTTAACAACTCTCTCACTACAGCCACCTTCCCAGGCACCTGGAAACACGCCACCAAACTACCACTCCTGAAAAAAACCTTCAGAGGACTTAAAGACTCTGGCAAATTACAGAGCCACCTCCCTTGTCCCTTACCTGGCAAAGGTTTTGTAAAAACTCATCAACAAGCGGCTGGCTGCCCACCTCAACCCAAACCACCTCTTGGACTCCTCCCAGTATGGTTTCAGATCCATCCACAGAACCGAGACTGTCCTCATCGCAGCCACTGGCAACATCCATCTCCCACCCCATCCTCATCCAACGCCTCATGAGACTGAAATTCATGGACCTAAATTCCTTTGGATCAGCTCCTTCCTCACAGGACACAACCAATCAGCCTCGCCCTGTACTCTTCCTCTGCCTCCAACCGGATCAACAGATCTTTGGTTTTTACAGTTCCCCAAGGCTCTTTGTTCACCCACATACTCTTCGACATCTGCATGGCCACACTTGCCAACATCGTCCAAAACCATGGACTCAGCATCATCTCCCATGCAGATGACACCTAGCTCCTCTCTCTCTCTCCGAAGATACCTCCAATGCGTAGACAAACTTTATTAATTTCATGTCCGAAGTTGCAAAATGGATGAGGACCAATTGCTTGAATATCAACGTTGACCAACCAGAAGTGGCACTCTTCAAAAAAGACACCTCTCTGATCCTCGGCCTGGTGGCCATCAGAATTGGAACTGACACCCAGCCCATCAAACTCAGCCAGGAACATAGGAATTGTGATCAACATTCAAATCTCGATGTCCAACCAGGTCCCCCATCCTGCTTCTACACCCTCAAATTCCTCAGGAAAGTATTCAGATGGCTCCTGCTCAACACCGAAGAACCGTCACTGAAGCCCTTAACACCTGCATACTGGACTACCGAAACGCCATCTACCTCGGCATCACCTTGCACCTCACCAAGAGTCTCCAGATCATTCAGAACGCAGCAGCCAGACTCACTCTCAAACTCTCACTCCACACTCACATATCCAAACACCTCAAAGACCTCTACTGGCTCCCCACATACAAATGTGCCCCTCTTCAAACACCTCACACACACCTATAAGGCTCTACACAAACAAGGCCCTGTATAGTACCTGAACAACCACATCAGCTTCCACACACCCTCAAGACACCGCCTGCTTGCCCGCGTTCCCTACATCCATCACCATATGTTTTGCCTGGCTCCTAAAGCCCGGAACAACCTCTCCCAGAACAGCCAGCTCTATTTTCAAGTTTTTAAAGAAAGGCAGGGCCGTGGCCACGTGGGGCCTAGCGGGGCCGGGCCAGCCTATACTTTTGTGTGGCCCCCCTAAACAATACAAGCCATGCTGTTTTTTGTTGCGTCGTTATTTTGATTTGGGTTTTCCCACTGCAGCTGTTGTTCTTATCCTTGCTACGGGTTATGGCTCGGTGGGAACTCATCTCACAGGAGACTGGAGGAGGTACTTTCAAGCTGCAGGACAGACATTTCCCTTTGCAGCGAAAATGGAAAATAAACTGAGAAGAGAGGCAGAGGACTCGGAGGGGCAGTGCGGCGTGTCCTCCTTCACTCTAGCCTGCTCTGCCTCTTCAAACATAATCAACCTGGTGGGTGGGTTCTGCACTCTGCGCAGCTCAGGGAACTGTTTCCGTTTCTTACCCAGATTAGTAGGCAGTATCACAGTGACTGTCAGCAAAGGACTCCATGGTGGTACTGCTGCTTTTAATGCACCGCCTGGCCGACATTTGCAGCATGCCACCAGCCTGCCAGAGCTGCCTCTCCCTGTAGCTTGTCCCCTCGGTACCACAGAAGCCACTATCACCATACTATCTGCAGACCGCAGCACTCTGCAATACACCTGCACAATTACTGCAGCACCGATGACTAGGCAATTTACGGGCAAGCAGTGAGGGTTCTGGTACTGACATGCTTCACCAGCCCAAACAAGGAATCAGAGGCCCTCAGGACGGCTGACTGAACTAAGATCGTCGTCTGATGCTCTGCAAGTAAGTCCTGTACACTAAAACAAACGAGAAGGGACTCCTTTCTCATAAGAGGCGAGCCAACAAATGAACAAGGAGCGACTGGCCAGAGCCGAGCTAAGGGTCTGGCTTGGCTTTAAACAGCCCGTGCCCGAGTTCAGCCATGAAAATATTTGAAAGGCAAATCATGCAGCAAACATCATATAAAAAAAATCTCCTCAAATTCAAAAACTTGATTAAACATTCAGAAATTGGAAGCGTTTCACGTTCAAATATCAGATTATAACACTGCTTTGAAATTGATTTTTAAACTTAAACTTAGAAATATCTCTGCAGATTTCTGACCCCGTCCAGCCGACAGTGCCATTAATGAACACTAATAGCCAAATTAATTGTCTTGTGTACCCTTTATGTAATGTGGCCTACAACCGTATAGCCTATTAGATCAACACACAAGAGGCATTTGTACACTGCATAACCAAAACACATATTTGAATGTGTTATCATGTGCAGTAACAAAGAAAACGACAGCATTGTGAAAGAAAATGGCCTAGGATCACACAATTTGATTAGGTGGTGAAGCCAGGATAGATCCCATGTATTATTGTTTCACAATTTAGCTACTAGCAAATGTTAATGTGTATTTATATAGTGCACAACTCACCCAAGAGGGTATCCTGGGGCAGAAGTAGGAGCTGTATGGGCCGAACCAAGTTCAGGGCTAGCTGAAGAGCCAGATCTTTGGTTTCTTGCAGAATTCAAGAACTGCAGAGGAGGCTCTGATGTTCAGGGGTTAGTTGTTTCAGGGTTTCGAGTGAGGGAGCAGAGGCCACAACCTCTGGATCTGGTTCTGGCTGAGCAGAGGTGTCTGCCAGGTTTGTGCAAGTTTATGCGGTTGTTGAGGTACATGGGGCCAATGTTGTGTAAGGCTTTGTGTGTGTGTGTGTGTGTGAGGAGTTTGCAGACTACCTGTTTGTGGATTGGGAGCCAGGAGAGTTCTTTGAGGTGTGGTGTGGTGTGAGTACGGGGTGGGAGGTTGAGGGTAAGCATGACTGCTGAGGCTTATTTGATGTGGAGTCTTCTGGTCAGTTGAGCATTGACTCCAGCATAGAATGCTAGCCATATTCCAGCTTGCTGTTGGTGAGAGCGAGGGTTCTGCGAGTTCTTGAGCATCTTGATTGTGTGGAGGCAGGAGACAGAGTCTGCGTTCACTTCTCTGGTCATGTTGAGTTGGTTGTCGATTACTATTTCGAGGTTCTTTGTGTCGGTTGCCAGGTTGGGAGTGGGTGCAAGTTCGGCAGGCCACCAGGTGGAGTCCTAGAGCGAGCTGTCTTTGCTGAAGAGTACAACTTCCGTCTTATCCGTGTTGAGCTTCAGGCAGTTGGTTTTCATCCATCTGGTCACTTCGGACAAGCAGGCACAGATATTGGTCCAAGAATTTTGGCGTCTTGTCGTAGAAGGAGAGAATGAGCTGAGTGTTGTCAGCATAGGATTTATTGATTCCATGGGCGTGGATGATACTGGCGAGTGGGGTCACGTAGGTGTTGGACCTAGTAGTGCTGAGTGGATACTCTTCAGGAACTCCGCAGATGAAGTAAATGGCATCAGTGGTGAAGGGGTCCAGGCTGACCGATTTATCATCTTTTTCATTACTTTTGCTAGGTGGTGTAGCAGGGAGATAGGCCAGTAGTTGGTTGGCGTCTTTGGGTCTGCTGAGGGTTTCTTGAGGAATGGGAGTACTGTGGCATGTTTCCAGGTGTCCGGGTAGGAGGATGTGATTATTGAGTCATTCAGGATCAGGGTGAGGGATGCGCGAATGGGATTCAGTCCTTTAATGAAGACGTGGTGAGGGCAGGGGTCCGAAGGAGCTCTGGAGTGTATGGAATGCATGGTCGTTGCAGCTTCTCGAGTAGTGATGGTGTGCCAGGTGGTCAGGGTGGTCCTCTGGGTGTTGGTAGAAATGGGCAAGAGCCCTGCGATGGTGGAAGGGTCCAGATGGGGCTCAAAGTTTTAATAGATTCTTGTGATCTTGTTGCTGACAAATAGGGACAGATGGGTGCAGAAGTTTTGAGACGGTGTTAGGCTGGTTGAGCTTGCTGCTGGAGAGGTGAAGTCTGTCACTATGGCAAAGATTTTCTAGGCGCTGTTGGTACTTCTTTCAATGCAGTCAGTAAGCACACAGCATTTGTTGGTTCTGATTTGCTGATGGTAGCAGGTTTGTAGCTGTTCTTTTAAGTGTCCTTCTGACTTTGTCTCTATCTTTCTCACCACTCAAACCCGAATTGCAAAGTAGTGTCACCGAGTTTGTTAACCAAGTCCAGTCCCACCATGGCTTATTGTGCTCTTTGTTAAACTGGCAACATCTTCAAAGTGCTCTGAAACTATTATGTAGTATGTAGAGCTGAACTACACAAGTGTAACAACATACATTTTGGGATATTTATTAGATCACACCTATGCACTAGGTGAGGGAGAAGTTGCTTCAGTGTTGGAAGTTTGTTTGTCAGTTGAAGACCACATTTTATACTTGCTAATTGTAGGGAGACCAGGTTTCCAAAACCAAAAACCAGGACAGACAGTAAGTGTTAGCACAGGAATGTGAAAATGAGTCACTGACACAGCACTACGGTATCACATAGCTCCTGAGACATTGCTATGTACACTTTTTTTTTGGGTGATCAAACAGTAAAAATTAAATGGAAAAGTGCTTTGGAGAAAAAATTGCTAATTTCAACACAGATATGGATCTCATTGTTCCATATGGGGTGTCAGTCTTATGAAGACCCTGGTGCTTGACTGTAATATATTGGTCTCCTACAACTCCAAAGAAATATTCGCCATTGTGAACACATTTATTTCCCCCACCACCAGCTCCGCAGCCTCTACCCCCACATGGGAACTCTGCACCCAGCTCGTATTCAACAATAAAATCAGCAGCATTTACAATAACTTCGGAGCCTAACTGGACTTCTCCACCCTTGCCATTCTCCAATTCGACAAGAACACCACTCTGGATACCACCCTAACCTGCTGGCTCACCCCCAACCCTCTGGAAACCTCAGTCACCATGCACTCCATCCACTTGGGAGCCTCCTGTGACTCCTGCCCCCACTTCATCTTCACCAAAGTACTTAACCCCTTCTGCAAGGCCCACAGCCAATTTTAACAACTCTCTCACTACACCCACCTTCCCAGGCACCTGGAAACACACCACCAACCTACCACTCCTGAAAAAAACCTTCAGAGGACTTAAAGACTCTGGCAAATTACAGACCCACCTCCCTTGTCCCTTACCTGGCAAAGGTTCTGTAAAAACTCATCAACAAGCGGCTGGCTGCCCACCTCAACCCAAACCACCTCTTGGACTCCTCCCAGTATGGTTTCAGATCCATCCACAGAACCGAGACTGTCCTTGTCGCAGCCACTGGCAACATCCACCTCCCACCCCATCCTCATCCAACGCCTCATGAGACTGGAATTCATGGACCTAAATTCCTTTGGATCAGCTCCTTCCTCACAGGACACAACCAATCAGCCTCGCCCTGTACTCTTCCTCTGCCTCCAACCGGATCAACAGATCTTTGGTTTTTACAGTTCCCCAAGGCTCTTTGTTCACCCACATACTCTTCGACATCTGCATGGCCACACTTGCCAACATCGTCCAAAACCATGGACTCAGCATCATCTCCCATGCAGATGACACCTAGCTCCTCTCTCTCTCTCCGAAGATACCTCCAATGCGTAGACAAACTTTATTAATTTCATGTCCGAAGTTGCAAAATGGATGAGGACCAATTGCTTGAAGATCAACGTTGACCAACCAGAAGTGGCACTCTTCAAAAAAGACACCTCTCTGATCCTCGGCCTGGTGGCCATCAGAATTGGAACTGACACCCAGCCCATCAAACTCAGCCAGGAACATAGGAATTGTGATCAACAATCAAATCTCGATGTCCAACCAGGTCCCCCATCCTGCTTCTACACCCTCAAATTCCTCAGGAAAGTATTCAGATGGCTCCTGCTCAACACCGAAGAACAGTCACTGAAGCCCTTAACACCTGCATACTGGACTACCGAAACGCCATCTACCTCGGCATCACCTTGCACCTCACCAAGAGTCTCCAGATCATTCAGAACGCAGCAGCCAGACTCACTCTCAAACTCTCACTCCACACTCACATATCCAAACACCTCAAAGACCTCTACTGGCTCCCCACATACAAATGTGCCCCTCTTCAAACACCTCACACACACCTATAAGGCTCTACACAAACAAGGCCCTGTATAGTACCTGAACAACCACATCAGCTTCCACACACCCTCAAGACACCTCCTGCTTGTCCGGGTTCCCTACATCCATTGAGCCAGAGCTGGTGGGTGCACCATATGTTTTGCCTGGCTCCTAAAGCCCGGAACAACCTCTCCCAGAACAGCCAGCTCTATTTTCAAGTTTTTAAAGAAAGGCCGGGCCAGCCTATACTTTTGTGTGGCCCCCCTAAATAATACAAGCCATGCTGTTTTTTGTTGCGTCGTTATTTTGATTTGGGTTTTCCCACTGCAGATGTTGTTCTTATCCTTGCTACGGGTTATGGCTCGGTGGGAACTCATCTCACAGGAGACTGGAGGAGGTACTTTCAAGCTGCAGGACAGACATTTCCCTTTGCAGCGAAAATGGAAAATAAACTGAGAAGAGAGGCAGAGGACTCGGAGGGGCAGTGCAGCGTGTCCTCCTTCACTCTAGCCTGCTCTGCCTCTTCAAACATAATCAACCTGGTGGGTGGGTTCTGCACTCTGCGCAGCTCAGGGAACTGTTTCCGTTTCTTACCCAGATTAGTAGGCAGTATCACAGTGACTGTCAGCAAAGGACTCCATGGTGGTACTGCTGCTTTTAATGCACCGCCTGGCCGACATTTGCAGCATGCCACCAGCCTGCCAGAGCTGCCTCTCCCTGTAGCTTGTCCCCTCGGTACCACAGAAGCCACTATCACCATACTATCTGCAGACCGCAGCACTCTGCAATGCACCTGCACAATTACTGCAGCACCGATGACCAGGCCATTTACGGGCAAGCAGTGAGGGTTCTGGTACTGACCTGCTTCACCAGCCCAAACAAGGAATCAGAGGCCCTCAGGACGGCTGACTGAACTAAGATCGTCGTCTGATGCTCTGCAAGTAAGTCCTGTACACTAAAACAAACGAGAAGGGACTCCTTTCTCATAAGAGGCGAGCCAACAAATGAACAAGGAGCGACTGGCCAGAGCCGAGCTAAGGGTCTGGCTTGGCTTTAAACAGCCCGTGCCCGAGTTCAGCCATGAAAATATTTGAAAGGCAAATCATGCAGCAAACATCATATAAAAAATATCTCCTCAAATTCAAAAACTTGATTAAACATTCAGAAATTGGAAGTGTTTCACGTTCAAATATCAGATTATAACACTGCTTTGAAATTGATTTTTTAAACTTAAACTTAGAAATATCTCTGCAGATTTCTGACCCCGTCCAGCCGACAGTGCCATAATGAACACTAATAGGCAAATTAATTGTCTTGGGTACCCTTTATGTAATGTGGCCTACAACCGTATAGCCTATTAGATCAACACACAAAGGCATTTGCACACTGCATAACCAAAACACATATTTGAATGTGTTATCATGTGCAGTAACAAAGAAAACGACAGCATTGTGAAAGAAAATGGCCTAGGATCACACAATTTGATTAGGTGGTGAAGCCAGGATAGATCCCATGTATTATTGTTTCACAATTTAGCTACTAGCAAATGTTAATGTGTATTTATATAGTGCACAACTCACCCAAGAGGGTATCCTGGGGCAGAAGTAGGAGCTGTATGGGCCGAACCAAGTTCAGGGCTAGCTGAAGAGCCAGATCTTTGGTTTCTTGCAGAATTCAAGAACTGCAGAGGAGGCTCTGATGTTCAGGGGTTAGTTGTTTCAGGGTTTAGAGTGAGGGAGCAGAGGCCACAACCTCTGGATCTGGTTCTGGCTGAGCAGAGGTGTCTGCCAGGTTTGTGCAAGTTTATGCGGTTGTTGAGGTACATGGGGCCAATGTTGTGTAAGGCTTTGTGTGTGTGTGTGTGTGTGTGTGTGTGCGTGTGTGTGTGTGTGTGTGAGGAGTTTGCAGACTACCTGTTTGTGGATTGGGAGCCAGGAGAGTTCTTTGAGGTGTGGTGTGGTGTGAGTACGGGGTGGGAGGTTGAGGGTAAGCATGACTGCTGAGGCTTATTTGATGTGGAGTCTTCTGGTCAGTTGAGCATTGACTCCAGCATAGAATGCTAGCCATATTCCAGCTTGCTGTTGGTGAGAGCGAGGGTTCTGCGAGTTCTTGAGCATCTTGATTGTGTGGAGGCAGGGGACAGAGTCTGCGTTCACTTCTCTGGTCATGTTGAGTTGGTTGTCGATTACTATTTCGAGGTTCTTTGTGTCGGTTGCCAGGTTGGGAGTGGGTGCAAGTTCGGCAGGCCACCAGGTGGAGTCCTACAGCGAGCTGTCTTTGCTGAAGAGTACAACTTCCTTCTTATCCGTGTTGAGCTTCAGGCAGTTGGTTTTCATCCATCAATCAATCAATCAATCAATCACGGCATTTATAGAGCGCGCTACTCACCCGGGAGGGTCTCAAGGCGCTGGGGGAGGGGGTAAGTTACTGCTCGAACAGCCAGGTCTTGAGCTGCTTCCTGAAGGAGAGATGGTCCTGGGTTCGCCGAAGGTGAGTGGGGAGGGAGTTCCAGGTCTTGGCTGCCAGGTAGGAGAAGGATCTTCCTCCGGCGGTGGCTCTGCGGATGCGTGGTACGGTGGCGAGGGCGTGGCTGGTTGATCGTAGCTGGCGGGTGGGCGTGTAGAAGGTCATGCGGTCGTTGAGGTACTTGGGGCCCAGGTCGTGGAGGGCCTTGTGTGCGTGGGTGAGGAGTCTGAACGTGATTCTCTTGCTGACGGGGAGCCAGTGCAGGTCTTTCAGGTGTCCGGTGATGTGGCTGTGCCGGGGGATGTCCAGGATGAGTCGTGCGGAGGCGTTCTGGATGCGCTGGAGTCTTTTTGAAGTTTGGCTGTGGTTCCGGCGTAGAGGGTGTTCCCATAGTCCAGTCGGCTGGTGACGAGTGCCTGGGTGACGGTCTTCCTGGTTTCAGTGGGGATCCATCTGAAGATCTTGCGGAGCATGCGCAGGGTGTTGAAGCACGAAGATGAGACGGCGTTGACTTGTCTGGTCATCGACAGGGAGGAGTCCAGGATGAAGCCCAGGTTGCGTGTGTGGTCCGTTGGCTTGGGCGCGGTGCCCAGGGCCGGGGGCCACCAAGAGTCGTCCCAGGCGGAGGGTGATGAGCCCAGGATGAGGACTTCCGTCTTGTCTGAGTTCAGTTTAAGGCGGCTGTTCCTCATCCAGTCGGCGACGTCTCTCATCCCGTCGTGTAGGTTGGCTCTGGCGGTGGTGGGGTCGTTGGTGAGGGAGAGGATCAGCTGGGTGTTGTCGGCGTAGGAGATGATGTTGAGGTTGTGTTGGCGTGCGATGGCTGCGAGGGGCTCATGTAGACGTTGAAGAGGGTTGGACTGAGTGAAGATCCTTGTGGAACGCCGCAGATGACTTCGGTGGCCTCGGATCTGAACGGGGGGAGGCGGACTCTCTGGGTTCTTCCGGCGAGGAACGAGATGATCCATTCCAGTGCTTTCTCTCGGATTCCGATGTTGCTGAGACGCTTCACTAGGGTGCGGTGGCAGACGGTGTCGAACGCCGCAGAGAGGTCCAAGAGGATGAGGGCTGCTGTTTCCCCGTTGTCGGTTAGGGTTCTGATGTCGTCGGTGGCTGCGATAAGGGCGGTCTCGGTGCTGTGGTTGGCCCGAAACCCGGACTGCGAGGGGTCGAGGATCCATTCGTCTCGAGGAAGGCGGCAAGCTGTCTGTTGGACGGTCTTCTCGATGACTTTGGCCGGAAACGGAAGGAGCGAGATGGGACGGTAGTTCTTGAGGTCGGTGGGGTCCGCCGTTGGTTTCTTCAGGAGGGCGGTAAGCTCGGCGTGCTTCCAGCTCTCCGGGAAGGTGGCGGTGTGGAAGGAGGAGTTGATGATGTCCCGGAGATGGGGTGCGATGGTGGCGTCGGCTTTGTTGAAGACGTGGTGTGGGCAGGGGTCGGTTGGTGATCCGGAGTGGATGGAGTTCATCCACTGGTGACTTCGGACAAGCAGGCACAGATATTGGTCCAAGAATTTTGGCGTCTTGTCGTAGAAGGAGAGAATGAGCTGAGTGTTGTCAGCATAGGATTTATTGATTCCATGGGCGCGGATGATACTGGCGAGTGGGGTCACGTAGGTGTTGGACCTAGTAGTGCTGAGTGGATACTCTTCAGGAACTCCGCAGATGAAGTAAATGGCATCAGTGGTGAAGGGGTCCAGGCTGACCGATTTATCATCTTTTTCATTACTTTTGCTAGGTGGTGTAGCAGGGAGATAGGCCAGTAGTTGGTTGGCGTCTTTGGGTCTGCTGAGGGTTTCTTGAGGAATGGGAGTACTGTGGCATGTTTCCAGGTGTCCGGGTAGGAGGATGTGATTATTGAGTCATTCAGGATCAGGGTGAGGGATGCGCGAATGGGATTCAGTCCTTTAATGAAGACGTGGTGAGGGCAGGGGTCCGAAGGAGCTCCGGAGTGTATGGAATGCATGGTCGTTGCAGCTTCTCGAGTAGTGATGGTGTGCCAGGTGGTCAGGGTGGTCCTCTGGGTGTTGGTAGAAATGGGCAAGAGCCCTGCGATGGTGGAAGGGTCCAGATGGGGCTCAAAGTTTTAATAGATTCTTGTGATCATGTTGCTGACAAATAGGGACAGATGGGTGCAGAAGTTTTGAGACAGTGTTAGGCTGGTTGAGCTTGCTGCTGGAGAGGTGAAGTCTGTCACTATGGCAAAGATTTTCTAGGCGCTGTTGGTACTTCTTTCAATGCAGTCAGTAAGCACACAGCATTTGTTGGTTCTGATTTGCTGATGGTAGCAGGTTTGTAGCTGTTCTTTTAAGTGTCCTTCTGACTTTGTCTCTATCCTTCTCACCACTCAAACCCGAATTGCAAAGTAGTGTCACCGAGTTTGTTAACCAAGTCCAGTCCCACCATGGCTTATTGTGCTCTTTGTTAAACTGGCAACATCTTCAAAGTGCTCTGAAGCTATTATGTAGTATGTAGAGCTGAACTACACAAGTGTAACAACATACATTTTGGGATATTTATTAGATCACACCTATGCACTAGGTGAGGGAGAAGTTGCTTTAGTGTTGGAAGGTTGTTTGTCAGTTGAAGACCACATTTTATACTTGCTAATTGTAGCATTTTATACTTGCTAATTGTAGGGAGACCAGGTTTCCAAAACCAAAAACCAGGACAGACAGTAAGTGTTAGCACAGGAATGTGAAAATGAGTCACTGACACAGCACTACGGTATCACATAGCTCCTGAGACATTGCTATGTACACTTTTTTTTTGGGTGATCAAACAGTAAAAATTAAATGGAAAAGTGCTTTGGAGAAAAAATTGCTAATTTCAACACAGACATATGGGGTACTCAATGAAACTGGGGTATGTGGAGCTACTGGGCCTGTAATAATACAGGATCTGATCTGGCTTGCTGCATGCTCACATTTAGACATTTTTACCAGCAACCTCATGATCGGTGAGCATGGCATGAACCACAAACATCATTGCAAAGGGATTACTTAAAAAGGCAAAAGATACATGTTTGACAAGCTCTGCTTTTACCCCTTCTCTTGTAGCAGTGGTAAGAAAAGGCAGCAGCAGCTCTGCTGGTGGCATAGCTCCCAGGTTTCCCAGATCCATATGTGAGACGAGGTGCTCCACACCAGTTTTTCTCTTCATTTAGTCCTGGATTTATAATAGGGTAGGCAACACTAGAAGTACCAGAATGCAAGAAAATGATGTAGACTGGAGCAGCTAGTCACACATTGACCTGGGAAACTTGGCAGGGCTATAACAAAGGATTACCTGACCTAGTCAAGGCTTAATATGTCGAGAGGTGTGAAGATGAGTAGCATTTTACACATCATGCTTGGGCTCATCCAACCTCACAAAACCACAACAAGTATTTCATTTAATGAAAAATGCTAGGATGCCTGGACAGAGGTAATATAATAAAAGGTATTATCCTAGCAAATGGGATAAATGTTTAATAGGGTCAAATACTGTTATGAAGGTGTTTTGGTGATGTCATAAACACAAAGCCAAAGACTGAATGGCTAGTAAATGTCATCAATCCAACGGAGGGGAAGAGAGGGTTAACGGTCCAGCATACATCCTTCCAAATGTATACAATTAAGAACAAGTGTGCAGTTCCAAAGGGAAGAGAAGTTCACCTCATCCAAAGTATAACAATTCCTATCATTGTGTGGTTATGATAGGCAGTGTGGTTGTGGAGCACAGGCCCTCACCCACCTAATGGTGGCTTCATCATCGCGTTGTGCTCCTCATTGGGCTGGCGCTGCAATGGCCAGTGGGCCCCATGAAGGGGCTCTTTGTTGGAGATCTTTTTCTCAGAAGCCAAGGAGGGCAAGGTATGTATGGCCCTAATGTTGTTGTTGAGTAGATCGGGTAAACAAGTGATAGGAAGGTGAGAAAATTTAAATTAACTAAAGATGCCCTGAAAAGCTTTATTTAATATGGTGACTCTTTGTTAAGGTTAAACAAGATTTGACCTCAGGGGATGTCAATTTTCCCGAAGGTATGAACAGGTTAACGGGGGGTGCTAGAGGGCGCCAAGCAAGATGGCCGCACTCGTGTGAGGCTCTTGCTGCTCGGGAGCTCATCCGGCGGCTATCCTGTTCATCTCCCGCTAACCACGCCACCAAACGGTCTTGCCTGACTGCCACTGTCGCAGAGCACCCGGAGGAGCCACTTGCTTATCGCAAATCTGCCCAGACCCCGAGAAATTCGCCTTTTGATCCCCGCCGGCGGAGCATACAAAATGGCGGCTGTGATTCCCCGGTGAGCGGTTCAGGGCACTGGCGCACGGACCGGAACGGCGCTGCCCGCCTCGGAGGGAGGAAGCTGGTCGGACTGCAGACTCTACACTGTTGCAGACCCCCTGAGGCGGAGCGGCGACCACTGTGAATATACGCTGCCTCCTGTCGCTGCGACTGGCCCCGCTGCCCTCTGACGGGACGCTGCGGTCCCCCTGCGGCTGTGTGGGAGGGCCGGACCGGCGGAGATAACAGCGGCGCTGAGAGTCCCGTAGGTTGATTCAGCGGCTGGATGCGGTGAGTGCCCTGCGCTATCCAGAAGCCCCGTCGCGGCCGCTGGGCCGCTCATGCTGTTGCTGGACCCGGCCGGCCTGCGGCTGCGTAGCGGTAGGGAGCTGCACCCCCAACCCGGGGAACACGACAACGGCCGGGCGGGCTGTATAGAGGAGGCCCAGCCAACAAAATACTCATCTCACTGCGGCTCTGGAGGGTTGTGCCAAGTTGGGGAGAAGTGGCGCGCCTGAAAGTCTTGGCCCCCTCTCTAATCACAGGCCTGTCCGAGTTCGAACGGCTGCAACCGCTCCCTGAGATTCCTCTTCACGCTGGGCTTGATAGGAGAGCACTAGGTGGCGGAACTGCGAGAGACTAAGGGGCAATTACATCCTATGGACACCCCTCCGGGTTCACGGCACACCATAGCGCCGGTGCAGACTTTTAATAAGGCTTGACTCCCCCCCTGGGCATTGCAGAGCGCGATGGGAAAAAGGAGAGTGCCCCTTCACTGAGGCCGCACCTACCGGGGACCCGTGGGCGCTGCCCCCAACCATCGCCCAAGTCAGTGACATATGGATACTACCTGCCATACGCTGGGCCCAGGGAGCTGCGATCACACACTCCGGGGGATTGCCAGGCGGGGGACACACTTGACTGCCCTTTTGGTGCCCTGCTCCGGCCTCCAGCCCGCATTCCGTTAGGGGGATCTGCCTGACCCAGCGCCGGGCCCGCTGATCCGCCCCATTAGACTACGCCACTTACCGGCCCTCTGAGGGTTGTGGAGAAAGATCGAGCATTGGTACCTCTGCGCATAGTGGTGAGACTCCATCACCTCCCCCACACGACGGCGAATATCAATCTCCACTGACAGGATCCTACATTGTGAAGGCCCTTCTCCTCTTGCCACTAGCTCATCGCACGTCGAACCTGTGACCCTCACCACGGGACAATAGGCGCACATAACAACAGTGAGGGACGGACCCCCTTGGACCCCGACTGCGCCGCCGCGCCTTCCGCTCCGCCGCCATGGGGAAACCAGACGGGCGACAACCGAAACTCAATTTTGACACTCGAAAGACTCCCCGATCACAGACGGAGGCTGATGAAGACCACGCCGACGCTCCTACCACCTCGACCGCAGACCTAAAAGAATTATTGCTGGTAATGCAGTCGAGCCTGACATCCATTGAATCAAAAATGGACTCTATGAATGCTAGACTGGATGGCCTAACCCACAGAGTGGAGAAACACGACGACCGTTTAACTGAGGCGGAGCGACGGATATCTGACCTGGAGGACACTTCAAGTGCTACCACCAGCCGTACGCTCGAGATGGAGAAGGTCCTGAAGGTGATAGCCGCTAAAAATGAAGAGTTGGAATCTCGCTCAAGGAGAAACAACCTACGTATCTTTGGGGTGCCGGAGTCGACGGCCACCGGAAAAATGGAGGAATATGTAGAACGCCTCCGCATAGCGCTGTTTGGTAGAGAGGAATGTTCTTCGGTCCTCGTTGTAGAAAGAGTGCAACGTTCACTGGCGAACCGACCTGCTCCCGGGACCCCTCCACGTCCCATCATAGCCAAACTGCTAAATTATCGAGATCGGGACACTGCCCTCCGCCTCTCCCGAGAAAAGGGACAACTCAGATACGAGGGAACGGAGATATCAATCTATCCCGACTTTACCATGGCTGTCCAAGAGCAGAGACGAAAGTTCCTCCAGGTAAAGAAAAAACTGCAACAACTTAACATGCCATACGCCATGCTGTTCCCAACCCGCCTCAAGGTAACACACAAAGGCAAACAGCATTTCTTCACAAATCCGCAACATGCCCAGGACTTCCTTAAGACCCTACCTAAACAACCCACAGGCCGGGCGTCCCCTGAGCGCCACCTGGGGGAACATGGCGGCGCCTCCGCTATTGAGTAAAACCCTGAGAGGCAGACTTTGAAACCGAAAAGAAAGACACCGTACCCCTGCAAACATACCCAAACCCCTGAGACTATGACGGATTTTGACCTGGCCCATATAGCTCCGCCCATGTCACGAGGATTCAACAGGACACAGAGTCCAGACCACACAATCCGCAGGGAAGTTTGAGACATTGCGCTTACCAATGTATGCTGAAGCAGGGGGTAACCTGCTCCTTGACTTTTATCATACCTGCCACCCTGTAACGCACTTTTACTACCCCTTAACGGCGCCCGGCGCCGTACATAGATCAATAGTTAACCTCCGCTCCGGATCCAATACCAGATGTCCTTAAGTAGAACCCGATTGACTGAATCACCAAACATGCTCCACTTTACTTCATTGGACAGAGTCTGCTAGATGAAGAACCGTACCAGACACTACGACGAGGTGAAACCTTACCACATTACCCGAGCACCCTCGCCCTCGCGAGGTGAATCTGGTTGCCCTTTAGCTTCCACCCGACAGGTGAACCCTACAACTTTGTACTTTATAAATGGTTAAAAGGTTGCCCCCACTATACCCAGTTGGGACGGTGGAATATGGGAAGTTTGGGGAGGGGGGAGGGAAAAGTCACGGCGAGTTTGGGATGCTGCTGTGGGAGGGGGGAGGGATTGGGGAATGTTTTTTACACACCACTTTGTGCTATACCAGCTTATGCACCCATGTCGACACTGTCAACTCTAAATATACGATTCGCATTCTACACCAATACAATTCTCCGCATACACCATGGAGTCCCGACCCAGGACCCTCCAATATAACCTTTTGACATGGAACGTTCGAGGTCTGGGGAATCCCCGCAAACGTCGCCAAATCCTATCCTATTTGGATCGTCACAATGTCCACTGTGCCATGCTCCAAGAAACGCACCTCGTTCCCACCACATCCCCCACGTTCGCAACCCGCTGGGCGAGCAGCAGATGCTTCTCGTCATACTCTTCATATGCCCGGGGAACTCTCATCCTGGTGAAACGCACGCTCCCTTACACCCCCATTGGCTCCTACAGAGACCCACAAGGCCGCTACAGCATTCTGTGGGGACGGCTATCCGCACAATCCATCACACTTGTATCTTGTTACGGACCTAACACTGACGATCCGGAATTTTTCCGGATTTTGTGGGGAAAAATACTGGACATAGGGTCTACGCACTTGATATGGGGAGGAGACTTCAATGTTACGATTAACCCGACTCTGGATAGGTCGCATCCACAGGATCACCATTATACTAATGCACAACACACCCTCAAAAATATTGTAGAAGACCATGACCTCATAGACGCCAGGAGAACCCTTCACCCACTAACCCGAGAGGGCTCTTGCTACTCCACTGCTCATTCCTCCTGGTTGCGCATAGACAAATGGCTGATCGATAAAGGATTAGCAACCTGGATGTCATATGCGTCTCACCTCTCCCGTACATACTCAGACCATTCTCCTGTACTCCTCACCCTCACGCCACCTCATGAAGATCCCCCCTTCCTCTCCTGGTGCCTCAACCCACAGACATTATTAGATCCCGTTTTTAAAGACGAACTCGAGCAAGAAATATCAGACTTCTTCCTCCGTAATAACAGCTCAGTCCCGCACTATTCTACGATATGGGAGGCCTTTATGGTCACCATACGGGGAGTCTGCATTGCCAAAAGCAGGGGAGTCTTAAAAGATATCCGCAACACACTCCGGAAGCTAGAACTAGATATTAAACAAACGGAGCTGTCTATACAATCCACACCCACCCCTGAACTGAAAACGCACCTACGTACCTTGCTCACGGATTATCAAGAGAACGCTGAGAGGGAATGTAAATTTAGAGGGAAATACCATCAGGCACGCCGCTATGGAGAGGGTGAGAGGCTGGGACGGGCACTGGCTTCCTCTATTCGGCCCCCTCGCTTTGCTAACACTGTCTTAGAGATAGAGGATGAAGACGGCCAAACACACAGAAACACCTCGAACATACTAGATGTTTTCAAAAGACTGTACAAAACCCACAGACAAGCTCCAGTAGATTTCGCCCCATTCTTTGAAGACACTGCAATTGCTTGGCTGGGTGACGGCCAGAGAGAATTCCTCCTTGCGCATCACGAAGACGAGGAGATTACCTCCGCTATAATGCAACTACAATCTGGCAAGGCCCCGGGGCCAGATGGACTCCCGGCCGAATTTGATAAAACATTTCGCCATCTGATCATCCCGATGTTGCGCCAGGTATTTGAAGAAGCTCGTGAGTCAGGTATTCTACCTCAAACAATGCGCGAAGCACTCATTATCTCCTTACCCAAACCAGGGAAGTCGACCACACAAGCTGATTCATATAGGCCCTTGTCCCTTATCAATGTCGACGCCAAGATCCTAGTCAAGCTAATTGCGAATCGCATCAGTCCTCTTATGCCAGTGTTGGTTCTCCCTGACCAGTCGGGTTTTGTTCCAACTAGAGGAACATCCCATAATTTGCGCACCCTCTTCGCGCTACTCAATGATATCGACCCCGATGAGTATGTGGCCGCTATTTTTCTGGATGCCACTAAGGCATTTGGTTCCCTGGAATGGGACTATTTATCCTTTGTGTTACTGCGCATGGGCTTCCCTTTCCCATTCTTAGCCTGGATAAATCTATTATACACAGGCCTCCAAGCTACAGTGATGGTCAATGGCATGCGATCTTCCACCTTCCCAATAGCCAGGGGCACCAGACAAGGATGCCCTTTATCCCCCCTTTTATTTGCTCTGGCTATTGAACCACTCGCCGCCAAGGTCCGACAACACTATTGCGACCATGCCATTATATACCCAGAAAGACAAATACTTATCTCTTTATATGCTGATGACATCACCCTTTACTTGCGACAACCGTACGTAAGCTTGAACCCCATTCTCAGACTATTCATCCTTTTTGGGCGACTATCTGGGGTCAACATTAACTGGGGAAAATCCCAGATATATCCCCTTACCGACTCCACCCCGAAATTCGAGCCGGACTATCCCCTAAAATGGTGCGACGACACACTTACATACCTTGGTATAGTCATCTCCCGCAACCGCAAGGAGCTGATGAGAGCCAATTATGGACGCACACTGGATTCAATAACTGAGAAAATTACGAGATGGATCGCACTGCCCCTATCTATGGCTGGCAGAGCTGCCCTTATAAAAATGATTGTATTGCCCAAACTGTTATATCTGTTTGTCAATATTCCCTATGCCCCCAGCCGCCATTTTTTCTCGTCCATTTGGACTCAGCTTATAAGGCTCACCTGGGCAGGAAAACAAGCCAGGCTGCGTTGGGACACTCTTACGCGACCATTCTGCGCTGGCGGTTTTGAAATACCGGACTTGGAGTTATATTTTAACTGTGCACAAGCCCACTTTGCCGCGTATTGGATAAAACCCCCCCTACATGCCCCACCTTGCGATTGAAGATGGATACATGGCCCCGACTCCCTGCACAGCCTACCTGAGCACCCCCGCAGTCCCGCAGCGCCTCGCCTCCACCACTGTACAATGCACCATTAGCGCCTGGCGAGATCTAGCTAACTCCATACAATGCACACTGCTATACTCCCCCCTCCTACCTCTCCCTGGTTGACATGATATCCCGGTGACACAAGAAGGCGGATGTCGCCGACTCCTTCGTAAGCTGTCTATACAAACCTGGGGACAACTTTACACTGGGGGTCAATTCCGCACAAGCGAAGAATTTTTTGGCGCTACAAGCCCCTCCCCCTTAGAGCGATTTTATTATATTAGGCTGCGTCAAAATGTGAAAGCTATCACTTCTGATTTCCCACAAGAGCCCCTCATCATGCCTCCACTACACGCCCTCTTGCAACAAGCTGCCCCTGCACATGTGATATCACTACTATACCGCACGGTACAAACTAACAGAGAGTATGAACCCCACTTGGCCCAGGGCAGATGGGAGGAGGAACTAGGACATCCCCTAACTGATGAGCAGTGGTCTTTTTGCTGCAGGTAGACGGGAGATATCTCCGCCAGTAGCAGATTTAGAATCATTCACTACAAATACGTTCATCGCCTCTACTACACACCAGCGCGATTGCATTGCCTACGACTTCGCGATAATGACAGATGTGACCGCTGCGGCGCAGAAGGCGCTGACTTTAAACACGTAGCCTGGGATTGCCCGCCCATCCAACGCTTCTGGTCGGAAATTCTGAAGGCAACCATACCACATGACGGGACTACATGTTCCTGACGACCCCCTGACCACACTATTAGGATACACTGAACCCCTGGCCGCCAAAATGCGGAAATACGCTTCTCTTGCACTCCTCCTTGCCAAAAGAAAGATCGCCTGTAAGTGGGGAAGAGGGAGGGCGCCAAAATTTAAAGATTGGCTTCAAGACCTTATTTATTGCCAAGAGCAATTACACACTTATGCGGAACTCCAACACCCCTCCTCCCGCCCAAGGGATATATGGGCCCCCTTACAAACGTACCTATCAGAACACACTACCACCACAGAAACTATGACCCCCCCCGCAATACCCTAAAGTAGACATATGAAATGATGCGAAGGGAGCCCCCACTTTAGACGATATACACGATATACAGGAGACCATGGGTCATCACGGGACACCACTCCATACCCCATTGATCGGAATGCGTCAACAAGTCAGACATGCATGAGTTATTCACAGTACAATAGCGGAAATGTTTATTTCAATAAGTTATTGTTTGTTATTAAATGACTGCAGATGATCTCCTGCCCTTAATGCTCATTGTTCCAATTAACGCGGCCGGCCCGACGTGGTTGTAGGCGGCTTGCTGTGTACTCTCCCCTCTGGTTATTTTAACTCCAGGCACATCACGTCGCAAAGCCGGCCCTACCAGGGATGTAGGCAGTATGCTGTGGATGACTCTTTTTACTTTCAATAAAGGTTTTCAAAAACTAAAAAAAAAAAAATGAACAGGTTAACATGTTTCTTGCCTTATACAGTCCCCTAAAGGATCAATAGCAATTCATCAGGACCAAAGTGTGTGCATGAAAGATTCCTAGATTCAGAACGTGAAGGAAAACTAGGTAAGTGGTATGCTATAATTACAAATTCTGTAGAATACCCGTAGATTGTCACCCCTATTTAAGAGAGTACCACTAGTGCCACGTAAAACCTGAATCTTCTTAAGGAAAGGGCCTCTTGAGGAACCCATGGATGTTCGGACCCCAATATCACTTGCTTGTAGCGTGAAGCAAGCAACATTAGGTTATATTAGGCATATAATCCCAGATATTGTGAGACCCTGACACTGGAATAGTTAAAGTTACATGATTAATTGATTTATTGATTACAGATTTTCTAAAGTGCAGTTGCCACTAGAAGGAAGTGTCCAGTGCTAGCAAACTAACCCACATATGGGGTATAAGATATGCTTTGTCAACCAATTAGATTCAGAAGCAGGTTGGCTGATTAGTTGGAAAAAAGGAACGTTTTTACCAGGCATCTGAAAAGGTTTTGATCTCATTGGGTTCATAGGTTGCATGGTAAACTATGCCTGGCTTTAGAAGTAAACAGCGCTAGAGAGCATCCCCCTATTCTAGATTTCTTAAAAGTGGGTGTCGTAACGAGAAAGGCATTTTGTGACCTGGGAGGGCGAGATGGCTGGTACCAGGTGAATATAGAAAATATGTATGAGCTTTATTCTACATTGTATATAGATTTGTGGCATAAAAATAAAGCCTTTAACATACACAATTTCTAATCAGGAGCCACTGAAGTGTTTTTATCTAGGAAGATAAGGGGTGGACTTCTTGAGGCCCAAGAATAAACGGGCTGCTGGGGTTTCTAAGATTTGGACTTTATGCAACATGTGTTTTGGTAATCTCACTAACAGAGCATTACAATAATCCATCCTGAAGAAAACTAAGGCCTGGATAAGATCCTTACATTCTGTTGTCAGAATGAAAGGAAGGAATACTTTTTAAGACTCTTAAAAGGCAGAAATCTATGGAGCATAGCTTGTTAATAGGGTAGGAAAGAGTTAATTTTGAATCGACGATCACCCCCAAATTACCAGGGGGGGTTGAGGTGGGGGGGGGCTGAACAGCCTCCAATTCTGATGGCCATCAGTTTTGAGACCAACTGCTTTTAGTATCAAAGATTACTATTTCAGCCATTAATATATAGGAGTTTGTGTTCATCCATTTCGCAATGCCAAGGAGACAGTTCTTTAAATTAAGTGCAATTTCATCAGGGGCTTCTTGTAGCTTGAGGACAAATGTGTATTATCAACATAAGTCTGGATGGCAATTTATATGAGAACAGCCAAATGAGTCATGTATAAGTTAAAGAGTGAGGGGCTTAGCACAAAGCCCTGAGGGGGGGTGGGGCACTAACAGGATAGGCTTAGGTGAGGATCTATAGTAGCCTAGCATCACCAAATAGGTCCGGCCCTGTAAAAACGATATAAACCAGACCAGGACTGTACCCGAGATTCTGCCTGCCTCAAGTCTTTGGAGTAAAATGGAGTTGAAGATGGTATCAAGGCTGCAAATACTTTTAGTAAAAGTCACCACTCTATTTCCATCCAAGGTGTGTCTGGGTTGACAGACTCTGCCTGTAAAGTCTGACGGATGCTTCTGGTTGAGTGAGACTGTTAAAAAGTTTCAAAATGTCCCTTGTGGGGTTTTTAGATTCTAAAATCATTTTTTTGGAAGAACTCAGCCTTTGATTTCCTGATATTTTTGTAATAGGAATGTAAGTGGGCAGAGTATATTTCTTTCAAATGTGGTTCATAGCCTTTCCTCCATAATCTTTTGAATTTTTGCAGTCTTTTTTCGGTTCTTTTGTTTACCAGAGGGCTGAGGGTTTAGCCCGTCTAGGTTTGAATGCTTTTATTGGTATCACTTGGTCCAGCGAGGATGATCTCCAGTTCTCGATGGCATCTGAGTTGTGTGTGGGGTTGTCCTCGGTGAGGATGGGACAGGAAGGATGTAGCACTTTATTCCAAACTTCAGAGGTCAGTTTTTTAATGCTGTCAACAGGAATGTCAATGAGGTCAAGGGCAGGGAAAAGCCATGCAAATTGTCAAATGTAAAATAAATCAGACTATGATCAATCCCAGTCAACTTGGGATACTTCAAAATTGATGCCAAAGAAGGGAACATAAAATGGCATCAAATGAATGGCCAGCTTTGTGGGTGGGTTCTCTATTGTTTCCTGGAAGTAAAGAGGAGCAATAATGGCTACAATTAACTGTATCTGTATCTGATTTGTTATCAAGCTGAATATTAAAATACCCAGAAGAATTTTATTGGTATTAAGAAGACATGCTGACACAGATTCAAAAAATGCATTGATAAAAATATCAGTAGGCCTCGGGGGTTCGTAGATGAGAATGCATTTAAAGGAGATTTTAGGTAATATTTTAAAAATTATGGCTAGCACTTCAACTCCCTCAGTTGGAGGAAAGAGACAATGGGCGATCTAAAGACACTCTTTACAGAAGCACGACACTCCACCTCCCCGTTTTGATGTTCTATCAAAATGTTAAATAAGATAGCCAGACTTAGAAGCTAGGAATGTTTCTGGTGTAAAGTCTTTTTTTTTAGCCATGTCCCTGTTATGAAAAAGCAGTCTAAAATGGACTCTTTAATTATACTGTGAACTTCAGAGTAGTGTTTAATTAAAGACCGTAGATTGAGAAGTGCATATTTAAAAGTTGGTGAAGGAGCCTTGGGACACTGACATAAGAATGGTGACCCTTGGACATTGACACGGGCATTGAGCTGAGCATAGTGGCTCCGGGGCGCTGACATGGGGACACAAATTGGCAAACAGACACATGAACATGAAGATATTGGCTGTGTTACATGGACATTGCCATTTGGACAACGATGTGGGGACACTGATATACGGACTTTGTGACTGACACTGGAATTGGGAAACGCACATCAAGTTTAACTTTGCTACATGGGGAGAAAGACACACAGTGTCACTGAGAAGGGCACTGAAAGGTACACAAATCACTGACACAAGAGGCCACAGAGACAATAATGCAAGGCCACAAAGACTAGGCCTGTGAGATTGACTAGGGGACTATGGACACTTTGTTCTGGGGCATAAGAACTAACAAATCTATTGTCCCAACATTGTTCTTAAACAGCCCTTAGCACCAAGCGAGCATAAGATTGGCAATTGCTGTTCATCAGCAATACTTCCTAAGTGTAAGAAAATGCCTCTTTTTGCATGATCACACTCAATGTTTTGGACTGATGCTGCTGGTTTTTCGACTCTGAAGGTGCACTGAGTCCTGCCAAATAGGTCTGAGTGCCTGTGCTCTGACCCTTAAACATGCATGTCTGATTGGTTTACCCACAACAGGCAGAGGTTAACTTACTTATAAGTCCCTAGTATATGGTACCAGAGGTACACAGGGCTTGTACATTAATATTGTGTCCCTCGTAGACTGCAGCTCTTATTGTGCCACTGTGAGTGTGACAAAGCAAAGCATGACTCCTAGCCTGCCATTGCTGACTGGCAGAGCAGTTTTCGAACTACTAACTCGACTTTGCTATTTAAAATAATGACAAAGCACAGACCTTTCTTTTTAATCTATACAAGTCACCCCTAAAGCAGGTCTATCGAGCCCTAAGGCAGGGTGCTATATATTAAAAAGTGGAGCATGGGTTTTACGTGTTCTTACAGTAAAAACCCCAAATTGACGTTTTTATTGTAGAAAGGCTAGTAACCCCATTGGCCAGTACGGGGTTACATGCTGACCACTTAGCTGTGCTAAATTCTGAATGGGACTATTAAAGTTGGCACTTCAAGGTATCAAAAGAATTGCTGCATTAAATCTGACTTGATGCTAAAGTCACATTTAATGTAACTCTTACGTAAATGGCAACTTTGGAAAGTTGCCACTCTGGTGCTCAAGATTTTCCAGTGACAGTTTATGGTTGCTGGCCACAAGACAGCCTTCTGCCCTCCTGGAGGATGTGTGAATGACTCTCTAGAAGGAACACAAAGGGACTGCCGTTGGAAGAGATGTTACCTCTCCCTGGCAGGGCGACCAAACAGGGTGTGAGCCCAAAAGGTGAGCTTCAAAGGGGAAGCTGCTTTTGAAGGGCAAATGGTGGACATACTAGAGGGGCTGCTCTTTTGTTCTGGTAGACAGGTGGTATCGGGTACAACCTGTCTACCAAACTGGTGGAAACCAGTTTTTCCACAGGGTGGGCTTCTGAGCTCCACCCACCGAGAGAGAGGTCCTGCCAGAAGGAGTGACTCCAAGAGTCAGTTGGCTGACTTCCTATTTCGGCTACAGGGCACAAAATGTGACGAAGCCTGTGTTAGTGAGTCGGTAGCAAACCTCAAAAGTTGCAGCCGAGTATGCTGGACCGGGGAGTCATGGAGTGCAGTTTGGTCCCCTAAGTCGGGAGTTATCACCAGTTAAAGGGAACAACTGGTTTCGCTGTAAATGGAGACCAGAGGCAGCTGGTTTTTGGCTGGACTTCAACTGAACTTATAGGGACATTGACCCCTATGGGCCACTGTCACCCACTATGACCTTAAACCGAGGAGTAGCCCCAGGAAGACCACTGTCACCAGATCAGCACCCTCAGCATCCTTCAGCATCCTGTATTTATTGCATCAGGACCACTCCATTGAAGTCTATGGTGTCCTGAAAACTTGACACTGGACTGGAGACTGCTAGGTAGCTGCTCAACCAAGCCTCATTGGCCCCTTTGACTCACTCCCTTCTGGAGTTGGGTGCCCAAAGCGGGCTGGAGTAGTAGTCTACAACTTTACAAACGTTTTCAAAGTAACAGCTAAATGTGGAAGCTGCCAATGCTTATTTACTATTTGAATGAAAAGCAGTGATTTATTATTTGCTTATTAATTTATATCTCCAGAATCCTCTGGTGGATTTTGCTCGTTTTAATGACTAAAAATTTGTAAAAATAAGACCTAATTTTATAGATTGGTGTCGGATTTCTGTCTGTTTTAGTACTTCTAAATCCTGTGCACTTGTGCCTTGGACAAAGTCTGACAGCTTGAAGTCACACCTGCCCAGGGTTCTGCAAACGGTTTGGCAAACAAGCCTGACTTGACCCCAGAAAGGGTTGGGTGAGATTACTACACGGTGAGGTCGCACAACCACACCATATGATAAACCACTTCACTCACACTAAGTTTTATTGTTGAGACAAAGCAGCCTATAACTGTCCAAATAAAATAATTTCCCAGCCCTGCCAAAATTACCCATTAACCAGAACTCTGCCTCAGCCATTGCACATTCCCAGAATGCACCTTTACAGTTTACAGCAATCTCATCCATGCTACACCCTTTTGTCAGTGTTTCCCTAAATTTTTCTTCCACCTTCAGCTCCCTTCCTTTCTTTTATTCTGAGTCAAAGTCTGATTCTGAAAAATAGGTCAGGGGCCCCAAAAAATAGTTTGGGTGCCCACCACGACCAAGCATCCATACAAATAAAGCAATGTCCCAATGATCTGGAATGATGGCTGAGCATCTCCTTGGCAGGTTCCAGCTCCCTTTGACTAGTGGAATTTGGCATATTGCCACACTCACTTGCTGAGCTGTGCCCATGTTCCCCCAACAGCCTAGAATTACCTTGTCTTTCTGATCTGCTCTCTGTTTTATTGAGGTCTCTCCTGCAGAAGCCGGATGCAGTTTGCGCAGTGCTGACTGACAGTGGAATCACAACTTTGTGTGCATTGTTTTTGTGTACTCACAAGTGTGACAATGTGTTTAGGGCTGCCTTTAAAACCCATCTAGTTATTATATTATTAACGATTGCCATTAAAATGTGTCTGAAAATGCAGCATTTGCCACACATTTCCCAAAAGTGCTTTGATGGACAATACACAACTCCATGTATATTTCCTGAAAGGCTCTCACTGTGCTTTTAAGTGCATCATTTCCTCTTCCTTATCACATATAGCTGTCAAGGTGGATTACCTTAAAATATACCGCCAATTGTATTGCATTCTTTAAAATCTCAGTAAAGTGTGTTTTTTAAAGCAATTGTAGGGAGAGCTATATCCCTGTCCACCCGAGACCACTTTTATGCTATAGTTATCGTTTGGGGCCTGGCCCCCTAAAACATCTAGCCCGCTACGGGCCTGAAGAAAGGGAAAACCTGGCTCTTCCAAAAGACCCAGGTCAGTGCAGCTTCTCCTTTCCTATAGCACGAGTGTACATTCCCTGGTGATGCACTCACCTTTCAAATACACATAACATATCATATACCAAGATGCCAATCAGGGATTTACCAATCAGGAAACAGAGATGAGGGCAGATTTTTCCTCCTTCTCAGTATCTGGAACCTGGCTCTCTAGTGGTGAAAAAGATGACTTGTCATGACTCCTGTCATAACCTCCCCCCCCATCCATTTCACAAACTCAGTGGCCACCAAGACAAATGCAGCCAGGTCAAAGACCAGCTTGTAGCGTACACTGCAGTGGGCCTAAAACATTTTTGGCTACAAGTAAGCGGCACTAAAGTAAGTAGATTAACCTTTGCAGGAAAGATGAGGTGGCTCAAGTTGCAGCCAAACTCCAGCAAGATTACAAGCCATTGGTGGCTATGTTGGATGGAGCCTGCAGCTCCCCCCTTGTTTATCTGCCAGTCAGTGAGAATCCATACCCACAGTGGTAGGTGGAAAGAGGGGCTCACACTTCTTTCTTCTGGCTGTACCCGAGGGACTGTAAAGAAAATCCTTCTTGCAGCAAGTTATCACTATAATTTCAAGTAGAGCTATTTTATTTATGTATCTGCTTTGAACTCCTTGGAAGAATTCGTTTTAGAAAAACAAACCAAGGAAGTTGTTTTGAGTCAATCTCTGGCAGGACATCTCTGGAAGGAACAGTTTGTTTTCCGAACTCTACAGAGCTCTGCTAAAGACATTGATATGTCATTGTTGATTTCTCAGCAGGAGTCTTCAACAGACCTGCAGCATTCTGAGCAGATTGGATTACTCAACCCTCTTTAAAGACACTTTCTCGTAAAGAAGAACATTCTGTTTTCATTTTGACCCCATCAAAATCAGGAAGAAGACAGACCCTCCAGCTTTTCATGATTTTGCGTTTTGCAAAATAAATACAAAATTAGCAAATTTTCAAGACATTTACCACAACAAAGGCAGAGACACTTTGCAGTCTGTTGACACAATAGCAGAGGTCAAGGATGTGTACTACAAAGCTGTCAGCACATTTTCCATGATATTCTAATCTTATACCTTTTTTTTTAAAACACATTTTTATTAATTTTAGAAGACATATAAAAACATCTCACAAAGCTTACTGTAATTACGTGTGAGTTCCATCTTACATCATAATGTAGTTAAACATAGTAATCTCAGGATGTCCATCCGCTATCAGTCGTCAGTCCCGCCTATGAGCAAGAAAATGAATGTTCATCCTAGCCCTAAGACATCCCTCAGCCCTTTGTCCTGTAGTGCATCGCAAAGCACTCTATTAGTCATGAATCTGCTCGGGGTTCTACTCCTCAATTAATACCCAACAAAAGTCCCTCCCTTATCCCCCTCCAAACAACCACCCTCTCCTCCCCCCAGGCATGCCGCTGAATTGTCAAATCCTCCGTATATGGGTGTTGGTCAGTCCAACAGTACATGGTATATTCTATTCCATTGAACTCGCCCTATTGGTGAAGTTGTGTGGGATGTTTACCATACCGGTCAGTCCTAGTATGCGGTCAGCAATCAGGGTCATTAGATGTGTCATGAGATCAATCTCCTGCAGTAGGGTCTTCCCCATCAGTGTTTACATCGTCGTCATCATTCGGTTGTTTCAGTAGGTCTACTAAAGCCACCCATGCCCTTGCTGTCTCCAACGTCTTTTCGTTCCCGGTCCTTTGGGCCATTTGCAGTCGGAAGGTACCTTCGCATTCTGCCCACTTCACAAGCTCCCTCGTCCATCTTGGCACGCTAGGGCCATTTTTCGCCTTCCAATGGCTAGTGAGTTCCCTTTTAGCCAATACCAACCCCAAGTCTATGAACTTGCTAGTGACCTTATTCCTGGCAGTGTGAGGGAACCAGTGTAGTAAGCAACACCCTGGTGTCAGTGCTATTTCTCTCTCCGTCGTGGTCGCCAGTCCAGTCGTCACCCCTCTCCAGAACTCTCCCAGATGCGGGCAATCCCAGAACATGTGTAAAAACCCCGCACCCTCCAAATTACACCTCGGGCAGGCGGTCAGGGCTCCAAAATATTCGTTAATCTTACTCGGGGAAGGGACGCCCTATGTAGGACATAGAAGTGGATCAACTGGAAGCGCGCATTTCTAGTACTCTTCCAGGCCCTTTCCACAAGCTCTCCCCATGGTTTCTCATCAATGGCCTCACCTAAGTCCTCCTCCCATTTGATACGTAGGGCTGTTAGGGGTCAGCGTATCTCCTGCGTGAGGCGTCTATAGAGGCAAGTGACCGCCTTAAAAGTTCCAGCAGCTATCACTATATATTGACAAACCATGGAGGTCTGGGGTTCCACTATCCCCTCTTGCCAATGCTTTCGGATAGCTGCTGTCAGGGCGGCATGTAGAAGGAAATCCCCTCTTCGGAGGTCGTAACGTTCTAAAAGATCATTAAAAGGGAGCAAGGTATTTTCCTCATATAAATCCCCTATAGTGGAGATCCCTGCCTCCTTCCATATCCGCAATCTATGCCAATCCGTCCATCATCCCCTTTGGTATCGCTTTGTTCGCCCTAAGTTGGCAGGGTATGCCCAGACGTGGGTCCCTTGCTCACTTTGCCACTGGATTCAAGATAGCCTGGCTGATGAGGGTTTTGAACCCGAAACCGGTCCCAGGATGCTTGTTTCCGGTCCAGGGAAGACATGGCTTGGCAGTTCGGGCTGGACTGTTCCCATGAGGCACAGGGTCAGACTGATTTGCATATGGCCATGTCTGAACTGGGGTGGTTGAGTGAGCTAAAGAATGATGATGGATTAAACCCAGATCAGTTGACTGGGGGTGAGTGTTTGATTTGCTCTAACGCTCCGTCCATCATCCCCTTTGGTATCGCTTTAATCCCCCCCTTGGGGCAGTGCCTCGCATACAACTAGCGGGATATCTGGCGCATAGGGGGATCGTATCTGCGTCTGCCTAAATGACCGGTTCCAGCACTTGCGCACCGTTTGTAGATTCAAGGGGGTCGTCCGATCTCTCATGGGGAGACGTAATAGCACCCGGGACAGGAGCCGCAAACTTGGATCCGGACCTCCAAGGTCCTCTGCATTCTTGAGCCGCCCTGCCATCCATTTCGTGAACAACTGTAATTGTGCTGAATGATAATAGGCCTCGAAATCGGGCACTGCAAATCTCCCCTTCGCCCTGGGTCTCATCATAGTGGTAAGTGCCACTCTCCGCCTTCCGGTGCCCCACAGGAACCCCGTAATCAGTGTATTGAGTTGAGCAAATATTCTGTGCGGAATCCAGAGTGGAAGCGACCCGAAGTAATAGAGAAGTCTGGGCAGCGTAACCATCTTTAATAATTCCACCCTGCCCGCTACAGATAGCGGGAGAGTCCCCCAGAACTCGAAATTGCTTTTGGTGCTGCGTATTGCACGCCCTATGTTGCCCTCCAACAGATCTACAGGGTCATGGTATATCTGAATACCCAAATAGGGCAGACATCTGTTTTCCCAAGACACGCCCTCCGTTTCTAGTGGTCCAACCCTCTCCGAATGTGCAGGAAACAGGCACGACTTGGCCCAATTTACCCTAAGCCCTGCGACTCTCCCCAGTATACCCAGGAGATCCTTGGCTCCTCGTAGGGCTTCTCCTGAGTTAGCCAGGAACATTAGGAGGTCGTCCGCATATAGCGCTATATATTGGAGTTGTCCCGTCACCTCCAACCCCTGATAATAGCGGCCTGATCTAGCGTGCGCGGCCATAGGTTCCATTGCCAGCGCAAATAACAGGGGCGACAACGGGCAGCCTTGCCTCGTTCCTTTGCCCACCATGCAGGCATCCGAAATCAGCCCTCCCGTCCTAACTCTGGCAGTAGAATTTTTATATAAGATCGCCGTCCATTCCACGAAGCGTTCCCCAACCCAAACGCTCTCATAACTCTAAAAAGATATGGCCACTCGAGGCTATCAAAAGCTTTCTCGATGTCGACTGCCAAAATTCACGCCTCCTCCTTTCGGTAAGTGTCCGTTTCCAAGATTCGTAGTAGCCTACGTATATTCATCGCTGTGTTCCTGGTTGGGATAAATCCAGACTGATCTGTATGTATTAGCGTCGACATGTGGACTAGCAGTCGGCTGGCCAATATACGGCTTAATATTTTATCGTCCAAATTAAGCATGGCGAGGGGACTATACGCAGTCCGGTCCCAGGCCGGTTTGCCAGGTTTTAAAAGTGGAATGATTACCGCCTCCCTCGTTGAAGCAGGTAGACAGCCTTCTCACTTTGCCCTGTTATACAGCGCCACTAGCTGGGGAGCCAAGATATCTACATACGTTGAGTAAAACTCTATTGGGAGCCCATCCGTCCCCGGGGTCTTATTTCTGGCCATATGTTTGATGGCGCCACGTACCTCCCGAATTTCAACTTCTCTACCTAGAGCTTCCGCTGCCTCAACATCAACCTTAGGAAGTTCCACATCTGCCAAGAATCCCACCTCTTCCTCGGCTCCAGGGTCAAGCCTACTCTGGTATAGGGCAGTGTAATACTCCAAAAACTGGACTTTGATATCCTGTTGACTATAATAGACCTCGTCTTCCCACCCCCGCAGCTCGAGTATCGTCGCCCTCTGCGCGCTGGGTTGGCCAGCCAGGCTAACAGTGCTCCAGATTTATCTCTCTCAGCATGGGCCCGGGCAATGTAGGCCTTGTAATCGAAACAGCGCAGCTTTTCAACTCGCGTCGCCAATACCTCCCGAACTGCGAGAAGGTCGGCTTGCCTATCTATCTGCTCCGGCCTATCCTTCTCTATCTCCCGGAGCCGGTGCTCCGCCCTTTGTACGTCCCGCATAAGAACCTTCCATATTCCTACCACTTCCCCAATGCAGCGGCCCCTTATAACAGTTTTAAAGGCATCCCATTCGATGAGTGTACTTGTCGCTGTAGTGGCATTATCTAAAAAGTAATCCTCAATAGCGGAACCTTTTGTGGTCCGAAACACCTGATCTTCCAATGCTTCCGTTCACAGACGCCAGCTAGGTATTTTAGGTCTAATCCGTATCCAATCTAACGACACCAGCAGCGGGTTATGATCGAAAATCGTTCTAGTCAAGTATTCACTTAGTTTGACCCCTCCATGCACATCCGGGGAGCACAGGATCGAATCTAATCGAATGTGTAGCACGTGTAATGCAGAATAATAGGAATAATCCCTTTCCTCCGGGTGTTGGGCTCTCAGCCCCCAGTGTTGTTGCCAGTCACGTCTAATCTCTGCAATTCTATGTGTGGGAGCGTCTGGGGGTGGCGGGTGGGAGCGGTCCAGGCTAACATTGTTACACTTTAGGGCTCTGATCTAACTGGTCACTCTGTAGACACTACATTACCCAGAATGCAGTGGATAGGGAGATCAGGTTGTGTGCGCTCACAGACTCGGCACGTGACTGGGGAGTTATAAAAGCAGCCTCCTCCCGAGCCCAGGTGCTTGGCAACCTTCTTCCTGATGGACCACGCCTACCTGCATCTATTCCTCGTTTCACGCCCTCCCTGGAAGCCCGTTTCTATTTCGGACGTGACATCCCTTGCTCCTAGCATCTTCCGACGTGCTCCCCTTGTGTTACTGCACAGTCCTTGGAGATCCTATTACCGAATCTCCCTAAACGAGTCCGGACGCAGCCTACAGGATCTAGGTAGACTGGGTAGGGAGGAATACAAATTCCTATTCCCTTACCGTATTGCGGGCCGTTTAGGTTGCGCGTGCGCGCACTCACTAATTTGTTTTGAACGCCAGTGGCGTTTCCGCATTGGCGTTTTGCGGATATTTATTTTCCCCTTTCCCTAGGCGTCGGTACGCCTTTCTCGTATCCTGGCCCCTGAGAGCAGTTCCTTTTCTCAGTACTTTGCTTGCGTTCTCACGAACGGTACTTAAATTGATTTGGGACAGTTCCTCCTGCACCTACAGACTTCAGTCTTTACTGGACTTTTGTTCTTACCTGCACCTCCGGATTCTGGGATTATCAGAGACCTATCTGCACTGCGGTCATACTCCCCAAGCTGGATTTTGGTACAACTTTACCGCAGCATCTTGTGAAGGCAGACGGTGAGTCTGAGAGAGTACACAACCGGGGAAGGGGTATTAGTCATGGTGGGGCATAGGAGGCACTATTTACAAGCTTAATATACTGAAATTCTCATCTGTCTTGTTTTTCTCTTCTTTACGTAGAGCCTTCTAGTATTTACCCTGCCTATTGAGACTCCTGAAGATACCCTGCCTTCCTGTCCCCTGGGTGGTCCTGAGCTGTCTCTTCTCTCCCTTAAGGGTATACAACTAGTATTCTGGTTACAGTCAGATCTGGTGACACCCTGAGGGAGAGTGGAGGTTCATCTTCGCTCCCGAGGATTTGGCATTTAAGCAGAGCTGGATTAGAAACCCGACAGATTGCCAAGCCCATGTTTTTTATATCCCCTGAGCGAAGATGAATCCGGATGATACTTACAACACGTACATGGGGGGGGCTATGTCCACGGAGACACCAACCCTAACTATGAACGAGTTAGTAGCTGCGGTAACTAGTTTACAAACCGAGCTTAGGTCAGTGAAAGATGAGAACCTGAGACTAACCTCTGAATTAAACTCCATGACAGCCCAAAGACAAGTAGATCCCAGCACGGCAGATACCACAGGGAAACACAAGAAAACATATATACAACCTGCCCGTTTTCAAGCACCTTCCCCTTCCACTATTACGTCCGCTAGCGCACCCCCAGCCCCTGTAAATGTCACAGTTGTTACCCCCCCTCAAACCCTCTTAGCTATGCCAGAGAGATTCAATGGAGACAGTAGTAAATATGCAGTATTTATGAACCAGTGTCATTTACAGTTCCTGTGTAGATCAGCTTCTTTTCCAGATGACGCCACCAAAGTGGCATTCATCATATCCTATCTGACCGGTAATGCTGCCTTGTGGGCTGTGCCTCTGGTGGATAACGACGACCCCATACTGTATGACTTGTCTCGCTTTAAGGAAAGCATGAAAAGTTTATTTGCTCGACACTCTTATATGCAGGCGAGTGATAACGAGCTCTTGGGACTAAAGCAAAGGTCAAAGGATTTGGTGACCTATATAACTACCTTCAATCGATTAGTGGCCGAAACGCAATGGCCAGAAGAGAAACGAACATCCCTGTTTTACAGGGGGTTGCGAGATGAATTGAAGGATGTTTTATCTCAGATAGTGAATCCACCAGAAGATTGCCCTTCTTTCATTGATTTAGTCGTCAAACTCGATCATCGGCTCAGCGAACGGAAGGGAGAGCGTACTAAAGGCGATTTCCCCCGCTTTCTCTTACCCTGCGGGGAAAAGAAAGAGGTAAAGGATAGCGTGGAACCTATGCAAATAGGTGGGATTCGCGGTCCGCTATCCAAAGAAGAACGCGATAAGCGCAGACGGCTGGATCTATGTCTTTATTGTGGCAAGGGGGGACACTACGCCAGGGACTGCATTGTTAAACCCAAGGGGGTAAACAGATCTCCTGTCGTTAAGACGGGATCCTTGGTCCAGTCGGAAAACTAATTGACTTGGAGAAATCTGAGACCGGTTCTCCAAGTCTTGAGGCTTCACGGGTCTCTCTATTTCTAGCCAATACCTCATCTTTAGCACCCAGACATCTAACTATAACTGTTGTGTTAGTGTTACGGTCCCAGCACAGAACCACTTTATCCATAATGTTGGACTCAGGGGCTACGGGTAATTTCTTGGACATCAACCTGGCGAAAGCTCTGGGGATAGACTTTATTTCTAAAACTCGCCCCGAAAAGGTGAGAGCAGTGGACGGCACGGAGTTGTCGTCAGGCTTGTTAACCTATCAGACTCCTGCTCTTGACATGATTTGTGATAATGGTCATACCGAAAAGATCCAATTCGACCTGATAGATGCACCTAACTTTGGAGCGATATTGGGAGTGCCCTGGTTGCAGAGGCATAACCCTCACATAGATTGGGTGACCAGAAGGGTTACTCTCCGCTCCCCATATTGTATGTTACACTGTTATCATGATTCAATGCCCACCAATCCCGCTGTTAGTTGTGCGCTCACCGATGTTGGTCTATCCACCTTACCGCCAGAGTACCACGAATATGTAGAGGTCTTCGATGAAGTCAAGGCTGTGGCATTACCACCTCACAGACCTTATGATTGCCGTATTGATCTGGTACCGGGCGCAGACCTGCCTGTCAGTAGGGTGTATGCCCTAACGGGACCGGAGAGTCAGTATCTATATGAATATCTCCAGGATATGTTACAAAAGGGATTCATAAGGCACTCAACTTCCCCTGTCTCATCTCCACTTTTTTGTATACCAAAGCGTGAAGGAGGTTTGAGAGCCTGCCTAGATTATCGAGCCTTGAATAAAGTGACTATAAAAAATAAGTATCCTCTCCCACTCATCTCCAGTCTTTTGGACCAGGTTCATAAGGCTAAGATCTTTACCAAGCTCGACTTGCGAGGAGCCTACCATCTGATCCGAGTAAAGGAAGGTGATGAATGGAAGACGGCATTCCGCACTAAATACGGGCTTTATGAGTATTGTGTAATGCCGTTCGGTTTGTGCAATGCACCCGCTGCCTTTCAATTCTTTATCAACGAGATATTAAGAGAATATCTTGATGTGTTCGTTATCGTCTACATTGACGATATCTTGGTGTATTCTCAAAGCGAACAAGAACACATCACACATGTTAAGCTAATACTCCAAAGGCTACATGAAAATCACCTTTTTGCCAAGTTGGAGAAGTGCATCTTCCATACGCAGAAAGTAGACTTCCTAGGGTTTGTGATCTCCCCGGAAGGTATCCACATGGATCCTGCCAAAGTATCTGCCATTACTAAGTGGTCGAGTCCAACTTCAGTAAAGGAGGTGCAATCCTTTCTGGGGTTTGCCAATTTTTATAGGCGTTTTATAGACCATTTCTCAGACCTAATCACACCCATAACCAGATTATTGAAAAAGGGAGCGACTTTTGAGTGGGATGAAACTGCAGAGCAGGCTTTTCAAGCATTGAAAGACAAGTTTATCACCGCCCCTATCATAAGACACGCAGATGAAACACAACCATACTACGTGGAAGCAGATGCTTCTCAGTATGCAGCTGGGGGGGTCTTGTTACAAAGAGATGTCAAGACCGGAACACTCCATCCGGTAGCTTATTTCTCAAGAACCCTTTCCCCTGCAGAGCAGAATTACACTATCGGGGAACGAGAACTCCTAGCCATAAAGCTAGCATTCCAAGAATGGCGACACTATTTATTGGGATCCCCTCATGTTATCACTATTTACTCAGACCACAAAAATCTTCAGTTTTTTAGAAATGCTAAGGCACTCACTCCCCGACAGATGAGATGGGTTTCTTTCTTTTGTGAAAATGACTTCGTCATTCATTTTCGACCAGGAACCAAACAGGGACGAGCAGATGCTCTATCACGATTAGGGAAAGAATACAAACACGTTGTTGACACTCTACTGCCAATAATCCCTGCTAACAAGATACTGGCCATTGGCGAGATGGAAACATATGTAGAAAAACCTTTTTATGAAACACTGCTGAGAATGTACAAAACAATCAGTGCTGAAGAGTGGTTAGCAGACCCTTTGAACAGAATAGAAAACGGTCTGTATTTCCATGATAATAATCTATACATTCCTTCTAGAGAGCTACAAATGCTAATCATTAAGTGGTGTCATACCCTCCCCTTAGCAGGACATCCGGGAGGTGAGAAGACTAGACAAATATGTCAGAGATGGTTTTGGTGGCGAAATATGAACCAAGATATCCATGAATATGCCAATGCTTGTCCTGTATGCGCTAGACAGAAAGCCCTTCATTGTGCACCCGCGGGCTTGTTACAACCCTTGCCCATCCCGCAGGCCCCTTGGACTTCCATCAGTATGGATTTTATCACAGATCTACCCGTATCCCGAGGGTTCACGGCTATTTTAGTTGTGGTGGATATGCTGTCAAAAATGGCCCATTTCACCCCTCTCAAGAAATTACCCTCCGCCAAAGAACTAGTAGAAGTATTTGTAACAAACATCATACATCTACATGGATTGCCGTCAGTAGTTGTGTCTGATAGAGGCCCACAATTTATTTCAAAGTTCTGGCAGGGTGTGTGTACAGCTCTGCACATGGATCATCGTCTCTCCTCTGCATACCACCCGCAAACTGACGGCCAAACAGAAAGAACCAACCAGACCCTAGAACAGTATCTTAGGTGTCTCTTAAGCACAGTCACAGGAGATTGGGTACAAGCACTCCCGTTGGCAGAGTTCGCATACAATAACTCAACCCACTCCTCCTCAAAAGTATCTCCTTTCTTTTTTTCCTATGGTTATCACCCTAGGTTTTTGCCCCTTTGTTTACCACCTTCCCTTTCACAAATCCCTGCTGTGTCAGAACACCATGCCCACCTTACACGAATCTGGAAACAAGCCATACAAGAACTAACTGAAGCCAAAGAGAGGATGAAAAGACAAGCAGATACACATAGAAGACCTGCTCCTGATTATAAGAAAGGTGATCAAGTCTGGCTAGCTACAAGAAACCTGAGATTGCCTGGCCCTAGAAAGCTACAACCCAGATACATCGGGCCTTATACTATACTGCATCTAGTTAACCCTGTAGCGGTCAAATTAGACTTGCCACCAGAATTACAGATACATCCAGTATTTCACACCTCGCTACTCAAACAATATAGTCCTCCTTCTTGTCCTGAACCTCCTCCCCCACCTCTTGTTATTAACGGGAAGGAAGAATATGAGGTGAAACGCATACTTGACTCACGCAGACATAGGGGAGATTGCAGTACTTAGTGGATTGGGTGGGGTATGGCCCAGAAGATCGAACATGGGAACCGGTTGCTAATATACATGCCCCTTCACTGGTGAGGAAGTTTCACGCATTATATCCCTCCAAACCCAGACCCGTAGGAAGGCCTTTAGGGGGGAGAACTGTTACACTTTAGGGCTCTGATCTAACTGGTCACTCTGTAGACACTACATTACCCAGAATGCAGTGGATAGGGAGATCAGGTTGTGTGCGCTCACAGACTCGGCACGTGACTGGGGAGTTATAAAAGCAGCCTCCTCCCGAGCCCAGGTGCTTGGCAACCTTCTTCCTGATGGACCACGCCTACCTGCATCTATTCCTCGTTTCACGCCCTCCCTGGAAGCCCGTTTCTATTTCGGACGTGACATCCCTTGCTCCTAGCATCTTCCGACGTGCTCCCCTTGTGTTACTGCACAGTCCTTGGAGATCCTATTACCGAATCTCCCTAAACGAGTCCGGATGCAGCCTACAGGATCTAGGTAGACTGGGTAGGGAGGAATACAAATTCCTATTCCCTTACCGTATTGCGGGCCGTTTAGGTTGCGCGTGCGCGCACTCACTAATTTGTTTTGAACGCCAGTGGCGTTTCCGCATTGGCGTTTTGCGGATATTTATTTTCCCCTTTCCTAGGCGTCGGTACGCCTTTCTCGTATCCTGGCCCCTGAGAGCAGTTCCTTTTCTCAGTACTTTGCTTGCGTTCTCACTGAACGGTACTTAAATTGATTTGGGACAGTTCCTCCTGCACCTACAGACTTCAGTCTTTACTGGACTTTTGTTCTTACCTGCACCTCCGGATTCTGGGATTATCAGAGACCTATCTGCACTGCGGTCATACTCCCCAAGCTGGATTTTGGTACAACTTTACCGCAGCATCTTGTGAAGGCAGACGGTGAGTCTGAGAGAGTACACAACCGGGGAAGGGGTATTAGTCATGGTGGGGCATAGGAGGCACTATTTACAAGCTTAATATACTGAAATTCTCATCTGTCTTGTTTTTCTCTTCTTTACGTAGAGCCTTCTAGTATTTACCCTGCCTATTGAGACTCCTGAAGATACCCTGCCTTCCTGTCCCCTGGGTGGTCCTGAGCTGTCTCTTCTCTCCCTTAAGGGTATACAACTAGTATTCTGGTTACAGTCAGATCTGGTGACACCCTGAGGGAGAGTGGAGGTTCATCTTCGCTCCCGAGGATTTGGCATTTAAGCAGAGCTGGATTAGAAACCCGACAGATTGCCAAGCCCAAGTTTTTTATATCCCCTGAGCGAAGATGAATCCGGATGATACTTACAACACGTACATGGGGGGGGCTATGTCCACGGAGACACCAACCCTAACTATGAACGAGTTAGTAGCTGCGGTAACTAGTTTACAAACCGAGCTTAGGTCAAGCGATCAGCATATAGCGGTCTCACCAGCAGCCGGCGTCCCCTCGGCGTACCTCCTTAGTCTGTCTCTCACCTCTGCGGTCGTCAGGGCTCAGCACCGCAGCTCACAGCCGCCATTTTGTAATTGGAATGCGACGTAGCAAAGCTCAGGAGACCGCACTCTTCAGCCTTCGCTTTCAGGGCCGCCGCTCCTACTGTTCTCCGCCACTGACCTGCGCTCCTCGCCTCCTCCGGGCTGTATGTGCAGACAGCTCAAGTTCCCCGCCTCTGATCTCGGTGGAGGTCGCCGCCTCAGAACCCGGCCGCCATCTTGGACGCGCCGCACCCGGAGCACCTTCAGGAAATTAACGGCGTTTTCGCCGCTGCAGAGGCACCTATGATCCCCGTTAGCAGTTCAGCCTGGGCACCAGTACTTCCGCCACTAGGATCGCAGTAAGGGGCCACCCTATTATATCAGGATCATTGCTGTTAGAGGGAAGCCCCGGACGGAGCTCCGGAGTCCGCTTCCCCTCACTGCGGCGCCTAGCCATGCCCCCTATATTCTAATCTTATACTTGTTGTTAAAAAAAGATGAATACATAAATGAATAGGTTGACAAATGCAATAGTTAGTATTTTTGTCAATTACTTATAGCTTCCAGTATGTTAGTATTTTAATGTGTATGCTCTATCATCTATATAGCAAACTTGAAAAAGGAGTATATTATATATATGTTAAATATCAATATGTCAATAGACTATTGATGTATCTAAATGTGGTTGTTGTTTGTGAACTTATTGTCTATTGACATGGTTGTTCTACGTAAACTCGAATAAAGAAATTAAACAGAAAACAAGCATAAAAAAGTAACTGTTTTTTTCTAACTCAACTTTCATGACAATTTGTTTTATTACAGCACCTTATTACACATTCCAACTCAATTATGTCATACAATGGAAAATGTTCAGAATGTTATTATTACTGCGATCATAAACGTATTTTTCTTAATAATAACTTTCTCATACTTGCTGTGTAATTTCGATACTCTATAGGCCAAATTTACAAAGAATTACTGCAACTCAGCAATAAAAATTGCTGAGCTGCTTTGAGTGAAAGGGAGAGAGGAGAACAGCGCCATATCTTATAAGATATAGCACTGTTTTTCTCTCTTGCTGCACTAGCGCACTGTAGGCTGCCTTATGTGTGGGGAAACAGCCTTTACAACGAGGTAAATACATCGCATGCCTTTGCCTCGCATTTTTTAGCACGCATATTTTTACCGCGATTATGCATTTACATCGCATGCCAATACCACGTATTTAAGGTAAGTTGGTGGGGTGGGGGGTCTCCCCCCACAAATACATTGTTTTTAAATGTAAAAAAAATGTGTAGTATAGGCATACAATGTAAATGCATAATTGCCGTAAAAACATGCGTGCTAAGAAATGCGAGGCAAAGGCATGCGATGTATTTACCAGCGTTGTACCGCCGTACAACCTTATTTGTGACGTCAAACATAGGTTTTGTAATGGAATGGGACATTTCAAGTATAATAAATCAATAAATCAATCAGGGGTTTGGAAAGTGTGGCTACTCACCTATGAGGGTCTCAAGGAGCTGGGGGGGTGGGGTTCAGAACCGTCTGGACGCTGGGTTCATTCAAAGAGCCAAGTCTTGAGGTCCTTCCTGAATTGCGACAGCGATGGGGATTGCCTGAGGTGGAGGGGCATGGTGTTCCAGCTCTTGGTGGCGAAGTAGGAGAAGGATCTTCCTCCGGTTCTGGTCCTGCAGATCCGTGGGACGGTGGCCAGTGACAGTTGTGCGGAGCAGAGGGGTCTGTTGGGTGCGTGGAATGACACGTGTTGCAGCGCAGTGGAAGCCCCTTTGCAAAGCTGGACTGGTCATCTTTCTGTTGCTTATTGCTACATTTGAGTGTTAAACTGGCACTAAAAAGGTGCAATTATGCCCAAACAGTGTTAACAAGTTTAAAATTGACAAAATAATGAAGTCATACTATAAAAAAATGTGGCGCATAATGCCGCATAATTTACTCTTTCTAGCCGCATAATTTACTCAACCCTGCCGCATATTTTGGCCCTCGACTGCCGCATAATTTCAGTGGCCCTGATTACAACACTTTTCTGATTTTGTATGTGTGATGTACGGTATAGCATACAAGCAAATTGAGAAAAAGTGTGAGAAAGGAAAACTTTTCTATAACGTTATGTCTGCTCTCGAGGAGGTGTATATTTTTGGTGCAAATCTCTGACTACCATTGTTAGTAGATAGATATTTTTACATAACCCCATGAGTGGTCTCATGGAAATACCCATGTACACCCATTTTATGCCCCGTTGACGCAAAGTACTGCTAGGTAGTGCAAAGCGATACTTGTATCACTTTGAAGCTACTGAGTGATATTAGACCACTGGAATGTCTCCACACACGGGCTCCAGGTAGCTCGGCATTGTGCAGGTATTCCTGGGATCAAGTTGGCTCCCCCTGACAGGCATAGTCAAGCTACTAATGAAGGCAGATAAGCTCTTTTTCTCCTCATGGTCCAGGAGCAATTTCACCTATTTATTTAGTGTTTTATAGAGCGCGAACGTGACCCGTTAGGGTATCAGAGCGCTTTACAGGGATAAAACGTTGTATACAAGTATGAAATAGTCAAAGAAAATGTGTTCGTTCTCCATGGACCTTACACGACTAACATCACTTGCAGCAAAAGGCCTCTACCGCTTTTGAAACCTATTTCACCTTCCAAAAATGTGTGATGTCAGTCGTCTAAGGTCCATGGAGAACGAACACATTTTTGGAAGGTGAAATAGGTTTCAAAAGCGGTAGAGGCCTTTTGTTTGTCAGTTGGGTGAATACAAGTAATAAGTTGGTAACACCCACCAAATGCCGGTGAGTTCACAGATATTTATTCTGAGCTTGAAGAAAACCTTAAAAACAATCACCATTGCATTGTGATGACAAAGAAAAATCTTGATACTTTGTGACACGGACACTGTTTGCCTGGAATTACAAACGTGACGTTCACCATTGAAAAAACGAAGACATTTGAAGCCGTGTTTACAGAAATATCGACATAGGCTACTTCGAATTACTAATCACCCATTACACCCAGTCACGGCCCTGATGAGAACCCCACAAATGGTGTTGGGGTTTGAAACGCATCGGCACCTTTCACCAGTGGGATACCTTTATTGAATTAGAATCCTATCATAGGGAATAACTTCTTGTGTAAATATGATTATCCCTTGATAGACCAAAAAAATGTGTTCCCTCTGGTAGCAACCTTTCAACTTGGATTTTAATGTGGTTAATGAATGACCGCTTAGGTTGCTTGTTCTTTGTTGAAACCATGACTGGCCTTGAGTTTTATGTACTGTAATGTGCACTGTAATGTGTTGTCCCAAAGCTTATGTTAACTGTCTAAATGTTTATGTTTCCCTTGTTCTTGACACCCTAAGAAGATATAAATGACCATGTTCATTGAAACATTTTGAATAATTCAGTGAATAAATACTCAAGACCATAGAATTGTTTAATGGTTTGTTGCTTAAACAATGTATGAGATAAATGTGATGACTAGATTATCTTGTTGCTTCTATTTTTAGTTCCGATGTATCAAGGAAAGGTTTTAGTTTCCTCAGGAAGCTCAGGTGAAACCTGGCAGTTTTAGCCATCGAGTTGATGTGGTCTCGCATATTCAGGTTGCTGTCTAGGATTATTCCGAGAGATTTGGCAAATTCCACTATGGTCGGTGTGCAGTTTAGTGCTGTGATCGACTTGGTCCATTCCCGGATGTCAGTGTTACTTTTAGGGGGGGAGATTAGAAGGAACTCAGTTTTTTGTGCATTTAGTTTGAGCTGGTTGCAGGCGAGCCATTGAACAGTCAGCTTTAGGGCCTCATTCAAAGAGTGGATCTTCTCTAGAGATGAGATTTTGATGTAGATCTGGGTATCATTGGAATGCATGTGGAAGGAGATGTTGGCGGTACGTAGTAATTCAGCTAACGGTTCAAGGTAGAGATTGAAGAGGGTTGGGGAAAGAGTTGATCCTTGGGTACTCCGATCGTTATTGGGGAAGGAGCAGATAGATTACTGTTGACTAAGAATCTCTGGGTGCGGTTCTGGAGGAAGGATCTAAGGGGCACATGCATCAAGGTAGGCTTTTGCGATTCCTTAATTGCGATTATTAAGGAATCGCAATTAAGGAATCGCAAAAGCCTATGCATGTAGGAATCGCTATAAAAATAGCGATTCCTAAACATTCCTTAATTGCGACTCGCAAATTGCGACTCGCAATTAAGGAATGCCGTCCCATTCATTCCTATGGGCCTACAGGCCCATAGGAATGAATTGAGATTGCATGCGCAATTTGCGAGTACCAGTAGGTACTCGCATAATTGCTCATGCAATTTCAAGGGTGCAAGGGTGTCAAAATGACACCCTGTTGCACCTGAAATTGCGATGTGCACCCATGTTGTGCACACATGCCCCAAGGGCATGTGTGTGTGTAACCTAAAACTTTAAAAAATGCATTTTAGTGCATTTTTTAAAGTTTTACAAATTACAGACAAGTTTGATTTGTCTGTAATTTGCGGTCCCAAATAAGCGAAATCGCTATTTGAAAGTGCTTCTAGCATTGCATTTAAGGAATCGCAAATTGCGATTCCTTAAATCTATCGCAATTAGGAATTCGCAAATAATTGCGAATTCTTAAATTGCGCATAGGAAACACTTTCATGCATCTCCAAAGGCCAATTTGCGATCGCAAACGGCCGATTTTTGCGAATCGCACCGTTTGCGATCGCAAAAACCTTTGATGCATGTGCCCCTAAACCATTTGAGAACGGTTCCCCTTACTCCCATCCTGAATTCGAGGCGTTCAAGTAGTTCCTCGTGGTTGACTGTGTCGAATGCCGAGGATAAATCCAGTAGAATTCGGAGATATGTTTTGCCTTGGTCAAGGGCTTGAAGAGCATCATCCACAATAGGGAGAATAGTAGTTTCCGAGCTGTACCCAGGCCTGAACCCGGATTGGAATTTGTCTAGCAGATTAAAGTTGGTGATATATTGGCTCAGTTGAAGTTGCACACATTTCTCCAGAGCTTTCACTGGAAGTGGGATATTGAATATTAGTCTGAAATTGTCTGGAGTACCAGGATTCAAGGTGGGTTTTTTTAAGATGGGGACGACGTGCCCGGCTTTTAGAGAGTCAGGTATGGATCCTTGCAGTAGGGAAGCGTTGATTATTGTAGTCCAAATGGGAATGATAAATTGGGAGGTCGCGGCCACGCAGCTGGAGGGGAGTGGTTATTCGGATTTAAGGAGGATAGAATTTTCGAGATGGAATGGTCGTCATATAAATTGAAGTTGGACCAGTGCACTTGGTTCTTGGGTGTTGTCTGGGGGGGAAGAGAGGAGAGATGGGACCTGGCAGGAAGAGGTCGGATGTTGGTGGCGGAATTAAGTTCTTTTCCGAGGGAGGTAGTTTTGGCTGTAAAGAAGGAGGAGAACTCCTTACAGGTTATTAGGGATTTTGAGGTTTCTTTGGAAGTTTTAGCCAGTTTGTTAGATTGGTGTTTGACCATTTCAAAGAGCTTACGAGGTCTGTTCTTAGCGTTTTCCAGTTCCGATCTAAAGAACTCTTTTTTAGATTTTAAGATGTTCCTGTTGTAAGCATTTCTGGTCTGTCGGAGAAGTTTTCGTTGGGAGGCTGAGGGGTTCTGTCTCCAGGTTCTTTCTGTTGCCGGAGGGTTCTCCTTTCATTGTTGAGGGATCCGTTGAACCAGGTGTTTTTGTCTTTGACTCTGGATCTTTTTAGCTTTAGCGGGCAAGATCATCAATTATGTCAGACATAGTCGAGTTGTAGTGTTCTGTAAGGTCGTTGACCGTTGAGAGATTTGGGGGGGTCATTCTCGCAACATGCAGCCAGCTTCTCGAGATCTAGGCCCTGAGCCAGAGTTTCGGTTTCACAAGTTGCGCAGGCCTTGTCTTGTGGGTGCCAGGCGATAGGAAGGTAATAGCATGGTGGTCAGACCAGTCGCATGGATCTATTGAGTTAAGCCTGATCGCCGTTGCCTTAGCAATGATCCAATCCAGCATGGCGCCTTTCTTGTGAGTTGGTAATGTGCAGGCTTGAGTAAGTGATTGGTCAGCAAGGAAGTCTTTGAGGGCGTTAACCTGAGGGTCATTGAGGTCATTCCAGTGCAGATTAAAGTCTCAGAGGAAAATGCCATTGGAGTGGGGGGAAACCTTAGCTGTAATGATTTCCATGAGGTGGTCGATGAAGGTGTTGTTCTTGCCTGGGGGTGGTAGAAGATGTGCAGTTTGCACAACTGGGTAGCGTTGTTACATATGGAGAGTGCAAAATATTCACAGGAGTCGGTGGGGTCAGTGTGAAGTTCAGTGACGAGGAGGTCTGAGCGGTAAATGCAAGCAATGTCTCCCCCTTTTTTTAATTGCCTGTCAAGCCTTACAATGCTATAATTTGAAGGGACCAATAAATCTAGGTAAGGTGACGATGATTCATTGAGCCATGATTCGGTAAAAATTGCTACGTCAGATTTTTGGCTCAGGATGAGAGCGGCGATGTCGGAGACATGCTTTTCTGCTGATCAGCAGTTAATTAGGAGGCTGGAGAGAGGAGGGTCGGTGCATGTCTTGTGAGTTAGGGAGGATAAGGGTACTTGCGCTAAGTTGTTGCTGTTTACTCCTATGTTACGGAGAGTTGATGGTCTATTAGAGTTGATTGCAACCGTGTGAATTAAGTATTCATCTTTCTTGTTTGGAGGAGTGGGGGCGTCAGGAGAGGAGTTATAGGATAAGAGGAGGGCTTAAATGTCATCATCCGAGAGGTAGTTGGGATGCTTGCGAGGGCGAAGGTGTCTAAAGGCTAGCTGCAAGGGTTGAAGGAAGGGCTTGGTGAGTGGGGGAAGACCTGAATTCTGGGAGAGCTTGATATTCGAGATAGATTGTTCCGTGAGGTTAAGGATGCTTTTCAGTTCAAGAACGGAGTTATGAATGCTCTGAACTATGTTGGCTGCTCTGAGGTTCAGAGTTTCAAGGTCCATAAGCTAAGGTTGAACATGCGGAAAGGTGATCAGTGGGTCAGGACTTGTTCTGCTAGCATGGTCGGGTAGCCTGGTAGTGGAGCTCGACCACCCTGCATCTAGGTTTCTGAGAGGAGGGGTGTGCGAAGGGCTAGGCGTGCTCAGCAGGGTGGACATAGGGCTATTGGGGTGGGTGTCCGCTGCGCTGTGAGTGACTAGTGTGTTAGTCACTATGAGTGATGGAGAGTTGCGAGGGTTGGAAGAGGGCGGCGTTGTCTTATTGTGAGATGATGGAGGTTGGGGGGGAGTGGAGGGAGGTTCACTAGTAGATATAGGGGAGATGCTGCCCAGAGCGTCGTCTTGCATGGGAACACCATGGGTAGAGTCGGGTCAGTCTGAACCTTAGGAAAGGTGGTGCAAGTGGGAGTGGCTGTAGCTTTGGTGGACATTAACGGGAAGCCCTTAGCCTTGTCCTTAAGCTGCATTAACCGGAGCTATGAGAAGAGTCAGATGGCGACAGCAGGTGCTGGGGGAGCGTAGAGGGATAGGAGTCATGCACATGTTTTTTAAGGAAGGTGAAAAAGTCAGCAAATTTGTTGAGATCTGTGTTTGGCGCTTGGATCAGAACGGTGCCGTTTTTGTATAGGGGAATATTAAGGTCAGCTCTTAAATTATGGGAGGGCACGATCGTGAGTTTTGCGCCATACGGAATGTTCCTGGATTCATGTACGTTAAGTAGGTTAGATATGGCTGCACGCCATAGTGCTGTTTTTCTTTAGTAGAAAATAAGGTCATTGATAATTGCGCCCTTGTCGGCGTTAAAGTACATGTCGGAGATCAGAGTCTCAGGGTGTCTTCTCAGGAGGGTATATTTGAAGGTTTTAGCAGCGGTCCTGGAGAGGTTAGGAGGGTATACAATGGTGTAGGAGTTGCCCCCTGTTGCATTCAGGTAAGAGCCTGCCATACTGGTGAGAGAAGGATCGGTGAGGCCAGGAGGGCGAACTTTGATAGGATGCAGGAGTGGTTCAAGCGTTAATTCGGAGAGATTCCTACTTTGGGGCACAGTCAGGGACGGCCGCTGAGTTGCAGGGCATCAGGAAGAAGGAGAACCTAAATTAGATTCTGAGCCCAGGTAGCATGGGCGATACCCATTCATGGTGCTGGTCTACCTCATGAGGAGGGGCAGGGTTTAGTCAGTGAACGGCCCTTTATAATCCAGTAGTTAAACAACCAGGCTGACCTTGTGAGGCTGACACTGGCTAAGGCAGTGCATGGGTCGTTACCAGAGGATGGCGGGGAGGAGCCCAAGAGCTCATTGGCCCAAACGTTTACGGCCGGGCAGCTGGCAGTCCGGTCAGTCGAGGAACTCCAGCTAGCAGGGAGACCGCGGTGAGTAGGATGGTGCGATCTGACTTATGGGCAGATGAGTTAAATCCAGTATATACATTAAGAAGTGTTCAGACAGTAAATCAGTAGGGCAAGCGGATGGTAGGCATTCCTCCCGGTCTCTAAAGGAAGGTTCCCGCAATGCCCCAAATGCAACTATGCTCCTGTGTTTATATACATCAGAGGCAGGCAGGAGCCAAAAAGTAATGAGTAGCTGGCAGAGGCAGGAAGGAGCATTAGAATTGGGTGCTGGGCTCCTCTCGTAGATTTGGTAGGATTTGGGCTACCTCAGTGGCAACAGAAGCCCCAGCGCCTTTTCCCATAGTTATAATGCCAGGTGGAAAGGGGGGGCAAGTAGGGGGGTAGAAGCTTCTCCTGGCCACCCCAGGAAGGCTAATGCACTGTTTTGGCCAAAAAGACAGCAAAGGCAAGCAGGGAGAGATATTAGTAATGATTTGTGCCCTTTAGCCAGCTCAGAAGAAAAGATGCTACTCAGCAGGGTTACGTCTTAGTGAAATATCTTTTCCTTCACTGATGCACAGAGCTCATTGTACTACAGTTAATGTACCAAATAATTGCTCAAGAGTTTGTCTTACTCTGGTGGGCAAAGTGCATCTTGTAGTCGTTGTACAGTTATCCTTGTTCAAAGCAGTATTGACAGGTCCTGGTGGTTTGGATTCTAGTTTATACAAAATTCTCCATTTGCTGCCATTTCCTGGAAGTCCATCAATAATACTGGAAGATGGGGATGGGTGGGTTTCACTCTGGCAGTATGGAACTATAATATCTTAACCAAAATATTGTTGGACAGAAACATTGAATCCTTAATATAGTATACTAAAATATCGTTCCACCAGAGTAACTAATAGAAAATTTACACCCAATGACACAATAGTTTTGTAAACAGTATTTAAGGCACACTATTTTTGTCTGATTATATTTTTGCTACCAATATTCTGAAATAATACTTAGAGCAAAGAAACAGGCTAGTGAACTGCCACATTTCTGGAGGTAGAGCATGTTTTGGAGAGGTTGTCATGGGAAGGAGAACTGTTAGCCTGGAAAAAGTCAGTCTTTCCAAAGAAGAGCCACCATCTTATGCACCCAGGTTTGAAATGGACCCAGCATATACTGTTTCTTCTGTAAACCATATATATATATATCACAGGTTTAGACAAATAGATTATGATATTCTGAACAAAACAAAGCCAAAATGACAAAAAATGCAATGTATAGAAGTTGAGATTTTGAATTTTAAAGGAATAAATGCAGTAAAGCGCTTAGAATCAAGTAGCACTGAAAAGGTTACTTTAGGTCGAGCTGGACTGGGGCAAAGTCAAAGTTCGGGCTGACCACGATGAAGCGCCGAACAGCTACTAGGACCTACGCAGGCCCCGGTGAACAAAGTATGTTTCCTGATCGCAAACAGCGAGATGCGTTGATCTTCTCCACGCAGTGAAGGCGATGCGCCAGTTCCGTAGATGGGTGCCGGAATTGAGAGGCTTTAAGTGAAGCGCCGGATTCTGCCACTCAGTTGAGGGGATGCGTCGATCTCACAAAGCTGCCGCAGCGGCGATATACCGTCCAATGCGTCACTCCCTAGAGGCAAAGTGCTGGTACCGATGCAATGTGCTTTTACTTACGCAATTGGGTTGATGCGCCAGTTCTGCTACACACAGACAGGAGATTTGTCGAAATCCGTGTTGCAACTATCTGGGCCACTTCCAAGTGAGCCAGGCACAGGAGCAAGGGTCAAGACTTTGATATTCTTGAGTCTCAAGCAACAGGAGGCCAGCCAACAAGCCTTTGGAAATCCCTTGGAGTGAAGGCAGAGTCCAGCTCTCCTTTAGCAGAGTCAGAGAGCATCAGGGCAACAAACAGAAAAGAAAGCCTTCCAGATCATCAGTCCAGTTGAGTCATTTTAGCAGCACAGCAGTTCTTCTGGGAGCGCTTCAGTTACAAGTCAAATAGTGTCTGATTTTAGGGGATCAGAGACCCAGTACTTAGACTCAAAAGCACCTTTGATGTGGAGGGGGGTGACTTCAAAGCGTCTCTGAAGTGCAAAAGTTTCCCTTTCAACCCAGTGCTGTCTGCCAGGCTATCTGTGGGTCCTACATGCTGGGACAGGACACTGCCTATTCAAGTGAAGTGTTAGCCCTTCCCTTCCATCCTGTCCAGGCAAGGCCATCAAAATGCAGATGTATGTAGATGGGTACTTAGACACACCTATTCGTCCTGTGTTGTTGCTGTCTAGAGGGAATGCACAAAATGTAGCTGTCACCCACCCCAGATGTGTATTGAAGTAAGGCCACCAGGCATACAGAGCAGTAATTACAGAGAAATGTCCACTTTCTAAAAGTGGCATTTCTATAACAGTAATGTTAAATCCATCTTCACCAGTAAGGAGGATTATCCTTCCAAACATATGAAACATGGAAAAGCTACTCCTCTCTGATCAGGAATTACAGCTTAAAAGTGTATTAAGGAATTCCCAATGCTAGCCTATGAGAGGAGTAGGCCTCACAGTAGTGAAAAGACAAATAGGCTGTTTGTCCCTACCAGGACATGTAAAACATAAAGGTACATTTCCTACATAGAACCTACATAGGGCTACTTAGGGCCTACCTTAGGGGTGACTTATATGTAATAAAAGGGGACTTATATGTGGCTTGGCAAGTAGTTTTAAATGCCAAATCACAACGCTGCAATGCAGCGTTGTGATTGGTAAGCACCCAGGCTCCCCTGAGCCAATCACAACGCTGCCTTGCAGCGTTGTGATTGGTCTGAGCGCAGTGGTTCCGCACTCAGATGGGGAATGGAAGCCTGGGCATGTTCTCCACCCAGGTTGTAAAGCATCCTGGGTGGAGAACATGCAAAGTGCGCATGAATGTTTGGCTGGCTCCAGAGGGCTAGCCAAATATTCATCAGCACTTAGGAGGGTGCCATTACTCCTCCCCCCTGCGCAGTCTAGCCCCGCCCTGCAAAGCTGCCCAGCACAGAAAAATAAAATGATAATAACATATTGTTATTATCATTTTATTTTTCCTTTTTTGCCGTGCTGAAAAAAGGCAGTGGGGCGACGCTCCTCTGCCTTAGCGGAGGAGCCGCCCCTGTCAGCAGGCACGCTGGTTCGTTTTGCAGTATCAAGTTAAACTCACCCCTACCCCCCAAATTAGCAGCTCTTCCAACGTGGAAAGAAAATGTTGGGGAATGTCACCCCGAAGTTATTGTGTAGGAATTGCTGATGGAGCCAAGCTCTCCATGAATGGCAGGCGGCATTTAATTTTCCCCCAGGCGCCACTTCAGCAGGCCGCCAGTCGGAACTCGTGGGGCAGGACAGTGCAGGGGGCTTAGCTCTGCTCACTTCGCATCTGGAGTCCCAGTTTGTTTCGTGGCCCCGGGTCTTTTGGGAGGAATGATCCCACTGAGCTCTTTAAACTCCAAAAAAGAATAAAAAGATGAAAAACTGTTCAATTTTAATCACTGTATTTGCTGCAATTGTGTGCTGCATAATTTTCCATTTTTATGTAGCAATTTGTTTTAAATCAATGCCGTAATATTCTAGGGGATCCGTAGGAGAAGAGAAGTAAATTATTCAAAAGATTTCTGTGAAGGTATCCATCAACGTGGTGCACAGAAGTGACAAAGTCTGCCCCTCAACAGAATCTACTCCCTGGCGTCCCATTTCAAGCAACCTCTCCCGAAGTCTTGTTGTGGTTCTCCATTTAATCTTCTCTGTGGCTACCACTTCAAGGTTAGGGTGGCAAGAGGTATCTGCTCCTGCGTAAGTATCTGGGCTCCGATTCTGACACAAACAACTTCAGACGCATGCTCAAATTTGAACAAGACACCAAAGTCCTTGGCAGAAAGCAATAGCATCAGTATGCTAGTGTCATATGGGGAGAGCGCGGTGGTTGGAAGAAAACAATTTTGGCATGCTTAAGTGGACTGGCTTCTGATTTCGGCAGGGTACTCAGACATTCTCATTTGGGGCTCGCATAGAAAGAATATAAAGGGAGAAAAAGTTATAACCATAAAGGTGATAGGAAAAGCTGAAGGGCAAGACAATGTCATTGACAGAGGTAGTGTAGAGTGAAATGAGGAGTTTCCATGAGATTGAAACTTAGGGGCAGCTACTGGTAATGTATGAGACCTATAGAGAAGATACAGAAAGTGATATAAAAGGCAACCAATCCACTGCTGTGCCTGAGATGCCTGTGGAAGTGAGCGCGGTTAAGAGGTGTGAGCAAAGTTAAAAGGATTACATAGGGCAGAGGCAATGATATCTGACGTGTGGAAATCTGATCTGTGATGTAAATGGCACAGATCAGGGTTTTTTACCTGCAGAATCAGCTGAGGCTCCACGCGCGGAAAGCCGGCGGTGCCCCCACTTCGATTTAGGGAAGGTGAACCACAAGTTTGGGGGATGGGGCATCCACCATATTTGTGGCAAAATTACCCCCGAGGTGCTTTAGCTTTGTGTTGATGAAAGGAGGCTGAGAGAGAAGGCGGCATTTGAATGAAGAAGGCTTTTTAAGGAGTGGCATGGCTTCCACTGAATTAAAGTCAGAATGGGCAATGAGTTTAAAGACTATGGGCGGCAGGAAAGAATACCTGAACCTCCTTGAACAGAGAGTATGTGACGACCAGAGGCTTGTTGGGTTCTGGCCGCAGAAGTCATATGGAGAACAGGAGGAATTTGCGGGTATCAAGCATGGACGTCATTTAGGGGTTAGCAGGGGTCGCAGCTGTGAACCCTGGCTTGCCCCTTGCTACCCCTGGCACTGCCTTTGCGACCCCTGGCCTCAGAGGTGGCACAATCAATGCTATGAACACCATGGCAGCTCGTCCTTATGGACGTCAGTTGGAGCTGCACTCTCTTTGTATTCTGTCAATTATTTTATGACACTAATACTGGATAGTATATATATATTATATTTTATTTTTCACTATTAGTGTAATAAAAATAAAGTTTAATTAGCTGAAATATGACTCTCCTTGGCAGCTGAGGTAAATAAAAATGCTTTTAAATGTATGCTGTGTCAGTCTAATCTTTGAGCGATCCTCTTGGCGCAGGGATTAGCCATTAGATGTTGCACTGGTGCACTTTCTTACTTTTGTTGCACAGAGATATGAAGGCTAAGGTCCGAATTACCGCAGAGGGCGAGGTATCAGCCTCAATAAATGTCTTGTGAGGAGTAAGGCAGGGGTGTGTGTTGGCACCACTTTTATTTATTATATATATTAACAACCAGAGGCATTCGACAACTTGCCCTCACCTTTCTTGTCTCCGTTGCTAGCGCCGGGACACCTCCGTTGGGGGTAGCCGCGCCACAAAATAAACCTTCCCCCATTTTGAATAAATATGACTTCAGATGTTCCCCTACTTAACGGCTCTCTTTTACCCAAACTCTGTATGCAAATTATGCAGTTTTAATGGCGCATACGCCAAATGCTTTACGGCGACTGGTGCAGGGCTTTGTTGATTCTATGGCCACTCTACACTTACAAACAAATTTAAAAAAATCTTTTATCATTGCCTGTGGTCCAAAGAAACACCGCTTATCTTCTATATCCGCAGTAAAAAATAAGTTATTACAGGTCAGTACTTTTTCCTATCTGAGAGTGTAATTTGCAGCCACATGCTCGTGGGTTCCCCAGGTTGGGCAAAGCAGGTTAAAATTAACAAAAATATTGCCATTTCCTTTTCTTTACCGCAACCTAGGGCTGAGGGCGCTCTCTCTCCTGCGGTGCAAATATATAAAACACAGTGTTTGCCCTATACCACATATGTCGCTGGTATCTGGAGATTCTAGATTTGTAACCCAGTCCAGCTGGAGGAGAAAACAGATTTTGTAGAAAGGCCCTGTCAGCTCCCATCTCGTCTTTTACTTATATTTGTCAAAGAGAAATAGGCATCCCATACATTGAGGACTACATCAAGACTCGTCCGCTGTTACTATGGCTTGCTATTTGGAAAAATGAGAGAGCATGTTTAACCAGGGATATCATTAATGGCTGCCTTGATTGTGAGAAGGGGCTCGAGATTCCCTGGCTTGCCAGCATAAGATCTACATTTTGTTCAGTTAATCTTGAAAGGATTTTTGCCGAGCCAGCCAATGACTTAGATATTAACAAAAACAGTTACGCCAGGTATTATATGATCAGGCAGTCTCTAACAGGCTACACAAGGAATCTGTGAAGTCGAGTGTGGTAATTTATATGTCGTTTACCCCTCCAGTTAACATGGCAACGTACCTGACTAGATTTAAAGGGTGGTGGAAACGAAGCCTTTTGTTTCGATATAGGTTGGGCTCAGTGAAAAATCTATTATGTTTCCCGTTGGGTTTTAACGTTAACTTGGATTCCCTACCATGTCCTTGTGATGGCAATTCCGGACAATCTATGTCACATTTTATGTTCTTCTGTGGGTTTTATCTTATGTATTCTAAACATTTTCTGGTTCCCTTTTTAAAGAAAAGAGGAGTCAGACACCTGAAAGATGCATTAGAATTGCTTTTTCATAAGGTTGTTGAAGACAAAACCATTTGTCTGGGTGCCTTTCTGAAAGCAGCTGTAAGACCATGTTGCTCAATGACTATGGTATAGGTCTGATGTATGATTATTGCACTTTATGCACTTTTGACTGGGGGCGTATTTTAATTATTATATGTAATGTTTTGTATGTTTTTATGATGACCTTTTAAAGTAATGGATTGTATGATTTTAATTGTACTTTTATGGATACAACATGTATTCGAATAAAGTAATTGAACTGAAATTGTATGTTGAGTGCATACTTGCGGGTGAGAGTGTATTTATGTGGGAGTGAGTGTGTGTGTGTGTGTACATGCGAATGTGTGTGTAAATTAAAGTGCAGGTCAAAGGACGTTTGATGTCACTTCCACTACCCCTGACATTTTGGTGAATTGACGTGCATGGTATCAAGGCACTAATCTCAGGATTAGTGGATAATGACATAGATCACCCTGACCCACGTGAACATCAGCCCAAATGACAAGGTCATACAGAAACTGCACCCCAGGAGAAAGGCACATGGGATTGGATAGAGATAGCAAGAGAATGGGGCAGGAAGACAGCTGCCGTCAAATCCGCCGAACAGATACCTGGCATCAGGTGGCATTTGCTGAAGTCCTAATACACACAACATAATATATCTGTCACAATACAAATTTAGATCTTCTATACTCCTGGTGGTACCTTCCCCTTGGAGTATTTATAGGTTGTACTGCACATGGTGAGTGCTCCTAATGTCTCTGCATTGTGTCTTGACCAACGTTTCTGTTTTAAATAGTTTGTCCATATAAATAAGATGCACTCATTAATGTCTAGTGTACTTGTACTGGCTATTTTTAATCAAACGGTATTGGAAGCATATTGCTCAGAAATACTTATACTAACAAACATGGTTCGCAACAGAATAATCTTAATTTCATAGGTAAACCCTATTTTAACATCTGAATCCCTCCTCAACACAATCCCCTCTTCCCACTTGTCTAACATTCCCCACATATCTGGGCGGCAGACACAATGGAACAATCCACAGAAAACTCACAGGTGAAACAAGGCAGCGACATCGGTCAGATAGAGCCACTGCCCTCGACCTTGGAGGGAACCTAATCTCTCTGCAAAATCTGGCTATATAACCAAGCACAGGAAACCCAATCAAAAGGAACTTGTTTTTTCCATGAACTAAACAGTTCAAAAGTAATTCTATAACCAAGACCTCCCATATCTTCAGTAACCAGTTTCCCACAGTAGGAACCTCCACGCTCTTCCAACATCTAGCTGGTCTAAGGGTGCATCTTCTTAATCCTATCAGGAATCATACACCACCCAGGAATGACTATCAAGGCTCCATAATCTCCTCCACTGATCCACATGCATATTCCTATCTATGACTCCCTCCTACCATGACATAGACCTCTAATTCTGTTCTCTCTGCCATGAGACGTTTGTATGAAGCAGACGCAAGACCCACAGTGAGGTGATGAATACCACAAACTGCACCCTTTCTTTCCAGTACCTGCCTACAGATGTCTGTAGCAAAATCTGTTGTTTTCTTCCATACCAAAGGATGTCTACAGTCTTCAAGAAATGTTATCCTCAAATTCATAAACATATCTGCGATTACTGTGCTCTCGCTATCATATGCATGCCCCTTTCTTGTAGGTAGAAACTGAGGGTTATATAGGATTAGGGACTAGGAGGAGGGGAAAGTCACAAATAACATCTTAACCCCTACGCGGACCTATACATTTAACACTGTCCCAGTAACAGAGCTTCTATAGAAATTGAATGACCTGTCTTTTCTAGGGAACATCATAAACAACAGAACCTTGGAGTTTGCCAGCAGGTCCGAGAATCCCAGTCCTAATCTGTCTCATGGGGGCTTCAACAATGACACTGATAATCTGGGGGGGTCCCCTGCCATACAAACAGCAGAAAGTCCTTTTGCATGCCCTTAGCACAGCTTTCTTAGTCCTAACTGCTCAAGTGTGGAACACATGCAGAAACCGGAGGACAGTATTTATTTTGATCACTGAAATGCAGTCCCATCAGGAAGCTCACAGGTTAGCCAGATCCACCCACTTCCTGTCAGGTATGTTGATGCCATGCTGATGGCTAACCCTCAGGGTCATGCATATCTCAGGTATTTTTTTTTTATAAAGCATTTTTAATATTTTCTTTAAAAAAATCAGTACAGTCCACTTCTTCTTTGATACATTGGAAAGGTTTGAACACCACAGCGTGTTTTCCCCAATCCACGGCCCCATCATCCATCATTTCCCAGCCTATAAGTATATTCCAGATATTTAATAAAGATTTCCACAAGCCTAAATTTAACCAGGTTTTATACTGTGGTGAATTTCTCCTTTTTGAGAATGATTGAGAGTAGTTCAACCTTGCCCCATTAACTTTAAATTCCAAGATCAAGTCAGAGGATCGAAGCACAAACATCAGGATGGAAATAAGTGGTAAAATGCTTGAGATGAAAAATCACAGCATCAGAAAATAAAAATATATCTGATTCCCAAATTTCTCATGCTTAATCATATCATGCTTGTGCATCTATGCCATCAGAGGTTACATACCTAAAATTAACAGCAATGGAGAAAGAGAACACCCTTGTCTTGTGCTCCTGCCTAAGTGGAAATAGCCTGAATATATGCAGCTGACCGCTGCCATGGCAGTCGGTGCAGCTTTGCCTCCCATTGTCATAATGATAAAGTCATCCACATACCAACCCTCTACAACATGGAGCCCAGTGAATTCCATCCCAGCCTTTTGAAGGCTGCTATAATTACCTCTACCCTTTCACATATCCCCATTTTTGGGCTAATTAGTTAGATAGAAGTGACAAATATAGAATGCATACTTATAAATGTCATTAATAAGATAATCAAGTCTACTAAAATATATTCACAGTATTTAATCTGAATTTAATGTTATGTTCTAAATAATTGGCTTTGAGTTGTGAACAAACTTTCATGGAAACTGATAATATAATATCTTGCTTAATATTATAACTCAAAGGGCATGGGTTCACAGAATGAAAATAAGTAAAAGGGCATCAGACCTTCTTTCTGGTAATTGTTTATTCTGAAAGATTCAACAATGACCCAATAATGTTATATACAATTAGGAACAGAGTGTGAAGAGATAGAGAGGAACTTCATGCTACAAGACTGAGATGAGGCAGGCTACTCAGAATCACTACTTCTGCTGAAGGCTAAGGGTAGAGCATTTAGCCTTCACTTGCTAGGGGTCTACCAGCCTTTCTTCCTGCACACTTGAGAATAGCTGACTATGCTATTATATTGAACAGTAACTTCATTGTTTGAAGAAGGTATGAGAGAACGTGACTTACATATGAAACTCAAATTAGGCTTTTCTTTTGGTGCTGAGTTTAACTTAGTAAACCAAATATATGAAGGTGAGGTTGATGTAAAGTTAAAGAGATACTATTTTGCAATATTTTCTGCTGTTCACATTACTTGTAAGCGTTGCAGCTAATATTCTGTTTGCTTTCATATTAGTTAATACATATGTGTGCACTAGCATACGATTTTGATTTTAATATAAATATTTAAAATATATCCATTGCTTCATAGTGTTCTTGAGTGTGTCTTTCTAATATGAGAGTGTTTGCATTCCGCTAACTATATTTTATATTACTCATCATTACCTGAAACAAATCTCACTTAAGGGCTGCTCAGTGGGTTGCTGGGTGGTTGCAGTCCCACTGGCTTTCTGTTTCATGTGGGCACACTGACAAAGTCGTTAGCACCAATAGGTCTATGGAGTCTGTTCCCGGCAGTGTTCTGGAGGAGGCAGAAAACGCATCATGTTAGCACCATACTGTGGGGCACTTTCTTATAGACTTTTGAGTAAATTTAGATGACATAGTCAATAAACCAATTATTATATTAAGCAGAGATGTCCGTTGTAACAGTGGATACCTCCTTCAGCTCAGATAGGTGTTTCCTTTCCATGGGTTTGCCAGGCGCTTGATTAGTAAAGGATTATTGCCATATTGATTTCATGTTTTGAATCTGTTTGATAATAATTGTGCATCTTGTTCCTGTTAGGGGTAAACATCAGGGGTGTCCATAACACGGGGGGCGGGGTAACCTTTGTTGCAAATGGACATGCTGCGTACTTTTTGAAATAGTCTATTGAAGGGTGGAGTTTCAGCCTGTAGATCCCAACACTGGGAATGCAAAGCTGACGCACTGCCAGCAAATTATGAACCCTACCATGACTTAGAAGTCACGTTAGGATATCAGAAACATCAAGCGTGGTTTGGTGGTCTGTTACCCCATGTAGTTCAAAAAATTAGATTAGCCCTCTTAAGTAATGATGGGGATACCAGGCCATATTGGCTGGGTAAACACCATATCCTGACACAACAAATCTGCCAACTGCAGAAATAAGACAGCTTCTAAACCAGGCAGAGGCTGTTTATAGGTGACTTCGACAATAAGTCCTACAATCAACTGCTACAGAGCATTTGCTACTGGCCCTGCCCAACATGTGCATCCTGCAGTGCAGGAGATTAATCTACAGACTATTAGCACTATCATGGGCCCATACAGCAAAACAACATTTGATTCTGGATTGCTCGCAAAACTAGTCAGATTGCAGCGGTCTGCCCTCATGCAGCACCCCAGGATAGCATAGAATTTTAATAATGTGTGTTCCACTTGGGATGGTACAACCTCTAGAAGAAAGTACCATGTGGGGAACAATTTTTGTGAGTAGTTATATTACTATGCACTCTCTCATTAATGGTGCTATTGGAGGTGCTAAAACATATACAGAAGGAGCATGGAGCTGCAGCAGCTCTAGATTTAGGGAGGAAATTAATTGTTAATTTTGAAACAGTCTCCTGGATAGTTCTTAGTAAACTTCAACGAAAAGCTATGGTTCTGGCAGTACACCAGCAGTTGCCAGCATTTGTCTCCCTTCAGGATCGTAAACAGGAACTTCCAAAGATTAATTCAGGAGTTTACACTTCTGTAGGCCGAGATGCCCTAGGTTTATGGCGAGCAGAGTTTCTCCCCACCCAATATAGTGCCTGAGTGAGCCTATACATGTCATGTCTAGTTAATGCATATTTCTCTATGAGGTCCTCTCTTGTCTTAAGGTCATCATCGCTGTAAAAATCCTTCAGAAAAGGAGACCAGCCTTGGTCCCAAGAAAAGGAACCTGGGTCCAAAACACCTGGAGCGAAGTTTGGGTTATTGGCCAAGGCGGTGAGGAGAAAGGGGTAAACTGAGAAGCCTGCTGAGGGGCACTGGAGGGAAGGCTTACCTTCGGGGCCGTGGTACCAGTTGAGAGAAGGGCGAAGTTGAGCCACCAACATGTGTGTAGTTGTATCTGGGAAGCCCAGGCTCTCCTCAGCTGTGGACCGGATTAGGGATGATTTTGCCACTCTCTGAGATTTACCCTCCCCACAAAATTAAGCATTTTGTTATGGATTAGTGCCGAAGTTGATTAGTGCCTAAGCCATTTGGGGATGGCGAGGGGGAGGGTTGGTAGGACATTAAGGAGTTGGGCATGAAATTAATTTTGAGGCTATTGAGCCTACCTAACCAGGATATCTCTAACTTACCCCACCTATAAAAGTCTTTGAAAAGGGCCGTGAGCAGAGAAAGAATGTTGCTGTCATACAGGGAGCTCGTACGGGTCAGAAGATGAACCCCCAGGTATGTTACGGCTGACACGATCCATATGAAACTGCCCCTCTGGATGGGATCTGAAGGGCGCCCTGTGGGTCTGCTACCCCCAATCCTCATGATTTGAAGTAGTTAATTTTGAAGCCCGATACTTGCGCAAATCAGTCTAGTTCTCCCAATAGTGCCCGGATGGATATTGCAGGATTGGTGACAAAGCATAGGATATCATCGGCCAAGAGGGCAGGTTTGTGCTCTTTGCCATCCACCATTATGCCATGGATTACAGGATTGCTCTGGATCTTAGCCACCAGGGGTTCCATGGATATGGCAAAAATTAGGTGGGAAAGGGACACCTCTGCCTCATGCCCCTGGTCAATCGGATGTCCGCCATGAAGGTATTGTTAAGTCTGAGCTTGGCTGATGGCTTTTTGAAATTTGTCTGGATGAAAGTTTTCATCTTGGGGCCTAAGCGGACTCTAGCTAGTACCCTTGACAGGTATGCCCAATCTACTCTGTCGAACACCTTCTCGGCATCCAAGGAGAGAAGGGCCGTCGGTTGGCAACGACTTTCCGCTTCTTCCATAAGCGTTACTGCCATTCTTGGATTGTCATTAGCCTGCCTATTGCGGATGAAGCCCAACTGCTGGGAAGCAATAAGAATGGGCCAAATAGGTTGGAGTCAGGCAAAGAGTATCGATGCAACAGGTTTTCATCGGTATTCAGTAACGCAATTGGCCTATAAGAGGAGTGTAATGTTGGGGGCTTGTCAGGTTTTAGAAAGGGGTTAAGGTGGGATCCTAGGATTGTGCTGTAACTGTCCCAGATGTTAAAAAAAAAGTTAAAAACCTTGATGAGGGGTTCTATCAATAGGGAGGCCTACGTTTTGTAAAAGAAAGCAGGGAACCCATCTGTGCCTGGGACTCTTTGGGCCAGGAGGTTGGCAATCGCTCTCTGGACTTCATCCAACGTGACATTTTGCTATTGCAAGCGCAACTCAGCTTCCTTGTTCAGGGCGTATAGTATCAAAGATATTCATCCTGAAGTTGTCCATCTAGGTTCTGGGCCTGATAGAGAGTGGAAAAGAATTGTCGAAAAACAGTGAGAATCGCTGTCGTCTATTGATGCAGCTGGCCATTCTCGTCCCTGACCTCCCTGACATGATTACGCGTCTCTAGCATGCGTAGCTTGTGGGCCAAAAGTCTATCCACCTTGTCTCCACATTCACAACAAGTTTGATTGACAGAGTAGCTTCTTAACTGCCTCCCTCATCAGTAACTGTTCAAGCTCCCCCCGAAGCCTGCTGAGGTCTTGTAGGGCCCTGATTGAGCCCCCTCTCTTGTGCTGTGCCTTGGCCTGAGATATCTGCCCTTCTAATTCGTTTAGCTGCGCGCTCAAATGCAACCGTGTGGGAAATGAGTCCCCCTTTGAAAGACCGCCTTAGCCACATCCCCATTATTGTTCCCGGAAAAGTAGTGCTCTATTGTGTCTTTGATAGGGTCAAGAAGGGTTGGGTCCCGGAGCACCACCTCGTTCACTACCCACGGCCGTTGATATGGTCTCTGCGGATCAGCAGGCCCTATTATCAGCCACACCGGGGCATGATCGGAGAGGACCTTGACGTTCATTTTGGAGTCTATAGGCCTGATCAGCAAAGACTGGGACACTAAGAAGTATTTTAGGCATGAATACGTTTTGTGAATGTTGGAGTAGAATGTATAGTCCCGTTCGTAAGGGTGGGTGTGACACCAAGCGCCCACCAGTGTCAGGTCCAGCAGGCTCTGGGTTCAGGCAGTGGGAGGGCAGTGTTCACCTTGTCGAGCGTGAGAGCTATCTAGTCCCGGGTCCAGGAGAATATTGAGGTCACCGCCCACAACAATGTCCCCCATTGCGAAGTGGGGGATACTCTGGAACAAGTCAGAGTAGAACTCTTCTCTTTCCCTGTTGGGTCCGTAGACTGAGATTATGGTCATTGGGGTAGTACTTAGCATGCCACTTTTCCCTACCTGGCACCCTCACAGTCCCTATAGGTGCTGTCCAATTTGAAAGAGGTCCCTACGGATGATTGCCACACCTCTGGACTTGCGGGTATATGAAGAGTGATATTTAGTTGGGTACCACTAGGAGCGCACATGTTTGGTGTCGACTTTAAGGAGGTGAGTCTCCTGGATCAGTGCCACATCTACTTCCTTGTGCCTAAGCCAATTTATCAGGGCTCTATGCTTAATTGGGGAGTTTAGGCCTTGTACATTGTGAGATTATGCGCAGGATTGTCATGGTAGGCAGTGTGGGTATGTCCGCCGCCATAGAAGGGTGGGATCATTAATAAACAAAACAGCAACGAAAAACATAAGATGAGATAGATGAAGAACCATAAACCTAGCATACTGGTGCTGTTATTTTCAGGCTTTCTTTCGTGTTGAACGTGTGGACTGGAAACAACAGCCCCCTCCTCCCCAACCTTCCCCCGTTCTACTGACGTGAGGACTTCGGATCCCATGAGGAGTTCCTCATCTGTAGGGGGCGGCATACCCAATATCTCTCGGGCCTTCTGTATTGGGCGGACTGTGGCCCGCTTTTCTTTGTAGCTGAAATGGAGATGGAATGGGAATTGCCAACCATATTGAATTTGCTACTTTGCAGGTGTTGGGTTATTTCTCGGAACTCCCTCCATTGAGCTACAGTTTGGGCAGAGATATCTTGGAAAAGTGAGATATTGTTCCCTCGGAACACTATTGGTTCCTGCTGTCTGGCTGCCTGTAAGATCTTCTCTTTCATGTGGAAGTAATGAACTCTGGTAAGAGTGTCCAGGGAGAGATTCTTTGGTGGCTGGAAAGCCGAATACACCCTGTGAGTGCAGTTGAGGAGGACCAGCTGGCCCTTGGTTGGTTGAAATATGTTGTCAAAGAGGGCCTGCATGTGAGCTTCAAAGTCTGTATGGGAGATCATTGGTGCAATGGCCCATATCATTATGGATCACTGAAATAATATCGTCAGTAAAAATATCGAGGTACCAGAATATCGTCGCCAAAATATCGATGGACAAAATATCGACTTCCTATCTCCATAAAGGTAAGTACCAAAATATCGAAACCAAAATATTGTTGTTAAAAATATAGTTGTACAAAAATATCGATTTTTTTTAATGTCTTAAAAATAATATAAAATTAATTAAATTATAAATATAATTAATTAAAACATAGTTAGAATTATTTTAAAAATGTTAAAATTAATAAATAAATGTAATGTAAAAAAATATTAAACATGCATATTTTTTTAAAAATATATATTAACTTAATTATATTAATAAATAATTATTAGATTTAATTATAAAATGTTAAAAACATAATTTAAATTATAATTACATATATATATAAATAAACCTGTAATATAAATATAAAAATTAATTTTCTATATAATAAATTACATTATTAAAAAAAATATATATATATATATTTCACACTACATTAATTATAACAGTAGGGAAAACATTGCATAGCGTAGGGGATAAAATTACTAATCCCACTCCAACAAGTGTAACAGTAGGGAAAGCGTTGGATAGCGGGAAGGTAAAAATTACTATTCCCACTCCAGTGAGTGCAACAGTAGGGAAAGCGTTGGATAGCGGGAAGGTAAAAATTACTATTCCCACTCTAGTGAGTGCAACAGTAGAGAAAGTGTTGGATAGCGGGAGAGTAAAAATTACTATTCCCACTCCAACGAGTGTAACAGTAGGGAAAGTGTTGGATAGCGAGTGGGAATAATTTACTATTCCCACACCACCAAGTGTAACAGTCGGGAAAGCGTTGGATAGCGGGAGTGTAAAAATTACTATTCCCACTCCAGTGAGTGCAACAGTAGGGAAAGTGTTGGATAGCGGGTGGGTAAAAATTACTATTCCCACTCCAGCAAGTGCAACAGTAGGGAAAGTGTTGGATAGCGTGTGGGAATAATTTACTATTCCCTCTCCACCAAGTGTAACAATAGGGAAAGTGTTGGATAGTGGGAGGGTAAAAATTACTATTCCCACTCCAGTGAGTGCAACAGTAGGGAAAGTGTTGGATAGTGGGAGGGTAAAAATTACTATTCCCACTCCAACGAGTCTAACAGTAGGGAAAGTGTTGGATAGCGTAGGGGATTCATTTAGTATTCCCACTCCTGCAATATAATTAACATTATTTAACAATTAATTAATTTAAAAAAAAACATTTACCTCCCACCATATTCCCCTATAAACGTCACCACCAATATTGTAAAATATTAATGAATTAACATAAATAATTATCAATTAATTAATTAACTAATAACAATTAACAATAAAATTAATAACCATCAAATATAAATTAATTCACACAATTAACAATATAAAATAACTTTAAAAAATATTATATAAAAATATTAAATATTTTAATAAAAATTAATTTACTTCCCACCCTACTACCCTATCAACACTCAACCCACTCCTAAAAAAGTACACAATTAACATATTAACAAATTAATTATTAATAATTAATATCAAAATAATAATTAATCAATAACTTATTTTCAACACATTTACCAATAAATTATTAATTATTATTAATAACTTTATAATTAATTAATAATTAATTAATTAACACAATTAACAATATAAATTATTAAATACAAAAATATTAATTAATTATTTTTTTTATTAATTAATTTACATTAAATTACTTCCCACCCTATTCCCCTATAAACCCACAACCCGCTACGGAATAAAATTACGCAAAAATTAATTAACATATGATTAATTAATTCAAAAAAATTCTTAATTAATATATTGTAATTAAATTACTTCCCACCCTATTCCCCTATAAACCCAAAACCCGCTACAGAACTAAAATACGCAAAAAAAGAATTAACATAAAACTCATTACTTAAAAAAAATTCCGACATACATTATAAAAATAATATATACTTTTAACACATATACTAACATTTAAAACACTAAAAAAAAATCGATATTTTTAACAACGATATTATGACTGACAATATTACTTACTTCGATATTATGACAAACGATATTTCTTACCTGCATATCAATATTCTGTACCACTATATTTTTGACAGTCGATATTCTGTCCACTCGATATTTTAAACTCGATATTTTGTCCACTCGATATTTAAAACTCGATATTTACACTGTTTACCATCATTATATTAGTCCACTTGGAGCAGTTTTCAAGTTTGCTGAGTTTATCGTGTAGCACTGCCCGATCCCTTTACAACTTTTATTTACGTGTATGTCCTCTTTGGTTGCTGTGGCCTGGGGATCAGCACTCATCCCCTGAGTGAGAGGCATCGTATGGGTGCCCCGCCCTTGTGAACACAGGGGTTCAGGCTTCTGCAGCATGTCCCTGATGGAGGAGGAGTAGGGGTCTTTGCTCTGATGGATGCCAACCTCACAAGGGAATTGCAGAGTCCAGGGGCCTCATGGGGTCCGCTCCCAGATAAGTCACCCGAGGTCGAAGGCCTTGATGCACTCCCTCCGAGGGCACCCCGCCCACCCTCTGATTCTTGCCATTGGAGGCCTGGCCACTAACGTGACTGCTAAGCCCTGGTTCCACTCACCAGGTCATCCAGTGTCCTAGGAGGGATCCAACCAGTGCCAGCCTCCTTCGCGGTACACCTCTCTAGGTAGGGAGAGTCTCTTCGATGTCCTGGCCCGATGCGATGCTGCCGTTGTCTCCATGGGGCCTCTACTTTCCAGTGCACATCCTCCACGGAGAGCCTCCCAGCCAGGGATTGTTCTGGGGCCTTAACGTAGGCCTGCCGTCAGACCGCGGCCCATCTATACCCCTGGGGCCCCAGTACTCTTGTGCAGCTCCCTCCAACTTCTTGGGTGGACCCACTGTCAGGAAGGGCCCACCCGCTCTGTTGCCACTCTGGAGGTCTTCCTCCAGTCGCTGTCACTTCTTAAAACGGGCCTACTACCATAACAGGGCCAGGGTGCAGGGCCACGCCTCCAGGTGTCTCTTCCATCCTATATTGACATCAAGGGCAGGCCCGCTCGAAGTCGGGCCCACCTGAGGTGCCACAACTCCTGGATCCTCGCTCAGGCCTGCCTCCAGCGTGGCCACGCACTGCGGCAGTCCCCGGGCCAGGAACGTGCCCTGGACCCCGCTCCTGGTCTCACCAGGGGTCCCGCTGACACTGGGGCCCCCATAGTGCCTCACCAATGTTGTCTTTGCTGCTGCCATCACCTCGGCCCAGGCCGAGGGGACAGCACGCCCAAGGCCCTGGGCACGTCAGGAAGATGGAGCCACTCCTCCAGCAGCCACTCCTCGCTATGGTTTCATTGCTGTCCGGGCTCGGCATCCGCTATGTGCCTCCCCGGTACACCCCCTCCCTTGCTGGACATGGGGGGAATATTTAAGCCCACTCTCGATGGGATTCACAGCTTGAAACAGGGGAAATAGGGGCTCTCATGCAGAGTTTAGGGGAGACACATCTATTCTGGTCTTCTTGCTGGCCATGTCCCCCTGATGGGGTTTCTTAACTTCGGGAGAGATTACCTGTCACATTATGCTGAGTGAATGAAGTCCCTGTATGAATTAATGAATAATAATAATAAATTATTAATTAATCACTCTGACTTTTGCTAAAAAACATTTGATGAAAGCACACACAGTTATCTTCCGTGGGCTGCAAGCTGACATGTTGGAGGCTAAGGGCCTGATTTAGAGATTGGCGGACCGGGTTACTCCGTTTCAAACGTGATGGATATCCAATCTGACGTAATACAAGTCCATTATATCCTATAACAGTTGGATATCCCGCCTGCCGTATTACATCACATTTGTGACGGAGTAACCCATCTGCCAAACTCTAAATCAGACCCTAAATATATACAGACACAGGACAACAGAACAAACCTAGTGATTAGGGTTTTTTCCAGCACTTCGACTACACATATGTAGTGTACAATGAAGGACAGACAACTCCCATAGCATACAAATATCATCTTTATTCCTCTGAAGAGGAACTCTTTGCTGCTATTGGGAGAATTCTCACCACTGTACAGAAAGCTATTCTGAAAGAACACCCTTTGGCATGGGGTAAACAAATCCTTACAGTTTCTCCCATACCTTTACTAGAAGCATCAACAAATGCTAGTATTCCTTATGCACAGACTCTGAACCTGCATTGGGTGCAGTGGGCCTCTTCTTTAAATGCCTCTGTTGTAAAATTGAATACAACCCTACTCTTCACATGCAGTTATTTTTTGCAATACATACAAAATATTACATAAACTGCAAATGGTTTACCCATACATGAGTATAAGAGCGTGTTTTATGTGGACGGCTCTGCACAGACTTTGCTTGGCATTAAACAGTAATGATCCACGGCTTGTGATGCAGTGCAGGAACTTTTTGAGGATGGCAACTTCAAGGTGCTATGCTCACACACTAAAGGTTTGGGTGATTCCACTACACAGCTTGCAGCTATGCCTGCCCAGCTGCTTGACCTACAAAAGGCTGATCCATCAGTTCTTACACCTACTGTTTTGGATTCAGCATTCTGTGTCCAAAGATACAAAATAGATGTACTACACTGGTGCTTAAACAGATTTAGAAAGTCAAAGGGAAGTCAATAAAAAAAACGTTTTGGGGAGAGACAGCCGTCCTATAGGTTAAGCTTCCTTTTGTCCATGTACAGCACACCATGGCCCAAAAAAGAGGAGGAATTCACGCTAACAGAACTGTGCAGCAGTTTGTCTGCAAAAACAGCAATGCAAACCTTTCAGGTGGCTGCTGTACCTCAATCCTAAACTAAGACCCATGTAGACATTTTAGTAGCAGTACAAGCATTAATGTTTTCTCTCTAAATATTCCCACACCCTCACTAAAGATAATGTTCCTATGGTTTTCGTATCTAAAGTGGGAGATAGGCATATTTCAAATGAATGTGCTAGATTGGATTTGAACAAGGAAGCTCATGAGGTAATGGCTTCGACTCATGCTGGCATCAGTGCTACAGTATCAGTGTTATAGCAACAATATTGGCAGCCATATTTACTAAAGCTTACAAAAAATATGTGCAGCAATGTAATATTTGTCAACAGATAAAACATACAACTGTTGCAAGACCAGCACAGACTCCCTTTACTATTGCTGATAAACCCTTAGGGTACATTTTTAATGACCACGTCAGGCTAATCCTGCGTGTTGATTGATATAAAAATATATTGTTTGAGGTTGACTCATGCTCCAAACTCCTTTAGGTTTGACCACAAAAGACTGCCAATGCTTGAGAAGTCATAAAAACTTTGCAGTGCTTAGTAACATTGGGAGCAGTTCACACCTTTCAATTAGACAATTGTCCTGCATTCGCCTATAAGGTGTTCATGGATGCCAGGTCTGTCCTGGGAGTATGAATGTTATATTCAGACCTGTTTTACCTAGAATTGAATGCCATTTTTGAATGAGCCAACTGTACGCTAAAACAACCCTTGACCGCTAGGGTATTGGATACTGGATTGACCTGGCTGCATAACTTGTACGGGGTTCAGAGAGTATTACAAAACTTGCCTAAAGGAGAATTAGGTGGTTACACACCATACAAATTACTCTTTGGAGGACCCATGTATGTGTCTGATCTTGATACCGCTTGAAAGAAGGCATAGTTGAAAACACCTGATCCTTTATCCCAATTTTCTCTGTTACAGACTGTTTAAGAAACTAGAACTAAATTGTCTAACTTGCCACCAACAAAGATAACATTCTTAAAGCTGTTGATGGGTGGCTCTCCAAAGTGGGAGAGCTAGTTCAGGAGAAAATCCCTGACAAACAAGTCTTCGGACTGTCCTGCACCTCCTGTTCCAGTCCTTGGATCAGAAGGCACTCAAACAGTAATTTTGCCGCCATTGCCTTGAGCAAACAAAAGCAGAAAGGTGTTGATTGTGATATCAAAAAGCATTTTGTAACTCTTTCTGTTCAGCAGACAACAAGGTGCCTCTGGAGTATATGAGTCTCATTCCTAGCACTGAAAAGCTGCTATGTCTCCAGCTTTACACCATGTTGCAATTTCAAAGTGCGAACCTGATGCAACAATTTCAACTTTTGAAAACTCTGCTGTGATTTATTATGAATCTCCAACAGAACCAACACTGATTGAAATAATAGCATTACAAGAAATTGTGCTATGTGAAAAGGATTCTGATGCAGATTTTGAAAGAAGTGAAATAACCCCATCTCCATAACCCCATAATTAATTAAAACATAGTTAGAATTATTTTAAAAATGTTAAAATTAATAAATAAATGTAATGTAAAAAAATATTAAACATGCATATTTTTTAAAAAAATATATATTAACTTAATTATATTAATAAATAATTATTAGATTTAATTATAAAATGTTAAAAACATAATTTAAATTATAATTACATATATATATATAAATAAACCTGTAATATAAATATAAAAATTAATTTTCTATATAATAAATTAAATTATTAAAAAAAATATATATATATATATATTTCACACTACATTAATTATAACAGTAGGGAAAACATTGCATAGCGTAGGGGATAAAATTACTAATCCCACTCCAACAAGTGTAACAGTAGGGAAAGTGTCGGATAGCGGGAAGGTAAAAATTACTATTCCCACTCCAGTGAGTGCAACAGTAGGGAAAGCGTTGGATAGCGGGAAGGTAAAAATTACTATTCCCACTCTAGTGAGTGCAACAGTAGAGAAAGTGTTGGATAGCGGGAGGGTAAAAATTACTATTCCCACTCCAACGAGTGTAACAGTAGGGAAAGTGTTGGATAGCGAGTGGGAATAATGTACTATTCCCACACCACCAAGTGTAACAGTCGGGAAAGCGTTGGATAGTGGGAGTGTAAAAATTACTATTCCCACTCCAGTGAGTGCAACAGTAGGGAAAGTGTTGGATAGCGGGTGGGTAAAAATTACTATTCCCACTCCAGCAAGTGCAACAGTAGGGAAAGTGTTGGATAGCGTGTGGGAATAATTTACTATTCCCTCTCCACCAAGTGTAACAATAGGGAAAGTGTTGGATAGTGGGAGGGTAAAAATTACTATTCCCACTCCAGTGAGTGCAACAGTAGGGAAAGTGTTGGATAGTGGGAGGGTAAAAATTACTATTCCCACTCCAACGAGTCTAACAGTAGGGAAAGTGTTGGATAGCGTAGGGGATTAATTTAGTATTCCCACTCCTGCAATATAATTAACATTATTTAACAATTAATTAATTTTAAAAAAATCATTTACCTCCCACCATATTCCCCTATAAACGTCACCACCAATATTGTAAAATATTAATGAATTAACATAAATAATTATCAATTAATTAATTAACTAACAATTAACAATAAAATTAATAACCATCAAATATAAATTAATTCACACAATTAACAATATAAAATAACTTAAAAAAATATTATATAAAAATATTAAATATTTTAATAAAAATTAATTTACTTCCCACCCTACTACCCTATCAACACTCAACCCACTCCTAAAAAAGTACACAATTAACATATTAACAAATTAATTATTAATAATTAATATCAAAATAATAACTAATCAATAACTTATTTTTAACACATTTACCAATAAATTATTAATTATTATTAATAACTTTAAGGCCCATTACGATACCGGGCGTAAAAAAATCCGCCACCCATGAAAGCGGCAAAAATCCGCCCGCCTACACCGTCTGAATACCGACCCAGCAATCATGATGCCTCGAACCGAAAACCGCCAGCGGCGGAAAAAACACACAAAATACCGCCCGCCCTTGCCCGAGTCGGAGTCAAACCGCCCGCCACGGACGGAAAGACGCCCGACAACACAAAACCGCCCGCCCTCACGGTCGAGACACCGCACGTGAAATTACGATCGCACCGACATGAGCGCGGAAAAACAACAAATACACCGCCCGCCAGCGTAAACAACACTGAAGAAAATGGACACGGCAGAAGCCATGGCGGCCACGTCCCTGCACAGAAACAGCCGCGGACTCAAACAAACACACACAACATGGCAAACAAGTCCACACAGCAACCCACGCACAAATACACAGACAAAGTACACATCCCGAAAACACACCACCCCTGGACAAACAAATAAACTACAAAGCCCAGAACACCAGCCACAACACACCTGAAAACAACAGACCATCAGGACACACCCAAACAGGTAAGTACAAAAGCAGCCCCTCCACAGACCACAACCCCTTGCAACATTGCAAAGCAGAGAGGAGAGGAGAGGACACAGTGACACAGCAAGGACAGCAGCACACCACAGATACGCACACATCACACCCACCACCACCACCACCACCAAACACCGGCACCACAAACCCCCTGCACATCACACATCACACACCGCACCAGCACCACAAACACCATGGCATCACACAGAATGCCCAAGTTCACTTCCACTGAGCTGACGGTCATGGTCGACGAGATCGTCAAGGTGCACACACAAATCTATGGCAACCAGGTCCAGCACACACCACTAGCCACCAGAAACAGAATGTGGAACAGAATTGTAGACCAGGTCAATGCAGTCGGGACCGTACCCAGAAACAGAGGAGAGATAAACAAACGGTGGAACGACATCAAAAGCCTGGTCAAGAAGAAGGAGAGCAAGAATCGAGAGCTGGCTGCCACGACTGGCGGAGGGAATCCCGCGCATTACAAGACCTTCAAAGCGTGGGAGGAGAAGGTGCGAGTCATCATCCATCCGGAGATCCTCACCGGATTACCAGGGGGAGTGGAGGCTGGTAAGTACAAACAAATGTATACCAGCACACCGCTATGTACTCACATGCACTACCACCATGCCATAGCTCCGAGGGACAAACACCCCCATGTCCAGTACACAATACACAACACATCACTCACACATGCAACAGGCACCACCACACACACAGCCCAAACATATCAACTAGCAAAACCATGGGGGCATGTGTACACCCAGCCAGCCACGTAACTACCAACAGGTCCCCTAGTACTCCAGAAGCGCCACAACGAGCACCCCCACACCCATGTGGCAGCCGTAGCTGCACCAACCGACAAGTAACAGGTAAGTAGCCGCAACACAAAGGCAGTGGGTGGGAGGGGGGACAGCTGAAGTACAACACACACCAGGCCCCTAGTTCCACAGCACAGCAAGGAGGAGCACAGCCCACACCCCACACCCACGTAGCAGCCACTGCAGTGCACACCGGCAGCCGACAGGTAGACATCCCGCCCCAGGACAAACGGTGTCAGTGGGTGTCCAGCCATCACCACGACCCATAACACCGCCCCCACCCCCACAGACCTGCAACATGGAGCACCCCCCGCCCATAACCATGTTGCATCCAGTCCAGTGCACGCTCAAAAACAACCTGCAGGTGGGAAACTGGACAGGGCGGGGTGACTGGAGGCATGAGGACTGAATTACGACTAACACATGGGACATGTCAAGTAGCAGAGGAACACGCAGCACTGCTCCCTGTCACAACCATGTGAACAATGTGCACACGGACATGAACCACAGAGTCACACCCCACATGACCCATCACAGACACAGCAACACCCAAGGAGCCACGTCTGCATGCACAAGTCACACTGATTACAGAACCACACGGCAGGCACAGTGCAACCCATCACACACAACTGCAACACCATCGAAGTCCTGTCCATGTAGCCCCTACTGCCTGTCAACCACACATCCCACAACTACGCCCATGTAAGACATACCACACTAGACGCAACAGCGTGGAACAACATAAATGCACACGAACACCACTGGACCCATCAAACACACAGACACACAATGCACATACAACATACCATCCATCTCATCCGTCAGCCCCAGTCACATGAAAGGTATGTCATCCGAACAGCTGGTCCACATACAGTAGTCACGCAAAGAAACATGCCCATGACAAATCATGTGCCAGAAGTGAATGAAGCGCACGTCACACTGTGAGCAACAACACACATAACATGGGCCACACCCCCCGAGCACTGCATTGATGCACATGGCACAGGGCAGCACGCACACCAAGGAATTGGACCATCTGCAATACGTTGTGTGGCACACAACCATCACTCACTCATAACAATGCGTCCAATTACATGGCCAGAAATCACAACAGACAGCAAATATGCAGGGTATGTCAGACATACACACACCTCAGACCATGCACTGTCATGTTGCCACAACACATGTCACGTTCTGCACCCATGGCTCACAGTATGTACCCCCAAAGCATAGTTCATCTCAAATGCGTTTCAGGGGCTGACCCCCATTATGCCATCTGCGTTTCTAAGCGTTCCATATGAACCCCCAAAGCATAGTTCATCTCAAATGCGTTTCAGGGGCTGACCCCCATTATGCCATCTGCGTTTCTAAGCGTTCCATATGAACCCCCAAAGCATAGTTCATCTCAAATGCGTTTCAGGGGCTGACCCCCATTATGCCATCTGCGTTTCTAAGCGTTCCATATGAACCCCCAAAGCATAGTCCATCTCAAATGCGTCTCAGGGGGCTGACCCCCATTTTGCCATCTGCGTTTCGAAGCGTTACATTTGAACCCCCAAAGCATAGTCCATCTCAAATGCGTCTCAGGGGGCTGACCCCCATTTTGCCATCTGCGTTTCGAAGCGTTACATTTGAACCCCAAGAGCATAGTACAAACCAACCTCCACGATGGGTCTGGAGTCCGCATACACCAGAGCCACAAAAAGCAGGAGCACAGCAACACACCCATCGGCATTGCCAATCCGTCCCATGCCACATGTCCACAGCACACAGTCCCATTGGCATGCCCACACAACAACAAATAGCACAGCCACACACACGGCTCCGGGAAACCTGTGCAGGACTGTTCACGAACTGTGGATGTCAGACAACCTATACATACTTTGTCATGTGCAACACAATAACATATCTCATTCCCCCCACAGGTGACGAACTGCTGGATGCTGGAGATGGAGACAGCAGCCAGCACAGCCAGCCTGCAAGCCCCCAACAAGGACTCACGGATGTGGAGGATCTGTCCTCCTATTCGGACACGGACCACCCAGCAGGCCCATCTGGTGTGGCAGGGCCCAACCGCACCCCAGGCACCCTCCCACCCACCAACCCATCATCCAGGGCTGATGACCACCCACAGCCCCCTGCTGCCACTGTCGTAGCGGCCACTACCACTGTTGTGGTGGCCACTCCCACGGTCGTTGCGGCCACTCCGACTGCCGCAACCACCACCACGTCATCACTAGCCCCAGCCCCAGTGCAAGTGGTGGTCCGGCCGACTGGGTCCACCCTGGGAGCCACAGCGAGGACCGTGGTGAGCAATGTGGCTAGTGGGTAGGTCGGTGGCAGCAGTACTGGTAGGAGGAGCAGGGCCAGGCCAACGCCAACTGTGCCTGGGAGCCAAGCCCTGCCGCCAATCGACAGAGTCCTTGGGGCCTATGAAGAGGCCCAAGGCGAATGGGCCAGGTCGGCAAGCGACACGCGGGAGGTCCTTGCGGTGTTGAGGTCCATGGACGCCCACATGGCCCAAATCGCGGACCTCATGGGCCAGCTGGTGGTGGGGGGAGGGCACAAGCAAGGCCAGCAACACCACCTCCGCCACCACCTGCTGTGGCGCAGGTTCGTGCAGCATCGCGTTCCCCTGCGTCCACAGCGAGTGAGCACTCCTCAACCACCACCAGCGGAACATCAACACCCCCTACCAAACGTGGAAGGGGCCGTCCGAAGTGGAAACAGGTGTCCAGAGAGGACTTCGCCCGCACCAAACGCCAGTGAGTCAGCCAGCCACCTTGACCACCTACTGCATTGACTTGGAATACGATCCTAGCCCACACTGCCATGTGAATGGCATGTGTCTGTTGGACTGTGGACATAGAACTCCATGGGTACACCTTGACCATCACGCAGCCATGACCGTCAACTCATTGTCACAGCATGCACCACATTTGTCATCACCTTGCACACTATCACATGTCACCGCTGTTAATAAATACACCTTGATCACAATCGGCTTAATGTGTCCTGGGTTTATTCCACAATGTGCAATCGCCACCATGAGCAGAATAGCATCTGCTGTGTGGCATGTCGATGGGACAGGAGAGGCTGCAGGGACCTAGGGGTGAAAAACAGAACAAGAGTACATTCAATGAGTGTGTCACACACTCATCACACAGTACTTGTCACCAACTACAAGCAATGCACACACATCTCAGAGAGCAACAGGGCACAATGCTACAGCCACTGACAGTGGCATACCAACCTGGACATGGACCATTGACACACAGCCCTCAGTGAACAAAAGGCCCCAGTAACAGAGCACACATACACCTGCACAACTACAGCTACATCAGCCGTCGTACATGGTCACTCACCGTCAAGTGAAGTAGCGGGCGATGAGCTGCTGACGCACATTCACAGCTTCATCCTCTCCACTGTCCTCTTCACTGGAGCTGTCCTGGTGTGCAGGCTGGGGCCCTGGTTGATCTCCGTCATCCACAATTAGGGGGATCTGCTTTCGAATGGCCAGATTGTGCAGCATGCAGCACGCCACCACTATCTGGCACACCTTCTGTGGGGAGTACGCCAGCGCACCCCGGTGCGGTCCAGGCATCTGAACCTGGACTTGAGGAGGCCAAAGGTACGCTCGACCACACGTCTGGTCCTCCCATGTGCCTCATTGTAGCGGTCATCTGCTGGGCTCCGAGGATTTCGCAATGGACTGAGCAGCCAGGGCCCATTCGGGTAAGCCGAGTCACCTGGGCGTGAGGGACACAGAGAACTGTTGCAATTCAAACAGAACAGTAGACAGCATCCTTAAGCCAGCACGCTACACAACTCCACATACTCACCGACAATCCAGCCACGGTCCTGTTGCAGATTGGTCATCAGTCGTGGTAATATGCTGTTGCGCATGATGTGCGCGTCATGGGCCGAGCCTGGGAACTTTGCACACACGTGGGAAATGACCATGTCCGCAAGGCACACCACTTGCACATTCAGGGAGTGCGTGTGCTTCCGGTTGCGGAAGAGCTGCTCAGTGGCCTGTGGTGGGACAAGGCCAACATGGGTGCAGTCTATGGCACCAACGACGTGTGGGATCCGTCCAAGGGCATAGAATGCACCCTTTACTGCCGCCAACTCACGTGCCCTGGGGAATCGGATGTACCTGTTCCTGTACAGCATCATGGCTGCCAGTACATCCCTCAGCACCATGCTGAACATGGGCTGGGACATCCCACCTCCACTGCCCACTGTGTGCTGGAATGACCCAGTGGCGAAAAAATGCAGTGCAGCCATCACCTTAGCCGTGGGGGTGAATGCTGTCGGATACACCCTGCGAGGACGGAGGTGGGGTTCCAACATGGCACATAGTCGATGCAGGGTTGGTCGGTCCAGACGAAATTTCCGGATGACCTCAGAATCCGCCATGTCCGCCAACAATTGGTAAGGGCGGTAAATGTTTGGTCTCCGCCTAGGAAAGATGGAAGTGGACACATGTCAATGCAACACGCCACATGGTATTTTCACATACACACAACTGATATGACAGAGCAAGAACATGAGTCACAGAACAGCTGTCATGCAGGGACAGCACAGCCACAATACACTTACACAGGTCTCCCACCAATAGCAATGGGCAGTGACACAAACCATTGCTATGTGCATGCACATGGGGATCCAGGTCTCAATGACCTGTGAGGCGTGCTGATGGGGACTGACTGCATATTCGGCAAGCGGCAACACCACGGCAACATGACTGGCTGCTGTGCATCACACTGCTTCCGAGGCCGGATGAGTATGGCACACACCAACGACGATGTGGGCACAGGCTGAGCGGCCAAGACAAGTGGGACCTGTGGCACGAGGGGATATAAGACAGTCATTGGTGTCACCACTGCACCCTATGTGCAGCACTGTACGGATCACACCTCCAGAAGCATTGTCAGGTGTACACATTGACAGCCCCATGCCAACACGGCTGTGTGCTTGCAAATACACATCACATGTGACACGTAACCTTGCACGTGCCAAGTGGCAGATGTACATAGTGAGAGATGACATGCGTGTGCATATGCGTATACCATGCACCCATGCCAATGTGCAGATGATGACATGCTAACAGACATGTGGGGGCCGGCCACTGGCCGTCCCTGCCTATGCACACGGCATGTTGTGGCCCCGTCCATTGTGCACCTGCACCCACACGCACATCATGGCCACACCTGCAGATGCAGTGCGCACATCATACTGTGTGGTGCACATGGCATCAGCGGACTGTCACCAACATGGGCCAGGCCATTACGGCCAACTCCGATGACCCTCGCGGTTGCACCCTGCGTGTTCCACTATGGAGGTAGGCGTCCCGGGCCAGCTGGGTGCAGGCCAACGTCTGCAATTGCCAATGCAGGTCTCAGTGCACTTGTTGCTCGTGTGTATGTCAGGCTGGGCCATGCTGCCCCTCTCAGTCCCAGCAGGCCTGGCCTGCACATTGACTGCACAATGCCAGTAGGTGACAGCACCGACTGCCTAGTGGGTTGCATGTGTCTCCTGTTCAGGACCCTCCAGATGGGCGCTAACTCAGTACTGACTATTGGACACACCATGTCTCGTGATAGGGATGTGTGTGTGGGATGGTGGCACTGAATGTGACCTCCGTTGCGTGGTGGGCCATGCACAGGGCGAGTACGTCGATGATTGCGCAGTGTTGGTCACAGTGGGTGCACCCACACAGATGTGTTGCCCTATGTTCATTTTCTATGTCCGCATGATAATGGACTGTAGATGTGGGCAGACTACACATTGGTCGATGTGCTGTCAATTTGAATGTGCCTTCACACCAGGCACAGCTGCCCCTGCACATGTGACCCCTGCTGCACTCGCTGCTGGGTCTGTGGAGCTGATGCACCATCTGTGCGTGGGGCGGACAGCTCTCCTCACTTCCGTCATTGCGCATGTCATCACTTTGCCGCAGGTGACATGGATCATGGAGGGCCCACATGTACGCGTGGGTGGCCTCAACAAGTGTGTCCAATGGTTGTCACCCCCAGTCAGTGCTTTGAATGTGAATGATGTTGTGCTGGTGCTAATTTCAATGTGGCGGGTGGGCGGGGCTAGGTGCGGGCTTACATGCAGGACATGGGAGGGTGATCGGATTAGCGACTAGTTGCAATACACACGGGGCACGTCTTTTCCTGTCCACATCAGGGTCATTCCTTGAACTCACTGACAGTAATACAGTCGTCTTTGTCCCTGTCCTCATGGCCTCCCCTCGCTCCCCCAATATGCATTTGCACCTGTGGGGCTAGCGCATGCAGATGCAGCCCCAAGCTCGCCCCGGAGAGGCCAAGGAGTGTATGTGTGGGTCCATTTGAACGAGTGGTCTGTCTCACGGCATGATGTGTGGCGGGACGCCGTCCACCTGCGTGGTGCCCCGACTCGAGACCCGGGCAACATAGACAATGCATAGCAGTCTCCGCAGTCCGGATACACCACCTGCGACACACAGAGGCTGTAGCTGCCCTAGCGGCCCATGCCGCGTCCATCTGGGGCTGATGGACCCACACATTCACTCTTTTGCCTCACTGGGGCGGGCTCGGAGGTCCTTGCGCACGCGCTGGCTTCTCTGTTGCAACGGCATGTGACGTGTGTGGAGATGTAGGCAATGGGTGGGATGGTGCGAGCCACCTTCCGTGACGTCTCTCCTGCTCGTGATGTGTGCGTCCCCCAATACTTCCATATGACTTGAGCCATGCTACACATTGAGGATGTTTTGCCTGCGTGATGTGTCCCGGAGGAGCGCGCCGAGTCCTCTCCCCCACCATGCTCCACTGCCATCCCGTGCCCTGGATTGCCTGTGCAGGTTGACAATGTTGGGGATACACCTGGTCGGCAGGGGCTGTGTGTGCCTTGTCAAGGGCCTGGCGGGCGCACAACAGGATCCAGCTTGTCCACAGAGGGTGGGCTGACGTGTACGCCTGATACCGCATTGTTCGTGTGCCCGGCTGCTGTGCACACACGTGTTCACATCCCCCCGACAGGTGGCCTTTAACATTGCCCAGGGAAGCGGTAATGTGCAGTTCCGGACCCCTCCCGACACAGCGTGTTTCAACTTTGCATGTGCGCATCTACCCGTCACACCCACCCACCTGAGCGAAGCGTCACTACCGCTTCACACGACACATGTGTGTCTTCCACAGTTGTGCTACTCATTTGCGTTGACATCCAATGACAGTGGACTACATAGTCATGTCACGACTGCCGTGTACATCACACACTCTCATCATCTCACATTCGTACTTGTGAAAGGAATCAGCAGAGACAGTTTCTTTCTTCAAACCATGTATTGTGACTTATGTCCTCTGTGATGCAGTATAGTGGACACTACTGGCAGCGGTATGCATGTGGAGGATATACTGAGCATGATTACACATAGCTAAGGGTGTAGGGGTACATGTGATTAGCTGTTGCATGTGGGATGTGGGCTTCAGAGTTACATCTGCTTGGCCGTTGCTGTGCTAATGTTCATTTGCAAATAGCTGCGGTGCTGCGGACTTTGACACAGACGGTATACATTTAGCCTACCAGACCGCTTGGCATCATGGGCACAGTCCATCTCAGTTCCATGTGACAGGTGTGCTGCTGTTGTTACTCATGCACGCGTGCGTGTGAGTTGACATCAGGGCATGGGCTTACGTGCATGCAACGGCGTCCCACTTGTTGTTGCCATATGGTGGCTACTGGACATGTCACAGTCACTGGGGTCGTGTTGTTGTTGTATGCACTTGTCGTCCATGCAAAGGTCCTGTTACGGGATTTCCGGGGAGGGGAGAAGGGGTGCAGCTCTCACATACTCCAGCCGGGCGATTCCTGTCCACTGTGCGGTGCATATGTCCATGGGCGCAGGATCCATGTCATGGCATAGTTGTACGTGCAGTTCTGTCCATGTGGGTGCGATACACATATCCCATGCCACTGCCTCCCCCGATACATGCAGAGTTCCTGGACGTGATGGGGTACAGAGTGCATGTCCCGGACACATCCGATGTCATGGCAGTGTCGTTGATGGTGTGGTATCAGTTGCAGGTCGTTTGGTATGGCTGTTGTAGTGGTTACTGGCCAGTCCGTGCGGAAGCTAAGCATGGGTACAGTGTCGGACATCATGGCTCAATTGGGGGATTGAGTCAGGGTCCTACGAATTGACAGGTTGACATGTATGCGATGGATTCCTGCAGGGCTTCCATTTCATTGGTGGTATACATGTTTGCCAGCCAATGTAGCGGATGGTGGCTGTCACGGTGTTGTTCGTAAGTTGTCCCTTGTAGGAGCATGATGGGGCATGCTGGGTGACATTCGATGTAACTGTGATCCATGATCCGTCGTGTGGAGGCACAGTGGTCCCATTGCAGTGTGTGTCCGATGTTCGCCACATACGCCATGCCCCCATAGGCTGAACAGACCCTGTCGTGTGCGTCCAGAGGGTGGAATAGTGGTAGCAGGTCCGCCCTTGGACATGCCGGGTTGGAGAGGCACAACTCCACAGGATGGTGGAAGGGACACCTCCGACAGTAGAAGACGGGTATGACGCAGCTGAACAATGCGATGCGGTAAGTCAGTCGGTAACTTACGTTCAGCAGGGATAGGGGTTTGCATCCCATTATCTGTATCAGGTTGTGTTTGTACAGCTTGACCTGTCTGGCGTAGTTGGGTAGGTGTGTTGTAGGTGCCATTTTGCTGCGGGGCGATGTGGTGGCGTGCTCCGGCTGTGTGTGCAGTCTGCAGTGTGCAAGCTCCGAGGTTGCTGTGAGGTCTGTGATGGTCGTAGGGGGCAGGACTTGTGTTCTGTTAGCTTGTGCGGAGGACACGGGCCCTCATCCCACGTGCTTCTCTGAATGTTCAAGGTCAGTGATGTGTGACTCCTTCCAGATAACTTGCATGGGAACGGCATGGGGAGTTTTATATTTTTCTTTCCCGTTCGGTATGTTCTTAGGTGATATGCGCTATCTGCCCTGTGGTCGGTTTCCTCTGCATGCCTGTGTTGGTCTTTTTTGGGACAATGGCTGTATTCTCCGGCTTGTTTAGTCGGGTTGTGGTTTCGGAGTTGGAATGGAAGGTCATTCAGTGCTGTCTGCTCTCCCGTGTGTGGGCGGCAGGCTGTGTTTCCGCTATGCGTTGGGCCTTGTGTGTGGGTGTCATTCTTGGGTCCACCTGTTGTCGGTCCCCGGGCTCTTTGGTGTTCCGTTTTGTATGTCTGGTTCATGGGTGCAGGGTGGTATGGGTGTTTCTGTGTGGTACTGGCGTACCTCTTCCCGACGGGGCCCATGTTCTGCTGGGTGGTGTTGCCGCCGCTGTGTGCTTCGCCATGTTTGTCACACAGGGGTGTGTCCTGATGTTGCGTGACTTCACTGACATGTGGGTGTCAGTTGTGTGACGTTGGGTGTTGTCCGTGAATTGGGCGTTGGGGACATGACTGTGGCAGGCCTGTCACGTGTCATGTGCGTTCTGGGTGTGGCTGGTGTGTGTGGTGCTTGGTTGTGTCCCTGTGTTGTTTGTGTGCGGCGCATACATGGTGTTGTGGTTGGGCGCTGAGTTGTGCGCATGTGTGGCTGCGTCATCGCCGCTGTGCTGCGGTGCCGTGACGGGGTCGTTAGTTCCTGGTCCCAGGTGGTGTGCCCATGATAGTAGCGAGATGTTGCAATTTGCCCTGTGTTACATTTGTGGGTGCAGTGGTGGATGTGTCTTGTCCACGCAGGGGTGTTGGGGGGGTGCCATGTCCTCGTTTTCCGCACTTGCACTGTGTGCGCTGTTTGCATGCCCTTGTTGTGTGTGTGCCTACCTGCGTCTCCGCGGTACGTTGCCTCCTTGGTGGTGCATCAGGTATAGCATGGGGAGGGCCTGCAGTGCTGGATTCATGCTCGGGGGGTCGCCTCTTCGGTGTCTGTGCTCGGGGTTCGGGTTTCCGCCTCACTTTCACGTGCGGTGTCTCTTAGCCGTGGGAGCTGTTTGTTTGCGGCATCGTAATTTGTACGCCGGGCGGTACGTGATTTCGTCTGGCGGTGTGTCTCCATTGGGCTGCGCCGCTACGTGAGCGGGCGCACTTTGATGGCGGACGGCGTCGCTGGCTTGCCGGCGGTGTTTGGCTGCCTTTTCACATCGTAATTTGGCGGGCGTGTGGGCTGCGGCATGCGGGCGGTAACTGGTGGTTTTTGCATCCGCCAGCACGGCGGTGGTGCTTCCGCCCGCCATCCTAATGGGCCCCTTTATAATTAATTAATAATTAATTAATTAACACAATTAACAATATAAATTATTAAATACAAAAATATTAATTAATTAATTTTTAATTAATTAATTTAAATTAAATTACTTCCCACCCTATTCCCCTATAAACCCACAACCCGCTACGGAATAAAATTACGCAAAAATTAATTAACATATGATTAATTAATTCAAAAAAATTCTTAATTAATATATTGTAATTAAATTACTTCCCACCCTATTCCCCTATAAACCCAAAACCAGCTACAGAACTAAAATACGCCCAAAAAAATTAACATAAAACTCATTACTTAAAAAAAATTCTAACATACATTATAACAATAATATATACTTTTAACACATATACTAACATTTAAAACACAAAAAAAAAATCGATATTTTTAACAACGATATTATGACTGACAATATTACTTACTTCGATATTATGACAAACGATATTTCTTACCTGCATATCGATATTCTGTACCACTATATTTTTGACAGTCGATAGTCTGTCCACTCGATATTTTAAACTCGATATTTTGTCCACTCGATATTTAAAACTCGATATTTACACTGTTTACCATCATTATATTAGTCCACTTGGAGCAGTTTTCAAGTTTGCTGAGTTTATCGTGTAGCACTGCCCGATCCCTTTACAACTTTTATTTACGTGTATGTCCTCTTTGGTCGCTGTGGCCTGGGGATCAGCACTCATCCCCTGAGTGAGAGGCATCGTATGGGTGCCCCGCCCTTGTGAACACAGGGGTTCAGGCTTCTGCAGCATGTCCCTGATGGAGGAGGAGCAGGGGTCTTTGCTCTGATGGATGCCAACCTCACAAGGGAATCGCAGAGTCCAGGGGCCTCATGGGGTCCGCTCCCAGATAAGTCACCCGAGGTCGAAGGCCTTGATGCACTCCCTCCGAGGGCACCCCGCCCACCCTCTGATTCTTGCCATTGGAGGCCTGGCCACTAACGTGACTGCTAAGCCCTGGTTCCACTCACCAGGTCATCCAGTGTCCTAGGAGGGATCCAACCAGTGCCAGCCTCCTTCGCGGTACACCTCTCTAGGTAGGGAGAGTCTCTTCGATGTCCTGGCCCGATGCGATGCTGCCGTTGTCTCCATGGGGCCTCTACTTTCCAGTGCACATCCTCCACGGAGAGCCTCCCAGCCAGGGATTGTTCTGGGGCCTTAACGTAGGCCTGCCGTCAGACCGCGGCCCATCTATACCCCTGGGACCCCAGTACTCTTGTGCAGCGCCCTCCAACTTCTTGGGTGGACCCACTGTCAGGAAGGGCCCACCCGCTCTGTTGCCACTCTGGAGGTCTTCCTCCAGTCGCTGTCACTTCTTAAAACGGGCCTACTACCATAACAGGGCCAGGGTGCAGGGCCACGCCTCCAGGTGTCTCTTCCATCCTATATTGACATCAAGGGCAGGCCCGCTTCGAAGTCGGGCCCACCTGAGGTGCCACAACTCCTGGATCCTCGCTCAGGCCTGCCTCCAGCGTGGCCACGCACTGCGGCAGTCCCCCGGGCCAGGAACGTGCCCTGGACCCCGCTCCTGGTCTCACCAGGGGTCCCGCTGACACTGGGGCCCCCATAGTGCCTCACCAATGTTGTCTTTGCTGCTGCCATCACCTCGGCCCAGGCTGAGGGGACAGCACGCCCAAGGCCCCGGGCACGTCAGGAAGATGGAGCCACTCCTCCAGCAGCCACTCCTCGCTATGGTTTCATCGCTGTCCGGGCTCGGCATCCGCTATGTGCCTCCCCGGTACACCCCCTCCCTTGCTGGACATGGGGGGCATATTTAAGCCCACTCTCGATGGGATTCACAGCTTGAAACAGGGGAAATAGGGGCTCTCATGCAGAGTTTAGGGGAGACACATCTAGGCTGGTCTTCTTGCTGGCCATGTCCCCCTGATGGGGTTTCTTAACTTCGGGAGAGATTACCTGTCACATTATGCTGAGTGAATGAAGTCCCTGTATGAATTAATGAATAATAATAATAAATTATTAATTAATCACTCTGACTTTTGCTAAAAAACATTTGATGAAAGCACACACAGTTATCTTCCGTGGGCTGCAAGCTGACATGTTGGAGGCTAAGGGCCTGATTTAGAGATTGGCGGACCGGGTTACTCCGTTTCAAACGTGATGGATATCCAATCTGACGTATTACAAGTCCATTATATCCTATAACACTTGGATATCCCGCCTGCCGTATTACATCACATTTGTGACGGAGTAACCCATCTGCCAAACTCTAAATCAGACCCTAAATATATACAGACACAGGACAACAGAACAAACCTAGTGATTAGGGTTTTTCCAGCACTTCGACTACACATATGTAGTGTACAATGAAGGACAGACAACTCCCATAGCATACAAATATCATATTTATTCCTCTGAAGAGGAACTCTTTGCTGCTATTGGGAGAATTCTCACCACTGTACAGAAAGCTATTCTGAAAGAACACCCTTTGGCATGGGGTAAACAAATCCTTACAGTTTCTCCCATACCTTTACTAGAAGCATCAACAAATGCTAGTATTCCTTATGCACAGACTCTGAACCTGCATTGGGTGCAGTGGGCCTCTTCTTTAAATGCCTCTGTGGTAAAATTGAATACAACCCTACTCTTCACATGCAGTTATTTTTTGCAATACATACAAAATATTACATAAACTGCAAATGGTTTACCCATACATGAGTATAAGAGCGTGTTTTATGTGGACGGCTCTGCACAGACTTTGGTTGGCATTAAACAGTAATGATCCACGGCTTGTGATGCAGTGCAGGAACTTTTGGAGGATGGCAACTTCAAGGTGCTATGCTCACACACTAAAGGTTTGGGTGATTCCACTACACAGCTCGCAGCTATGCCTGCCCAGCTGCTTGACCTACAAAAGGCTGATCCATCAGTTCTTACACCTACTGTTTTGGATTCAGCATTCTGTGTCCAAAGATACAAAATAGATGTACTACACTGGTGCTTAAACAGATTTAGAAAGTCAAAAGGGAAGTCAATAAAAAAAAACGTTTTGGGGAGAGACAGCCGTCCTATAGGTTAAGCTTCCTTTTGTCCATGTACAGCACACCATGGCCCATAAAAGAGGAGGAATTCACGCTAACAGAACTGTGCAGCAGATTTGTCTGCAAAAACAGCAATGCAAACCTTTCAGGTGGCTGCTGTACCTCAATCCTAAACTAAGACCCATGTAGACATTTTAGTAGCAGTACAAGCATTAATGTTTTCTCTCTAAATATTCCCACACCCTCACTAAAGATAATGTTCCTATGGTTTTCGTATCTAAAGTGGGAGATAGGCATATTTCAAATGAATGTGCTAGATTGGATTTGAACAAGGAAGCTCATGAGGTAATGGCTTCGACTCATGCTGGCATCAGTGCTACAGTATCAGTGTTATAGCAACAATATTGGCAGCCATATTTACTAAAGCTTACAAAAAATATGTGCAGCAATGTAATATTTGTCAACAGATAAAACATACAACTGTTGCAAGACCAGCACAGACTCCCTTTACTATTGCTGATAAACCCTTAGGGTACATTTTTAATGACCACGTCAGGCTAATCCTGCATGTTGATTGATATAAAAATATATTGTTTGAGGTTGACTCATGCTCCAAACTCCTTTAGGTTTGACCACAAAAGACTGCCAATGCTTGAGAAGTCATAAAAACTTTGCAGTGCTTAGTAACATTGGGAGCAGTTCACACCTTTCAATTAGACAATTGTCCTGCATTCGCCTATAAGGTGTTCATGGATGCCAGGTCTGTCCTGGGAGTATGAATGTTATATTCAGACCTGTTTTACCTAGAATTGAATGCCATTTTTGAATGAGCCAACTGTACGCTAAAACAACCCTTGACCGCTAGGGTATTGGATACTGGATTGACCTGGCTGCATAACTTGTACGGGGTTCAGAGAGTATTACAAAACTTGCCTAAAGGAGTATTAGGTGGTTACACACCATACAAATTACTCTTTGGAGGACCCATGTATGTGTCTGATCTTGATACCGCTTGAAAGAAGGCATAGTTGAAAACACCTGATCCTTTATCCCAATTTTCTCTGTTACAGACTGTTTAAGAAACTAGAACTAAATTGTCTAACTTGCCACCAACAAAGATAACATTCTTAAAGCTGTTGATGGGTGGCTCTCCAAAGTGGAAGAGCTAGTTCAGGAGAAAATCCCTGACAAACAAGTCTTCGGACTGTCCTGCACCTCCTGTTCCAGTCCTTGGATCAGAAGGCACTCAAACAGTAATTTTGCCGCCATTGCCTTGAGCAAACAAAAGCAGAAAGGTGTTGATTGTGATATCAAAAAGCATTTTGTAACTCTTTCTGTTCAGCAGACAACAAGGTGCCTCTGGAGTATATGAGTCTCATTCCTAGCACTGAAAAGCTGCTATGTCTCCAGCTTTACACCATGTTGCAATTTCAAAGTGCGAACCTGATGCAACAATTTCAACTTTTGAAAACTCTGCTGTGATTTATTATGAATCTCCAACAGAACCAACACTGATTGAAATAATAGCATTACAAGAAATTGTGCTATGTGAAAAGGATTCTGATGCATATTTTGAAAGAAGTGAAATAACCCCATCTCCAGTCAATTTACTTTACATATATGGCTTCTTGCTTCCTATTAGTTTTGTGGCAGATACCTTGCTCCACCATGGTCATACATCTGGTTTGCTATTAGATTTCTGTCCATTATAATGTAGATTAAAATTAGAGCTCCTGGTTTTATGGTATTCATTTTTTAATCCTTTCTGTCTGTATTTATCCATATTTATTTTTTGGCCACTTTATTGGTATTTATCCATTATTATTTTAAGTTCTGAGAATAAATTGAAGAGTAAAATGGTATATTTTCACATTTATTCAACTGATTCAACTATTCCACCTACCCAAGCCTTTTACCTTCATGCAGCCAACACAGTAGAGAGTAATCAACCCCTGAAAAACAACTTTGATTGCATATCAAACAGTAGTAATCCAAATCACTAATGTTCTATTTGTCTCCAAGTATTGCCCAGAAGACCATTTGATCTCAGCTCTGTTGACCATATTTTCCAATACAGATTTGCTCAACCTTCACTGCCTGTCCCAGGCACTGAGGTCCCAAGCTCAAAGGTAATTACCATTGGGATGCAGTTCGAGATAGTGATCAATTGCATTTGTGCATCTTTTCACACCTCCCAATAGTCTTACGAACACTAGAATGTAGTTGAGTCTAGAAAATGACTCATGGACATGCAAGAAGAATGAGTAATCAACTGATCATCATGCACTCATACTTTAGCAACTTAAGCAGGCAAAACAAAACCAGACGGGTATATATTAGCATTCTATACAAATATATGTTAACATATGCCTGTATTTAAGGGAATCACATCTGTTTTTAAATCCCCATGGCGTCTATCTGCTTAGCAGTTAGTCTGGAATTTGTGAAGGTCAACAAGAAGAGTTCCTCAAAAGAAGCACAATTTTCTGTATTTTTCCACTTTTAAAAATAAATACAGGCGGGAAATAGATTGTTTTCTGTCTGTATTTATCTGTAAAAATCAGTGAAAATGGAAAACTGGAAGCCTTAATAATAATGTTGATTATAATTTTGATTCTTGTGCACGAGAACTATATTCCTGATAAAACAGTGCCTTTTCCTGTAGTTCAGGAATTGTAATTGCAATTTTCTTCTCCCAGAGCACATTGAGATTATCATGCTGTGAATATCACTGTGTAGACTGTACTTGACAGTGATGTTTGGGAAAAGGTCCCTTAGAAGATTATGGGTCCAACAGAAAGTATTCAAAACCCGTATGTTTTGAAAATATCCCTAGATTACATTACAGTTCCTATCCCCTTTGCAAATACATGTGACATAAATGCTGTTAAACAACTAAATCTCAATTTGAACTCATTTGCCACTTTAGATAATGAAAATCCTTGTTTAAAAACAGAACAAGCGCTATTTTGTTTTCATCAATACGGGCACCATCACATTCATAAGTCAACCAGTTCCTATGAAATTTATAATTATACATGGTGGTAGCATTGTCAGGCATCACCCATAAATAGTCCCAGAAGTTTCCAAAAAAGGTTCCCTTATTTTAATGGTGATAAGAACGTCTGACACATCTGCTTTTTATTATTGCCAAGAACCAGAAAGACTTAAAAGATCTTGATTGCCAATCACATGTTCATTTATTATGCACAGTTTATTGATTCACTTCAATCCAAGGTTATGCATATTGGAAAGAAAATATAAATGAAAAAAGTATTTGGGGGACTAAGTTTCGGCAAATTAACGGTTTATATTCTTTGTTTACAGCTTCATGATTCCCAGAGAAATTATGTTTTAATCAAATATAATACAAATGTATGTGCACTCAGCATGTTTAAATAATAAAAATATTTTTTTCAGGCTGGCATGTCTATTGCAAAAATATCTCAAAGACGTCTTACAGTCTACTCCCATCTGGCAAAATTAGCTGTAATAAATGTTTTTATCCTGTCTCTTCAGCTGTATAAGAATAATAAAGATTTACAAATGGAACAGACTGCATGACTTATTTGCTGAGTCCACACACATTAGTATGATAAGTGTATGTATTCTGACATTATGGGGCCGATTCCGATCTCGGTCGGAGGTGCACCCAATAGCATTCGGTCGGGAAAAAAGCCATGCGAAAGCCTGTTTCCCGACCGATCCGTACAGCACACCGAACGAGTAAGTACGATGCGCACAACAGCACAGAATCCGGCCGAGCCGTACTCACCCAAACCAGGTCCTGTTCCCCGACCGAGGCGAATCCGGAAACGCCGAATCGTGTCGCACGGAAGGAAAAATGCAGCTCCGTCTGGCCGAACGAGTACGATGCGCTTTCCGTACGCGCCGAACCCGTCGCTACGCATGGCACGTCAAAGCATCCGGGAGAGGCGCACATAAGCTCCGATTCGCGCCACAACACGATCCACGGCTACGAGACGAACACGCCAGCGACAAGGACGAGGCGAAGCGAAGAGGACGACGCGAAGCGACGAGGACGACGCGAAGCAACGAGAAGGACGAACGAGACGAACCAACCATGAATCCCTTCGTCCCGATCATACCAATATTCTACATTTACTACCGGAACAGGCACGGACGCGTACGGCGCAGAAGGTAAGCCAGACACCAACCACAAAACACATACAACACGTACACAACACATCACACACACACAGAGGGATGCAGAATATACTTACACCAGCAACAGCAGCACCATAGGGGCGGGATGCCCATCACCAATGCCACATATGCACACAGGGGCCTGAATGCGCACCACCACCCTCACCCAGGGGGGGCTGGATGCCTACCACCACTACCACCCTCACCCAGGGGGGGCTGGATGCCTACCACCACTACCACCCTCACCCAGGGGGGGCTGGATGCCTACCACCACTACCACCCTCACCCAGGGGGGGCTGGATGCCTACCACTACTACTACCCTCAGCCAGGGGGGCTGGATGCCTACCACTACTACCACCCTCACCCAGGGGGGCTGGATGCCTACCACTACTACCACCCTCACCCATGGGGGGCTGGATGCCTACCACTACTACAACCCTCAGCCAGGGGGCTGGATGCCTACCACCACCCTTAGCCAGGGGGCTGGATGCCTACCACCACTACCACCCTCACCCAGGGGGCTGGATGCCTACCACTACTACCACCCTTAGCCAGGGGGCTGGATGCCTACCACTACTACCACCCTTAGCCAGGGGGGCTGGATGCCTACCACTACTACCACCCTCACCCAGGGGGGCTGGATGCCTACCACTATGACCACCCTTAGCCAGGGGGGGCTGGATGCCTACCACCACTACCACCCTCACCCAGGGGGGGCTGGATGCCTACCACTACTACCACCCTCAGCCAGGGGGGGCTGGATGCCTACCACCACCCTTAGCCAGGGGGGCTGGATGCCTACCACCACTACCACCCTCACCCAGGGGGGCTGGATGCCTACCACTACTACCACCCTTAGCCAGGGGGCTGGATGCCTACCACTACTACCACCCTCACCCAGGGGGGCTGGATGCCTACCACCACCCTTAGCCAGGGGGGCTGGATGCCTACCACCACTACCACCCTCACCCAGGGGGGGCTGGATGCCTACCACTACTACCACCCTCAGCCAGGGGGGGCTGGATGCCTACCACTACTACCACCCCCACTCATAGGATGGACAATGCATGACACAACCAGCACACCACAACCTAGGGAATGCAAGAAGAAGAGATCCCCCCAACACCATGACAAGCGTGTGTAGACTGTGTCAAATGCCTACAACACCGAACATGACTTTGAACATACAATGTGACCCCCTAGCACATGTGCCACACATATATGTGTGTGGCACCCACAATGCAAGCAGGCCATGACCATTGTGGCAATGGGGTCCAAACCCCCATCATCACAGTGACCAAAATGTAAGTGTGGGGTCCATAGCTGAAGCACATTTTGAATATTGTGGCAATGGGGTCCAAACCCCCATCATCACAGTGACCAAAATGTAAGTGTGGGGTCCATAGCTGAAGCACATTTTGAACATTGTGGCAATGGGGTCTAAACCCCCATCACCACAGTGACCAAAAGGTAAGTGTGGGGTCCATAGCTGAAGCACATTTTGAACATTGTGGCAATGGGGTACAAACCCCCATCATCACAGTGACCAAAATGTAAGTGTGGGGTCCATAGCTGAAGCACATTTTGAACATTGTGGCAATGGGGTCCAAACCCCCATCATCACAGTGACCAAAATGTAAGTGTGGGGTCCATAGCTGAAGCACATTTTGAACATTGTGGCAATGGGGTCTAAACCCCCATCACCACAGTGACCAAAAGGTAAGTGTGGGGTCCATAGCTGAAGCACATTTTGAACATTGTGGCAATGGGGTCCAAACCCCCATCATCACAGTGACCAAAATGTAAGTGTGGGGTCCATAGCTGAAGCACATTTTGAACATTGTGGCAATGGGGTCTAAACCCCAATCACCACAGTGACCAAAAGGTAAGTGTGGGGTCCATAGCTGAAGCACATTTTGAACATTGTGGCAATGGGGTCCAAACCCCCATCATCACAGTGACCAAAAGGTAAGTGTTGACAAAGAAAGAGGTGCAACTGCCAAACTGCATGGATGATTCCTGGTCACAGAACAACAAACACATCAGTGGCAAAGTAGTGTATGTGTCCCATTGCAACATAAATTGGGGGAGCCAAATACTGCAGTGCAAATAAGACATACCTTTGGCCATGTGCAGACAAACAGCACCCATGGGGGCTGACACCGTCAAAAATCATCAATGACACAATGACAGAAGTGACCATCAGAATGCAGACCCACATATTTGCACCAATGGGCACACAAATGCAGATACCCTGTGGAGACTGCAGATGTGAGGTGAACAGATACCATACCATGGCAGCAATGGGACACACAAACCATGATCATTGTGCTGACCGATGACCTAGGAGTCCCAGGGACAGCAGGGAAACCCACCAAACTACATACAGCCAATGGCACACCCAAGATATGCCAATGCAGTGGTGCAGATGCACAAACACAAACAGGCAGACCCACACTGCACATCATACACAACAGGTGAGAGGGGGGGGGCAGTGTCCCCAGGCAACCACACAACACATGAGAAGACCTGAATACCAATCATACAGATGTGCATACAGTGCCACACAAAGGTAACTCATGGATCCAAATCCCCTATGTGGGCAAGCAGGCATTGTCAGATGAGAGGGAGCACAAATCACACATGTCACACAGGCACGTAGGGACAGCAACTGACACAGCAAGACACAGACACACCACAGCACCACCCCCAGGGCTCCCACAATGTGGTGACCCTGGGCTGCATTACAATCCCACTGTGATGACAAAGCTAAATGTGGTTCACACTGTGAACCACAGTCATGTGTCCTGAGCAACTAACTACCATCACACCTACACAAGCACAAATCAAACAGCATGGCCAGTAAGCCAAGGCCAACATGGAATCAGGGGCCTAGCTGGGCAACAACTCTCATCTGCACACACTCAACACCACACCCCTCGACCTCCAACAATGTGCAGCAGTGAAGCACACATGCACTGGTGACATTGCACATGCACCCATGACTATTCCAGGGTGGTGGGTGGGAACCAAGGTGCAGAAACACATCACACATGGCCACTCAACAAGACTCCTGAATGTCTGACACACTGCACACTACGCTGTACATGGACATGACGGCAATACCACACCAACCAATGTAATCCCAGCCACAGTCACACACCAATGAAGAAGCCAAGGTCACCCACAAAGAACACACATAGACAACAACCAACATTGCAGCCCGGACCCTGAGGAGTGCCAGCAGTCACACACACAACGTGTCACAATCACTGAAAGATAACACAAACTGGAAATCACATGACAGGGGCACACAACAAGTGCCAAGGGGAAACCTGACTGTGACCCATCTGCGTCTGCACACAAACTCAGCCCTGACAGCAAACACACCTATGGGTGACACCCTGATGACCAGTAATGTGCCATGCACCCACATCACAGAGAACCCAGGGAGAAGACTTTGGGGGAACATAGGTCAACTCAGCAAGCATCACAAACAGGTACAACACTAGGGATCACAGCATGCACAGCTAAACGGAAGTGAACACACAGACATGCACATACAACACACACCTTGGGCGCAGGCAATGTCACAGGAGTACACACTGCCATGAGGGGACTCCACTCCTGTGTGAGGAAAGCTGTGCCATATGTTGCCTCAGTAGGGCCCCATCATGTCAGCTGAGCACTTGGTCACACAATCAACAATTAGCACCAAATGAGGGCTCCCGTAACATCAGCCTGGTCATGGAAGTGCCAACGGAATCATCAGCACAGATCCAACACACTTGTATAGCAATGTTGCACTGACAACACAGATGAGTCCTTCCCCATTGATGCCCAAACCTGCATGTCCACTGGACATGGCCACACGGTCAGGGAAGTAGACGAATTGAACAATGGCAGGACAACAGATGTGCAGGGGTGGAAGCCACAGATGTGAAATAGGCAATCTAAGTAGGAAATCCCATTGCCAAATACTGAACACATGACACCCTCAGATGCTGCTATGGATGACATGGATACACCACAGGATAGGACACATTCCCCCTGGACCACATGTGTTCCTGCACAGTAACACTTCATTATCATGAGACCAAATATCACCATCACTGCAGCAAGGGCATGGTTAGCATCATCAACATCATGTACATCAGAAGCAAAAGCACTAGAGAACAGAAAGTTGCTTTATTCAGCATATGTGGCATTAAAAGTAGAAGTCCGGTAGAAAATAAACAAAGGCCAATGGCCAGTCCATCAACAAAGTCACAAGTGGGTGACAGTGGCAGATGCCACCCTACACATGCCTGCACAAAACCAGGGACAATCCACTAGGAGGGGCAACCGGGGGGTAGGCCAGGCACCGCAGGGACAGGATCAGGGCTCACCAGGAGGAAGCAGGGAAGGGGTGGTGGGTGCTGGAGAGCCACTGACAACTGCAGTGGAGGTGTCTGACATGGTGTGTGCCGGCACAACTGGGGGCATGGCTCAGATGTTGTGGGTGCCGGCACGACTGCAGTGGACCCTGCAGATGGAGTGGACAGGTCCGCCACTGCAGTGCCCAAGTCAGACAGGGTGGTAGTGGACTCCACTGCAGTGCCTACCACCAGGGGAGGAGAATGGGGAACAGGCAAGGTGGGCTGGACAGAGGGGGAGGACACCCTCACCACATCAGTGGCACAGACAAGCGCAGCGGGGGGTGTGGTGCCGGGAGAGCAAGTGGCAGGGGGAGAAGGCCGGATCCTCTTGGGGATGGTATATCTGTGGGTGGGGGAACCTGGGGCAGGGTGTGGTGGGGGCACTTGTGGAGTGGGGGCCTGAGGGATGGAGGAAGGAGACCTGGTGCTTGAGCTGCAGGGCGGTGGCGGGGTCTTGCTCTTACCACTCCGGGGGACTTGCGGGTGGGGGCCTCAGTCTGTCTGCGCCTGGGGGAGGGTGTCCGGGGGCGAGGGGCACTCTGCTCCATGTGGGGGGGCTTCCTCTTCCCCCTGGATGCTGGAGCAGCTGGATCGGAGGGGAAGAGGCCGAGGTCACTGAGGAAGAGGCGCTGGGTCTTTGGGGTTGCAGGTGAGGCAAGGGAGGGTGTTTTGGAGGGAGAGGCAACTGAGGACTGCGCAGTGCCTGTGGATGCATGTGTGAGTCTGGTTTCAGTCCCCTGACTGTGCGTGCGTGTGCGTTTTGTTTGTGGCGTGTGTGTCTGTGTGCTGGACGTGTGTGTGCTGGTGTGTGCCTGTGCCGGTGTGTGTGTGCTTGGGACGGGTAAGGTGCTGGGGAGTGTGGATGGAGCAGAGGCAGGAGGGGTGAGGGACTGTCTGAGGAGGGACACTGCTGCCGTCAGGGAGGAGTCCATGGACCTATTGCCCCTCTGTAGGTCAGACATGCCTGATGAGATGCCCTCCATGAACGACACCAGCTGAGTCAACAGAGCGGTGTGCGCATGGAGGACACTCAGCATGGCTGTCTGCCCTACATGGAGCTGGCGAAAGAGGTACACAGACTCCTCACTCAGGGCAGCAGGGGACACAGGGGCAGGGGGTGCGGTGCCTGGCCCAAAGGAGACACGCTCCCGAACATGGGAGCCTCCACGGACCTGGGGAATGGGAGCCGATGGGAGGGCGGTGGTGGTGCTGGTGGTGGCGGGGACAGCAACACTAGCTGGGGTGTGGTGGCTGCTGACACCCGCCTCCATAAGGGAGTCATCCTCCGAGTTGCTCTGGTCCTCAGCTGAGGTGGATGGTGCTGAGGACTCCTCGGTGTGGCTCCCCTCGCCCTCCGTGCCACTGGGTCCCTCCGACCACTCCTCGGCTGCTGACCCAGTCTGGCTCTCTGGCTCCTCCTGGTCCGTGGAGCTGTCCCCTTCCGTGGCCGTGGATGTATCTGCAAACAATGGGGAAACAGACAGACATCAGTCACCTGCACCAAACGCACACACCACTGTGAGCACAGCACATTACAGAGCAAGCCCTGGCATCATTAGTTGTACATTGCTAAAAGTGCCCTAACTGAACAGGAGAAGCCAATTGTCAGTCTGATGCCAAGCATGGCACTCACATCCCACATGGCCTTGCACCCATCTGTCTGGTGTCTGTTGGATTGCAACACCCCAGTGTGGACACATGCACCAAGTACACAGTAGTTGGACAGTGCAGAGGACACGGTGTGGCATGTGGACATGCACACATCACAGCTCTAGCCACTGAGTCAGTACAGGTTTCCGGATGAAAGGGATGGCCAGAGTCAAATAGGAAATGCATGTGATGCATACCAGCGACAGACACCATGATGCACCCATGTCCTGATAGCCATCGCCACAATGGTGTGCATGTAGCACATGTCACTCCCCTGCAGGACCACCAATAAGTTGACACATGCCATGGCAGAGGCATGACTGCTAAGTCATACATCACTGTCTCAGTGATGTATGACTTGGCAGCCAGACAACAACACTATGCACTGTGTCACAATAGTAGGTCATGGGGAATGCAAGTCCTGGAGCTGCACAAGTGCACATGTACATCCCCCACACAACACATCATCTTAACCCTCATCTGTCCAGGTCATACCGATTGGACATATGGGAGACCTGTGACACTACCCTCTGAACCTGAGCCCCTCACAATCTGCTGTGAATGGGGAACAGCTGCCTGAACTTCACATTCGCATACCCCAGTCTGCACGGGCAGCTGATCAAACACCTATGTGACACACAAGTATCGTCTCCTATGGTCACATCTCCAGGGGCATGCTGAGCCCCTACCAAGAAACACCCCAGCAGTCCTGGCAAGTAAGCCACAGCACACTGACACAGAGGCAGACACCTGAGGGGTCAAATCACTGCGCACAATGTGTCAGCTGATACACGGGAGTGGGAGTACAGAGTGCATTGCATGGCCTGGAGTTGGCATGACTGTCCTGCTCCACATGAATGAGGGATTAGCCCTGGACAGTGGATAGCTGGCTATGTATGTGTGACACACGTAATCTGCACACTCCTGGGGCCCAAACATTGTTCCCACCCGCTGCATGGGCGTGTGCCACATACCCCAGGCACATGTGGTGGCTCAGCAAGTGGACCGCATATCAAAGCAACACGCAAATTACATGTCCGAACACAGGCGTTGTGTGAACAATGGACCCACCCATGATGCCCACAACAGAGTTAGGGAAACAGATGCTGTCCCCCACCTTTAGTGAAGCAAACTGCAAGGACACAGTCCCAAGTGACACAATTCCCTGAATGTAAGGGCCACACCTGGGTATCAGATGAGCAGTGGGCAGTGCACAATAGAGGGACATGGCTCCTGGACAACATGACTGCTGCACTGTGGCAGTTGAACCAGGCCAGAGGAGGGCACAAAGCATGTAATACAGAGTTCACAGTGCAGTCTTTGACTCACCCCCTCCTTGCTGCTGTCTGGCCTTCAGCTGCCCATCCAGGTCTGGAAACACCACCGCCAGGATCTGGAGCATGTGGGGGGTCAGGGTCCGTGTTCCGCCCCTCCTGCGAGGAGGCGACAGCTTCAGCTGGACCCGTGCAATCCTCCGGGTCCAGCCCCGAAGGTCCTGCCACCTCTTCTGGCAGTTGCGGATCCGGCGCTTGTAGACCCCACGGACCGGACAGCCCGGACGATGTCCTTCCAGATCTCCTGCTTCCGATGGGCATTAACCTGTCAGGATGACAAAGTGAAAAGGCCATTACTACACATGCAACATATCCGTGCATGACACAGTTGTATATACATGTCTCAATCACAGGGGCACATGATGTACACAGGCAGTGCAAAGCTGCCCATGGACAGTTTGCCAGACGTCACTACATGGTATCATTGCATGGGAAGTAAAACCTTGTTCAAATGCACTGTCACTGCACCATACCTGTCCAGTGCATGTCACTACACACTATGGGGGGTGACAACTACTCAGTGAGCCTGCTAGCCAGTGGCTTGCAGACTTTCAGCCTTGCTAGTCAGACAATATGCACATTCAGAAAGGCAGTGCACAGAACACTCACCTGCTCCCCTGGTGTCCCATACAGCTTGCTGTACTGTGGAAGTAGGCTGTCCAGCAGGGCCTGGTTCTCTTCAAGGCTGAAGGCTGGGGCTCTCTCCACAGTACGTGCCATTGCAGGGTCCAGAGGGGCAGAGACAGCAGCAGTGCAGTGGCAGATGTCGTCCTGGAGCATGTAGTGCAGGCAAGTGAGCTCTCAGGGGAACAGCCAGCAATATATATGTGCTGGAGAGGCAGATACTGTCCCTTGTGTCCAAAGTGATAGGTCCAAGTCGTTTGCATCTTCTGAATCTGGCCAATCCATGGAATAGCAGCACCAAAACACACTCACAGCATCCTTCAAATCTTCAACTTCATGACATACATGATTTTGCAACATTGTTGTGGGTGACCAACTGATTTTCCAGCAACCGACTCGTTCGAAATTCGAAAACGCGTCCGTTGCCAGGCAAGCCCATTGTCAATGGGTGCGCACTGATCGGTCCATTGCGGTACAACGCGTACAGGCATACAACGCGTACCCGCACACATTGAATGCAATGGGCCGGCCGGGAGCACCGATCGGTCCATTGCGGTACAACGCGTACAGGGGTACAACGCGTACCCGCACACATTGAATGCAATGGGCCGGCCGGGGGCACCGATCGGTCCATTGCAGTACAACGCGTACAGGGGTACAACGCGTACCCGCACACATTGAATGCAATGGGCCGGCCGGGGGCACCGATCGGTCCATTGCAGTACAACGCGTACAGGGGTACAACGCGTACCCGCACACATTGACTGCAATGGGCCGGCCGGGGGCACCGATCGGTCCATTGCAGTTCAACGCGTACAGGGGTACAACGCGTACCCGCACACATTGAATGCAATGGGCCGGCCGGGGGCACCGATCGGTCCATTGCAGTACAACACGTACAGGGGTACAACGCGTACAGGGGTACAACGCGTACCAGCACACATTGAATGCAATGGGCCGGCCGGGGGCACCGATCGGTCCATTGCAGTACAACACGTACAGGGGTACAACGCGTATAGGGGTACAACGCGTACCCGCACACATTGAATGCAATGGGCCGGCCGGGGCACCGATCGGTCCATTGCAGTTCAACGCGTACAGGGGTACAACGCGTACCCGCACACATTGAATGCAATGGGCCGGCCGGGGGCACCGATCGGTCCATTGCAGTACAACTGCGTACAGGGGTACAACGCGTACCCGCACACATTGAATGCAATGGGCCGGCCGGGGGCACCAATCGGTCCATTGCAGTTCAACGCGTACAGGGGTACAACGCGTACCCGCACACATTGAATGCAATGGGCCGGCCGGGGGCACCGATCGGTCCATTGCAGTTCAACGCGTACAGGGGTACAACGCGTACAGGGGTACAACGCGTGCCCGCACACATTGAATGCAATGGGCCGGCCGGGGGCACCGATCGGTCCATTGCTGTTCAACGCATCACTGTACATGTGACTGGCATATGTCAGCATGCCTGTCTCAGATGGACATATGCCAGCCACAGATAGCTCCCAGGGAGTGAGGGGCACACCTACATCACGACAGCCTGTCCAAACTTTATCATAAGGCATGTAAGGCTGCATTTCCTATTGTGTGTATGTTGGTGTACATGTTGTCCTGTGGGTGTCACCTGTGGGCAGCCACCCCCAGGCTGTGCACGTGTTCATGGGGACAGGATCCTGGGTGTTACGTGTACATGACCACTGTGATGTGCAACTGTTCATATCTGTGCATGTGCCAGGGTCACATTTCACGGTGGTGTATGTGTATGTCATGTCACATACCCCGTGAGTCCCATGTGGGACGGTATGTTTGAGCCAGGGTGTCCCAGTGGCACAATAGTGATGGTCCTCCACAGTCTTTGTGCATGTAGTGTTTACAATGTCTCTGATTTCATGTGCATAATGGGAGACAGTCTCCACATCCACGTTGTGTGTGCATGGACTTTGATGTTGTGCGTGTGTGTGTCACAGACGTCCATGTCTGTCCTGCCGTGGCAAGTGGGACCACTACCTGTGGGGGTCATGGTTGTTTTGCTGTGGTGTATACATGATACTCCATGTAATGCCAGTGTCCATGTGGCAATACAGGGTCCCTGGGAATGTACCTGTCGTTGAGCTGTGGTGCCTGGGGCACATCTGTCCTCACATGTCACTGTGGGGGCTGATTGTGACACGGCAGCAGGAGATGGGAACTGTGACACGGCCTCATGATATCCAATGGGCCAACCTGGGACTAATTGATGCCACCTGTTGGACCGTGTTGACAGATGTTGGCCATGTATGTACCATACATGTCCTTACGGAACTGCACACTTCATGTAGTTGTGCCTCATAATGATGTATGTTGGGATATTGAGTGTGTTCAATGCCGCATATGTGGGCTGACTGACAATCTTGCTTACTTCTCCTCTGCACTGCAGGGCTCCTGCTGTCCATCGACCATTCCCAGACCTGGCAACGATGGTGGAACGGGACAGCATCCGACGGTACCGCTTCACCAGGCAGCTGATTGAGGATTTGGCAGTGCAGTTGTCCCCACATTTGCAGCCTGGCCGGCCGTATCCTACAGCGCTGACCCCCAAGGTGAAGGTGATGGCAGCCCTACACTTCTTTGCCACCGGTACCTTCCAACATACTGTGGCGACTGCTGGTGGGATGTCACAGACCATGTTGAGCCGTGTGCTCCGCGATGTTTTGGCGGCAATGTTGCTATTCCTGAACCGGTACATCTATTTCCCTAGACTGCGACGACTCACTGACGTGAAGAGTGACTTTTATGCCCTGGGGAGGATGCCGCGTGTCATTGGCTCCATTGATGGGACACATGTGGCTTTGGTACCACCACAGGCCCAGGAGCAGGCCTACAGGAACCGCAAGCACTACCACTCGGTCAATGCACTGGTGGTGTGTCTTGCAGACATGACCATCACACACGTGTGTGCCCGTTTCCCTGGTTCAGCACACAATGCCTTTGTGATGAGGAGTAGTCGCATCCCCAGGATGATGGCACAGATGCAGAACCAGCGTGCCTGGCTTGTCGGTGTGTACTGACTTTGTGCCATTGTGTGTTATCTGATCTGTAGTATTCCGCCCACTTTTCCAAGTCAGCTAATGTGCACTTGTCTGTCCGTAGGTGACTCGGGATACCCCAACATGCCGTGGTTGCTGACACCCCTCAGGAACCCTGTGACACCAGCCCAGATGCGCTACAATGAGGCACATGGTCGGACCAGGAGAGTGATTGAGCGGACATTTGGTCTCCTGAAGAGCCGCTTCCGCTGCCTGGACAAGACCGGAGGGTCCCTCCCATATGCCCCTGTGAAAGTGTGCAAGATTATCATCGTCTGCTGCATGCTCCACAACCTGGCAGTGCGGAAGGAGTTGCCTCTCATCCAGGATGACAATGACCAACATCCGCCACCTGTGGAGGATCCTGGCCTGGACCACGATGCCAGTGACGGTGATGATGATGATGATGGTGATGTCCGCACACAGCTCATCACCAACTTCTTTAGCTGAATGTGAGTATCCTGAGGTGTCATGTCAATGATGTGAGTTGGCATGATGTGTAGGTGGTGCTCTGGTGCTGTTGGAGTGTGTCCATGGGCTACTTGACTGGATGTGTGTTGCGATGTGTGCTTACAGGTGGGCTGTACTCCCCAACAGTGTTGACATGCTAACTTGGTTCTGGGTGGGTATCTTGTAACATGTATTGTGCATGAGTTTTGCTGTTCTGTCCTGTACTCCATTGCTTTTGACTGTGTGTCATTTCTGTCCTTCACAGGGTACTTTCAGATTCGTTTGGTCAACTGTGTCCACCGACGACGTGATTGCACTTCCAGGCTGGTAGCTGTTGTGTCCCTACAGGTGATGTGCGCCACACCCATGGACTTCCTTCCGTCTACAGTTGTTGACTGTGTGCCCGCTGCCAGGTGGGATTACCTTGCATCTGTAGTGGTTACGACATGTTGCAACTGTGTAATAAACCTGTGCTTCACTTTGTGATGTGCGTTGTCTGTGGTCGCACATTTGACTGCCATTTGCTTACTGCACCTGTGGGCTACTTGACTACAACTGGGAATGGGTGTGGTGTCTGTGCATTGCACCGTCTTCCCTGGCAACATCAGTGTAGGCAATGATTCAGATGGCCTAGGTGTGTATGTGTTGTGTAGCCCTGGTGGTGTGTCTCCCTCATATGTGTCACGTTGCCTTTACTCACATGCCTGTGTTGTCCTTGCTGTTGCAGTTCACATACACAGTGTAATTTTGCAGTTCATCATCCCCATAACAGCACCCACGTTGGAATCACAACAGAGGCAAGTATGGTGTATTAGTGTGTTTATTGTGATACATTTGTGTGAATAGTGCATAGGATGGGTAGTGCTGTACATAAATCTTGCAATCCGAAGTTCCTAGGTGAATTGAAAGTCCTGGTAGACAGAATCCCCAGTATCGGGGCCACAGTTGTCTGACACATTGGTCCAACTTGTACTCCCCATGCAATGTGTGGGAGTAGTGTTGCCGTCAACAGGGTGAACAGTCTGTGCACAAAGGTGAACATCCAGAACAGGTTCAGGCTTCCTGGGAGTTGCGCTTGGCCATCGGCCTCTCACTTGCCCCTCCTCGGACGACCCCTCTTCTTGGGGGGGCCCTCAAGTACAGGCTGCTGCGGTGCAGGGGACTCTCCGCCAGAGTCATCCTCCCTCCCTGTGGCAGTTGCAGTTTGTTCGGCACCAGATGTTGTTGGCACACAGGGAGGTGTGGACTGGTTGCTGTTCATCTGGCGGAGGCATTGTAAAATGTCCCTGTGCACCGCCGTCATCTCATGCAGTGCATCCCACTTGGACTCCACGCGGGACATGTGTGAGTCCACGCGGGACATGTGTGACTCCACGGGGGACATGTGGGAGTCCAAGTGGGCATGATGGGCAGCCTGCTGCTGTTTCATGTCTCTGAGGAGCCCCACTACCTGGCTGAGGTCTCCGGTGCTGGACTGGTACGCATCAGCTATGCGTACCAGTTGTGGGTCATCATGCACACCAGCAACGTCTGCAAGCAGCGACCTCTGTCTCCCACCCCTCCCACCACCCCTGCTGACATGTGCAGTGCGTGCAGTGGCACACACAGATGACCCTGGTCCACCTTGGGGGTTGGTGGTGGTGGTGGTGTCCATGGCCCCAGGTTGGTCCAGGGTCCCTGTGCTGGTGTTGCTCCTTGTTCTGTCCATGTCGGCAGGGATGGTATTTGTGGTGACAGTCGTTGGAGGGGTGGGTGCAGGGGTGCAGCTGGTGGTCCTGCTGGTGCTGCAGCTGGTGGTCCTGCTGGTGCTGCATGTAGACTTGCACCGGATGTGCCAGGTTGGTCTTCTTCGTCCGAGGAGGACAGAGGCTGTACGACGCCAGTGAGCTCCGCATCCTCTTGAGCCTGGGACTGGGACTCCTCAGCGTCTGCTGCTGTGTCCCCATCATCACCTATTTTTGGGAGACACACACAATGTATGTTATGTTTCTGCAGGCATCAATGGTTGACACACATGACAGTTGTGACTGTGCCTCTGGGTGCGGGCCTGTACATTTCATTGTCCTAAGTCGTCACAGTCAGGGGTTGATATTGGTGTGGCACATTGTCCTGCATTATTTGGGCATTTCTATGTATATTTTGGGGTGTGAACATGGTCTGCATTGGTTGTGTTTGGTTGACAGCCGGCCCTCCTTCCCACCCACCCAGCCAGTCAGTTATCCCACCATGGACTGTGCTTGCATTGCAGGGAGTGGAAGTTGTCTCTCAGGATGTCAGTCAGTGGTGTCCTGCTGTTTGTTGGTGCACAGTTGCCAGCAGGGCCTTGTGCTCCCCACAGCAGTAGCCAGTGTCAGCCATCTTGTGAGTCCTTCTCCACTCCCTGTGATGTGAGCATGGTTCAGGGTGGTGTTGATGGGACAGTTGTGGGGGTGAGCTATGTCTGTGACTACGACTCCCATCATGCTATTGCCTCCACCCCACTTCCCAGCATTCCCATACTTACTTGCTTTTGTGGGGAGTTCAGTGTGTGTGGGTGTGAGAGCAATGGCAAGATGGCTGACAGTGGTGTCCTGCTGTTGGTTGGTGTGCAGTACCCAGCATGCCCTTGTGCTCCCCACGACACAGCAACAGTGTCAGACATCTTTGATGGGCCTTTCCACTCTCTGTGGGATGTGCATGCGTGAGTGTGAGCTTGCTGGGCCATGTGGTGGGGGATGTAGAGCTGTGACTACGACTCCCATCATGCTATTGCCTCCACCCCCTTCCCAGCATGCCCATGCTTCCTTCCTTTTGACTCTGCTTCCCTGTGGGGTGGGCTGGCTGTGCTGACAGGATGGCTGGGAGTGTTGTCCTGGCAGTTGTTTGGCTAACAGTCCCAAGAGTGTCCCTGTGCTTCACACAACATAACCCAGGGTGGTGGTTCTTTGTGGGATCTTGTGTTAGGATGGGGGCATTGCATTCTACCAGGTGGGTTCTGTGGAGTTTGTGTTGGGGGGGTGAGGGGAGGTGCTTGTGACTATGGTCAGTGCTGCAAGTCCTCCTTCCCACCCACCCAGCCAGCCAGTTATCCCACCATGGAACGTGCTTGCATTGCAGGGAGTGGAAGTTGTCTCTCAGGATGTCAGTCAGTGGTGTCCTGCTGTTTGTTGGTGCACAGTTGCCAGCAGGGCCTTGTGCTCCCCACAGCAGTAGCCAGTGTCAGCCATCTTGTGAGTCCTTCTCCACTCCCTGTGATGTGAGCATGGTTCAGGGTGGTGTTGATGGGACAGTTGTGGGGGTGACCAATATCAGTGACTACGACTCCCATCATGCTATTGCCTCCACCCCCTTCCCAGCATGCCCATGCTTCCTTCCTTTTGACTCTGCTTCCCTGTGGGGTGGGCTGGCTGTGCTGACAGGATGGCTGGGAGTGTTGTCCTGGCAGTTGTTTGGCTAACAGTCCCAAGAGTGTCCCTGTGCTTCACACAACATAACCCAGGGTGGTGGTTCTTTGTGGGATCTTGTGTTAGGATGGGGGCATTGCATTCTACCAGGTGGGTTCTGTGGAGTTTGTGTTGGGGGGGTGTGAGGGGAGGTGCTTGTGACTATGGTCAGTGCTGCAAGTCCTCCTTCCCACCCACCCAGCCAGCCAGTTGTCCCACCATGGAACGTGCTTGCATTGCAGGGAGTGGAAGTTGTCTCTCAGGATGTCAGTCAGTGGTGTCCTGCTGTTTGTTGGTGCACAGTTGCCAGCAGGGTCTTGTGCTCCCCACAGCAGTAGCCAGTGTCAGCCATCTTGTGAGTCCTTCTCCACTCCCTGTGATGTGAGCATGGTTCAGGGTGGTGTTGATGGGACAGTTGTGGGGGTGACCAATATCAGTGACTACGACTCCCATCATGCTATTGCCTCCACCCCCCTTCCCAGCATGCCCAAGCTTCCTTCCTTTTGACTCTGCTTCCCTGTGGGGTGGGCTGGCTGTGCTGACAAGATGGCTGGGAGTGTTGTCCTGGCAGTTGTTTGGCTAAAAGTCCCAAGAGTGGCCCTGTGCTTCACACAACATAACCCAGGGTGGTGGTTCTTTGTGGGATCTTGTGTTAGGATGGGGGGCATTGCATTCTACCAGGTGGGTTCTGTGGAGTTTGTGTTGGGGGGTGTGTGAGGGGAGGTGCTTGTGACTATGGTTAGTGCTGCAAGTCCTCCTTCCCACCCACACAGCCAGCCAGTTATCCCACCATGGAACGTGCTTGCATTGCAGGGAGTGTAAGTTGTCTCTCAGGATGTCAGTCAGTGGTGTCCTGCTGTTTGTTGGTGCACAGTTGCCAGCAGGGCCTTGTGCTCCCCACAGCAGTAGCCAGTGTCAGCCATCTTGTGAGTCCTTCTCCACTCCCTGTGATGTGAGCCTGGTTCAGGGTGGTGTTGATGGGACAGTTGTGGGGGTGACCAATATCAGTGACTACGACTCCCATCATGCTATTGCCTCCACCCCCCTTCCCAGCATGCCCATGCTTCCTTCCTTTGATTCTGCTTCCCTGTGGGGTGGGCTGGCTGTGCTGACAGGATGGCTGGGAGTGTTGTCCTGGCAGTTGTTTGGCTAAGAGTCCCAAGAGTGTCCCTGTGCTTCACACAACATAACCCAGGGTGGTGGTTCTTTGTAGGATCTTGTGTTAGGATGGGGGCATTGCATTCTACCAGGTGGGTTCTGTGGAGTTTGTGTTGGGGGGTGTGTGAGGGGAGGTGCTTGTGACTATGGTCAGTGCTGCAAGTCCTCCTTCCCACCCACCCAGCCAGCCAGATATCCCACCATGGAACGTGCTTGCATTGCAGGGAGTGGAAGTTGTCTCTCAGGATGTCAGTCAGTGGTGTCCTGCTGTTTGTTGGTGCACAGTTGCCAGCAGGGCCTTGTGCTCCCCACAGCAGTTGCCAGTGTCAGCCATCTTGTGAGTCCTTCTCCACTCCCTGTGATGTGCACATGGTTCATGGTGGTGTTGATGGGACAGTTGTGGGGGGGCAATATGTGTGACTGCGACTCCCATGATGCTATTGGCTACACTGACTTGGCCAGCATACACAGAATTCCTTCCTTTGAGTGGTCTTCACTGTGTGTTGGTGTTGTTGTGGTGGCTACATGTCTGGATGTGTTTGTTAGTTCTATTTGTGCCACTGCCTAGCTGTAGTTGTAGTTGTGTTTGTACATGTGATGGCACAGTTGGATGTGACTTTTTTGATGGCATGTGTTGTGTTTATCTGACTGACATACACATTTTGGGATGATTCTGTTCTGGTTGCTGTGTAATTGCTATGAGTGCATGGTTTGACTCTCCCCTTGACAGTGATGTGTGTGTGTTTGTGGCAGTATATTGTGTACATTTGTTGTGTACTCACCAGGCTCTGGGATGTCCTCTAGTCCATATACGCTCACTGGCGGAAGGATGGCCCGCACCTTCTCCTCCCAGGGCCTGAGGTATATTGGCTTGGCAGGAGGGCCACTGCCGGTGTATTGGCTGTTGATGTAGTCTTTTTTGAGCAGGTCCCGTACCCTCCTGCGCACGTCATACCACCTGTTCTGGATGTCGCTCTTTGTGCGCCGACATGGTGATTGTGCGTTCACCCTGTTGATGATCCTCTCCCACATCTTGGTTTTCTGGGAGATGGGGGTCTGTTGGACCAGTGTGCCAAACAGCTGTGGCTCTACCCTGAGGATCTCGTCTACCATGACTTCCAATTCACAATCTAGGAACTTGGGATTCTTCTTGGGGGGCATGGTGATGGGTGGTGATCGTGAGTGATGTGTGTGTTGGTGTGCAGGTGAGGGTGTGTGAGTGTGTGTTTTGCTGGGTGTATGTGAGGTAGGTATTTGTTGGTGTGCTGATGGTGTGTGGCTTGTGTGAGGGATGAGCTGTGGGTGTGTGGTTGCTTTCTCTTGGGTGCTGGCAGTGGAATGGCATTTGCAAAGGCTCATGGTTGTGATTTGTGTCCTTTATATGGGTGGAGTTGTGGGTGTGTATTTGTTCTCTGTCCCCACCCCCCCCCCCCCAGTATTTATTGGCTTGGTAATTGCTTGTTTGGCCTTTTTTTGGGTGATTTTTCCTTTGTACTGTCTGTGTATGTTGGAAACGTTCTTGTGACCGAGTCGGACCCTGCATTTGTCTTGTACGGTCTTCTCCGTTTCGTTCACGCTGTGTATGTGCAGTTTTCTATGCTGCGTACGCGTCGGTCGCGGTGTTTTGTGTTGCTTCGGCTCGGTTTTGTATGCGTGTCAGTCGTACGGTTTGGCCTCCGTCCGACTCGCTCGTGGTTTTCGCGCCTTGCATCGTACTTTGCGGTTTGGAGTTCGCGTGTACGTTTCGGTCGGATTTGTTCCGGGTGCGTGTCGGTCGGTTGGATTCGCGTGTTTTTCCGACCGGATTGCTGTTTTCCGTGCGGCTCGGTCGGTCGACTTGGGTTCGGTACGTGTCGGTCAGATTTTGCACGCCTTGCATCGTACTTGGCGTGTCGGTCGGTATAATTTCCGGATCCGAGTCGGTCGGTGCTTTTTCCGGCCCGAATCGGAATCGACCCCTAAATGTCTGAATGTGGGGGTCTGTAGTAGCTGGCCCCAAGTAACCACACCAGCCCTCTTATTTCATTTCCTGTGAGTAGGGATTTGGAGTGTGGCAAGTTATGAGAGTACCAGCTTCTTTTGTCAGTTTCCCATCCACCAGTCTGTCAGCTTGGTCTCCCTTTTTATAGTTTCTGCTTGAGGACTAACAATGAACTCTCAGATCTATTGAGAAGAAGCATATTAGGCTGGCCCTTGAACCTAGTAATGTCCATGACCAACGTCATAGAGACCATTTGTTTATATGCCTTCTCGTTGTCCTACAGTTCCCTTCCAAGCCTGCCACCTACCCAAGCCTTTTACCTTCATGCAGCCAACACAGTAGAGAGTAATCAACCCCTGAAAAACAACTTTGATTACATATCAAACAGTAGTAATCCTAATCACTAAAGTTCTATTTGTCTCCAAGTATTGCCCAGAAGACCATTTGATCTCAGCTCTGTTGACCATATCTTCCAATACAGATTTGCTCAACCTTCACAGCCTGTCCCAGGCACTGAGGTCCCAAGCTCAAAGGTAATTACCACTGGGATGCAGTTTGAGATAGTGATCAATTGCATTTGTGTATCTTTTCACACCTCCCAATAGTCTTATGAACATTAGAATGTAGTTGAGTCTAGAAAAGGACTCATGGACATGCAAGAAGAACGAGTAATCACACCATACCTTTGTTAGCGAACTGGGTTCCTTCTCAAATTTTGTGGTAAAAAAAAGACTCTCGAACTCTCAGGATATTACTATTGTGTTTTAATATATTTGACATGACTTAACAGTTCTTCTAAGTTGATCCAAACCAAATTAGATTTGTCATTCAGTTCAAAAGACACGTTCCTTATGTAGAGTCTTCGGCAATAGAAGTGTCTTTAACCCTTGTCTTCTCTCTCCCTAGGTTCAACACAGGACAGGAGAATGCTTCCTTAAAAAAGAAATAAACACAGGTAAGTATTGAGGTTTGATCCCTTTCCTCTTTTCTTTGAAATGGTCAGCATTTCTGTGGCTACACCTAACTCAACATGTTCTTTGAAAGTGGGCAAGTCGGAACGACCGTGTGGAAACAATAGACGAACCCACTCCAAATGCAGTTTTAATTAATTTAATTGATAATATTCAGTAATTCAATGAATATCAGCACTATCATAAAAGGATAGGTGATCTCCCATAACAGCTACATAAATGTAAACAATAAGCAATCTTTAACAGAAGAGTACAGACTAAGTAAGTCCCTTAGAAGCAATGCCAGAGATGCCATTCTGGATTTAAAAAAAACATTTAGGCAGACGGATGGACAGTTTGGGCCATATGCAGCAATATACACTACCCTATGTGTGAAGTCTCACAGATGTCAGGAGAAGCAACCTTTTATAGCTAATTAGTTGGTAGATCCAGACTGTAGACAGTAAATTGTAGATATGATCATCGTGGTTGGCTCCAATCTCTAAGTGATGTGGCTGTTTGGCCATGTGAAGCAGATAGCCGATATCCTTTCAAGACTAAGGCATATTCCATTGTGTTCTCCTCCTGTCCCTTGGAAACAATTTAGTGCTCCAGCCTTCCTAACAGAAGCTTCTGTCCTTATCAATGATGTACTTGCTTATAACATGCCAGGGTGCCCTGTTCCCCCAGGAAATGTTCCTAATCTTGAATGACTAAATAGGGAAAGAGAATCTCCAGAAATAGATCTAGTTTGCTTACAAAATCCTTTGCAGCGTATATTGTAGCAAAGGTTACATGTTTAAGATGCTCTGAGTTAATGTATCATGCTTTCACATTTTGCATACACACATCAACTAAGCTAAGTTAACACTCAGGTAAAATCAAGATTCTTGTGCAACTGAACCCTTTACACTACGCTTGGGGAGAAAAGGAAACAATAACAGGAATATAGGGAAATTGAGGAGTATGTTGGGAGCGCTCCTACTCACATTGATTTTTAGACACATATGAGGCAAAGCCACTGCCAGAGAAGCTTTCCTAGGTTATGGTGGTGTGGTGGAGGGTATAAAGAGTTAATTGTGCAAAATAGCTGTGTTGGTTGCATTAAATTGCAGTTGGGATGGTGGGATGGCCCAGTAGTAGGTAGTCAGGATTTCCTCCATTTTCCAAGATGGAGCTTTCACCATAAATGCATTGGACTGGATGAATTTCTTAGATCGTCAAATAAGAAATTGTTCTGGGCGATTGCAAGGTATCTTACCTAGGACATTTGACCAGGGATCTTCCTGAAACAACGAATGTCCTGGAATTAATATGGAAAACATTATTTAAAAAAAACAGAGAGTAGTATGCCTGGTTTGCTGCAGAGTGTTACTGTGAGCAAAAGGAAATCTTAAGATTGATAGTAAGATTGATAAGACGGGGAAAAGGAGTACGATAGGGATTGGTTGCTGAGTCAAAAAACAAATTCAAAATAACATTTTGAAAAAAAGCTAGGAGCTATAACTGGAAATTAGAACAGAAATTAGGAACTGGACACATATAACACAAGTGTATGACACAAGCTGAGGTCATATTTGCCACTGTATTGTGCAGTATTTTCACTACTTGTTAATTGCTTTTGTGGGATAACTATTCAACTGGTATAGGGGACAAAATATCTTTTTAATTTAATTGTTGAATGTGGGGGAATTTTCAAGAAAAATGATACCACGTATTTCAGAAGTCAATTAGGTGTGCTTACTAAATTCCTTCATGTTCAACTTGTACCTAACTGTTCTAGAAGAAGTTTTAGTCAAACTTTGTTTATTAAGTGTTATAGAGTGCATTTATACATTATCATAGAGCAATACAAAGCAATCTCATTATAATACTGGAACAGTGCTCGTGAAGGTGTCAGTTACTCAAGAGAAGATAGATCATCTCCAGTATTTATATCCAAGTCAAATGTCTCTACGTTCACAGTTCTAAATCACATTTTTTTTTAAACTAGTATTTGAATGAAACCCCCTCCCCCGAAAAAAAAGTCAACTGTAAAAGATAAGTGGGTATAGTGAATCTTTATCTCGTGTGAGTGGTGTATGGGAGCTAGTACGTCAGGAGAATCACATTTATAAATTTCAGTCTTCAGGAATAGATCCTCTGGATTCTTAGGGAGATTAATATTGAAAGAGGTGTAATGCCCTTGTGCGAGTAGGACAGGCTGTAAGTGGGAGGCCTTCCGAAAGGAAGGAGCGTAGAGGGCCCCATTAATATTCGGAATTCTTATAATTATCATTTAGAATGTCTGCCATTCGTTCCATCGTTAGGGCTTACCAGAGTCTTGCATGCCACTGTGTGAGTGCAGTTGCAGTGGTTTTCTTCCATGCGCCTGCTATAGCTATCTTGGCTGCTCCAATACAAAGCCACAAAATGGCACGATCTCCGGGAGTCTGACATTTCAGTGTCTCATCTTGTAACCCCAACAATGCAAATCCTGGAGGAGCCGGGAGAGAGTAGCCCAATATGGATTTAATTTGTGCTAAAATTTCTGCCCAAAATGGTGTAATGATCGGACAATTCCACCATGTGTGTCTGAAGTCGCCCAATAGTCCGTATCCCCTCCAACAGAGATCTGTTGTATTTGGATAATATTTTTTAAGTTTGGTGGGATAGAGGTACCAATCGAACTCCACCTTGTAATGCGCTTCCTTCAACTTTGTGGAGTGGTGGAATTTGGGGATGTCCTTCCATAATTTTTGCCATTGTGTATCGGTAATGGGATCATCTAATAGTTTTGCCCAAAAGTGCCTATAACGGGGGCTTATTCTTAGGAAGGCTGCTGAGCATGTGGGCATAAAGGAAAGAAATGGCGCCTTCCATCCCCTCAGCACGGCGCACATACCTTTCAATATGGTTAAGCTCTCAGGTTGCTGCTAGACGTATATCAGGGTGTAGGACCCAATGCTTTAGTTGAGTATAATGGTATCTCTCCGAAGCTGCCAACCCCAAGTCTCTCTGGCTACACTCAAATGTAAGAATGTCCCACCAATTAAAAAATATGAAATCATTAAACATCTGCCTTTCCTCCATGAATTAAAGGGGCCAGGGTGAAGCACCGGAGTGAACGCGGGATTAAAGTGTATCGGGGTGTATGGGGAAGATAATGTTGCCCATTCTTCCATCTTTGTCATGGAGTCCCACATTCCAAGGCATGTTCGGGTAGGTGTACTAAGGTACGCCCTGGGGGTGTCTATCTGCTTTGGGTTTCCTCAACAAGTCTCATATATAGTGCCCTACCACTGCTCTGTCCATATGGAGCCAGTGTTTGTCTGATTCCTTCAGATCCCATTCAGACATCATCCGTAATTGTGCTGCTTTATAATATAGGGAAAAATCAGGCAGTGTCAGGCCTCCCGCTTCCTTTGGGAGTCGTAATTGTTTAAAGGGAAGGCGAGTGTCAATGATTTAATTTCTGAAAAAACTTCTTGAGGAAGCTCTATTGGGAGACCTTAAAAGAGTTATAGGGCCCAGGGAAGGACTGTCATTTTAATTGCATTAATTCGCCCTAGACAGGAAAAATACATAGAGGCCCATCTCTTAAGGTCAGTTTTAAGTTGTCTGATCAATGGGTGGGTAATTGGCACAATAGAGTTTGGTAATTCGAGGTGTGATTTTGATCCCTAAATATGTATTGTCTTTTTTAGCCCATTTAAAGGGTTTTGAGTTTACAAGTGCCTCCATCTCCCGTGTGGGTAAATTTAGCGTTAAAATAAAGGATTTATGAAGGTTTATGCGATAGCCCACAACCGCTTCATAGTTATGTAGTTCTTGTTGTAGTGCAGCTATGGAGGTGGCGGGAGAGGGAAGGGAGAGCAACACATCACCCGCAAAGAGAGAAATGTTGTGGTCTAGCAACTTAAAGGAAATCTCGCTAATGGCGGGCTGGCCCAGATTTTAGCCACCAGTGGTTCGACACTGAAAGCAAATAAAAGTAGGGATAATGGACATCCCTGGCATGTTCCTCATTCCAATTTTAAAAAGCTAGTCCCACCCCATTAACTACCACTTGCGAGAGTGGATACGCATAGTTTGCCCGTATCATGTAAATGAAGCGGTCGCTGCAGCCAAACTTGTGAAGAGTATGGAAGAGGAAGGACCATTTTACCAGGTCGAACCAAAGGCTTTCTCAGCATCAGGTGCCACCAGAATGGCTGGAATTTGTTTCTTAGTGACCTTCTCGACAAGGTAGATCACCCTCCTTAGATTATCGTGCGTTTGCCTCCCCTGAATAAATCCTGATTGATCCGCATAGATCAGCTCTGGTAATATTTTTTCTAATCTAGTAGCCAGAATGTTCATGTAAATTTTAAGGTCAAGATTACTTAGTGTTATGGGCCTTTATGATGCACCTTAATGAGGGTCCTTTCTTGGTTTGGGGATGACCAAAATTAATGCCTCGCTCATTGCTGATGTTACCATGCGAGTTGAGGCCATGTAGTTAAATAGTTGTGTAAGAGGGGAGACTAGGTCTGAGCCAAATGTTTTGTAAAATTGGGCTGTAAACCCATCGGGCCCTGGGGATTTGTGTTATTTGAGAGGATTAGTCGCTGTACGTACCTCCTCTTCTTCAATAGGACTACTCAATGTTTCATTCTCATCTGCAGTTACTCAAGGTAGTCCCACCTCTTGTAGATAATTTAATAGTGTCTCCTCCCTTGGAGACTCAGACGTATATAGAATGGTATAAAAGTCCCTGAATGCCTTAGCTTTGTCTATTTCAGACTGGGCTATGGTTCCTGCTTCTGTACTAATATGGGGAATATAGTCTTTCTCACATTGTATCTAAGCTGTCGTGCCAAATGGGTTGCCACTTTGTCCCTTGTATCATATGATTTATGCTGAAGGCGTAACATGGTATATTCTGCTCTGTTGGTGTATATCACATTAAATTTTCCCCGAAGAACTATAACTTTCCTTTGTAGTGTGAGAGTGGGATTTTCCTTATGCTCTTTCTCTGCTGTCTGGAGCTCCTTCTCAAGAGTGAGTCTATCTTTAGTTTTCAGTTTATTTAATGCAGACATCAGTGAGGTGCACGTACTCCGAGTTGTTGTCTTGAATGCTTCCCATGTAATGGAAGGATTGGTATCTTTCAGATCATTTAATTGGAAAAATTCTTGAATCGCTTTCCGTAAATCATCCTGTAAGAGATGATCCCTAGTCAGGGAGTTCGGGAAAAACCAGCGACAGAGCTTAGGTGAAGAAGGAGCCCAATCCAACATAAATGATCAGACAGAGCAATAGGGTGAAAGTCGATCACCATAATGGCCTGTTCTAAGGATTGGCGCAGAAGAATTATAATCAATACGCGAGTAGGAGCAGTGGAAGTGGGAGAAAAACGTGTAATCCCGGGTGAACGGATGTGTCTTTCTCCATGCATCGAGCGGCCCTGTAGATTGTATCGCTGTTTTGAGAGCTTTGTTAAAACTGCCAGTGCCTGCTCTATGTGTGTGAGTACTATCTATTTCTGGGTCCCACGTGAGATTGAAGTCTCCCATTAAAGGAGTCTCTTTCAAGGGTGAGGAGAAAATGGAAAAAAGGGGCCTATATAGTGACAATTGTACACATCTTGCCTGAGATCGTTCCTTAAACCATCATCGCTCTCTCCTCTTTATCTGGTTTGCTGCCTGTTGGTTGAAAGTGTAGAGAAGTGTAGAATAGGAGGGCCACCCTGTTATGTTTAATAGAAGCTGAGGATCTGTAAATTGTGGGATAGGCTTTGTTTCGTAATCTATGATCCTCACTGTCGTTTGAGATGAGTTTCTTGCAGTGCGACTATATCATACCTTTTATCCAACAGTTATTTCCAAAATTTGTGTCGTTTGGCGGGGGAATTGAGCCCTTTAATCTCCCACGTTAATGTGCTTAGCACCATTGCAGTGTGTGATAATTACAAAAAACAGATGTGATTCCCTTTCTAGATTCGGCCTTGGTGTGGTGATGTTCTGCATTCTCCCTCAAGATCTCATCTTCCCCCTTCTTCCCGAGCCCACTCCGCCCACCCAGTATGCAGTAAAATACAATCTCACTTATGGTATGAAATTTCAAAAACATAACAAGAACATTTGGGTAAAACATTTCCCAACAATTCAGGAACAATGGGATGAAGTGTAGTCGTTTAGGTGTGTTTGTCAGAAACCACTTTACGCATTTGTGTTATGGTAACAATTGTTCAATGTATTCGCTTCTGTGGCATAGACAGTAATTATATGTCTCTCCATTCCCCCGTGTACAGTCTCAAGTTTAGTCTTTTCTAAGAAGTGTATAGTACTGCGGAGGGAGAGCGAGAAAACGTTCCCAAATTAAGGCTTACCATACTGATATCAAACCTTCCAGAAAAGTCTTTAGAGGTCACTTCTGCGGTCACATGATGACTACTCTCTCGTCTGGATCTACCACACCGTACCTGTGCATTGTTGCTAGGAGGCTTTGATGTCCCCCGTCATTGTGTGCGTTTCTGTGAGAGCCATTACTCTGCACCAGTGTTTGCTAGTTTACTAGTCGGTTGGCCTTCATTAGGAAATTCTGGTTGGTCTGGCTCCAGAATTGTCAGCCCCAACAGAGCCACCGCTTCTTGAAGTTCTGTGAAGTGAACCTGTTTGTCTCAGAAAGTGAAGGCTATTCCGAAGGGATATGTCCTTCTGTATCTGATATTATCTTTGTGCAGTTTGTCAGTTAGAGGCTTAAACTGTAGTCGTCGAGCTAGAGTTGCTGGGGCAATATCTTGTAATATGGAACAAGATGCTCCTTGAAAGGAAATTACCTCCATCTTTCGTGCTGCTTGAAGAATTGCATCTTTAGTTTTGAAGGAGTGAAGTTTTGCCAGTATATCACGCGGTCGTCGGCCCTTGCCCCGAATCAGGGGGCCCACTCTATGGACTTGCTCCAGATTGATTTTGGGGTCATTGTTCCAAAAGAGCTCATAGAACAGGCCTCTAAATCTGGCCCTCCTGCTCCCTCTTCCAAATGCCGTATTCTGATGCTGTTGAGTCGAAAGCAATTTTCCTGATCTTCGTACTTTAATAGAGTGGCCTTGAGATGAGTTTGAAAATGCAGAGAGATGCGTTCAAATTGGCCCACTCTTTGATCCAAGGTTTGGCAAGTATTATCCAGTTCAAGAGTCCATGTCCCAACAGAGTTTACATCTTGCTGAAGAGCGGTGAGCTTCAAGTTGAGGTCAAACCTAAGAGTCTCTAAAGAGGTGTCAAGATCAGCCTTGAGCTCTTCTCACAGCTTTTTTTTAAAGTTCTGGAGGGAGGATAGCAAATCTTCCTTGGTAAGTGCCATTGCCCCAGTCGGGGGAGTCGAGGAACGCCGATCTCTCGCCTCGGCAGGTTGGAAGTAGTTCGATACCCTATTAGTTTGCAACTTCTTCGGAGGCATGTAGAGCTAGACTGAGCCCGTTGAATAGGGACTGATACTGCACCTTGACCAGTAATGGCACTAGATGTATGTTATAAAGTACTATTATGAGCTTCGGGTATTTCTGAGTGGTCCTCAGGACCGTCAGAGCGGGTTCCCTAATGTGATCTACTTTCCAGTCGAAGGTAAACTCCTGTTCCCTTCATTAGGGTGGTGTTGATGGAGTCCCCACTCCATATGCGAGGAGTCTGCTTCTGTCCAATTTGTGGTAATCTGACCTCCAAAAGACTGCTCTCCACTCACTATGACGACTGAGGTATGGGCTCGCTGTGCTACCCTGGAGGTTCTTCGAGCAACAGTTGGGGGTTAATTTAACTCCATTAGTAGCAGATTCCGTTTCGGCAGGGCATCTCGTTGCGGAGGAGCATCTTCCAAGGACAGGAAGAGAGGGCGACAACTGTCAATGTCCCCCCCTCTACTAGCAGCCCCCTCCTGTCAAATCTTGCCCTCTTCCCATTTGATATGGCATGCAGATCGCCGCACAGCTGAGGAAAATTCTGGGTAGTTTTCTAGTGCAGGTCAGCTTTCCCCACACCTGGTCAGGGGTGCGTCATAGCTCAATTTTAGGGGCCAGAGCAATTGCCTCTTTCCTTCTACTTTCTGTGGGCAGCTTGTGAGGGGGTTAATTACTGCATGGTGTGGCAGCCATTTTGAGGCTGGGCAAGAGGAGGTTCATTAAGGTCCTGGTTTGGGCATTTGAAGGACTTAAGCTCCCCTCCTCTTGGGACCCTGTCGTCGTCACCTCTCAAAGGATCTCATGCCCCCCCCCCAGGCACAGGTAAGGCTAAGTCTCCTGGGGGCTTGCAGTACCTGATAGAGGCGTCTTCCTTCCTGGTGTCGGCCTCACTGCTCCGTTCTGCCCCAGGGTGAAAGCTGCTTCGTAGCGGCTCTGAGACATGTCGACCCATCACGGTCTCCGCAAGGCAACTCCGCCGACTTCAGTATGTCTCTTTTGTTGCACCGGGTCGCTGCGCTGCCCGCTGCTCTGATCAATGGGGCCCCTGCCGATTACCGTGGGAGTGTCGCTGATGCGGGGGGTCAATTCTCCTCTTCACTATTGCCCCCCATGATGCACATAAGCAGGAGTACGATGTGGGTCAGATTGTACGCAGAATGATGCAAAAAACCTTAATGTTAAAGACAAATGCAGCGGAGCTTGCACGGATCACATCTGAGCAGCCATGTTGGTTCGCCCTTGAAGAAGTTTTGAAAAGCAGTAGTCTAATTCCTCTGTGTCTTGGGTAAATAAGAGCCAGCAGCCTCTACTAAACATATATCATGTAATCTATGACCCGGCACCTATTGACCTGCAAAGAGCATTGAAAAAAGTAGCAGACTAGGTACAAAATATTAACTTCCATAGAAACTTGGCAAATATGAACATAATGACCTATGGACATGTTGCATGTAAATGGGGATGGTGTATGTGTAGCCTATCGAAGACACGAGCAATGCTATCGGGAAGTTGAGATGGATAATGCACTGACAATGAGTGCCTGGTGTGGAACTATCCATAATTGATTTAGCCTATGGGGGCTCCCCCACAGCTGTATTAATAAAGGTGTCTGAGGCAACGATAATCACTGATGTTAGCAAGGAAGGAATCCCTGGGTTCCCTGGCTTAAACATCCCTTTGAAAGAAGGAGGGCATAGGCCCATACTTGCAACGTTAAATCTATAAGGGCCTGATGTACCAAACCATTTTATGGTTGGTATCCCTGTGATTCACAAAACCACAGGATTTGCAACTGCTAAATGACCTTGAAAACTTGGCAGGGCTGCGAGAAAGCTGTGCTCAGGGTCCCCCATTACTGCTGCGCAAATAACGGGATTTTTTTCGCATATGGGACAATCCTTAAATTATTTGGAACAATTATTTCTGACATATAAGCCTTGAAGAAGTTACAATCGTAACGAAACACGTGTCGGCTGTTTCCATCGTTGACAACAGGGAGGTTATATGTATAGGACCTCCGTGGGACAACTAGCGAAAGCAATAGTCTTGTAGCAAGATATGTCTATGTTTTTGGATTGTACTTCAAATATTAGGTCTCCACAATTGGAATGTAACATTGTCAAGTGTTATTAAATTGAATTTTGCAAGAATCGATCTGTTGGATTACTTGCCTGTGAGCGGTCATACTGTTGAATTGTAAACTGATTACACTATTTAAAATAGTGACACAAAAACTTGAAGAGTGCCGAGGTAAATTTGTTTTGTTAAGACTAGCACGGGAGTTCTCTGGTACTTCTGTGTGGTGACATCCGTGGTAGTGGGGTGTCTTGTGTATTGTTACCTTGAGTGGCACCAATACTGGGACTTGGCTACAGAAAAGTTTAGAAAATAAACCGTTTGATGATTGATGTGCTACTCTGTATACCACCACTACCCTTTCTTGTGTTTTGTCACTTTTTGTGATGTATTAAGCCCATCTGAGAGTTAGAAAAGCATTTTAGACTTGCACAATGGATTTACCACCCCATACCAAATCGCACGACAGAGGCAGCTCCCCCATAACTGTGATCTGGCATGATATATATCAGTGGCTCGTAATTGCAGTCACAATCCATTGAACATTTACTGACTCCTCCAATGTGGTAACTGATCTGCAAAGGGGAAGCTTCCCCTCCGGGAATAGTGTACCTGCTCCCACTGACATGTTCCCCAAATAGGTTTTTTTTTTTTTTTAAAACAGCACCCGTTCTTTTAAGTACCACAAACTGGATTATAAAAAAAATCCATTTTAGGAATGCATACACAGCAATGGTAGTCTGCTGAACCTTGCAAGTTACCACCCCTGTATTTACAGCAAATCACAAGGGATCACAAATAGCGAGCTTCCTAATTAATGTTCATTAGTCCAGTCATTTTCGACACCCTGCATGGGGTGATTTTACGATGTGACCTAATACTGCATAGGTTGCGTTGCAAAATTAAGAATGGTTGCAAAAAGTTAGTGGGCATTTTGCAACCTGTGTTTTAGAACATCAGGACCTAAGGGCCATAATTTAATTTAATTCAATTTTGTTGATTTAAAAAAAAAGGGCTCGCGGGTGGTGTGACACATGTTATTGGGTTTTGTGAGTTATGCTTGTTAATCCAACTTTTTATGGTTTTATGCTAAGCAAATAAGATGTAAAGAATAAAACAATTTTCTTAATCTGTATTGTTGAAAAAGAGTCAGGGAAGTTACTAATCTCCTTTTTAGTACCACAGAAGAGACCTCAATATTCTAGCATGTGCAGTGTTGGTATATCATATGTAACAAGTCACTTTTTGGACCAATATATTTCATATATGGATAAAGTCAGTAAACAATGAGTTCAATTTGTTTAGTGTATAATGAAAGTGATAATTAAATACTGTTTTTGTGTTTCACACATATGTTCTATTGTGAAATACAATCACTGAGCCATACCAACCTTCCTTCAGACTGTTTCGACCACTTTTATGTTTTGTGTCTTGAGAAGTGATCAGAATAGATTGCTTCATATTGAGATGACATGCAGCACTTATCTCCTCATTACAAGTTGTTTGTAAAACCTGGTGTGGCCATAAATGGGATATAAACCTTTTGTCAAGCCTAAACCTTTATGTTTAATACATTTAAGTCACTCCTGGGGTAGGTCCTAAATAGCCCAAAGGGCAGGGTGCATTGTATTGGACTTTTAAGTTTTACATGTCCTGCTAGTGAAAAACTCTCAAATTAGTTTTTCACTGTTGCAAGGTTTGCCTCTCCTATAGGATAACATTGGGTTACCTTATTACATTTAATAAGTGATACCTTTTTTGTGGGAGCAGGAGGAATGTCATTTTTGGTGTCTGAAGAATTGCAATTTAAAACCCTATTTTATAGTAAATTCCAATTGAAAGTAATTGGGTTGTTGGTTGACTGGGTGTGAGCCCTGGTCAAGCAGCAACCACAATCCTTCTCAGGGTAAGACAGAAGCGAAACCCAAATTAACGTGCTCAACTTCCTTGTAGTTTGCACAGAGCAATCAGTCTTAACTTAGCAGCAATGTGTAAAGTGTTTGTGCAACACTTCAATCTGTAAAGCAGTGAAAACACCACTAAGAAAGGATCCCACACCAGATTAGAAACATAGAGCGTAATTTAATAAATAAAACAAGACGAAAATGACAAAAATCCAATTAGTAGAATGATAGATATTGAATCTTCATGTTTTTAGAGAAAATAGCACCAAAAGGCCAACTGGGGATATCTGGTCATGTCGGTCACATGTTCAAGCCGACCGTGATGGAGCCCAGGCCGGCTACAGGGACCCAGTGAGGCCTGCTGACAAAGTACCTCCAATCCTGGTTTGTGAAGCGTTGCATGGATCCGCGTCGAAGATGTGCTGTGCAGCAGAAGTGATACGTTGGTTCTAAGCTGCAATTAGGCTGCGGTGCGAGGGCCTGCATCGTTGTCAAGGACCCCTTTGATGGGCTGGCGATGTGAAGTCCAGTGTCAAGAATGTGGCGCGCAGTTGGAGCAATGCACCAGTTCCAAAGAGCTATGAGGCAGCGAGTCGAGTCTGCCGTCAACAAGAGATGCGAGGGCCTTCGCCGAGTAAGCGTTGTGCAGTGGCGGTTTCTAATGTGTCGTGGGTTGTGGCGGTACTGCAAGTCTTTGCAACTGGTCCAATCCACACAGCAGCAGAGATACGTCAGTTCTGCTCGGGGTTGTGCAGCAGAGGAGATGCATTGGTTCTGCTGGGTCCACAGAGGCTAGTAAAGCACCTTAAGAACATTGCCAAGGGTCCAGGACTGGGGTGATATCACTTGACAGGGTAGACTCACAGATGGCAGACTAGCCTCCTGTTCTGAGTTACAGGGACATAACAAGCTCCAGAGACCTGTGTCGTTATCCAACAACCACCACGCATTTAATCACCGTATCCTCGGTCTCCCCTGATGTGTATGTTTATTTGTATGGGGCGTGGTCAGAAAGGGCCCAGGGGAGAATGAATGCTGCAGCCACTGTTTGGCATTCCACTCCCTGGACAAGTAATCAATTCAGGAGTGTGTGGCATGCACTGAGGAGTAATACATGACTTGTTGATTGGTCCTGGGGTGTATGCGCAGGTATCAGTAAGCCCCGTTATCAATATCCACTGATGGAAGTGGCATGTATTATAGGATGTGGGCTACCCAGTGGTGTCATGAAGTGGGTCTACTACAGCATTAAATCCCCACCTATTATTGGCATTCCAGCAGTGGTGTTGAGCATGAGCTGAGTCAGGGCAGACAGTGTAAGCTTATGCAACGTAGGGGGCAAATACACACTTACGAGGGACCACGGGTTCCCTGCCAGGTGTTCTGTAACCATAATATATTGCCCCTGGTCATCAGTAATAACTTGCTGCACTGACAGTGGAAATGTCCTATGCAACAGAATTGCCACTCCCCCTAAACCCTATAGTGAATCCTGAGTGGTAGACCTAGGTGTATCTGTCGACCCAAGAATCCACAAGTTGTGTCCCATAAGTGAGTCTCCTGCAAGAGGAAGCCATCTGGGGCGTGACACCTTACATATGACATAGCCACCCCACGTTTGATTTTATTGTCCAAGCCATTCACATTCCAGGACATTATGCGATGTGGAACTCCCCCTTACATGCCTCTGGTGGGCTCTCGGCCATCTCGGACAGCATGTATTTAGTGACCTCTAATTTCTGCTGTCAGGTGAACAAAGGAACAACAACTAAAAGCATTCAAACCAAAACCAACCCATATCCCCTATCCCCCAATGTCCCCATACATTGACTCTTGAAGCATCTGTCACCCCAATACAAGTAAATCAACCTGTTAACTAGAGAAAGAAAAGAGAACGAAAAGAAAAATGAGGCAGAAAACTGTTGCCTCCGAGGGGACAGCTCCGTCCGTGAAGCCCAGTCAGGCCACAACGCGAGAACCCCGACGACCCAAGAAAATTGGTAAGCACCTCAGTTTAATACAAAAGCACTCCCCAACAATGTACACTGAAGCGGCCCGAGCCCCACCAACACCCATGCACACCAATCTCCTACTTCTCAAGGGGCCCCAGTGCGCCCCCTTAAAGCTGTACTTGAAGTGTCCCAAGTGTCATTACCGGGATCGAGTTACGATTCTCCAACTCAGCCATGGTTCCCAAACCCCCTGTCCTCCTGTTGGTGATCCGCCTTTCTATACTTTCTGGGGTGCGATATGTGCCGCATGCATCGTTGCTGCTCCTTTGGGGCCGACCCAAGTCCCACTTCAGGGCTTCTGGTGCAACCATTCTGCTCCTCCAACCACACCCAGGCCTGTTCTGGTGTTTCGAAGAAGTGTGCCTTATCATTGAACAAGACCTTCAACTTAGCTTGAAATAACAACATGTAGCGCAGGCCCATAACTCTCAATTTCACCTTCACCTGATCAAAGGATTGTCTTTGTCGCTGTATCAGTTGGGTATAGTCAAGGAAGATCAGAATTGTTGTAGATTCATGTTTAAGCTCTCCCATCAATTGCGCTGTGTGCAATACAGTGTTGAGGTCTCTGTATTTGAGAAAATAGGCTATCATTGTGTGTGGCTGTGCCCCGGGCGGTGGCTGCAGTCCTAGGGCCCTATGCGCCCTCTCAATCAGAAAACAAGTAGAGAACCACACGTCTGGGAGATGCAGCTGTAGCCATTGCTCCTGGAATTGAGTTGGGTCGTCCACCTCTGTTCCCTCTTGGAACCCCACAAATCTCAAGTTATTGTGGCAGGACCACCCCTCTGCATCCTCCACTCACACACACAATTCCGAATTAGTCTTTCTGAGTTTGTGGAGATCAGTGCGCATGACCGCCAGTTTATCCTCCAGAGTAGAGATGCGCCCTTCCACTTCAGTGACTTGGTCTACCACTTAGCATAGATCCTGGTGTTTGTTATCACTTGTAGGATATCAGTAGAGTTCCTTGTGCCCAGCTCCTCCTCTGGGCCAATGCTGGCCCCCCTGCTCCCGTATCGAGTCTCCGGCCCCCGTAGGGCTTTGGTAAATTTGTCCAGCTTGTTTGAATGGGGCCATGGTCATATCCTTCATCATTCCAGGTGTAAGGTGATGGGGAGAGATTCCAGCAAAGGAGATTAGAATGCCCCCCCCCCCAATGTGGTCCAGGCCTGCTAAGCCCGTCACCAGGTGTCCCTTGCAGCCCTCAATATGTCCCCAAGTGTCTAGTCGAGCCTTTCGTGTGCCCAGGATGTCGAAGCCTGGGGGCAACGACTGCCGTTCTCCTCGCCCCTTCAGAAACTCCAGTTGGGATCTTGGCAAACAGGAGGAAGTATCGTCCTGCCCTCCAACCGCGACTCCGTTAAGCGTCAAGAAGGATGGAAGGCCCCCACCTGTTAGGCCCACCAGCTCTGAATCCGGGTGGCACATGCAACCCAACCAGCTCCTCCAGGCCAGGCCCCACTCGGGTCCGGGAGAATCCAAAGGTGCCTCTCCCCACGTAGAATCCTGGGGGCCACACTGGCATGTCCCTGCTCCACCGGGCCCTCCTCGCGGCCCGTAGAGCCACAGGTAGACCGCAGCAGGCCTGCCCAAAAGTAGGGGAAAAAGAGGGCACTCAGCATCGCTAGGCACATGCTCCAGCCCCCAACCAACAAGCTCCAGCAGACAGTGCAACCCCGGGTGTGCTGACGCTGGAGCCCCGCATCCCTGGGTCTTCGATCTGCTAGGGATATAGATAGATAGATAGATAGATAGATAGATAGATAGATATGTGTTACTTAGGAGGCAACTTATGGATTTATTCTGTCAACCATGTTAACTTGATCATCACAGAGCCTATGTTTTGGTACAACTGAAATAGTACGAGTCATCTATAACCCATATTTCATACATAACTAGTGTTCATATCAACACCATTTATATTTCTATTTATCTTTGCTTAAACAATGTGATATCCACATTGTCCTATACTTGTTACTTGACAAGTTTATTCAGACTTATGCATTTCCATATTTATTCTTATTATTATTTATGCATGCAGTACATGTAAATTATTTATATGAGCTAGTCACGCTCTAACACAGAAATATTTGGCATGCACACTTATTACCATGTACAAAATGATGGAAAACTGCAGTCTGTTGTTCATAAGTATAATACGGTAGAAAACTGTAATCTGTTGTTTACAACCTAACAACCAATACATAATCTGTTTTCAGTGGTTTTCGTTTGCACAGCATCACGTGGGCATTAGGCAAAAATACAAAAAAAGACGCTATGAAACAGATAGTATATGTGAACAAGGCCAGGCTTGGCCGAAACACGTCATACTTTATGGACATGTTGCAATTATAATAAACTGCACAAATGAATTTGGAGTCTGTGCTCGATCTTCATTCATTGATTTCGGGAGTTCGAACGATAAGGAGTACGAAGGGCAGCTGCCTTCGTTGCACAGACCCCCTCCCGTTTAGAGGTCGAGCGGCTAAACTGCTGAACTGTTTGCTTTTGCTCTAAAGAAGAGAACGCCGCAGTTACCCCCTGCATTTCAGTACTAGCTGTAATGAGTCAGCGGTCTAGCTGACTGTGCTGGCCCACGCCGGATATGTAGCACCCACGCGCTCATGCCGGAAGGCGGAGCGCGCTAATTAATGGGGGGGCGTGACCGCACCCAACAGTGTACATGTGTGACGGTGTCCTTATTGTGCGCAGCGACAGCGCAATAGCGCAATAGCGAGGCATACCGGGCCCTGAGACGGCACTCTCAGGCCCCTTACACTGGCGACGAGGAGCGGAGCCGAATCCACGCTCCGGTTCCCCCACAGCGGAGAGAAAAGCAGCAGAGACAGCCCTGATGGCGTCCGACCAGCTGCGGCAGTACGGCGAGTGGCCCACCACCAAGCCCACCACCCGCGAGGAGGCAGAAGGGATTTTCTTCGCACCCCGCACCCAGGCACAGACGGCGGCTGCAACCGACGCGCCGCCAGGCCCCAGACTCGGCCGTGCGCATCACCGGTGAGTCGGCAGGGCACGTGGTTGGCAAACCAGGCCTCCACAGCGCAAGACACGTGCCGGACCGCCCTCGCAATCATCCGGTGCGACACCCGTGCGGGCGAGGAGGAGGAGCCAGGCCTACAGCATAGGCACAGTCATCCACCTACAGCGTACCTGCGCAGCCCTGCAGAACAACACCACTGCCGGCTGAGACGCTCATATTAAACCCTGCATACCCAACACCACGTGGTACAGGGACACCACCATAAGACAGAATGGGGGATAATGCAGAGGAGAACCAGGCCCCAGTTCGTGTGATGGCACAACACCCTCCCACAGGCGTCCTGCCCCCGTTCAGCAAGGCGGCTGATCCCACCACATCATCCCCCAGGTGGAAGACCTGGCTTGGCCGTCTTGAAAACTATTTTATCGCCACCAGAGAGACAGATGGGGCTGTCAAGAGATCACTCCTGCTCCACTACGCTGGGGAAGAGGTATACTTACTTTTCAAGCACCTCCCAAACGTCGGAGCCCCGAATGATTATGAAGCAGCCGTGGCAGCGCTCAACGCGCACTTCGACCCCCAACGGAACCCAGACTTTGAGCGATTCAAATTGCGACAAGCCAGGCAAAGGGAAGGGGAGTCCATTGATACATTCCATGCGAGGCTGAGGGAGCTAGCCAGCACACACCTGGTGGATGAAAGAGCGGCAGAAGAGATCAGAGCGCAGCTCATCCAGGGAATACGCAAGGTGCAGCGCGGACTCATACTACGACAGCCAAACATACCCATGAACGACATATTAGTCATGGCAAGGTCGCACGACCTGTCAGCAGCTCGGGCTGACGACATGGACCTAGCACTGACACGCACGACCGAGAAGAACACCACCGTCAAAGTGGAGCGCGCCGATGCGGTCAGGACACGCTATAGAGGCAGCAAACCAAGGGACCGCCTACCTAAACCTCCGAGAGGCCAGTGCGGATACTGCAGGCATGAGGAACACCCGCCCCAATCATGCCCAGCCCAAGGGAAAACGTGCACCAATTGTGGCATCCCGAATCCTTTCGCGTCCGTGTGCAGGAGAAAGGCACAGCGGAAGGACGGAAGACGACCAAAGCCTGTGCGCAAGCTGGTGCGACAGCTATCAAGCGTTTCCCTTGCATCTTCTCAAGGAGGGAGAAAGAATGAGCGGAGCCCCTACCCAGCTGACGACACCTCCTCAGAGGACGATGAAGGAGAGACATATCTAGCCTCTTTCGCGCAAGCACTCAAAAAGCGAAGACGGCCCCAGCCCACGTGCACAGTGCACATTGCCGGATCCGAAGTAAGTGCCGTGATTGACACCGGTGTGTCAGTTAACGTCATGGGGATCCAGCAGTATAATCGATTGAAACCCAAACCAGAACTCAGGCCCTCCAAGACGAAGATCTTTGCGTACGGGAGTGACTCCCCCCTGCCACTCCGAGGCAAGATGACCGTGCCCATACGGTCCAAAGACAGCGAGATCACCACGGACATCCACGTCATAAACCAAGAGGCCGACCCCCTATTAAGCAGCCACGCTGCGGAAGACCTCGGACTAGTAACATTCGCGAGGAGTGTGCAAGCTGACCAAACGAAGGAACTACTTAGCCAATTCGCAGACCTGTTCAAAGGATTAGGACGGATCAAAAAGGCTCCGATCAAGCTGCATATCGACCCATCTATCACTCCGACAGCACTGAGACACAGGAGGATTCCTTTTCACCTCAGATCCCTTGTAGAACAGTAGTTACAAAATCTGGAGGACCAGGGGGTCATCGAGAAGGTGTCTGGACCCACGTCATGGGTATCCCCCATGGTGATCGCAGAAAAACCCCGACAACCGGGGAAGATTAGACTATGCATAGACATGCGCCTCCCCAACAAAGCCATCCGGCGCGAACGCCACATCACGCCGACGATGGACGATATAGTGGCCGACCTCAACGGCTCCAGGTGGTTTTCTAAGTTGGATCTGAATGCCGGTTACCACCAGCTAGCACTATCAAAGGAGAGCCGCTACATTACTACGTTCAGTACCCACCTGGGACTCCGAAGGTATAAACGCCTCAACTTCAGGATATCGTCAGCAGCCGAAGTATTCCAGGACACGGTGAAGGAAATCCTGATCTGTTTGCCGGGAGTACTGAACGTGAGTGACGACATTCTCATCCACTCAAGAACCGCGGATGAGCATTACAAACACCTAAGAGCTACGCTGAAGAGGCTCCAGGACCATGGCGTCACCCTCCACAGGGAGAAGTGCCTGTTCTTCCAGAAGCAAATAGAGTTCTTCAGGTACACCTTTAACCAAGAAGGGATCCAAGTAGACCCACGGAAGTCCCAGGCGATCAAAAACGCCCCAGCTCCACTGACTGTAGCAGAGGTACGAAGCTTCCTGGGGATGGCCACGTACTGTGGCTGATTCATCCCCGATCTGGCCACCATCGCGGAGCCACTCCGGAACCTCACACGCACAGATGCCATGTGGCAATGGGGGACATCGGAGGAGATGACGTTCCAAGCAGTCAAGAACGGCCTCCTTGACCACACTACGCTGGTGTATTTCGACCCCGCCAAACAGACCGAGATACTAGTGGATGCCAGCCCCTTAGGCCTCGGGGCTGTCCTCACTCAAGAACAGGAACCAGGGAGATGGGCAGCCCTAGCCTATGCCAGCAAATCGCTCTCATCCACTGAAAGGCGCTATGCGCAAATCGAGAGGGAGGCCCTAGCCGTCCGGTGGGCATGCCGCCATTTTCACTTATACATCTGCGGCCAACCGTTTAGGGTCATCACGGACCACCAACCGTTGGTGCCGCTGTTTAAAGGATCAGCACCACATCTGCCCCCGCAGGATTGAGCGGTGGGCCATCAGGCCCCAACAGTACGTGATGGAAGTGGCCTATCGGCCTGGCGCCAAGAACCCCGCTGACTTCCTCTCGAGGCACCCAGCCCCGCAAGATGGCGGTGGAGAAGAATCAGACGCGGAGGCAATAGAAGCGCATTTGAATATGATCTCCACCATTACGTGCCCAAAAGCACTCATGCTGGAGGATGTGGCCGCGGCAGCAGAAGAGGACCCGGTGATCACCAAAGTCCGTGCGGCTGTCCAAGGAGGACACTGGCACCGTTTCCTGCAGTCTGCCAACTCCTGGGCGGGCCCCGAAAAGGAGAGCCTCATGCAAATGTGGAAGATCCGAAACGAGCTGAGTGTAACTCAAGGGGGAATCTTACTGAGAGGTTCTCGAATCGTCATCCCGGCAGCCCTACAGCACCAGGCAACACAATTAGCTCACGGGGGACATCAAGGAGTGGAAAAGATGAAGGCCCGCATGAGAGAAAAGGTTTGGTTCCCCGGGCTAGAAGCCCGAGTAGAAGAGGTCATCAGAAGATGCCCAGCCTGCCAGGTGACGAGCAATCAGAGAGACCCGCACCTGTCCAGACAGAAGAACACGGGAAGGTCCCATGGGAGAAGGTGAGCATCGATTTTGGGAGCTTCCCAGATGGCTGGACGACCCTGGCCCTGATCGACAGCTACTCAAAATATCCTCTTGTAGAGGTCGTCAGCTCTACCGCTTTCTCCCGAGTGACCCCAGTGCTTGAAAAGATCTTCGCAATGTTTGGGTGTCCGGATGAAATCAAGAGTGACAACGGGCCCCCGTTCCAGGGCAATGAGTTCCGTGAATTCCTACAACATCATGGGATACGGCACCGTCGCATCACCCCACAATGGCCTCAAGCCAACGGAGAGGTCGAAAGGGTTATGAGGACTCTCAACAAGACCCTCCGTATCGCTGTAGCCGAGAACGTGGACCCCGAAAGACACCTGCAGATGTTCCTCCGAGAATACCGAACCACTCCCCACAGTACCACACGCCAAGCGCCGTGGGCTCTCATCTTCAACAGAGCTCGCCGTGATACCCTCCCCACCTGCCCGGGGTGGGTGCCAAGCCCCTACGATGAAGAGGACGCCATCAGGAGGAGAGAAAGACAAAACCTGGCTGCCAGTCGCACAAGGAGAACAGCGTCCCGGAAGTTACAGAGAGGAGACACAGTCATAATGAAGGACAGGAGACCTGGGGGAAAGTTCCGGACCCGTTACGAGCCCGGTTACTGGTCAGTTGTCAGCATCAAAGGGACCATGATAACGGTCGAGAAGAGAGAAGAAAACAGTAACACAAAACATCTCCTGGTTTAAAAGAGTACCTGAACCTTCCGCCGGTGCAGGAACCGACGAGGCCCCGGATGTGTGGGAGAACAGCAGGACAGAACAGGAAGAACCCTGGGAGGGACAGTCGGCCCGACCGCCGCCTGGCGTGCCCAGTGAGGAGGAGGCAGGAGGCGGCCCAGAGGCACCGTCAATGGCCAGAATGCCTGAGCCCTTTTCCAGCACCTGAGGCTGTAACCCCAGGTATAAACTGAGGGTAAACCCCCGGCCGAGCACACGCCTGAGAGACTTTGCATGCCAAGTAAGTGACCAGCGGAGTCGTTGGGGAAAAATGAAGGACTGAGTTGAGATGGGATGTAATGAGTCAGCGGTCTAGCTGACTGTGCCGGCCCACGCCGGATATGTAGCACCCACGCGCTCACGCCGGAAGGCAGAGCGCGCTAATAAATGGGGGGGCGTGACCGCACGGGGTCAGTCCGCGCCCAACAGTGTACATGTGTGACGGTGTCCTTATTGTGCGCAGCGACAGTGCAATAGCGAGGCATACCGGGCCCTGAGACGGCACCCTCAGGCCCCTTACACTAGCAACAAACGCCGCTTTGAAACACAGGTCGGAGGACGCGCGTGACAGAGCGGGAACATTGTGGTAAGCCTGGGATATTTGCAGATTGGGAGGTGTGCTATTACTGTGGTACTACAAGAAACGAATGGTTGATAATGTCAACAGCCAACATGTCCGCTGAAATATTGAGGGAGAGAGAAGCGGCAGCTGATGAACTTTTTGACAATTTACTAGTAACTGGCAATGAGAGTCGGACATCTACAACAACAGCTAGTACAGTAAAAGCTGATATAAGGGCTTGTTTGAGATCACGCCAAAAACACATGAAAAATGAGCAAGCCAAGTGGTGGAAGACAATACCCCTACAGAAATATTGGGAAGTGGTCCGGATACCTAGAGGGCTATGTATTCTACTGGCTCCCAGCTTTGAAAATCCCAACCCTTCCATGCTTAAGGAATGGGCTGAAAGCAACTTAGAACCTTCGGCAAGATTGCTACAAATACTTGTCAAATGTGCGGAAATTGATCTAGAATTATTATTAAAGGAAATTGACAAAATCAATGAGGAATTAGAACAGTCGGATCAGAAGGAATTCATAGCCAAATATAAGGAAGAGATGGTGGCACGATTGGAAAAAAAGGAAGAGACCATCAAAATTAGAAAAGCACACAAGTTCCATACTGATAAAACAGACAATGAAACTGGACAGATATTCACATTTTCCCAAAAATTTGATTCGATTAAAAAGCAACACCAGGCGGAAAATAATATAGCCAAACAAGACGATAAAATCAATGCCCAAGCAACAAACACGGCGTCAACAACTGATTTAAGTTCAGCATCGGAGAGTGAGACCGATTCAGAAGATGGCAGAACCGAAACAGGAGCCATGGCAGGACAAATTATACTATCTCTCGCAGAGAAATTGGATTTTTTACGCCGAGATCGGCGTCAAACTCTGTGTCCACGAGGTCCAAACTTCAAAATAAGCAAAGACGGAATCAAAGACGGAGACAGAGGAGAAAACTCAGCAGAGGTAAACTCCAAAAAAACAGCAAGGAGTGAAATGGAGACGAAAATAGCAACCTCTACCAACACTGTGATTAAGTTATCCAATATTGAATTTAATGAAACCGAAATCCAGTTGTTATCATTAGGACTGACTTTCTGCCCGGAAAGCTCTTTCAATTACAATCAGACATGTATAGATGTTTTAATATTCATGCGCAAATTAAAGCTCATGAAATATCATAAGCAGAGAGAGCATCAATGGTCACAAAAGAAGGAATACAGGAGAAAACAGATTTGATCAATTTACAAATATCTGGTTATTCAAGATCTGCAGGGCCTTCAGAATGAAGGGATGCATCAAAACAACATAATATCAACCCAACAAATAATCTTTCAGCAAGCCCTCAATGTATCTGATGCAGCTGCGACTCACTTCAAACCTAAATCAACATTTGTGCCTAATATGTCAAGAGATGCCTTCCATATCTTCAATGACATAATAACAGAGGAAATTAAAAAATTGAACCATCGATCTAAAAAAACACAAAGGAGATGGAATGATCAGGAGAAAAGATATTACAAGCTTTAAAAAAACAATGAAGTCATTATCAGAAATGCTGACAAGAGCTGTAACATTGTCCTGTGGCCAAGAACAGAATCACAGCATCACGTGGGCATTAGGCACAAATACAAACAAGCATTGGCATAGCCAATAGGTCTCGCCTTTGGGACCTTATAAGTTTTTAGTTATGCTTTACATTATCGTGGGTGGAAGCTTTAACATATGTATTAGGCATATTATAGAACTGCATTGAGAAGTACTTATTTAAATTGTTTTTTTGTACAGCTAAACTGCAGGGTACATATCAACAATACTAATAATAGGGTACCAAATTAAACTGGCAGAGAATTTAACAGAAGGATTGGGATGGTATAAACACATGGCAACAGCAGCTGGTATAACATGGTTAAGAAGTAAGTTCTTCTGTATACATATATTAGAAATATGTGAATACATTCGTATATGAGCGGAATGTTTTTTCAAATTAAATTGCATACTAAAAACATATTTCTTCACTAATAAAGCAAATTTATGCACTTTAAGCAACAACTAAACTCAAGTCTTGGTAACCCGCTCACATCAGGGTTATTTTTGGTTCCACCTCACAGGCTTAGATTCTTCGCGAACCCAATTTATGTTCCCTGAAGTCAGTGTGCGTATATATAAGGGTCGCGGTGCCTGCCACGGATTAAATACGGTAGAGTGTATTCAAAAAGTCGCAAAACGCATTTTGTTACCTTTTTGCACACTTTGCTGCAGAGCGAAAAGCTAACCTTTGGCCTGTTTCTGCTACTGTTTAAATACCACCACAAACAACAACTTTTTAAAAGAAGCCTAGGTCAGAATTTCGGTCTTTTTTTAAGTCCACGAACAGGAAACACGTGTACTGAAGAAATCTCTGTGCACGCAGCAGCCACAGGTACAAATAAAAGCAGGGCTGACTCTGACTTTCATCCTTCCCACTGTTCAAAAAGCATTAGCGCATTACCATTACGTTAGGTAATAATAACAGCACGTAATGTTATAGTACAAAAACTAACAGCTTGTAAAAAGTGGTATGTAAATAGAACATTTTATTATTAAGAGTGATTCCCAAACAGAGGCTGCGGGCCACGCCTCTGCTTGGCGCCAACTTTACCTTAGCATAGGCGTACACAAGAACACTTAGCAACATTTATTTAATCTTGCACCTATAAATAAACCTCACTTGCAGAAAACAGGGTTCCATTCCAAACTATTGCAATAAAATAACTATATAAAACAAGCATTTGCATTGCAATAGGTCTCGCATTTGCGAGAGTTTAGGCTTTTGGCATTGCAAATGACAATGCTTTTGATTTATCTGTTTTGATAATTAACACATAAATAAAAGGCATTGTCATTTACAATGCCAATAGCTCAAACTCTAGTAAATGATAGACCTATTTCATTTTAAAGAAGCGGCCGCCATTGTCCCGGACTGCTTGGAAAGTTAAAGCGTGCATGGCGCGTTGAATGTTGCAGGAAAGCATGTCGTGCCTGCAGTAGGAGAAACTCGTTAAAGAAAATAGTGCTTACAGAGTAAGTAAGATGTACCATGTAACAACCGGAAAAAAAAAACAGTCCTCATGGGAGGTTACAAATGAAGACAAGTCGGTACTAAGGAGGGACTAACAAGCTTATTAACGAACCAGAAGCCATCATTTACAAAGGACAATGACACAAGCCAATGACAAATATGGAAAGACAGTGGGCGGGGCTTCAAGAACATACTCGAATACAGCATGCCTCGCAGAGCAGCGCATGCGCTGCCCAGGCTCGACCTAAAAAGGAATCCCTATCCAGCTCCCAAGTCAAGCTCATTGTACATCTCCATTGAATATTCACGCAAGGTATAAATTAAGCATTATGAGGATCTAAGATAATAATTAGCGTAATGTCCGCATTTACCCATCTCAATAATAAGTAGGGCTTTCGGCCCCCTTTAAAAGTGAATCGCTTATTCAAGTGATCGCAGGCAAACATTCAAAGCAGTAATTAAGGGTAATGTATTCCTAATGCCTACTACGGGCTGTGCAAAAGACATACTGTTAATAAATACGAACACCCCCAAACTGAGACAACTATCAGATTTGCTCTTTTGCTTCCCATCTTTTCAGTGTGTCTCTTCCTAATGGTTTAATTTCTTGAAAATATGATTTTTTCATAGGTGAAAAGTTTGTACAAATTAAAAGACTAAACTCACTTGAACATCTGCCCCGTGTACCTCTGACAGATTTTCCGATTTCCACCAGGGATAAAAATACACAGTTGATTACAGTCGACTGTTTTCCTGAATATTTGACATGGATCTGACACTACTGGACCTTTGCTGAACGGCCAATGCTCTACAGCAAGAAACACAGGTGTCAATTATTGGATATGTATGTACCACACAAGAAGCTCTGAATTTAAATGTCCAGACGTTTTATCAACTCTATAACCGTTCTCTTGGAAGGTTGAGCGATTTGCGGGCAGTGCTACACCCTCAATACAGGTAAAAACCACAAGGGATGAGGAGACTTCTGAATTAGACATAAAACCCTGCATGTGTGCCTTTTATGTGCCCATGGAGCACAGGGATCTCAAGTATTTTATGTAATTAACATTTCTACACTCACCCTCATTCTATCTAGGAAGCAATGGCATTCTTTACCAAATGGAAGCGGCGTGGCGCTATTAGGCTGATCTGGCTTCAAAGAGAGAGTGCTGAAGAGGAAAACTGGAGCATATTTGGCATTAACAAGTTCTGGAACTAACAGGTTGACTGATTACACCCTTATTGCTCCGGACACTGCGAGCTTTACAAAAGAAACACACTAAGCAAGGTAATGCTAATAAAGCTGCATTAAGTTATACTCTACCTCGGCGATTATGCCTAACTATCCTGTCCGGCTGAGGTTTTACCAGAACATCAAGCAGGAATAAGATGTTCCCCAAATGCTGGAAAATCACATGTGCATCATACAACCCACTGCTGCTAGTGGACCTGTAAGAACATCTAAACATCATGCCAAACAGGACAGAAGGCACTAAATGTTACAGCCACTTATGCAACATCCACACCAAGCAGAGCTACAAATGATGAACCGTGCTGGTGAAATTTGCTTGAGGGCCATTTTGGTCTGCCACTTTGAAGAGCGACTATGGCATGAAGCAGCGCTCCTTATAACAGACCAAAACAAAATAGCTCTTGAAGCAAAAGAGAGCACCATTTTACTGTAATCTGGGTATACTGTACAGACCCACACCAGAGGCTTTGCTTCTAAATGTTAATGGTTGAGCCACAGGAGAAGCTGCCAGACCAAATGCAAACTTCATATACCCACTGCAGAAGCTGTGCTTACATGTTAACATATGTGCCACGGGTGAAGCGGACAAGCCTGCAGTAAATTGGACATACCCATAACAGAGTCGGTGCTTCAGTGTTAATTTGTTTATGTGCCACAGGAGAAGTGGCCAAGTGCAAGGCAAACTCACCATACCCACAACAAGGTCTGTGCATCCATATTAATGTGTGTGCCATGGAAGAATCTGCCAGATGCAAGCCAAACTCAACATACCCACAGCAAAGTCTGTGCATCCATTTTAATATGTGTGCCGTGTGAGGAGCTGTCATGAGCAAGGCAAACTCTACATACCCACAGCGAAGTCTGTGCATCCATGTTAATATGTGTGCAGTGTGAGGAGCAGTCAGGAGCAAGGCAAACTCTACAAACCCATAGGAAAATCTGTGCATCCATGTTAATATGTGTGCCGTGAGAGGAGCTGTCAGGTGCATCACAAACCCTATATACCCATAGCAAAGTCTGTGCATCCATTTTAATGTGTGTGCCACGAGAGGAGCTGGCAGGCCTGCAACAAACTCTACATACCTCACAGCAAAGTCTGTGCATCCATGTTAATATGTGTACCATAGGAAAATCTGCTAGGGGCAAGCAAACTCTACATACTTAGAGCAAAGTACGTGCGTCCATGTTGATATGTGTACCACAAGAGGAGCTGTCAGGTGCAAGCCAAACTCTACATACCTCACAGCAAAGTATGTGCATCCATTTTAATGTGTGTGCCACGAGAGGAGCTGTCAGGCACAAGCCAAACTCTACATACCTCACAGCAAAGTATGTGCGTCCATTTTAATTTGTGTGCCATGAGAGGAGCAGTCAGGCCTTCAACAAACTGGGCAGACATAACAGAGTCTGTGCTTTAAATTAGTACACCACAAGGAAGCTGCCAGACCTGTGAAAAAACAGGTATACTCACATCATTGGCTGTTTTCCACGTTAATGGCTATGTCACAGGAGAAGCTACCAAACAAAAGGCACGCTCTGTAAACACATAGCGAAGTCTGTGTTTCCATGTTAATGTGTCTGCCACAGGATAAGCTGCCAGGCCTGCAACAAACTGCACATTGCCACACTAAAGGCTGTGCTTCCACATGGCTGTGTGTCACAAGAGACTCTGCCAGGCCTCCAAGTGTGTTATCTTAAGTTTGTAAAAGCAAACCTTTACTTCAACAATATAACCTTTCAAAGTAATGCATCAGTCCTCCTGTCCTCAACGTGGCCTCGAGGCTTCGTTCACCAGCTGGGAGGACGGCATGTAAAACAAGGACGTATTGACGAATTACACTTGGACAGAAGTTAACACTCGTGTTCTTGCTTTGTTTTCCTTGTCCTTGACTGAACTTTATGCATATTTTTTTTTAAATATAAAAATGTAACCCAAGATTCTCAGCGGAAGAGGGAGTGAACAGAAGAAATTCCATAGGCACTTTAACTTTTTGTGCACAAGGCGAAACTGAAAATTCCGCTCTGAAATGTGCTTACCAAATGGCGCTGGTGTATGGGACGTGTGTGGAAGTAGGGGATAACATCCCGCATATGTCATAGGAACGCCTGTGTTCACTCGGGAAACAACTGTGGAAGCTTATAATTAAGGAAGTGATAGGGAAGAATGTTCTCACTTCTCCACTGATAGCTCAGGTCCGCAAATACTCAGAAGTGTAGGCCAATGACGGCACATTTTATGATGGATTACTGGAGGCGTGTTAAGCAAACCTATATGCTGTACTGCCTGTAAAAACACGTTAAGAGGCTGGGGAATGGGAGCTGTGCACGGTGCCCCCTCGCGTCGCATGCTGTCTGTGTTGAACGCCTAATAGCTGACCTCTCATGTTCTGAGGTGCTGCCCCCACTCTGGGCTCATCTGCCTTATTATTCGCTCCTGATGCACAAAATAAGTAAGTGGCTGAGGGAACGGCAGAGACTCCTGCATGTAATCACAATCCGCTGCCGCCCTGACCGCCATCCACCGTTCTAAAAACAGAAGGGACTGCTGTGGGAGAGATGGAGTGAGCGAGACCACGGGCAAAAAGTGATAGGCGCAAAAGCAAAAAGAGTTCTGCCAAAAGAACAGAAGAGCAATGCAAGCGTAACAAAACAGTCCTTGGCCGGTGCACCTGTGAGGAAAAACTGAAATGATGTATTGCGGTCTGAACCAGTTAAGTGACAGCAAATAAGAGCCACACTGGACTGAACCAGTCAGGAGTGGGAGGTGGGAGTAAAGTCCTTTATTGACCACAGCCGGACTTGCAGACAGCGCATGCGCGCTGTAGGCTCGACCAAAAAAGCAACGGAAGTGATGTGGGTAAGAGGGGAGTTATACTACCCTGGTGTAGGTGGATGGGTTTACACCACCACTTCCTATTTTTTCTCCTGGATGATGTGGAGTTCACCTTAAATGTAATGACTGGAACAAGGACATTGGATGTCAGGATAACTGTCATTGTAATTGCATTTATATAGCGCTTACTACCTTTGAGGAGGCATTGAAATGCACACTATTGCGGAACCCAAAAAGTATTAGGGTTGGATTAGTATAGGGAAATATTAAATGAATTTGTGCTAAGTGGTGAACAAGCTCTGACAAGTAAGCACTGCATAAACTAAATATTTAATTAACCCATAAGAGCTACCCTATCATGGTCAGCTAAATAAGATCAGTCAGAGTACTGTGAAATCTAGATCAAGCAAACGCAAGTCTATAAATAAGAAATAGAGCTAAAGTTCAGTAACAAAAGCCCCCGCCCCCTCCACGGTGATGCACTAACATTGGGGCACTCTGTAACCAACTTTGTACATGCCTAAAAAAGACAAAAAACACATTTGTCGTGCCCAGACCACACACCGGTAAGCCACTTTCATTTCAGTGTGAACAGCATAACGCTGTACCCCGATATGTAAATATGAAGTACTTTTGAGTGAAAAACAAAGATACCGAGTACTTCTTACACTATGTATAACTGGACGCTGAATGATCAGAAGTGAAATCTAACACACACAATAGAGAACATTTCGTGAGGTCCATTAACACGGGATGATTTCAAGAAGGTTTTACAGTCCAAAAGCAGGAACAGAGCAATTATATGCGGGACACTACTTTTCCATTCCTGAACTTAGTGTAACATTTCAATGCATTCGGATAGTTGTAGTCTTGGTTCATTTTAATAGAACCAGTTGAACCAACACACCTGATAATGATATGTAAAAGCAAAAGTTCATTAGTGATGCCTCGGTGACATGAAAACATCTGGTCACAACAACTAAAACGTCACAACTCACCGTGTGTTCAGTCTGAAACTTGGCGGCACCGGAAGCAGAAACGACGCTGGCTTTTTGTCTCTCCCCAAACTATCCAAAATATACCCACCCGTTGTGAGGGATCTAGGGTATGCCACAGCAACTCTAAATCAGAAACTCTTACCTGCAGAGTCCAGGGCGCTCATTCTACCATAAGAAAGAAATCACCATGAGCCAATGCTGCATGGGGGACAATTCGTCGAAAGACGCGTTGTAGTCTCCGACTTCCAAGCAGTGCAAGGCGGGACAACAGGATTTGCTACGGCCAGTCAGAGATCGGGAGAGGGAGTCATTCTCTGAGTCCGATTGGATGCGTTGCAGGGGTTATGCTGATTGGAGCGCTTCTTCTGTCGGGAAGTGAATTTACTCCCGCCCCCATACTGTACGGTCGAACCTGCCTCAGCCCTCAGCTGTTTCAATTAAATCTAGGCGCCAAGCAAGCATCCCGTTTTGAACGTAGGACGTGGAAGGTTTTGGGATGAAACCCAATTGTCTTCTTTTTAGTAAGGAATGATCTTTGCTCTTTTAGATCTTTGGAATACGTCAGCGTAGTAAGCTGTATATAAATACAATTTCCATGCATCCTGGACGACACTGGAAAACAAGCGCTCGCCATTCCCGCTGTTTATTTTTGCATCGCGCTTTCACATTAAGTGAAAGCGCGATGCAAAAGTAAACACGCGGCGCCCTGTCTACTTTTGGGACGGCCCATCCGGACTGGATCTCGAGGCTTGTTTATATAACAGCCTCATAAAGATAAGAAATTGCTTCACGACAGCCGTGAAGCAGGCGATCCAGTACGGATGGGCCGAACCAAAAGGCCAAAGGGAGGCAACCCAAAAAGCTCATTCCCAATGGCAGGCCACCGTTTAGCATAAACGGTGACGCCAGCCAATGGAAATGAGGGGCGGGGCTGAAAGCCCTCTTCTGAAAATCCTCATTAGCAATAAATCTCGCCGAGCGAGCAGCGCATGCGCTGCCACGCTAGGCGAGACCTAAAAAAGAGCGATTTTCATGCGCATCCGGAGGGTTGTTTATGCTCTCAACGTTGTACATTTAGCATGCCCTGAAAAGTGCACACAGAAAGAAAGGGAAAGGGAAAAACGTACGAACAAGCAAACACAAATGAGCAACATAAATAGTTGTGTATACAAACAGAGAGAGCGGACAGTGAGAGAGGGACAGGTATAGATAGATACGCAAGCATACACAGGGATAGACAGAGATAAAGCAAAACAAGGGCAATGAGAAAGGCTATACAAATAACTGAACAGAGACAGTAAAAGACGGACATATACACAGAAACAAAGAAACAGAGGCCCGTTGCATTATAGTCACGGGATTACCACTGTCTTTATAACGTAGCCAAAAAGACACTTGGGGGCACCCGCTGCGCAAGACAACAGTTCCATACACAAGGGTTCAATAGTACATATAACAACGCATTCAAACATATATACAAAAAATTCACTGTCAGCCAATGCAGTGCGACATGTTTTAATGCAAGGATTTTTAAGCTCACAACAACACAATTTTAAGTCACTCGAAACAGAGTACGTCAAAGTTCCCAAAAAATAACTTTACCGCTCTGTTACATATACTGTATGCCTCTGCTCTGTTAGCGGTAAGAAATAGAAAAAAAAAACGTGAACGCACGGCAGCGAAACTGAAAGACACTGCGCTAATTAAAAACAGATGGCGCCCTGAGCGCCGCTGCTCGCTCCCGCAAGGTGGATGCCGTGGGAGGAAACATTTTCTTAACAAAAGAAACTGAAAGACACCGCGCTAATTAAAAACAGATGGCGCCCTGCGCGCCGCTGCCCGCTACCGCAAGGTGGATGCCGTGGGAGGAAACATTTGCTTAAAAAGGTGGGACATGTACCCGCCTTTGGCCAATTGCGTGCTTTATTTTTGGAAAGACGCAAGCAAAGGCCAATACAATTAATGCAAAAAAAAAAAAGCCACACGCACGAGTTTCAGAAAAGTCCTGAGTGATTCCAAGAGGTCATCTCCTAGTGCAGCGCATGCGCGCTGCGCTAGGCTCGACCTAAAAAAGGCTCTTTGAAACATATAGTATAAGTGAACAAGGCCAGGCTTGGCTGAAACACGTCATAATTTATGGACATGTTGCAATTATAATAAAGTGCACGAATTAACTTGGAGTCTGTGCCTGGTCTTCATTCGTTGATTTCGGGAGTTCAAACGTGACAGACAGACAGACAGACACACGCACACACACACACACTCTCTCGCTCTCTCTCTCTCCCTGGTTGATATACGAGTGGTAACTAAACTAGATGTTATCATTGTTAGTAACTTTCTTCCTATTTTATTAACCTTCAAATTATTGTATATTTAAAAAAAAAAACATTATTAGTTTGGTCACTTCCTGTGATGCCATCAGAGTCAAAGGTCATGTGATACCACTTACTTTGATATCATTGGGTTAAAGGGTGTGTGATGTCACTTCTGCAACCCCTGGCATTTTGGTTAATTGATGTCTATGAGAAGCAAGAGACGAGTGAGACCATCAGCTGGCATATGAAGGCCTGCTGCTGAGTGAGGAGCTGCATGATAGACAATGGCACCCGGAAGCTAAGGACTGGTTAAGGGGGGATGAGGGGTTGTAGGATGTACACTTGACTGCGAAGGTCACACTAGTAAAAGTTCACAATACTTATAAAATATCCGACGGTGGTGCGAGGGGCAATAAAAGTGATTAGTGTCGCCAACTCCGAGCCCTAAGGACACATTAAAGTAAACAGCTGTAATAATAGTAATAAATCTTAAAGCGAAGAGAAACAGGCATTGGCAATGCAATAGGTTTCGCCTATGCGAGTTATTGGCTTTGGCAATGTGTTTCTGTACATCAGTGTGGCTACTGTTCAGTTTAGCTAAAAGTTAGTGGCGTTAAGTGGGGTGGGGTAGATTTGAGTGGGGTAGAATGGAATGGAGAAGATTGGGGTACAGTGGAGTGGGGTAGATTGGTGTAGAGAAGGGAGGATTGGAGTGGGGTGGAGTAGAGTAGATTGGAGTGGGGGAGTTTAGTAGATTAGTGTAGGAGATTGGAGTGGGGTAGATTGGGTGAATGATAGTATAGTGGAATGGAATGGGGTAGATTGGGGCAGTTTGGAGTGAAGTAGACTATAGTAGAGTGGAGTGGGGTAGACTAGAGTGGTATGGGGTAGATTGGGATGGGGTGGAGTGGAGTGGAGTAGATTGGGGCAGATTGGAGTGGTGTAGAATGGGGTGGGGCAGATTCAATTGCCGTAGATTGGGTGAAGTGGAGTAGATTGGGGGTGGAGTTGGGTAGATTGGAGTGAGGTGGATCGGATAGAGTGGAGTGGGATATATTGGGGTAGATAGGAGTGGTGTGGGTAGACTGGGGAAGAGTGGAGTGCAGTAGACTGGAGTGAAGTGAGGTAGATTGGTGTGAGGTGAAGTGGAGTGGGGTAGATAGGAGTGGAGAGGAGTAGCTTGGAGTAGAGTGGGATAGATTAGAGGGGAGTGGGGTAGATTGGAGTGGAGAGCGCAAAACTAAAGTGGAGTTGGATAGAGTAGTGTAGGGTAGATTGGGATGGGGTAAATTGGAGTGGGGTAGATTGGGTTAGGTTGGGGAAGATTGGAGTGAAGTAGATTGAGGTAGACTGGGGCGGGACAGATTGGATGGAATAGATTGGAGTAGGGTATTTTGGGGTGGAGTGAGGTAGGTTGGAGTGGGATGAATTCGGGTGGAGTAGGTTAGATTGGACTGAAATGGGTTAGATTTGGGTGGCATGTGGTAGAGTGGAATGAAGTGGAGTGGGGTAGAGTGGAATGGAGTGTGGTAGATTGGGGTAGAGTGGAGTGCAGTAGATTGGGTGGATTTGGGTGGATAGATTGGAGTGAAGTAGATTGGGGTAGAGTGGAGTGGAGTAGATTTGAGTGGGGTGGATTGGAGTTGCATAGATTGACGTGGATCTGGGATTGAAGTAGGGTGAGATAGATTGGGGTGGAGTGGGGTAGATTGGAGTGGAGTGGGGAGATGGAGTGGGGTACATTGAAGAGGGATGATTGGAGTGGGGTAGATTGGCGTGGAGTAGATTGGCGTGGAGTAGATTTGTGTGAAGTAGAGTGGCGTGGGGTAGAGTGGCGTGGGGTAGAGTGACCTGGGGTAGAATGACATGGGGTAGAGTGGGGAAGGTTAGATTGGGATGGAGTGGGGTGGAGTGGGTTAGATTGGAGTGGAGTGGGGTAGATCTGAGTGGAGTGTGGGAGATTTTAGTGGGGAAGAGTGGAGTGGGATATATTTGGTTAGAGTGGAGTGGCATATATTGGAGTGTGGTAGGTTGGAGTGGAGTGGGGTAGATTGAAGTGGGGAAGATTGTGGTAGATTGGGATGGGGTACATTGGAGTGCAATGGGTTAGATTAGAGTGTAGAGGGGTTAGATATATTGTAGTTGAGTTTAGAGTGGAGTGGTGTAAAATGGAAGTGGTGTGGAAGTGATGTGGGGTAAATTAGACTGAGGGTAGACTAGAGTGGAGTATAGTGGAGTTGGGTAGATTGGAGTGGAGTGGATTGGAGTGGGAGTGGAGTAGGGTCCACTGGAGCAGTCTGGGGTAGATTTGAGTGGAGTGGGGTAGATTGATGTGGAGTGTGGTAGATTGGAGTGGGGTAGAGTGGTGCGTGGACCAGTGGAGTGGGGTAGAGTGGAGTGGGGTAGATTGGGTTGGAGGGTTGTAGATTGGAGGGGTAGACAGGAGGGGGTAGACTGGAGGGAAGTGGAGTAGGTTGGGTGGAGAGGAGTTGATTGGGCTAGATTGTAGCGGAGTGGGGTAGATTGGGATACACTGGAGTGGAGTGGGATAGAGTGGAGTGGTGTGGAATGAAGGGGAGTGGAGTGGCATGTTGTGTCATGTCGTGAGTGGCATAGATTGGAGTGGCGTGGAGTGTCGTAGATTGTCTTAGAGTGGATAGGAGTAGAGTGGAGTGGCATGTCGTAGAGTAGAGTGGCGTAGAATGGAGTGGCGTGGCATAGAGTGGAAGGGTATAGAGTGGAATGGAGTGGCGTAGTGTGGAGTATGCATGGTGTGGTAACGCACTGCTATTACAGAGACAGATTTTAAATTGAAATGACCATTACATTTGCACCGAAATACAGTTTTACTGCACAGAAAAAATAATGAACAAACGTCATCACCTAGTGTATTGATATGCTTTGAATGTATTCAAATATTTGTTTCCACCACACTTCAGTATTACAAAAAAGTGCTTCATTTGTACTAATGGACATATTCTGAAACATCAGTATAGTTCATTTCTTTTTGTTGTTGTGTGCTAAATTCTCTAACTTTGAAGTCAGGGAAAGAATAGTAAACACCAAGCTCCTGGAGAGCTTGACATTTGACCTCTGTCTTTGAATGCACAGCAAATGTGACAAGATAAGAACAAGATTTAAAGGCCTGTTACAGAAAGCGAGTTTGTGGAAGAATACAGTAAACAAGTTTTGGGCAACGGGAGGGACGAATTCAAGCTGGACAGCCTAAAGCAAATACAACCAGCAAATAGAAAGTCCAAACCACAAAGCCAATGGTAAGCAATGGGCGGAATGCATTCCTAGGTCAGCTTTCTGAATGTTCACCAAGGTGTCTTTAGCAAACCAGACTGGTAGGCTGCGACCTAAAAAGCTCGGTTAGACAGACCTAAAAAGGCACTGCGAGTGATTAAGGGACACAGCAGAGTTTTTAGTAAAAGCTCGCCGTACTCTTCATTAGTTAAGCTAGTGTGTAGGTAAATCAATTAAAAGTGTAACCGCTACCCCCATTGCAGCAGAAGACACAAGTCCGGTCAAATGATTTATAGAATTCAGCCTCTCAACTTTAAAGGTCAAAAGGAGCACCAACCAAAGAGTGGGTACCCTTTAGTGTGCTTTTATAAAGATCGTAATTTGATGAACCTCTTGGCTGTGTCACTCCCATGGTGACTGTAGGAAAGTAGGATCTGCTTCTTATGGTTACCCCCACTTTTTGGTTGATATGATGCTGTTTTTGACTACTCTGACTGGGATCCTGCTAATCAGGACCCCAGTCTATCTGCTTTCTCCCTAAACTGTTGTGTTCAGTACCTAGGTACATCCCAGATTGGATACTGGGGTACCCTTGTCAGTCCCTAGTATATGGTACCCATGTACCTAGGGCATAGGTACCCCAGGGATCTCCAATGGGCTGAAGCATGCATTAAGCCACCCATGAGAGACCATTCAAAATGGAACTACAGGCCTGCCATTGCAGCCTGTGTAAGTTGGTGCATGCACCACTTACTAAAGATATAGGTTTACTATATCTAAGGGTCACTGCACTTAAAACCTATAAGTCACCCCTATAGCAGGCCTTTACAATCCTGTGGGCAGGGTGCTTGGTTCTAAGTGAGAGGGTGCCGCTGCATGAGCAAGACACCCCTGCAGCCTATGGAGTCCATTCTCCCGGGTTGTCAGAGAAGCAGCCATATACTATATAGAGGGGCATCGTAAACGGTGTAGGGGTATGATTCCTAGCACCGGGAGAGCCCTCCGTTAGGCTCTCAGTGTTACCGGTACCAGCCTTCTAGTCCCGGACAGCACAAAATGGTTGCTGCCGACCAGAGACACATTTCTGCCTTCCTGCTGCTGAGCCAGCTCGAGCAGGGGAAGGCAAAACAATAGGCATCCTGTCACAAGGAGGTGTGCCCACCTCCCAGACAGGATTTAGTGTATTAGTGCTGGGTGGGTGCGCTTGGCAGCACCTGAAAGTCTGCATGAGGGGCACATTTGGTGTCCCTGTGCATAGTCAAAGTTCAAACCAGTCCTGGGAGCCGTTGGCTCCTGCTCTGGTGCAAAACTGGACAAAGGACATGGGAGTAACCACCCTCCTGTCCAGACCCTCCCCTGGGAGGATCCCCTGAATCTTACCAACCCTTTCCTTAGGGTACTTAAGGGCTTACCTGGGTGTAGGTCCCTAGATTCATCGTGGACAAGATTCAGAACTGAAACCACTGCACTTCTACCGTCTGGGCACTCTGGACTTCGCTGGACTTCGTTTGGGCCTGACTTCGTCTCCCTTTCAGTCTGCTGCATCGTCTGTGCCTGTGCACCATACAGGATCCGTGCAGGACCTGTGGAGCATCCAAGACACTTGAAGATAATCTCCCTTGAAGTGAAGGAGTCACTTCCCTGCATTCGCAGGCACCTCAACACTGCTGACCGGTCTGCTGATCCCGAGCTCCTGCGGACTCCGAAGGGTTCAACAACACAGATGGTGGTTATCTACGTCTCTTGAGGCCCGAGCTGTCCTCCACTGAGTTTGAGGTCAGAATCCCTCGTGGGGGCTGCATTAACCAAACCCCTGTGCACTGCGTACTTTTGCAAGTGCATATGCTTGTTGGCAACTTTGCGACAAGTGCATTGGGCTCCAAGTAGCCCCAACCTCCGGCAACTTCTTCCACCAAGATCTTCAGCGACACCGCCTCGTGGGTACCGTGGCCTGCTCCTGTTAGTGAGCTGCTTGAGGTCCTCTTGCGACTTCTTTGCCTCCGGCCTGTGGGTCCATTTGAGGACATCTTTGTTTTCCTTGGGCTCCCCTGAGAGCTCGGGGCCTGCCCGGACTCCCCTGCTTGTTGTGAGTCTCCTGGACCTTGCTGGTCCCAGCCGTGCACCTTCTTGATTTCCTACATGGGTTGCATTTGCCAAGGCTCGTATCCGGGTTCTGGTCGTCCTCAGCGTCACCTGGTCCTCGCAGCTGCAGAGTCAAGGTCACCGTCATCCTTCCTGAAGCACCCGACATCGGAGGGCATTCGTCTTCCAAGTCTCCTGGTCACCCCTGAGTGACATAGACTCTGTCCCCTCTGCTTTCAGGTACTCCTCGACAAGAATCCACGTTTGGATTCCTCCGGACACTTTCTCCTCTTCCAGCAGCGGCACTTTCCTGAAGTCCTCCATTGGGTTCAACGGCAGTTTCCGACGCCACTTCACACCTATGCACCCGGCCTCCCCGGGATAGCTAACTTGGGTACCACGGTATCCATGGGTGGGGTGGCTCTCCAACCTTCTGTCTTCCACGGAGTTTCCTCAGCGTCCACTGGGAAGGGTCCCTAATCTTTAAAATTCCAACCGTGACTTGCACATAGACTTGTACGGAGCACATGGTTGTGTTCTCACACTGCACACGCTCTCTGTGGGGTCCCTATCTACTTACCTTGGGTGGTTCTGTGGGTCCCCAGCAATTCTACGTCCTCTTGACATTGTCCTGACTCGAGTCTTGGTTCTTATACCACTTTCTTAGTAAATGGTTTGGTCCCCCCTGGGGCCTACTGTGTATTAGTGCTATTTACTGTGATTTCTTTGCTAAGTTATTGTGTGCTTTGTGTCTATCTCCGTGTGGGAGATACTGTAACATACTAGAGAGTATTATATAATAAATACATATTTTTATACATACTTTGTGTGGTTCCTTTTCATTTAATCTATACTATAAGATTACATTCTGGTAAAACAAGCTGCTTTACACTCCTTCAAGACTAAGCCTGAAGGCTGCTCTCCACAGCTACCACTTGGACAGCTTTCTAAGGTTGTCTGAGACCTCTTAAATCACCATAACAGTTGTCTGGATGGGTGCAAGGTGCCCACTTACATTAGTGGACATCATATAGCAGGCCAGCCTCTCACATTGGTGTGCAGCTGTTGGGATTCAAGCCTGCATTGCTTTACCAGATAGATCTTTGAATTGATTAACTGAAAAACCACTAGTACTAGGCACATATAAATACAAGCTTAGAATAGTAAGTTCTACTGAACTTAGGGTTGGGTAAGTCAAGGGTCTAGCACACCCTTTCTCCAACCTCAGAGAGTTTAATTCCCACTAGGTTAGGTATGTGCAACACCACCCCTCACTTAGTATGTCTACTAAAGGAGATGCCAGTGGCTCTCTGCCTACTAGATACACTGAACTTTCGTTCCAAGAACTGAAAGCACTGTGTGCATCTAGAAAGCTGAAGAAAGGGAGAAGTGCCAACACTCAACGCCTTGTATAGGTGTTACTGTTGGATGACCTGAGGAAAGCCTCTGGGCCAGATGAACAGGACAGAGTGGGTGAGCCAGGGAATGAAGATAGGGCAGGAGGGGAACCCCTCTTTGACCAAGAATCAAACCCTGGCCAGGTGGAGCCTGATGGCTCCCACCTGGATAATTCAGACCTCCCAGAGGAGAACACAGAGGGACAAAAAGATGATCCTCTTTGATCCTCCTGGGATGGTGCAGAGTAGACCAAGGAGGTCTAAATCCTCCTCTGCAGAGTCCAATACTTCTAGATAGTCAGTAGGGACCTCCATTTCTAGTAAAGGAGGGAACTCTTTGGATAGAGAGTACCAAATGCTTGAACTTGAGAAAGCTAGGCTTAGGCTCAGGAAAGAGCAGTTGGCCCTTGACAAAGAGTCCCTAGAAGTCCAGAAGGCAAGGAAGAAATTGGGACTAGAGTCCCATGGTGGCAGCAACAGTGTCCCTAGAAGTAAGGAACATTCCTTTGGCAATAGGAACCTGAGCAAGATTGTCCTTCCCTACCATGTTGGCGATGACATCCATAAATGGATAACTGCTTTAGAGAGGGCCTGTAAAGTTCAGAGGGTCCCTCAAGAGCAGTGGGCAGCTATCTTGTGGCTCTCCTTTGCTGACAAAGGTAGAGATAAGCTCCTCACTGTTAGAGAAGAGGATGCTGCCAGTTACTCAGTTCTGAGGAGTGTTCTCATTGATGGGCTTGGCTTAACCACTGAACAGTTCAGTATTAAATTCAGAGACACCCAGAAGACACAGAATCAGGACTGGGTAGACTTTGTGGATAGTGCTATTAAGGCTCTGGAAGGTTGGTTGCTTGGCAGCAAAGTGCATGATTTTGATGGATTGTACAATTTGATTATGAGGGAGCAGATCCTTAATAATTGCCAAAATCATCTATTGCATCAGTACCTAGTGGACTCAGATCTGACTTCTCCCCAAGAATTGGGAAAGAAGGCAGATAAGTGGGTCAGAACCAGTGTGAAGCAGAAAAACCAGAACCATGGTGGTGACCAGAAGAAGCAAGATTCTTCAAAAGCTCAAGATAAGGGTGGAGACAAGGGTAAACACAAAGAGTCCTCATCAGGGCCCCAAAAACCTGCATCTGGGGTGGTGGGGCGGGGGGAGTCACAATCCAACAAGGGAAAAGGCAAAAAGAAACCTTGGTGTTACTTGTGTAAGGTAAAGACCCATTGGACAAAAGATGCTGAGTGTCAAAAGCCAAGGAAACTACTCCTACCAACACTGCCCCCTAGCACAAGTACAAGTGGTGGTACAGGGAGCAAGGGACTAGTGGGGTTAACCTTGGGATCTGAGGTTGTTTCAGGCTTAGTCAGAACTCCAGCTCAGGCTGTTTTAGTCTGTGATGGTGGCATGGATATTGCCACCTTACTTGTCAGTCCCAGTAACCTGGGCAAGTACAGACAACAACCTTTGATCAATGGAACAGAGGCAATGGCCTACAGGGACACAGGGGCCAGTGTCACCATGGTAACAGACAAACTTGTGTCTCCTGGACAGATCATACTTGGTGAAATGTACCAAGTGACCAATGCAAACAATGTCAGGACTGATTGGTAGTTGTTAATTGCAGCTGGGGAGGGGTAACTGGCCGTAAGAAGGTTGTGGTAAGTTCAGACCTACCAGTAGATTGCTTGTTGGGCAATGATTTGGAAACTTCAACATGGGCTGGGGTTAAATTTAGGATTCATGCAGCAATGTTGGGCATCTCTGCAGATGTGTTTGCTGTGACTAGGTCACAAGCCAAACTGACATTCACTGAACAGGCCTTGGAACCTTGAACAATGGACCAGGTGCCTCCCAAGAGAAGGAGCAGGAGGGGTAAGGCTATGTCTTCCCCCCAGACTCAGAGTGAGGATCAGTCTCTTGAGGGAGATGATATCAGTCCCTGTGAAGGAACTGTCCCAGATGCGCTTGAGCCTGATAAGGTTGAGTTCTTGGGGACAGGGGGCCTTTCCAGGGCAGACTTGAGTTTGGAGCAACAAAACTGCCCCTCTCTTGAACCCTTCAGACAGCAAGCTGCTGCTGAGGCTACTGGGAATGTCAGTGGGTCCCACAGGATCTACTGTGTTGAGCGACTTCTTTATTCAGAGGGTAGAGACCCCAAGTCTGGTGCTACCAGGAGGTTGGTTATACCTCTGAAGTTTAGGGGATTCCTACTCACCTTAGCACATGACATTCCCCTGGCAGGACACCTAGGCCAAAGTAAGACTTGGGACAGGCTTGTCCCTCACTTTCACTGGCCTCACATGTCTGAGGACACCAAAGAGTTTTGTCGCTCCTGTGCCCCTTGCCAAGCCAGTGGTAAGGCAGGTGGCACCACAAAGGCCCCCCTGATGCCACTTCCAGTGGTGGGGCTTCCCTTTGAGAGAGTTGGGATTGACATAATTGGTCCCATGAACCCTCCAACAGCCTCTGGGAACAGCTATATTCTAGTGGTGGTGGACCATTCCACTAGGTACCCAGAAGCCATTCCCCTTAGGACCACTACAGCTCCTGTGGTGGCAAGGGCCCTCTAGGGAATTTTTTCCAGGGTGGGCTTCCCTAAGGAGGTTTTAACTGACAGAGGTACAAACTTCATGTCGTTATATCACTGCAATGTGGAAGGAGTGTGGTGTAAATAGGTTTACCACCCCCTACCATCCTCAATGCAATGGGTTAGTTGAGAGATTCAACAAAACCCTCAATGGCATGATCATGGGCCTCCCAGAAAAGCTTAGGCGAAAATGGGATGTTCGTCTGTCCTGCCTTCTCTTTGCCTACAGAGAGGTCCCACAGAAGGGGGTTGGCTACAGCCCTTTTGAACTTCTGTGTGGGTATCCAGTTAGGGGTCCCTTATGTTTGGTGAAGGAGGGATGGGAGTTACCTCCCAAACAAGACATAGTGGACTATGTACTTGGTCTCTGCTCCAGGATGGCTGAGTACATGAAGAAGGCAAGTAAAAACCTGGAGGCCAGTCAAGAATTGCAAAACGTTTGGCATGACCAAAAGGCTGACCTGACTTTTTACCAGCCAGGCCAGAAGGTGTGGGTGTTGGAGCTTGTGGCCCCAGCAGCTCTCCAAGATAAATGGAGTGGACCCCACACTATCATTGAGCAAAAAGGTGAGGTCACCTATCTGGTGGACTTTGGCACTCCCAGGAGCCCCCACAGTGTGCTCCATGTGAACAGGCTCAAACCTTTTGTAGACGGGGCTGACATGGGCTTGCTCATGGCAACTGATGAGGGACAGGCGGAAGAGAGTGACCCTCTTCCTGATCTCCTCTCACAATACCCTGATGATGGATCAGTTGATGGTGTAGCCTTGGCAGGCAGCCTCACTGATTAACAGCAGATTGATTGCAGGAAGGTCTTCAATCAATTTAGGCATATGTTTTCTTTGACACCCAGTCAAACCACCTGGTGTACCCATGAAGTGGACACAGGTGAGAGTCTACCTGTAAAGAATAAAATCTACAGGCAGCCTGACCATGTCAGAGATTGCATCAGGACAGAGGTCCAAAAGATGCTGGAGTTGGGAGTAATTGAGCCCTCAGATAGCCCTTGGGCTAGCCCAGTGGTCTTGGTACCAAAACCTCACACCCAGGGTGGTAAGAGAGAGATGAGGTTTTGTGTTGACTACAAGGGACTCAATGCAGTCGCTAGGACTGATGCTCACCCAATTCCTAGAGCAGATGAGCTTATTAACACTTTGGCCTCAGCCACGTTCTTAAGCACATTTGACCTGACTGGTGGCTATTGGCAAATCAGACTAGCTGAGGATGCCAAACCAAAAACAGCATTCTCAACTACTAGTGGGCATTATCAATTTATTGTGATGCCCTTTGGTTTGAAGAATGCATCCGCCACATTCCAAAGGCTGGTGAACAAAGTTCTCACAGGTCTGGAAGTCTATAGTGCAGCATATTTTGATGACATAGCTGTCTTTAGCTCCACCTGGGAGGATCACCTGGTCCACCTGAAGAATGTTCTAGAGGCTCTGCAGACCATAATGGACTGGGTTGCTCCAACTACCCAGACTCAGGTCAGAGCTTTCTTGGGCCTGACTGGGTATTTACAGGAGATATGTAAAAGGATATGGGTCCATAGTGACTCCCTTGAATGATCTCACCTCCAAGAAAATGCCCAAGAAAGTTCAGTGGACAGCTAGCTATCAGAAGGCATTTGATTATCTCAAGCAGGCCATGTGCACTGCTCCCATTTTGCAGAGTCCCGACTACTCCAAGCAATTCATTGTCCAGACAGATGCGTCTGAGTTGGGGGTAGGGGCTGTGTTGTCACAACTTAATGCAGAAGGCCAGGATCAACCAGTAGATTTTATTAGCAGAAGGTTGACCCCTAGAGAGAAACGTTGGTCAGCTATAGAGAGGGAAGCCTTTGCTGTGGTCTGGGCTAGGGGTTTGAGGAATTTGCGTAGTCGCGTTACGCAAAGTTCCGCGAAACGGTAAAAAATGTCCGTGAGCTACGCAGAATTCCGCGAGCACGCGGAATTGCTTGTTCCGCCTGTTCGCGATGCGTTTTTCCTGTTTGGGGACGCTGTTTGCGTGCTCGGGGGGAAATATCTCACGAACTTGCCCATGTGGTCGCCAATTGGCGCGGCCATCTTGTTTCACTTGTGCCGCCCGCTCGCGATGCGTGTTTCCTGTTCGCGAACGCGGATGTCCGATGGCGCGTCCGAATGACTTGTTCGCGATCGCACTCTCTCGCGGGATCGCGCGGCCGGCTACCAAAATCTCGTGGCGCACGTGAACGGATAGGAAAACTCATCGGCGAACGCAGGGATCCCGGTAAGTCGCTCCCGCGCGCGCGAACACGCATTTTGAAAGCGCGAACAAGGAAAGAATTCCGCTACGCCGCGGATCTCGGAATTTTCGGCAATTCTGCGTTCTCCACGGAATGCGGAATTGCCAAAATTCCAAAAATTCCGCGAGCGGAGCGGAATTTACCGCCCAGGCCTAGTCTGGGCCCTGAAGAAGTTGAGGCCATACTTGTTTGGCACTCACTTCATTGTTCAGACAGACCATAAGCCCCTCTTACGGCTAAAACAGATGAACGGTGAAAACCCCAAACTTTTGAGGTGGTCCATTTCCCTACAGGGGATGGACTATACAGTGGAACATAGTCATGGGAGTAACCATGCCAATGCAGATAGACTCTCTAGATATTTCCACTTAGAAAATGAAGACTCAACTGGGCAAGGTTAGTCTCATCTCCTTACGTTTGGAGGGGTGGTTAAGGGGGGGGTTGTGTAGAAAAACAAGTATAGATCATGCACTTAAAATATACAATCCCTTTACTATACTTTAGACCGCAACAGTTCTTAATCTCAAGAGTTCACTGCCGCTTGCGCCACCCATTGCCCTTGCATGTGCTGCGGATGACAGTAACAGCTACTAACCATTGCACTCCCACAACTGTGACTATTCTCTAAATATTCCACGCCACCCAAAGATAAAAATGGCGTGGTCAGCGGGTATTACTAATTTATTATGCATATTTAAGTATATACTCTGTTGTTGCGCTCATCTCAAAAATCAGACAGACAATGCCACCATGTGGTGGACTGCTGATAGTGTTGGTATTGACAAATTAAGTGCAGATGTGGAGCACTGAAAACCACCGGCTCATATTAAGCATGTATACCACCCATGTCTACTTGGTAAACCAGTAAGCCTCACTGGGTGAATGACTTAGCCCACTCACTCAAAAGTGTCAAGGAGCTTATAGTTCTGGCTACAGACTACTCAAGACTTCCTGGTAGGTGACCATCTTCAAGCCGGAGAAGCCCTGTTGAATGTTTAAGCAAACCAGTGTGCGTTAAGAAAAGTGGGAGTTAAAGCTGTGCATGGCGTTAAAAACAAAGCAGGAGAGACACGAATGAAGTGTATGTTACATCAGTGACACAAGCAGTAAACTAATGCCGGTTACAAAATATATTCTGTGCTGGGTGTGTTGGTTTCTAGACTGTCCTATTAGTGTTTTGCTTGTATATATATACAAATGTACTTTTTTTACCTTGGAAAAAAATAAACTTTTGGTGAAGGAAACACCAACATACACCTCTGACAAGTCAGAAATAAAGACACAATAGGCGCAGAACATACCATGGCCCAATTTAGATGCATTAGGTAAATTAGACTTCTGTGACACAGAGGTGATTCCCTGACAACATTGATAAAATATATGACGTTGGGAGAAGGGCGTTAACTTCATCTACAAATTAGCTCCAAGTACTATGGTATGAGCTTTTCAGTCAAGGTATGTAACAAGCGAGTATGTTAGTGACATTAAAACATAAACCAAAAACTAACATGGACTTGTGCTGCAATTCACACAAAAAAAAACTTCCCAGTAAAACAAACTAGCCAAAAAACAGTGGGAATCAGGCAGTTTCTCCAGTTGCGCTGTCTAGTAGACCAGAGGACGTCCTGTGATATTTAGTATTATTTTACAGCATAACTGTCAACCGCTGACAGTAAATCGTAGCAAGTGAATGGCAACATTTCAAGAATACAACTGAGGAGGGAGCACTGGGTATTGAAGGGGGAGGGCTGCTTAATGTAGAGTAGAAATGTAGTAGGCAGGTCAGAGAGAAATGTAGCTAATGAGCAGAAACAAACACATTAAATACCAAAGTGGTGGGAATATACGCTGTAGAAATACCGAAAATAGTAAGTAGTAGCAGTATGTCCGTCAACCGCAACATTATTGCGACCACAGTAACACAATCTACCAAAAGGGCATTTGGTAACTAAGACTATATAAAGCAATCTTTTAATCATTCAAGGTCTCTGAGGAGCTAGAATGACTGTATGGCAAATGTGCGGGCCTGGACCGGCTGCTAGAGATAGTTTATGTTGGAAAAAAACACAACAGTCGCATCTTGGAAGGCCCTGTGGAGCACAGGAAAATGGTATGCTGAAATGTACGCTATATAGCAAGCCTGGTGCTCCTCAAAACGGAAAACTAGACACAGTTGGGAATATGTTTTTTTAATATAAGTAATCAACTACTGAGCTGAAAATTACGGTTATGTTTTAGAACTTTTAAGTTGACGCTAACAGGCGCTTTGGTTTTAGCTTGTTTTTACATTAGAAAGACAGAGTCAATTAAGGCAGATGGGTCACACATATGGAGCAAAACACAAAGAGGAGGGGAGGAGGAACAGATCTGCACACAGCCCCAAAGAAGCAGGCACTGCCGCCGACAGTTCGCTTCAAGCGAAACAAAAATAAATAACGAAACTTTGCCACTCCCATCCAAACACGTGGATGCCTATGGCCAGCAATATTTGGAGAGAGGATGTGGCGTAACATACAGAGCTGCCGACTTTGGAACTGGGGAACCGGGTTCGACTCTCGGCGTTGGTACTCCCTATGCCCACAAAAAAAGCAATTTAATTACATGTTGTTTTGTTAACACCATAAAACAATGGCAAAATGGAAACAAAATGACAAATGCAGAATGCTGATACAAGTATGTTTATTAGCAGTACAGCAAATGAACTCCTGTTGGATGAACGCGACATTTCGAAAGCATGGGCAGAAACCAAATAAAAAAATAATGTGCTTGAACAAATCTACATGCACAAAGCGGCAAGCCTACAAGTAATGGGGGCATGCTCCATGGGAGGAGTCGACACACAAAAAGGAGGGACATATAACCCACACTGACCACAGAGAAGCAAGACTTTGCGAAGTACACACAAAGCAACAAATTAAAAGCGATGGGTGGGCTGTAAACCCACAGAATAGATACAGGAGGTCTCGAAGAGACAGTGCATGCGCTGCCTAAGCTCAACCTAATATCGTGGCTCCTTCGAGCAGCATGAAAGAGGCCTTTCTACTGTGGTCATTAATGTTTATGTGCTTTATTCAGTGGCTATTGGTTGATATACTCCTACTGTGGGATTTGTATTTTTTCTTTTAAGAGCTATGGACATTGTAGATCCTTATTTGTGTTATCGAACGAGTTACTTACCTTCGGTAACGATGTATCTGGTAAAGACACAGTCTAGCCGCAGATTCCTTAACTTAGAATATCCCCAGGCGTCAGACTGGATCCGGAAAACTTTTTCCCCAGCAGTACCTCTGCACGCCGGGGGGCGGCGTCATCCGGCTCCGTCCTGACGTCGTCCACGGAAGTGACGTCAATGGAGCCATATAAGTCCCCCTCGGCGTGCTGTCGTCAGTTTTCTACTGTGAAACTTTTCCGCGCCACAACGCGGAGCCACTACAAAAACTGTGAGAGTATAGGAACAGTGTGCCAAAAAAGGAGCAAAAACCTTTGAAACAACAATGATAAGAAATCATAGAATGATGAGAAACAAAACCATGTTGAAAGAGTACTCAACAATTGAAGGGACTGAAGGGAGCGAACAGAGCACCCACCCCAGGAAAAGTCCCACCCAAGCGAAGAGCTGTGCCCTCCCTAAGAGGCAATGGCAGTGGAAATGAATGGCAAGCCAAACGAAAGGCAGTTTGCAACCACAGGACGGAACTGTATGAAAGACGGTCTGTAACCATAGGATGTAACTGTAAAGAACCACAGGACTAGAACAACATGACTCATGGCAAGTGATCAGAAGTGAACAACAACATAGAATGTTTACCACACCTCCCCACAATGACTTATGAACTGTAGCACAGGCAAACAGAACCCCAACCCAATCGACTGCAGCATGGACAAGGAGACCCCAAAGAAATGGGGAGAAACAGACGAGGGTGGAGGGAGGGTAGAAGAACATGAGAATCTCCACACCGGAAGAACCAGGGTGGAGGAACACTGAAGGGCACGTAAAGAAGCCACCCAAGAACGATAATGGGTGGAGAGCCGTTGTGCCAAAATAGAATGACACACCCTGCCCCGGAGGTAGATGAACTAGAGCACCCCTCAGGAAGACCAAGGCCACCGGTAAGGAGGCAAGGTGGTAGAACCCCACCTGGAAAGGTCCTCGCAGAACGGGAAGGATGGGCAGGCGTTAAGGAATCTGCGGCTAGACTGTGTCTCTACCAGATACATCATTACCGAAGGTAAGTAACTCGTTCATCTGATAGAGACATCTAGCCGCAGATTCCTTAACTTAGAATAGATACATAGATAGAATAGATTGGGGGAGAGGAGTTGGCCTAATGGCTAGGGCGGTTGACCTCGAATCCGGGGAAACAGGTTCGAGTCTCGGCAATGACGCTGAACATCCTGTGATTCTGGGCAAATCACTTAATCTCCCCGTGCCTAACAAAAATGAATGTGTCCTCATGTAACGCAACTGGTGCTATGTAAAGCGCTCTGATACCCGATACCTTTGGGTCAAGTTTGCACTATATAAAACTCCGTAAAATAAAATAAAAAATAAAATAAGATACCAAAGCTATACCCCATTGGAGGAGGGTCTGCTACCGAAACCCACCAAGTTCCCAAAGGAAGACGTCCGTCAAGAACATTGACTTAAACAAGGTGGGGGCCGCAATGCCAGCTTGGCTGACACCAGACCCATAAAGCTCAGCATTGCCAGCGTAGCTGACACCAGACCAAGAAGTTCAGGTCGGGCATGGGCAAGGGACGCAAGGTACCACAATCTGTCAGAGGACGGCACGAGTCCACTGTCGGGCCAGACAGGGACGAAACGAAATCACAGAACTAGAAAGGTCAGTTAAACATGATGACAGATTCCAAACACACAATGTGAGCGGCACAACATCAGGTGCCAACAAATGATATGTCAGGGCAGCAGGCATCATGCCGAGACATACAACTACGGCTACCAGGAGATACATAGATGTGAATCACAAGAATACACGGAACAGACATAGCGTACCGTGAGAACCACACCACACAATGCACAGCTCAATGAAGCGTAACAGCAACAGCCTGTGCGTGTCGACAGAGAAGACGGGCGCAGCACCAGGTAGCCAACCAGTCAACCCTACCCACAGGTCCAACGACCAAGGGCCACCGGCAAACCGGACACACCCAAACCATCTCCCATGAGGGAGAGCGAGAGAGAGAGAGAGGGGAAACCTGGGACAATCTCCAGTAACCACCGCAGGGAAACCCCGCATGCCTGCCCCCTCGTGTGCGTACACAGCACATAGAAATACATGAAAAAGTCAAGCAGTGACAACCAAAGGTAAACTGGAAGAGTACCCCTAGAGAATAGAAAGTCACCCAAAAGGTACCAACGGCACCGACTCCTGTGAAACGTATCAGGACATACAATTCCAACCACAAAAGGGGGGAGAACCCAACCCCCGGATCGGGAAGGAAGGACCGAGCCACCACGATACAGGCGGGAATACTGACAACCACACCAACAAAGAAGTCAGTAACACTCAGACATAGAATGTCTGAAAAAGCATATATAGATATAGACAGGATGATGCCAGAGATCATCCGGAGATAGAATACGTCCATTGAAAATCACAGCAAAGGCCAGGAGAAGAAACACCTGAGCCGTGTGCGACAACAAACCGAAAACCTGAGCCCAGGCCGGGGCCCGTCAGAGGGAAGCAAGGGGCACAAGGTAAACGTAACAGAGATCCGCCCCTATGCAAACCCCCTACAGGGTGTGCCCAAGCCTTTCCCAACACCAGGGAAGAAGGCAACAGGAAGAGAATGCAGCCAAGACAGTGGCTCAAGGAACACTACGGGACCCCCGTGATAGTACACACACACACAGTGCGGATCACATGTGTTTCCCGCCCAGAGCACAGAAAGAACCGATCTGGAGCGGAACGGAACAAAGCGCCCACAGGGACACGTACCCACGCCCAAGTCAGCCAACAGCGCTAGGGGCCGAATGAAGGTGGAAGAAGAGCCAAATGCAAAGCAGGAGGACGTGCAGCCCCCTGGGGCGAGTCGGATGCGGCAGAGCCCCAACAAGACACCGGAGCAGACTGCGTCCACAGACGCATGAGAGTGCAACGGAACGACCGTAGGCAGAAATACAGAAGCTCCAGGAGAGCGCCACGTCAGCCCGTGGATCTCAACAGAGGAGGCGTTCCACCACAGCAGGAAGTATGGAACAAAAGGGAGATGCCCACAGCATAACCCACAGGAAAAATCCCCAGAGGGACAGACAATAACGAAGAGAACTCCACGGGAGCCTCCGAAACTTCCTGGCAAGGAAGAGTAGCTACACAATAGCGAACAAATACCCCACATAGGGTATGTCACATCCCTATAAAAGGCAAGGGACACCCCTTGAGACAAGCTCATAGGCAGGGGTCAAACAGAACCATATAAACAGCTGGCCCAGCTGTACCAAAGGAAGGAAAAACACGGCTGAACAGCCATACAGCCCGTCTGGGAAATAATGTCTTGAACCCAGAGACGGAAATCATAAAAGCAGTGACAATACTGCATACGAAAACACAAGTCCACTATAGAGGACTAAACACTAGGTAGTCATGGCAAACCAGATAGGAGGCGCCGGATCGCCGAATCTGCATGCTCATCAAACAGATGGGCCCCATCGAAAGGCAGATCCCTGAGTTGCTTCCGAACATTCTCTGGGAAACTGCCATCGCGTAGCCACGCATAGCGACGGAGAGCAACAGACCTGGCCATAGCTCGACCCACGGAGTCAGTGGTGTCTATGGCAGACCGGACGGAAAACTGTGCCATGTCGCGACCATCCCGAATAAGCAGGACCAGGTACGAGGGCCCTCCGGCAAAGAGGGAATTCGTTGTTCGACAGAGTCCCTAAGGGCAAAAGTAGCCCGAGCAAACACGCAGGTCGTGTTCAGGGCCCGAAGGCCTGAGCTGGTGGACGCAAAGACGTTGCGGCCACACAACTCCAACCACCTAGACTCCCGAGTGGGCGGAAGCAACGGAGGAGGAGAGGAAGGGAGCGCTGCCTGGACTACAAGCCCGTGAGCCCTAGGATGGAGGGACAAACAGGCAGGGTCATCTGGAGCCGGGCGATGGCGATGTGCAATAGCACGATCCACAGGGTCACCCGATGAGGGCCTGGCCCCAGTCCCCAGAAGGACATTATACAATGACCCGCCAAAAGGCAACAAGGGCTCCACATCCACCGTGCCCTGGTGGAGAAGATCCAACAAAGGATCCAAAGGCAGGGAGACAGAAGGCAGCTGCATCTGCAAGATATCCGCAGCCCTGCGAACCGCCCTCGCAAAGTCTGCGCTACCCTCCGTGGCCATCCGAGGTGGAGACAGCAAGTCATCCGTTGGAGACGGTTGCAGGCTAATCCATCCACCCAACGACAGAGGCCCTGCAGCATAATGAGCTGGCCAGTGCCCCATGGGCCCCCGCTCCGTGGAGCATGGAAAAAACCCTGGGGGCGGAGAACCCACTGGGGACACGTCCTCCACCAGTAGAGGAACAGCCGGGGACGGAACTGGCGTCGAATCGACGTCGACGACCCCCGAAGAGGACTTGTCCGCTCGGCGTCGGACCGGCGTCGACTCAACCTCCGACGACACAGGGAGCCCCGCAGGACTGTGCGAAGACGAAGAAGGAGGAATACACGTCAGAGTGGGATGCCCCTCTGGGCCGTGTCTCGACGTTGCAGCGACCATGGAACCGGAGTCAAGGCACTCGGTCGGCGCCGAGGGCGAACCCGCCGGCGTACCCCCGACCTGAGTCCCTACCCCTACTGTGGGGCCCGAAAGCGCGCCAGGGAGAGGGGGTGACCCAAAGATGGCCTGCAGAGCCCTGGAATAGGCCTCCATCTGGGTCCGAGTCACCCCAGCACCAGAAAACGGTGGGTAGGAGGGGGCCGACTCCTGAGGGCCAGTGTTCGGTGAAGACCGGGAGCAGCGGACCCCGACGTCACGCTTGTGCGAGGTCGACGACCTCTGTGACTTCTTCTGGTGCTTACCTGAGGCAGGCGAACGACGTCCACGGGAACGACTCCAGGATCTGCCCCGAACAGGAACCTCAGCGTGGGAGGAAGAACTGCGCCGTTGAGATCGTTCCGCTGGAGACAGAGGCCGGCGCCGCGAGGATTCTGACTGGGACAACCGAGCGGACATCAATTTCATCCGTCGTTCCCGCAGGGACTTCGGCTTCAGCAGCCGGCAGGCGTCGCACTCGGTAGGGTCGTGGTGCTCGCCCAAGCACCACATACAGATCTCGTGTGGATCCGTCGCCGACATCTGCCGCGAACAGGACCCACACGACTTGAAGCCCGCAGGCATCGGCACACTGTTCCAGACGTGAAAGGGCGTCGTGAGGGCCTGAAACCAAAACAGGCCAGAGGAACCGCTTCTCTCGGATCCGCGTTGAGACGCGGAAAAGAAGAAAAAACTGACGTCAGCACGCCGAGGGGGACTTATATGGCTCCATTGACGTCACTTCCGTGGACGACGTCAGGACGGAGCCGGACGACGCCGCCCCCCCCGACGTGCAGAGGTACTGCTGGGGGAAAAGTTTTCCGGATCCAGTCTAACGCCTGGGGCTATTCTAAGTTAAGGAATCTGCGGCTAGATGTTTCTATCAGATATGTTCTTATTGTCATTAATGTTGGCTCCAGTTAAATGAAAAGCAAGAACGAGAATGCATACTCTGCAGCCACTGGTCCTGTCATAGAATCATGAGGTATCCAGCACTGAGTTAGAAAAGTAACGTAAAAAGTAACTTACCTGTAATTTACTGAAAAAGCCTATTCATCTCAATGTACTGTATTTGCTAAGTGTTGCATACTTCTGCTCCCCTGTAAATCAAACAAAGTACAATTTCTATTGCATTTTCAAACTGTTCTATATCCAGTAACTTATTACTGAAAAGTATTTAATGCTTACCTGTGCCAGGCTTGCTTGGTTCTAAAAATAAAACAACAGTATATTTTTATACAAAAACAATTGGCCTAGAGTTCAGTTCTTGAGTGTGTGAATTCATTTGCTGACTAAGTGTGTACATCAAATGCTTAACACTGTCCTCTGATACTGCCTTACTGCTCGACCACTCCACCACAATTAGAGAGTAAGGTTCTATCTAACTTTAACCTCTGCCTACCTCTGGGGTCACTTGGACTCTATACACACTATACCTCATTTTGGTGTAGTATATATAGAGCCAGTTTCTTACATTCCTCTCAAATCCGTCCTCCATTCAGTAGCTCGCTTTATTTCGGGGTCCAAACGAAGTGACCACATCACTCCTATCCTGTCTTCTCTTCGATGGCTTCCCATCGAGGCAAGGTCTATTTACAAAACTGCCTGCATCACCCACAAAGCCTTGCACACTTCCTCCACTCGTTACCTGGCGAATAAACTGAAAATTTCTGGAGGCTCTAGACCTTCTCGGAATGCAGAAAAGTTTCTGCTTGAGCCCCCCTCCTTCAAAAGGGAAAGATTGATGGCTCAATCCTTCTCAAGTAATGCAGTGAGAATCTGGAACTCGCTTCCTCCATTGCTCCGTGCCATCCCTTCTACCCGGATCTTCAAAGCTGACCTCAAATCTCTTCTCTTCCAAAGACACTTTCAGAACTAATACACTCAGTTTCAGGCCCCTCAAGGAAGTTAGTCCATCATTGTAAATTTGTAATATTTTCTTGTACATTCCTCATCCTAGCTTGCTGTGTTTGATATTGTGTTTTTGCCTTCTATGGTTTAACCTTACCTTTTCTTGTCTCCTGTTTATTTTTGTAACGTTTTAATCTGTAATATTTTCCTCATGTAACGTAACTGGTTCTATTGTACAGCGCTCTGACACCTTCGGGTAAAGTCCGCGCTTTATAAAAATGCATTAAATAAGGAGCAACTAGAAACACCAAAACCAGGAAAAGCAAGACTTAAACCTTGCCTAGTCCCTAGTGGTGAGGTTTGTGCTAGGTTTTTGCTACAAAAACAACGATGACAGATAAAGTGATCATCATTTGAGAGGTCAATCTAATATAATTGATTTTAGAAAATGACAAGTGTCCTGCTGCACCCTCAAAAATGCTCGTTAAGTCGGTATCATTCGAGACAGACCAATATTGGACAAGTTGAGGGTTACGTTTCTGTTCACTACAAAATGTAAATACTAGCAAGACTCTATTCTATTTTTTTGCTTTTACGGTTCTTTCGAAAAGCACTGTAGTAGATTTATGTGGCGTTTCCGTGACACGGGCAGTGACGGACACCACTGAGGGATGCTTTCTGAAGTGACCGCCTCTCTGTCCGGGGACTGTAGCGGCGGCGGTTCGGCACTCCGTCCTCAGCCCAGGCCGCCCACTAGAGGGCAGAGAGGAACCCCAGAGTAGGGCGGGCCCACAGCGATCCGAAGCGGGTGGGGGCCGGGAGCGAGTGCCGCTCCGCTGCAAGACTCAGCGCTGGCACCCGCAGCAACCCTCAGAGGCACCCCCGTGCGCTGGGGCATGAAGGGTCAGTCCGCCAGGAGACTGCACGGCGCGCGCCGGGCTCCCGCCAGCCCAGCCACAGCCTGAGAGATGCGGTGCCAGCCCAACTACCCTTGATCATGGAGATTGAAAACATTGTGGCCAACACGGTGCTGCTGAAAGCCCGAGAAGGTGAGCGGGGCAGGAGGCTCCACCTCAGGTCTGCGGAGGGTTCTCCAGATTCGTGCTCCGAGGGCGGAAGCGGGGTCCCTGGGAGGGACAAGGGGGGTTCCTTCTTTCCTCCTGCAGCCAGAGTCCAGTCTCCCGGCTGCAATATGCAAACTAGTGTCAGTCACTGGAGAATTGTAGTGGGGAGGACGTTACCAGCCCGGCAGCTGGGACCCCACTTCTCGTGATGAGTTAAGTAGCCCTCGCTCGGGAAGGTCTGTCTGCAGCGGTGCATTTCCGAGCACGGACCCGGTGGTGTGGCCGTGTGTGATGCGCATACATAATGTACACAGTCCGAGGGGACTCCGCTGCCACAGTGTTCGAATTCTCAGCTGGGTTTCGTGGAGGGCTGGCTAAGATTGTGCTTACTCCAGACTGGTTCCGCACTGGCAGCAGTTTTCCCAGGACCTGAGGCACACCTTTCTCGGCTCTATCCAACCCTTCTCTCGCCTTTACTTGTTGACTTCGCTTTCCTTGTTTTTTTTCCCGATTCAGTCTAGTTGTATAAACCTCACAACTGCTTATTTCTACGCCAGGGTACCACAAAAAAACGTAGCTGGCTGAAATAATGTAAAACGGCTTCAGCCTTACTGCCGGGAGAGGTTATGGACACTCATATAATGCTTAAAAGTGAAATCCAGGGAAAAGTATGTTTTTGGAAAAGTCCACCGTACCAATTTTTAACGGCTGATTTTTTTGTCTGGCACTGGCGTTGAATTCATAGAACATTGATGCGTTTATAGATAGTGTCATTATAGCGTACTATGTTATCAAACACGGGTTTTAAACTACAGAAAGTTTTAACACTATTTTTTAGATGGGGGTTAGAAAACAGCGTCTTTTTGCCGTCCTCTGGCATACAAGGCACTTAAAGATGCTTTTTAAATTCATGATGAGGGCCTGCGGGTTATGTTCGCTGAGTCAGCTTGTTATGCATGCTGGCGGTACTCGGTACATAACACCTCGAGCCATGCACACGTATTATCGGAGGAAAATAAAAGTGCTCACGTGGGCAACTCTTGAAGACAGGACGCCCCTCACTGAGCAGGTGACGTGAGACTGTCTCTCTCGTGCTTGGTAACATCAATGTGCTTCACACTTAAAATATCTTTGGGGTGAGAGCTCAGCGCGTGTCATTGGCCCGTGGTCAACCCCCGTGTTGCTTTCTTCTACTGTCCGAATTTTTGACACTTTCAAATTGCAAGGTCTGTCTGCACCTCATAGAGTAAGTTCAAGAGCCCCGGAGAATGAGGCGTGCAGAAGCGCTGGGAGGCACGGTTCTCTTCTAGGTAAAGCGTGGACCTGGCTGTAGCGGTGGAGGCGATGCCTGCCCTACAAATGGTCAGCATGATAGAAGACCTGCAGCTCGTGCTGGACCGTGGGTCTGTGTGTGGTTTGCAAACGTCTACCCGTGTGCATGCCTTTATGTACGGCCATATTTCATCAAATTCATCATGAAAGAGACTGTGCAGAGGGAGAAACAAGGACAATAGTCCAAGGTTTTGCACAGCAGCAATCTTCACCCCTAGTCTGGCAACCTAACTTCACTTACCAGGCCAGCGGCTGTATCCTAACATGTTTTCCCTTTCTTAACTCTATCCCTCCCACAACATTTTCTAGGGGGGTGTAGCTTTGATTTTCAACTTCTGATGTTGTTTTGGTCCAGGTATATCCAGTGCTTTAAATGGGAAAAAATAAGTGCAGGTACTCATTAAAATGAGCTAGAGGTGTAGTGAGGGGCGGGGCTGGGGGCGGGGCTAAGGGCAAGACATGATGATATTTAACAACTTCTATATTAGTTGCAGCACATACCAAAACACATGAGAAAAGTGTTTGTATAAACAAAGCAGGTAACTCATTACACAAAATGAAAGAGAAATGCGATAATACGTTAAAATTTCCTTTTTTTGCAATAGTTGCACCTTCTTAATGTCATACTGTTAATTGCTGTTTGGCACAATACTATATATTTTTGAGCACGCGAGTAGGAAGAAACTGAAAATACCCCCACGTCGCACCAAAGCTCTTATGGCACCAAGCAAATGAAGCAACTCATCATGACCCTCCCCAGAAGATATCTCTTGTCTCTTCCATCAATCTATCCATTCATTCTTTCATCCTACCATTTACCTGCTGATGTCCACCATTTAACCTTTACATTCTATTGTCTATTTATTTATTTATTTATTTGTAAAGCGCAGCATTCATCCCGAGGGATATCAAGGCGCTGGTCACAACAATGCTTGGCTGCTGGTCTAAAGAAATTAGTGATTGTTAATTTTTAGGGAACAGATGGGTTTTAAGTTTTTTCCGGAATAACAAGTAGTCAGGTGTAAGACGTAGATCCAAGGGGAGTTTGTTCCATCTCTGAGCTGCTAAGTATGAGAAGGACCTTCCTCCGGTCCTTACTTTCTTAATACGTTTAGTTCTGGCTAGTGCTTGATGGAGTGACCGAAGGCTCCTTGTAGGGACATAAAACTCAATTCTCCCCTGGAGAATACTGGGTCCACTTAGATGTAGTACTTTATGTGCATGACAGAGCAGTTTAAATACTGCTCTCTGTCGTATTGGAAGCCAATGCAGGTGTTTCATACACGCTGATGCAGAGCTTAGTCTGCTTTTATTGCATACTAGTTTGGCTGCGGCGTTTTGGAGCACCTGAAGCCGCGTGAAAAGGAGCTCATTCATGCCCACAAATAGAGCGTTTCCATAATCAAGCTGACTTATGAGCAATGCCTGAGTGACTGTCTTTCTGCATTCCAGTGGAATCCATGGAAAAAGTCTGGTTAATAGTTTCAGAGTCGCAAAGCCTTTTCCGCAGAGGGCCCGCACATGGTCCTTCATGGATAGGGAGGTATCAATAATGATACCCAAGTTTCTTGCGCTCTGTTTGGGGGTTGGGGCAGCACCAAGGGTTTGTGGCCACCAAGACGCGTCCCAAATAAGGTTGGCACCCCAAAAAGCAGGATTTCGGATTTTCCTGCATTTAGTTTTAAATAATGCTCAGACATCCATAGTGCCATCTCTGAGAGGCAATTATGCAGTTTTGTTTTAGTAATTTCAGATCTTTCCTCAAGGGCCACCATCAGTTGGGTGTCATCCGCGTAAGAGCAAATGCCTATTCCCCATTTTCTACCGATTCTCGCCAGAGATGAGACATAGGCGTTAAATAGGGTTGGGCTTAGCGATGCCCCTGCGGGACACCACAACTGATGGCGCTAGGTTGAGATCGAAAGTGCCCTAACTGAATCGTTTGAGTACGATTTTTTAAGAACGATCTGAACCATTCCAAGGCTTTGGAATGGATTCCTTTTCATAGAGGGTTTCTAGCAGTCTGTTGTGTGAAACTGTGTCGAACGCCGCAGACAAATCCAATAATATCAAGGCAACAGCTCCTCCCTGGTCAGTGCACATTCTGATGTTATCCAATACTGCCAGTAGTGTAGCCTCGGCGCTATTGGTAGCCCTAAAGCCAGTCTGAGAGGGGTCCAATAGGTTGTTAATTTCCAGGAAATTTGAGAGTTGTTTATTTATTAACCTCTCCAAAACTTTGGAGAGGTAAGGCAATTGGGAGATTGGCCGATAGTTTTCAGGATTAAGGACGTTTGTTCCTGCTTTTTTAGTAGCGGAATTACAACTGCTTGTTTCCAAATGTCAGGAAATACGGCTGAATTAAGAGAATTGTTAAAAAGCTGCGTGACATAAGGACACAGAGTTGAGGCAATTTGAGAAAAAATGAAATGAGGACAGGGGTCTAAAGGTGATCCAGCTTTAACTTCGCCCATAGCTTTTAAGACCTCAGTCTCTGAGAGGGGAGAGAAATCGCTCAATGCTGATGAGGCTTCTGGGTCTATTCAGTCTAACATCAATCATTCAGTTTTTCACCATTCCGTCTATCCACCCTTCATATCCAAACCTATCCATCCATCCATCTCCAAACCTATCCATTCATCCTTTCACTCATCCATCTCTTTATCCACCGTTTCCCTCATCCATCAATCCTTTCGCTCATCCATCAACCCTTTCACTCCTTTATTCTATCCACCCTTTCACTCAATCCCTACTTTCACTCATCCATCATCCACCCTTTCATCCAGCCTCCCTACCTTTCATTCATACATCCAAACTTTCACTTATCCACCCATCATTCGCCCTTTTATCCAATCATCCACCCTCTTTCACCCATGCATGCTTTCACTCATCCATCCATCTATACATCCACCCTTGCTCACTCATCCATCCACTTACTCATCCACTCACCCACCAACCCTCCCTTTTACGTTATTTATGAATCTTTGTCGCAGAGCAGACATGTACAAACAAAGTGCCACACATTTTGTTTAAAATACCTCCTGAGAGTGTCTTGATTCTCTCTCTCTTTCTTTCACTTTTTTCTTACAAAAACAGGCATACACACAAACATAGCAGACACACAAAAGACTCCGGTATGATAAAAGCCATCTTTTCTCTTCACCTACCATGGCTTTTTTAATTGCCACCAGGGCCGGACTGGCCGTAGCCTGATTGCCACTGCCAGGGGACTGACATGATTCCTGTGCTTGCAGGAACGCACAGGATAGCGTGAATGTGATTGACAGCACAGGGCCTGAATGGACCCTGCTCTGTCAAGCACAGCGTGATGGTGAGCACTCGGACATTATTCAAATGAGCCCTGCTGAATAGCTCAGCTGGGGCTCAGATCGGTGGTGCAGAAGCGGCGCCTTGGCTGCCAGAGACACGTTCTACTTCTGCTCACCAGCAGTGCCAATGAGCCTACCTTTTCATGAGTACCGGTACTCTCCAGGGCAGTAGAGAAGTGCCGGTATTCAGAGCGATAAATCTAAAAAGTGCTGGTACTCAGTACCGGTGAGTACCGGCCCATTTAAAGCACTGGGTATATCACTGAGCTGTTCAGTGTCGGTGCTGGAAAGAGCAGTGGCAGCGAGGTGGTCGGGTGGCTCCAGTAGTGGTGTGGAAATACAGGGACATAGAAAAACGACAGGTATATAGGGAAACCTTGACTTGCATTGATCGTTGGGTAAAAGCAGTGCTTCTTAGTAATGTCAGTCATGGACTCAAGAAAGGTCCTTGTGTGCTGCAATCATATATAGGGCCTGATTTAGAGTTTGGCGGACGGGTTACTCCATTGCACATGACAGATATCTTGTCCACCTTATTACAAGTGTATTAAGATATAAGAAGTAAATAAGCATTAAGGCGGACGGGATATCCGTCACTTTGTGATGGAATAACCTTCTGCCAAACTCTCAATCAGGCCCTAAGTCATCAAACACTTTCAAAATGGAATTTATGCTTAAGAAGCTTGTGTCGCTACCACGGTACAAATGAACCTATTTTTAAGGTTTTGTAAGCTGCCTGGATTTTGGCTGTCAAATTGTGTCAAAGTGCTATTGATTATGCTTATAGACACTGCAGGAAAAATGGGGGATCTGATCAAATAGTGAGTCAGGTTGCCTGCAGTGATGTATTTGCACATCCTCTGTCATGCAACCTGGTCTATTCTTTGCACTGTGCTGGATGGAGTAATTCGGCAAAGCGGCCGGTCGCAAGGATTCCAAGAATTCCTGACTCATCTGTATTCACGGAGCAGGATTAATTCTGTGAATCATTAAGTCCAGTTGAAAATGCAGAGATGGCGGCCTCTGCATTTGTATTGGCAAAGTGTTGGTGTCATAAGCCAGGGCCCCTAAATGGAGTAGGGCTGTAATGGCAAAAAAGTGCCACTTTGGGGAAAGTACATCACAGACAGTATGGGACCTATGCCTGCTTTCCCTGATGGTATAGTTGTCATTAGGTCAAGCATTTGAGACCTCTTGTATATACTTTAGTATATACTTATGTGTATGTACTTTGTGGGCTCTGGAGATCAGCCCTAGGACTTGTCTGCTTCCGCTTAGGGACTTTCTTTTCTGTTCAACTGCCTCTATTTAACTGTCTTGATAGAAAACGACTAGTAGAGGTCAGTAAAATACCAGAATTGCTTTCTGCTTGTTCAACTGCCTCTTTTTAACTGTCTTGATAGAAAACGACCAGCAGAGGTCAGTAAAATACCAGAATCACTTTAGCATTCTCTAGATTCCAGTCCATAGAAATTGTCTTCCAAGAGCACCCGTAGACAATAATATTTGTTTCAAATCTTGTATTTTCAGTGATATGACCACCGAAGGCCCTGATTTTATATTAAAACAGAGCTTTGGACTATACCATTTCCCGCAGAAAGGCAATATTTCTCTCCATGTGTTCCCATACCTGGCGTGTCACGCAGTTTGGTGCTTACTTTCCCTCCATGTTAAAGAACAGTAGTTGTTTCAGCACCGAGGCTAATGTGCTGCACAGCTAAATACATATAAGGTCCCAAAGGCGAGACCGATTGCATTGCAAATGCTTGTTTTTACTGTGGAAGCAGTTTCTCGTGAAAAGATGCAAACTTGCTATTGGTTACTGAATGGCAAGAACAATCTGTAACCTTTCAGCATTTTGTAACCGCAAACTATCAGTTTATAGAGGCGGCACCCTTTCACCGGCCTGAAGGGAGATGGCACCTTTTTATTGTCCCTTTTCCTTGTGATTAACAAGGAACCACAATGTTGATATTGTAAGTCGAAAAGACATTTGTCACTTAGTGTCACTTTGAAGCATCACATTTTTTTTTTGCAGGTCACCCTTGTGATGTCTGTCATTTTGTACAGAGCAACCTTCGCCAGGGTGAAAAACTGTTAATGCTTCTGGTCCCCTTTCTCATGTCTCTTTCCTAAAGGGGAAGATGTTAGTCTTGATCCGCAGGTCCTGAGGCAGCGCTCCACTGTCTTGGCTAGGTACATGCAACACCAATACCACATACCTACATTGTGAGTTCTGTTTCCCATCACTGTCTAAAGTTTGTCTCCCCACGTATGAAACTGGGTTCTGCAGACCCCGAAAAGGTGTTTTGTTTGATAAAATGAGCCTAGCCATTGGCCCACAGTTACTCTCACATCTTGACTCTCTTGCCATCTGATTTTTTTCTATGATCACCTTCTGCAAATAATTTATTTTTCATCGGAATATTTCTGTCACTAGCAGCCAGCCAGTGAAGTGAAGCCACAAAGGTGATTGGGGGTCTCATGGTCCCACTCAGTCTTCCGACATCAACTGATCTGTCATACTCTGCAGCACTGTGGGGAAGCTGTAATCTGCACTTCTGCTTGATCATTAGACTACTATAATGTAGAATGGGGTCTGTGTGACCCTCGCCGTCTCCTGGGGTGCCGAAGGATGAATGGTTTTCACCTTTGTGAAGGCTGAGTTATTTAATAAGGCACTCACTATAGGAATGCTGGTTCTGGCACACCTCAAGTGTTGTTTAATGGATAACTTATTCAACTCACCAAGAGTAAAAAGGACAACTACACGCTTTTTTGGGATGATTTAGTGGTGGCCAGTGCAAATAGTCTAACTGTGGAAGGGGTAATATTTACTGTATGTGACTGAACAACTCTCTAAACCTTGCAACACTAATAACACGAGAGGCTACGATAAAACAATTTCAGCGTTCTATTGAGTTAAAGAGATTTGTCTAGCATACATACATTCGGCTGCTAGTCTGGCTTTGCGGTGCTGTCGCATCTCAGGCTTCTTTGTGCCCTTAAGTCGAGAATTTCACAAAAGTTTTGCTAAGGTTGTCTGTGATGGATAATAAGCAGCGTGGGTGTGGATAATGTACTGCTTCTTGAGTATGTTTGGTAGTATGTATGTTACAGTGTTCGCTGTGCGTAGCCAGAGGTCTTTACAAATTCAGGTATGCGCCATCTGGGAAAATCGGTATATGCACTGCCCGGCTTGAGGTATGTGTCTGAGGCAATTGAGAGTATGGTTTCTTGTCAGGGCCCACAGTGTACCTTATAAGAGTGGGGTCTCCGGTGGGTATTGGTTTTGTGTTAGTGTGTTAGGTGTTCCAAAGTACTGGTTTATTGCGTGTGAAAAGAGGGGTGCTGTTTGAGCTCAGCGAGACCCTACTTTCTTGGATTCATGTTCAGTCTAATGTGTTTTGTTGGGAGTTGTGATTGTTGTTTATTATGGTTAGTTGTGAGCTTGGTGATGGCTATCAATATGGATTATCTGTGCTGCGTTGGGTGTGTGGTTAGGATTCGGTCTAATGTTTTCTGTTGTGTGCCCAGCAACATACTAATATTGATCACATCAGCCTTGTGGCACACTTGTGTGCATTCCCGTCCAGTGTGCTCTGTTGTTTGTGGAGTTTATTATGATGCATGCAGTTGTGAGCTTACTGACGTCCACCTGGGCTACGTTGATGGTGTACGGGGCTTGAGCGTTGCAATAACCAACTATATGGTGTATCTGTACTATATTGAAGGCCTGAGAGGTGTTCTGTTGTTTCCTGTTAGATGCAGAAACCTGATGTCTATATGTACTGCCCAGTAAGATCTGCTGGATGTATGGTAGAGTTATTCTAGCTATCTACAGAATTCCAGCCTAACCAAAGGGACAACATAGCGCTGGATATGTTTACACCACAAGAGTGTTAATCTCTGAAGGCCCAGAAATGTAGATTGTAACATGCACGAGGCAGGAATATTACCATATGAGGGAAACTAGGCCAAATGTTAAAAAACAGTTAGAGCCGCACTTAGTTTGGTACATGACCAGGAGTCATGCATCTGAGGTTAAAAAGTGTTCCTCGCTGAGCATTTGTTTGTGCACAGATTCTGGGGTACTGTATGATGTGGAGGTGACCATGGAGAATGTTGCCTTTCTCCTGTCTGTTTTGAGGCGCTCATGCTCTCATGTTTTATTTCTTGTCATCCATTTTTTTCTTTTGAGGAACAGATATATCTAGTTAGTGTCTGAGTCCCTTATATGTTATTTTTCTTAATGGTATTTAATCTCTTTGTAGCACAAGTTACCTCCAGCTGAAGGTTCATGCTGTCCAGTTTACTTTCAAAGGAGCAACTGATGTAGGTATAGATTTTCAGTGCTAGAGTGGGAAGTAGCTATAGCGGAAATTCTGCTTGATCAACTACAAATGATTTCAACAGGATCCAGTAGCTGGCATATGTTTTTTTTGGGAGACTTACTGAACTGATGTGGCAACAAGTCCTGTTCTCTGTTGGAATTAGTGTGTGCCTCTTATGGTGTGTGTTTCAGATCGTATTATTTAATCACTGGGATCTACCCAGGCTAATCTGGACATACATAATATAAAGTCCAAAAAGTACTACGCTGAAACTGAACCCAGTAGGAAATATTTGGAACATGTGTACTAGAATTCCCATCATGGAGCTAGGTCATGAAAATACTTATTTCTCAAGTTCTTTTTAATCTCTTTGGTTCTTTGCCTGGAACCCAATTCAGTTTTTCATTTCCTTACTTACAAATCATATGTTACTGCAAGGTCATATGTTTTTCCTCCGTTATGGTTTCAGGATTTGATGATGAGGTTTTCCAGACAGCAAACCAAGTTGACATTTGCTCATCGCTTTTTTTAAAATTCAACTGCTCTTTGAACTCTTCTCTGCAAAAATGATCTTATCTGGACTACTGTTTTATCGGTTTTATGGCACTCTAACTGTCCTGAACGATTACGGGTAGACATGAAGGTTTGGTTGTAGAGATGTGTGGTTGTAGTATGATCTATGTGGGAAGAGTCCGGAGAGGCTCTTGAGATCCTGACGTGGTGTGGTTGTGCTCCAAAAAACCTGATGCTGTTGTATGCATGGTCATGTTTAAGGTTGTGTTAGTGCTTCATCCAGCTTTATCATACATGCACATCATTTATTTATAAAGTTTTATATAGCGCAAACATGACCCTTGAGGGTATAAGAGTGCTTTACAAGTGGTCAGGAAAGGAGAAAGCGGTAGAGTAAATATCAACATACCCAAGAGCGATACAGGAGGTATTAATTCTCTAGGTTCCGGGAGGTGACCACCACAGGGCCAGGATGACAGATCGACAAACAAGAATATAACAAGTGATTAATGAGCAGAGATGTAGACACTGTACCATGTTGTGGCCCTGTGAGTAGAGTTTGCGCGTTCTAGGTCAGAAATGTGTTCATCAGTAGCACTTTAACCTCTTTTTTTAATGATGCAGTTGAGGGGTTCAGTCTGGTTAAAGGGGGCAGGGAGTTCCAAATTCTAAAGGCTAACCTGGAAAGCTCAGCTATAGGTTTTCTTTTTAGAAAAATTCTGTGGTTTCAACAATAAGGTGCTAGTGCTTTAGAGGATCTGCAGCCGCCAGATAACTCAGTTGTTGTGCAAGGTACCTCAGGGTGCTGAAGTGTATGGCTTTATGGGTCATATAGGCAATTTTTAACCGTATGCTTGCCTCATATGGGAGCCCGTTTAGAGATTTCAAATCAGGAGTGATGTGGTTGTCTCTTTTAGATACTGTGATGAGCCTTGCAGCAGAGTTACACGAGGCCCCTAGTAGAGTCAACTTATATCTAGGTAGGCTGCAGAGTTTTGCACTTCCATAGTCCAACCTGGAAATCACTAGTACTTGAACAGCTGACTTGAAGTCATCCAGAGGGAGGAAGGGTTTTATTTTTCTTAAAATGTTAATTTTGAAGTTCACTCCTTTGGTGGCTTTACTGATGTGTTTCTGCATGTTCAGGTTCTTGTCAATCGTTATTCCCAGTGATCTTGTGAAATCTAGAACATAAGGTAAGCAGTTAAGAGCTGTAAAGCATAACGTGCTCAACTTCTTATGTGCCTCACTATTTGTATCACTGCAGTATATATCGTTGTTTGTATGAATTGTTCTAATTTTGCACAAAAAAACCCAATAAACAGATTCAAACAAAAAAGGTAAGCAGTTAAGAGCTGCTAGTTGCTTCATCCATTCTTCGATGTCTGGTGACTATTTGGGTGAGGCTATTAAGAGGAATTCTGTTTTGAGAGCGTTTAGTTTGAGATGGTTGCAGGTCAGTCAATTTTGTTTTATTTTGTAGAGTTATGTTGACAGATGCTCCCCTACTCTGCACACCTTCAGGAAAAGCCTCAAGACCTGGCTCTTCGGCTGAACCGGAGCCGCACCCACCCCAACCCCCCCCCCCCCATAGCGCCATGAGACCCTCACGCGTGAGTAGCGTGCTTTAAACCCCCTATTGATTGATTGATTGATTGACCTTATAACTTCAGGGTAAAAGAATTTCATGTGAGAGTGGATGTTGAATAGTTTCAGAATTTCAGTTAAGGGCTCCATGTACAGGTTAAAGAGAGTGGGTGGGAGAAAGGACCCCTATGGGACCTCTAAAGTGACCGGTGTGGAATTGGACAGGGACTGAGTAAACTTGATTCTTTGAGTTCTGTTGTGGAGAAACAAGGCAAACCAGTTTAGGAGGGACCCTGATAGCTCCATCCTGAGTTCCAGTAAGTCTAGTAGGCTGTCAAGTTTGACCGTATCAAAAGCTGACGAGAGGTCGAGGAGGATTAGAAGGCCAGAATCGTTATGATCCAGTATTTGTAGCGCATCGTCAACTATGTGTGTAAGGGCAGATTCAGAGCTGTGGCCCTGACAGAAGCTGAATTGGAATTAGTCTAATAGACTGAATTGTTCTATGTGGTTGCATACTTGGACATGGACACATTTCTCAAAGAGCTTCGCTAGAGTCAGAATGTGAAGATTGGGTAGAAGTTGTTTAAGTCCGCATGAATAGGGGTTACCTGCTCAGACTTTAGGTAGTCTGGAATAGTGCCTTGAAGGGAGGCATTTTCTATCTTGGTCCAAAGAGCGATTATGAAAATTCAATGAGCCAAGCCTTTATGGCCTTATGGAAGGTGTGGTGGTTTTGTACTTTGTTGGTGTTGTCTTCCAAGTTTTGTTCTGTTGAAATGTGGCACTTTGTGTTATAGGAATGTGTTGGATTGGAGGCTGCACCTAGGATTGTGGGTCTAGAATATGTGTTGTAGAAATGTTGGTTTTATTCTATGCTCTGCTCGGTGCATTATGCACAATGCTTTGAACATGACACAGCAAGACACTGTAAGCCATGTGAGAACATAAAAGGTTGGCATGATGTGGCCCCAGGATTTCACGTTTTGAAGTAGCCTCATCACCGAGTTTTGTGAGATTAGGGATTTCTGGGCTCCTACTTAAGTTAATTTGAGTAGTCCAGGAAAGCGAGCACAAGCACAGCTCTGGTTTGAACTGTAGGGGACCCCAAGAAGAATAACACACATCTTACAATTTTGGGGATGTTTGTTGATTATTTCATTACAGTATCTACTTTTGGTTCCAAAGTAAGATCTGCCTTTAAAATGATTCCTAGAGTTTTTGTTCTGTTTGGTATATGGGGTGCTTCTTCTAGGTCTGCTAGGTAGGCTGCAATCTTTTGCTGATTTTGGTTTTATCTGGGTTGAGGTTGTGATACTTTGCAGTCATCCACCGCAAGCAAGTATCGTGCAAATGTGGATGTAACATTGCTGTTGATCTTCTTGCACCTTAAGGATGATAATGTGGATATCTGTACAAAACAAAAGGATTGAATCAGTCCAGGTAAAGGTAGTTGCGGAAGAGAACATGAGAAATAGTTTAGACCCTTGGGGCCACAATCTCCAGCCTCGTTGGTGGCTCTCTGTGCCTTATTTTTGCAAATCTGAACTAGGCTGGCTGAATACTCTTCCTCATTGCCTGTAAAATACCATGTCTGTTACTTTTAAAATCTCCAGGTCTGGTGGCTTAGTGGACTAATGCTTCCACTGTAGGGGCCTGTGTTTGACCTCATGGTCATAGGTTCAAATCCCGGCGAATCCACTCAGCCTTTCATCCTTCTGAGGTAGGGTCCACTCTTTTTAAAAAAAAAAAAATACTTTTATTTGATTTGTTTAAAATCTTAAAAGGGTGGGACAAGCCACCATGATATGTACAATATAATGCAATTAATCTGGGTTACAATTACAGTAAAAACATTAATCTAAGTAGTGAACCACACATGATGTAATTGATTCCAAGGACCAACATTTTTTTGATAAGACACTTCAGCCGATATTCTTTGAGATTGTTCCTAAGCGTGTCTATTCCACTGATGTGGGATAAAGTGCTTGTGCTGATGGGAAACAAAATACTGGGGGGACTCGGCTAGTCTGCATGATGGGATGCTGATCGTCTGTCCTTCTTTACAAGTTCTTTCGCCGCTAAGTTCAGAAATGTCATTGTCATACAAGACAATTGAACAGAGGAACCACCAAGACATTTTATAACTGCCGCTCTGCAAGTCCTTATTTGTTCTTCTCTCATAATTGGCCGTAAGAGGATCTTCCTCATGTTTTGTAGAGCTGGACAGATGCATAGTAGGTGCAATAGTGACTCTTCTCCGTTGCCACAAAGGCGGCAATCCATGGACGACCAGGTCCGTTGCCATTTTGGAATAAGGTCTTTTGTCTGGAAGGACCCCAGTCTCAGTAGGGTCAAGTTCTGCTTGTAATAGTCTGTGAAGTGATTTTGTAAATATAGTTGCAGTTTCAGCTGTTTATAAGATGACATCCCCATCCATGTGTGTCTTTTGCAGGCCAATAAGGCTTTATCTATTTGCAGCGATTGTTGTTTGATTGCTTTATTGGTGATTTGTTTAAATGCAGAGTATGGTAATGGTGTATGCCAGGCTTCCTCTAGCTTTAATGCTGAAAGAGCTTGTTTTAAAATTCAAAATATTGACTTATTCTGCCTTGATTGTTTTTCGACCTCCTCCCAGCAGTGATGGGCTAACGTGTTTTCTTCAGCTGCCCTCATTCTCCAATAATATTTGGCCAGTGCTCCTTGTCTAGCCGGTATCTGGTTTTTTAAACCGTATTCCAGTCGTATCTGGGCCTGAGAAATATGACGTGGGATTTGGAACAGTATCTTAAATAGGCTGGATTGGGCTGTATTTAGAGATGTCGAGTACTTAGCATTTAGCATTTCCAAGCCGTACGAGATAGATGGCAGGAATTTAGCTGCTACGACCTTTAATAAATGATTTGTTGAGCTGCTACTTAGTTTTTTCTGCAGGATTTTAAAGGCAAATAATAGTTGTTTTGCTTTTGCTTTCCCAAGGTCTTGATGTTGCTTGTAGCTAAGTTGGCGATCAAGATGAACCCCCAAATACTTATATATGTCCACCGGCGATAAAATGCTGGAATTTAACCTCCAGACGAAGGTCGATAAAATGAGTACCATTTAGATGGGTAACAATAAACATCTGTTATTCAGCACCAAGATACCCTTCTGGGTGAACGTGCACTTTACAAATAAACGTTATGTTATAACAATTTCTGTAATGTGCATCAAACTGCCAGCGAAAACTGGTCTGGTTTCTTACTTGAAACCACAATGAAGTCTTTGGGGGTTAGATGGTGAGTCAGTTGAAAATCTAGTTTATCTGGCCAGATCTTGTGTGCAAAAATTGCTTAGTGTGCCAGCTGCTTCTAAAGTCAATGTGATGACTGTCAAACAGGCGCTGGTGCATGATGGGAGTAGACAGCAAAACTTACTACAGCTCTAGAGTATCCAAAATTCTACGACTGGTTCCAAGTAAAGTGAATAAGTGAGGTTATACAAACAGTGTTTATCATTTCAGTGACTGGAGAGCAGCCCGTAGAAACAAGCAGGGTTACTTTTAGCCTCTGTTAGTTATAAGACAAGGCATTGTGTGGGTTCACTAATGGCCTCATTTTTTACGTGAGTTGCAGTCTCCTTGAAATATGGTCAACAGAAGGATTATGAAATAGTGTGTACTCGGGGATTGTGTAAACTGACTGCTTCTCCTTTGATGCCCTAGGTAAAATATTGCGAAATCGACACACATTTTATAGTGATTCCTGTTATTTGCAAATACTCTTTTTGTGTTGACTGGTGGTGATGAATAACACATTTTATTTTTGTTCTGTGAGGACCCTTTTTTACATGTTCTAGCTTCTTGTAACCTTCAGTAAGGTTTTCTTTTTATTTCTATACAAATTAATCCTTTAGAGTTTTTTGAGGGCTATAACTATGTTTGAGTGTAAACGCTTACTTTCTGAGGGCAAGGCCAGCGATACACTGGACTCTGCATAGCTACTCCACACTGCTATTTTGCTTCGATTACCGCATTCTTTTAGCGCAGAGGTTGTGTTTTAAATTTTTGGACTTAACAATTTTCCCCAAAGTGGCGTCCATGGTTATTGTTAAAAAAGAATGCTAAAACTAATGAAAGGCTCACATGCAAACTACTGCTTTGCCCTGATTCCACAGCAGACTTCTTTTCTGCACCGGTATTTTCCCAAAATAACAATAAACTTTTTTTTTTTTTTAAGTTTCATGAGTTTACTGGAGTTACTGCATTAGGATAACATTCCTAGCCGATGCTATCACTGAAGCAGCCGTTTATATTTAAGATGTTGCCAATAGTCACACCATAAAGAATATTTTCTGGATTGTTTTATCCATTTGTTTATGGGCAAGTGCGTTGGTGCGTATGGACCATAGTCCTTAACTAAAAGCATACTAGAGCAAAAAAGAGTTCAATCAATAACAGATGCCAGCTGGGTGTGGAAAAGGTCGCTTTAATTTGATCGCTCTGCATTACTACAATATTGCGGAGCCTGGTTCTAAACCTTAAAATGCTAACATTAGCTAAAAAGTGAATATAAAATCCACTCCAGCCTCATTCCTACTTCTACCGGTGACCCAACCACATAAATGGCCATGCACCTAACTTGGCCACAAACTGACGGTATCCAGTGGGTGCACACACGTGGACTCTGCTACCCCCAAAATGGCCTGCATAAAGGCTCCGTGTATTGGTTTCCCATAATCCCCGCTTTCCACACTCCCACTCTCTTGAATTGCAATATTATGGTGGTCACAGAAATATAAAGTTAGTCTGTTTTTCCTGTTTCACTTAGAAGCTGACGAGCATTTCCTTATTACTGGTACAACTACAGATTTATTCCCCCACAGTACTTTCATACAGCGCTTCAGCAGAAAAGCCCAGTTTACAAAGACGAATTGCCAAATCAGAATTTTACAAAATCTTATCGTTTCCATCAGTGCTGGATGCTACCTCACAATGTCCACTCACAAATTTATACTGTTGGCCACTTATTCTAGGTGTTTTCGTCTTTACCAGGCAAAAGAGATGCTGATGTAGAAAATAATACTGCAGCATAGATATGGTTTTACTGCTTCCTGGCTGGAAACTGCTCAGTGCTTATATGGTGACTTTTCACTCGCTCTCCGCCCGCAAGAAATAGTGTGCTTAAAAAACATGTAGTTGTTGGAGACCATGCCGGTAGGATTACCTTAGTAATGCAATGTCTTGGTATAAGCACAGCCATACTTTTCCAAGATGCCAGCCTGGCAGAAAGCCATCAGCATATGGGCCTGAATTTTTCATGAGGGGTGGGGAGTGGGAAATGGTGCGGTTGAGTAAAAGCCGCATTACCTTTTACGAAGCAGCATATGAATATTTCAAAGCCGAATTTACACGGTCTTCTCTCAGAAACAAGTGTGCGTCCTCTCTTCCGATGGGGCAACTAATGGTTCGCTTTGGCCGGCAGCACATCATGTATGCAAGCCCACGAATGCGTCCATAGAGATTATCACACTTTACAGCCAGTGGCGTAACACAGGCCCCCGCAGCCCCCGCGGTGCGGGGGGGGCCCCCCAAGGTCGAGGGGGCCTCCTCAGCACAATACTGGGTCCGGAGAGTTGCTGATTTAGTCCGGAGGGGGGCCCCCCTCAAGTTTCGTTCTGCCATTGTTTACAGCGCCAGGCCTCCTTTATGGAGATAAAAGGGGGGTGGCTATCACGTGTCTATGGCGGGCTCCGCGTGAATTGGTCCAAATCATGTCTGTTCCCCACCGCGGCGGACAGGCCGGACCGACAGAGTGCGGGAGGCGTCCCATGGGAATCCCGCTGTTTGACTTACCTGGGGACACGGATTTATCACGATCATGATGACCTGCTGGAGGGCAATGTGGGACGAGCGTTGCGTAGCGCTAAGACTTGTTTCGACTTTTGGGGGACTCTTCCACTATCCGTCGCGGGAAGGGTGGCTTTAGTGAAGATGGTCACGCTGCCGAGGTTCCTCTATTGCTTCGGGACGCTCCCTGTCTGGATCCCGGGTAAGTTCTTTGCGCAGCTTAACTCATTAATCACAGGGTTCCTGTGGGGGGCTGGGAGAAGGAGGGTTGCCCTAAGTACCATGCAACGACCTAGGGCAGAGGGGGCTTCGCGTTGCCAGACTTTGAGGCCTATTACTATGCTGCACAGCTCCAATGGTTCACGAAATGGGTGGCGGGCCATATCAGGCACCCGGAAGACCTGGGGGGTCGGGTCCGAGTTGGCGGCTATTGTCTTGTGTCCTTCTGCGGATACCATTGAGAGGTGAAGCAGTGCCGGCAGATTTGCGAGTGGTACAGCGGTGCTGGGCGCGCATGGCTAGGAGGATGCACATCAGGATCCCGTATGCACCAGAGATCCCGCTGCGTATGTGTGAGGTGCTGCCGCACGGGGGTGACTGGAGTAAGCTGCAATCCTGGGAGGAGGCAGGAGTTATCACATTGGGGGACCTCTACGAAGACGGCAACCTCCTACCTTTTAATAATCTCATGGAGCGCCATGGTCTTCCCCGGGGGGACTTCCTGTTTCATGCGGCCCTGTCGGCGGCTGTCCGGAGGCACTGGCGGAAAGGGCTAATAGAACCGGACACTTTCCTTCCCTGCCAGTATGTAGTGCTGGCAGCGGGAACCTTTAAAGCGGTAACTTGTCTCTATCGGCGAATCACCCAGGACTTGCGCCAGCCCCTGGAGGCGTTGCGACTCAAATGGGAGGCGGACTTGGGGGAACACATTGAGGAAAAATCTTGGGGGCGGTGGTAGAGAGGGCGTGGAAGAGCACTCGAACGCTCGCTTTCAGCTAATTCAATTCTATGTCTTACATAGGGCATACTTAACGCCTGGTAGAATCAATGACTATTTTGGAACGTCGGCAGCTTGCCCTCGGTGTGCGCTAGAGGGGCGAGGTTTCTTCACATGTTTTGGGACTGCCCGCATTTGGGGGACTACTGGCGGGGGGTGACAACTACCTTGGCGACTGTGACGGAGAGGGAGATAGCTCTGACACCAAGGGTTTGCTTGCTACACGAGTTTCCGCATACTGCTAAAACCAAAGTCACCAGCAGGTTCATTGATCTGGGGTTAGTCCTGGCAAAACGAGAACTTACTACACATTGGAAGGCAAGGCAGGGACCCGCTCTTGTGCGCTGGCGAAGGAACTTGTGAAGTGGGCGGAGAGTGAAGGGAATTACAAGATGGGTATGGCTAGGCGTAACGAGAACGAGAAAACATTGGATATGGCTCGGGCGTGGGTGGCACTTGTGGAGCTGACTAAGCACCCCCTGGAGGCGAGGAGGATCCCCTTGCTGAGAGGGAGGGTGTACAGGTTACCTGAAGTGGCTGACGCTTGCGATGGGAGAGGCATGATGAGGTAGCTGAGGGTCTTGCACAGGTCCTCCCCGGTGTTTGCGGTCTACCCTGGGTGAAGACAAGCAAGACAAGGATTTTGATGGGTGGTGCAGGGGGTCTGGTGGGCCCCTTGAGTATATTAGTGGCTAGCGGCATGCTTGGGGGGCGGGAGGGGGAGGGAGGTATTGTTGGGGTGGGTAAGGGTTAGGGGGCGGGCTGGGAAGTTAGAGGGTTTTGTCTGACTCTGCCCTTCGGACTGCAACAGGCAGGGTAGTGAACGAAGATGTGAGTTGGGCTTCCATGGGGGGCTGATGGGGATTTAATAGGGTGCTTCTTGGGGCCCTGGCGAGACTCTTCCATCGTAGCTCACTGGGAGGATCACAGGAATATTGATGGTCATGATTGAAGTGCATATTGCCTCCCCAACTGTAATATTCTGATGTCCATGATGTTGCTTGTATTGTTTCCAGAAAATCAATAAAATTCTGTTTTAAAAAAAAAATCACGTGTCTATGGCCTTCACTCCAGTCGAGATAGCCCCAGCCTTTTTCCAAGGAACCGGAGATCAGAGAATCAATCCTAAAAATATATCTGTAAACCAAAAGACTGCAGATAGAATGCCAAATGACAAACTACTGATTGTTATTTTACAAATAATATATACGTTTACTGGGCATTTAAGACAATTTTTATAAGAAATCAACAAATGCTGGTGTTACAGAAAGTGTAAGAACAAAGCAATGGGCCTATAGTTAAGGAAAAGCTGGGACGTTCGGGCAAAATTCCATGGCAGGTAACAAACCCAGCAGGAGATAGAAGTTTTGCCATGCGTTGGAGGAAGACCCTTTATGAGATTTTAGGGTTTTTAATAAGACTCCCTTTTAACTCTATCATATCATTTATAGTGTGTGATGTTTGTGATTTTTAGTGTTTTGCAATATTTACATATATATATTTTTTTCTTACAATGCTTGTGTGAAAGGCAGCTATGATTTATACTATGGACAAAAGCACTTTAAAAAATTCAAATTCTGCTCAATTGGACCTCGCCAGCCTTTTGCGCCTTTAGAGCACATGGATTATATGAAACTTAATTGAATGTCTGCAGACAGCGGCAAGATAACTTTGTCTGCCATGATGATATATCACATCACACTCAATTCTGATCTTCGGGTCTAAGTGACTCAATGACCTGTGAGTTAGAAGAAGGATTAGTTGGTACATTTCTTGGGGTTTTGTCTGGCTCTGTGCAGGTACTGAATTTGAGAGCTGTGTTCCGTGTAGGGTGTGGAATATGGTTGTCAGACCCTGTTTTGTATACAGGGCAAGCAGCGGCTACTGACCTTAAGCCGTGGGGACTGGGGCCATTTGCCTCGGATGACCCAGGGCCTGTCATACTATGGATGTGCAACTGGGGCAAATATTGCCCTTTTTCGCACTTGATTCTCAGTGGTAGTGATGGCTTGCAGCCACAGGCTTCTCTGGTGAGTTAATGGGGTACAACCGGCTCACCACTAAACAAACACCCAAAAGCATAATCACTTATTTGTCCATCTCAGTGCTTAGCTTTAGAAAATCAGAAGTACTTTAACAAATGTTGAAGTGTTATACTGCATGCTACAGAAACTCAGGTACTCAGTCTCTGGTGCATGGCCACTGTCCTGTGGGCAAGGATACCCCCTCTGCTCCACCTTCCCTCACTCTCTCTTTTTGATAAACACATTTTATTTGGTTGTGACAAATGAAATACAATTAAATCAGGATATCGTAAACAAAAAAGAAAGGCTCCTCATTTTCAGTCTGTCCTCATCCTATCCCACCCACTGCAAATCAAACTTCATTAGAAAAGAAAGACTCCAGCGTTGAGGACAACCCATAATACTCCCAACATTTACCCCAGCCCTCACTCTCTCTTATCCTTAGGGTGTGGGTCTCAGAAACAGGTACAGTACCCCCACCACCCACAAACATCTTAGGCGAGTGCTCATTCTTATGTCTGTCATCCAATGTGAGTCTTCACAGTAGTCCTTGGCCAGGCCTATGTGTACTTCAGTCTACGCCTCCTCCCTGCGCAGGCACAGGTGCGCCGGTTCCATGCTCCGATCCCTGGAGCAGATGCGGGCCACCAGGGCAGTCCAAGGATAGCGGTAGTCAGGAGAGCGACTGTCTAAGGAACGGTGGCCATCTTCAGGGCACATGATGAGTCGGCTAGAGCTTGGGTCCAGTCGATCGCGACAAGATCCTCATCCACTTGGGCTGGTTGGTGAGTCGAAGGCTCAGGTGGGCAGACCTCCTGGGGGTTGAGATGGCAATGCACACCACTTCCGGTCTAAGGTGACAAATATTAGGCTGCTTTTAGGTGCTCCACAATTCAGCTGCAGCGCGCACTTTAGGTCAGCGTCTCAGGCAGCCACACAGCCACTTGGGCATACAGTATACAAGCATCTGAATGCAGCAGATTCAGTTACAGTGGTGTAACTCGCTCAGCCACATATTGGGCAAGTGCTAAGGGCTAACCACTCAGTCATATGGGCTCACTGGGAAAGTGTCATGGGCCTGCCATCAATTGATTTTTCAGCTGCGCTGGTTCATGCACATGTTGGGCAAGTGAGAAAGTATAACCTCTCTAAGTCATTTGGGCTCACTGGCAAAGGGCCACGGCCAGCCATCAGTTAATTTTTAAGCTGCGCAGGCTGCTTGAGCAAGTGCCAAAGGCTGCAACAGCAGGGGTCCAATTCAGGCACATTTTGGGCAAGTGGCACAGACCAACAGCATGCAGGTTTTGTTGGGGAGATCCATTCAGCCACAATTCAGCAAGCACTGTGGTTCCTTCGAATCTCAAAGGGTGACAAGTGCCTTTCAAAAGGCTGGTGAGCTGGACTGGGCCAAAAGGGTTTACCTGACCACATGGAGGCGCAGCAGCGAACCAGCACTGGAGACCCAGCATATTTTTTGCAGCACTGTGGTATGATTGTATGCTGACAGGAGTTACTTTGAAGCACCAATATCCAGTCAGGCTTGCGTCTGGATATCTGGAGTGACTGGGAACCTGCAACATAAAAACAGCCTGATTGACGGGCCTGTGAAGATGCCATGCAGTGACCTCAATCCTACAGAGAAGTCCTGAACTAATGGGAGTAGGACTAGTAACAAAGGTGATCCACCCCGAGCCTAAAATGGATACTACATTAAATAAAAGATGCCATAGGACCCATGGAGGGGCTGGGAGATCTAATGGAAATGCATTTAAATCATGTAGTGCACACACTAGTAGACAGACTATAATTTTGATAGTTCTCAGTTAAAGACCTTAATAGAAGGAGACATTAAATGTACTTGCATATGTAAGGAACTTTGCACTCCTAAGATGGGGACAGTCACATTATACAAAGAAAGAGACTCAGAGATGGAACATTTAAAAGAACAAAAACACCTGGGAGGAGTTGGATGCACCAAAGTATGGGGCTGTGGAAGGTTTGTATTTTGAATTATTATTTCACTAAGCTTTTGGGACATACTCGGAAAGAGTTGTGTCAGAAATGAAGCGAGAATGGAGGGCTTGAAGGTACAGGGCGGCATGTTTTCTGATTTCTCTTCTATTCCCCCTTCCTACTATAATAGAATAGTTAGATAGATTTGACATAGAACACACTTTGGAGCGTACTTAGATGGGAAGAGTGATTTAAACACCAGATGTTTTATAATTTGTGACTAAGAACATATCTACAAGTACCACTCTTTTATTGGCAATGGTTAATACAATGTCTGAACCCTAACTTACTCGATAGGGGTAAGAGACTTAAAAGCAGATCCAAGGCAAGAAGTAAAGGTTTCCCTGGTTTGTACGACGTCTAGAGCAGTATGCATTGTAAGGGGATTATCCACTGGAGCTAGTATGAGTTATCTAGTATAGATAATATGGAAACGCAAAATATGGTCCTCAAATGTTCTCTTTCAGAGACCTTTAGCTGTTTATAGGGCTATTTTGATGATAGTCTCCTTCAGGTTTGCTCCATGAAAATAGTCTCTCACTTGATAGTAATCCTTACAATCTTGCACAGCTCAATAACATTTCACTGATTCTCTGCTTGTCCATAAACCTGGGTGAACATCCACCCAACTACCTGAAGCACAAAATTCTCTTCACTACACATCGTAAAACAGTATGAGAAAGGTGTGATGAGATTTGGCTTGGAGGTTTAGCAACAGAAAGTACTACTTACTACTATACCATATTCTTTTTCCTGTTATACCTTTGGCCCCTAACCACCTTTGTGATGTATACACGTGAATGAGTTGTGTTTTATGTTACAGTTCAAGCATTCTACATGACGTGGAATGAGAATGTCCCTTACAAGGTATACTGATGTGCACCCTTGCCCTGAGTAACCCAACAGGAAGTAAGACAGGCATAATGATTTTTCTTTGTCCCAACACACACGGAATCCTGTCCGAAATGTACCACAAGACCCAGGGCCTGGCTCTGAGGTCAGGAGAGGCACCACATGTGTACTGTCTAATGGAAACAAGACAATTGTCTATGTCATTTTGGACATGTGAGTTGAACAGTGGTGGCAGTGTGCTGTTTTTTAATGCATAGCTGTGGACAGGCCTTTTTACCCGTTGAAAGTAACCGCACAATAAATAAAGGCCTGCTTGTGCAAACCTTTGCTCACGTCAGGCACAGACTCTGTGCTGACATCTCTTTATGTATAGCGAGTTCGTGTATGTATGGTAAATGGTTCTTTATGAGTGTGTGAATGTTTAAGTCAGTGGTATCCATTTTGGAAGCCCCATATTTGACATGGCATAAGATGAATGTTAGGGTACAGTCTCCCCAGTGGAAGGGTATTGCCTGAATTCCTGAGCTGGAGGGTTAACGTAGATACAGAGGTGTGCAGAAATGGGGACAGGGCTACCTTTCGAAATTCTATGGTAATCTTTTTCAATGGGGACTGCTGATTAGTACTTCCTGAGCACTGCCATTTGGTTGAGGGTGGAGGAATTAGGGTGAGTAAGCAGATTCAGTTGTTAGAGGGAGACAAGTTTCTGGAGATGGCTTTTTTTATGCCTTCCACTATAGTGGCCCATCCAGAAACAGAAAAAATGACTACCAAATGCAGAGCTTCACACTTCTTGTGCTCATGTTTTGGGTATTACTAATCAGAGCCAGCCTCTTCACTGTCTTCTGGGACAGGCATTACCTTACATAACGATTGTGTCTGCACTGCAACCCGTGCATGAAATGGAAAAGGAACCATACCGAACCGGTTCCTGGACTTCAAACAGTGAATCTACATCCCCTGTCCAGGAATCATGTCATGTAATGTAATGTAATAGGCCATTTGTAGAGCGCGGCTGTCACTCCGAGGAGCATCATGGCGCTAAGCGGAACCCAGAGAAGGAGGCAAAAACTGGTTAACTGCTATCGGTAAGAAAGAGGCATCAAATCAGAGTTTTGCAGAGTGTCTGATGCAGTAAAGATCCAGGTTTTTAGGGCCTTCTATAAAAGGGGGACCAAACTGTCCCACTTTGTTCAAGTTGCTAGCTTTTTCACTGACCAAGAACTGGAAGTACGTGGAGAGCTGATGTCATGCAAGGTTTATTGCTGAGATTATTGCAGCCCTCTGAAGAGAACTGCCTAATCAAAGCATACAGACTAAACTATGAGTGTCAGAACTCTGGAAAGATGCTCCGTTTCACCTTAGTGAGCCTGCACCTGTGTTTTAATCTAAAGCTTCTGTTTGTCTGTGCATCAACCCCAGTAACATCCATAGAATAGCCTCCCTGTAGTGTTTCATATTCCATATATATATATATATATATATATGATGTGATCAAGGCATCGTGGATGCCGAAACGCGTAATGGCGATGGTGCAGGGCGTTCGTTTGGAATAAATCACACATTGCACCTCAAAGGGTCTGTTTTCGTCTGTCCAGGAGTGGATGTTGTGGGGCGAAGTCCAGGGATATATATATATATATATTGGCGGTGGTGCGTGGCAGCAAAATAAACTGAACTTAGCACCAGAAACCTTGGGTCCGTGTTCGTCTTTTCCAGGGGAAACTGGAGGTTTTGAGACGAAGCCAACGATATATATATATATATATATATATAGATCATTGAGTTGTGGTGTGATTAAAGTACTTTTCATATTTCTTTAAAGTGCTGGCCTGGATATTCACTTGTTGTGTATGTTGTGTGACTGCTTAAGTTCTGAGTCTCTATACTCCTCACTTCCTCGCTGAGATGCCTTGGACTGCTTGTCCTTGCTACCTTGAGAGTGAAGTGCATTAGGGGTGCACTTGGCCCAGTTTGCAGCTCTGAAGTAGGTCGGACATCAGAGGCAAAACACCCCAACCTGCTCGGTTGTGGCCCCATTTTCCCCTGTCTGCTCTGTGACCCACCAACCATTCCCCAAAATGGGGCTGACTACATATCTTCCAAACTGTGCATCAGAATGCAAGGTTGGTCACGGACTGCCACTTCAGGGTGGAGTATTTTTTCAAGCAGGGATTATAAGCAGATAAATGTTTATGTAGCCTGATTTAGCGATGCTCCAAAAAAGTAATGCTTTTTACACTAGTGATTCAAGTATTTGTTTTCCCTTATAATCCCACAATGAACCCCTTTTGTTAAATGCAACATTTAATTTTACTGCTGGCTATGTCAAGTTATTTTTACTTCTTATCTGGCTGCCGACAGACAAAATGTCTTTCAGATAAAAGGAACCGCTTTTTACTGAGAGATCTGCATTTTCACTGCCCATTGTGAACCGAAAACCAAACAGGCGCAGATGCAAAATCTTAAACCTTTCAGCAGAAATCTGCAGTTGGGCACTGTAGGACGCTGGCTCTTTATATGGTATATCAAAATGAGATATAGTGTGTAAAGAGTCCAGCGGTTCTCTTATAAGTGGACAGGGGCTTGCTATGGCAATCCCAAGGTGCTCCTCTAGGGGGTAGTATGGTTGAGCAGCCTTAGGCTTATCACAGAGGAGAGCAAGACATCGACAAATACACACAATAGTCAAAAGATAGGACAGACGACTCAATAAGCAGATCCACACCAATTTATAAAAATAACACACATCTTAATATATGTTAAGGCACCAGAAGCAAATCGTTCAGGTAAGCACGTTTTTAAATAGGAATTCTTTTCAGTTTAAAAAGTCGACACAATGCAGTTTTTGAGATCGATAATGTTAACCTATAGGAGGAAAATCAGATGCAGTTAACCAGTTCTTGTCAGTGACTTACGGGACCAGTGTCTTAGGTCAAAGGTGTGTACAGGTCAAGGTCTGAGGCAGCACCAACAAGGCACCTCCAGCAGCACTAGGGCAGCCGGTGCAGGGGTGCCAACGGCATTGGGTTCCCAATGCAAACCAATGGGGATCGTCCGGTCACAAAGAGGCTGCAGGAGGGGACTGAGAGGTCAGTCTGGCGAAACCCATGAGTGGCGTCAGTTCTTGCAATGTTGGGAGAAGTTGGTCTTCTCCTCGGGACGGGGCGTCCGGGTGTAGAGGGTCTTTGTGGTGTCAGGTTTCTTCGTCTGGCAACACTCGCGGTTGAGGGAGGCTGCATTCAGAAGAGGCACTCCACAGTGGACTCTGTACCTGGAGGGCTTGGGAACCACGCTGACACTGTTGGCCCACTTCGACACAGGCTGGGGGCTTGGGTGCAGTGGTGCTTGGCGTTGTCGGGTTTAGGCGGTACCGGAGTCTTCGTGGTTCTTCTTTTGCTGTGTGCAGGATGCAGGGGTTCTGCTGTCCCTCTGGAGGCCTTGGTTCCTGGGCAAAGTGCTGGCAGGTCTCCTGGACTTTGGGGACTCAGCAGCTGCAGGACAGATTGACTTTTTGCGCAATTGGCAAAGTTAGCAGGCAAGCCGGCAGGGTTAGCGCTAAGTCCGTTGCTGGGTCTTCTGTTCTTGCTGTGTGACTCTTCACAACAGTCTTCTTACTTCCGGTCGGCAGGATCTGAATTCCTGGTGCTCCTCTAAATACTGAATTTAGGAGTGTTACGGAGTGTAGGTGTGGTACGGGGCAAAGCAGGGACACAAGTAGTCAGGGTCTTGAAGAGTGTAACTATTCTTTTATTTATTGAGGAAAACACAGCAGTCAAATAAATATTGGAAGCAAGGACCAAGTTCCAAGTAGTCTCTCAGGTTCCCAGGGGTGTTGAGGGAGGGGGGCTCCCTTCTCCTTCAGGAAATATTCGGTCCTCGCACGTGGTGGTCAGACAAACAAAACAAAAAAAAAGAATCCAAAGGAAATATTTAGACTGGGTCAAATCCTGAAGGAGTACTTCACATATGTGCCGCCGTCACCAGGCAGGGTTGTTCGTGCACAGGAAGGGATTTGTGGTGGATGGTTTGAACTGTGTGCCCTGGCCTTTATGCACCAGTCTGGTATGCCACCCACCACTAGTGTACTCCCTATTCTCTGGTGCCCCACCAACCCCACCAAAAGCACCGTTTGTACTGCGGTACTTGCCTCAGACAACGACCCGTCTCCTGGGTCGTGGTGGTAGGAACTACAGCGTTGGGATCACTGAAACTGCAGTTCACGCCACAGGCCGTCTTCTCCTTGGGGTCTTCTGCTCTGGTTTTCTCTAGGGCCTCGGATTCTTCCAATGGCGTGCTTTCCGCTTGTGGCGGGTCTCCGGGACACTCCTCCGTTCTCCTCGCCACCTTCTCCGTCCTCGCGTCTCTGTCCAGCTCTGTGCTGCCCCGATGCCGTCCTTGCCTCCTTCTCTCTCGTGCAGCACGCGTTCTCTGTCGTCACAAAGGGGGTGTGGCCATCTACACGCCCTATTCTCTGGGGCGTCTAGAACGCTCTCCTCTCTTTTGATGCATCCTACAGTGTCGGCCATAATGGAGTCCCGCTCTTTCTCATAGTAGGGTAGTAACCAATAGGCTACTTACCCTTGGGGTCACTACGCCTCCTATATGACCACTTCCTGTGGGAAGTGGGCATAACCCTGTCCCAGAGTTCCTAAGTGTGCCAACACAAAGATGGCAACTTCTGAAAAGGTTAGGCCACCTTAGGGGTGATGCTAGCCTGGGGGTGGGCACGCCTACCTGACTAGCTAATTTCCTGCCTGTTCAGATGCCATAGGGCTCTGGACAAAGGCCTCCTCTCCTGTGAAGGGAGCCAGATTGGCATTTCAAAGGCGGGAGCTTCTTTGAAGCTCGCCGGCCTAGGAGTGCTAATCAGTAGGTCATCCTGAGGGCGGGGGGTGGGGGGGGAAACACCCACTTCCCGTGCAGGCTTTGTTTCTGACCTCCTGAGAGTAAAGGCACTCCCCCTGGGAGGTCAGAAATCTGTCTTGGGTGGCAGGCTGGCAGAGACCAGTCAGCCAACACAGCAGAGGCTGGTAGGTTTTATGGGGGCACCTCTAAGGTGCCCTCTATGTGCATGTAGTTACAAATCCCCCACTGCAATCAGGTTGGGTTTGTAAATATGAGATGTTTGAAACCATACATCTCTATTTTCAGTGAAGCCATCATGTCGCTGGGGAACTCGTTTTCACCAGTGCCCAGCACATGTTCTAAAATGGCTTCCCTTTTCACTTGCACTGGCAGTAATGGAATTGACCAGCACAGGGGCATACCTGCGCCTGCAGGTATGCCTTCACGTGTAATACGAAGCACCCTGCCTTAGGGCTGTAAGGCCTGCTGTAGGATTGACTTACAAGTACTACATGCAGTGTTGGGGTACCTGGCACACAGGGATGTGTGTCAGGTCATGTTTTCATCTTAGCTGCACCAAAACAGGCAGTCTGTGATAACAGCCCTGCATGAGTTTGGTGAGGGGTCCCTTAGGGTGGCACAATTCGTGCTGCAGCCCATGGCTGACCCTCTTTAGTACCTCAGGCCTTAGGTACCAGGGGTATCATTTACTAAAGGCACTGCCAATTGGGGGAACAATTGTACAGTTTTGGGAAACAGATCTGGTACTGAGGACCTGGTTAGCAGGAACCCAGTCCACTTCCAGTCGAAATAACATCATGTACAAGGCAAAAAGTGGGGGTGACTATGTCATAAAGGAGAACTTTCCTAGAGGCACTCTGTTGTAGCCTACTCCAACACCTTTGCTGAGATAGGGAGAAAGTCAGTGGAGTCACCGAGTAGCTTTTTAAGAGGGGTATTACAACTGCTAATTTTAACACTATCAAAACATCTACAGACGTAAGCGAACAATTAATGAAGTAATTGAAAGCATGACCAATCGCTTTAGCTGGTCAATGAATGTGCAGCAAACACGAGCAAATACTAGATGGAGATGGACTGATAAAATCATCTAATTTAATTTATGTAAAATGAGCTGCTAGCTCTTTCTCAAATGCAGCCATCCAGTAATAATAATTAAAACTGGAATTGTATATATAGCACATCAATAAATTATGTAGCACACCAACAAACTTAATATCATCTGAGTGATTCACTCATAAATCGTCATTCCCCACTGCTCAGGTCATGATTCACAAGGCCTTCTGCAGAGGATAATAAAAGCTGCTCGTTTTCCACCTTGAGTATATATCTTCCCAGTCACAGGCAAAACTACACAGCATTGGAAAGGTCAATAAACCACTTTTAACACTAAACAAGAGGTTGGCAATAAGGATATGAACACTTGTGCCCCTAATTTCACCTAACACAGACGGGTAAATAGGACAACTGCAACAGCAGATAGAATGCAGACCTCTCGAGTTTTTCAGCTCCCTTTAAGTGTAGCTCATCTAGCCCAAGATTCAGCTTTGCATTCTACTACATGTAGTCATCCTGTTCACTCTGTTACCAATTCACTACTACAGGTATCTGCTGCTCACGTAAGGAGCTGGGAAGCTTGAGAGCTACGAGTGATGTAGGTGAACACTGTAGTTGGTGCCAGTACGTGAAACACTGATGGGTTGAGACAACCTAGGATGACACGCAGATACACAATGGTTTGATTCTTACTAAATTGCATTTTTTGTGAACTCCCAAATAGTAAAGCCTAATTTCCGTCGACTGCTGGCTTGTATCCCAATTATCGGAGCTGTCCATGAATTGTTTGTTTACATATGCACGAAGCGCATCCTTTACAACATATTTCAAATACATTCACAAAGTCGAACACTGCAGAAGGGCCTACCTCAAAGAAAAACAATACTCGCATTGTTTCAGATGCAATGAACGAAAACTGAAATAAGTGGTGTAAACATATGGAAAAGACCAATGTGTGTTGTTTGACTTCGAATGTAAAAACTGCCCATGACAAAAACATTATTATTTTTTTAAATCAACTACCTATATTTTTCACATTTCAAGGGCGACTTTTGGTGAGGATCCAAATAATGCAGGTGTCCCAAATTCCCAAAGTAATAAATGCCAGGAAATTCCCATCCGGTTTCTACTTCGTTTTTCCTTCTCTGACGCAAATAATTTTACTGGCACTAGCGCTCCCACTTAAACTTAATAGATTCCAGGCGAATATTCGTTACCGGACACGGCTGACGCCAGGGCTGATTCAAAACAGACCCCCATCTTTGGGGATAAGCACACTCTGCCTGCCGAAATCCCCGGGTTCTAAAACGAAGGCGCCCCACATTCAATCAAGTTCTCCAAACTACAAACCAGCAACGCGGGCCCAGCCTGACGTGTTACGACGGTCCCGCGAGATCTCGTGCCAGGATGTAAGCGCTCGAGACGGCGCGCCCTGATGCATTATCGCTGTCCTGTGCTCGTTTCTGTTGAAGTGGTGACGTGATGGCACGGGCCAAGGTTTTTTTTGCAGCTGTTTCTTTTCTGATGTCAACGAGGACAGATCCTGTCAAAACACATCAGTCTGACGTGCAGTTCATTAACTGGTTATTAAACACGTTCTTTCGTTTTTTTTTCTTTTTAATCACCCGTTCTCTTTTGTGATCGACGTGCTGAAATATGTCGTTTCAGTTTTTCCGTTCATTAACATCAAATGGGGCCGCGTGATGGTTGTGCACAGAGTTAAGTAAGCTTTGTTTGCAGCTTAAACAATAAGTATGTAACCGACGTTACCATTTCGAACATATATGTTGTACAAACGGGGTGCAGTGGTACATAGTATGATAGTAGATTTGATGTTTATCATAGACCTAAGTGAGTCATTAAGTGTATTTTTGTTCGCGAGATAAACAGTGAATAAAAGCTAGTGAGCCAGATACGTAGGGGAATTTCGCATGTGACTTTTTTTTTCCAGTTTAGTCTCACTTTTGTTTATGCTGACCATCAACTCTGCCTGCCAGGGGACAACGGGAGTAAAAGGCCTTAGAACAGTCTAACCTATGGGAGTGAAATGTTCTGATAGTTTTATAGCCCTTCTGTCTTGGGCTATTCCCTGGGCCACTGGAATTTTTGACACATTTCTTTAGGGCGATCTCCCTCAAGGGTTCTTTCCTTTACATCAGCCTGCGTTCTCAATAGCTGGAGTTTGCATCTTATTAACTCCCAAGTAGGTTTCCCTCATTTGTCTGTAGAACCATATCATTTAATGGTCCGTTTTGAGAAATTTTGGTAGTATTGTAAAGTGGGTATAATTGGGATACTATTTTTTCACAATTGTTTTTCTGCAAGCACGGTGTTTTCTTATGGTCTATTTCATTTTAGTTTTCATCTAAAGAGAGCGAATTCTATCATCTATGTTTTATGTTGTAGGTTTGGTTTTTTGGATAGCCTATTATGATGTATAGCCTCAGTGTACGTGTATTATTAGTATGTGTTGAGATATATATATTTTATTGTCTTTTCCTTTGTTGTATAGGAATTTATGTGGCATTTCCTGAAGAAGGCGTCCAGTACGCCGAAACGCGCGTAGAAAATTACCATCTGTCTACAAAAATCATAATTTTTTTGCCACTTTGTATGTTGTTGTACATCATGTCATTTAGGTCATCTGTTTTGTGGATTTTGGTTTGTCTTCAACTATAGAATTTATGTTTATATGATATTCCTATGTGGTGTCTGTTACATGTAGGTATGGATCTGTTTATCCAAATTTTTAACTAATATGAATAAAATGATCAATATTTTAACTTTTTGTTAGTACACTGAGTCTATTTGATTAATAATGTGTTATGTTTAGGACTTGATATTCACTTAGTCCATTGTTCCCTAGGAATGTTATTTTCTTATGAACCACTGGAATGATGCAGCAGGGGACGGCCAAATTATTCTGCATGGTTGAGTAAATTTTCGGCAAGGAAAGCCAAAATATGGCATAATACTGCACATTTTGCGATAGTATTACTTTATTATTTTGGCATTTTAAAACTTGTTAACACTGTCTGGGCATTGCTTGCACATCATTAGTACCAGTTTAACACCCAGATATAGCAATGAGCAACTTAAAGGTGACCAGTCAACATTTGCAAAGGTCCTTCCATTGCACGGCAACACGTGTCGCTGCATTTTTAGTAACCTTTGAACCGTTTGAGCTAGAAACAAATAATGTTTTTTGTTAAAATCTGCAGATTATGTAACAGGTGATGGGTTATGTGGCAAATGCGGCAAATCTACAATTGCTGCAGCCGTACAATCGCTTAATTGCAGTGGCCCTGGCTATACCTGTTGTTCAAGGCCCTCTCCCTTGTTAGAGGCCCATACCTGCAGCTCAGCATATAACTCTGTGTCTTTAACAACAAGTTTAGCCCTCGGCTCAGGCTATACCTGTTAAAGGCCTAAAGAAGCGTTATATGCCTTATGAGTCAGGGCCTTTAACAACCTTTATAGCCTTTAACAGTAGGCTATAATTCTATATTAAATGCACATTTTACACTCAACATTGTCTAACTAAATTGCTTTCTAATAAATGTTTCTTACTTATCCTGCTCTGGATTCAGTTGACCCTCTCTGAAAACTCTCTAAATTTGCTGAAGTCTGTAGGGACAGATGTTGAAAAACTGGCACTGTACCGGCAAATCCGGGATGCTTTGTCTCGTTATATTTATATGCACTTCTTCATATGTGTCATCATCAGGTGCTTACTGATAAGGTCACAGGTTCAGTACCAATCCCGAGTCCAAGCACATATCCACCACAACCCCTAACAGGCTGGGTTGTGTGTGCACAATAAATGGTACTTTGGCAAACTGCGGCTTCAATCTACACTGAGAAGCCCACTTTGCAGGTGGCCATTTAACAGCGCCATGGGACGGGCAGGGCTGCCAGATCTAGCTAGGGCGGTTAAAGCATTACTTTTGTCCTTTTGTACAACATTCCGTTTCATATATCCTTGAATTTAGCACGTGGATTGGTTATGGCCAGCGCAGCACTATCCCGCCTATTCTGTGTGGCTTGAGTACGCAAGGCATTGGCAGTGTTGTTGCAACAGAATGATCGGATACGTACAGAAAACGTAATGGAGTAAATAAGAAGACCAAACCATTCAATGTCTGTTGCTTCAGAGAGTGCTACTAGGAACATTTCTGCTGCCCATGTGCAGTAACATACCCTTTCGATTAGTTCACAGCGGTCTTAGGTGGGTGACTTTGCAGGAGGTACAGCTTCCCCTGCTTTTAAAGTCCCTAGACGAGTGACGCGACAGATAACCAAGGGCTGGAACACTCTCTCGCCATGCTCGTTCTCACAGCCCTTCTTATCATGCAGCACAAGACGGGTGTGCACAGTAGATATACACTGTGTTGGAAAATAGCTCCACTCTGAGTCCAAGTGTCTTGTCAAAAAGAGACAAACAAACAATTATTGCAACAACAAAGCTGATAGTTTTTGACTTTGTGTTTTTCCTTGTATGAGTATGATTTGCATGACGTGCTTTATGCAACCGGAAAGAATGCGAATGCTTCCCTACGGGTACCACATGCTGTTGGCAGGTATATATAGGAGCACCTTGCCTTCCAGAACTCCTAACTGAGTTATGCCTGTCCACTGAGTGCCTTTCTTGATACATTAACCATTAGAATGTGTATTCGAGCTAACAATCTTAGATTGACCCAAAGATAATGAACTGGTGCGTGTAGATGACACCTGGGGGGGGCAAAAGTAGATGCTAACAGAGGCACAAGATTGCACAAGCTAACATGTGGGTATCAGCAACTGGATTTTAGGGGTCAATCCTTTAGATTTGTGACGAAAGGGTGCTTTCTTCCACAAGGCAAGTTGTTTGTCCTGGCAGTAACATGGGTTACAGAGCGATGTCTCCTGGCAAGTAGTGAATAAAGCTTCAAAGGAAAAAAGCCCAAAAGCATAAAAATACTTCGGGCTGCTAATCTATTTAACAGACCCAAATCTCTTTACGGTATTTTCTTTTTTATATCCACTATTCTAGTTTAGCAGAATACAGTCTGGATCTGCAGGCTTGAAATTGCTGTACTGAAGTAGCTGTGCATACAAGCCAGGAAACACCTGCGAGAAGTAGGCTGGTGCTAGTAGAGCCATGCTGGATAGATTTGAGCCAGTTTGAATAAATGGCTCAACCCACCATGATAGTCCCAGAAACCTGCCATTGTCTCTGGACATAAAAAGGGCATCCCGGCTGCTAGGATGGAAAAGTCCCCTGCATGGGGACAAACATGCACCCCTGCCCTGAGTGCCCCAACTTCAACAATATCTAGATCCTGGGTAATGATATTTGGTCGTAGACTAACATGGATCATACTTGTGCGCCAAGACTAAGGCCTGTCTCACGGTAATGCAGTTTGTTTAGACTGGGAGGGGTGCACCAAGAACTACCCTCATTAAGCTAGTGGGCACCTGCCCTTACATGGAGTTGAGTGACATCAGCACGGTGGTGACAGCATGCAGTGTTTTTTCTCAGTAGAATCAGTAATGTGAACAGACCTTTTTAACTGTGACAGGAGTGGGGCCTACTGGCCCACTTGTGTAAAGTTCCTGCATGGATTGTGTGCAATGCCAGAAGCCGCATGATACATGTGTGTGCGTACTGGGACAGCGCGTGATACTTGTGTGTGCATGCTGGTTGCATGTGTTTGCCTGTGTATGGCACATAACATGAAGGCCTGTGGGTTCCATTTTGGAAGAAAAGGGCCTGCAGAGGCTGGAGAGTTGAGTGTGTGTACAGTGGCGGCTCGCATAGGGCGTGCTGCGGGGCGGCGGGGCGGGGGAGGGGAGGGGCAGGTTGGGGGGGTAGTAAACTCGGACATACGACGGAACGGAGGAAAGTAATTATTACGTTCCTCCGTTCCGTCGTATGTCTGAGTTTACTACCCCTCCACCCTGACCCTGACCCTCCCCCGAACCGCCCCGCAGCACGCCCTATGCGAACCGCCACTGTGTGTGTATTATTGAAATTCCGAAGGGCTGGGATGGTACACACACACACTGAAGGGAGAGGAGCAGACCATCCTCTGTGCACATCAAAGGCCTCTTTGATTTCAGGAAATGTTACTGGTCAGTGGGGCCTGGGCTCATTGTCAGGAAGATGGTGGGACTGATAAGGTTAGCAGTACCAGGGAATCTGATAGAGAGGAAGGTTTAGTCCTTTGAGACTTTATGGGCTATATTTCAGAAGAGGTTGACAACCAGGTGTGAGTCCTGGTTACTCCCTTGGTCTATGTTGTGGGTCACTCAGAATTGGAGCCGCTCCTACTGCGTAAGACTATCCTTTTGACAAAGGGCAGTGTTATTGCTGCTACTGTTTGTCTGTTGAGTTATGAGCTTGTTGCCTAGCACTTGCATCCCCCCTGAATAGCCTTTGCTGGACCCTGGCTGCCACTGAGAGTTAAGTGCTGGACGGGGTAGTTACTTAGGACACATAGTAGGTTGGGCCCTGGATTATCAGAAGTAAAGGACTTGACCCCCTCTTTGGGCCCAGAAGCTCCTGCTTTCTTTGTGGCACTCTGTAAGGGGATCTGATACAGGCATCAAGTGGCATCAAGGAGAGAAAGTTAACCATGTCAGCCTCTTTTTTCCCCCGTTTACTAATGCTTGGAACCAAAATGTGAACAAAGCAACAAGGCCTGAGACTTTAGTAAGTAGTAAGAAGGGACCCTATCTGGTAATACAATGTTACATCGATCAGTGGGAACTGTGCTACTTACCTGTTTGGGAACTCAAACTGTTAATGTAGTAATGTTGTGTGTAGTAGATATAGTGGCTCTGCCTTTCAGTAAGAGTCGATAAGGTTAAGAAAAGGTCCAGGTACTTCCCTACAGACATGAAAATGCGGACACAAGCCCTAGTACCAGAATAAGCATTTCAAGGATGATCACCACCACCCCATATCGGCGGGCACATAAGAGCTAACGTAGCAGTGGAAGACTGATCATTCCAGATACAAGGATTTAATATAACTTACTCCATCTTGAGATATCCCACATTTAGGTCTGCCTTTAGGCAGCATTAGCATATGTGATACCTCATGTTATTAATTCTTTTAAAAAGTAAAATAAGTAGAGAGGGTGGGCTTCAGCCCTTGGCTTTCATCTATTTTCCATGCTTTGCCATTGCGTCTTTGCTTGGATGGAAAGCCCATGGCATTTCAGGGATCGCTATATTGTCTCATTTATGTTCCCATTAGGTCTTTGGTGCTGGAAACCAAGTAGCCTTTTGTTAAACTGCAGATGCAATTGTAGCTTCTAATTCTGAGCTATTGTGTGGTTTTTGATGTATTTAGGAGTTAATTTGTTTTACTTTGCTGTATTAATAACTTTTTATAAGCCATGCTGTACAGTATCAGGGATGTCACCGCCATTGGCAAAGCCAATAGGTCCCAATTGGCTTTGCCAATATTTGTTATAATACTTTTCCATGTGGGTACAGTTTAAGTCTGCCAATTCAGCCTGTTTAGCACAGGGGCAGTATTCCCACCTTCCACATTGTTTTGGCCCGACATAATACTTCATTTTGTGATTTTACCAGGGGCAACACACACACACACAGATATCCTGCTCTTAAACATCACTTTCTCCAACAAAAAGACAGACCTTTTGGTTTCTCCAGTGCTTGTTTAACTTTCAAGTGTACTCTTTAGAATGTATCCTCTTTTCAAACATTTTGTTAAATTAGAATCCTAATGCCAACTTTGCCTCCAAACTCAAAAAAGCAGGTCAGACGAGAAACCTAAGAAACTCAAACACCCTACTCCTCATTCCACTCAAAGTCCTTAAACAAAAAACTCTTTCACGCTCTTTCTCAAGCAATGCCCCTAAAATCTGGAACTCCATACCAGCACACCTCAGGACAAACTCCTCCTCCTTGAGCTTTAAGAGACAGCTAAAGGATCTCCTCCTCAACAGACAACTCAACTAGGGGGTCGTCAATCGCCCAACGTGGACAGGCGCTTCATCCCATGCTCTTTTTATACCTCACCCGAGCTACTACTCTACGTCTGTGCTCAACCAATGACTTGACTGAACTCAAATCAGCTGTCCTGATTTTACTTTTATTTTGTGTAAACTTAGTGTGAGAGCTGTAAAGCGCTCTGATACCCTCTGGTCTTGCTAGCGCTATATACAACTCATAAATAAATAATTACCTAGACATGCTTTCAAAGTGGCTGGGCATTAAGCAATCCTAAGGTTACTGGTAGCTGCTTAAATGGTCCTTTTAAGGTATTGCGATAGTCCAGGAGTGTTTTATTGAGCTCACATGGGTGAGATCCTGTTGGTTCCTTCATTGCCACCTCAGGTGAAAACTCACAGCGGAGCCTCGGAATAGTATGCTACTGCACCGGTCATTCCAAATGTTTTTGGTTTAATTCCTTTATAATGTAAGGTGCCAGCTGAGCCAATTTTATCTTTTTTTTGTTCTGTTAGGTCTACACTGAGACTATGTGTGACTCACTGCCATGTAACACATTTTGTTATCCTCCCCCATGAGGGCATTTGGTTTCTGAAGCTACAGGTGCGTGGATCAGTGAGACATGGGAACCTTTGAGCATATTTTAATTACTTATCCATAATTTGATTATTTGAGAACAGTATTCTGTGTTGTTGACATTACATTTTTCCTCCCACCTCCCATAAAGTTGTTGAGTCAGTGTGACCAGGTAGACTTGGGCACAGGATGTCTTTTGGGTAGGTGGTGCTTCTGTGCACCTCCAGACTTTCAGATGAGCTGATGCAAAAAATGCTAATTGAAACACTGCAAGGCTTGGAAGACGGAAGTAGTTAAGATGCTCTACCTAGCAGTACTTTTTGTGTAATTATTGACGACACAGTACAGAAACATTGCATTCTTTTGATCTAATGCCAACTATTACTCATGCGCAATTGTTCTAGCATGAGCTTAGTGCACCACAAACACGGTTCTCACTCTGCTCTAGAGATAGTCCAGCCTTTCGATGCAAGAAAGATAAACAAAGCTTTTCATTGTCTATATCGGTATACCGTAGAAAAATATGTCTTATTCTGGCCCAGAAACACGCTGATTGCACTTGTTCCCTTCTAACTCTCTATTAGGAGCAACACAAGTCTAAATCCCAAATTTGTTCTTTCCCTAACCTTTCACACACATTTTTCATTTTCCGCTTTCTATGTGGAAAATGTGAGTAGAAAAAGTAAATTACCATGCAGCTTGTCTCCACTAACTATTGATTTATTATATGGCTTTGCCACAGATTATTTGAACATGTTGGAACTAAAGCTCAGAATATTGGAAAATGATTCAGAAATCCCAACACCAGTTCTGTTTTTCAGAAACTATTTAAACATTTCAAAGTGAACAGGCTACGTAAGTGTGCCATACACATGCTCAGTTACGTAAGTGTGCCTTACACATGCTCAGGCTACGTAAGTGTGCCTTACACATGCTCAGGCTACGTACGTAAAGGTGCCTTATACATGTTAGGCTACGCAAGTATGCCTTACACATGCTCAGGCTACGTAACCGTGCCTTACTCATGCTCAGGCTATTCAAGTGTCTCTTACACATGCTCAGGCTACGTGACTGTGCCTTACACATGCTCAGGCTACGTACGTAAAGGTGCCTTACACATGTTAGGCTACGCAAGTATGCCTTACACATGCTCAGGCTACGTAACCGTGCCTTACTCATGCTCAGGCTATTCAAGTGTCTCTTACACATGTTCAGGCTACGTGACTGTGCCGTGCACATACTCAGTGTGGATTCAGAAGTGATTTTGCTAGAGCAGGATGTTTTGCTTGCACTGTTGTTAGGTTGTTTGCTACTAATGCTTTTTCGCATGCAGGTTGCAGTGGAAAACGAAATCGGTGTCTTTTGTTTATCGCCTGTTATTTGTTTGCTATTTTATGCATAAATGAGCACACTCACTTTGCTAGGTGATACGGTGGACAAATGGACATGTGAGATCCTTGGAGAGATGAGGATGCTGGATGGCTTGCACAATCCACTGTGCTCTAAGAGGTGGCACCAGCCCCGCAGCAGCAAGAAGATGTCGGAGACAGAAGGGAGGTGGAATCTTGGGCCGATTTAAAAAAATGTAGAAAGAAAAGTCACAAACATTCTCAACATTTGGAGCAAATTTGTGATTGGTTTTGAATTATGAGAAAATTCTATGACTGTTATTTATCACATTCTGCGGCGGTGCCCCATCATTCTGTGTTATGCCACTGAAGAGAGGGCACAGAGGAGGGAAAGCAATGCAAAGAAGTATATGCAGGAGGGCAGAGCGAAAAGACAGTAATGAAGAGGAAGGAAATGACGTGTGAGATATACAGATGGAGGGTTTCAGAAAGATGTTTGGAGAAAAAGGGAGTAAGTGTCTAAGAATGAGAAACTGCAGAGAACATAGTGTGAAAGGGAGAATAGGAATGATTGAGACACTGCGAAGACCACGCCATTTTACACAGGCCATATTAATTTTAAGTCTCAGTCTCATAATTTCATAATTAAAACTTTTTCAATTCTAGTTATTCACTACAAAAAATTTGTTGTGACTCATTTATCTAATACAGCTAGAAAGCATTGATAAATCCAGTAGGTCTGGCTTGTTTTAGGTGCATGTTCGTTGTTGTGTGATATATGTCTGGATGCAATAACAGAAAACTCAGTCACACCCAAATACTATTCAGGTGGCACACTTGTTGAAGCACAGAAGTTTACTTCACATGATTTAAACCACACTCTTAATTACATTGGCCACATGCTTTGAGAAGGATTCCTAGTTACACTTCTTTGGTCACGCCCCATTCAAAGATTCCCTCCTTTTTTCATCCCACTTAAAGCACAGTGACTTGAGGACCCTCAGTGTCTGCAAAGGTTAATGATTGATGGAGGGAGAGACAGTAAGGTGGGAGCAGGCAAGGAGGTTAAAGGGGATAGCCAACAGCAGATAGCATCTAAATCAAGTCCCATTTCATTTGCAACCATCCTCGGGCTAGTCTGCTGATTTGCAACCTTATGGAGTGTTTATTGAGGTTGCACCCACACCTAAAGGACTTCTACGTCACACTCTTATTTAGTTTCTCTACTTACAGGAATGATCTGGCAGCTGTATCCTGGGTCAATATGGTATTGGATCCTCGGTCAGGTAGGATATTGGGGAAGACCCTGTATTTCTACTTCAGTCAGTTCCTTTTTGATCTTCAGAAGTGCCTTCTTACAGTTTATCAGAGCTCAGGTCAGAGAATAAGACTCACTGTCTCTCCAGTTTCACTTTATACAGCTGCACTGCTGCATGGAGGATGCAGTCTTGATTAACCCTGGATCCCAGCTTTACAGATGACCGTGCCTACTCCTGTCTTGCCCATGTTGGGACTTTTGATAGTGGATAGGGCTCCAACACAGCTGCTTCCTAAGATTGATCCACTTCACCTTCCAGTCTGTAGATCTTTCCCATCACTTCCATCAGGTACTGAATGAGGTATACCCAGTGCTCACACTTATGGCTTAAGTCTGTGAATCTCTGTAAGGAGGACACCACAGCTGCATTTTGCTCTTCCAGCAAGCCCAGTTTGTACTACAGCTTTTCTTAGGCTTACTCTAGCTCCATCCCTCTACCAGTTACTACTGCCCTGGCGATTGGCTCAGTTTACGGTTGGTTTCTGAGATGGTGGGACCTCGTAGGGAATTCTGGCCTGAATGTGGTCTCCTGTATATATGTTGTTGGGAGGGGGACAGAGCACGTGTTCGTGTTACGAGATCTGATGCTGAATTGCTAGTCAGAAACCTTTTTAATTTTTTTAAACCATTTTAATTGTTTTTACAATAATCATGAGATTGAGAACATTTAACTAGTCTGGAGTCTAAATCATACTCTTGAATAACCATTATTGTCTGTATCTAGTTCAGCTTCTTCCTCTTACATTAGTATCGTGCAGCCTCCTGTGGAATAAACATTATTTAATTGGGTTTTGGTTCTCCTGTAGATGGACAGTAGCATTGTAGCAGTATATGGGCGGTATCTCAATCACTTGCACAGGTTGCATCAGTGCAGTGTGAATCGCTTATTACCCTGTTGCCTCCCCGTTTGTTTTGTTATCATCAACCCAGTCATTTCTGAAGTATAATCATCTATTAGGTAGTAAACCCCCCCCTGCTGCATCAAGATTGTGCACTGTTATCTTCTTCACCTATAAGGGACTGGAGGATTCTGTTCCATGTGCTTACTAAGTCTAGCTTTCTCAGCCCTCTTTTAGGGAAAGAATGTTTCCATTAATGCCATTTCTTGTAAAGTGCAAAAAGAACAATTGATGGACAGAATGCAGAACAATGTCATACATTCACCCCAGTACAGAGATCTGGGCCAAAATCCATCGTTTTTTTGCTCCCCATGCCCTTCCAGTTTGAACCCAGCCATATGCAAATCAGTCTTAACCCTGCGCCCAATGGGAACAGTCCAGCCCGAACTGCTAGGCCAGGTTCTCGATGGATTTAACCCATATCTCTTGACTGGGGGTGAATGTATGATTTATTCAGCATTCCGTCCATCATTTGTTTGCGTATCACTTTTCGCCCTAAGTGGGATGGGTATGCCCAGACGTGGGTCCCTTGCTCACTGTCCCACTGAATTCAAGCTAGCCTGGCTGATGAGGGGTAATACCCCAAAACTGGTCCCAGGATGCTTGTTTCCGGTCTAGGGAGGACCTGGCTGGGCAGTTCGGGCTGGACTGTTCCCATAAGAAACAGGGTCAAGACTGATTTGCATATGGCTGGGTCTAAACTGGGGTGGCATGGTGAGCAAAAGAATGATGGATTTAACCCAGATCTCTTGACTGGGGGGTGAATGTATGATTTATTCAGCATTCCGTCCATCATTTGTTTGCGTATCACATTTCTTGTAAAGTGGCACAATAATGCTTTTTCGCCAAACAGTTGTACAATGTTTTTCAGTTGCGATCTCTAAGAAAGTTAAGACCAGTATCTCGGACCACCACTCTGGGTCAGAGAGAAACACCTCTGGTGGGATCATGGTAGGGCCTGGGCCTCTCCCTTTTATAGGCCCTTTATAGCTTCCTTCACCTCATCCTTGGTAAAAATCTTGTTCACAGTTTGGGACTGTTTCTTGTTTTTTTCACCTGGTCTTCAGCCTGAATGGACTTGGGATGAGCAAGATCAGCTGGGGCATTGAAGATTGCTGAAAAATAGGTTATTCACACTTGTTCAGTAATGTTTGATTTTGTTTCTTCTCGCACCCATCGCGACTCCAACTTTTTGCCAAAAACCCAGTTGCAGCGTTTTAGAATTCTTGCCACTTTGTATTTAATTTTGGGAGAAGTCACTACAAACTATTGACTGTAGTCCCAGTCTAAGGATTTTGCTTTCTTGGTCAAGGCACCTGTCTTTTGGGGTGTTTTGTGATTTTAATGAGTTGAAGGTGCACTGTGTTGATACTATTGGAAATAGTGATTGTAATAATGTGTCGTACAGGAGCAGATTGTTATTTTCATTGTCTCCATTCTGTAAAAGCCTCAGAGATCAACGGTGACCGTTTCCATTTGCCATTTCTCTACATTTGACTCTAAGGGGGTCATTATAATGACGGGCGGATCGCCACCACCCGTATGGCAGTGGCGATCCGCCCGCCATTTCGCACCGCCCGCATGCCAGTTCCCCCCCGCCATATTACGATGGCGGGGGGACCCCGGCGGACGGAAAGACCGTCCGCCGCTTTTCCGCCGGTCCGACAGCGGACCAGGCGGTAAAGGGGCCTAATATGGTGGCGGTGTCTGCTAGACACCGCCATCCATATTAGTATGGCGGCGGAGAGCAGCCTTTCCATGGCGAGGCATACAGTGTTTGCTGTTGGGGGCCCGTTGTGGGCCCCCCCAGATGTTGGGGGATGGGGGGTGCACATGGGGGGTACCTATGGTACCCCCCTGCATTTGCATGCACAAGGTGGCAGGCACCGCGCGGTGCCTGTCACGGTGTGCATGCAAAGGCACAACTTGCATATATTGCATTGTGGCAGGTGCTGCTTACAGCACCGCCCGCCGCAATTCAATATATGCGGAATGCCACCGCCACCGTGGCATCCTAATCCCAATGGCGGGACCGCCGCTCCTATGGCGGACGGTCCCATTCTCCGTTACGGTGGCATCGTAATGACCCTCTAGATTTGGGTTCCATCTCACTCCTAGTTGGCCTCTGAGGTTCCAGGTGTTGTTAAGGTTTTGGACTTCTTTAGGCTCCGTAGGTATGTTGTTCTTTGTGTCCAAAATTATAGCCACTCTCTAGTTTCAACTGTATCCTCACATTTTTAAGTCTGGGCCAATCAATTCCTTTTATCAAGATGTAATCTATTAAGGATTGGGCTACACATGCATTATAGGATGGAAAAGTAAAATCAGCCTTGTGTTATGGATTGCATGCAGAAATGACGCCTTCATTTATGCAGAACTGGGTCAAACATTTGCCCTTTGCATTTTTTTTTTAATGCATGTCTCATTGTTGGAATCCAACATGCAAATTTAATCTCGGCTGTTGATTCGTCGTTGATTCCCCGCTCTCCCATCTCGCAATTGAAATTACCACAGATCAAGAGATTTAATTTTGAATTGCAGGGTTTGGTAATTATTTCCTTGATGCAGTTTAAGAGATGTAGTAATCCATCAATCTTTTTTTGTTGAGCGTAGATGTGTATTATTCTTTTGTCCTGGGTGTAGTACATGCCTTTGTTGCACTGCATTTTTCCGCCCTACATGATTTCTGTAAGCCACCACTGTTTCTTGTTTTTGCTAGTTCTGCTGTGCATTTTGAGTGGTTGATGTACCCAGGTATTCCCCAATGGGTGAAAGTTCATGTTTCTTGAAGAACTTTTATGTCATGGCTTGTTAAGTAATTTTCGGAGGGTGTTGTATATCCTATGCAGGATATTGAAGTGTAATAATTCTGTTTTTGGAAACTTCGGGGTATTTATTAGTGCTTTACGCCCAACCCCTTTCCTCCCTGAGTCTAGCCAGATTTATCATCCATAAATAATCTCTGTCTATTCAGTGCACCTCTGGCTTGTGCCTAGAGTATTTTGTGTACACTGCTTGGGTTCCTTTCTCTGTTATGCGTATCTCATTTAGTCTTCTGTGCACAGGTGGTTCAGTGGCCATGTCTATCTAATAATTCCTTTCAGGGACCCATATGTCAGAAGTGCCTAATGAAATCCTGTTGCTATTCATCGGTACTTGATAAGTTCCAAGGATTCTCTCTTCGTACAAATCTCCTGTCGACTCCCTCCTTTTCTGTCGTAACAAGAGGACTACAACTGTATATTATACCATACAATGTATGCTTAAACTGTAAAATAATGTCATGAAAATCCCGCAATAAAAATTGAATATAAAAAACAAAAAAAAACTCCATCCTTTTTTCAGGGAGAAACTGTTCGACCTTCATGTCCTTCCCCCTCCAGCTCACTTTCCCAATTTTACTATCGAGTCATCCTGTATCTCGTTTGTAAGGTTAGGGCGGGGGGTGGGGGTAGGGGTAAGGGGTGTAGGAATCTACAGAGGTATCAAATTATTGGCACATACTGAGCCTACAACGGAAAAGCGTGATACAGAGGTTTATAGTGTATTTTACACAGACTAAGACGTTCCATTCTGTGTTTGGGAACTGAAGGCAGATCTAAACTGCTCATATGAACATATTTGTACTTTCTTTACAGGAAATGATTTAACATTAAAGCATGTGTTGCAATTAACAAAAGTTATGCTAAATTGGACTTTTGGAAAAGGCAAGAGGGTGTAGTCCACTTTGCAGCTTTACATATGGTCATTCCCACTTACACACACAGCTTCTTTGCTATGATGTCAGTCACAAATCTCCTGATATTCTTTTTCCATAAACCATGGCTCTCCGCATCGTCAAATGCACTTATAATTGACCTCGCAATAGAGTGCCATTTGAAAGTTTTGAAAGGTTTTAGCCCCCAGGGAGAGCATATTTCCACTTGCTTGCCTCAGGCTGAATGTAGTGCATTAAAAAATTTGGGTCAATTAAAACCATTTGCTAGGGCTGGTGTGTCGTCTTGAATGCTTCCGTTTCAACCGGCCTGTCCCAGGCCTTCTGAAACGATGGATGCATCTGCATCAAAATGGTACTGTCAGAGGGGAAGATCAAGCAGCAACAATTTCTGAAGCCTTGTTGAGATCACCTGAAGGAACAAGTGCTTCAGACTGAGAGTTTCCGATGCCTGCGGTGTCAGAGCGGCCTTCCTTGTCAGTATGCAGAAAGGCCGCTGTTTGCCAATCCCTTACCGCGGTGTGGGAACTGTTCCGCGTGTAACCTAGCCAAATTATGGTGACTCAATACCACCACTGTGAGGGAGCTGCCCGGGCTTTCGTCCAACTCCCATGCACGTTTTGCATTTGTCGTAGGTTGCTCAAAAGGCTCAAGCAAATTTTTCCCTTTCAGCTGGTGTATCATTCATTAAATTAGCTGGCCCGGGTTCAAGGTGGCACCTTGGATAATCAGCGCACAGAGATTGGCATTGTTAGCTTTCTTGATCCGTTCTCAAACATGCCAAGATTAGAAGGAGATACCTGCTGACACATGCACCTTGTTTACCTCCCCTGGAGTTGTGACACACGCCTGTGTTTTCAGAAGATTAGCTTTTCTGTCCTCGGCACCAGTAATCCTAATGATTATATGTCTCTGAATATACCCTTATTCTGCGAGTAGAAGCAGAAACATTTAGCAAATATCCTTCTCATCAAAAGTAGAGCAAAGAGGCAAAGGTTTCACAAATGAATGATGTCACGGCTTCGCCATCATCCATCTAACTGCCAAAGACATTATTGTTCCTATGAAGTCTGGCAAACTAATGTTTCTCTTTAGATAGCTAAACTGTACTTCATTCGATCTCTTTTCTTTGTCCAAACTTTTGTTCTAAAGCAGCTTTTGAGTTTTCCAAAACAATTAACGTTGTTACAGTCTTTCACATTCTTGACTATAATTAGGTAGTATTTACTGTAGTGTACAAACCGCAGCAAGAAAGCATCTTCTAGATTTGCATACATATTTTGTACATCTTTTTAATTTTATGACTGTAAACTTGATGTTTACCTTATAGGAAAGCTTGTGCTCAGTATAGTAGGCCTGAGTTGGATATGAGCCAATGATAAAGAGTATAGGCCTGATGGGTTCATTAGAAAAGTTATGCCAGGCGCTATAGGTCTGATGTATTTATTACAGAAGATTACAATAAGGCACCTCTTAAAATATTAGTTCTTTAGGTCCTAAGCATTATACATACACTCTCTACTGAGGTAGTGCCATTCATGTTACATGCAACCAGGCTTGGTTTGCATTAATCATGTATGTATTGCCAGGAAACCCTAGCACACACAGCAACTAACAATAGGCCTTTAAGGGTGGACTGATATTACAATGTTGTTACATGGATTTGAACAGATTACTGTGGTAAGCAGAGGTTTTGGTTACTTCCTTTGACAAACATTGCGCGTCGAAGATTTGCACTATGATAATCCTTGCTAGATTCTATTAGGAGGGCCTGGCAGGTGTAGTTGTTTGTCAGGCCCTTTTAATAAAACGCTGTATATATACATATATAGAGGGCCTTTTGGTAAGAATTCTACTGTCAGAGTGTCATTCACATTCTGCTTTTTCCTGTGACAGCATACTGTATGGGGCAATTAGGTAGCCCATTTCTGCCATTGGCTCTATTGCTCTGAGAGTAATGGCATTTTGCCTCATCACATGTGAACATCCACCTGAGAATGTGTTTTATTCAGTGTCTGGGCTGGTTGCGAGTGCTTTAGTTTTTAATTTATTTCCTTTTATAGGTTTGTTTTCATTTCATTCCTCCTTCTATTGTTTTTTTGTTTTTTAAAAGCGCATCCTGCATGCCTCCAGACAGTTCTACCTGATTGCTCACTTGAAGATCATTTCATCTGCAGTGTGCTGCATCCTGTATGGCCACTATTTAATCTTGCAATGGTAATGTCCATAGTGTGCCATTGTTCTAGCGTTCCAGGATGGCCACCATGTTTATAAGCATTCTGTTGGCCACCAGTACATCTGTGTTACAGTATAGGCTTTAGAATTCACACATGGCACCCAGTGCAATATTTATTTAGTGGCATCTTGGAATGGCATTGTGCATAGTGTATCATTGTTTTTATCACTCCGAGAGGACTAACATGTTTGTTCTAAACAAATTCTAGACGAATCGCTGCTATGTTAAATTTTATTTTTGTATAGATAGCATATGCCATCAAGTTTAGGTGGTGACGTGTTTTCTTTTCTCTACTTTTTCTTATTTTAAATTTTCTTCCATAAGCTTGTTGAGTTCTTGTGTCTGTTTTATTGCTGATGGGTAATTGGGTGAATGCAATAATGAGTCATTGGGTGAATGAATGGGTGCATGAGTGCAAGGATGACTGACAGAGTGAATGTTTGATGACTTATTGTGTGCCTAAAATTATCAGTGACCGAGGAGGCACTTTCAGTTATAAGCCTGACCTAATGTCATTGCCAATGCTTGTTGAATATTATATTGCTCGAGATAGTTGCTTCAGCCATGCTTTGCATATTTGCTTTCTGTGCTGCACCTTTGCTTTCACTTTCACATTCGACCAGCTGTTTGACTTGCAGTTTTACTCCATATTATTGACATGAGTCTTCTGTTCCATCTTGTCATCCTATGTGGCCTTTGGGGCTGATTACGAGTCTGGCGGTCTTCCGACCGGCAGACTCGCAGTGGCGGTCCACCATTTTGACGATTACGACGTTCACCGTTGCATCGGCGGTGGACCGCCGGCTGCATCAGGGAACAGTCATTGCGCCACAACGGAATATGCTGAGCGGGGACTGGCGCAGTCCCACTCAGCATGTTACGAGTTCCTGCACCAGAAGCCATTTCATGGTGGAGCCCCGCCATGAAAAGGCTGGCAGTGCAGGAACAAAGGGAGCCCTACAGGGCCCCCATGTCATCCCCTCCATGGGGATACATTCAGGGGGACACAACATGTGCCCCCTGTCTGTATTCCCACAAAGTTCCAGCACATCCACATCCATGCCGTGCTGGAACTTTTTTGCCGTTTCCATTGCGGTGCCTGTTTTCCAGGCACCGCCATGGGAAGGGCAAAGGACCGCCTGCCGTATTACGAGTTGAACTTGTTCAACTTGTAATACAGTGGGCGGTCCTAATGCAGGTTTGGCGCAGCTATGCCGGCGGAGAGCCGGCGCAACTGCGTCAAACTCGTAATCGGGCCCTTTGTCTCTAATTGCACCTCCATCCTTGTGTAACACATACTCCAGATTTTCTCCTTTCGATATGATCATTGCCTCTGTACTTTGTCTTCAGCCTTACTGGCTGTTTACTTCTATTCCTCATAGTTTTTACCCAGCTTTTGACCATTGACCAGATGTCTGCTTCGCACCTTCACTGTTGGCCTTTCTCTGAACTTCTTCTTCAAACTTGCATTTGTCCTGAGATAATGCCTTGGTTTGTTGTTCCTTCCTACTCACATCACTTAGTTTATCATATGACTCCATGCCATCAGGGACACAATGTTATGGTCCCGGTATTCATTTAACTGCTAGATGTATTCTGGGAAATGTAGTCCTGGTTTAGCTCATCTGGCCAATTAAACTAACATTCTAGGTTAGTGTTTTGGAAAGCAAAAACCGACTCCAACACATTTCCGCGATGATTTGCAATCATCTGGTAATCTTAGATATGGCAAATTTCTTGTTCTTTTCCGTTTTGTTGAGTGTTTTGGATCCAATCTCTAATACTGTTATCTAGTTTTAGTTTAGAAGACAAGCTGCGGTAGTATTTCAGTAGATATTTTTTAATCTTTACAGTTGCTTAAAATACATAACTGGAATTGGCGAATGTGTACTTTTCAAAATAACAAAAATATTCAGGACTCTGGATGGAGGGTATCCGATAGATCCTCACTGTGCTGTGAGTGCATGGATTCGAGGAAGGTGCTTGCTGTCTGCGAGTGGATAGGTGTTGGTGGGCATTATTCATTTACGTATTTTTATGTCATTTAGTTTAAGCATAACTTCATTACAGGAATAACAGTTTAGAATAATGAGTCCATGCCTTGCAAAATAAACAGCCTTCCAGTTACCTTAAACGCTAGTACCCTTAGTAATTATGCACTTGACATCCAATGTAGCCATCCATACAGAATCCAACACTTTGTTAGTCAGACCAGAGTATAGAGGACAGGTGTAGAGTACATTGGCGTAGAGTCCTGCAGAGTATAGTGGCGTAGAGTGCAGCGGCATATAATTCAGCAGCGTACAATACAGCAGCGTGGAATACAGTAGCATAAATTATAGTGTTGCATAGTAGAGTGCAGAGGTGTAGAGTTCAGTGGTGCACAGAAGAGTGGTGCAGATTAGAGTGGCGTACATTGCAGTGGTGCAGAGTAGTAGAGTGGCATAGAGTGCAGTGGCGTAGAGTTGTGCAGAGTAGAGTATAGTGCCATAGAGTGCAGTGGCATAGTGTGGTGTTTAATAGAGTGGGGTGGCGTGGAGTGGAGTGATGCAGAGTAGCGTAGACTGCAGTGGTGTAGAGTGCATTTGCACAGAATACGGTAGTGCAGAGTAGAGTGGTGTAGAGTGCAGTGTTGGAGAGTAGAGTGCGTGGTGTAGACTGCATTGGTGTAGAGTGCAGTGGTGTAGAATAGAGTGGTGCAGAGTAGAGTGCAGTGGCATATAGTAGCGTGGAGTAGAGTGGACGTGTAGAGTGCACTGGCATAGTGGTGAAGAGTATAGTGGCGTAGAGTGCAGCACAAGAATTCATTGGCGTACAATGCAGTGTTGTAGATTGCAGTGGCATAGATGAAAGTGCTTCATAGAGTGCAGTGGGGTAGACTGTAATGGTGCAGAGTGGAGTGGTGCAGAGTAGAGTGGCATAGAGTGCAGTGGCGTAGAGTACAATGGCATAGAGTGCAGTAGAGTAGTGGCAGAGAGTACAGTTGCGCAGAGTGGTGCAAAATGGAGTGTCGTAGAGTGCAGTGGCATAGAGTGCAGTGATGCAGAGTAGAGTGGCACGGAGTCCATTGGCATAGAGTGCAGTAGTGCAGAGTAGAGTGGTGTAGCGCACAATGGCGTAGAGTGGGGTAGAGTGCAGTCGCATAAAGTAGAGTGGTGTTGAGTGTAATGGCATAGAAGTAATGTAGAGTGCAGTGGAGCAGAGTAGATTAGTGTGGCATACAGTGGATTGGCAGAGAGTGCAGTGGTACAGAGTAAAATGCAGTGTTGTAGAGTGGCGTAGAGTGGAGTTGTGCAGAATGGAGTGGGTTAAAGTGGAGTGGTGTAAAGTAGACTGGCGTAGAGTGCATTGGCATAGAGTAGAGAGGCATAGAGTGAAGTGGTGCAGAGTGGAGTGGTGCAGAATGGAGTAGAGTGCAGTGGCGCGATGTTAAGTGGAGTGGTGCAGAATAGAGTGCAGTAGCGTGGAGTGGTTCAGAGTAGAGTGGAGTGGGGTAGAGTGGAGTATGCATGGTGTGGAAGCACACTGCCATTGTAGACAACACATTTTCAATTGAAATGCCCATTACATTTGCACAGACATACAGTTTTACTAATAAAACTATACAGTGCTCAAATGATAATGTGTGGAAATGGCGTAACTTAGTCTATTGATTTGTTTTGATCATATTCATGTATTTGTTTCCAACACAAACTCAAAAACCCTTTCCTACCCGCAGTCTCCGGCAAGATTGTTATGTAAAAAAGTAAACATCAAGCTCCCTCGGAAGACAGGGCCGGACATTTGACCTCTGTCTTTGAATGCACAGTAAATGTGACAAAATAAGAACAAGATTTACAGGCCTATTTACAGAAAGGAGCACTCATGGAAGAATACAAGAAGAGGTAGTGTAAAAAGGCTTTACTCCTTGGGAGGGAAAAACTCATGCTGGACAGCCTAAAATAAATAAAGCTAGCAAATAGAAAGCCAGATAATGTGAGTTACAAGCCACAAAGCCAATGATAAGCAACAGGCGGAATGCATTTCCAGGGAAACTTTCTGAAAGTCCCCAAGACGTCTTTAGGCAAATCAGACAGCTATGCTGTCTTGTAGGCTTCGACCTAAAAACTGTGCAACACTCCTACTTACAAGTGAGGCGAGTCTATTTATGCATTCAACCACAGTGGCCAGTGGTTTGTAAGTCAACGTAGGTGAGCCTCCTAAAAAAGGAAGATGCAATGACATTTTTCAGTGTAGGATTAATGTAGCTCTTGAAAGCATTGAGTTGATGGACAAGATCCATATGTGTCCTTGTAATTCAAAGAGAAGTCCAAACTGCGTGGGAAGTTCATTATCAGGGATGCAAAGACTTGGAAAGTATAAAATACCCCTTTTGGGTGAGAGGCCATTGCTTAAAATAAATCTCTTTTTATGCCCCCATGGATGTCTCACTTCTTTATGTGAAAACCAGGTTGAGAGGGTGAGCACCTTTGTGTATGGTACTTAATTTAATATGGCATACACCTAGACTTCAGTGCGTTTATTAAGGTTCAGATAAGTCTGGAATGCCTGTTCAGTTTGTGTTTATTTTGCTTAAGTTATGCACACTTCAAAACGTAATTGCTTCGAGGCGTGGAGGCATTGACTTGGAGCACAAGTGAAATGGTGATTGTACAGTGAGATATTGCAACATTGGCAAGCAAGCAGGTGGAACTGACTGAGGTTATATAGTTCAGGGTAAGATGTATAGCTCAGATTACGTAAGTAAGTATTTTCCATAAAAGGTTGCATAGTTACTAGGGATACATTGCAAGGCTTAATAACACACAAATAAAATAAACTATACCATAAACTATAAAATGTACAGGAGGGCAAAACCGAACAGAAAAAAAGAAGGAAAAGGAAGGAACCTCGATTTAGGGGTTAGAAAAGGTGGGGTTTTCAGTCCTGATCTAAGGTACAGGAGAGGATTTCAGTGGCAGCTGTCCATGGATAGGTTCCTCTGGAGCTGGATATTTCCTACTGAAAATTGTTGCTTACCACTGTGTTTGCATATGGTTATGTGGGTAACCAGGACGTACTCGTCTGCTGAACACACTTTGCTCGTGGCGGTCTGTGTTTCACTGTTTTCTTATTTCGGAGCTGTGCCTTCAATGCATTCACAGGTGATTGATGCTTGCTGGCCAAAGAGGCAGTCTGAGGATACATGTCTTCATTGTTTTTCAGGAGGTTTGCTTGCCATGGGGAAGGATTTCTCTTTTTGTGTCGTTTAATTTGAGACTGCCCTCTCTAACCTATCACTCAACAGTATTGGGGCCATTGTTAATTATTTCAGAGTGGTTTGGACCTTCCAGAGCCTCTAAGACAAATTTGCATGTCATAGGGGTGGGAATGGAGGTGTAGGAGTGGATAAATTCCTATGGAAGATTTTGGTAGATATTCAAGAGTGGGGGAATAATGAAGAACCATGTGTGACGCCTCCCACCTGTGACCTTATGGGTGGTAGAGATTCGTTTTTTTATTCTTACGCTTTGGATGCATTCCTGAAGAAACTATTTTAACTATCTATAGCCTTTTTTTAGATCTTGAAATGTAGGAAGTTGTGGTCCACTGTGTCAAATATGGGCGAAAAGTGAAGTAATATTCAACATGCTGATCCGTAGTCCTCAATTTCAAATAGATCATCCCTTACATCTACTAGATTGATTTCTGTCCTGTTTTTGTCCTGATTCTGGATTGATGTGTGTCGAGAATGGTTTGTTATTCAATGTGCTCTTGAAGTTGTTTGGCTGTTTTTAGTATTTTTGAGATCCATTGTAAGCTGGTAATATGGCTGTGGTTGTTGGTGTCTAATGGGCCTTGGGTGGTTTTTTTAAGAAGAGGAGTGATTTCGAAAGGCTTAAGGGAGCCCAAAACCTTGCTGTCAGTGAGGCTGCTATTGATGGATTTGGTTACTAAGGGAGTGAATATGTCTGCAGTAGTGTCAGGCAGAGGTTGTTCACATTTTTCCATGTTTGAGTCCTTTATGGAGGCGGCATCATTGGTTGTCACTGGGGCTGTGGTGTAACGCAAAATGTTGGGGCTTTCTGCAGAAAGTGATAAGGGGCGAATGAGTCTCCAATATCTCACAAATCTTCATAGGCTTTGGGGAGAAATGGGGCCCTCTGAAGGGTTTGGGGGTCCCTGAGGCCCCCCTGCACCGCACGGGCCTCTGGGACCTGTGGTACGCCCCTGCACTCTGGTGAAGCTGAACTCATTGGTGTTTACCTGTGAAGAGGTGGTAGCAGGGTGGGCATTGGTTACGTTGATGGTATGGATAAATGTCCTACCAATTTGGACTTCTTACAACGAAAATAGCCAGAGATTTGCATAGTCTCTTACTTTGGAGAATGGAAGGGCTGTGCACTTTGGGTTTATGAAGTTATTCTGACGTCTTTTTTGTGCCATGTAGTTTTATGTTTGTGACAATTGTTTTTAGAGTTATTTTTCGCCTCCAAACCAAGGGTTAGGCCTTGGTCTGTTGTAGCATTTTTGCAAAGATCAAGTTTATAAAATCCCATGTTGCAGTAGTTGTGTGGAGGTACAGTATAGTAGGTAGTGGCTCCTCCATAGAGGGCTTTGGTGCTCTGCCCTGCCATTAGTAACCAGCCCCGTAGCAGCTGCCATAAAAACCATCTTACTGCTTAAGCAAAGGGCGTATCATAACGCCTTTTGCATAAGGAGATAGATGATTTTGGATGGCTGCAAGTGTGTTGTGGCAGGACGTGTCAAGGCGTCTCTGACACCAGCCCTGATAAACAGGGACAGACTGTAAAGGTTCCTGTGAGAAGCAGGAGGGGAAACTAACAACTCGCTGCCCAGAACTTCAATGGGTGCTTACTGGAACAACCTCTAGTTCACGCTCCGCAATGAACAAGAGAACCAGTCAATCCATGCTGTCCATATGAACGCAATTTGGTGGGATCATATTTAGATATGGCTGAGTTTGGCACAAAGGTGGGTGCAACAACTTACGTGTGGTTTAGTAGAGAACAGAGCCGGAGCAGACATGGGGAGAGAAGCAACGCAGGCATCGCTTTCAGAGACAGGTCTGTCAAGGCCATTGTTTAAGATTGTACATGGCTATTCATCCCTAGAGTGTGGAGCTAGTGGGATTCCATTGGTGTCATTTTGAGGGTTCTCTCATGTAGAATTCAAAAAGAAAATCTTCTGTCATTGTTACAGTTTTGTTACTTTAAATATCCCATTGCAGTCATTTCCTTGATTTCTTAAAGACTTTTTTTTTGCCTGTTTGTTGTATTTATTAAACAGTGGAAATTCAGTACATAACCAAAAGAAAAAAGAAACGTTGGCACAAATTAGTGTGGAAATCAATGTCAGAACATCGCAAAATATCTCCTTCTGTACAATCGACCATGTTAACACATGCGAGCCCCATCAATTCAGTCTATCTCTGGTGTCAGTTGTCTTGAAGTCCACTGGATCCAAATATTCTGTTTGTTCGCACACCCTTTCCATTTATAAATTTCCTTCTCAGCTTTATTTCATTAGTCTATGCCTCTGGCCCACACCCTCGGGAGCGTGGATCCAGCATTTCTGTTATATCGAGCAATGCCTCTTTTGGCCACCACAAATCCTAGGCCTGCTAGTGTCCTCTGAATTCAGGAATCGAACCCTCCATAACCCCTAACAAAACCACCTCGGGATTTAAATCAGTGGTAGTGTGGAGTTCTTAAAACATTCCTAACACTGCTTGCTGTGAATTTAATGTTTCTAACTGAGGACCACGTGCTGCTAAGAGGTTTACATGACAGGCTTGTGTTTGGATCTAACAAAGCTCTTATCAATACCCTCCACATAGGTGTTTCATTTCTAACACCCACTGTCAGGAATGGACAGTGATTCGGTGGAGGGCATTCTGCGTCCTGTGCTGCAGTCCTCTCTAAACTGGCTCTAGCTTGAGGGTATTTATGCCATGCTCTACTATAGCCTTATAGCCTGCTGCCGAGGGCTATACAAGTTGTTAAAGGCCCTGAACCCGAGTTATAGGCCCGAGCCACAGGCAAGGGCCTATAATGAGGGAGAGGGCCTTTAACAACCAGAATAGACTGAGGCAGAAGGGCTATAAGGCTATTAGTACATTCCTCCCACAAAGGGTAGAATGTTCTAAATTTAAAAGGGAGAAACATGAAGGCAAACATTGGAATGTTGGACCCATTATAAGCCCGGCGCCACTCCATTGTCTTCAATGGAGCTCTCAACATTCCAGTATTCTAATGAAGTCTAGTTCAACCCCTGAATCTTTGTAACACACAGTTTCCTTCCCAGAACATAGACCCACTGTTGAACTCTGCTGCAGCAGTAGATAAAAGCAGGCAGTGGTTAATTTGTTAAAAAATAAGTGCCGGGGCTCTCGTCAGGAGGCAGCTTCAACCAGCCCATTTCTCCTGTTAGTGCTCCCTAACACAGAACCAACAAACCCTACAAGTGGGGAGAGGATGTGGTGTAATGGCCAGAGCTGCCAACTTCGAAGTTGGGTAACCCGGTTCAAATATCGGCTTTGGCTCAACATCCCGTGATTCTGGGCGAATCACTTATTCTCCCTCTGCCTACCATATATTAATGTGTCCTTAACTGGTGCTCAAGTATTTTTGGCAGATTTTTAGAAAATTATCACAGACAGCAGAGGGAGACAAGCCTTGGACTAAGGGGCAGTAGAAACAAGTAAGCATTTAAAAACACACACCACAAAGTGATTTTTAACTTTACTAAACCTACAGCTGCCTATTGCCTTGTGCAAGACGTGTATCCGTTTCTTCAAGATGAGGACAAATGGAAAAGGGCAACGGGACAAGAACTTGTGATCCCTGCACACGAGGCCTAACCTGCTGAGTTAATTTACAGCAATTGAAGTCTGTACCCTTTGTTTGTACACACATTACTGCAACAGGCATATTTTTCCCTTGAGCTATTTTACTGAAACATGTGAACATTAGGTTGCATAAGGATGTCAGCAGCAGTAGCACCAACCCACTGATCCGTCTTACTTGTAGTTGAACCTGTTGTCTGAAGGATGTGCATTTTGAGGTTAAGTGAAGTAAACAAATTCCAATAAAAAAAAAAAAAGTAACATTCTCTGAGTTATTTACTAAGGTTTTGCGTGAGTGACGAACAGCACTGTGTCAATTTACTTGCCATTTTAAAAGCCTGCTGGCGCGAGTGCCCGGTCAACTCGTACTGAATAACCCCCTCTGTCTTTTGTGTTCATTTAAATACATAGGGAGGTGGCGGTTTGGTTTGCCACATTTTATTGTTCTGGATTGATGGCTCTTGTGGTTTACAAAGGGCATCTTGAAATTACTGAAAACTGCATCACAAAGTACATTAACCAAGAACACTGTAATGTGATTCTCTGACATATATGTTTTAATCTGCATTACTACATATATATGTACTCACCGAGTGAGGACTCTTTCTCCGACTCTTACTCTCTTTTTCTCTGTCTCCTGACTGTCTGGCTTTCCTTGTCTGCCATGCTCTCAGACACGTTTCTCTTTTCAGTTTCTCCTCCTCTCGCCCACTCGGTCTACCTGCTCTTTCTGGTTTTTTTTCTCTCGCTCTCGCGCTCTCTCTCTCTCCTCGCTCGCTCTCTCTCGCTCGCTCTCTCTCTCCACTATTAAGCCCTGTTTTTTAAATTCTCTGATGGAACATTTCCCCATTCCCAAACTCTACTAATGGAAGGCCATCTCACTCACTCGCTATGCTCCGTAGGTCGATTTTGAGGTGGGTAATTACGCCACCCACCACTTTCATAGGTCACCAGCCGCCACTGCTGGGCAGCCAAGCTAGTGGTTCATGATCCCAGCTGTTGTTAGTTTGAAGACAGTGCTGTGGTTTGGAGCGCATGTTGGGTTTTGCAGAGAGTCGCATACAGTAGACTTGCTGCTTAAAGTGAGACTGTGTGAATTTGTGAGATAAAGTGATCGCTTTTAAGATTACTGCCACTCTCCCTCCGGTTACGCTAGAGTGTGATGATGTAGCATAGGGGTAGATGGGAGGAAATGTGTGCAGCAGCTGTGGTTATAGATTGAGGATTTAGTGTCCTTTTCAGATGTCCCCAGCACAGGCAGCCTAACATGGTGCATTGATGAACTGGTGGATTGTTTTTGGTGCAGTCATTCAGCCTGTAGGATTGCTGCTTGGCAAGGCAGATATACAGACAGTCATTCATAGCTGGGTGGGTAGAGCTTGGAATTGTGGTTTAGGTGCTGAGAAGAATGTTAGAGGACCAAGAGATTGATTTGGTATCCATGTTCCGTTTGTTTGGGACAGCACTGTTCTGGGAACTTGAGTGAAGAGATTGGGTAAGTGGAGACAGTTTCTGTGTTTCAGGGGGCTACACACTAATTTGTTGATCTATGCTGAGATTACCCACTAGCAAGAAATAGCAATAACGTGCTATGTATGAGAGAAAGAGAGTGAGTGAGTGTGTGTGTGTATGTGTATGTATGTGTATATATATAAATATATATATATATATATATTCACTGAAAAAACCATAGGTTTCAGGCTTGTTATAGTTAGGAATTTGCATTTTAAAACCCTTTGAAATTCACTGAAAAAACCATAGGTTTCAGGCCTGTTATAGTTAGGGTTTAGCATTTAATAAACCTTTGAAATTCACTGAAAAAACCATAGGTTTTAGGGAAAGTTATAGTTAGTTGGACATTGCACTCGTACAAAACCCGTGAAATTCCCCCGTTATAGTTAGTTCAGCTAACTATAACTCGCGCCCCCGCAATGCACTGCTGATGACGTCACATATTACATCACTCATGACATGGTCAGTGACATCACTGATGACATCATCCAGTGATTGTGTGTTTCTGTAAAGTTTAAATATGTTTAATATATATAGGGAAAGGCGTATTGAAGAATGAGTGGGTGTATAAGCGTCTGAATGGATGATTTAGTAGGTGCGTGACTGAGTCTATAAGTGAGTGATTAAACGTATCTTACTGGATGCATGGGTGAGTGACTAAACTGTGTGAATGTCTGTATCCGTCTGTCTGTTGTTGTGTAAGCAGCTGCATGGGTTTCTGACTAGCTAAATGAGTGTCTATATGGGTTATGGATTGGTTCTCTGAGTATCTGTATGGGTGCCTCAGTGTTTGTGTGGGTGGGGTGTGTGTGACTCTGTGCATAGATGTGTGAGTGGGTGATTCACTGGGTGCATGGTTTCAAGAGTGCGTCTGTGATGGACTGTATGGGTGGGTGAGTGTGTGTATGGGTGTGTTAGTGATTGAATGTATATCTCAGTGGTACATGTGTGAGTAACTACATATGTGAAAGGCAGTATATATGTGTGTTGGAGTATATAAATGGCTATAAGTGAGAGTGTGTGATTGTGAGAGTGGCTATATGGATGAGTGTGTGCTTGCATCAGTGATTGCATAGGAGCGTAAGAATGTGCTAGTATTTTTATGAGTAAGTGAGCTAGTGTGTATAACTGTATAGGTGAGTAAATGGGAGTGTGATTAATTATTAGCATGACTGACTAGGTGTGTGAGTACCTCTATGGATGAGTTGCGTTGTGTGAGTGTTTATATAGGTGTATGAGTGCATATGATAGTCCTGTACTGAGTGACTGTAAGTATGAGTGACTGTACGGGTGAGTGAGTAGATGTGTGTGTGTAGACCTAAGAATCAGTGAGTGGGTATGTACTTATTGGTATTGGAGTGTGTATGGTTTTGAGAATGGCAGTCTGTAATTTAGAGTGGGTGTATCAAAAGTTATATTAGGGTGTGAGAAGATGCATTAAATTCTCACATGGATGATGTCATCAGTGATGTCATTTGAGATGTCATCAGTGATGTCATCAGTGATGTCACTGACCATGTCATGAGTGATGTAATATGTGACGTCATCAGCAGTGCATTGCGGGGGCGCGAGTTATAGTTAGCTGAACTAACTATAACGGGGGAATTTCACGGGTTTTGTACGAGTGTAATGTCCAACTAACTATAACTTTCCCTAAAACCTATGGTTTTTTCAGTGAATTTCAAAGGTTTTTAAAATGCTAATTCCTAACTATAACAAGCCTGAAACCTATGGTTTTTTCAGTGAATTTCAAAGGTTTTTTAAATGCTAATTCCTAACTATAACATGTCTGAAACCTATAGTTTTTTTCAGTGAATTTCAAAAGTTTTGTAAATGACAATTTTTAAATGTATTAATTGTTATATATTTTTTTTTTGATACTGATTTACTACATTTTTTTAAACTATTTATTTTTAGATATTTTATTTTTTAAATTACATTGTAATTACATTATACATTACATTACAAAATATACTTTCTCAGAATGAATTACTTTAGTTTAAATACTTTGCAAATAGGCAATAGACTTTTAAGTACAGTAGTTACAGTTGTTGCAATGGGCAACACAATTTCAAACACAATGCAACATTGAGCTCAATGTGAATTTCTAGCTAAATGCAATTAGTTACTTTATGGATTACTTTTCTAACCACAGGACTGGATCCTAGATTCAGTCCTGGGACATCTCCTGTAAACAGTTGAGTAAAAGCGTTTTGGTTACAGTAGTGATTTTTAAGGAATATTATTGTATTTTAAAAGTTGACACTTAGAAACTTTTTCACATAGAATCACCAATGTTATCCTATGGGAGGAAATTCACTTAGCAGGTAAGTAGTGTTATCGTTACTTTTTCTTACTCAGTGGTGGATCCTGGATCCAGCACTGGTGCATCTCCTGTAAACAGTTGAAAGAATGCGTTTAAGTCATACAGGCGATTTTTAAGGAATATTTGTAGTTTGTGAAAATCAACACTTTGAAACTTTTCTGCTGAAAACCAGACAATGGATTCCTACGGAAGGAAATATAAGTTACTGGTAAGTACGGTTAAAATTACTTTTCAGGATCAGTACTGGGCTGAAAGATGCAGCACTGAGGTCTCTCCTGATAACAGATGAGTAAATCGGAATTCGTATTTTGGCTGATTTTAGAGGAATATTTGTATGTTTCAAAAATCGACACTTAGAAACTTTTTCAGCAAAAAGCAGGCAATGATATCCTATGGAAGGAAATTCAAGTTACTGGTAAGTACGGTTAAAATTACTTTTCAGGATCAGTACTGGGCTAAAAGATGCAGCACTGAGGTCTCTCCTGATAACAGGTGAGTAAATCGGAATTCGTAGTTCGGCTGATTTTAGAGGAATATTATAAAGTTCCAAAACTCCACACTTAGAAGAATTTCCAAGTGAAACCAGTCAATGATATCCTATGGAAGGAAATTCAAGTTACTGGTAAGTACGGTTAAAATTACTTTTCAGGATCAGTACTGGGCTGAAAGATGCAGCACTGAGGTCTCTCCTGATAACGGGTGAGTAAATCGGAATTCGTAGTTCGGCTGATTTTAGAGGAATATTTGTATGTTTCAAAAATCGACACTTAGAAACTTTTTCAGCAAAAAGCAGACAATGATATCCTATGGAAGGAAATTCAAGTTACTGGTAAGTACGGTTAAAATTACTTTTCAGGATCAGTACTGGGCTGAAATATGCAGCACTGAGGTCTCTCCTGATAACAGGTGAGTAAATCGGAATTCGTATTTCGGCTGATTTTAGAGGAATATTATAAAGTTCCAAAACTCCACACTTAGAAGAATTTCCAAGTGAAACCAGTCAATGATATCCTATGGAAGGAAATTCAAGTTACTGGTAAGTACGGTTAAAATTACTTTTCAGGATCAGTACTGGGCTGAAAGATGCAGGACTGAGGTCTCTCCTGATAACAGATGAGTAAATCGGAATTCGTAGTTCGGCTGATTTTAGAGGAATATTTGCACAATGGTGAAGGGAGGGGGCGGGGCCTGAGGTGACATCTGTGCAAACGCGCCCCGTGGCGCGTTTTAAGTTGGGGGATTAAGTCCCCTTGAATCATGAGAGTCCCTGGGGTCCAACTAGCCTACCCTGTACCTCCAGTATGCGCCAGGGAGCTGCGTTGCAGAGAGGTGTTCAGAGGCCACGCCCCTTTTTGCACCTCTCTGCAACGCAGCTCTGTGGCGCTTTCTGGACGTACCTGGTGGGCTAGTTCGCCCCCAGGGACCCTCAGGATTGAAGGGGATTTCATTCCCCATCTTAAAATGCGCCACGGGGCCTGTTTGCACACATGTCACCTGAAGCCCCGCCCCTCCCTTCACCACTGTGCAAACGTGCCCCGTGGCGCGTTTTAAGTTGGGGGATTAAGTCCCCTTGAATACTGAGGGTCCCTGGAGTCCAACTAGCCCACCATGTACCTCCAAAAGTGCCACAGAGCTGCGTTGCAGAGAGGTGTAAAAGGGGCGTGGCCTCTGTACACCTCTCTGCAACGCAGCCCCCTGGCGCATACCGGAGGTTCCTGGTGGGCTAGTTGGCCCCCAGGGACCCCCAGTATTCAAGGGGAATTACTTCCCTTCTTAAAACGCGCCAGGGGGCGCGTTTGCAGACTGCTGCAGGGAGGGGCGGGGCCTCGGCAGATGCCGGTCTTTTTTTATTTTTATTTATTTTTTCTGCCCAGGGGGTCCTTGTGGGACCCCCTGAGCAGACCTAGGGGGTCAGGGTGTTTCTACCCTGCCCCCTTTGTGCGTTTTGCGCACTTGTTTCTTGTGTTTTTTTTTTTTAATCAGTGGGATCCGCGCACCCTAAGCGCATCCCGCCGATTTTGAAAAAAAAATGCTTTTTCTGCCCAGGGGTCCTTGTGGGACCCCTGAGCAGACCTAGGGGGTCAGGGTGTTTCTACCCTGCCCCCTTTGTGCGTTTTGCGCACTTGTTTCTTGTGCTTTTTTTTTTTTAATCGGCGGGATCCGCGCACCCTAAGCGCATCCTGCCGATTTAAAATAAAAAAAAAAAAAAAAAATGCTTTTTTCTGCCCAGGGGGTCCTTGTGGGACCCCCTGAGCAGGCCTAGGGGGTCAGGGTGTTTCTACCCTGCCCCCTTTGTGCGTTTTGCGCACTTGTTTTTGTGCCTCGGTTCTACCGAGGGACAAAATGGCTGCCAACACTTCCTGGTTTGGAGTGTTGACAGCCAGCTGACAGCCAATTAGCATGCAGCTCGTGATCGGGACGGTGCGCGCAGGGTGCGCTGAGGGTACGCGGACCCTACTCGGCCATAGATATATATGTGACTTTACTATTGATTTTCTCAGGAACTACTGAACGGATTTACACCATTTAAGCAAAAGGCACCAGTCTGAACCAAGGGCTACCTCTTTGCCAAATTTGGTGTAATTCCGTTCAGCAGTTCGGGCTGTAGCTGCGACTAAAGGTTCCTATGGAAAAATGAATGGGGAAAACGTGTTTTGGGACCCCCCTTTTTTCTCGGCCCCCGCTTGACGAATGAACCCGAGACTTTCAGGGTAGGAGCGGAGCGGAGCGCCCCAACAAGTTGGAAACTTTCGCGAAGATTCGTCAACCGGCGCCAACGTTATTTCAAATAGAATGTCGCGGATTTCCTATGGATAATAGGTCCTAACTAACTATCTACTGGCGACCGCCAGTAGATAATATATATATATATATATATATATATATATATATACATACACACACACACATTACCTACTGGCGGTCGCCAGTAGGTAGTTATAGTTTAGGACCTTGTTTCTATTCAAAAAGCATTTTTTCTTTTGCCAATATCTTTGGCACCGTTTGACAAATCTTCGCAAAGTTCTCAAAACTAATGGTTCACTCAGGTCAGCTCCTGTCTTGAAAGTTTCGGGGTGATTCGTCAAGTGGGGGCCGAGAAAAAAGGGGGGTCCCAAAACACGTTTTCCCCATGTTAATTTCCATAGGAACTTTAGACACGGCTACAGCCTGAACTGCTGAACGGAATTAACCAAATACGGCAAAAAGGTAGCTCTTGGTTCAGAAAGCGACCTTTTTGTTAAATGGTGTAAATCCGTTCAGTAGTTCCTGAGAAATTCAAAAAATAAAAATGTATATATCTGAGGGCCGAGGAGGGTTCGCGAACCCTCCCGAGCACAAGCTTCATTGTTATTGACTGCCAACACTCCAAACCAGGAAGTGTTGGCAGCCATCTTGTTACTCGGTAAAACAGAATCACAAGACAGTAAAAAAAAAAGCATAAAAAACAAGAAAAGGGGGCAGGGTAGAAACACCCTTACCCCCCTAGGCCTGCTCAGGTGGTCGCACAAGGACCCCCAGGGCCAAAAAAAGCATTTTTGGGGTATAATTTCGGCCGAATTTGCGCTGGGTGCGCGAACCCGGCAGAAAAAATGTAAAAAAAACGAAGCGCGGACTCTTGCGCTTCGCTTCTTTGAGACCCCGGGTGGGCCAGATCCTGGGGGCAGTGAGAAAATTATATGCGGGGGTCCCACAGCCCCGGGGTCCGCCACCTCCTCGGGGCTTTATTTATTCGCGGGGGCTCGCGGCCCCCCACAGCCCCGGGGACCGCCACCTCCCCGGGGCTCATTATCAAAAAAATGTGTGGGGGGGCTCCTTCTCCCCCATGCTGCCCCGGGGGCCGCCACCTCCCCGGGGCTCCAATTAAATTAGAGAAGTGTGAGGGGGATGCTCCTGCCTCTCCCCATACTGCCCCGGGGACCACCACCTCCCCGGGGCACAAATTGTTAACCCGGGGACCACCACCTCCCCGGGGCTATGTCAATGTTTGGAGGGGGGGCGCGGGGCCCCCCTCCTGGAGCCCTCCTTGGGCCTGGGGACCGCCACCCCCCAGGGCCGGCTCCTGCAATGTCCCGGGGTGCCCACCCCCGGGACATTGCCGTTTGCTATGGCAGGGCGGGAGCACGGCTCCCGCCCTGCCATAGCAAACACTGCTCTGCTTCTTGGACGTGAGAGCAGGAAACCTGCTCTCACTTCCAAGAAGCAAAGCAGATTGCTTTTGGACAAGGGGAGCTGCATGGTAGCAGCTCCCCTTGTCCAAAAGCAATGCTGGCTCCGCAGGAGGCGGGGAGCCGGCTGGGACCGTGGGGGCATTGGGGCTCCCCCTATGGTCCCCAACGTAAGGCCAGGCCCCGGGGGATGGGGTGCCGGGGCCAAAAGTGGCCCAGGGAAGGGGGGCCACGCAGCCCCCTCCCTTTTGTAATTTTTAAAAATAAATAAGGCCGGGCCCCGGGGTATGGGGTCTCCGGGGCCAAATTTGGCCTCAGGAGGGGGGCCATGCGGCCCCCCCTCCAAAAATAAATTTTTGCCTTGGGATGGGGTCCCCGGGGCTTAAATCGGCCTGGGGAGGGAGGCCTCACAGCCCCTCTCCCCTGTAAAAAAAAAAAAAAAGAAAAGGCCTAGCCCTGGGGGATGGGGTCACCGGGGCCGTAATCGGCCTCAGGAGGGGGGCCTCGCGCCCCCCTCCTTTTGAATAATAAAAATAATGGGTCAGGTCCTGGGGGATGGGGTCCCCGGGGGCCTAAAGGCTCAAGAGAAGGGGGGCAACACAGCCCCCCTTCTAAAAAAACCCCAAAAAAAGTCAACTTGCTGGTGGCCCCGCCCCCTCCCTGCATGACTCTGAAAACGCGCCTCCTGGCGCGCTCTGCATTGGGGGATTAAGTCCCCATTGCTAGTGAGGGTCCCTGGGGGCCAACTAGGCCACCAGAAACCTCCAGTAAGCCCCACACAGTGGGATTGCTGAGAGGTGGTACGAGGCCATGCCCCTTTTTACACCACTCTGCAAACGCGCCTCTTGGCGCACTGCTGGTGGGGTGATGAGGTCCCCTTGTGTCCTGAGGACCTCAGGACTGAAGTGGACTTCATCCCCCGAGCAGCAGTGCGCCAGACGGCACGTTTGCAGAGTGGTGTAAAAAGGGGGTGTGGCCTTGGACCACTCTCAGCAATCCAGCTGTGTGGGGCTTACTGAAGGTAACAGGAGGGCTAGTTGGCCCCCAGGGACCCTCATGAGGCACGGGGACTTCACCCCCAACCAAGAGCGCGCCAGGAGGCGCGTTTGCAGAGTGGTGGACAAAGGGGGCGTGGCCTCGTACCACCTCTCAGCAATCCCACTGTGTGTGGTTTACTGGAGGTAACAGGTAGGCTAGTTGGCCCCTAAGGACCCCCAGCAGCGAAGTGGACTTTAATCACCATGCAAGAGCGCGCCAGGGAGCGTGTTTGCAGAGTGGTGGGGAAAGGGGGCGTGGCCTGCTATGAGAACTTAGCAATGCTGCTGTGTGGGACTTACTGGAGGTAATAGGAGGTGTAGTTGGCCCCCAAGGTTGTCCTTGGGGGCCAACTACCTCTCCTGTTACCTCCACCGAGTCCCACACTGCTTCAACACCCTCTGCATGCTCCGCAGGATCTACAAGTGGATCCCCACCGAAACGAGAAGAACGGTCACCCAGGCCCTCGTCAGCAGCAGGTTGGACTACGGAAACGCCCTCTACGCAGGAATTTCGGCCAAACTCCTGAGACGGCTGCAACGCATCCAGAACGCCTCTGCACGTCTGATCCTCGACATCCCCCGCCGCAGCCACATCACACCCCACCTGAGAGACCTGCACCGGCTCCCCGTCAACAAGAGGATAACCTTCAAGCTCCTCACCCACGCACACAAAGCACCCCACAACACCGGACCAGCATATCTCAACTGACGACTCAGCTTCTACACCCCCACCCACCAGCTCCGCTCCACCGGCCTCGCCCTCGCCGCAGTCCCCCGCATCCAAAGAACGACTGCCGGCGGCAGATCTTTCTCCCACCTCGCCGCCAAGACCTGGAACACCCTCCCCACCCACCTACGGCAGACCCAAGACCTACTGACCCTCAGAAGACTCCTCAAGACCTGGCTCTTCGAGCAGTAGCAGCACCCCGCAACCACCAGCGCCTTGAGACCCTCACGGGTAAGTAGTGCGCTTTACAAGTGATATGATTGATTGATTGATTGATTGCTAAGAGGTCTTCGGAGGCCACGCCCCCCTTTCTCCACCACTCTGTAAACGCTCCTCCTGGCACAGTACTGGTTGGGGGATGATGTCCACTTTACTCCTGAGGGACTTTGGAGGCCAAGAAGCCCTCCTGGTACCTCCTGTAAGTCCTACGTAGCGGAATTCCGGAGCGCTGGTTGGAGGCCCAGCCCCCTTTCTCCACCACTCTGCAAACGCGACTACCAGTTAAAGAAGCATTTGTAATGTAATAGGTGTAGCATTTGCAAGAGTTAGAGCTATTGGCGTTGTAAATCTAAAAGTTTTTTACGAATGTTTTTTGGAGTGAAGTGGATGTGCTTTGTGTGTAGTGGAATTATGTGGTATGTTGTGCAGTGAAATTATGTGGCTAGAAAGTATGTGGTATTTAGTGTATAGGAATTATGTAGAGTGGGATTATGTGTTATGGAGAGTAATTATGTGGTATGGTAGTCTATTTTGTGGAGTGGTAACCTCAGGTTTAGTCTTCCTCGTTTCCATAGAAGCTAAATTATGAACTCAATGAGACAAAAAAAAAAGAAGGAATCACTGAGGAGCACTTCTGGACCTAGTCAGAGGTATGAGCAGGGCCACTGGAATTATGCGACTGTTTGGCTGCACCGACTTTCGCACAATTATACATTTTCTGCATTAGCCACATAATCCATCATCTGCTGCCTAATCTGCAGATTTGAACAAAAAAAGCCTTGTTTCTAGCTCAAACGGCTCAATCGTTACCAAAAATGCAGCGACAAGTGTTAGAGCCTGGTGGAAGGTCCTTTGCAAACCTAGAGTGGTCACCTGTTACTTATTGCTAAATATGGGTGTTAAGTTGGTACTAATGGTGTGCAAGCCACTCTTGCTTCTTTCTGCGCCTCTCTTGCCTCTTTGTGCATTTCTGCTGCTTCTTTCTGCACCTTTCTTTCTTTTTCTGCACTTCTCTTGCCTCTTTCTGCAAATCATATCTACTTTCGGCACCTCTGTTGCCTCTTTCTGCACCTCTGTTGCCTCTTTCTGCACCTCACTTGCTTCTTTGTGCACCCCTCTTGCCTCTTTCTGCACCCCTCTTGCCTCTTTCTGCACCTCTGTTCCTTCTTTCTGCACTGCTTTTGTTTCTTTCTGCACATCTCTTGCCTCTTTCTGCACCCCACGTGCCTCTTTCTGCACCCCTCTTGCCTCTTTCTGCACCTCTGTTCCTTCTTTCTGCACTTCTTTTGTTTCTTTCTGCATCTCTCTTGCTTCTTTCTGCACCCCTCTTGCCACTTTCTCCACCCCTGTTCCCGCTTTTTGCATCTCTGTTGCTTCTTTCTGCACTTCTCTTGCCTCTTTCTCCACCCCTCATCCCTCTTTCTGCACCTCTGTTGCTTCTTTCTGCACTTCTCTTGCTTCTTTCTGCACCTCTGTCCCTTCTTTCTGCAACCCTTGGCCTCTTTCTGCACCCCTCTTGACTCTTTCTGCACCTCTGTTCCTTCTTTCTGCACTTCTTTTGTTCCTTTCTGCAACTCTCTTGCTTCTTTCTGCACCCCTCGTGACTCTTTCACACCCCTTTTCCCTCTTTCACACCCCTTTTCCCTCTTTCTGCACCCCTCTTTCTCCACCCCAGTTCCCCCTTTCTGCATGTCTGTTGCTTCTTTATGCATTTCTCTTGCTTCTTTCTGCACCCCTCGTGCCTCTTTCTGCACCCCTCGTGCCTCTTTCTGCACCCCTCTTCCGTCTTTCTGCACTCCTCTTCCCTCTTTTTGTACCCATTTTGCCTCTTTCTGCACCTCTGTTGCTTCTTTCTGCACTACTCTTCCTTCTTTCTGCACTACTCTTCCTTCTTTCTGCACCACTCGTGCTTCTTTCTGCACCCCCTTGCCTCTTTCTCCACCCATCCACCCTCTTTCTGCACCCCTGTTGCCTCTTTCTGCACCTGTGTTCTTTCTTTCTGCACTTCTTTTGCTTCTTTCTGCACATCTCTTGCTTCTTTCTGCACCCCCTTGCCTCTTTCTGCACCCCTCTTCCCTCTTTCTTCACCCCTGTTGCCTCTTTCTGCACCTCTGTTCCTTCTTTCTCCACTTCTTTTCTTTCTTGCTGCACATCTTTTGCTTCTTTCTGCACCCCTCTTCCCTCGTTTTGCACCCCTCTTCCCTCGTTTTGCACCCCTCTTCCCTCGTTTTGCACCCCTCTTGCCTCTTTCTGCACCTCTGTTGCTTCTTTCTGCACTACTCTTGCTTCTTTCTGCACCTCTCTTGCTTCTTTCTGCACCACTCTTCCCTCTTTCTTCACCCCTGTTGCCTCTTTCTGCACCTCTGTTCCTTCTTTCTCCACTTCTTTTCTTTCTTGCTGCACATCTTTTGCTTCTTTCTGCACCCCTCTTCCCTCGTTTTGCACCCCTCTTCCCTCGTTTTGCACCTCTGTTGCTTCTTTCTGCACCTCTGTTGCTTCTTTCTGCACTACTCTTGCTTCTTTCTGCACCTCTCTTGCTTCTTTCTGCACCACTCTTCCCTCTTTTTGCACCCCTCTTACCACTTTCACCACTCCTGTTCCCCCTTTTTGCATCTCTGTTGCTTCTTTCTGCACCTCTCTTGCATATTTTTCCACCTCTCACCCCTCTTTCTGCACCTCTGTTGCTTGTTTCTGAACTTCTCTTGCTTCTTTCTGCACCTCTGTCCCTTCTTTCTGCAACCCTTGTGCCTCTTTCTGCAACCCTCGTGCCTCTTTCTGCACCCTCTTGCCTCTTTCTGCACCTCTGTTCCTTCTTTCTGCATTTCTTCTGTTTCTTTCAGCAGCTCTCTTGCTTCTTTCTGCACCCTTTTGCCTCTTTCTCCACCCATCCACCCTCTTTCTGCACCCTGTTGCCTCTTTCTGCACCTCTGTTCTTTCTTTCTGCACCTCTGTTCTTTCTTTCTGCACTTCTTTTGTTTCTTTCTGCACATCTCTTGCTTCTTTCTGCACCCCACGTGCCTCTTTCTGCACCCTTCTTCCCTCTTTTTGCCCCCCTCTTGCCTCTTTCTGCACCTCTGTTGCTTCTTTCTGCACTCCTCTTGCTTCTTTCTGCACTCCTCGTGCCTCTTTCACACCACTCTTCCCTTTTCGTGTACCCCTCTTGCCTCTTTCTGCACCTCTGTTCCTTCTTTCTGCACCTCTGTTCCTTCTTTCTGCACTTCTTTTGTTTCTTTCTGCACTTCTCTTGTTCTTTCTGCACTTCTCTTGTTTCTTTCTGCACTTCTCTTGCTGCTTTCTGCACTTCTCTTGCTTCTTTCTGCACCTCTGTCCCTTCTTTCTGCACTTTTTGTTTCTTTCTGCACATCTCTTGCTTCTTCCTGCACCCCACGTGCCTCTTTTTGCACCTCTGTTCCTTCTTTCTGCACTTCTTTTGTTTCTTTCTGCACATCTCTTGCTTGTTTCTGCAACCCAAGTGCCTCTTTCTGCACCCCTCTTCTTGCACCTCTGTTCCTTCTTTCTGCACTTCTTTTCTTTCTTTCTGCACATCTCTTGCTTCTTTCTGCACCCCTCTTGCCTCTTTCTGCACCTCTGTTCCTTCTTTCTGAACTTCTTTTGTTTCTTTCCACAACTCTTGTTTCTTTCTGCACGCCTCTTGCTTCTTTCTGTACCCCTCGTGTCTTTCACACCCCTCTTCCCTCTTTTTGCACCTCTGTTCCTTCTTTCTGCACTTCTTTTGTTTCTTTCTGCACATCTCTTGCCTCTTTCTGCACCTCTGTTCCTTCTTTCTGAACTTCTTTTGTTTCTTTCCACAACTCTTGTTTCTTTCTGCACGCCTCTTGCTTCTTTCTGTACCCCTCGTGTCTTTCACACCCCTCACCCCTCTTTCTGCACCTCTGTTGCTTGTTTCTGAACTTCTCTTGCTTCTTTCTGCACCTCTGTCCCTTCTTTCTGCAACCCTTGTGCCTCTTTTTGCAACCCTCGTGCCTCTTTCTGCACCCTCTTGCCTCTTTCTGCACCTCTGTTCCTTCTTTCTGCACTTCTTCTGTTTCTTTCTGCAGCTCTCTTGCTTCTTTCTGCACCCCTTTGCCTCTTTCTCCACCCATCCACCCTCTTTCTGCACCCTGTTCCCTCTTTCTGCACCTCTGTTCTTTCTTTCTGCACCTCTGTTCTTTCTTTCTGCACTTCTTTTGTTTCTTTCTGCACATCTCTTGCTTCTTTCTGCACCCCACGTGCCTCTTTCTGCACCCTTCTTCCCTCTTTTTGCCCCCCTCTTGCCTCTTTCTGCACCTCTGTTGCTTCTTTCTGCACTCCTCTTGCTTCTTTCTGCACTCCTCGTGCCTCTTTCACACCACTCTTCCCTTTTCGTGTACCCCTCTTGCCTCTTTCTGCACCTCTGTTCCTTCTTTCTGCACCTCTGTTCCTTCTTTCTGCACTTTTTTTCTTTCTTTCTGCACCTCTTGCTTCTTTCTGCACCCCTCTTGCCTCTTTCTGCACCCCTCTTGCCTCTTTCTGCATCTCTGTTCCTTCTTTCTGCACTTCTTTTGTTTCTTTCTGTAGCTCTTCTTTCTGCACCCTCTTGCCTCTTTCTCCACTCCTCTTCCCTCTTTCTTCACCCCTGTTGCCTCTTTCTGCACCTCTGTTCCTTCTTTATGCACTTCTTTTGTTTCTTGCTGCACATCTCTTGCTTCTTTCTGCACCCCTCGTGCCTTTCTGCACTCTTCTTCCCTCTTTTTGCACCCCTTTTGCCTCTTTCTGCACCTTTGTTGCTTCTTTCTGCACTACTCTTGCCTCTTTCTGCACCTCTCTTGCTTCTTTCTGCACCACTCGTGCTTCTTTCTGCACCCCTCTTCCCTCTTTCTGCACCACTCTTCCTGCACCCATCTTGCCTCTTTCTGGACCTCTGTTCCTTCTTTCTGCACTTCTTTTGTTTCTTTCTGTCTGCACATCTCTTGCTTCTTTCTGCACCCCACGTGCCTCTTTCTGCACCTCTGTTCCTTCTTTCTGCACTTCTTTTGTTTCTTTCTGCAACTCTCTTGCTTTTTTCTGCACACCTCTTGCTTCTTTCTGTACCCCTCGCGTCTTTCTCACCCCTCTTGCCTCTTTCTGCACCTCTGTTCCTTCTTTCTGAACTTCTTTAGTTTCTTTCCACAACTCTTGTTTCTTTCTGCACGCCTCTTGCTTCTTTCTGTACCCCTCGTGTCTTTCACACCCCTCACCCCTCTTTCTGCACCTCTGTTGCTTGTTTCTGAACTTCTCTTGCTTCTTTCTGCACCTCTGTCCCTTCTTTCTGCAACCCTTGTGCCTCTTTCTGCAACCCTCGTGCCTCTTTCTGCACCCTCTTGCCTCTTTCTGCACCTCTGTTCCTTCTTTCTGCACTTCTTCTGTTTCTTTCAGCAGCTCTCTTGCTTCTTTCTGCACCCCTTTGCCTCTTTCTCCACCCATCCACCCTCTTTCTGCACCCTGTTGCCTCTTTCTGCACCTCTGTTCTTTCTTTCTGCACCTCTGTTCTTTCTTTCTGCACTTCTTTTGTTTCTTTCTGCACATCTCTTGCTTCTTTCTGCACCCCACGTACCTCTTTCTGCACCCTTCTTCCCTCTTTTTGCCCCCCTCTTGCCTCTTTCTGCACCTCTGTTGCTTCTTTCTGCACTCCTCTTGCTTCTTTCTGCAACCCTCGTGCCTCTTTCTGCACCCTCTTGCCTCTTTCTGCACCTCTGTTCCTTCTTTCTGCACCTCTGTTCCTTCTTTCTGCACTTCTTTTGTTTCTTTCTGCACTTCTCTTGTTTCTTTCTGCACTTCTCTTGTTTCTTTCTGCACTTCTCTTGTTTCTTTCTGCACTTCTCTTGCTGCTTTCTGCACTTCTCTTGCTGCTTTCTGCACCTCTGTCCCTTCTTTCTGCACTTTTTGTTTCTTTCTGCACATCTCTTGCTTCTTCCTGCACCCCACGTGCCTCTTTTTGCACCTCTGTTCCTTCTTTCTGCACTTCTTTTGTTTCTTTCTGCACATCTCTTGCTTCTTTCTGCACCCCTCTTGCCTCTTTCTGCACCTCTGTTCCTTCCTTCTGCACTTCTTTTGTTTCTTTCTGCCCTTCTCTTGTTTCTTTCTGCACATCTCTTGCTTCTTTCTGCACCCCTCTTGCATCTTTCTGCACCTCTGTTCCTTCTTTCTGAACTTCTTTAGTTTCTTTCCACAACTCTTGTTTCTTTCTGCACGCCTCTTGCTTCTTTCTGTACCCCTCGTGTCTTTCACACCCCTCTTCCCTCTTTTTGCACCTCTGTTCCTTCTTTCTGCACTTCTTTTGTTTCTTTCTGCACATCTCTTGCTTCTTTCTGCACCCCTCTTGCCTCTTTCTGCACCTCTGTTCCTTCTTTCTGAACTTCTTTTGTTTCTTTCCACAACTCTTGTTTCTTTCTGCACGCCTCTTGCTTCTTTCTGTACCCCTCGTGTCTTTCACACCCCTCACCCCTCTTTCTGCACCTCTGTTGCTTGTTTCTGAACTTCTCTTGCTTCTTTCTGCACCTCTGTCCCTTCTTTCTGCAACCCTTGTGCATCTTTCTGCAACCCTCGTGCCTCTTTCTGCACCTCTGTTCCTTCTTTCTGCACTTCTTCTGTTTCTTTCTGCAGCTCTCTTGCTTCTTTCTGCACCCCTTTGCCTCTTTCTCCACCCATCCACCCTCTTTCTGCACCCTGTTGCCTCTTTCTGCACCTCTGTTCTTTCTTTCTGCACCTCTGTTCTTTCTTTCTGCACTTCTTTTGTTTCTTTCTGCACATCTCTTGCTTCTTTCTGCACCCCACGTGCCTCTTTCTGCACCCCACGTGCCTCTTTCTGCACCCTTCTTCCCTCTTTTTGCCCCCCTCTTGCCTCTTTCTGCACCTCTGTTGCTTCTTTCTGCACTCCTCTTGCTTCTTTCTGCACTCCTCGTGCCTCTTTCACACCACTCTTCCCTTTTCGTGTACCCCTCTTGCCTCTTTCTGCACCTCTGTTCCTTCTTTCTGCACCTCTGTTCCTTCTTTCTGCACCTCTGTTCCTTCTTTCTGCACTTCTTTTCTTTCTTTCTGCACCTCTTGCTTCTTTCTGCACCCCTCTTGCCTCTTTCTGCACCCCTCTTGCCTCTTTCTGCATCTCTGTTCCTTCTTTCTGCACTTCTTTTGTTTCTTTCTGTAGCTCTTCTTTCTGCACCCTCTTGCCTCTTTCTCCACTCCTCTTCCCTCTTTCTTCACCCCTGTTGCCTCTTTCTGCACCTCTGTTCCTTCTTTATGCACTTCTTTTGTTTCTTGCTGCACATCTCTTGCTTCTTTCTGCACCCCTCGTGCCTTTCTGCACTCTTCTTCCTTCTTTTTGCACCCCTTTTGCCTCTTTCTGCACCTTTGTTGCTTCTTTCTGCACTACTCTTGGCTCTTTCTTCACCTCTCTTGCTTCTTTCTGCACCACTCGTGCTTCTTTCTGCACCCCTCTTCCCTCTTTCTGCACCCCTCTTCCTGCACCCCTCTTGCCTCTTTCTGGGCCTCTGTTCCTTCTTTCTGCACTTCTTTTGTTTCTTTCTGTCTGCACATCTCTTGCTTCTTTCTGCACCCCACGTGCCTCTTTCTGCACCCCTCTTGCCTCTTTCTGCACCTCTGTTCCTTCTTTCTGCACTTCTTTTGTTTCTTTCTCCAACTCTCTTGCTTCTTTCTGCACGCCTCTTGCTTTTTTCTGTACCCCTCGCGTCTTTCTCACCCCTCCTCCCTCTTTCTGTACACCTCTTGCCTCTTTCTGCACCTCTGTTCCTTTCTGCACTTCTTCTGTTTCTTTCTGCACATCTCTTGCTTCTTTCTGCACCCCTCTTGCCTCTTTCTCCATCAATCCACCCTCTTTCTGCACCCTGTTGCCTCTTTCTGCACCTCTGTTCCTTCTTTCTGCACTTCTTTTGTTTCTTTCTGCACCTCTCACTTCTTTCTGCACCCCTTTTGCTTCTTTCTGCACCCCTCTTACCTCTTTCTGCACCCTCTTGCCTCTTTCTGCACCTCTGTTGCTTCTTTCTGCACTCCTCTTGCTTCTTTCTGCACTCCTCTTGCTTCTTTCTGCACTCCTCGTACCTCTTTCACACCCCTCTTCCCTTTTCGTGTAACCCTCTTGCCTCTTTCTGCACCTCTGTTCCTTCTTTCTGCACTTCTTTTCTTTCTTTCTGCACCTCTTGCTTCTTTCTCTACCCCTCTTCCCTCTTTCTTCACCCCTCTTCCCTCTTTCTCCACCCCTCTTCCCTCTTTCTTCACCCCTGTTGCTTCTTTCTGCACCTCTGTTCCTTCTTTCTGCACTTCTTTTATTTCTTGCTGCACATCTCTTGCTTCTTTCTGCTGCCCCTGTTGCCTCTTTCTGCACTCCTCTTCCCTCTTGTTGCACCCCTTTTGCCTCTTTCTGCACCTCTGTTGCTTCTTTCTGCACCACTCATGCTTCTTTCTGCACCCCTCTTCCCTCTTTCTGCACCCCTCTTCCCTCTTTCTGCACACCTCTTCCCTCTTTCTGCACCTCTGTTGTTTCTTTCTGCACTTCTCTTGCTTCTTTCTGCACTTCTCTTGCTTCTTTCTGCACCTCTGTCCCTTCTTTCTGCAACGTAGTGCCTCTTTCTGCACCTCTCTTGCCTCTTTCTGCACCTCTCTTTCCTCTTTCTGCACATCTCTTGCTTCTGTCTGCACCCCACGTGCCTCTTTTTGCACCTCTGTTCCTTCTTTCTGCACTTCTTTTGTTTCTTTCTGCACTTCTCTTGTTTCTTTCTGCACTTCTCTTGTTACTTTCTGCACTTCTCTTGCTTCTTTCTGCACCTCTGTCCCTTCTTTCTGCACTTTTTGTTTCTTTCTGCACATCTCTTGCTTCTTTCTGCACCCCACGTGCCTCTTTTTGCACCTCTGTTCCTTCTTTCTGCACTTCTTTTGTTTCTTTCTGCACTTCTCTTGCTTGTTTCTGCAACCCAAGTGCCTCTTTCTGCACCCCTCTTCCCTCTTTTTGCACCTCTGTTCCTTCTTTCTGCACTTCTTTTCTTTCTTTCTGCACATCTCTTGCTTCTTTCTGCATCCCTCTTGCCTCTTTCTGCACCTCTGTTCCTTCTTTCTGAACTTCTTTTGTTTCTTTCCACAACTCTTGTTTCTTTCTGCACGCCTCTTGCTTCTTTCTGTACCCCTCGTGTCTTTCACACCCCTCTTCCCTCTTTCTGTACCCCTCTTGCCACTTTCTGCACCTCTGTTCCTTCTTCCTACACTCCTCTTGCTTCTTTCTGTACTCCTCGTGCCTCTTTCACACCCCTCTTCGTGCACCCCTCTTGCCTCTTTCTGCACCTCTGTTCCTTTTTTCTACAATTCTTTTCTTTCTTTCTGCAGCTCTCTTGCTTCTTTCTGCACCCCTCTACCCTCTTTCTTCACCCCTGTTGCCTCTTTCTCCACCTCTGTTCCTTCTTTCTGCACTTCTTTTGTTTCTTGCAGCACATTTCTTCTTTCTGCACCCCTCGTGCCTTTCTGCACCCCTTCCCTCTTTTTGCACCCCTCTTGCCTCTTTCTGCACCTCTGTTGCTTCTTTCTGCACCACTCGTGCTTCTTTCTGCACCTCTCTTGCTTCTTTTTGCACCACTCGTGCTTCTTTCTGCACCCTTCTTCCCTCTTTCTGCACCCCTCATCTTTCTTTCTGCACTTCTCTTGCTTCTTTCTGCACCTCTGTCCCTTCTTTCTGCAACCTTTGTGTCTCTTTCTGCACCCCTCTTGCCTCTTTCTGCACCCCTCTTGCCTCTTTCTGCACCTCTGTTCCTTCTTTCTGCACTTCTTTTGTTTCTTTCTGCACATCTCTTGCTTCTTTCTGCATCCCACGTGCCTCTTTCTGCACCCCTCTTCCCTCTGTTTGCACCTCTGTTCCTTCTTTCTGTACTGCTTTTGTTTCTTTCTGCACATCTCTTGCTTCTTTCTGCACCCCACGTGCTGCCTTCTGCACCCCTCTTGCCTCTTTCTGCACCTCTGTTCCTTCTTTCTGCACTTCTCACTTCTTTCTGCACCACTTTTGCCTCTTTCGGTACCCTCTTGCCTCTTTCTGCACCTCTGTTCCTTCTTTCTGCAATTCTTCTGTTTCTTTCTTCAGCTCTCTTGCTTCTTTCTGCACCCCTTTGCCTCTTTCTCCACCCATCCACCCTCTTTCTGCACCCTGTTGCCTCTTTCTGCATCTCTGTTCTTTCTTTCTGCACCTCTGTTGCTTCTTTCTGCACTCCTCTTGCTTCTTTCTTCACTCCTCATGCCTCTTTCACACCCCTCTTCCCTTTTTGTGTACCCCTCTTGCCTCTTTCTGCACCTCTGTTGCTTCTTTCTGCACTACTCTTGCTTCTTTCTGCACCTCTCTTGCTTCTTTCTGCACCCCTCGTGCTTATTTCTGCACCTCTCGTGCTTCTTTATGCACCCCTCTTCCCTCTTTCTGCACCCCTCTTCCCTCTTTCTGCACCTGTTGTTTCTTTCTGCACTTCTCTTGCTTCTTTATGCACCTCTGTCCCTTCTTTCTGCAACCTTTGTGCCTCTTTCTGCACCCCTCTTCCTGCACCCCTCTTCCCTCTTTCAGCACCCCTTTTGCCTCTTTCTGCACCTCTGTTCCTTCTTTCTGCACTTCTTTTGTTTCTTTCTGCACATCTCTTGCTTCTTTCTGCACCACTTGTGCTTCTTTCTGCACCCCCTTCCCTCTTTTTGCACCCCTCTTGCCTCTTTCTGCACCTCTCTTGCTTCTTTCTGCACCACTTGTGCTTCTTTCTGCACCCCTCTTCCCGCACCCCTCTTGCCTCTTTCTGCACCTCTGTTCCTTCTTTCTGCTCTTCTTTTGTTTCTTGCTGCACCACTCTTGCTTCTTTCTGCACCCCTCTTGGTACTTTTTCCACCCCTGTTCCCCGTTTATACATCTCTGTTGCTTCTTTCTGCACTTCTCTTGCCTCGTTCTCCACCCCTCATCCCTCTTTCTGCACTTCTCTTGCTTCTTTCTGCACCTCTGTCCCTTCTTTCTGCAACCCTTGTGCGTTTTTCTGCACCCCTTTTCCCTCTTTCTGCTCCCCTCTTGCCTCTTGCTGCACCTCTGTTCTTTCTTTCTGTACTTCTATTGTTTCTTTCTGCAACTCTCTTGCTTCTTTCTGTATCCCTCTTGCCTCTTTCTTCACCCCACTTCCCCCTTTCTGCATCTCTGTTGATTCTTTATGCACTTCTCTTGCTTCTTTCTGCACCTCTCTTGCCTCTTTCTGCACCCCTCTTCCCTATTTCTGCACTCCTCTTGCCTCTTTCTGCACCTCTGTTGCTTCTCTCCGCACCTCTGTTGCTTCTTTCTGCACCTCTGTTGCTTCTTTCTGCACTTCACTTGCCTCTTTCTCCGCCCCTCATCCGTCTTTCTGCACCTCTGTTGCTTCTTTCTGCACTTCTCTTGCTTATTTCTGCACTTCTCTTGCTTCTTTCTGTACTCCTCTTGCCTCTTTCTCCACCCCTCTTCCCCCTTTCTGCATCTCAGTTGATTCTTTATGCACTTCTCTTGCTTCTTTCTACACCTCTTCCCTCTTTCTGCACCCTTCTTCCCTCTTTCTGCACCTCTCTTGCCTCTATCTGCACCTCTCTTGCCTCTTTCTGCACACACAGGGCTACTTTTAAACTGACCTCCGGCTCAGCAGTGCACACATGCAAGTGCAGAAAAGGGCTGCTGGCCTCTAAACTGCCATGCCCTATTATATGCTAGGGACTTAGAGGTAGTTTTGATCCCCCTGCCCTATTATGTACTAGGGCCTTACAGGCGAGGTCATGCCAATCACAGGAGTACCCCAACCCATAGTGTACCCTAGTGTATGTAGGTGTTTTCACTGTATTCTAAGTGTCTTTCAGCATAGCACTGGCTCCGGGCCTGGTTAGGCAGAGCCCAGGGTCAGAGTCAGTTACCACCAGTACCAGTCAGCAAAACGTTGGGGGGTGCCCAGGGCACAGGATGACTTTGCAACAAGGCCTCTTTCTGCACCTCTGTTGGTTCTTTCTGCATATCTCTTGCTTCTTTCTGCACCTTTCTTCCTCTTTCTGGACTTCTGTTGCCTCTTTCTGCATTTCTCTTGCTTCTTTCTGCACCTTTCTTCCTCTTTCTCCACTTTTCTTCCGCTTTTGGCACCTTTCTTCCTCTTTCTGTACCTTTCTTGCTTCTTTCTGTACTTCAAAAGCAAATACTACGTTATAGTTATAAATTAGCATTTAAAAAACCTTAGAAATTCACTGAAAAAACCATAGGTTTCAGGACGTTATAGTTAGAAATGATCATTTAAAAACCCATAGAAATTCACTGAAAAAACCATAGGTTTCAGGGATGTTATAGTTAGAAATTAGCATTTAAAAAACCATAGAAATTCACTGAAAAAAACCATAGGTTTCAGGGACGTTATAGTTAGAAATTTGCATTTAAAAAAACCTTTGAAATTCACTGAAAAAACCACAGGTTTCAGGTACGTTATAGTTGGACATTTCACTCGTACAAAACCAGAAAAATTCGGCCGTTATAGTTGGTTGAGCTAACTATAATTCGCTCCCCGCAATGCACTGCTGATGACCTAACATATTACATCACTCATGACATGGTCAGTGACATCACTGATTTTTCAGTGAATATATATATATATCCATATCCTACTGGCGGTCGCCAGTAGGTAGTTATAGTTAAAACCACGTTTCCATAGGAAAAGCATTTTTTGATGTGCTTATAACTTTGGCGTCGTTTGACGAATCTTTACGAATTTTCCAAAAAGTTCCTCTTTTCAGGTCAGCTCCTATCCTAAAAGTTTGGGGGGATTCGTCAAGGGGGGCTAAGAAAAAGGGGGGTCCCAAAACGTGTTTTCTCCATGCAATTTCCATAGGAAACTTTAGACAAGGCTACAGGTCAAACTGCTGAACGGAATTACGCCAAATTTGGCACAGAGAAAGGTCTTGGTCCAGAAAGCACGCTTTTGTTTAAATCGGGTAAATCCGTTCAGTAGTTTTAGAGAAATATCAAATTTTCCAGATATTGATATTTAAGAATTCTGACATCTGATTGGCTGAAGCGTTACGAGCATGAGCTTGCGACTCATTGGCTGCAAACTGTTGAAACTAGGAAGTGTTGGCAGCCATTTTGTTATTCAGTCCGTCAGCTCACAACTCTCCCTCTACAAGGCATCAGGTCCGTAGTTCTACCTCTGCGAGGCAACACTAAAAATATACCGCAGCTCTGTCTGTGCGAGATACCCCTTTCACGGTCCCTCTCCCCACATCACCAGCTCGCGGCTATGCCTTTAGAAGCCAGTCCGTCGGCTCGCAGCTCTGCGACTGCGAGCTGTCAGCCATTTTGTGACTCAGTCCGTCAGCTCGCATCTCTCTCTCTAAAAGGCATCGGATCCGTAATTTTACCTCTGGGAGGCAATACTGAAAATATCCCACAGGTCTGTCTGTGCGAGATACTCCTTTTACGCTCCCTCTCCCCACATCATCAGCTCGTGGCTATGCCTTTAGAAGCCAGTCCGTTGGCTCACAGCTCTGTGTCTGCGAGCCGTCGGGCCCGCAGCTCTACCTCTGTGAGCCACCTCGTTAGCTCGTAGCTGTGTCTGTGCTAGCAGGCCCGTCGGCCCGTTACTCTCCCTCTGCGAGTTAGCCCGTCAGGTTGGAGCTCGGAGGGCTCGCAGCTGTGTCTCTGCGAGCCAGCCCGTTAACTGATAGCTGTGGGTCTGCTAGCAGGCCTGTTGGCCCGTTGGTCTCCCTCTGCGAGTCCGGCCACAGATCTCCCTCTGCGAGCCAGTACGGTGCTGTGCTTTTGCGAGCCAACGGCTCGTAGGTCTCCCTCTGCGAGCTGAGCCCACGGGCCGCAGGTGTCCCTCTGCTAGCCGAACCGCAGCTGACACTCTGCGAGCCGAAATTGGGATTATAAGGCGGCTCTAAAAAGAGCCCTTGTGTTTATTAGTTGGAGCTACATGTAAGTGCGAATGCACAGCTTCAGGTTAATCTGGAAAACTCAGTTTCCCTCATCTGTGAAGTGTACTCCATCACTTCTGTAGATATCAGCCATATCAAAACGTATGTTGTTGTTGTAAATCGACCCCATTCTATGGTCTCTGAGGTATGCAGACACAGCTTTGTTGACATTCTTCCTAGATTTTTCAATCTTATGACAAAATTGGTTTGACCATTTCCACTTCTGTCTTTGGCATATATTGGAATATACAAAGACAGTTTGAGGCAAAAGTAACATCAATTGTCCAAAGGTGTCCTTCATAAGCATTTCCAAACCTACCCCAGTCAATGTGCCTAGGTCGTTACCACCACAGTGCACAATCATGAGATCAGGTTGTTGGAGATGCAAACAGGTTTTAACCAAAGGGAGCAATTGGTGCCACTTCAATCCTCTCTGTGCAAACCATTTAATGTGCACATTTTGTAAACCTAGGTCTAAGTCAATACGTCTCTGTTCTGCATACCTCTTGCACCAGAAAACATAGCTATGTCCTACAATCCACACTAGCATTTTGAAGGTATGGCTAGAAGATATGGATAAATGTCTGTAGCTCATGCAGTCCTTCGTAGAATAAGAGATATGTTTAAACATGGGGAACTACTTTTTTTTTTACATACAAAACGTTAACCGATTGGGAGATGAAATGTATTGTGTCCTAAAAAGTAGGGTGTATATTAGTTTTGATGAAAAGCATCTTTGTGATTGGTTAATAAAAAAGCAGTTTATACGTGGAGTACATATTATAGGATGAAATTTGCTCAGCTCAACCACACCTGCTAATTGTATTTGGAAGGTGCAGTTGAAACTTGAAAGAATGGTGAACTTTTGACCTCCACGTGCCGTTAAATGTTGGAGAAAATGTTGCAAAAAAATATCGGTAGGTTTAAAAAAATGATGAACTTTTAACCTGCACGTGTCGTAGAATGTTCTAGAAAGTGTTGATACAATACCTCGAACTTTTCACCTGTATGTGTCCTTAAAAAAACTGTTTATATGGAAAGTTCAAAAATAAGCAATAAAGAGATGTTTTGCAATCTAAAAAAATAAGGAACTATTCTGATTTGTTCTTTACATGTATTTATGTGTGTAGCAACAGGGAAATTGTGCCATTACTGGTTCCATTCTTGATGAAAGTGGTGCATTACATGTACTTTGTGTCAAGAAAAGAATTGCATGCGTTTGTGACATTTGAAATCTGCATACCAACTACGAATGTAAATTAGAAATTAAGAAGGTGTATTATGTGTTTTGTAGTAGCGGTTAAGTATTTCAGACGATATTTTTAACTTTGAAAGTATTTTTTATTTCTAAATAACATAGTGTTAGTAAAGTCTGCTGTTTTATTGGTTCTAAAATATGCATAATGTGTAACTAGTTGTTAAACAAGTACTTTATATATGTTTAGGAGTTTTTCACAAACAAAAAGTGTAAGTTGTCATCTGTAAAAGACTGTGGGCCATATTCTCAAGACCAGCGATAACATTATCGCCGCTTTAGCGGCAGTTGCCTGCCGCTAAAGCGGCGATAATGTTATCGCCATTCTTGTGAATATGGCCCTGTATGGTTTTGAAAATTCGATATAGGGTTAATTTCGATTTGTATATCTATTCCGGCGAGATAAACAGAATGTGGCACGTTTGGAAATTATGCTCAGTCTGGAAATAGTGGAGAAGGGGTGACAGTAGAAAATTCATGTGTTATTAACTTAACAGAGATGGAATGTGGATCAGTTACAGGCTCAGGTTCCGCATTGCCCACGTCACCTGCGTCCAGCCCTGGTTTCACTGCCGAACATGCACATTCGAGTGTCCCATGGATGTCTGCCTATCCAACACAACTGTTGATGAATTGGACTATGACTTGTGTTTGCGCCCCCTGTTGGATCACGAACAGGAGTGTAACCGAGACAGCCGTGCATGTGATGCCTTGACATACTGCGTATGTATTGGTAGTTGTGAATGGGAGATGGCACAATTTCTCGTGTGCAGTGACCACATCGAGGCGCTCCCCTATTGGGCTGTGTTGCGGATCGGTGAGACGGCATGGGCTGAGCACACCTGCCCGGACCACCTAATGGATTGGCTCACCCTGGTGTTCCTTGAACACGACAACGACATACTATTGGAACACATTGCACATGAAGCTGCACGGGCATTCATGGACGAGTAACTACGAACCTGCAGCCACATCCTATTGCCACCCACAGCACATGGCCCAACAACTTTTTGCACAGTGGGGATTGCTCACATAACCCACCAAAACAGAGGACACGTCTCCCTTCGGTCGAGCTCTGGATGCATGTGCGTGGAATAACGCGTGTGCACACACACACCTGTCCAAGGCGACGCAGGTCCATGGTCCGAGCAACACAGCGTCGTTTGGCAACTTTGCCAATTCGGACACACTGCTCGGTGAGAGCACACACATGGCGATGTAGCACGACATGTGAACCTGTCGGACCCTCACACCTGATCACTGTCGGCAGAGCAGACAATTGCCACACCCAGGAGGCAGAGCACCATGCAGACCCCACGTACAGTGAGTCGTGCCCCCTCACACGGGGCACTGTGCAGACGCCAAATAAACCATCCGACTTATCCACAGCCCACACATAGAAGCCCCTGCCTGTGGTACCCCCGCATGGGATGGCCTTGACACCCACGAAAACAGCAACCCATGTCCCACAACGTTGCACACATATTCAAATCATTGCTCAGAGCTGTGGCATGTCCTCCACACAAAAAAGAAGAAATGTTATGTGCACACTTTGTGGTCTCATTTTTTTACACTGAGAGGTAGATTTCAATGTCAGTCAAGGCTGGTGCGGTACTGCGAGGCTTTGCATTTGGGTGTTCTTAGGAAATCTAAGTTGTTGGGGAGCAAGGCAAGGTGGGCTGTGAGCGTTGCCATATGTGATAAATCTTGTCCATTTCAGCCCCTCGACATGTATCCATGCTGCGTGTAAATGTCTTAAGCATGTCCGTGCCTTTTGTGGCCGTTGCCTCGTCCGTACTCACACGCACATGCCAATAAAGCCTATGCCACTGCACTGGTGTCTAACTGTGAGGTGTGTTGTAAAGATTGGCCACTCGTGTGCCACAATCAGCCTCGTCCCAACACAGGGAAGAACTGACTGTCGCATGTGCAACAGGGGTGTTCCCTTTGGCAAGCTCCGTCTCTGTGAGTCAGACATTGTTTTTGCATAGGTGCTGGACGACATCTGATGCAGCCCCATCACCTACGCAGTCTGATGTGTCAGGGGCACACAGCCATGCAGCCATCACCCCGCCACACACACCGGACACAGAACCCGTATAAGGGGAGTTTTGTACCACATTGCCTTCATTGCTGATGTTCTGTGATTGCCATGTGTGTGGGCTGCATTGTGGGGGAATTGCCTGTGCACGGATGGCGACGCACACACTCATGTTGGCATGTGGAGCCAGGTGCCCGTGCGGCCTTGCGCTGCTTGTGCTATCTCACTCCATCTCTCTGCCTCGCTCTCTCCCGCCCTGTCATAGCAAACTTGTGAAAGCGATGGGTGCGCGGCTCTCAGCGCGGCACTCGAGTACTTCTTAAGTCTTTCAAACACCGAGGGGTATATTCTCAAGGACATATCGCCGAGTTAACTGCACTTTATCGCAACCAAAATGGTGATAAATTTAACGCACCATTCACAAGCTGGAGCAAACAGCCCATATCACCAGTTTACCAGCGATAGCAGCCTCAAAAAGCATCGTCACGGATGACTCCGGCAAATAGTGCTAATGAGATGTAGAGTAGGCGTTCCCGTGCAAAAAGCAGTGAAAACATCACTTTGCAAGTGTCTCAACCACCAGCAAGATCGTCAAAGACAGTACAAAACAGGCGATAAGGTGCGTTAGTAGCAGAAAGTTTACACCTGCTCTGAGCTGGTGTAAAGTCGGACTACAACCTGCAATATGAAAGGGAGCCCAGCCCAGAGCCACACGTGAATGACAACAGATGCAATGGAGCCAATGATCATGCAGCTCGGACACCCAACACTGCTCCGACACTCCCCGCCACCAGCCCCTTGTCCGCCATCCCCCCCCCCACACAAACAAATGTGACAGCAACCTTAGGAAATCTGGAACGTAACAAATTGGCTGATGTCGCACAATTATAGTTAAGAAGATGCATGTGAGGTTGGACAAATAAGAATCTCAGTCATCTATGGATTTACATATAAAACATTTTATTTAAACAAAACAACAAAATAAAAGTAGGTACAGGTATGGCGTGTGTAGGAGAGTAGGATCTGCCTCTTATGTTGCCCCCACTTTTTTTCTGATGTTTACACTGGTTTCTGGCTATAGTCTGGCTGGGACCCTGCCAATCAGGGCCCCATCCTCTCTTTTCTCTCTAAACGACTTGGAGTGCACTCTAGGTGCACTAGTGATTGGATACTGTGGTACCTTATGAGTCCCTAATATATGGTACCTTAGGTACCAAGGGCATAGGTACTTCACAGGCCTACCAGGGGCTGAAGCATGTATTATGCCACCCCCGGGAAGCAGACTAAATCTGACACCACAGGCCTGCTACTGCAGCCTGGGTGAGGAGGTGCTAGCACCCCTCACTGAGATATAGGTTCCGTATATCTCTCCTGCACACACATTTAAACCTATCAGTCACCCCTAAGGCAGGCCCTATCAATCCTGAGGGCAGGGTGCTTGGTTTCTATGTGAGAGGGTGCCTCTGCCTGAGCAGGGCCCCTCTGCAGCTCTCAGAGTCCATTCTCTGGGGCTGTTTGTGAATGCGGTCAAACCATATACTCTTAAGTGCATTATAACCTTGCGGTTAATGCTAACTTTGGAATGGCTGCATCAAAACATGTCGTGTTTGGTGTCAAACACCTTGGAATCATACCCCCACACCAGTACCTGGTGTGGGAGTATGATCCCACCCTTCTAGAGGGATAGACATGTACCTACTGTGGAAACGCGGTAGAATCCTGAAGAGCCCTGGCATCACAAAATGGATGCCACCAGTCACAGACACTGGGCTGCCCTCCTGCTGATGACCGAAACTCGCAGTGGAGGAGGCCCAACAATAGGAATCCTGTCACAGGGAGGTGTGACCACCTCCCAGACAGGGTTTAGTGTATTGGGGCTGGGTGGGTGCACTCCTAGAGTGCTTTGAAGTCCTGCACTGGGGGAGCAGAAGGCTCCTCTGTGCATACACCAGTTCAAACCGGCTCAGGGGCTACCTGCCCCTGCTCTGGCGCGAAACTGGACAAAGGGAAGTGGGTGTAGCCACCCACTCCCCTGACCCTCCCATAGGTGGGGTCTTAGAGCTAGTCCCTCCCTTCCTTTTAGTATAAGGTAGGGAACCCTTGCCATTGCAAACTAGATATCCCTGGCCGACGCTCTAAAGAAGAATCCCGGACCTTCGACGTTCCACTACCTCTGGAAGACTGAAGAATCTCCCTTGGAGTCAAGGAGTGACTCCCCTGCTTGGCAGGCACCAAAAACTACGACGACGGTCGCAAACTACGCCGCTCCCGCCGGAGCCCGAAGTCCCTGCAGCCCAGGAAGAGGATTTCCTGACTTCTCCAAGGCCATTGTGAGTCCCCAGCGAAGCTGAGGCCAGTGGACCCCACGAGTGACGAGGAACCGCAGTCCCTGGGTACCGTGCACTATTTTCGAGTGCAACCCCTTCACGACGTTCTACGAACCTGTGCTTTGGACCACGTGTGGTCCCAGCCTCTAGCAGAGATCCCTCCCAAGATCAGAGGCCTACCCCGTCCCGAGTGACCGTGGGCCCCTGTTGAAGGAATCCTCCCGAGGCGTCTTCGCTATCCCTTGCCAGCCGGCTTGTGGGTCCCCTGAAGACTTTTCTACAAATCCAAAGGGCTCCCCTGGTTGCTCCAGGCCTGCCCTGACTTACCCTCGCTGGGTGAGTCCCCCAGACCTTGCTGGTCTGCACCATTGACTTTTTGTTCTTTCCACGAGACTTGCTGCTACCAAGGCTTGCTGGCTCCAATCGGGTCGCCGACACCGAAGTCAGCTGCAGACTACGTGGGACACGCTGAATCCAGCTCCTGGTCGTCCTCGACGCCTCCTGGACCTCGTGGCCGAAGAGTGAAGACACCCGTGAACGACCTGAATCCGCCGACGACGGTGGGCATTCATCTTCCTTGCCCCGGGTCACTGCCAAGTGACTTTGAACACTGTCCCCTCTGCTTTCAGGTCTTCCTTCTTCCGAATCCAGGCTTGGATTCCACCGGACACTTCTTCTGGCTTCACAAGCAGCAAGTCTTCATTGGCTCCCATTGAAAACGACGCCGCGACCCGACACCAAAGGACACCTATGCACCCGGATTCCCTGGGTGAGGTAACTCCAGCACTACGGTGCTCCTGTGGGTGTTGGCCCTAGAACTACTTACCCTGTAAGTGACTTGCTTGTAGCTACTCCCGAAGTGCCCTTAAACTCTTAATTTCCAACCGCGACTTGCCCCATTGAAGTCTACGGCGATCCGCGCCTGTGTTCACTCACTGCACGCGTCCCCCGTGGGTCCTTTACTTACCTGCCTTGGGTGGTTTCGTGAGGCCCCAGCACTTCTGAAGGCCCTAGGCCTTGTCCCTTTGCAAGTCGTTGTTCTTAAGTCTCTTTTTTAGTATATGGTCTGGTACGCCCCTAGGGCCCCAGCCATACTTGTGCTCAATTTGTTGTGAAACGTTGATTTGTGCATATGTTCCTGACTTCTAATCTCACAAGAGATTAGTAGAGAGTTGTTTAGTAATAAATACATATATATTTGATATATATACCTGTGTGGTGTCTTTTCATTTGGTGATTCAAGAGATTGTGTGGTAAAACAAGCTGCTTTACATTCCTCCAAGACTTAGCCTGAAAGCTGCTCTCCACAGCTACCACTAGGATAGCTTTCTGTAAAGGTTGTCTTAAACCTACCTACCATAAGAGTCGAATTGTACTGGTGCAAGGTGTCCACTTTAACTAGTGAACAGCATATACCAGGCCAACTTCTCACATTGGTGGCAGCGTGTGGGATTCCAGCTTGCTATTGTTTTACCAGAAAATCTCTATTTGAATTACTAACTGAAAACCACTATAGGTACTCAAGGTACATATAAAGTCACGCTTAGTATCGATAAGTTCTACTGAACTTAGAGCTGTGTGCCAAGGGATAGCACACCCTTTCTACAGCTCAAGCTAGTATCAGTAGGCCACAAACTAGTGTAGGTAGTACAACACTGCACAACACTAGAATGTCCTAAAGGGGTGGACCCAGTGGATCCACTCAGCCTCAGTATAAGGACATGACTTTCTTTGACTTGAAAGCCATGTGTGCTGAAAGGCACCTGAAGCTAGGACAGAGTCCCTCCACACTACACCTGATAGATCTGCTGACAGCAGATGATCTTAGATTAGCTCTAGGAGCTAATGGGTCTGAATGAGTGAGTGGGTCAATTACAGTGTCTGGGTCAGATGATGGACATCAGGATGACCAAGACTCTGTGGTTGAAGGGCCAGGTCCCAAGGGGCCTGAAAAGGACAGAGGAATTCTCCCTAAGAGAACTGACATAGTGGAGGAGAGGCCTAGGTCCCTTTCTAGGGACTCTGAGCACTCCTATCACTCTGGCAGAGAATCTGTCTAACAGAGGAACTCCTACTTCCCCAGAAGAGAGACCTCCTCTGACAGAATGTACAAACTGCTGCAGTATGAGGAAGCAAGGCTTGACCCTCAAAACCAAGCAGTTGGCATTAGATAAGGAAGCCCTGGAGCTCCAGAGAGCTTCTAGAAAAGAGGGGTTAGAACCCCTGGTGGCAGCAACAGTGTCCCTAGCGGCAGAGAATATATTCCAGACCATAGGAACCTGAGCAAGGTTGTTCCTCCCTACCAGAGTGGGGATGATATCCATAAGTGGATAACTGCTATGGAAAGGGCCTGTAGAGTACAACAGGTCCCCCAAAAGCAGTGGGCAGCAATCTTGTGGCTCTCCTTTTCAGATAAAGGTAGAGACAAGCTCCTCACTGTTAGAGAAGAGGATGCTGATGACTATGAAGTCCTGAAGAGTGCACTGATAGATGGGTTTGGCTTAACCACTGAGCAGTACAGGTTGAAGTTCAGAGACACCCAGAAGGCACAGACTCAGGACTGGACTGACTTTGTAGATTGTGCAACCAAGGCTCTGGAGGGTTGGCTGGTTGGCAGTAGAGTTACTGATTTCAAGGGATTGTATAATCTAATGATGAGAGAACAGATCCTTAATAATTGCCAGAACCAGTTGTTGCATCAATACCTGGTGGACTCAGATCTGACCTCTCCCCAAGAATTGGGAAAGAAGGCAGACAAGTGGGTCAGAGCCAGGGTGAGGCAGAAAACCCAGAACCAAGGGGGTGACACAAAGAAGCAGGATTCTAAGGGCTCTGAGAAAAGTGGGGATAAGTCAAAAGACCAGAAGTCTTCACAAGGGCCCCAAAAATCTGCATCTGGTGGGGAGTCACAATCCAACAAGGGAAAAGGCCAAAAGAAGCCCTGGTGCAAATTCTGTAAACAGAAAGGGCACTGGACTTCTGATTGTAACAAGTCCAAAGACCAAACCACCACCACTCCTGCCCCTAAGGCAACCTGCCCCTAAGGCAACTGTTCCCCCTAGTTCAGCTACTGGTGGAGGTGGTACTCAGAATAAGGGTGTAGTAGGGTTGACCCTGGGTTCTGAAGTGGACTCGGGCCTAGTCAGAGTACCCACTCAGGCATTGCTGATTTGTGATGGAGACACTGATATGTCCTTCCTGGTGAGCCCCAGTAATCTGGGCAAATACAAACAGCAGCCTGTAATAAATGGCAAACAGGCTTTGGCATTTAGGGACACAGGTGCTAGTGTCACCATGGTGGCAGAGGACCTTGTGGACCCTGGACAGATCATCCTGGGCGAAATGTACCAGGTGACCAATGCAAGCAATGTCAGGACCAACCATAGTCTGGCAGTTGTGAATTTCTCCTGGGGCGGGGTAACTGGCCTCAAGAAGGTTGTAGTCAGTGCAGACCTCCCTGTAGAATGTCTATTGGGCAATGATCTAGAAACTTCAGCCTGGTCTGAAGTAGAGTTATGGACTCATGCTGAGATGTTGGGCATCCCTGCAGAGGTATTTGCTGTGACCAGGTCACAGGCCAAAATGCATGACACTGAACCAGCTCTGGATCCTGAAACCATGGACCAGATGCTTCCCAAGAAGAGGAGCAGTAGGGGTAAGGCAGTGCCTTCCCCTCTGTCTCAGATCACTGATTCCCCTCTTGAGGGAGGAGGAGCAGATCCTGAAGAAGGAACTGCCCCAGAGGGACTTGAGCCTGATCAGGTTGAGTTCTTGGGGGCAGGGGGCCCTTCTAGGGAAGATCTGAGTAAGGAGCAACAGTGCTTCCCTCTCTTGAACCCCTCAGACAGCAGGCTGCTGCTGAGGCTGCTGGGAGTGCTAGTGGGTCCCATAAAGTTTATTGGGATGAGGGACTCCTATATTCTGAGGGTAGAGATCAAGCCCCTGGAGCCACCAGGAGGTTGGTAATACCTCAGAAGTTTAGGGGGTTCCTCTTGACCCTAGCACATGATATCCCTTTAGCAGGTCACTTGGGCCAAAACAAGATCTGGGACAGGCTTGTTCCACATTTTCATTGGCCACATATGTCAGAGGACACAAAGGAGTTTTGTCGCTCCTGTGTCACATGCCAAGCCAGTGGCAAGGCAGGTGGCACCACAAAGGCCCCCTGATACCACTACCTGTGGTGGGGGTACCCTTTGAAAGGGTAGGGATTGACATTGTTGGTCCCCTTGACCCTCAAACTGCATCTGGGCACAGATTTATCCTGGTGGTAGTGGATCATGCCACCAGGTACCCAGAGGCAATTCCCTGAGGACCACCACAGCCCCTGTGGTGGCAAGAGCCCTCATTGGAGTTTTCGCCAGAGTGGGTTTCCCAAAGGAGGTCATCTCTGACAGAGGTACCAACTTCATGTCAGGATATTTGAAAGCAATGTGGAAGGAGTGTGGTGTAACTTATAAGTTCACCACCCCTATCACCCACAATGCAATGGGTTGGTTGAACGTTTCAACAAAACCCTGAAGGGAATGATTAAAGGACTCCCAGAGAAGCTTAGGTGGAAATGGGACCTTCTTCTTCCCTGCCTGTTGTTTGCATACAGAGAGGTTCCACAGAAGGGGGTTGGTTACAGCCCATTTGAGCTTCTGTTTGGGCATCCTGTAAGAGGTCCATTATGTTTGGTAAAAGAGGGCTGGGAGTTACCTCTCAAACCCCCAAACAGGATGTGATGGACTATGTACTTGGTCTCTGCTCCAGGATGGCCGAATACATGAAGAAGGCAACCAAAAACCTGGAGGCCAGCCAAGAAATACAAAAAGCTTGGCATGACCAAAAGGCTGTGCTGACTGTGTACCAGCCAGGACAGAAAGTGTGGGTGTTGGAGCCTGTGGCCCCAGCAGCCCTCCAAGACAAATGGAGTGGCCCCCATACAATAGTTGAGCAAAAGGGAGAAGTCACCTATCTGGTGAATCTTGGAACTCCCAGGAGCCCCCTGAGGGTGCTCCATGTCAACAGATTAAAACCATATGTTGACAGGGCTGACAAGGGCTTGCTCATGGCAACTGATGAGGAACAGGAGGAGGAGAGTGACCCTCTCCCTGACCTGCTCTCACAGAACCCTGATGATGGGTCAGTAGATGGTGTTGCTTTGGCAAGCAGCCTCACTGACCATCAGCAAACTGAGTGCAGACAAGTTCTGCAGCAGTACAGACATATGTTTAGCCTGACCCCTAGTCAGACTACCTGGTGCACCCATGAGGTGGACACTGGAGACAGTCTGCCTGTCAAGAGTAAAATCAACAGGCAACCTGACCATGTCAGGGACTGTATCAGGACTGAAGTCCAGAAAATGTTGGAGTTAGGTGTGATTGAGCCTTCAGATAGCCCTTGGGCTAGCCCAGTAGTCCTAGTACCCAAGCCTCATACCCAGGGTGGTAAGAAAGAAATGAGGTTTTGTGTAGACTACAGAGGCCTCAATGCAGTCACCAGGACTGATGCCTATCCCATACCAAGGGCAGATGAGCTGATTGATACTTTGGCCTCAGCCAAGTATCTGAGTACATTTGACCTAACAGCTGGCTACTGGGAGATCAGGTTAGCTGATGATGCAAAAGCCAAAACAGCATTTTCGACCCCTGGTGGGCACTACCACTTTGTGGTGATGCCCTTTGGATTGAAAAATGCACCTGCCACTTTTCAGAGGTTGGTGAACAAAGTTCTGGCAGGGATGGAAACTTATTGCTCAGCTTATCTAGATGATATTGCTGCCTTTAGTTCCTCCTGGCAGGATCACCTGGTCCACCTCAGAAATGTTTTGGAGGCCCTGCAGAAAGCAGGCCTCACTATCAAGGCCACTAAGTGCCAGATAGGGCAGAGTCAGGTTGTGTACCTGGACCACCTTGTGGGTGGGGGCCAGGTTCAGCCTTTACAGAGCAAAATCCAAACCATAATGGAATGGGTTGCTCCAACCACCCAGACACAGGTGAGAGCCTTCTTAGGCCTGACTGGGTACTATAGGAGGTTTGTGAAGGGATATGGATCTATAGTGACCCCCTTGAATGATCTGACCTCAAAGAAAATGCCAAAAAAGGTTCAGTGGACAGCTAGCTGTCAGAAGGCATTTGAAGACCTAAAGCAGGCCATGTGCACTGCCCCATTTTACAGAGTCCAGACTACACCAAAAAGTTCATTGTCCAAACAGAGCTGTACTGTCTCAACTGAATGATGAAGGTCAAGACCAGCCAGTAGCTTTTATTAGCAGGAGGCTGACCCCTAGAGAGAAACGTTGGTCAGCTATAGAGAGGGAGGCCTTTGCTGTGGTGTGGGCCCTGAAGAAGCTGAGGCCATACTTGTTTGGCACTCACTTCATAGTTCAGACTGACCACAAGCCCCTCCTATGGCTTAAACAGATGAAAGGTGAAAACCCAAAACTTTTGAGGTGGTCCATTTCCCTACAGGGGATGGACTATACAGTGGAACATAGGCCTGGGACCCAACATGCCAATGCAGATGGACTCTCAAGGTATTTCCACTTAGAGCACGAAGACTCAACTGGTCAAGGTTAGTTTAGTGTCCCTGCGTTTGGGGGGTTGTGTAGGAGAGTAGGATCTGCCTCTTATGTTGCCCCCACTTTTTTCTGATGTTTACACTGGTTTCTGGCTATAGTCTGGCTGGGACCCAGCCAATCAGGGCCCCAGCCTCTCTGTTCTCTCTAAACGACTTGGAGTGCACTCTAGGTGCACTAGTGATTGGATACTGTGGTACCTTATGAGTCCCTAGTATATGGTACCTTAGGTACCAAGGGAATAGGTACTTCACAGGCCTACCAGGGGCTGAAGCATGTATTATGCCACCCCTGGGAAGCAGACTAAATCTGACACCACAGGCCTGCTACTGCAGCCTGGGTGAGGAGGTGCTAGCACCCCTCACTGAGATATAGGTTCCCTATATCTCTCCTGCACACACATTTAAACCTATCAGTCACCCCTAAGGCAGGCCCTATCAATCCTGAGGGCAGGGTGCTTGGTTTCTATGTGAGAGGGTGCCTCTGCCTGAGCAGGGCCCCTCTGCAGCTCTCAGAGTCCATTCTCTGGGGCTGTTTGTGAATGCGGTCAAACCATATACTCTTAAGTGCATTATAACCTCGCGGTTAATGCTAACTTTGGAATGGCTGCATCAAAACATGTCGTGTTTGGTGTCAAACACCTTGGAATCATACCCCCACACCAGTACCTGGAAGTATGATCCCACCCTTCTAGAGGGATAGACATGTACCTACTGTGGAAACGCGGTAGAATCCTGAAGAGCCCTGGCATCACAAAATGGATGCCACCAGTCACAGACACTGGGCTGCCCTCCTGCTGATGACCGAAACTCGCAGTGGAGGAGGCCCAACAATAGGTATCCTGTCACAGGGAGGTGTGACCACCTCCCAGACAGGGTTTAGTGTATTGGGGCTGGGTGGGTGCACTCCTAGAGTGCTTTGAAGTCCTGCACTGGGGGAGCAGAAGGCTCCTCTGTGCATACACCAGTTCAAACCGGCTCAGGGGCTACCTGCCCCTGCTCTGGCGCGAAACTGGACAAAGGGAAGTGGGTGTAGCCACCCACTCCCCTGACCCTCCCATAGGTGGGGTCTTAGAGCTAGTCCCTCCCTTCCTTTTAGTATAAGGTAGGGAACCCTTGCCACTGCAAACTAGATATCCCTGGCCGACGCTCTAAAGAAGAATCTCGGACCTTCGACGTTCCACTACCTCTGGAAGACTGAAGAATCTCCCTTGGAGTCAAGGAGTGACTCCCCTGCTTGGCAGGCACCAAAAACTACAACGACGGTCGCAAACTACGCCGCTCCCGCCGCAGCCCGAAGTCCCTGCAGCCCAGGAAGAGGATTTCCTGACTTCTCCAAGGCCATCGTGAGTCCCCAGCGAAGTTGAGGCCAGTGGACCCCACGAGTGACGAGGAACCGCAGTCCCTGGGTACCGTGCACTATTTTCGAGTGCAACCCCTTCACGACGTTCTACGAACCTGTGCTTTGGACCACGTGTGTTCCCAGCCTCTAGCAGAGATCCCTCCCAAGATCAGAGGCCTACCCCGTCCCGAGTGACCGTGGGCCCCTGTTGAAGGAATCCTCCTGAGGCGTCTTCGCGATCCCTTGCCAGCCGGCTTGTGGGTCCCCTGAAGACTTTTCTACAAATCCAAAGGGCTCCCCTGGTTGCTCCAGGCCTGCCCTGACTTACCCTCTCTGGGTGAGTCCTCCAGACCTTGCTGGTCTGCACCATTGACTTTTTGTTCTTTCCACGAGACTTGCTGCTACCAAGGCTTGTTGGCTCCAATCGGGTCGCCGACACCGCAGTCAGCTGCAGACTTCGTGGGACACGCTGAATTCAGCTCCTGGTCGTCCTCGACGCCTCCTGGACCTCGTGGCCGAAGAGTCAAGTCACCCGTGAACGACCTGAATCCGCCGACGACGGTAGGCATTCATCTTCCTTGCCCCGGGTCACTGCCAAGTGACTTTGAACACTGTCCCCTCTGCTTTCAGGTCTTCCTTCTTCCGAATCCAGGCTTGGATTCCACCGGACACTTCTTCTGGCTTCACAAGCAGCAAGTCTTCATTGGCTCCCATTGAAAACGACGCCGCGACCCGACACCAAAGAACACCTATGCACCCGGCTTCCCTGGGTGAGGTAACTCCAGCACTACGGTGCTCCTGTGGGTGTTGGCCCTAGAACTACTTACCCTGTAAGTGACTTGCTTGTAGCTACTCCCGAAGTGCCCTTAAACTCTTAATTTCCAACCGCGACTTGCCCCATTGAAGTCTACGGCGATCCGCGCCTGTGTTCACTCACTGCACGCGTCCCCCGTGGGTCCTTTACTTACCTGCCTTGGGTGGTTTAGTGAGGCCCCAGCACTTCTGAAGGCCCTAGGCCTTGTCCCTTTGCAAGTCGTTGTTCTTAAGTCTCTTTTTAGTATATGGTCTGGTACGCCCCTAGGGCCCCAGCCATACTTGTGCTCAATTTGTTGTGAAACGTTGATTTGTGCATATGTTCCTGACTTCTAATCTCACAAGAGATTAGTAGAGAGTTGTTTAGTAATAAATACATATATATTTGATATATATACCTGTGTGGTGTCTTTTCATTTGGTGATTCAAGAGATTGTGTGGTAAAACAAGCTGCTTTACATTCCTCCAAGACTTAGCCTGAAGGCTGCTCTCCACAGCTACCACTAGGATAGCTTTCTGTAAAGGTTGTCTTAAACCTACCTACCATAAGAGTCGAATTGTACTGGTGCAAGGTGTCCACTTTAACTAGTGAACAGCATATATGGAGAAGTGTGGCTCAATGGTTAGAGCGGCAGACCCTGATGCAGAGATCTGGCCCGGGACCAGGGTTCAATTCCCGCCTCGGCGGGTCTTGGGCTCAATTTCCTCGGACCTGATAATTCTCGCCTCGGTGCCTATTCTAATCATGGGTCCCACTCTGCAACTCTGGGCAATAGCTTGCTTAATCTCCACAACGGCCCCAACAGCGCTGGGATGCCTGGCTTCACCCTGGGGGTGCCCAGGAGTGGACATTTCACAGGGAAAAGCCAGGAAGGGTTCCACAGCGGTATGCGTACAGCGCCTGGACACCCCTTTGGGGGTATGGGTGCGCTTTACAAGTACAAATTTCAGGGCGTGGCTTGCAGCCGACGAAGATGGCCGCGGCTTAGAGTGACTCCGGGCCTGACGCACTAACCCCAGTCTCTCCTGTACATAATCCGGCGCAAATCAGCGCACTAATGGTGAGGGGCAGCTCCGGAATACCGGAGGAACACTCGCCGAAAGTCTCGGAGCGGCAGGTGCCGCCGGTGCGACAGAGGCAAGGCCGGCGTGTGTGAGGCCCGGCTCCGGGCGTGAAGCAGGGGCCTCGCGTGAAACTGCGGCCAGAGAGGGCAACGTCAACCTCGGCCGGACCCACACAAAAATACCGGCATAACAACGAAGCTTTCACAGCCTCCAGGGACCGGAGAGGTGCGGGAGAGAAACAAAGGAGATCCGGTGCGGGTACAGGGCGAGGCTTCTGGCACTAAGATAAGGCAGCCGGACGCCTGGCGTCGCGGGTGCACGGTGGTCACTGGGACCCCGGAAGGCCCTACTAGCACGCACCCTGCACAGACCTCCTCCCGGCATAACAAGTAAAGCCATACGCGGCGGATAGCCGGGGGCCGGAGGGGCGTAGTAAAGAACAGAGGACAGTGTGGACCCCTCTACAGGAGCTCCGACGGACACGCGAACACTGCGAGGCGCCCGGTGGGCCTGATGGTGACGAGGGGACATCCAGGGCGGCCCGGGTTCCGGCACCGGCGCTCCGCCACGGCACAGTAAAGGAGGCTACAACCCGGCAGCGATGGTGTATTTGTATTAGTGGCAGCATTTCACCTCGGGGAGCTAGATCAGAGAGGGAGGACACCCTGCGGGAGCCAAGACAACCGAAAGACCACGCGGAGACGACATACCTCTGGCAGATAGCGGCGATTACTGGCTCCCCACATACCTCGCCCTGGAGAAAATGGGTGGCAGGGGTCCACGCGTGACGGCAAGCAATAAAATGGACAAATATGTCCTCCACAGGGACAGTAAGGACCTGCAGTCCACAGCCGCACCCAGTGGTGCGGACGCAGTACCGGCGGCATCAAAAGAAGTCACTCTCCTGGATGTGATGGCAGCTCTTGGCCAGATGCAAACGTCCATTGGGACAATATCGACAGACATCACACTACTGCGCGCCGATGTCTCCAAAATGAATGCCAGGATTCACGAGGTGGAAACCACTACGGTGAATCTCTCCACAGACACGGCGACATTGAAAAAGAAAGTTCAAACGCTGGAACTGGCACAAAAGCAACTGACCGCCAAGCTCGATGACCAGGAAGGCAGGTCCAGAAGGAATAACGTACGCCTGGTGGGGGTGCCGGAGAGTGTCAGGGGCCCCGCCCTGGATCTTTTCGTCGAAGATCTTGTCAGCAACCAGCTAAAGCCTCGGGGACTATCAAATTTTTTCTCGGTGGAAAGAGCGCACCGAGTACCAGGGGAGGCTCTCGGCCGGGGGCTCCCCGAGACCAATTTTGGCGCGCATCTTTAACTATCGCGACCGGGACATTATTCTGCAGGCGGCACGTGTGGCCCCCCATTACAAGTAGAGAACTGTACGGTAACCCTGTATCCGGACTATACGGCGGAGGTGACCAGGCGGCGCCGTAGCTTCACAGAGGTGAAGAAGGAATTTCGCACTCGCGAACTCAAATATGCCATGTTATTTCCGGCAAAGTTGAGAGTGGAGGCGGAGGGAAAACATGGTTTTTCGACACACCGGAGGAGGCCGCCGGGTGGTTGGAAGGATGGCGACCAGCGGGAGGCCCCGGACGACAGAGACCCAGGCGAGAACGGAACGGCAGCACGAACCCCGAAACAGAAGGAATCTCCCAGCAAGACGACACAGAACATTGAGACAACGGGGACACTCGCAAGTGCGATAGACTTAGACGACGTGTGTACAAAGCCCCTGTGGGATCTTGGGGTCCTGCCTGGCCATAGGCCCTGCCTGCTCCAGGAACGTAAACTGAGCGCAAAAGATCAAGAATACTTGGGGACAGTGCGGAGAGACCGGGTGACTCAACCCCCCTTACGCAAGTACAACGTTATGGGGATAAAGCACTCTGCTGAGTTGGGGAGGCGGGTAGTTTTAAATCCGCGGTGCAGGGGGCAGGGAGGTGGGCGGGGGGTTGGGTAATGTTTGGGATTTCTTTTGTTTTTATTGTTTTAATGTACATGATGACATAAGGTACAGTGTCGGGGAACACACACAACAAACTCATCACAGGGGATACATAACACTCCTACATCTCACACCAACGGGACATACACATGATGCCGGCACGAGCGATGACTATAGACCCTGAGCAGCAGGGACAGACCTCCAGCCCAGCCCATCAGCCCTTTGCGGTGTTATCCTGGAACGTTAACGGACTAGGGGATAAAATCAAGCGGGGCTGGTTCTTCAATACATTAAGCGCAAGGGGCCCGCGGTCACACTCCTCCAAGAAACACATATGATAGGGACGGCATGGAGAGCACTGAACCGATGGGGGTATGAAATGGCAGTACATTCCGAGTTTACCTCAGGTTCCCGAGGGTGGGAGTCCTCATTAATAAACGTTACCCATTAATGGTCCTGGGAACCCGGAAAGACGACCAGGGTCGATTTGCGGCGGTGACTTGCAGGTGGGACGGCAGGGTTTACAACCTAGTGACGGTATACATCCCGCCGGCGCTACACAATGTGGCATTCCCGGCCCTTGGGAAATTCTTGCTGACACTCCCTCAGGGAGAACTGATAATAGGGGAGACTTTAACGCGACGATGGATACCACAAAAGACAGGAAACCCCCAGAGACTCCAACAGTGCAAACCAGAAATTAGTAGACTTCACGGAGGCCCTGGGCCTAATAGATATATGGAGGGACAGGTACCCGACAGAGTTACAGTACACGTTCCACTCCGGGGTGCATGACAGCCTCTCCCGATTAGATTACATCTTCACGCTAGCATCCGGGAAAACGGGGTAGTTGATATCACGCATCTAGCTAGAGGCATATCAGACCACTCACCGGTACAAATCATGTATAGGGCCTCAACACCGGGTAGGCGTAGGATCTTTCCCCTCCACCCTAGTTATCTTAAGACCAGCGAGATAAGCAAAGGCCTTATTAAAACAACAACAAACTATTTTGCAGAAAATCTGCAGTCTGTAGAGTCCCCTACAACTTTATGGGAGGCCTATAAAACAGTGCTACGCGGCCAGGCAATCTCTTTAATAACAGGCCATAATCGGGCGCAGCAGCAGCAGATCCATAATCTGGAGAGGGAGGCAACACTGGCGGAGACTGAGTTAGCAGCTAGTCTTAATGACGACACGACCCATAGGGTGCATTTAGCACACCGGGAATACAAGGCATATATGTGGGAAGAGGCAAAAGCTAAGCATACCAGAACACAACAGGCCCTATATGAAATAGGCGACAAAGCGGGTAAACTTCTGGCATGGCTGGATAAAAAGGAGAGAGCCAGCAAATGGGTAGCGCAGATACAGTTGCCGAATGGGACATGTACGGGCGGAGCCGCAGCGGATCGCTGAGGAGCTGGCGAGACATTATGAGATGGTCTATACCCCGGTGGCGACAGCCACAATGGAGGACAATATTAGATTCCTCAAGGATATCGAGATGCCTACATTGACCCCTGAAGCAGTAGAGGCTCTTGAGGCAGATCTAGCCCCGGAAGAACTTACGCGGGCGATTGGCGAACTGCACGTAGGGAAAGCCCTTGGGCCTAACGGAATCCCGATTGAATTTTATAAAAGGGCGGCGCCTCACTTAGTGCCGCAGCTGCTACACATGTATACAGATAGCCTGGAGAAGGGTGTCTTGCCCAGAGACCAGCGCATAGCCACTATAGTCGCGATCCACAAACCTGGCAAACCCCGCAGGAGTGCACATCATACCGTCCCATATCCTTGCTCAACGCAGAAGCTAAAATTCTCGCAAAGACATTGGCCATGAGACTACAACAGCATTTACCCATTATAATCCATCCAGATCAGTCTGGTTTCATGCCAAATCGAAACACCGCCCTAAATCTGCGGCGACTGCACGGGGTCATAGCACGTAGATCTACAATAGAAGAAGACGCGGTCATCCTTTCTCTTGACGCCCGAATGGCATTCGACCTCGTCGAGTGGCCTTTCCTTTCGCGGTGCTCCGCCACCTGGGATTCGGTCCTAAATTCTGTGATTGGATCCAGCTCCTATACACCCGACCGCTGGCGCAGGTCACAGTGAATGGCTGCATTTCAGAAGAGTTCTCGCTGGGCAGAGGGACACGGCAGGGGTGCCCGCTGTCGCCACTCCTTTTGCGATAGTACTGGAGCCGTTGGCCGCATGGGTACGCCAGAGCCCGGTGATCCGGGGACTGAAGTGGGCCGCGGGATGGGAAGACCGCATCTCGCTTTATGCGGATGATATCCTGCTCTATTTGGCATCTCCGGCGCGCTCCATCAACTGTCTATTGGACATCTGTGCGTCCTACGGCCGGGCCTCCGGATATACTATAAATTGGGCAAAATCCATGCTGTATGTACTGCATGGTGCCCCACCACGGCTCCCCGGGGATGTGACCTCCAGATAACGCACATCGGATTTAAATATCTGGGAATATACATCACGCATAACACCACGCAATTCATGGCCGAAAATCTCACACAACCTTTGACGAAATTCCGACGAGACGTCAAGCATTGGCGCTCGCTGCCACTAACATTACTGGGGAGGGCAGCCCTCTTTAAAATGATGGCGCTCCCCAGGTTCCTGTATGCGTTGCAGAATACACCGTTTCCCGTGACCCCTGCATATTTCGCAGCTATTGACTCCGAAGTGTCCACTCTACTATGGGATGGGAAGACACCCCGCATAGCGAGACAGAAGCTGGCGCGCTGTTGGTACGACGGAGGCATCGCCCTCCCTGACATAAAAGTTTATTATTGGGCTGCACAATTGGCGGTAGTAAACCAATGGCTCCACGTGTCCCAGGCCGACCCGGCGTATCGATTGGACAGGCATCTCCTTGGCACCGCCGGAGTTATGGGGGCGCTATACAATAAGACTAGAAGAGGGGCGCTTACTGGCCCGACGGCCCATACCATTCATGTCTGGGTCGAGGCGCGGAGGGCATTGGGATGGAAAGGGGTAATAACGCAGGCCATGCCGCTCTGGGATTCTAAACAATTGGGTGCTTTGCGCAACTCCAGGGGCTTCCAGCGGTGGGACCTAATCGGGATTTCGACGGTGGGAGACCTAAGGAAAAAGGGGGAAGTGGTCACGTTCGCCCTACTGCAAGACACATATGGCCTTGCGCAGTCGGAGGAGTTTCGTTACCACCAGATACGACACGCATTAAGGGCAGCTATACCACCGGGTACGCAGCTTCCGGAGTCCTCGCCGTTGGAGGACAGACTCCTAACTGTGCACCTAGTCAAAAAAGCCATCTCACAAATCTACTGCAAAATAATAAATAACCAGCCTGATCGAACAGTAGCCCTTAGAGAAAAATGGGAAGCGGACGTAGGTGAATTAGACGACACAGAGTGGCAGGAGGCCCTATCGTCCCCTAAGGAAGTAGCAATACCATCTAGGCTCAAGCTAGTACAATTAAAAATAATACAAGTACAAATTTCATTTAATTTAATTTCATTTCATATACCAGGCCAACTTCTCACAGCGTGTCATCCCTCGACAATTTGTGAATCACAGCCTGCAAGACAAAAAGAAAGATAAGATTGTGCGTCATGCGTCCATGAAAGGAGAGAGAGAGAGAGAAAGAGTGAGAGAGAGGAAGAGAGAAAGAGAGAAAGAGTGAGATACAAGGAAGAGAGAGAGAAAGAGAGAAACAGTGTGAGAGAGAGGTAGAGAGAGAAAGAGTGAGAGAAAGAAAGAATGAGAGAGAGAGGAAGAGACATAAAAAGAGAGAAAGAGTGTGAGAGAGAGAAAGGAAGAGATAGAGAGTGAGAGAGAGAGAAAGAGTGTGAGTGACAGAAAGGAAGAGATGGAGAGGGAGAGTGAGTGTTGACACTGTGGAGAAAATCCTCACAGCTCACCTTTCTGCCACCGGTGTGTCTCCAACCACGTGCCGGGACATAGTGCAGTCTTCAAGTTTAGTCATCTGAAAGATAGTATAGAATCAGTAATGGCAGAGTACATACAACTTCACACGCCTAATTCTCTTGTTTCGCCCCTGCACACCCAGGCTGCTGCACCCCATCGACTCCCGCCGCCCACAGGTGTCTGCCCGCCTTTGCGCACCCAGGCTGCTGTCCCCATCCACTCCCACTGCCCAGAGGTGTCTGCCCGCTGCTGTGCACCCAGGCTGGTGCACCCCATCCAGTCCCACTGCCCGGAGGTGACTGCCCGTTCCTGCGCACCCAGACTGCTGCATCCCATCCACTCCCTCTGCCTAGAGGTGTCTGCCCGCTCCTGTGCACGCAGGCTGCTGCACACTATCCACTCCCACCGCCCAGAGGTGACTGCTCGCTGCTGCGGAAACAAGCCTCTCTGCTCACCTTCCGCCACCGGCGTGTGTCTAAGAGGGTCCACCACGTGCCAAAGCAACCTCCTCAGGCGTTGCGTACACTCGATCAAGCCGAGCTCACAATTCAAAGTGGGTGTTGATTGCAGGATGGCCACGCATCATCGCAGGCTGCACACGCGCTCAGGTCTGGTGGCACTAACTCAGTGGAACTGAAGTCATCGCCTCGTGGCGGGAGGTCCGTGTCGGGGGGGGTCGTCAATCTGTGAATCACAGCCTGTTAGACAAAAAGCAAGATAAGATTGTGCGTCATGCGTCCATCAAAGGAGAGAGAGAGAGAGAAAGAGTGAGAGAGAGGAAGAGAGAGAGAGAAAGAAAAAAGTGTGAGAGAGATAGTGAGAGAGAGGAAGAGTGTGAGGGAGAGAAAGGAAGAGATGGAGAGGGACAGTGAGTGCCCACACTGTGGACAAAACCCTCACAGCTCACCTTTCCGTCACCGGTGTGTCTCCAACCACGTGCCGGGACATAGTGGAGCCCTCAAGCTTACTCATCTGAAACGTAGTATGGAATCAGTAATGGCAGAGTACATACAACTGCACACACCTAATTCTCTGTCCCGCCTTTGTGCATCCAGGCTGCTGCACCCCATCCACTTCCCAGAGGTGTCTGCTCGCCGCTGCTGCACCCCATCCACTTCCACTGCCCAGAGGTGTCTGCCCGCTGCTGTGCACCCAGACTGCTGCACCCCATCCACTCCCACTGCCCGGAGGTGCGTGTCCGCCGCTGCGCACCCAGGCTGCTGCACCCCATTCACTCCCACTGCCCGGAGGTGACTGGCCGCCGCTGCGCTAACAAGCCTCTCTGCTCACTTTTCGCAACCTGAGTGTTGAAAAGAGGGCATACCACGTGCCGCTGCAAGCCCTAAGCCCGGGCCCGCAGACACGGCACCCTGCATATCATGCAGCCCTGCTCCGCAGGCCACCAGGTCTCACATTTGGTGCTGGGTCTTGATTTCGCCATGGCAGAGGACATACCAGTGCACCGGGCTTTTCATTGCAGGCTGCACACCCGCTCAGCCCTTGCGGTGCCACTAACTCTGTGACCAGCGAGGCGACGCCACGTGGCGGTAGGCCTGCGCTGTCTGATGGCTCAGGCCTACACTGCGGTCCAGCAGGGCACACAAAACCTGAGCTGTCCAGACCGCCGGGACGGGCTATCACCGCAGGCTGCACACCCGCTCAGCAGTTACGGTACCCGTACCTCAGTGTACCGAAAGTCACCGTCCCGTGCCGGTGTGCCTGTGCCTGTGCCGGCCGCAGTGCATCCGGTGCGAGCAACTCTGAAATGGCGTCGAGCACGTACGCCCGGTCTTTTTTATTGGCAGGGTCACGTGTCCTGTGACGCCTGTGCTGGATGGGTGTGGTGTGGTGTGGGTGTATACTAGCCGTGGGGGAGTGGCTGTGGCGTACTGACAACTAGGGTGTGACCAGCAGATCACTGCAATGAAAATCTGGGCCATGTAGCGTTGTTGTCCTTCCCTGTAAGCGTAAGCGGAGTGGGCTGGCCTAGCGTATGCCAGTCCTGCGTGAGGCTGTGAAGAATGACTCCAGAGCTATGGGCGTGGCTCCGCCCTGGGCTGTATGAGGAATCAACTGATGCGGGTGTCCCTGTTGTAGTGCTGACGTCACCCGGGTCGCAAGCGCCAATGTGTCACTCTGTGAGCCAAGTCCCACAACATGGCCAACATGGAAGGTACGGGGAATCACTGACCCTACATTCATCCATAGTTCCACACATGAAAGATGGTGGACATGACACATCTGTGTGGCTATGAATGTTTATTGCACATTCAGTGGAGTGTTGCAGCTGTAGCAATACAGGGCCATGCAAAGTTCAAGTTTCAATTTTTGGCACATGGAGGGCAGCCAATTAGAGCCAAGCTTGTGTTCGGGGTTAGGCTGCGCCAACATATGTACTTATACAATTACTCCGCCAATCCCCAAGCACTTATAAATTCACTATACACTCTCCTTGCAGTACTCTAATGATCCAGTCTCTACGTACGTACTTGTACAATGACCGAGAGAAAGTTACATAACCGAAGTTTTCCCCACTGCCAGAGGTAACATGGTTGCATACGCTGTCCACAGCACAATGTAATGTGGTAGGGCCCAGGGGCGGCATCTTGCATACATAATGAACACACAGACACAGATAGATAGTGGAACTGGGTACGGGCACGTGCGCTCGACTCCTTTTTATTACCAGGGTCACATGTCCAGTGACGTCTGTGCTGGATGCGTGTGGGGTGAGTGTAAGCCAGCCCTCCGGGAATGGTTGGTGCTGGCAACAAGTACAACAGTAATCATTGGATCAGACACACAGATTCAATCATAAAGGGTCAATAATTTGTGCTGCACTAAGGTAGGGGCAACAGATGTGAAATAATACACACAAGATTGTATCGTAAAGGGTCCATGACTTGTGGTACACTGAGGTAGGGGCAGCAGATGTGAAATTATACACAAAACATTGTATCATAAAGGGTCCATGAGTTGTGCTGCTCTGAGATAGGGGCATCAGAAGCATTCAGCGTGTGCGCAGCCAGCGATGATGCGTGGTGCGGGCGAGCCGCACTGGGAGCAATGTCTGTTGCCTACTGGACTGAGTCATCTGCAATCGCGACTCGATGTGAATTGTGAGCCCTGCTATCCGCAGTGTAGATCGAAGGCAGTAGTCAGCACAGACATCGAAGAATGCTTTTAGTCACTTCCTGTTTACAAAATTCGAGGACATAGAGTACAATTCTCACTGCAATAAATAAATCATGTCTCAATTTAAATTGTGAGCTCTGCTAACCGCAGTGTAGGTGTATGGAACAATAGATGAAACATTTATGGAATACACTGTCGAAATATGTAGGTTTCAGGGACGTTATAGTTAGTTGCCTACTGGACTCTGAAATTAATGAATGAAGACTGAATTTGAATTGTGAGCCCTGCTGAGCACAGTGTAGGCCGGAGGCAGCGGTCAGGAAGGGCCTACAGCCATGTGGCGTTGACTTGAGCTGCATAGAGTTAGTGGTAGGTGTGGCGCTCAGCGTGTGCGCAGCCAGCGATGATGCAATGTCTCTTGCCTACTGGACTGCGTCATCTGCAATCGTGACTCAATCTGAATTGTGAGCCCTGCTAACCGCAGTGTAGGCCGGAGGCAGTGGTCAGGAAGAGCCCAGAGCCACGTGGCGTTGACTTGAGCTGCATAGAGTTAGTGGTAGGTGTGGCGCTCAGCGTGTGCGCAGCCAGCGATCATGCAATGTCTGTTGCCTACTGGACTGCATCATCTACAATCGTGACTTGATCTGAATTGTGAGCCCTACTGACCGCAGTGTAGGCCGGAGGCAGTGGTCAAGAAGAGTCCACAGCCACGTGGCGTTGACTTGAGCTGCATAGAGTTAGTGGTAGGTGTGGCGCTCAGCATGTGCGTAGCCAGCGATGATGCAATGTCTCTTGCCTACTGGACTGCGTCATCTGCAATCGCGACTCAATCTGAATTGTGAGCCCTGCTGACCGCAGTGTAGATCGAAGGCAGTAGTCAGCACAGACATCAAGGAATGCTTTTTGTCACTTCCTCTTGACAAAATTCGAGGACATAGAGTACAATTCTGTCTGCAATTAATAAATCAAGACTGAATTCAAATTGTGAGCTCTGCTGTCCGCAGTGTAGACTGCCATTCAGTGTTCCTTTGGACTTTGAAGATGAATTTGGTCATTGTACTAAAGCTATAACTGATATAAAACAAGTTTTTGAAGCAAGGATACTAAAAGGATATTATGTAGGTTTTAGGGACGTAATACTTAGTTCCCTACTGGACTCTGCAATTAATGAATCAAGAGTCAATTTTAAACGTGAGCCCTGATGACCGCAGTGTAGGCCGGAGGCAGCGGTCAGCAAGGGCCCACAGCCACGTGGCGTTGAGTTGAGCTGTACAGTTAGTGTCACCTGAAGCAACCAGCGTGTGTGGAGCCTGCGATGATGCGTGGTCCGGGCGGGCCGCACTGGTATCAATGTCTTTTGCCTAATGAATTCTGTCTTAATAAGTCCACGTGGCGTTGGCTTGTGGTGCACTGAGTTAGTGGCACCTGAAGCACTCAGTGTGTGCGCAGTCTGCGATGATGCGTGGTCCGGGCGGGCCGCACTGGGATCAATGCCTCTTGCCTACTGGACTGCGTCATCTGCAATCGCGACTCGATCTGAATTGTGAGCCCTGCTGTCCGCAGTGTAGATCGAAGGCAGTAGTCTGTACAGACATAAGTCTGTGGTGCTCTGCTGCTGGGTTCGCAGGGGGCCTGTGTCGAGGAGGCCGGCGGTCACAGCGGAGGCCTCGTGGCAGGGTGAGGGCTGCCGCCCTGGCAGACGCTTTGGCCTTCCCACAAGTGAACCACGCCCAGAGCCCGAGGCTATTTATTCATACTCCTACGCTGGAGTGGCGTACATTGGACCAGCCCTCTCCGCTTCCAGGGGGGGGACAACACAGCTACATGACCGAGATCTACCCCACTGCCTGAGGTAACATGGTTGCGTCTATTGTCCACAACACTACAAGCACCAGCAGTATATGTCCACATGGAGAGGTTTCTGCTCTGCATAGTGAGGTCTGTCCACCACATCACCGCTACACTTGGTATTGTGTGCATTTTTAGTGATGGGTGACTTGCGTCCTTCACACATACTTGGTTGCCACATCTCCCAAGATTCAGCTATTGTGTGGCTGAGGGACCATGCCGTTTTTGGAAGGTCCGCTGTCCTGTTCTGCGCTGCCTCGGTGGTAGTAGGGAGGGGGTGGTCCGGGGGAGGTCCTGAGGGTGATGGCAGTGGGTGTTGTGGCCTTCTTGGGTGTCGGAGCTGCATGGTCAGTAGCTCTATGACATGAGTTGGTCTTCAGATGTGGTTCTGGGCTGGGCTCCCTTTCACGCTGTAGGTAGTCGTCCTGCTTTACACCAGTAAAAGGCAGATGTTAAATTCCTACTGCTAACGCAGCTTATCGCCTGTTTTTGGATCGCACCCCAGATTTGGCTGCTCGTTGAAAATATCGGGAAGTGGTGTTTTCGTGTTATTTTTGCACGGGAACGCCTACTCTGCATATTATTAGCGTTAGTTGTCGCTCTCATTTGTGGCGAATTTTTTTGCGGAAGCTATTGTTGGAAAACTGGCGATATCGACTGTTTTCACTAGGTTGAAAATGGAATGATAATTTAAAATCGCTGAAAAAACCATAGGTTTAATGAACATTATAATTAGAAATTAGCATTTAAAAAACGTTTGAAATTCACTGAAAAAACCATAGGTTTCAGGCACGTTATAGTTAGAAATTAGCATTTAAAACACCTTAGAAATTCACTGAAAAAAACATAGGTTTCAGGGACGTTATAGTTAGAAATTAGCATTTGAAAAACCTATGAAATTCACAGAAAAAACCATAGTTTCAGGGACGTTATAGTTAGCTGGACATTTCACTCGTACAAAACCATAGAAATTCCACCGTTATAGTTAGTTCAGCTAACTATAACTCGCGCCCCCGCAATGCACTGCTGATGACGTCACATATTACATCATTCATGACATGGTCAGTGACATCACTGATGACATCACTGATGACATCTCAAATGACATCACTGATGACATCACTGACAACATCATTCATGTGAAAATCTGATGCACCTCCTCACACTCTAATATAACCTTACATACACCCACTGTAAAATACACACTACCATTTTCTAGATCATTGACACCAATAGCAGTTACTACATACGCACTCACTGATTGCTAGGTCTACACACACATCCACTCATTCATCCATACAGTAACTCATACATGCAGTCACTCATTACAACACTATCATATGCACTCGTACACCTATACAGACAATCACACACCGCCACTCATCCATGCAGTTACTCACACACCTACTCAGTCATGATAAGAATCTATCACACTCCCATTTACTCACTTATACAATTATACACACACCACCTCACTTATTCATACAGATACTAACGCATACTTACTGTGTTATATAATCAGTGATACAAGTACACACTGATCTATACAGCCAGTCTCACAATCACTGACTATCATGTAGAGTCCTTTATATACTTCAACTCTCACATACACTGCCTTTTACATATGTAGCTACTTGGACATGTACCACTCAGACATTCATTCACTCACCAAGACACCGATACACACACCCACGCACCCATACAGCTGTTTCCACATGCACTCTTGAACCCATACACCCAGTGAATCAACCACTCACACATCTATGCACAGTCACACACCTCCCACCCTCCCACCCACCCACCCACCCACCCACCCACACACACACACACACACACACTCAATCTCCCCCAAAAATACTCAACCAATCAATAACCTATATAGACACTGATGTAGCTACTGACCAACCCATGCAGCAGCTTACACAACAACAGACAGACTAATACAGACATTCACACAGTTTAGTCACTAACCCATGCATTCAGTAAGACACATTTTATCACTCACTTATACGGTCAGTCACTCACCTACTAGATCCTCCATCCAGACACTTATACACCCACTCATTCTTCCATACACCTTGGAATATATATAAAACATATTAAAAAAATTACAGAAACACACAGTCACTGGATGATGTCGTCAGTGATGTCGTCAGTGATGTCGTCAGTGATGTCGTCAGTGATGTCGCCAGTGATGTCATCAGTGATGTCATTTGAGATGTCATCAGTGATGTCATCAGTGATGTCACTGACCATGAATGATGTAATATGTGACGTCATCAGCAGTGCATTGCAGGGGCGCGAGTTATAGTTAGCTGAACTTACTATAACGGTGGAATTTCTATGGTTTTGTACGAGTGACATGTCCAGCTAACTATAACGTCCCTGAAACCTATGTTTTTTTCAGTGAATTTCAAAGGTTTTTTAAATGCTAATTTCTAACTATAACGTACCTGAAACCTATGGTTTTTTCAGTATATATATATATATATCTGCTCCATAGGTTACCCATCGTTGGGAAGCACTCTGGCAGCCGGACGGAGCATCAAGCTCTCGCAAGGTATGGGCGCCGGAACCCGTTGAACAAATCCACAGCAATGTAAGGTGCTCTGCCTTACGCGTTTCGAAAGTCTCTTTCTTCCTCAGAGGCACACCCCAGATTGTTACGTGCATAGTTCGGACACACTTGCCCTTATATAATTGATTGCCCGCCATGATTGGCTGCTCTGGAAGAGGCAAGGCATTATGGGTATCGTAGTGCCGATGATTTACAACCATTGATTGATGCACAAAATTTCTGTGAGTAAATTACAAGCCCCTGTATGGGCCTCAACCTGCGCCTTTGTCCTCAATCCTGTCCCGCTGTCCCTCCATACAAGCTCGGTATATACCAAACTGTGGAGCCCCCTTGATTCACCCCTTGATTGATATATATCATTCGGGCTGTGAAAAGAAAACAAGAACGTAGATAAGGCAAAATAACAATCATTGAACTCAAAAATAGTGATGAGCTTCCAGTACCAGAAAGAGACTATAGGACACACCAAACAATACCCCCTACATTAACAAAATGACATAGAGTAGTAATGTATAATATTTTATAGGTCGTGGGAAAGTGTTGGAAAAATCGTGTTCTACCGCCAAAACAAATTGAGTCATTCTTCTAGGCTAGCGATATGCGTGAAACATTATGAGGGAATTTTCCTACACTATGCTTGAATTTTCTCTACTCATGCTGTATGAGAGGCATACAGTGTAATAGACTGCTTTCCCCCATTGGCTTTCAGACCTCCTCTGAGGCCTAATTTTCTGTGGCGGATATCTGGTAACTTTACAGCAATGCGTGTCCCTTTCTTCGTACTCTCAGCAGCCCAACCTTTGCATAGGAGCATGGTAGGAATTGAGTGTAACAGATGTCAGCTGCTCCTGCCCATCAAGCATGGTCTTCTTGCTGAATGGGGAAACCAGTGAAGGCCATAATAAAGGCCATAATTGTCATTTATGGACTGCTAATTCCCCGTAACGCTTCCTGACGTGAAATGGCCTGCAAGGGGGCAGAGTGGTGGGTACTCCTGGAGCCCCGCAGAAGTTAGAAAGCACCAGTGAAGGGGCAGGATGATAGAACTGGCAAGGGGATGTGGGCTGTACTCCCCCGAAGGTCAGTCTCCCTGTCGACACTCCTTCAAAATGTTTCTTCACCCTCAAAGGATGTCACAAGTAACAGTGCTGGTGCATTAATAGGAAGAGATATGGGAGAAGAAAACCCTAAAACTAGATGACAGATGGTTTTATACACCAGGACACCAATTACATTTCTAAAGTCAGATTTCTCACTGTTCCCCGTCTGCAAAGCAATGACACCCCCCTAATAAAGTGAAAGAAAACATTCAACATAGCATGTCCATTTATAAAGTGCACATTCTACCCTTGGGGCGTGCAGATGCTAAATACTATATTTTTATTGTTACCCAAATCAATGGTAGTGATTTTATTGGCCTCTGAAGAATGAAGGTCCGAGGACCTGTTAAGATTCAAACTTGTAACCATAAGGTCAAGCACGACTCATGGAATGAGCCAGGAGCGTTCTTCTAGACCTATTTTAAAGGTATATCCCTTGAACTGCCAGTTCTAAGACCAGTGAATGGTCCTGATGGTCACCTGCGCTTTTCCCTTTAAGATTTATTAATTTAATTTCTAAAGCGGGCGAATACCCACGGGTGTCTTGGCGCTAAGAATCAACGAACATACTGAGACAAACTGACCGGGGGCTCAACAAGTAAAAAGATAAAGAAAACAGCCAAGATTTCAGCTGTTTCTGAAAACTAGATGTGGTAGAGTTTGTGGGGCCACTAATTCCTCCGGGCCCCTCAACCTGCAGATGTGGCAGATGTGGTAGTCATCAGGGACACTCTTTCTAGAGGCCTTTGTTGGTGGCAGCGATTATACAATTTCAGGTTGGAGCAGATGTACCAAGCATGATGTTTACTGGTTATTTTGTGTAAATTAATAACCCCTGCACTGTGCCCATTCCAGTGTACATGCATTACAACCAAACCAACTTTGTGTTCCCTAATAAACAGCCAACAAGCGTTGTGATGATAGTGGTCATTGTTGGCTGCAGTTTATTAGGATTATATACATATACTTTGGTCATAATTTTGTATGACCCCTGGTCATAAATTATCATTTGCGAACTGTCATATTTTGGGTCATAAATCATCTACTCCGCATGTCATACATATTATTATGCGGTACATTGTATGCATATCACCAGTTCGTAAATGGCACCGAAAGTTCTTTGGTTAGTTCCTTGTAGTCTTTTCTCTTTTCTTGTCCCTTCTGGGACCATTGTTTGGTTGTTCTCCACGCCCTTTGCGTGTGGGGGGTAGCTTCTCCCCGGAGTTAGGCCCCAACTCGCTACTGTGTCAGACTCATTTGTGCCCTGCCGTCTGGCGGGGTCTGGGCTGCGAGTGCCGTCTCCGTTTGCTCCCCCCTTTTTTGTTAGGCCAACTCACCCTGCCATGCAGCATCCCAAAGTGAGTGGCCCTCCTCCTACACACCGCCCTGTCGGTGTGTCTCCATAACCAACCATTGTACCATTACTTCTCCGCCACGCCGTCAGGGAGGCTAACGTCTTCCTGAGGCTCCCCCCAATCTCCTTATTTCTCTCCTTTTCTCTCTGTTTTTTTTTTTTTTGCTCTACTTGCTACCTGCCAGGGCCATTGCTCCCCACAGGTTATCCCAGAATACTCGCATCCCTTCTTCAGATAGATGCACCCCGTCATGCCCATACAGTTCCGGGCGGCCCGGGTGGATGAGCCCATGCCTGATGCTTTCCAGGAACTGCAATGTTCAGCTTTCTCCTTGAGTTATCAACTGCCTTGTGTGACTCGGCTCCACGCCAAACCATTCTACTGATCACTTCTGACCATATGATGGTCGTACTCCCAAAGCACTTGGATGCCCCCGTGAGGTCCGCCTGGATGTCCTGGAGGAGGACCCTCCTCTCCCTCTGTGCAAGGTCGTTACCCCCAAGGTGGATTATCAAAATGTCCGGGTGCCAAGCTGTGTCCGCCTGCAGGACCTTGAGGGCCGCTGGCAGCTGATTCCTTCTCATCCCTGGCTGCCCCAGCCAGCGGATGTATGCGCTTACTGGTCTTCCCGTCCGTCAGTGACCCCCCCGCTGCCACCAGGCCTGCATCCTGGATACGAACGAGTGGCCCACTACCCACACCAAGCGGGGGCGCTCTCCTGCCGAAACAATGGTCATAAAAGGTCAGTCAGTCTCTCGTGCTGGGGGCTGCGCCCCAAAACCAGGCAGTAGCTCCCAGTTGCAGTCCAGAGAGGGGGGTGGGGCTCTACAGTATACAGTAACTGGGGTCTGATGTAGGTCCTGTATACCCGGGACCGCCATCTTCCTACTGATTGGATCCCTGCTTTGGTCATGCCATGTTGTGCCGCTGATGTTGCTGCCCCAATCCTAAAAGAGTGGGAGCCAAAGGCCGCTGAGGGTAGCCCTGCTTTAGCGAGGGCCTGGCGCATCACTGCTGTAAATTGAAACTTGTTTAAGTGACTCCCATCTAGGTGTTTGAAAAGCGGGCCTTCACCTGATGGACGTGTCGACATGTATGTGAGCAAGCAGCAAACTGCGCAGTATCTGTAGTCTTTGATGCACCTGAGCAGCACTACCGCTCCCATGCCGGCCTGATCCGTTTTTGACTGCCTCAGTAGTAGCTCCACCGCAGCTACTTTGGGTCTGACATTGGCAGCCTGCAGGCACCACCCTGCTGGCCCGTTCTTCCTTGGAGCCACGAATTCACTTATTCTGAAGGCACCAAAGAATGCTGTGGAGAAGGCCGCCCTGAAAAGGTGGCGCTCAAAGATGTCCCTCGTTAGTTCCTTTAGTGTGTCCATAAGCTGGCCCAATCTTGTGAAGTCTGTTGGGTGCCTGCCGTCTGCCTTTACCCCCTCAGCCCGCTTCCTCCCTTTCATTGCCACTTTAATGTACAGGGATGTAGTGGGGTCCTGACCCGTGTGAATCTTCGTGAAATGGGCGACGGCTGACAGGTGGGCCTGTGCCCATGATCTAGACTTCTTGTTAGTGAAAGCCCACTGGATAAATTGCTCAACTGCTCTTCCTGTTTCGGCCATGTTCTCCAGCGTCTGGATTCCTCCTATCTGCATTACTGTCCCTGCTTATTTTTTGTAACGCCTGGCAGCTTCCGGGGCAAGGGCTTGGTTCACTAACGCTGACAAGTCTATCCCGCCAGGCCCCACAGCTGTTCTGGGAAAGGGGTCATTACTTGGTCCGCCCCCAGGCCCAATTCCCTGAACCTGCTCATCTGTGCTCTTGACAGGGCGTCCGCCACTGCATTCTCCACCCCTGGTACATGACGGGCCTTCAGGTCTACGTTCCCCTCCAACTGCAATTTAACCAATTGCCGCATTAGTCTCAGTGTATCAGGGCACCTCGCCGATCCCCTATTGATTGCCTGCACCACCCCTTTGTTATCTGACCACAGCGTCAGTTTCATTTTCCTCAGCTCCTGCCTCCAGACGGTCAGGGCCACTATTATGGGGAACAGTTCCAGGAATGTAATGTTGTCGGTGATGCCCTGCTTGTGCCTTCTGTTAGGCCATTGGCCTGCGCACCATTTATTCCCCAGGATTGCCCCAAAGCCTGTGCTACCTGAAGCGTCTGTAAACAGGGCTATCTGCCTAGCTGTCACACAGCCTTCTCTCCAGATTAGGACACCGTTCAAATTAGTCAAGAATGTGTCCCACATGAGCAGGTCATGCTTGACCCCTGCACAAAGCCGCATGTGGTGGTGTTTGTGAGTGAGTCCTGCTGTTAGCTGGGTCAACCGCCTGGCGAAAACCCTTCCTGCGGGGATAACCCTGGCCGCGAAGTTCAGTTTGCCGATCAACCGTTGGAGGTCGCGGAGGTTTGCCTTGTTGCGGCCGCAGAGGCCCTTTACCTCGTCCCTGAAATCCCTTACTTTCTCCTCTGGTAATCTGGCTGTTCCTGCCACTGAATCTAGCTCTATCCCCAGAAATGTGATCTTTGTAGCGGGGCCTAGTGTCTTCTCCGCTGCCAGCGGGATCCCTAACTCCCCAGCTAACTCCTGGAATGCCGCCAGTGTGTCTCTACATTCTGTTGACCTGGCAGGGCCTGTGAACAAAAAGTCATCTAGGTAGTGGAGTCTGCCCCCCGCGGGGTGCTTGTCATGCAGGGCCCATTCTAGGAAGGTGCTGAACTGCTCGAAGTATGCGCACCCCTTGGGCATTGCTTTATCGATGTACAGGGCCCCCTCCCACTGGAAACCCAAGAGGTGAAAACGGGATGGATGCGCCGGCAGAAGGTGGAAGGCTGATTCTATGTCCGCTTTAGCCATGAGAGCCCCCTGGCTAGCAGACCGTACTAAGTCGATGGCTTTGTCGACTGTAGCGTATCCCACCGAGCAAGCTTTGGCACAGATCCCGTCATTTACCGACGTCCCCTCCGGGAAGGATAGGTGGTGAATTAGTCTGAACTGCCCGGGCTCTTTTTTGGGAACCACCCCCAGTGGTGAGATTACTAGCCCTTCTTGTAAGTGAAGCGGCAAGGGGCCCTCTATCCTACCCAAGGATTTCTCTTTTTCTAGTTTGTTGCGGACCACATCTGGGTGTTGTAGTGCTGATTTTAGGTTGTTTGCGCCGCCCAGGGGGAGGGGGCCCTCGAGTGGTATAATAAACCTATCCTCAAACCCCTGCACTAGGACCGCAGCATCTGTTTTGTTGTGATATTTGTTGGCTAGCCTGCGTAGTTGTGTGTTGATGGGGGACCTGGCTAACCGGTAGTTGTGCAACCCCTTTGGGTCCCCCAAAACCTCTTTGACTACGTCACTGTTTTCTTTTCTTCTCTTTCTTGTCCTCTCTAAGCTCTTTCTTGCGTCGACACCCTGCCGCCGGGTGCCCTCCCCTATACACAGAACATATGTGTTGAAATTTGCATGAAGATCCCCAAGTGCACTCATTGGCATCATAGTTCCAGCAGATTGCCGCCGGCCCGCTGGCGGTGGGGGTTTTCCATGAGTTAAATTGTTTGGGTCTATGAAAGGACTTGTCCTTCCCTTTGTAGAAGGACCGCCGAAAGGGCTGCTCACTCTTCCCTGCCCAAGTTTGCACTTCTTTAGCTACCTTCATTTTATATATAAAGCCAGACATATCTTCTTCGTTCCATTCCATTTCTGGGTGTGTCTGCATCTTTAACCTGAAACCTTTATTGTATTCCAACCATGCATCCCCTAGGAACTGTCTTTGTGCCCCACGGATGTTGGCCTCATATAACCATAGGTCTCCTGCTAAGCGTGGGAATTTTTCAACTATTATGCACGCCATTATTCTAAATGCGTCCAGCCAGTTATCAAAATTCCTTTCCTTCCTCTCCCTTCTCCTTTCCCTTCTATCCTCGTCCTTCTTGTCGCACACTGTTAGGTCCAACCCCTCTAATTGTATCTCTAGCAGCGAGAAAATGTCGATAAATTCTTTCTTCCATATCCTCTCTTTCACTGCCAAGGGGATAAGGCTTGCTAAACCTGTGGCCCTTGTGGTCATTGATGCTGGACCTGGCGAGGGTCTGGTGTACGCTTCTGGAGCTGAAGTCATTCTAGTTGGGTCGCTTGGTGTGCTTGTGCTGCCCCATGCCTCTAAGGGGCATCCTAGCTCACCCTGTGCCTCTTGTGAGGCCTGCCCTTGCAAGCGTTCTTGGCGCGCGCAGCCCAGGTCTATCAAGTGCCAAGGTAACCCTGATACTCCCTCTGTAGTTTGCGCCCCTGTGTTCTCAGCCCCCTGTAACCCCAGCCCCTTAAGCAACAGGGGTGCCATTGATTTCAAGCATTCTTGTACAATTGCACTAATATGCTCACCCCTTGTTGCTGCGTTGCTGGCGTCGCTGTAGGCTCCTGCCACCGCCGGGTTGGCTACAGGCGGCAGGTCTTTCTTCTGGGTTCCTCTCTTGGGTGCCCCTGACCGGGGTGGTTTGGGCGCCGCGCTCCGTCTTTTCTTGGATGGTGGCGCGGCGGCGTCCCCCATTGTTTGGTCACTTGTGCCTTCTCCCTTGTCGCGGCCCAAGTGTGACTGCAGCCAGCTGGTCCCATGGACCTCAGATGCAGCCCGTATTTTCTTAAGCAACTCACTTAACTCCTCTGGCTGCCCGCTTGTGCCTTGACCTCTCATGGCGTGTGCCTCTGAGCGTGGTGCTGCCGCCCTCCTTATGCACCAAACACAGACTTGTCTTTCCTGGCTGTTTAGCTGATGCCCTTGCCTTTCTTGGCATTGTGCACTCCTTAAATTGTTGCTCCGGCAGCCTGCTGGGCACTGTTTATGGTCTTTGCTAATGCTTGTTGGCCGCCTCCACGCCACAGTCTCACTCCTGCAAATACCTAGGGGGGGCTCTTGAATGCTGAGTGTCAATCTTTTTTGAGAAAGCGGTGCTCCTGCGCACCTTGCTGCTCTTTAACCTCTAATTTTTTACTCAGCAAATAGTAACGCCAGGAATTGCCCACGTAACTTTTTGGAGCAAGAGTCAGGGACCTTAACCACCAACCCACAATGACTCCTGTTCGGCGGGCGAATTCAGCTGAGATGCAACCAGACCCACAGCAAGCAATATTCTTGTGCCCCCTTTAAGAAACGGCTTGCAAGCGCTGGGAGGGGCCGGAATTGAAACAATGTTGCAACACAGTTCAGTTGGGCCGGAAGCTTCCTGTCGGGCGGGCCCGGATGTGGTCTCTCCTGGAGGTGCGCAGCCACAACCACCTGCAGCTCCCGAATGAGGTGTCGGGTCGCTGCCACAACAGACGGGTGCTTCCGATTGCGGGACCCTTTTAAAAAAAATTTTTTTAGGCCCTGCGCCTACTTGTCCTGCAGTTAGCAGCGCTCCTCGGCGGCCTCTCCCGTACTGTGTGGAGCTGGAAGAGTGGGGCGGGCAGGCGGAGGCAAAATGAGGGCAGGCGGCTCTCTGGAGCCGCACACGCTGGAGCCTTTAAGCGCACACGGATGTTGGCACAACAGGACAGATGGACAGTCGACCGCTGCACCCAACGGGGCTCTTACCGTCTTGAATGCCGATGAGGGCAGGGACGCAAAAGCGGGCCTTCACAAGAAACCCCCTCAGGAGCAGTGGAGACGGCTACCCGCAACTCGTTCCTCTGTCGCGGGCCTGCTTCACGAGGCCCGCCGCAACCAGTCTCGCTTCTTCACGCCGGATACCGAGCGGGCGCACCAAAGTACAGCGCCTGAGCAGATGAGGAAAGGCGCACAAAGGAAAAGGCACCTGAGCACAGTGCCGCTGCACACAAGGTGCTCACCAGCTGCTCCCGGAGACAACCAGGACTTCGTCGGGACACTTGACACGCAGAACTTCACCTCTCCAGGCCACGATCATCCGGTAAGCCACAAACTTCCTTTGGTGCGCCGGTCCCCTGCTCCACGATGATAGGAGCTACCTGAGGGAGCTGTGGCTTATATCCCTCCCACACTTTCCCGCCTTGTCGTTGGTGTACCACCATTGAGGGGGTTTGTACCTCGCCAGGCCCCCCATTGGATGGGGGTCTGGCGCCACTCTGGCGCCTGTGGGTAGGGCGCCGGGCTACCTTGTTCGCTGGGTGCCCTAGGGCGCCCAGAACCGGATCCTTGCAGGGCTCGGCGTCGGTTATGGCGCTGGCCCTCGAGGCCCCCTACGGGGGCGGCCTCTGCGAGTCAGTGATTTGGGATTCAATGGTGTTCATTTATGTTTATTTACTATATCACTAATAATGCACATGCCGTTAGGGTTATCCTTAGCTAACATATTGGTGTTGGTCTGATCACCACCTTATCTCCATTTCCCTTCCCTCTTCCGAGGGAGTGACCAGAGCTGACCTCAAGGCCACCTTAAGACGCTGTTGGCACAAACTTAAATTAGATGACCTTCTTGCCCACTTGGCGTCCTGCCCTCCTATCCTAGACACTGACCCAGAGCAATCGTATAAAGCTCTTTGTGACTGGATACTACGGGCATTAGACACTCTTATTCCTGCTAAATAGTCCAAAGGTCGTTGTTCTAGCTCTAATCCTTGGTACAATGACTCTCTGGCTGCCTTGCGTACCACATGTAAACAGCTAGAACGGGCTTGGAGAAAGGATTACGACCCTGCAGATAAAAAGATGTACCAGGATGCTATCAAACGATATCATAAGGCTATACATCTGGCACGAGCGGCCTATCTTACTAACGAGATTAAGTCCAGCAAAAACCCTGCGAAGAGCATTTTTAAAATTCTCAATGATTTTAAGAGTAGGAAGGACCCTCCTACCCCGACAATTGCGTCTGGGCAGCAATGTGAGGCTCTGGCCACCTTCTTTGTCCAGAAGGTAGAAGCCATCTATAAATCTTTCCCCACGTGCACCCCGGACCCTGTGGCCCCATTAGCATCTCGGCCTACTGTTGCCCTGGCAGAAATTCCCCCTATATCTCAGGATGAACTTCTTACACTGAGCACTAAGGTCAAATCTGGTTCCCCTTTGGACCCTATGAGACCTGCCCAATTTAGAGACTGTTTACCTATACTTCTCACGCCCTTATGTCAGTCGATTAACTCTTCATTCATCACGGCGATGGTCACCTTGGCATGGAAGCAGGCAAGGGTGATCCCCCTGCTAAAAAAACCCTCATTGGATCCCACCAAGCCGGAAAATTTCCGACCTATTTCTCTCTTGCCTTGGGTTGCTAAAATCGCGGAGGCTCACACTAATAAAGTTCTTTCGAACTTTTTGAACAACAGCGGTATCTTAGACCGCTCCCAGAATGGTTTCCGCTCCGGTCATAGCACCGAGACGGCGCTATTGGCAGTGAGTGAACACCTGCGGACCATTCTGGATGAGGGTCAAACGGCGGCTCTGATACTGCTTGATCTCAGCGCCGCGTTTGACACGGTCTCCCATCAGATCCTCCTGCGCCGTTTAGAGGAAGCGGGGGTAGTCGGCTTGGCACTGGAATGGTTTCGGTCCTTTCTGTCCGACAGATCTTTTCTGGTCTCCGCCCCCCCTTTCTTTCTCATGCCCACTCCATCAAACAGGGGGTCCCCCAGGGCTCGGCGTTAAGCCCCACTCTGTTTAATCTCTATGTCCAACCTTTGGCAGGAGTGGCGCGGGACCATGGCTTGACCATGGTCTCCTATGCTGATGATACTCAGCTGGTGGTAGCCCTCTCCGATGACCAGCCTCGCGACGCCACACAGTTCCGGAACGGTCTAGAGGCGGTTGCACGCTGGATGACCACGAACTGCCTTCAGCTCAACGCCAGCAAATCTGAGGTGCTGTTGGTGGGGAATGATAAGGGGCTTTGGAGTACGCAGTGGTGGCCGGTATCCTTGGGCTGCGCCCAACACCTAAGTTGGTGGTAAAGAATCTAGGGATCTGGCTCGACTCCACTCTTGGTTTTCAGGATCACACTAAAAAGATCGCCGGCACCTGTTTCGGTCTCCTACGGGGTCTGAGGCCTATTTTGGGGTTTTTCGACCCAGCCACACGTCAACTGATAGTTCAGGCGACTATTTTATCAAGACTCGATTATGCCAATGTTTTATTGTTAGGTGCCAACAAGGCCGAAGTGAATCGTCTTCAACGAGTCCAGAACGCAGCCGCTCGAGTTCTGCTCAGGCTCCCCAGAACATGCTCTACGTCTGGCGCTTTACGCCGCCTCCACTGGCTGCCTGTCTCCAAGAGGATCGAATTTAAAACATTATGTCTGGCCTTCAAAATTCTAAAACTTTCTTCCCCTGAGATTTTATCTAATTTGCTGGTCCCCTATGTCCCTGCTCGTCAGCTACGTTCCGCTGAGCAACTTTTGGCCACTGTCCCGCGAGTGAAACGTATCAGGGCGGGGGGCAGGTCGTTCCGCTGTTTGGCCGCTAAGCTGTGGAATTCCCTTCCCGTGCAGACTCGCCGTATAGACTGCCTGCTATCTTTCCGGAAGGCCATTAAAACTTACCTGTTTCCTACAGTCTAGTTCTTGCCCTCTTAGACTCTGCATTAGCGCCGGGACGCCCCTTTGCTGGGGCAGCTGTGCGCTTTATAAACTTAATTAACATTAACATTAACATATCTGTAAACATTGTTTTTGACATAAGCAATGCGCATTCGTTCATAAGATAAGTTTAAGGAAAAAAATGTAAAAGGAAAGCCCATTTAAAATTTCAACAATTATGCTACAAATATTGTGATGATTTAGGGATAATGTGCTGTGCTAAAATATTGATACCACATAAACGCAACTTGAATATAGCATTTTAGTTGTCAGTGATCACCATAGGTTCAGTGGACATTTAGATGGCCAAAAAAATACCTCTGTGCTTACATATCATTATTACATTATTCCACTGTTTTGGATCCAGGTCAGTAAAGTGCCTCCGTGCTTAATTCACCATGCTGACCTACTGTTTATCATTATTTGTTCTTGGGTACCCTTTCCCTCTGTTTGGTTAGTAGCCGTCTGACCTGTTACGGTTGGAGAACATGGCCCTCAGTATGAGTCGTCTGGTGTGCATAAAGAGGACTGGTGTGCATATTTATAGCATCTAATAAAATCCAACATAACGGGGGCAGAATTAATTGGGTGCAATAGAAAGCTCCTATTACAATTGTTTGGGGGGAAAATGCAGATTTTGGTGCTCTTCTCTGAAAAATGTATATGTTCCAGGAATTACAGGGCATTTTTTCGAAGTTAAATTCATGCATGTTTGACCGACCGAAATTTAATTCGGACTCTATCACACTCAGTAATTCCTGTATGTGATAAAAGCAAAACATATAATTCTGAACATTGTCCGAATGCTTCACAAACAAGGGATCTGTGCAGTGGTCAGCAATTTATAAGTCACTTGTAATGGCCTAAATGACAGAAATTGTTGTAGAAATCATGGAAGCCTTGTAACTCTGTCAGAGTGTTAGGCTAAGACTAGGTGCTGTTGGCAGATCCTTTCCGAGGTCTATTTACACATCTCGTTCTCAAACTATAAGTCCAATGTACTTTATTCTGTATCAAGAATTTTGGTCAGGTTTGTTTTAAATGTAGGCCTTGATCTAACACTGAGGGTTCCAGAAGGGATTTGAAATCCATATTCTTCTCCATGAGTCTTTCAAAGCTTGCTGGTGCATGGAAGAGGCTTCGGGGCAAATGTCTGAATTTGTAGTAAGTAGACTTGCTGGCAGCAGAATCCTCTTCAGGTTTAAGGCTGAGAACCAGTGGCTCCCAGCAACACTGGTGAGACACTTGGTAGCTTCGTAGAGATAGGAGGATTGATTTTCCTTTCTTGGAGCTTGAGAGGACACTTATACTTTGCACCACACTTCCGACTGGAATGTGACCGTTCATCAGTTGTAGATCACTTGCGAGGCTTCTGCAGTGTGGGTGATATATGTAGATTCAGATAGCATAGCAGAATCTCTGGCCCATCTCTCCTGCCCCATAACTGTTGCTCTCTGGTCTGTAGCGGTGGCTGGCGTTACATGAAATCTCTTTATTACTGAGAACTCTCTCCTCTTCTGCAGGCCTGTCTGGAAGGGACCGCCATCTGTCCCAACCCCTGCACATCACTGTGTCCTTCCTCCAGAAAGGCAAGCCAAGCATAATCCTCCGATTCCCCTCACCTGTTGAAGTAAGACTGCAGGTTGGGGAATATCAGTGAGTGAGAAAAGGGCTCCAAATGTTCTCACATTTGCTCATATAATCATTCAGACAACAGATTAGTCTCTCCTAAAAAGCCATGTTCACGATGACTTTCAGGCTGAAGAGGTCGGTGCCTGGCCGCCTTCCAGTGTTTTAGAATACCTACTTTAGTAATCACCCGTGATCTGGGAAACCATCTTGTGGGGTGACACCACATATTGGGGGTATTCAAAATATCATGTAGTAAGGCGCTTTGTGGCAACAAATGAATCAATTTCCTCTATCTGGGTTCTAATCTTGTTACACACTTTCTACCAAAAGATCCAGGGGCAGGTCCCCCATGATGTATTTAATGTCACAGCAAGTGCTTAATTTGTGTAAAAAAAAAAAGTGCCGGGGCCCTGGTGAGGAGGCCACTGCAACTTACACCACCCACTGCCCGTTCCAGCGCTGCCAATGACCGCAACAACACAACTACTAACCATCACACTCCTCCAAGTGTGAGAATCCAGACTGTTCCAGGCCCCCAAAGCTATAACAATATGTTTGGGCGGCAGGTATTAGTCATTTTTAGGTCAAGCCTGGGCAGCGCATGCGATGGTCTGCCTGGCATGCTGTATTGAGGTAGGGACTTGAAGCTCCGCCCACTCTCTGCCTACATTTTTCATTGGCTTGTGTCATTGTCCACTGTAAACTGTGGCTGTTCATTGGTCAAAAGGCTTAGTAGGCCCTCCATAGTACCGCCTTGTCTCATTTTGTAAACTCCGATGGCGACACCCCCTGTTACATGTGTTGTTGCTTGGTAGGCTTTATTTACAGCCTCCGAGCACTATTTTCTCAAATAGCTTTGTCCTGCCTGCACGCTCTCTCCTAATGCTGTTTTTTAAAATTATAGCACGCATTTGCAATGCAATAGGTTTCGCATTTGTGAGAGTTTAAGCTATTGGCATTGTAAATGACAATGCCTTTTATCTGTTTTAAAAACAACACATAAATAAAAGGCATTGTCCTTTACAATGCCAATAACTCAAACTCTCATAAATGCGAGACCTATTGCATTGCAAATGCTTGTTAATGTATATGGAAGTAGTAAACAACCATTGCGTCCTCACGTCTAACACGCAGAGTTTGGGCTCGGGCCTGGCTCCTTTCGCCTGCCTAACCTTCTGGTTTGGACTACGGAACATCTCGTCCCTGCCGTGGGAGTGACAGGCTGGCAGGACTTTACTGGAAACAAAAATCAGCTCTGGTGAAAATGTTCAAACCAGGCCACAATGGAGAACTCAATAGGAACTAGGTACCGGGGTAGGCGTATTGCAGGCCGCGCAGCTCTGGAAGCAGCCCCAAGCCTGCAGCCTCTCGCAGAACGGCCCGAGTGGCAGCTCGGCCTGTCCGGCCCTGGGCTTTGGTTTGTCCTGGCAGATAATCCCGTGAAAGTACCTCTCAGTCACGGCGTAAATAGGACAGTTTAGTTTTGTTACTTTTTGATCCATGGAACAACTATGTCTTTGGCCCTCTCACCGGCGCTCGAGCCAGCCTGGGCAAGCCTCCTGCTGCGCTCAGGTGCCAGGAAGTGTTGGCATCACAGGAATGTAAGGAAACGGAGCTTTAAAAACATGTAAAGTCATGGAGTAAAAAGAACATATTTTATTAGCCGTCGGTCGCGCGTTGCGGTGCACCGCAGGCCAGGCAGCCCAGGTTGGCATCTGCCTCAAGGCTGCCCCCGGTGTCTCGTGTTCCCTTCCTGACCACAACACGAGTTTAAAGATTTACTGCTGAATGCTGCAGCGGTCGAGTGTGCGATCGTGGCTGCGAAGTAGGCGCAGGCCCTGTCCTGGCTTATTATGCACCAGCCCTTTGCATGCTGGGAGTTTTTAAGCTCATGCTTGCAGGGCCCAAAACCCTTTGCCCATATCAGTTTACTTTACACGTGCAATTTGGCTTGACTTACAAGTGTAAATTCACTTTCCTAATTCTCAGAATGTAATCCCGCTGTCGCTAATAGATTTACCCTTGCATAATATATCCCTGCATGGTGTAGTGTTACACACATTTATTTATTTGAGTATTTTCCTATAGAAGCACCAGACCGGAAAAGGTATTCAAGCACTTTACAGAGAACTGTCTGTGCATATATATACATGGTATGGTCACAAAGAATAATTACATCGGACATAAGCTAGGAGGGAGGAAGGAAGGGGGAATGGAGAAGGATGGAGAGAAGGCAAACAGGTAGAGGGGTACAGAAGGAGGATGGGGAATAAGGAATGGGAAAGGCAGTGAGAGGGTTTTGAAGGACGAGTCACAGACGAGAAGAGGTAAGAGGAGCGGGAGCAGGCTTAAGGTTGGAAAATGAGAAGTCCATGATGTTAAGTCCGTCACTCCGGAAAGGAGGAGTAAGCAAATCTATTCGGTGACGTCTTGTGTTAGGAGCCATTCTTTGCTTGGACAGAAGAGCGTCCCATAATGTAGGTGCCCCACCAGAGAAGGTGTGTGATTGAGCGTGCGTAGGTCTGAATTTCAGGTATCCCAGAGAGACAAGATTGACAAATGTTTACACAAGATTTTCTCCTAGGCGGGGACTGGACGTCCTCTAGTGGAGATGTCTTGGAAAGCTTGGGATCACTGACCATCAGGAAGGGCAGGATGTCAGGAGCCATTCTTAGGTTGGTCGGTAGAGTTCCATAATGCAGGTGCACAACCAGAGAAGGTGTCGTTGAGCGTGCGTTGGTAAGGACCTCCAGAGTGGCGAGATTTACACATGTCTACACAGCATTTTCTCTTAGGCGGGTACCTGACGTGCTCTAGTGGAGATGTCTTGGAAAGGTTGGGATCACTGACCATCAGGAAGGGGAGGATGTCAGGAGCCATTCTTTGGTTGGTCGGTAGAGTTCCATGAAGCAGGTGCACAACTAGAGAAGGTGTGTCGTTGAGCGTGCGTTGGTCAGGACCTCCAGAGTGACGAGATTTACACATGTCTACACAGCATTTTCTCTTAGGCGGGTACCTGACGTACTCTAGTTGAGATGTCTTGGAAGTTTGGGACCACTGGCATTCACTAGCTTCAGAACCCATTCACACCCTAAAAATTGTTGAAAGTCGATGCCCGGATAGGATGTTTGTAGAGTGGCAGGGAATACCGACCCCCCGCACCCACTATTTGGTGGAGGTTTACGGGACGAGGTTTCTCCATGGGGAAAAAATAAATAAGTGAAACTGCAGCAGCCATAATGCCCAGACATTTACACTATTGTACAATAACGCATGTGCAATTTCCTTCACATACATGCAATTGGGGATTCGCAAAACCTTTCAATGTGTAACCCTGTCATAAATTTCAGAAACATTGTAAATCTGCACCCATACAAAGGTGTTTTGTTTTTGAGAAACAGTTCAGTGTTAAATACAAAAAAAGAGCTAGATGCTCCAGCATAAAACATGGTGTAAAAACCAGAACTGGCAGATGGTGTCACACATGGCATTGTGAGTATTTTTATCACTGTGTGCAGCTGGACCGCAAATAAAGGCAATCCGCTACAGGGGAATAAGTCAACGGCCAAACGGAGGTGTTTTGGTCGCTGCAGGTGGAGAAAGTAGTTTTTCATTGGTGTGATAGCCCATAGGTGGATAGACACCCAAAAGGCATTGTCTGCTGGAGCCACTTAATATCAGCACACAACAAGCCGCTCTTTCACATTATTTAAAACTTCCTTACCCAAAGATAGGTGATAAATTCATAACTGAAAAACAAAATATAAAAAATAAATTCTGTACATATTTTCTAACGTTGCTGATACAATCGATATGCTGTGCAAACGTTTTATTGATTTAATTGTTTTCATTCAGCAAAGATGTACTTTGCTGCAGCTCGTTTCGTTATTCAAGTTTTTAACACTTTTGTCCTAACACATTATGTGAAGTTTTTCAAGAATATTTATATATGCATATATATATATATTTGTCAAACTGTGCCAAAGTTATTAGCAAACCAAAAAACGCTTTTTTATATAGTAACTAAGGTCCTAACTATAACTATACAGTGGAGACAACCACAGTGTTTCATATATATATATAATATATATATATATATATATATCCAAAACAGAAAGCGGCTCCTTCCGGAGATCCCTCGTCTTTCTCGGGGTGGCTCGGTGCCGGCGGAGCAGCCGGTAAATTAATATGAACAAAGGACGGAGTTCCAACGAGCACTCAGGTCTACAAAAGCAACAACAAGGTCCGTTCTTAAGCCAAGATGAGAGGTTTATTACTGCATAAACCAGTCGTGACGCGTTTCGCGCTCCAAAAAGCGCTTGTTCACACAACAAGGTCAATAAAGTTCGTCTCTTAAAAAGCATTTCAACTGAATACGTTCATCGACATAAAGAGTGGACTGTGACATAATAGTATTTGGGCGCCATCTTAAGACAGACAATTCGAAATGACATCTCCAACAGTAAACTTAAAACTTTAGTGCAAAGAAAATGTGAATATCGAATATCATCAAGGGACAAGGGACTCGAGATACACAGTGTCAATGTGAAATACCCAGTTCCGCCTTCCTATGTATCATTTAGCACATTGGCCTCGACTTCTGCCACTCCCTGGTTGTAGTGACCTCAAGGGTGCATTATGGGGACCGTAGTCTAAACGTGCTCGTGAGAAAGTAACTCACTTACATCATGAGTAAATCTCACCTATTTCTAAACACGCATACTTTAAGAGTACGTGAGCTCTTGTTAATGCCAAATTACTGCTTTCAAGGGCCATATGTTGTATCATCGATAACGCGGATGCACTACAATTATGACTTTTTAATTTATACAGGCCTACGTATATGCCTAGTTAGTGCCATATTACGCCGGGCATACACATCGATGGCCTCTTGCTTGTACTCTGTGTTATATGCATGCACTTATGACATTTCACGTAACCCTCAACCGCTGATGAAAAATGCATATCTATATGGCGGCTGTGTCACTCTTGAATAATCACCCTCGCATCATAAAGTTCATCTGGCTGCCATGTATACTTTCCTGATTAGTGGAAACACAGTCCTTTTAAAACCAAAGGGACGAACCGAAATATTTAGACCTTATTCTCATGCACAAAGTGAATCACCATAAAAACTGCATAAATGTGCACATATCTACACGTGTTGTTAAAAAACCATGTACATCACAATGTATAATACTTGACATGATGTAAAGAAGATGAAACACCGAGAAAGGTTTAGGGTACAGGTGCCGCAAGCCTGAGACAACGTCCCTCCCTTCCTTCCTGTGAGAGAGAGAAAAGAAGACAATAGAGTATAAATGTTAGAAGAGGTCCAAGCATTAGTGCATAATTAAAAACATAAGATACATTACTTGTCTTGTTTAACAGAAATGCTAGGTACACACTAAACAAACTCTATTCATTTTGTAAATGTATTGCCAACTCTTCATCCATGTTATGCCCTTTAGGGTATCGAGTGCACATACTTATTATATACCTAGATTCTTTCTGTCCAAGTCGTAATGTGCGGTTGCCTCCCCTCTGATTAAGGTTCACCTGTTCTACAATAAAGAATGAAAGTTTGGTTGAATCAGAAAAATGATAAGCCTCGAAATGACGGGCTATGGGGTATTGTTTATCATTTTTATTTATCGCTCTAGTATGTTCAAGAATACGCTTTTGGCCATATGTGTTGTACTGCCCACGTACTTAAGGTCACATGGGCATACTAACACATATATTACAAATGCACTAGTGCATGTCAAGAATTGTTTTATTTTGTTCATCTTGTTGGTACTGGGATTCCAATATTCTTTTACCATATGGCTGTTGTTACAGGCCTTACAATGACCACATGGATAAAAGCCATGCAGATCTACCCCTCTGTTCAGACTCCTACTGCCTATGTTGTTCTGTACTAGAATATCTTTCAAGTTACGCCCACGTCTATGTTATACTTGGCCGATCAGGTAAAGTGGTTCCGATAATGGGGTCCCCTTTGAGGATATTCCAATTTTTTGCTATACACTTTCGGATCTGATTAGAATTGCCATTGTAGTTAAGTATAACACGAGTCTGAGATGTATCAAGGTTCTCGTTTTGTGTGGCCAGAGTATTACTGAGTAACTTGTCACGTTCCACCAGTTTGACTTTGTCAGTGGCTTTCTTTATTACCCATTTTGGGTATCCCCTTACCAAAAAACTCTGGGTCATGAAATACTGTTATTTAATGAAATCTAGCTCAGTACTGCAATTTCTTTTTGCTCTGAGCAGCTCCCCATAGGGAATACTCCATTTGAGATTCTCTGGGTGGCTGCTCAGAGCATGCAGCAATGTGTTACCTGCCGTCTTTTTGCGGTAGAGGACAGTATAAAGTGTATTATTCCTGATCTGTACCTTAGTGTCCAGATATTCTACCTCATCCTTACTTATGTTACATGTTAAGGTAATATTCATCTGGTTCTGATTTAATCTAGAAATGAAGTCTGAGGCTTGCTCTTTTGTGCCTTTCCAGACAACAAAGATGTCGTCTATATAACGCAGCCATAACACAACTTTGGTAAAGTCATTTTGAAGAGTGTTACTGGTTCTGATGTCATCCTCCCACGCCCCCATAAACAAATTCGCAAAACTGGGCGCGAAACAAGTCCCCATCGCTGTGCCATGTGTCTGTACATAAATCTCATCATTAAATAGGAAAAAATTATTCATAAGGCAGTGCAAAATCATATCTAAAATCATTGTTGTATGTCCCAGGTAACCAATCTGCCTTCCTTTCAAGTATCTGGCACATGCTTCGGTTCCTTGTTTGTGTTCAATCACCGTATACAGAGAGTTTACGTCCATAGTTATTAATAAATAGTCGTTCTCCCAAGTCAGTTTGTCTATTTTCTCCAAAAAATCTTTCGTATCTCTTACGTGTGACGGTAATGACATTACATACTCTCTGAGGAAGTGATCTACATAACGTGAAACATTTTCTAAAACACTCCCTCTGGAGGAAATTATGGGTCTACCGGGTGGATTTACTCTGCATTTATGAATTTTGGGGAGTAAATATAGAATGGGAAGTATAGGATAATCCTTTTCAAAAAACAAAACTCCTCCCACTCTATCAAACCCCTGTCTTTCCATTCCGTCAGTTTTTCCCATATGGAATTGATACTGGCATTATTTTCAGAACGATTAGATTTTCTATAAGTTCTAGTATCTTTAAGTTGGCACTCAGCTTCCTTAATGTACATGTCTATAGGAAGAATGACAATGTTACCGCCTTGTGTGAACAAGCGCTTTTTGGAGCGCGAAACGCGTCACGACTGGTTTATGCAGTAATAAACCTCTCATCTTGGCTTAAGAACGGACCTTGTTGTTGCTTTTGTAGACCTGAGTGCTCGTTGGAACTCCGTCCTTTGTATATATATATATATATATATATATATATATATATATATATATATATATATATATACCACATATATATAAATATGAAACACTGTGGTGGTCTCCACAATGTAGTTATAGTTAGGACCTAGTTGCCATAGGAAGAGTGTTTTTTGGTTTGCTAATAACTTTGGTGCATTTTGACGAATCTTCATAAAACTTTCCCAAAAAAAGTTCATCCTCCTCACATGAGACAGTTACTGGTCATTGTCGTGATCCATGGCCCATGCTCACCTGTGCATGCCTGATGGGCAGAGAGATGAGTTCTTTCAAGCTTAAGCAGTGCTTGAGATTTCTGCTGCCAGGCCCTGCACCTAATCCCACGCCACGTACAGTGATAGGCATCTTATATTATGGTAAAAAAATAACCATAGATATTCACTGGAAAAAAAACAAAAGTTAAAGTGATGTTATGGTTAGGAATCTAACAATATTTTTCTTCCCATTAAAAAACCTTAGAAATCCAGACGAAAGGCTAAAGGAATGTTAGTTAGGTGAAAATGTCAGTTAAAACATAACTTTTTATAGTAACAAAACTACTGAAATTCACCAGTTATAAATATTTCAAGTAATGAACTCGTGCCCTCACCATGCACTGCTTGTACCCTCACATGTTACATCACTCATGGCATGTTCAATGACTGCATTGATAACATCCCTAATGTCATTTGAAATTACATAATTGAGAGCAACACTGAGCATTGCGGGGGTGCCAATTATAGTTACTTTAGGGCACAAGTTATAGTTACTTGAAATAGCTATAACTGGTGAATTTAAGTTGTTTTGTAGTATGAAACATTATGTTTTAAGCGGAATTTTTACCTAACTGTAATGACCCTTTAATCTTTGTTTTTTTCCAGTGAATATATAGATACATATGGAGTTTTGCTTGGCTTCCACAATATCTTTGACATGACCTCATTTTCTGAATTTTAATGCAGAGATTGCTACCTCTCTTTTCTTGGCTAACTGTGTCCCCGCATCCCCATCGCATGTTTTTGAAAGGGAACAGTGTGTGAGAGGGTGCTAACATGGTATCCTCGCCATATGTGCTTATCTCTTTCTGGGATGATTTAGAGCCTACCATTTTTCTTTGTTTTTGCATATTGGTGCCTATAATAGCACCTTATACTCATAGTCCGAGCTGATTCGAACTACGGTTTAACTTTCATAACTCAGTCATACCGGGAAAGTTTGCTACATTTTGGCTACATATTTACTGGAGATATGTCTCTGTTTCATGGAACAAATATTTTTATTATGACATGCTATGGATTCTGTATTCATATTTTTTTTTTTCTTGATTCTTTGCTGTTTACGTACATGGTTTGCCTCGTGTAATTGACCAGTTGCACAGCAAGGTCTCTTTATCTGCGTACTTCCTTCTTTTGTGCATCATTTTGTTTTTGCCAGGAAGTATTTTAAATTTGCATACCATTTTATTATTATATGTTTTCTGTCCAATAAAACTTGGTAGTCTTTAACAATGTAGGATTCTGTACCGTTTGGCACTTAACTGGTAGCTACAGACCTTGACTACTCTGCCCACTGGTATAGACAGCTTGCAGTTTATGTGGTATTTTGTGTGTGGCTGCTGTTGTTTGTTAACTGGAATAATCTATTAATGATTAATTTGTGTTTCTTGCAAGCTTGTATATGGGATTTATATGAATAATTCTACGTAACTAGCAACTGCAAATATATATTTATGCAGCCTTGAAGAAGTGTCTGCATTGTTTTGAATGAAAAACATGTTGACAACTGGAATACAGAAATGAGCTTTAACTACGTACCTATATATTAAATAAGAATAATAAATTAATTTGTACATTCCTAACACACAAGCCTTTCTTCTCACTGTAACAAATTATATGTACAACTTGTATCCTCTCTAAGTTAGGTTCGTAAAGATCAAAGGGTACCTGAGGTCTGCGCATGTACACCTGAGGAGACATGCTGCCCTCCAGATTTTGCTCTGTGACTAACCTTGAATCCTGTTAAATTGTACTTTTTAATAAGACTACTGTTGATGTGCTATATAAGTGCACAACCTTGACCACTGTTACCAATCCACATACAGGGTAACATTTTATTATGAAATAGATATATGTAAGGTATACTTAACAGCCCAATCTTTAAGTGATGGAGCAAAAGCAGCAAGAAGGATGGAGCCAAAAACCATTTTATTTGCACGCTACATCAGTTCTGTAAACATGGCATATGTGACTTATAGGAGTCGATTGCTTTATGGATGCTACTTGGATTTGCATGTCTTGGACCAGGAAGCCTGACGTAGGAATACTGTAGAAGGTGTTCCTTGTAACCTCACGGAGTTGTATTCAGGTTCCCAAACTTAAGTGTTAGGAGAATTTTTTAATAGGGTTTCATGGCGAAAGTAGGTGAGTAGGGGGCACTGCATCATGATGGTGATGGTACAGTGCAACAGTAGGATTGGGGTCACAGTGGGTCGCTGATACAGGAGAACGTCTGTTTGCAGGAGCAGATTTGGGATGAATCTAGCTCTCAGAAGCAGGGTCAGGGGTGCTTTGGTTGGCAGGTCCGGAGTCTTCATTCAGTAGTCCACTTGCAGGGTGATGTAATCTACGCCACTTCACAGCTGAGTCTATGGTGCTCAGGATATGATACAGGTCTTACCACTGGAACTGGAGTACAGATGGTGGATTTTCACGTGTACCCAGTCACCTTGACGAGGATCGTGGCAAGTTGAAGGGCAAGGCAACCATGACCTGAAAATGGAAGCTGATGAGACAACATATTACACATCCTCATTTGAGTGCAAATAATGTAACCCTGGAGACACTGGATGTATGTGTCAGGAAGTAGCATAGGACAACTGTCAGGGATGCCCTAACCTGATAATCCGAATCCAGCAGAAGTAGTCCTCATATCCACACTTCCCGGAAACCACCAATGACTATGCAAAGGATATTCATGCCGGCTAGCAGAAGATCTGAGGAATGGGGGATGGGACAAAAGGGAGACAAATAGAGGCACTGGTCATTTTCACTCTGCTTGTTCTTACTGCTGAGCTCAACCTGCACTCCAGAGACATTGATACCTATAACAAGTTCTCTACTTCTACTATAATATGTGATCTACTTTGTGACAACCTGTTTATAACCCACTTGCTTTGATTGGTGAAAACTCTATAACTTCCTAGAGTTGAAAGATAAAATAAACCTTTGTAATAGATGATACAATAACGTGACTATAGTACATGTTCCTATGTAACTACCTTCAGTGAATTGTAAGTAAAGTCTGAACGATTTCAAGTGTACATAGTTCGCCATCAGCTGTAGTATAATGAATACATTTTTAGTGTGCTTTCGCTTCTGACAATATACATTCACTTCCCCACTACTCTCAGTATCATGCGTGACTAAAGTAATATAAACAGGTCTGTATAAGTTTAGGATTCATTAGTTCCTCTTGTGAACAGTGTGCAATAGAGCTCACCCTCCTTGGAAAGATGACTCCAGTACTGTATGTGTAAAACAAAATCTAAATCCTCTCAGATGTTATCCAGTATACTTCTCTGAAGTCTTTTGATAACTTCAGATAAAAGCGCAGTAAGTTCTAAACCTAATCTCCTGGTAACAACAGCAACTAAGAATCTTTATTGTCTAGAAAAGAGCAGTCTGAATTGCGAGACTCCTCTCAAATATGGCTGCCACAATTGTAAGTCTTGTGAAAGTCCGATGGCGCTTTCAAACATGTAGTTTATCTTGACTTCACTTGCGTGTTTCGCATAGTGCAAGCATTGCAGCTGCGAAGCCTCATGTCAAACAGTGCCTACACTCTACATGTACCACTGACGACCTCTGCAGAGGAAGACTTCGAATCTGGGGAACCGGGTTCGAGTCTCGGCAATGACGCTGAACATCCTGTGATTCTGGGCAAATCACTTAATCTCCCCGTGCCTAACAAAAAATGAATGTGTCCTCATGTAACGCAACTGGTGCTATGTAAAGCGCTCTGATACCCGATACCTTCGGGTCAAGTTCGCGCTATATAAAACTCCGTAAAATTAAAAAAGAAAGTACTTCTGAAGTTTGGAAAAGCACATCTCTGTGCCCGCCAGGGACACACAGGTGGGCGTGTGTCACTGAACATGACAATGACTGTAACTGTCTCATGTGAACTCAAATTAGTCTTTTGATTAGGAGTGCTTTGAATTGACTAGAGTGCCAAAGGCAGATCATCGGGCCACTTGCGCCAAGTTTCTGCACAACTTTTAAATATCTTTCAAACTCCTGTTAACCCTGATTTCTTGACCTGTAGATTTGGCATAGCAAGGACAATGGAAATATTCCATTCCTAAAGGTTTAGATAGTTTTTGGACTACTCAGGATACAAATTGAGTTCCTATGTCACTTTGGATCTGGAGGGGAATTTCAAATCTTGCGATAATATCTTAGATCAGTTTCTTAGACACATCAATATCATTAGCTTTGGCACAATGGTAGGTGTCCCCTCCATCTCAACAACATGCACACTAGGACTAGAACATAAATAAGAACAGCATTGATATATTTGAATGAAATATATTTGCATGTGAACAAAGCGGAATCATGATGGTGGATGGCAGCAGGGGGGGTCTTGTCACTTTTACTGGTCTGGCAAGTAGCAGAGGTATGACAGTACTGTTGGGCAATATAAGGGGAGAATAGAGCAAGCCAATTGGATACCTGCCATCTCTGCTCACATGGGCATCACTGTGGAATAGTCTGGCTGTGGGTGCAATCCCTCTCCATGGCTTGTCTTGCTACACTCCATCGGGGCCTCTTTATGCATTCATATTTCAGCAATACATTCTTTCCACTGTCTGAGGGACGTTCCTGTAATTCCTGGTATTCAGTAAGATCCTTTAGAGTGGACATTGGGGGCTCAACAACAAATAGAGTAACTTCAGGCTTGGGAGATGAAGCACAGTTACAGTTGTTTGATCGGCAGAGGCATTCCCTTCAAACAACTTGTCATGAGTATATTGATGTGCAGCACATTTAAGACTAGCAGCGTTTATATAAAACCCATTTTTTATTGGGGCTTCTTTAGTGGTGAGGAACCTTTGTTGCATCCAGAGAAATCCAAAATCTGAGCAACTCTGAAACCATACTTTTAAGAAAGTAAAAAAGGTTACAGTTTCTGGCATACAAACACAAGTGAGACTTGTCAGTACGGCCATTTGAGCAGTGTGTACATGAGGTAAACATCAACTCTTAACAACTTCATATCTATAGTGCAAACTGTGTATCTGGCAACAAAGTTCCTTTATGATTTTGAAACATGAACCATGAACATAATATACAGGATCACAATTTGGTACGGGTGTGTCACTAAGACCAGTGTGAGGTTTGTTTAAGCGAGCCATGATTGTAAGGCAATTGTGTAACTCCCTACCAAAAGCCGTTGGATAAACAGAAGCAGGGTTCAACACAGGACATTGTACAGATGTGATATGAAGAGCAGATAACAGCAGCAATTCATGTCTTGACAAGTTAGATATGGAAGGTTGCTGAGTTCTGGTGGTCAGTAATAGTGCGAATAATAGTACGGCCACAACATGAGGGTACAGCAACAGTGGCTTCTTGCACTGCGGGGTTTGGGCAGAGTCGAGCCAACCACATCTGCGACTTTCCATGCGATCCTATATACGGGGGCACAGGGAAAGTTATTACGGTCCTTTGTGTTGCACTGCGCTCATCACATTGAACGCCGGACGACAGGGCTAGGGACCGTCAGCTGGCAGATCTCCAGACATCACTCACAGACACTCGTTGGACCCGGGAGTTGCAACATGTCTAGATGATTTCACGTAAATCATATTTCTGCTACACACAATTTATTTTTCTGCACCAGACATACCTCACTGTCGGAAGGAACCTATTCACGGACCTACGGGAACCTCCCCCTTACCTGGAACAGTGGTCGGAATCCCCTGGGACAGAGTCCGAGCTGTCGACGAACCGGATAACTGTTGGTTCGGAACCTCTCTTCCACAGGAACCAGGAAGTGCGCCAAGGTCCGATAACCAATCAGGATGGAGGCGGCCAGTTGAAAAGGCGGAGCAGGAAGAAGTACAGTGTGACGTCTGGGAACCCGGAAGGCGGAAGGAGGAGGAGTCACGAGAGACTGAGGAGACGGAGCCGGAGTGGATGCTGAGCGGAGGCGAGGAGTCCGGGACCGGCACGAACGACGCAGAGGAAGAAGAGGAGTGGTCGGAGGAGTGGTGGAGTCCCCCTTCAGGAAGGACGTGCATGCCGCCGTAACTCAGGAGAGTTGCGGCCAGGACGGTGAGTGACACCGTATGCGAGTCTGGGACTCGTAGTACAGCGGGAGTAGGGTGGGAGTACGAGGGAGGACGGGCGGGAAGGAATGGGTTGAGTAAATACGGGAGGCACACACGGGGCACTTGAGTGAAGGGCTTCTGAGCACGATCCTAGGATCATTATCGTTGTTTCCACTCTCCACTAGGGTTCTACCTCCTCACTTCCCCCCCCCCTTACCACTGGCACATCGGAGCCTTAAACAAAAAGAAGTCGAACAGCGTCTGGGCAGAGGTGGCATATTGTGGATGCTCCCTGACATACCCCGGCCACGTTAAAACGCACAGGGTGTGGTGATGGTTTCCAGCCCTTGGCTATACATTAAGAGCAAGGCAGGCAGAATACTTACCGTCCTCTTTTATCTCTTCCCTTGAGCTTCCTGGGGGTCGGAGGGCTGCGAGAACAACCCCGGCCAGGACCAAAGAGAAGACGCGCCGAGGGACATCCATCAAACACCTAAGACCGGCACAGAGGACGTGTTGTTCACCATAGACTTTCAATAAATACCATCATTGCCAAACCACTTAAGCCTCCTAGATTCTGTTTCCGCCCATCCCTCCTACAGGTGGTGTCAGAAGTGGGATCGGCGGAAATGGAGGCGGTTATGAAGAAGATGGCGGACAACCAGGAACAATTGGGGAAAATTATGGAGAAATTCCTGGCGGTTGCCGAGGAAGACCGTGAGAAGCTCCACCGAACGCTCACCGAGCAAAGTACCACACAAGAGACAGTGATAGGGAGGTTGGCGGAAACGCTGGGCCAAGCAAGGGCCCATACCGCTCTTCCCTCTGTCGTGAAGCAGAAATATGTGGTAGGAGAAGATCCTGATTTCTACTTTTCCAACTTCGAAAGAATGGCCAGAGCGGCGGCCTGGCCGCAGGACAAGTGGGGACAGTATTTGGGTCCATTACTATTGGGGGGCTTACAAGCGGCCTACCAAGCGGCCAACCCCTTAGGCCTTACTCCTTACGAGGACGTAAAAAGGAGCATATTGGAACGTATGGGAATCGACCCTAAAACCTATAGGACCCGTCTGCGGCAAATTCGCGAGGGGCCCCAAGAAACCCCGAGAGCGTTATACTACAGGGTGCGAGACCTGGCAGATCGTTGGCTACAACCCGCCAGTGCCACCAAGGACGAGATAATGGAAAAAGTATACCTAGAGCAATACCTGTCGTCCTTACACCCGCCCATTCAAAAATGGGTTCGACAGCACACACAGCTTACTCTAGACAGAGCGGGGAAATAGCCAGCGCCTTCAGCAGGGCACAGGACAGCCAAAAAGGGAGAGAGGATGTCTCGTGGAGACACCATGACAGAGGGGTACCCACCAGGATGGTTAGGCCCCCTCCGTCCCGAAAACCGGAGACCGTCACACTCCCCCCTGGACCCCTACCAGTCATCCCAAGGCCTTCATTCCCACAGGGTCCCCAGTGTTTTCATTGCGGAATGTACGGACATATAGCTAGAGTATGTCCACAAAAAGAAGAGCCGATGGAGGGGGGGCTGACTCGATCATATCTGTGCAGATCGGGAGACCAAGGGACCCTCCCTTATCATCGTCAGGTGTCCGTCAACGGAGAACCCCGGGAGGCCCTAATAGACACTGGGTGTCTACAGAGCGTCATTCAACCACAAGCCATCCCCGGAGGGGTACAAGACACCCACGGAATAGTGAACATTCTTTGTGTACACGGGGACCAAAAACCATACCAAACCACGGAAGTGACCGTGCAACATGACCCTGCGGTTGAACCGGTGAAGCTCAATGTAGGTCTCATCCCCAAATTACCCGAACCCCTGGTCCTGGGGCAGGACTATCCATATATCGAAGACCTGTTACAAGAGACCAAGACCGGTGTGGATGAATGGAGAGAAACCGCCCCCTTTGCTTTTCTCACAGACCAAGAGTGGCCTCCGACGAAACAGAAGAAAAGCAAAAGACAGAAACGAAAAGACAAACGAGAATGGGCACAAGTGTCTCTAACAAGACCCACGGATGAATGCCTCTGGGAACATGATCAACGATTCCGTATAGCACAGAGAGAAGACCCTACACTAAGGGAAGCCTGGAGCAAGGCAGTAGAGATAGAGGACGACCAAAACGTAGGTCCCCAGTTCATAAAAACAAAAGAGTTGTTGTATCGAAAAGGGGGAGAGACCAAAAACCCCAACTGTTAGTACCGGGGGCTTCAGGGAAAAGGTCCTCTTTCTTGCCCACAGCCATCTTCTAGGAGGTCACTTTGGGGAGGAGAAAACAGAGAAAACCATCCTTGCCCGCTTCTATTGGCCTGGTATTTACCACCAAGTGAGGAAGTACTGCCAAGAGTGCCCTACTTGCCAAAGAAACAGTAGGTACAAACCCCCACCAGTACCCTTAAGGCCCCTTCCAGTTATTGAGGAGCCCTTTTCTCGGGTTGGGATGGACCTCATCGGCCCCCTATTGCCCTCTCGTAGCGGGTGTCGATATGTTCTGGTTATCGTGGACTATGCCACACGGTTCCCAGAAGCGATAGCGTTACGTCAACCCAACACAACCCAGATAGCAAAAGCCATGATTGCCTTCTTTTCGAGGGTGGGGTTCCCCAAAGAGATCATCACAGATCAGGGAACACCTTTCGTTGCCCGAATCATGAAACAGGTATGTCAACACTTAAGGATAAAACAGATCCGCACCGCTGCCTACCATCCCCAAACAGACGGCCTCGTAGAGAGGTACAATGCCACCCTTAAGACCACTCTAAAGAAATTATTGGACTTAGAATCGCGTAAATGGGAGGACATGTTGCCTCTGGCCCTTTTTGCCATAAGATGTCAACAACAAAAAAGTACAGGGTACTCTCCTTTTGAGCTTTTATATGGGAGACAGCCCCGTACTTTGTTGGATATGACTAAGGAGGAATGGGAGGAGGAAGAGAACGGGGGCAAGCCTCTCCCTGAGTATGTCTGGAATTTAAAGTCCCATCTGGCCCAGATAAGAAGTATTGTTAGGACCCATGTGGAACAAGCACAGGAGTCCCAGAAGAAACAATACGATAAAAAAACCACAGAGAGAACCCTGAGTGTAGGCGACATGGTCTTGTTAATGCTGCCTAGTTCGGACCTTAAATTGATAGGGCAGTGGCAGGGCCCCTTTAAAATAACGGACAAAGTAACCCCTGTTACGTACTGCCTAGAACTAGATCCTCATAACAAAAAGAAAACACAGATATACCATGTGAACCTGCTCAAGAAGTGGTACGGTGATAGACCTTCCTTGGTAGGAATAGCGGAAGAAACAACCCCCTTGTTTCATCAGAGCATCGATAGTGAATTGCAACCAAACCTTAGACGAGATCTTTGTACGAAACTGTCCCCTTTACAGGAGGTGTTTTCTAGGTACCCAGGGAAAACCACGCTGGTACAACATGAGATCCACACCACCCCGGGGGAAAAAGGTACGGCTACGGCCTTATAGGCTACCTGAGTCCCGTAGAGAAGCCATAGGAAAGGAGATACAGCAGATGTTACACATGGGGATCATTGAACCCTCACACAGTGAGTGGAGTTTTCCTATTGTTATAGTGCCCAAACCTGACGGATCAATCAGATTCTGCATAGACTTTAGAGAGATCAATAAGATATCCCATTTCGATGCCTACCCCTTACCCAGGGTTGACGAAATGGTAGAAAAATTAGGCAAAGCCCAGTACATCAGCACCCTGGACCTATGCAAAGGCTATTGGCAGGTGCCACTCCGTGAGAAGGATAGAGAAAAGACGGCTTTCTCTACGCCCGGGGGTTTATATCACTTCCTCGTACTGCCGTTTGGTTTGCACGGAGCCCCTGCCACCTTTCAGAGGCTAATGAACCACATACTGAAACCCTGCGAAGACTTCGCAGCGGCATACATTGACGACATCATTATTTACAGTGACTCGTGGGAGCAGCATGTGGCCCATTTATGCAAGGTAATCCAGGCCCTAAAAGAGGGAGGGTTGACCATCAATCCCGCCAAAAGCCATCTAGCAGGTCGCTCTGTCAAATATCTGGGGTATCTGTTAGGAGAGGGATACATCAAGCCGCAAGAAGAAAAGGTTGCCGCAATATCACGATTAGCATTCCCACACACAAAAAAGGACCTGCGGGCGTTTCTTGGAATCCTAGGGTACTATAGGAGGTTCATCCCCTCTTTCTCACAGATAGCAGCCCCCCTAACCGACCTCCTTAGAAAAGATAGAAGAACAGAAGCAGAACTCAAGAACCCATCAACACCTGTACAACAGGCGTTCCTTAGTCTAAAAAGGACCCCGACAACTAAACCTGTGCTGCTCAGTCCCGACTACACCAAACCCTTTGTAATACAGACGGATGCCTCCGAATACGGCCTAGGAGCCGTCCTGTCGCAAAATGATGTGCAGGGTCAGGAGAGACCGGTAATGTATATAAGCCGCAAGCTCTACCCAAGAGAAAGAAACTACGCGGTGATTGAAAAGGAAGCTTTAGCCATCAAATGGGCTGTTGAGTCCCTCAAGTATTATCTGGATGGTCGTGAATTCTTGTTATTCACTGACCATGCCCCCTTGAATGGCTGGCACGTAACAAGGGACACAACGACCGGATTTTGCGTTGGTTCTTGGCGTTGCAACCGTTCCGTTTCACCATTGCCCACCGCAAGGGAAGGGCACAAACCAATGCGGACTTTCTGTCTAGGTACCCGCTTGAGCCTCTCCTCGTGAACGAGGATGTTAGGGAAAGGGGATGTCGGAAGGAACCTATTCACGGACCTACGGGAACCTCCCCTTACCTGGAACAGTGGTCGGAATCCCCCGGGACAGAGTCCGAGCTGTCGACGAACCGGATAACTGTTGGTTCGGAACCTCTCTTCCACAGGAACCAGGAAGTGCGCCAAGGTCCGATAACCAATCAGGATGGAGGCGGCCAGTTGAAAAGGCGGAGCAGGAAGAAGTACAGTGTGACGTCTGGGAACCCGGAAGGCGGAAGGAGGAGGAGTCACGAGAGACTGAGGAGACGGAGCCGGAGTGGATGCTGAGCGGAGGCGAGGAGTCCGGGACCGGCACGAACGACGCAGAGGAAGAAGAGGAGTGGTCGGAGGAGTGGTGGAGTCCCCCTTCAGGAAGGACGTGCATGCCGCCGTAACTCAGGAGAGTTGCGGCCAGGACGGTGAGTGACACCGTATGCGAGTCTGGGACTCGTAGTACAGCGGGAGTAGGGTGGGAGTACGAGGGAGGACGGGCGGGAAGGAATGGGTTGAGTAAATACGGGAGGCACACACGGGGCACTTGAGTGAAGGGCTTCTGAGCACGATCCTAGGATCATTATCGTTGTTTCCACTCTCCACTAGGGTTCTACCTCCTCACTTCCCCCCTTACCACTGGCACATCGGAGCCTTAAACAAAAAGAAGTCGAACAGCGTCTGGGCAGAGGTGGCATATTGTGGATGCTCCCTGACATACCCCGGCCACGTTAAAACGCACAGGGTGTGGTGATGGTTTCCAGCCCTTGGCTATACATTAAGAGCAAGGCAGGCAGAGTACTTACCGTCCTCTTTTATCTCTTCCCTTGAGCTTCCTGGCGGTCGGAGGGCTGCGAGAACAACCCCGGCCAGGACCAAAGAGAAGACGCGCCGAGGGACATCCATCAAACACCTAAGACCGGCACAGAGGACGTGTTGTTCACCATAGACTTTCAATAAATACCATCATTGCCAAACCACTTAAGCCTCCTAGATTCTGTTTCCGCCCATCCCTCCTACAGGTGGTGTCAGAAGTGGGATCGGCGGAAATGGAGGCGGTTATGAAGAAGATGGCGGACAACCAGGAACAATTGGGGAAAATTATGGAGAAATTCCTGGCGGTTGCCGAGGAAGACCGTGAGAAGCTCCACCGAACGCTCACCGAGCAAAGTACCACACAAGAGACAGTGATAGGGAGGTTGGCGGAAACGCTGGGCCAAGCAAGGGCCCATACCGCTCTTCCCTCTGTCGTGATGCAGAAATATGTGGTAGGAGAAGATCCTGATTTCTACTTTTCCAACTTCGAAAGAATGGCCAGAGCGGCGGCCTGGCCGCAGGACAAGTGGGGACAGTATTTGGGTCCATTACTATTGGGGGGCTTACAAGCGGCCTACCAAGCGGCCAACCCCTTAGGCCTTACTCCTTACGAGGACGTAAAAAGGAGCATATTGGAACGTATGGGAATCGACCCTGAAACCTATAGGACCCGTCTGCGGCAAATTCGCGAGGGGCCCCAAGAAACCCCGAGAGCGTTCTACTACAGGGTGCGAGACCTGGCAGATCGTTGGCTACAACCCGCCAGTGCCACCAAGGACGAGATAATGGAAAAAGTATACCTAGAGCAATACCTGTCGTCCTTACACCCGCCCATTCAAAAATGGGTTCGACAGCACACACAGCTTACTCTAGACAGAGCGGGGGAAATAGCCAGCGCCTTCAGCAGGGCACAGGACAGCCAAAAAGGGAGAGAGGATGTCTCGTGGAGACACCATGACAGAGGGGTACCCACCAGGATGGTTAGGCCCCCTCCGTCCCGAAAACCGGAGACCGTCACACTCCCCTGGACCCCTACCAGTCATCCCAAGGCCTTCATTCCCACAGGGTCCCCAGTGTTTTCATTGCGGAATGTACGGACATATAGCTAGAGTATGTCCACAAAAAGAAGAGCCGATGGAGGGGGCTGACTCGATCATATCTGTGCAGATCGGGAGACCAAGGGACCCTCCCTTATCATCGTCAGGTGTCCGTCAACGGAGAACCCCGGGAGGCCCTAATAGACACTGGGTGTCTACAGAGCGTCATTCAACCACAAGCCATCCCCGGAGGGGTACAAGACACCCACGGAATAGTGAACATTCTTTGTGTACACGGGGACCAAAAACCATACCAAACCACGGAAGTGACCGTGCAACATGACCCTGCGGTTGAACCGGTGAAGCTCAATGTAGGTCTCATCCCCAAATTACCCGAACCCCTGGTCCTGGGGCAGGACTATCCATATATCGAAGACCTGTTACAAGAGACCAAGACCGGTGTGGATGAATGGAGAGAAACCGCCCCCTTTGCTTTTCTCACAGACCAAGAGTGGCCTCCGACGAAACAGAAGAAAAGCAAAAGACAGAAACGAAAAGACAAACGAGAATGGGCACAAGTGTCTCTAACAAGACCCACGGATGAATGCCTCTGGGAACATGATCAACGATTCCGTATAGCACAGAGAGAAGACCCTACACTAAGGGAAGCCTGGAGCAAGGCAGTAGAGATAGAGGACGACCAAAACGTAGGTCCCCAGTTCATAAAAACAAAAGAGTTGTTGTATCGAAAAGGGGGAGAGACCAAAAACCCCAACTGTTAGTACCGGGGGCTTCAGGGAAAAGGTCCTCTTTCTTGCCCACAGCCATCTTCTAGGAGGTCACTTTGGGGAGGAGAAAACAGAGAAAACCATCCTTGCCCGCTTCTATTGGCCTGGTATTTACCACCAAGTGAGGAAGTACTGCCAAGAGTGCCCTACTTGCCAAAGAAACAGTAGGTACAAACCCCCACCAGTACCCTTAAGGCCCCTTCCAGTTATTGAGGAGCCCTTTTCTCGGGTTGGGATGGACCTCATCGGCCCCCTATTGCCCTCTCGTAGCGGGTGTCGATATGTTCTGGTTATCGTGGACTATGCCACACGGTTCCCAGAAGCGATAGCGTTACGTCAACCCAACACAACCCAGATAGCAAAAGCCATGATTGCCTTCTTTTCGAGGGTGGGGTTCCCCAAAGAGATCATCACAGATCAGGGAACACCTTTCGTTTCCCGAATCATGAAACAGGTATGTCAACACTTAAGGATAAAACAGATCCGCACCGCTGCCTACCATCCCCAAAAAGACGGCCTCGTAGAGAGGTACAATGCCACCCTTAAGACCACTCTAAAGAAATTATTGGACTTAGAATCGCGTAAATGGGAGGACATGTTGCCTCTGGCCCTTTTTGCCATAAGATGTCAACAACAAAAAAGTACAGGGTACTCTCCTTTTGAGCTTTTATATGGGAGACAGCCCCGTACTTTGTTGGATATGACTAAGGAGGAATGGGAGGAGGAAGAGAACGGGGGCAAGCCTCTCCCTGAGTATGTCTGGAATTTAAAGTCCCATCTGGCCCAGATAAGAAGTATTGTTAGGACCCATGTGGAACAAGCACAGGAGTCCCAGAAGAAACAATACGATAAAAAAACCACAGAGAGAACCCTGAGTGTAGGCGACATGGTCTTGTTAATGCTGCCTAGTTCGGACCTTAAATTGATAGGGCAGTGGCAGGGCCCCTTTAAAATAACGGACAAAGTAACCCCTGTTACGTACTGCCTAGAACTAGATCCTCATAACAAAAAGAAAACACAGATATACCATGTGAACCTGCTCAAGAAGTGGTACGGTGATAGACCTTCCTTGGTAGGAATAGCGGAAGAAACAACCCCCTTGTTTCATCAGAGCATCGATAGTGAATTGCAACCAAACCTTAGACGAGATCTTTGTACGAAACTGTCCCCTTTACAGGAGGTGTTTTCTAGGTACCCAGGGAAAACCACGCTGGTACAACATGAGATCCACACCACCCCGGGGAAAAAGGTACGGCTACGGCCTTATAGGCTACCTGAGTCCCGTAGAGAAGCCATAGGAAAGGAGATACAGCAGATGTTACACATGGGGATCATTGAACCCTCACACAGTGAGTGGAGTTCTCCTATTGTTATAGTGCCCAAACCTGACGGATCAATCAGATTCTGCATAGACTTTAGAGAGATCAATAAGATATCCCATTTCGATGCCTACCCCTTACCCAGGGTTGACGAAATGGTAGAAAAATTAGGCAAAGCCCAGTACATCAGCACCCTGGACCTATGCAAAGGCTATTGGCAGGTGCCACTCCGTGAGAAGGATAGAGAAAAGACGGCTTTCTCTACGCCCGGGGGTTTATATCACTTCCTCGTACTGCCGTTTGGTTTGCACGGAGCCCCTGCCACCTTTCAGAGGCTAATGAACCACATACTGAAACCCTGCGAAGACTTCGCAGCGGCATACATTGACGACTTCATTATTTACAGTGACTCGTGGGAGCAGCATGTGGCCCATTTATGCAAGGTAATCCATGCCCTAAAAGAGGGAGGGTTGACCATCAATCCCGCCAAAAGCCATCTAGCAGGTCGCTCTGTCAAATATCTGGGGTATCTGTTAGGAGAGGGATACATCAAGCCGCAAGAAGAAAAGGTTGCCGCAATATCACGATTAGCATTCCCACACACAAAAAAGGACCTGTGGGCGTTTCTTGGAATCCTAGGGTACTATAGGAGGTTCATCCCCTCTTTCTCACAGATAGCAGCCCCCTAACCGACCTCCTTAGAAAAGATAGAACAGAAGCAGAACTCAAGAACCCATCAACACCTGTACAACAGGCGTTCCTTAGTCTAAAAAGGACCCCGACAACTAAACCTGTGCTGCTCAGTCCCGACTACACCAAACCCTTTGTAATACAGACGGATGCCTCCGAATACGGCCTAGGAGCCGTCCTGTCGCAAAATGATGTGCAGGGTCAGGAGAGACCGGTAATGTATATAAGCCGCAAGCTCTACCCAAGAGAAAGAAACTACGCGGTGATTGAAAAGGAAGCTTTAGCCATCAAATGGGCTGTTGAGTCCCTCAAGTATTATCTGGATGGTCGTGAATTCTTGTTATTCACTGACCATGCCCCCTTGAATGGCTGGCACGTAACAAGGGACACAACGACCGGATTTTGCGTTGGTTCTTGGCGTTGCAACCGTTCCGTTTCACCATTGCCCACCGCAAGGGAAGGGCACAAACCAATGCGGACTTTCTGTCTAGGTACCCGCTTGAGCCTCTCCTCGTGAACGAGGATGTTAGGGAAAGGGGATGTCGGAAGGAACCTATTCACGGACCTACGGGAACCTCCCCTTACCTGGAACAGTGGTCGGAATCCCCCGGGACAGAGTCCGAGCTGTCGACGAACCGGATAACTGTTGGTTCGGAACCTCTCTTCCACAGGAACCAGGAAGTGCGCCAAGGTCCGATAACCAATCAGGATGGAGGCGGCCAGTTGAAAAGGCGGAGCAGGAAGAAGTACAGTGTGACGTCTGGGAACCCGGAAGGCGGAAGGAGGAGGAGTCACGAGAGACTGAGGAGACGGAGCCGGAGTGGATGCTGAGCGGAGGCGAGGAGTCCGGGACCGGCACGAACGACGCAGAGGAAGAAGAGGAGTGGTCGGAGGAGTGGTGGAGTCCCCCCTTCAGGAAGGACGTGCATGCCGCCGTAACTCAGGAGAGTTGCGGCCAGGACGGTGAGTGACACCGTATGCGAGTCTGGGACTCGTAGTACAGCGGGAGTAGGGTGGGAGTACGAGGGAGGAGGGAGGACGGGCGGGAAGGAACGGGTTGAGTAAATACGGGAGGCACACACAGGGCACTTGAGTGAAGGGCTTCTGAGCATGATCCTAGGATCATTATCGTCGTTTCCACTCTCCAATAGGGTTCTACCTCCTCACTTCCCCCCTTACCACTGGCACATCGGAGCCTTAAACAAAAAGAAGTCGAACAGCGTCTGGGCAGAGGTGGCATATTGTGGATGCTCCCTGACATACCCCGGCCACGTTAAAACGCACAGGGTGTGGTGATGGTTTCCAGCCCTTGGCTATACATTAAGAGCAAGGCAGGCAGAGTACTTACCGTCCTCTTTTATCTCTTCCCTTGAGCTTCCTGGGGGTCGGAGGGCTGCGAGAACAACCCCGGCCAGGACCAAAGAGAAGACGCGCCGAGGGACATCCATCAAACACCTAAGACCGGCACAGAGGACGTGTTGTTCACCATAGACTTTCAATAAATACCATCATTGCCAAACCACTTAAGCCTCCTAGATTCTGTTTCCGCCCATCCCTCCTACACTCACGCTAAAACACATCAAGCTGATGTTTCATACGACATCTCTTGAATGGCTTAGATGTAGGACACCAAGTTTATATCACATGGTCAGGGAGTGTTTTGTGGTTCAGCGGGCCTGGGGGAGATCACGGGAATCACTGCTGATGTGGTGGAGCGCCTGGTCCCTCCCTCGCTTGAATCATGCTTACTTAGCCTCAGACCTAAGCCCAAGGTAGATGAGCACTTGCATAAGTTTATAGATCTGGCCTTTGTTCTTTTCAAACAGCAAATTGCGATGTCCTAGAATGCTTCTGCAGGCCCGACGTGAAGTGTTGGCTGTCTTCATTGCTGAAATGGGCAAAAGCTGAGCAAGATTTCCTTGCAGTGGTCTGTGCACATGGGGTGGGAATACCTGGGGTTGGTGTTTGTGTACATACATCCAAAACCTGGAGCTGAAAAATGACAGTGGCCACCCTGAACATTCCCCTAGGTCCTGCCGTTCCATCCTGCACCATTTACTATGTGTCCACTTAGCACATATGTGGGATGATCTGTGTCCCTCTGCGGTCCCCACGATTGGGTTAGATGTTAGTACCACTTCCATACTGCCTATCCTGCAATTGGCTGATGCTTGCGGGTGGGTACCCCAGGGTGCTCCTGCCGGTAGTGTTGTTCCCCTGAGGTCCATTGCCCTGATACATTGTACCGCGAACCACACCTGTGTGGGGGCCTCCTTCGCTAAGGACATCAGCCACATTTCAGGCTTGGGACGCATCATGAGTAGGCTCTTGCGACTCGACTGTGTACGTTTTTAGGCTGTTTCCTAATGTGACTTTGTAAGCGAGTGTTGCATTGGTAATGTCACTGTTATGACTGATGTTTTTCCTTTACATGTGATTAAATTATTAAAGAAAAAAAAAGTTTAACTCCTAGTATCCTGTGACTTGCCTCTGCATTTCCAAACGGTTTATCCCGTTGTCACCTGTGCACGACAGTACTTCAGATTTAAACACAAAATACCCCTACATAATCACTAAACACAATCAGACTTTAAATTTCATAAAACTGAAAGTGAGCTGACACTGTCTGACTTATCATATAGAATCCCAGGCCTTTCTCCACCCAAGCGCCCCACAGAGAATCCTCCATCTTACCTTGGCCTGTTGTGTGGCGTCGGTTCCGAAGTCGGCCACTACGTCAAAAGAAGCGCATGCTCTTCCAGGCCAACTGCTCCAGGTCTCTTAAAGAAAATCTACTCACGCACCAATTGGCATCTGAAAGGATTTATTTAGAGAAGAAAAATTAATAGTCTGTGAAACACAGATTGAGTGGGCCAAACGGTCCTCCGGCAAACTAGGTTGGCGCATCCTCCACAAGCAAAGTCACGGCACAGATGTATAGAAGGGCACAAATAGGTCTGCCATGGAGATAAGTAATGCAGTGAACCACATGGAGGATACAGTTACCGGAAGTCTGAGAACATGAGAAAGGAAGAAGATGACTTTTAATTGCATTAAGTATGTAAACATTTCAACTGAGCGAACTAATCAACACTTTCTAATCTCGGGAGCCAAGAAGTGAGTCATGTAGCGTCAGAGTAGGGCACAACCTTTAGGCATTTGCTAGCATGAATAGAAGTCATTCGTAGGTTTCTTTTAACATAGTTTAACAAATTATTAATGGTTTTTCCGTTTTCAGAGAATAACACTTAATAAACATGTGAAGTTGGCATTGTAACAGTTCATTATGTGCGTTCGAAAACACACAGCAATTCAGCATACATTTCAGGTAGTGATACGTTAATAAATGTTTAAAGGTTAAATGTCTAAATTAACATAAAACTGGAAGTTTTTTTCTTTTCACCTTGAAGGTTTTATTGTGTCTGTGGGATATACAATATTTCTAGCCAATTCACACCATGTGTCTAAGGGCCTAATTTACAGTTTGGTGGGCGGTTACTTTATCACAAACATGATGGATATCCCGTCTGTCTTATTATAAGTGACATTATATCCTATGGAACTCATAATAGGGTGAATGGGAGATCCGCCATGTTTGTGATGGAGTCACCCGCCTGCTAAACTCTAATTCAGGCCCTAAGTCTCCTGGTACTTTGCCATCTACCCATTCCCCAGTGGCAGCTGGTTGGTTTGAGCTTTCCCAAGTCGTCATAGGGTGGGGTAGGGTCAGCAAGCATTACGGACCCCACCTCGCCCTCTTACAAGTTGGAAAAGGCTGAGGTTACACAGAAGTAGGAAGCTGCCTGTGTACATGGACTGAGCAGTAAGTGGCCATGTTACGTGATGTCAGATTACATGCTTCCAGTAAACAAATTAACTGTGCACGCATCTGTGCAGATGTACCTATTTACAGGAGTGAGGACCTGTGACATCATTCAGACAGGTAGACCAGTAAGACCTCAGCTTTGGAGTTTGACCCCTGTGAGCCTGGGAAGGAGTCGGAGACAGCATAGAAGACCGCCTTCAGTGCCCTTGCTTGCCTGACCCCCCACCCCCCAACCCCCCCCCGTCTATGCTGAAGGGTAACCACCTACTACCTGAATTAAATGTTCTTGTGTCCAATAGGTTAACCACCAATTGTAAATTCTGTTTTGGGAGGCAGTGTAGGCTTTAATTGATAGACCCACTCGAAGCTTTATGGTGACAAAGATTTATTCTTTTTCAGACTTAATGTATGGTTGTTACCGGCTGAGTTCTGGAGTGTGTTTTTTTCATGAACACACAAAAAGCACTAGGTACAATCTTTTCGTGTATTGCTAAAAAATATTTTGAAAGCACTTGTTTTATCTTTAATACTAAATATTTTTGAACATTTTGTGGCAAATTGTGTATAATGCAATTTTAAAATAATGACATGTTCTCAGAGCTTTCTGTTACAGGCAGGGACATCGCAGCACTATACACAAGTCACCACTCCTGATGCAACAGCAAGGATTAAGTTCTGTCACTGTATGGTGTCACACATGCAGACATCTGCAGTGATCGCATTATCCAAACTGAGGTTTCATAACATAAGAGAGGGCATTTCCCACTGATTACTTAAACTTGCCTTTATTTTTCACTTAAGGTGTGTGCGTTATTTTATATGCAGTTACTTGAAGCTGAAACACCAACAAAATAGTTACAGAATATTTTGTCCTTTTAGCCACTTTTTTGACCCTCTCATACACTCACTCACCCCACCCGCACACTCACAGAAGCCACCCCATGGCACTCAAGATTACAGCTGCCATACTTTTTTATGCACTTAAACCTCGGTTTAGTAGACCGGTAACGTGTATTTCAGAACCACGCCAGGTAGCATTGGCCCGGGTGATGCACTGTAAGCAACCATCTAACTGTAAGAGAACATCTTTTCATTGTGGTCTCTGTTTTGGCTACCAGCGTCAAAATAAGATTGGAGATTCCCTCAACCATCTGCATAAGAATGTGCTGATATGTGGTGGGGAGACGCAGGGCAGCATCAGGACATGCCCCCCCCCCCTGTCTTTTTTGTCAGTTTATTACAGGGAGTGTAATTTTTGTGTTTGCCCTCATGAGTAGCATATGAGTCATCACAACTAATGGCGTTTTACCCAGTGCTAAATTTGAGCCTGTGGTTTCCGGTGCTCGGCACCGGCACTTAATTGTCAGCACAGGCTCTAGTGACTGTCCACCAAATGGTGGCGAAGTCTAATTTTAAGATGAGCTCAACAAGAGTGTTTAAAAAGCCAATATACATTAGATAAAAATAATACCTGCAGCTGAAGCCACTATTATAGCTTTGTGTGGCCTGGAATAGCCTGAATTGTTACACTTGTTTTGAGTGTGATGGTTAGTAGTAGTGTTGATATTGCCATTGGTAGCGCCGGCAAGGGCAATGAGTGGTGCAAGCTGCAGTGGCCTCCCGACAAGGGCCCTGGCACTTACTTTTTTTTTTTTTTTTTACAAATTAAGCACTGGCTTTTACTTCTTTACATCTTCGTCTACATTGGAAAGGAGCAATCATTGCATGTCAATTGAATCCGTTAAGGAGACTGGACATAAAAGTGTTCACTGTATCACTGACATAGAAATGACATAGCTGGAAGTATCAACAGAGTGGCATGTGGACATTGGGTTGTTTTTCCTGATGTTGTTAGATTGATGCTCTGGGCTTTTCTGAATACACCACACAGTGTCACCGAGCTGATTTCTTGTAAGACTCTACAAGGTGGTGAGTCGCATGATATGTGATCAGCCTGTTGCCGTAAGGTGAAAACTCATGGGTGCAGACCTGTAGAAGAGAAAGGAGTACGTAAGACTCAAAAGAAAAGAAAGCCTCATTGTAACGCTCTTGATTAAAAATTACTGTTGTGCCTAGTATCAAGTTGGCTGGTAAGGCAAGAAAAAATTAGGTGAAATGTGGTGGCTTTCCGTGGCCAGGTGCTCCATCACCATCATTTAGTTATAGAGAGTTAATGGAAAGCAAACCTGTATCTTCAGTCCTAAAGATGCAGCTCACGGAGCCGCACCCAGTGCCATGTATTGTCCCTGGAGTATGTTTTATCTTTAATAAAAACAGCTGCTTGTGGCACCTGGCATAAATAGAAGAGGCGCCCAGAGGCCCCTCCTTCCGTTTTTCTCCAGGTCACGCAAAAAGTCTGACGAGTGTGTTCATGCCAGAGTTGGCTACTTAAATAAGTTTATTTTAAATTAATTCTATGTCTAGTTATTTGCCGTTGATTGCCTGACAATATGGCATGGTTCTGGCCCTCTTGGAGCGACCCTGAACACCCCTGCTGTATCTCATGCATTCCACGCTGCATTTATTGACTTAAAACACTCTGAATAGGAAGGGATGAAGCCCACGTCAGAATAATACTCTAGCAATAACAGACACTGACTGACACTTCTACAGATTCACAAGAATCGAAATTGTTCTTCAGTTTATATAATTTAGCATACACACTGACATGCTGTTCAGTTTTCCAGTTATGTGCACACGATACTCTAATATTAATTTTTTGGTTGGGATTGTTCGTTGCGGTTAAAAGGCATGAGTTTCCTATCTAATACACAAAAAGTAACACTTCTGTTTTTACAGTTGCAGACACTAAGTTTCGTTTTCTCTCGCTACGAAGCAGACCATCTGTGGATGTTGCAAGACGGTCCTTTCCAGTAAAAGAGCCTCAGAATGGCAACAAGCTATCTCTTGTGCGCACATTGCACTGCACAGCGGGGGCGGGGGCGGGCCCGGAAGAGCATGTGGGGTCCTGATATCCGCCGCAGCACTTAGCCGAAGACTCGCCCTCAGATGTACCACAATGTATCTGTACTGTAGCTTTAGGTGTTAAAAATTCTGCAGTCTAGAACCAGGTCTATTGATCATTTATTTTGGAAAGAGGCCAGCCGCACGCCAGCACAAGTACTGGTGCCAGTGTACAAGATGTGAATGCACATTACTGTGCCCATAGTGACTGACAAGCCCATGGGGGCATACTTAGTGAATCAGTATTGAGTCTCCCGGCTGCATAAAGTAAAGAGATACTGTGGGGATGGAAAAGTCCTCTGCATAGTAACGGACGTGCACCCCTGCCCTTGGTGTCCAACTCTACTGTTGTCTGGATCACTAATGCTGATTTTTTTTGTCATAGGTAAACACTGATCATGCATGTGCACCATGACATAGGCCTGTCTCACGGATTGCGGTCTTGTTGGACCGAGAATGGCACCCAAAGCGCTGCCCTCATAGTGGTGGAAGGCTACTGTCTTCACAACGAGCTAAGCAGCACGAGCCCGCTGGTGGCAGCGTACCGTGTAGTGATCAGTAGGAATGGATAGGTCCTTTTAAACCTGTGTAACTGGAGTGAGGCCTGCCGGCTCTCTCACTTTTCATGTTCCACTGCTGTGGGCTTAATTCACCCTTAGCCTACATCGGTTTGGTGGGAAGTGCTACGGAGCACAGAAGCGGTGTATCTGCACTGGGTGTATGTGTTCCTGGGAAGAGTGCAATACAATGATAATGCACTACTGGGCAATGCACGCCAGGTGAACGCATGTGCTTGATGTATATGTGCCTGTGAGTGGTAGAGTACCGGAAGGATGTAGTGGTGTGCAGTGCATGCAGGATAAAAGCATGTTCTGGGTGTATGTGTGCCTATGAGTGGTACAGTACATGAAGGTTACAGTTCTGACCTGTACGTGCATGTTAAATACAGGTGCTGGATGTCCTATTACTTACCGGTAATCTTCATTACTCCTGGTCCCGTTGTCCTCGTCCCATTCCTAACAAAGTGGAGATGACCATCTCCGCGACAGAAAAAAAGAAAAGGAGCATGCTGGGATACCCAATCCACTCCCTCCCACTGGGAGTACATAAGCGGTACCAGCCCAGCATGCAGCCTGAAAATACCAAGCCAACAACCGGAAGGCCGGCCGCCAGGGAGGGAGGGAGGGAGGGATGTAAGGAATGGGACGAGGACAACGGGACCAGGAGTAATGAAGATTACCGGTAAGTAATAGGACATTACCCCCAGGTCCCTCCAGTCCTCGTCCCATTCCTAACAAAGTGGAGAATACCAAAGCAGAAAACCCGGCCTTCCGGAACCCCACCAACTCCAGGGGCACCAGACCAAAAAACGGCAACCCACCAGGGCAAAAGAGCCCACAGAAAAGAGAAAAAAACGCAGGGAGGAGCACACAACCAACCAAGCCCCCAACCAAGCGGACAGAGCCGAGACCCCAAAACCAGCAGGGGACGACCAGAAAAAACACAAGAAACCCCCCCAGGCAAGCCAGAAGGGGCCCACCTATGCAAAGCCAAGCCCCAAGGGAACAACCAGAGGGGCCAAACCAAGCCCCCCGAACGACCAAAGGAAGACCAGGAGAAGCGGGCACGCCCCAAAAGGAGAAACGGAGCCAGAAAGGGCAACCGACCAGGGAGAAAACCCCCAAGTGTGAAGCCCACGGCCCCAGGCACCACCAGGCAGCCACCCAACCAGGAACCAAACAGGCCAACCCAGCCCAATGGGCAAGAGCAGAGGAGAACAGGCCGCACAAGGAGGCAGGGCCGAAGGCCCAGGAAGGAACACAGCAGAGGCAAGACAGAGAGCGAACCCCCCCGCCCCCCAAGACAGGGAAGAGGGCGAACCACAGGCGCAGGAACCCACAAAGGACCACACCCAAAAGCGAGGGGAAGGAAGACGAAACCGAAGAGGCTCGCCAAAGAAAAAGAGCCAGAAAGACTCGACCACCACAGGACCACCCCAAGACACCAGGGGAAGCCAACAGCAGAGCCGCAAAGGGGGAGAACCGGACAAGCAAACAGGCACCCACCCAAAGGAACAGCCAGGAAGAGAAGAGGGCAGGGAACCAAAGCAAGGCCCCAACCCTCAGCCGAAAGCAGCAGCAACAGGGGACCGGGAGGCCAGAAACCCACAGAAGGACCGGGCCACAGGGCAGGACCGACCAAAGGCCAACCCCAGCCGAGACACAGAAGAGCCGCAGGAAACAAGAAACACAACATAGGCCCAACACGGAACCGGGGAAACCAAACCCCAGAACCGGAAAGGAGGAAACGCTACCAACCAAGAGCCGACCAACCGCCAGGAGGAGAAAGGAAGACACCAAGGAAGCACCGAAGGCGAACCCCAGGAGGAGCCGGAGAAGGGCAAAACAGCCAAGAAGCCAGCCGGAGAAAACCGGCAGGCCAGCCAGCCAGGAGGCACACAACACGGCGCCACCAGGACCCGGAAGGAGAGGCAAAGAGAACCCCCAAACAAGAAGGGGCCCAGGGAAAGGCACAGCAGCCAACCCCAGCCAGGACACCCAAAGAGCGGAGCAGCAGAGGGAGGGAGCCCAGCAGCCCACACATCGGACCCAGAGCCCCATCCAGCCGTAAAGGAGCAGCACAGGAAAGGCCAGAAGACCAGCCCAGGACCGTGACAAAATCCAAGAGAACGAGAGGCCAGGCAAGGACCCCAGCAGGGACCAAAAGAGGACCCCAAGTCAACAAGGGCCCCACAGCACAAAGCCCGACCCAACCAGCCAAGAGGCGTACCAGCGACCCACACGCACAAGGGAACGGGAGGCCAACCACAGGGACCGCAAGGGCAAACCCAACAGAGGCAGAGCCCAGGCCCCAAGAGCGCACCCGAACAACCCAGGCACCAGAACCAAAGGAGAGGAGCCCGGAGAAGCCAAAGACGCACCACCCAACAAGGGAGCGGGAACAGACCCAAACCAGGGGAGAAGGAACACCCAGAGCCAACAAGAGAGCAAGGGTGACAGACACCACAGGCCGAAAAGAGCCCGCGGGGGAGCCCAGGCCCAACAACAGGCCCCCCAAAGGGAAAAGGCCAGAGCCCCAGACCCGAGGCAAAGCCAACTGCAAGCAGGAAGCAACAAAGCGGCCCACACACCAGGGGAGGCCGACACCCAACACCCACAAGTAGGGAAAGGGCACAGCAGACAGGGCAGGGCCGAGGAGCCGGGCACCCAAAGAACAAGGGGCCACCCAAGGCAAAGGCCAAGGAAGACCAACGACACCCAGCCACCACAGGAGCAAAAGGAGCGTGTGAACTATCGGCAATGAGTTGCGGGAGACCGGGTCGTGAAAGTGCAGGTTTTATTCTTTTGACTGTAAGTTTCCTATGAGTGTCCAGGGTACAAGGGGTAATGGAGTGTGACTTGTCCTTAGTTCCCGGGGTGTACGCTGTCGTCTTCCTCCTGGCTTGGTCCGGACGTCTATCGCCTCCTTCTCCTCCTGGTTTTCTGTCCCGGGTGGCCACCGTCGGATTCTCCGGATACCCCAAAGGAAGGAAGAGGACAACACGGGGTCAGGGTGAACAGGGAACGGTGCGTTGTCAGGGAGAGGGAGTGAGGTAACACCAGCCCACAACCAGCAAGATACCGTGACACACGCTCAATTGACGGGAGTGTAAGTGCGGTGGATGGGGATCGGCTATTTCTCAATGCGCGATGCTGCGCTCGCGTCTCTAAGCCTCTGGCGTTCCCCGCTTTCCCACCCAGCCCGTGAAACGGTCCCGTACCTGTTTTAGCCACGCTCCTCCTGGAGCGTGGCTGGGCGAAGCGTAAGTTCGTTGGCCTCCTGGCTCTGTGATTCTCTCGGGGTCTTCCTCCGCTCCTCCTGGGTCTGCCTCTTCTCTCGGGATCCGTCGCTCGCTGTCTCCGTCTTCCCTCGTCGCAACTCCACTTCCTCCTTTCTCACCTCCGGTGTCGGCGCACACTGGTTTCCTGGTCCAGCCCTCTCTTGTTGGACGGAGTGCGATGTCGTCATCAAACGGGGCGGGAGCGTCCCATGTCGGATCCCAGTTAAAGGGACCGTATCCCTGTTCAGCGGTGTCGGACGTGGATGACCCAACCCAGTCCTCCTGTGGCGATAAAATAAAAGGTGCAGTGACGTCCAGCGCCTCCCACCAGTCTCTCAACCGATCCGGGCCGTCCCGACACACACCCGCCCCGTGACACTCCTCCACCCCTGGATTCTCCCGATTGGGGAGAGGGAATACTCTGGACAGATAGTCTGCATTGCCGTTGTCGACCCCCTTTCGATGTCGCACGGTGAATGAATAGGGTTGGAGGGAGAGAAACCAACGGAGAACCCTGGGGTTGTTGGCGATATTGCGGCTCATCCATTGGAGAGGTGCATGGTCAGTGTACAGAGTGAACTGGTGTCCCTCCAGGTAATAACGCAACTTCTCTATGGCCCATTTTACTGCCAGGCACTCACGCTCAATGGTGGGATATCTCGCCTCCCTCGGGAATAGCTTCCTACTTATGTATACTACAGGGTGTTCTATCCCCTCCTGAGTCAGCTGTGAGAGGACCGCGCCTATGCCTTGTTGTGAGGCGTCCGTATGTAGGAGAAAGGGTCTGGAGTAGTCAGGACGGGACTCGTAGTAAGGGCTTGTTTTAGGGTCTGGAATGCCTTTATCATGGGTTTTGTGGGACGAGACAGGACCTGCGGTTTCACCTGCTTCTGGAGGATGTCTGTCAGTGGTGCGGCCACCTCGGAAAAGCGAGGTATAAACCGTCTATAGTAGCCAATCAGGCCGAGAAAGTTCTTAGGTCTCGCTTGGAGGCAGGAAAGGGAGCGTCTGATATCGCCCTGACCTTCTCTATCCGTCCTAGCACATATCCCAGGTATTTCACCTTTTGGTATCCCACCCGGGATTTCTTTGCATTTATGCGTAGACCCGCTTCCCTTAGGGCCTGTAAGATGGTTTGGAGATGGCGAAGGTGAGATTTCCAGTCTGGGCTAAAGACCACTATATCATCCAGATATGCCGACGAAAAGGAGTGGTGGTTTTGTAACACGGTGTTCATGAGTCTCTGGAAAGTCGCTGGTGCCCCATGTAATCCAAACGGGAGGACAGTGAACTCGTAGAGGCCTTCCGGTGTGGAAAAGGCCGTCTTCTTTCTGTCCTCCTCCCTTAGAGGTACCTGCCAGTATCCCTTGGTCAGGTCTAGTGTGGAGATATACGTGGCCTCCCCTAGTTTCTCTATCAGCTCGTCTATCCGAGGGATGGGGGTAGGCATCGAAGGACGAGATTCCATTAAGGGCCCTGAAGTCCATGCAGAAGCGGGTGCTACCGTCTGGTTTCGGCACCATGACGATCGGAGAGGACCACTCACTCCTCGAGGGCCTTATGACTCCCAGCTGCAACATTTCCTGTACTTCCTTCTGTATGGCTTTTCTCCGGGCCTCAGGGATCCGGTAGGGTCTCAGTTTTATGGTTTTTCCGGCCGGGGTCTCAATCCGGTGTTCTGCGAGGTGGGTCTTGCCTGGAGCGTCGGAGAACAACGAGGAAAAGGGCCGAAGGGTTTCATCCAACTCGTCCCGCTCTCTGTGGGTGAGGTCGTCGTTCACCACTAGCTCTGCGACCGTGGAATGCTTGGTGGTAAGTGTGGGCAGAGTGAGGTTTGAGGCTTTGGGTAGGGGTCCCAGCCATTTCTTTAGCATGTTTATATGGTACGTCTGGGTGCGGGTCGGGGTGACTTGTAACCTATAAGTGGTTTTACCTATGACGGCTATGATCTTGTATGGGCCTTTCCATTCTGTTTTCATCTTTGTTGTAGCCGTGGGTAGTAACACCAGTGCCCAGTCATCTTTCTTTAGGGTCCTCCACCTTTTCCCACGGTTATAGTAGTGGGTCTGTTGTTCCTGTTTCTTCACCAGGTGGGAATAGGCCAAATCACGTAGTTTTCCTATCTTGTCTCTCAGTCCTTGTGTGTAGTCCAACATACCTCTGGTCTCCATCGCCTCTTCCTTCTCCCAGGCCTCTTTCGTCATCTCCAGAAGGGAGCGCGGCTGCCTTCCGTATAGCATCTCGAACGCCGAACAGCCAAGGCTGCTTTGCACCTGGCTTCTTATGACGTACAGCGCCAAGGGTAATAGCTGGTCCCATTCTTTGCCGTTTACTTCCAACATCTTCTTTAGCGTTGCTTTTAGGGTCCCATTATATCGTTCGACTAGACCATCGGTCTGTGGATGGTACACCGAAGTTTTGATCTGTCGTACGTTTAGGACCCCACAGACCTCTCTCATAAGACGAGATACGAAGGGCGTTCCTTGGTCCGTTAGGATTTCTTTGGGGAAGCCTACCCGTGAAAACAGTTCCAAGAATCTGTCGGCTATGTTGCGGGTGGTGGGGGCTCGGAGTGGAAATGCCTCCACAAATCTGGTTGCGTAGTCCACTATCACGAGGGCGTAGACGTTCCCTTTCTTTGTACGGGGCAACGGGCCAATCAGGTCCATTCCGACCCTCTCAAAGGGGTTACCTATTATGGGAAGGGGTTGTAGGGGCACCGCTGGGGGCCTATGTGTGTTCCTTCTCTGACAGGTATCGCATGACTGGCAGTGCACTTTGAGGTCCTTGTATACACCTGGCCAAAAGAAATGCCGTAGGACGTTTTGTGTGGTTTTCTCCGCGCCTACGTGTCCTGCCGTGAGGTGGGAATGAGAAAAGAAGGTTATCTGGTCCCGGAACGAGAGGGGCACCAGTAGTTGGTGGGGTTCTGTGGGGTTAGCCTGTCGGTAAAGTAGCCCCTCCTTTATAAGGAACCGGGGATACACAGGATCGCTGTTGTCCTGCGTACTATGGGCCTGTTCCCACGTGTTGTATAGAGTGGCATCGTTGGCCTGTGCGAATTTAAAACTGCGGTCTAGGAGCCATGGTTCTGGGGAGATGAAGGCCGGGACCGCCTCTCTTGGGTTACCTACTCCTCCTTTCCTACTCTCTTCTAGTTGGAGAACGCCTCGGAAGAGAGCGAGGAACTCAGGGTTATCTGTGCCAATGATCAGGTCTTCGGGGAGCCCATCTAACACCCCTACTTTTACTTCACTATGTACCCCTTCAGAATGGGTGAGGGCAATCTTAGCCAGGGGGTAGGGTTTCACATCTCCATGTACGCATCGGATATGGACTAGGGTATCGGGTACTAGCTGACTGGGGTTAATGTACGCCTCCTGGATGACCGACTGTTTACACCCGGAGTCGAGAAGGGCCTTAACCAGTTTACCATTCACCCGTACACTTACATGGAAGGCCGTTCCCAATTCGGCCGTATACATGATGGACCTGGGGAGGTACCCCACCTCCATGGGTTCATCCGCTGGTTTCTTCCGGGGACATGCACGGGCTATGTGGCCCCAGTCCCCACAGTCAAAACATTGGGGACCTCTGACGCTCGGTATCTCCATCTTCGGCATTCGGGGTTTTCCCGGTTCTGGTGGAGCCCGATATCTCTTCTCTAACCGTATGGCAGGCGGACGTGTCCTCTCCGTGTCACATACAACGCCCTTCGGCTGGGCACGTGAATAAGTCGTAGCCATCTCTATGGCCTGGGCGGCCGTTAGACGCGAATGTTGGCGCAGCCATTTCTGCGTATTGTACGGTAGGGCGTCCAGGTACTGTTCTAAGTAGATTTTCTCCATTATCTCCTCCTTTGTACTAAACCCTGGGGCCAGCCACTTGTCGGCGGCCATCTTCAGTCTGAAGAACAGTGTTTTAGGATTTTCACCTGGGGCGCCCCTTTCTTTACGGAACCTCATTCTATATGCCTCTGAGTCCAGGCCGAGGTGGTCCAATATGATGACCTTTATCTCTCCGTAAGAGGTATCGCCCGTGGCGTTCGCCACTTGGTAGGCTGCTTGTGCTTCCCCCGTGAGCAAAGGGGCCAGAAAGAATGGGCACTTCTCTACCGGCCAGCTGCACGCCCTTGCTACCCTCTCGAAGTTGGTCAAGAAGGCGTCGGGATCTTCTCCCGTTATGTACTTTTGGAGGGAGACGCCTGTCGGCGGGTGAGGGGTGCCCTGTACCTCCCTCACGGTGCCCCCGGTCTGTTCAGTTGCCAGCCTGTGTAGTCCGTCCATCTGGGCTGCGATGGTATCTTTGAACGTCTCCCGGTCCGCCTGGGCCGACGACATCTGGCGCTCGACGGCCCATTCTAGCTTCTCCTGGCCCTTGATCAAGTGCTGCACGATCGTCTCCATCTTAGTGTCGCAGATGGGCTCTTCTATGCCTGCATTCTTCACCACTTGTGAACTATCGGCAATGAGTTGCGGGAGACCGGGTCGTGAAAGTGCAGGTTTTATTCTTTTGACTGTAAGTTTCCTATGAGTGTCCAGGGTACAAGGGGTAATGGAGTGTGACTTGTCCTTAGTTCCCGGGGTGTACGCTGTCGTCTTCCTCCTGGCTTGGTCCGGACGTCTATCGCCTCCTTCTCCTCCTGGTTTTCTGTCCCGGGTGGCCACCGTCGGATTCTCCGGATACCCCAAAGGAAGGAAGAGGACAACACGGGGTCAGGGTGAACAGGGAACGGTGCGTTGTCAGGGAGAGGGAGTGAGGTAACACCAGCCCACAACCAGCAAGATACCGTGACACACGCTCAATTGACGGGAGTGTAAGTGCGGTGGATGGGGATCGGCTATTTCTCAATGCGCGATGCTGCGCTCGCGTCTCTAAGCCTCTGGCGTTCCCCGCTTTCCCACCCAGCCCGTGAAACGGTCCCGTACCTGTTTTAGCCACGCTCCTCCTGGAGCGTGGCTGGGCGAAGCGTAAGTTCGTTGGCCTCCTGGCTCTGTGATTCTCTCGGGGTCTTCCTCCGCTCCTCCTGGGTCTGCCTCTTCTCTCGGGATCCGTCGCTCGCTGTCTCCGTCTTCCCTCGTCGCAACTCCACTTCCTCCTTTCTCACCTCCGGTGTCGGCGCACACTGGTTTCCTGGTCCAGCCCTCTCTTGTTGGACGGAGTGCGATGTCGTCATCAAACGGGGCGGGAGCGTCCCATGTCGGATCCCAGTTAAAGGGACCGTATCCCTGTTCAGCGGTGTCGGACGTGGATGACCCAACCCAGTCCTCCTGTGGCGATAAAATAAAAGGTGCAGTGACGTCCAGCGCCTCCCACCAGTCTCTCAACCGATCCGGGCCGTCCCGACACACACCCGCCCCGTAACAGAGCGGCAGGAGCGAAGGCAAGCCCAACAAGCCAACACGCGAAAGGCCCACCAGAACAGAGGCAGAAAACCCCCAGCAGGGGGCAAGCAAAAAACACCCAGAAGGATGCAACAAGCGCCCAACAGCGCAGGTGGCCAAAGAACAACGCCGCAATGCAAGACTGATGACTCATAAGCAAGGAAACACCAGGATGCGAACACGCAACCAGCAGAGGAAGAGCCAAAGACCAGAACCACCAGGCCACAGAGACTCTGCAGACACACACGCACCAGGCCCGAACCCCCAAAGGGCAGGAACCAACGGGCGCACGGGCAGCAGGCAGCCGAAGGAAGCCCAAGAACTGCAAGGCAGCAGGCCCCAAAAAAAAAAAGAGCCAGGGACGACCAGAACAGGCCAGAGCAACAGGCAAACCCAGGCGCACCCCAAACAGGCACCAACCAGGGCCGATTAGGGACAACACAAGCCCGAAGGGCAGGACGGCCGGAGGCCCAGAGGACAGAGCAAAGAGGCCACAAGAAGACGCCAACAAACCCTGGGAGACACATCACAAAGCGAGCCAAGGCACAGCAAGCAGACAGCACCCCGGGAGGAACCAGGACTGACCCGGCCAAACCATAGGGCGGGCAGCAGGAAGAACAGAAGCCAAGGCCGCAGTCCAGTACAGCAAGAAAGCCCAGCAAGCCAGAAACCGACGGGCGGCAAGCACCAAGGGGACAGGCCAACAGCAGTCCCAAAAGGGACCGACCCCAGCACAGACGCCAACCATCAACGAGCGCTGAGCCAGCCAAAAGCCAAAAAAGGCCCGGGAACACACATCCCATGGAGGAAGCCCCGAAGGACCCGCCCCCCCCCAGGCAAAAAAAAACCAAAAGAGGGTAGTGACAGGGGAAACAACGGCCCAGGACAGGGAGCCCAAGGACTGCCAAGAACCCAGGAGCAGGGGCAGCGGAGGTAGAGAATAGGCCGGAGACACAAGGGCCCCGGACCGAGACAAAAAACTGACCCATACCCCACGCAACCAGCAAGCACAGAGGGCCAGCACGCAGGAACAGGAGCCAGCAAAGAGAAGCCCCCCAGCACCTGGAGAGACCAGAGGAGGAGGGGAACCAACAGCACTGGAAGAAAGCAAGGAACCCGCAAGGAGGAGGCCTCCAGGACCAAACCCCGGCAACCCCCAGAGTCCAGGCACACAGGGCGGCAGCAACCAGAAGCAAGGGGGAAGACATACCAGCCAGGGCCGCAAGCGAACCCCAGGGAAAGAGCAAAAGCCCATCAACCCAAGAACACCCAGGCGAACTCCCAACCAGGAAAGAGCCAGACCGGACCCTGTCCACCATCAAAAGCAGACAAGACCAGGGGCCCACAAGGAGGCACCGGAAGTCAAGACAGAAATGCCGGACAACCAAGGAAGCACCCGGACACCAACAGCACCAGGAACCCCAAGGAGGTCCCCCACCAAGGCACCACCCAGGCAGAAGCACACCAAATATGGAGACCAGACGAGAACAGGAGCGGACAGGCCCGAATGGTCGTAGGGTGAACAAACAACCCGCAGAAAAGAGGCATATGGACCTGCAACAGGAACGTATGGGGAAGCAGGACTCGAATATGCATGAGCGGGATGCAGGTTGCGGAGCAACGACTCACACAACCACCTGGCAGGACAGGCACGGGCCCCCGCCACCACCCGGATACCATCAACGCATCAGAAGGTCTGCGCCCGAGGCCGAAATCCACCTGTGAGGGGAGAAGCTGGAAGGCACAAGGCGCTAGAGGAAACGGTGGTAGCCGTCACACTGCGAAATGGATGCACTAGATGCCGGGTGCGTAGGAATGACTCCCATAAGTCCCGTCATTCCCATCAAGGTCCCATGCCACCATCCAATTGCCACCAAAGCTCCTAGGTCAGTGCCGCAAAGCATTTAATACTCCTCCGACGCAACACACAACGAGCCAGAGGAAGTGGAAATACAAAATGAAAACCGCTACGCGGTACTCACCAAGGGGGCAGGAAGAGCGCACCACCAGCCCACCGCCCCCCCTCCATCAGCCATCCCAGGCGCGCACCAAGGAACCAGCGCCGGTAGGAGGAAGCCGCCAAAAACGGCCGCCGAGGCCACAGCAAGGCCAGCTCCGGAGCGACCCAACCGATCAGCAGGGGCACCAGGAGGACGGCAGGAAACCAAACGCCAGGCAGGAGGACCAGGAACATCGCCCAGCAGAGTCCCTGGACCCGCCAAACAGCCGCAGCCGCGCGTCCCCCAGACCGGCCAAGCCACAGGGAGACGCACACTGCAACCCGGAAATGACCGGGAGGAACGGCGCCCCAGCCGCAAAGGGCCGGGCGAAATCCAACGCGACTCCTGGCAAGCCCGGCAGGCCAGGAGAACGCGGAAAGAGGACAGCGAGGACAGCCCAGCAGCCCTGACGAGACGTCCAGCGAAGCAACCAGCAGGTAAGTCCAACACGTCCCATTCTGTCGGAAGACAGAAAAAAAGAACAGGCTGCATGCTGGGCTGGTACCGCTTATGTACTCCCAGTGGGAGGGAGTGGATTGGGTATCCCAGCATGCTCCTTTTCTTTTTTTCTGTCGCGGAGATGGTCATCTCCACTTTGTTAGGAATGGGACGAGGACTGGAGGGACCTGGGGGTAATGTATGTGTGTCCATGAGTGGTACAGTACATTGAGGATACAGTACTGTGCAGTGTGTGTATGCTGTAAACATGCACTGGGTGTATGTGTGCCTCTGGATTGTACGATACATGGGGGGCCCTGGGTTCCATTTTGAGAGACCCAGGCCTGCATGGTGAAACACGGAGAGGAGGTAGATAGATCCCTATGACAGATTTGGGTTTTGCAGCATTCCAGTAAGCTGGGTGGGACACACACTAGGGAGGGAAGAGCCAGGATTCCCCAGTACAAGGGTGCTCTTTGATTCAGTGAGACGTCACAAAGAAGGGGCTGGGCTCTTCTCGGGAAGGAGATGAGGCAGATAAGAGAATCATAAAGAGTAGGGCTGGGTGGACATGTCACTGTGACTAACATCCAGGTGTGAACTCTAGTCACTCCCATGCCCTGTGTTGTGTAGCTATCAGCTTTGGAGACACTTCTGCTGTGGCAGACTGCTTTTCAACAGGAAGTGGGATCAGAGGAGTGGACACATTAAAAGAAACAGAACCCCAACATAAAATGTCAAAGGCTCAGACCCTAAATCATATTTGATGTCTGGAAATAGACTATAAGAATGGGAGTTTGAGACCCCAAAAAATGGTAATCTGCCAAGCAGCCAGACGGGCTGTGTGAGGAGGGGAAGCTCTGCAAGATGTATGCCTGTGACCAGGAGTGGGGAGCTAAGGCCTGCTAGTCTGCCTGCTGTGTGATGGGACAACACCCAGGGACAGTGGCGTAATGAAAGTTGAGGGGTCCCCCCTGCAAGGTACACGGAGGGGCCCCCGCTCCGGATTTACTCCGGAGCTCTCAGGCCTGAGTACTGTGCTGAGGGGGGCCCCTGCAGCTCAGGGCCCCCCCCACGCACCGCGGGGGCTGAGTGGCCTGTGTTACGCCCCTGCACTGGGAACGGAAGACAGCAGGTCCTTTAGCCTGGAGCACCAGCACCTGCCTGCTTGCCAAGACCAGTGTGCCCACTGAGGCAGAGGAGAGCGTTGGAAGGATCAATGCCTGTCCAGTGGACTCCCTGTGCGAGGTGTGAGGAAATGACTGTTGCACTGATTGGCTCATTGCCTGTGTGCAGAACAGAGTCGGTGACCCCCATATGCCAAGAGAGGGCTGCCATGAATTGAGCTATGTGGCATGCTGTGCTGATCAGGCCGAAATTTGTGCGTAGTGCAAAATCAGTGACCCCATAGGCCAGGAGAGGCCGCTATAGAAAAGACTGCTGTACGGTAAGGGCCGTAGCCTTGTGTGGTAGTGGACAGCGACCCAGTATGCAAGGAGAGGCCGCAGTGAAGAATTTCACTGTGCCTATCGGGCACAAGCCCGTGTACTATGAGTTGCGGTGACCCCGTATGCCAGAGGGGGTCCCTAGGAGCACCAAGGACTGTGACCTGTTCTTGTCCTGCTGATGAAGTGAGGACCCCGTGGGAGCACCTGTGCACCATCACCCAGACGAGGGACCCAAGACAGGATTGTCACATCCACCCTCCTCCCTCTAGGAGACAAACCAAACGCTTACCTTGCGGAAGGAGCCACAAAGAGCCTTTGGTCGCTTTAGGAGCGTGACCGCGAGTGAAAGACTCTGCACCTGCTGAGTGCAGCTTCCTGGGCTGCGCGTGACCGAGTCAACTGAAATCAGCTGCAACTGATGCGAGCGCCTGCGGTTGGGACGCACTAAGGAACTCCGAATGCTACACACCTGCCGGTGTGGGTAAGATTAGTCTTGGGCCTGTCAGTCTCGGGTGAACTGGCAGCTAAATTAGCACTGTAGAGCTAGAACGCTATTGAATTTAAGTTGGAGTCATATTGGTCTCTTGAGACTTGGACTACTAGTGGATCATACCCTGGATGTTACCAAAAGTGAATGGGGAAGAACCACTATCACTAACACAAGGAATGGGTGGGACAGGGAACTGCCAAAGAAACACTAGAGCCCCAACCTTAGAGGAGGACTGTGTAATTGTGAATGCCGTATTTTTCTTGCATGTGGTGAGTGGTGGAAATAAAATACTTCTTTCTTTATAAAAGTGAGTATTTGGCTGGACAGTAATTTATTGCTGCTACTGCTGGGTGCATTTTGAGTTGTGAGCCCATGTTCACTATTCTGTATCCAGAATTGCCTGCTGGTATTACGCTACCCTGAAAGTTAAGTGCAGAAGCGGTACTTGGCCCAGTTGCTCAGAATCCATAGTAGGTCGAGCTCCAGGACATCGGGAATAAAATACCTCAACCCCCACATTTGGGCTCAGTAGGCCCTGTGTGCCCCATGGCCCTCTGAAAGTGGTTCTGACAGATACCCATTGAGAAGTTCAGAAGTTTTTTATGGCTTTATATATGGTTTTACTGTATGTCATCAACTGTTGATATATGGCAAACTTTGTGTTCCCCCTCCTCGACATCCTTTAACATAATTAGTTGATCATACCGTACATTCGTTGTGATCTACTCACATCGCCATTATTCCTGCATTTTTGGAATCCAGTGTATACTCTGATAACTTTATTGAGAGTAGTACTTTTGATGTAACCTTTGAATGCAGTACGTGCCACCAACTGAGACTTTAGACTTGTCCAGCTTCTCTTCATCTGCTACATATACGTTGGTCAGATAAATGCGTTTTAAATGTTATGTGTCGTTCGAGTAATCCCCATCTGAGGGTCTAATGAATGAATTAGTATTTTCTGCCCGAATCTATAATCCTGCAGCTGTCCCCTCATCTGTCCTGATGTCCCATTCCAGTGTATCCTGTTCCCTTGTAGCTAGCCAATGTACTGCTATAAATCTATATTGATCTTTTGTTTTTTAACTTTCAGGATAACGCTGAGCAGACAATGTTTTATGGTGTTTTCAAGCCTGATGAAATTACCTCAAAATCGCGGTCACTTTTCCAGTGCTTATTTGTAAAAAAAAAAAAAAGTGACAGGGCCTTTCGTCTGGAGGTCACTGCAGCTTGCACCACCTATTGTCCCTGCCAGCGCTGCCAATGACAGTACCAATACAAATTATAACCATCACACTCTTACAAATGTGACAATTCAGATTATTCCAGGTCCTCAATGCTATAAGAATGGCTTGGGTGGCAGGTATTAGTCATGTTAAATGTATGTTGAATTAATAAACAACTGTTGTTGTGCTCCTCTCTAAATTAGACAGACAGCACCACCATGTAGCAGACTGTCATAAGTGCTGGTGTTTACAAGTAAGTGCTGGTGTCGAACACTGGAAGCCACCAGCTCAAATCAAGCACTGCTTTTGCCCAATATTCAGCAATAAATCTACACGTCCAGGCCATGTGTAAAAACATAGCATCCCCGCCCTCATCCCATTTGGGACTTGAGGTTCTGTTTGCGTATATTTTATGTAGCCTTAGTGGGATAAGGTAAATATGATGCAGAAATTGAAGTGTCTGTTCAAATCTGGTGTTATGTGCTATCTCCTGCACATGAGCACAGGCTTTATTCCACCAACTGTCTGTGAGGTGCTCTTGTTTCTCCCCTTACTACCCCTTTCTAGCCTTCACGAATGTCTGAATTCTGTCCGGTTTAAGAGCCTTATGCAGGCGCAACACTAACCTACAACACTCACCTGCCTCTAGCAGTACTGTGAGTGTGGCGGATCAATCAATCAATCACAGAATTTGTAGAGCGCACTACCTACCCGCGAGGGTCTCAAGGCGCTGGGGAGAAAAAAGGGGGGGGGGTGCTGTTACTGGTCGAACAACCAGGCCTTGAGTAGCCTCCTGAAGGTCAGCAGGTCTTGGGTCTGTCGTAGGCTTAGTGGAAGGGTGTTCCAGGTCTTGGCGGCGAGGTGGGAGAAGGATCTGCCGCCGGTGGTAGTTCTTCGAATGCGAGGGACGGTGGCGAGGGAGAGGTCGGCGGAGCGGAGCTGGCGGTTGGGGACGTAGAAGAGGAGTCGTCTGTTGAGGTAGGCTGGGCCAGTCTTGTGGAGTGCCTTGTGTGCGTGGATGAGGAGTTTGAAGGAGATTCTCCTGTCGACGGGGAGCCAGTGCAGGTTCCTCAGGTGGGGGGTGATGTGGCTGTGGCGTGGTACATCGAGGATCAGGCGTGCGGAGGCGTTTTGTATGCGTTGCAGTCGCTTGATGAGCTTGGCCGGGGCTCCCGCTTAGAGGGCGTTCCCATAGTCAAGTCTGCTACTGACGAGGGCCTGGGTGACTGTTCTTCTTGTATCTGTCGGGATCCACCTGTAGATCTTGCGAAGCATGCGGAGGGTGTTGAAGCAGGAGGAGGAGACTGCGTTGACTTGCTTGGCCATGGAGAGCGTTGAGTCGAGGATGACTCCCAGGTTGCGTGCGTGGTCGGTGGGTGTCGGGGCTGCTCCTAGTGTCGTTGGCCACCAGGAGTCGTCCCAGGCTGAGGGGTTGGAGCCGAGGATGAGGACCTCTGTCTTGTCCGTGTTCAGTTTTAGTCGGCTGATCTTCATCCAATCGGCGACGGCCTTCATTCCTTCATGGAGGTTGGATTTGGCGGCAAGGGGTCCTTGGTGAGGGAGAGGATCAGTTGAGTGTCGTCGGCGTAGGAGATTATGTTGAGGTCGTGCTGTCTGGCGATGCGTGCGAGCGGGGCCATGTAGATGTTGAACAGTGTTGGGCTGAGGGATGATCCCTGGGGAACGCCGCAGATGATCTCGGAGGCTTCGGATCGGAATGGTGGGAGGCGGACTCTCTGGGTTCTGCCGGCGAGGAAGGAGGTGGCCCATTCCAGGGCCTTGTCTCGGATCCCTGCATCGTGGATGACTTTGGTTTGGCAGGGAAGTCTGTCCAGAGCATACTGGCTGTGTGTCTGAACTTTGCTTAATGTAAAAACTGTCCCTGTCCCACCGCAAAAGCTTTGCATGCTTCTTCCAATTTAAGAAATGCCTCTGCAGGGTACATATGTTAGGCAGTCTCTCTCCCTCCATCGGGCCATGGATGTCACTCAATTAATAGTGGAAAATGGTTGAAGCCACCATATCATTAGGGATCTAGAAAAGGGTGGACACCTCCGGACTCTTCTGACCGCCATTTCCCATCCAGAGCCTCTTGGCATACAGTCTAGGGAGCCTCCATCGGGATATTGCTCTCCATCATGAGACACTCCTTCAGAGTCCTCACCTCCAGGTCTCCCCTAAGAAGTCTCTTCTCCCAGTTACCCTCCTCAGAGCACCAGAGTGCTGCATGCTGCAGTTAAGTTCAAATATAATACAGCTCTAGTTCAGGCACCAGCAGTCCTCCTTCAGCCCCATCCCATTTCGATGTTTCAAGAGATACACTGCTTCTCTTACTGCCCATACCAAGACAATTAGCAGGCTATCTGTTTCTTTAAAGTTGACCTCATGATTGTGCCCATGGAATTTTGTAATGTATACATTCAACAAGGAAGGATCACCAAGTTTGTTCACTACTGTACCCATCATAGAGACTGGGAGGGTTTTCTAGAACCAGATGGATGCCCTGAGGCCCTGGATTACTCTTCCCATATGATAGGAATGTGTGGGCTACTTGAATTCCTAGATATTTAAATCTTTCCCTCTCCCAATCTAGGCCCACATCCAGGAAGTCTGGTTGGGCCCTGTTTGGCATTGCTGCCAGAAGGCAAGCCATGGTTTTATTTGTGTTTATTTGCAAGCAAGGTACCGCTCCAAATGTATCAAATTCCTGCAACAGCCTCAGCACCGAGGTCTGTGGCTATGCCAAATACACTAGGGTCTCATCAGCATACGCGGACACTGTCTGCAGTGTTTCCTCTGTTCTTATCCCCAGTCCCTCATAGTTTCTCGCAGATGTATTGTCAGCTGTTCTGCCACCAAGGCAAACAGCAACAGGGACAGGCCTTGCCTGGTGCCCCCTTTGATCATCCAACTTGTCGATACCAATCTGCCTGATTTTACTCTAGCCGTTGGGTCTGTATATATGAGTTGCACTCCGCTCCGAAATTTAGGGCCCTGTCCCATTTTCTCCAGGACTGCCATCATATGCAACTAGTCGAGGGTATTGATCTCTTTTTTGATGTCTAGTGCCCCCAGTACTCCTTCTATTTCTAAACCCGCTGTGGCATGAAACACATGGCCCAGCCCCCTTAAATTCATGAGTTTGCTGCGCCCAAAATAAAGCCATACTGGTCTTCCTGCACCAGGGAGCCTATCATATGTGGCAGTCTATTAGCCAATATATAAGATAATATTTTTACATCAACATTGATCATTGAGACCCCAGCTCTTCAGGATCCCTATCTGGCTTGAGCATCATTAGTGTGATTGCGTCTCTCATAGTGTTAGGTAACCGTCTCGGAGATCTAGCCTCATTGCATACTTCATGCAACTTTGGCCTGCTGTTTATAGACCATGGCTAAGTATTTGGAAAGAGTCTGATCCATACTAACTTGTAAGGACACGGAAAAATCCGATCCTGCGCAGTGCATAGCTAGGTCCCTGTGGCTTCAATAGTTTATCAACATTTAGAAACATATATTTACAAAAATAATCTCAACAGTTCATGTGCGAAGTTTCAAGAATGGTGTTTTGTATTAAAACATAAGTGCTCAACAATATTGTACACAAACAATTGTTGATAATGAACAGAATCAAAATTTGAATATATATCACATTATTTACATCAATCGACTGAATGGCTTGATACATCTCAAAACCAGACATTCAAAGGTGACCCAATGCATTTCGGGTTGAAAACCCTTCTTCAGGGGTACAAATTAATCTCTAGAAAGTTATAGCAGTACACATCATATATTGCGATTGGCAGCCTCCATTAAGAACTACAGAAAAAACGAGAACAACAATATCAATGCTTTATATTTAGAAACGCATCTAACATTCAAGCATGTCAGGTAGGGAAGAGTTTGCACTCGAAAAGACCGTTGCCAACAAGATAACGGTAGAAATGAATAAAGGAAATAATGATGTAAAACGTGCTCCCAAAAAAAAGTTATGTTTAAATCACCTATGTGCAACCATGAAACTGACACCCAATGCTTAATCTAATTCGTGACTGTATAACATGCAAGTTGTAACACAACCAATAGTGCAACATCTCAAGTGACTAAAAACAATAGGTACCTCAAATACGAACAAGACACAAGGTATCTACAATTTGAAAAAATTCTCCGTAAGTAAACAATCCATGCGTAAACCTAGATATTACAACCTTGCTAAAGCCTCTATGAGGTTAATGGTCTTACCGCCATCAAGGTCAAGATGGAGTACGAGGTCTGAGGGAAACCGAGAGTAATCGTTACCTAAATAATATAGACACGTGTGTGTATACACCCCGTGAAAAGTGTAAACCAGCATATCCTTACCAGAAAGTCAAACTTCGATTAGCCAACTCTGCCAAAGAGAAAATCTATATAAGAAGTCTGTATATCACAAACAGAAAATAGTAAAACAAATTTATCCACCCGTAACACACTCTCCATTTGAACTCGAACAACGTGTTGCGCTGTGAAGACCCATAGCCGCTAAAAGACGTAAAACACCCCGTGAAAAGTGTAAACCAGCATATCCTTACCAGAAAGCCAAACTGCGATAAGCCAACTCTGCCAAACAGAAAATCTATGTGAAAGGTCTGTGTAACACAAAAAGAAGATAATAAAACGAATTTCTCCGCCCGTACCACACTCACCGCTTGAACTCGAACAACGTATTGCGCTGTGAAGACACGTGACCGCTAAAAGACGTAAAACACGTCAGCTCGTATGCGGCTGAAATTTATAGCGATTTTTCAAGATCAATGCAACTTTATACAACAGCCAACATAATCCAACCGACACAGTTTAAATAAATCCTAAATCAATAATCAACCAGACCACCGTGCTAACGCGAAACGCGTAAAAGTGTACGCAAGCAAGCGTGAAGACATCATAATAAAAAATAAATAAACGATAAGCTGACATATAATGTCACCTTGTGAGGTGAAAATGTTTGCCAAACATAACTATGGAGAAGGAGATGAAGAATAAAAAAATACAGGATCTGGAATAAGCTAAATAGTAAAAATCAAAGAGATACTAAAAGTTGGGCAACCAATCAGTTCATCAGTGCAAAATCTTTACATGAAAAATACATATAAGGATTATAAGAAACACAGTAATTCATAATGATCATTAAGACCACCCGGAATAATGGTCCCTAAATATTTTATCCAGAATGTTTCCCTGCGTGCCAACAAATTATTAAAATCTATTCCAGGTGTAATGTCTATTTTTCTAAGATTGTGAATCTAATCTGAGGGATAGTATGCGGTGTATTAACCCAATGTGCGGCCAAACATGAATTGCAGTTACGATTGCGAATCATACTTTTATGTTCGATAATTCTCGTTTTGACCTTACGTGAAGTCCTCCCTACATAAATCAGTCCATAAGGACATTGAATAGCATAAATCACTCCCTCTGTGTTACAGTCAGATGTGTGTTTTAGTGCAATCTTTTTGCCTGTCTTTGGATGGGCAAAGGTGTTACCTAGAATTATCCTAGTTTAGGAGAGATACAATAGACTACAAATTGGATGAGGTCTACTCTTGGGCCGAGACGTACGCACAGAAGAGATTTTTCCCTAAAAAGACAGGCAATTCATCCTCAGAAAAAAGTATAGTAACGGATCAAGAATTATCACTCCAAAGACCGTCAGCATCAAGCGTCATAGAACAACGGGCGAGAATTACAGAAACCGAAGCATCCACATCCACTGATAAGTCGTCTTTTTTTAGCTCGGGGCCAATCATCCAATCTTCCACCAGACAAAATAGACCTGAACAAAGGCAACGGACTCGCAGGGGAAAAAGCAAAAAAACCAACAGAATCGGGCAGACCTCAGCGGGTTCTGAAGAAGACAGGAACCTAGTCATGAACATATATAAAAGACCTCTGTCCAGGAGAAATTGCTGTCTTAAAAAAGGCATGTCATATGTCCCTACATATTCTTCAAATGCATTGGAGACAGAAATAGCCCTATTTAAATTCATGCGTAAACTCAGATTACGTTGGTTCTTTTTTTCTACCAACAATGGGCAAGATACAACACAATCTTCAAAGATATTTCGCCCTAAGAGTAATTTCATGGCTCCATTTTCACACAAGAGTCTAGACAACTTTGAACTACTAATCAAGAAGGATTTGGCAACCATTGAATACCGGCCACCAAAACATGCTAACCTGTCGCTAAAAGATAAGAGTATTCTCAACTCCTTAAAACAGAACAAGGAAATAACTTTTCAACAAGCGGATAAAGGTGGTGCGCTTGTGGTAATGGATACTCTGTTCTATGAGCAGAGTGTAAATTCACATGTGTTAAATACTGACACTTACATCATTCTGGATACTGATCCCACAAAGGAATACATGACGTTACTGGCTTCTATTTTATCTAATGCGGAAGATATGGGTTGGATCAATGAGTCAACAAGAAGATTTTTACAAAAATCTACACCGAAAACTCCACACATATACATGCTGCCAAAAATGCATAAAAACGCGGTAAACCCACCGTTTCGTCCCATAGTGGCTGGTTGCGGATCTATTCACGAACCGATCGGACAGTATTTAGATTACCATCTACAACCACTGGTACAATCATGGGGGACGTATGTAAAGGATTCAACGCATTGTTTGAGACAATTAGAAGATATACGCCATCATTTTGAAGAGGAAATTCTACTTTGCATCATAGATGTCGTAGTTCTATACACCTCTATTCCCCATGATGAGGGGCTAGAGGCAGTTGAATGGAGATTACTTCATAACCCCACAGAAGACGGGAATGAAGTATTTTTATTGCAGTTACTACATTTTTCTCTCTACCATAGTTACTTCTCTTGGCAAGATACATTTTTTCTTCAACGGACTGGAACCTCGATGGGTTTTCCGGGCGCCCTTCGTATGCTAATACATACATGGCATACTTTGAAGACACTCCTATACTACACAAGGAAGTGTGGCGCACCAATCTCATAGCATACATGCGCTACATTGATGATATTTTAGTGATCTGGAAAGGGAATCGTCAAATACTTGAAGAGAGCATTAAGGAACTCAACTCTTGCAATGCACGGATTCAATTCACATTTAACATTCATTCTAACAAAATTAATTTTCTGGACATTGAGATTCTAAAAACTGATACAGGATTACAAACAACCGTGTACAGAAAATCCACTGACATGAACAACGCGTTACACTACACAAGTGCACATCCGATTTCTTTGAAGAAGCATTTGCCGGTTTCTCAATTAATCAGAATAAAAAGAATCTCGTCGCTGAATGAAAATACAGAGACTTTGATTGAGGAGCAGATACTCAGATACAAAAAGAGAGGTTACCCTCCGGAAGTATTACAATCAGCCAAAGAAGTGGTAGCTCAGAAGAAAAGAGAAGAGTTACTACAATCAACCGCTAAAAAGACTAACACCCGAGAGGTGTTTGTGATAAAACATTCTGAGCAAGCCCGACAGATTAAAAAGATTATATTGAAAAGGTGGGAAATTTTGGAAAACGAAGTGGATCTTAAACCAGTACTGTTGGGCAGACCCATGTTTGCTCACACTCGTTCAAAAAATCTCAAAGAATTGCTAAAATCAGCACGTAAACTCACTATCACTGAACACAAGGGAATGAGAAAATGTTGGAACTGCGGACAATGTGGCAATGTAATTCTAGGTAACACCTTTGCCCATCCAAAGACAGGCAAAAAGATTGCACTTAAACACACATCTGACTGTAACACAGAGGGAGTGATTTATGCTATTCAATGTCCATGCGGACTGATTTATGTAGGGAGGACCTCACGTAAGGTCAAAACGAGAATTATCGAACATAAAAGTATGATTCGCAATCGTAACTGCAATTCATGTTTGGCCGCACATTGGGTTAATACACCGCATACTATCCCTCAGATTAGATTCACAATCTTAGAAAAAATAGACATTACACCTGGAATAGATTTTAATAATTTGTTGGCACGCAGGGAAACATTCTGGATAAAATATTTAGGGACCATTATTCCGGGTGGTCTTAATGATCATTATGAATTACTGTGTTTCTTATAATCCTTATATGTATTTTTCATGTAAAGATTTTGCACTGATGAACTGATTGGTTGCCCAACTTTTAGTATCTCTTTGATTTTTACTATTTAGCTTATTCCAGATCCTGTATTTTTTATTCTTCATCTCCTTCTCCATAGTTATGTTTGGCAAACATTTTCACCTCACAAGGTGACATTATATGTCAGCTTATCGTTTATTTATTTTTTATTATGATGTCTTCACGCTTGCTTGCGTACACTTTTACGCGTTTCGCGTTAGCACGGTGGTCTGGTTGATTATTGATTTAGGATTTATTTAAACTGTGTCGGTTGGATTATGTTGGCTGTTGTATAAAGTTGCATTGATCTTGAAAAACCGCTATAAATTTCAGCCGCATACGAGCTGACGTGTTTTACGTCTTTTAGCGGTCACGTGTCTTCACAGCGCAATACGTTGTTCGAGTTCAAGCGGTGAGTGTGGTACGGGCGGAGAAATTCGTTTTATTATCTTTTTTGTGTTACACAGACCTTTCACATAGATTTTCTGTTTGGCAGAGTTGGCTTATCGCAGTTTGGCTTTTTGGTAAGGATATGCTGGTTTACACTTTTCACTGGGTGTTTTACGTCTTTTAGCGGCTATGGGTCTTCACAGCGCAACACGTTGTTCGAGTTCAAATGGAGAGTGTGTTACGGGTGGATACATTTGTTTTACTATTTTCTGTTTGGGATATATAGACTTCTTATATAGATTTTCTCTTTGGCAGAGTTGGCTAATCGAAGTTTGACTTTCTGGTAAGGATATGCTGGTTTACACTTTTCACGGGGTGTATACACACACGTGTCTATATTATTTAGGTAACGATTACTCTCTGTTTCCCTCAGACCTCGTACTCCATCTTGACCTTGATGGCGGTAAGACCATTAACCTCATAGTGGCTTTAGCAAGGTTGTAATATCTAGGTTTACGCATGGATTGTTTACTTACGGAGAATTTTTTCAAATTGTAGATACCTTGTGTCTTGTTCGTATTTGAGGTACCTATTGTTTTTAGTCACTTGAGATGTTGCACTATTGGTTGTGTTACAACTTGCATGTTATACAGTCACGTATTAGATTAAGCATTGGGTGTCAGTTTCATGGTTGCACATAGGTGATTTAAACATAATTTTTTTGGGAGCACGTTTTACATCATTATTTCCTTTATTCATTTCTACCGTTATCTTGTTGGCAACGGTCTTTTCGAGTGCAAACTCTTCCCTACCTGACATGCTTGAATGTTAGATGCGTTTCTAAATATAAAGCATTGATATTGTTGTTCTCGTTTTTCTGTAGTTCTTAATGGAGGCTGCCAATCGCAATATATGATGTGTACTGCTATAACTTTCTAGAGATTAATTTGTACCCCTGAAGAAGGGTTTTCAACCCGAAATGCATTGGGTCACCTTTGAATGTCTGGTTTTGAGATGTATCAAGCCATTCAGTCGATTGATGTAAATAATGTGATATATATTCAAATTTTGATTCTGTTCATTATCAACAATTGTTTGTGTACAGTATTGTTGAGCACTTATGTTTTAATACAAAACACCATTCTTGAAACTTCGCACATGAACTGTTGAGATTATTTTTGTAAATATATGTTTCTAAATGTTGATAAACTATTGAAGCCACAGGGACCTAGCTGTGCACTGCGCAGGATCGGATTTTTCCGTGTCCTTTCATTGTTTGTTATACACATGGGTTTTAGGCCATACCCTATTTCGCAGTAGCACGCACCACGCATGAACTTAGTGTTTAATTTTGAATATCCTAGATTAACATCACTCCAAATACTCAGGTGTGCAGGTCACCACACATTCATAGAATTACCATACTAACTTGTGCCACTGTCCTGGTTCCTTCTTTCGTATTCAGAGCCAGTATGAGGATAGGAGGCGTCTCCCTCTTCAGTAACCAGGCCAACAATCTGCCTGACTTATCCACTTCTTTATGAACTGTCTGCTTGTGCTTTCTGTGCTTGAACCTATCCAGGGTGTTCCACTTTTATCCCACTTTGCATTGCACCTCGAGCATGTCTATTCTGCTGGACGAGTCCTTGAGGCTCCTTTGCTGTGCTGTTCTCAGTCTGTCCTCTTCCCGTTACAGTTGATGTTGTCATTATCTGCATGTGCCATATATTTTGCTCATACATTCTTCTCTCAGTACTACTTTCAGTGCTTCCCACTCGTTTTCTTAGTGTTAGTAGATTTCTAATTATGTTCTAGATATGTTTCAAAGACTGTTCATATCTCCCTCTGTAATGCCATTTTTTGAGGGCCGCGGTATGCAGACGCTATGTTGATATGCTACTACGTGATAGCCCTGTGTTAAGCTCCAGCAAGGGAGCCAAATGGTTGAAAAGGAACTTGCCTAGGTATTGGGCTACCTGTAATTTTGTCACCAGGTCCTCTGACTCTAACACCTGAATGTGTCTAGTGCATGTGTTATGTGTGGCAGAGTAACGTTTATTTTCTGTGCATTGAGCGGAATACTCTCCATATAGCTACATATTTAATGTTATCCATGACCTCTGCCAAAGCCTCTGTCTTTCCTCATTTTGTATGGTGTGTAGGTGGATACCTATCTATATTGCCGTCAATTATAAAATTGAAGTCACCAGCCCATATCACTGGGACGTCTATGTATGGTGTCATTAAGATGTAAATGTTCCGATAACAAGTCTTATCATCAGTATTTGGTGCATATGTGTTAGCCAGACATATCTCAGCCCCATCCAGGAGACCATATACAACTGCATCTCCCCTCCACGCCCCCCACAGAGTAGGAGAGAATGAGAGGGACCCCAGGTGCCACCTAGATCAACGCCCCATTGCATAGGCAGAGTATGTGGAGGAAAACATTTGATCCCTCCCTGTTTTCCGAACCTTGCCTTCTTCATCAGTTAAATGAGTTTCATGGAGGAATGCGATCAGAGTAAAGTGTTGTCTACAGTATGTGTGCACCCTGTGCCATTTCACAAAACCATTAAGTCCCCATATGTTCCATGTTATCGGTTTTATGTTTCTATTCAACATAGTATCGGAAAGGACTTGTGCTCTATTACCTCCACTCATTTACTGCACCTTAACCCTCCATGAGGAATGTAATGCAGTAATCTCTCTATGTGCTATGTCCTATCAGATGCCTGATAGCTACCATAGTGTAATGACGTATAATCCAGTGTCTTGTAATGTGCTGTTATAACAACTCCCCTCACCCGTGTAAATACCAAAATGTCTAACCAATTTGTGTCCCTGCACTTCCCCCATTTGCATACTTCTCTGTTAATCTATACTAACTCTCATAAATATGTGATTGAAGCAAAACAACTATTAACACTTAATCAACATATTTGCTGAGGTTTGCGACTACTTGGCGGTCCACCTGTACCTTGAAAGGAGCCGTATGGAACACTGACCAAGGACTGGTCTCTTCAGATGTCCTAAACAAAGGTGTTTATCCATCTCCACAGGCTCCTCTTCATTACTGTCATACTTTTTATTCTTATCTGCTCCTCCAGGTTCTTCCGGCTACCCACAGGGGATAATATTAGATAAAAATTAATTAGGGCCTCATTACACATCGGACCCTCGCATAGGATGCATTTGACTGTTCATTTTTTCGAGGAGCATCCACCTCCTCATATCAACAATGGGATTAATGAATCCCAAATTATACACCCAATATGTTTTTCAGTCAACAATGTCTGAGCCTTACCAACTTGGAGTGTCACCGACCAATATCCTTCATTACTTCATTCCAAAGGCCACTACAGTTTAGGCCGGTGCATCGTCCTCGTTCCCCTCGGGCGTATTAGATTGCTGCTGCTGTGATGTGTTAGGATCAGGTTGTTGTTCCAGACCCAGAGTCCCATATTGTTTGACCACTACACTGGCTTCATCCAGAGTTAGTTGCGGCATTCTACTGTGTCTTGCTGTGAGTCTGTTCCAGCGGCCTTGATTTCTGTGTGAGAAAGATAGTCCACTCCAAGCCAATCTTGATCCTGGTCTGTCCTCGATCTCCAGCCAATCCCACACTTCTTGGCTGGTGAAAAAATGAGGTTGTCCGAGGTGGATTAGTGTCAGTTTTCCGGGAACAAGAGCACATATTTTAAGTTCATAGCTCTGAGCTTCTGTTTTACTGCCCTTCTGGGTATAGTCAGGGAATATTCCAATGACCTGGTCTTCATACTTGGGCTCTCCTTCTCGCCTGGGCCACTGTAGGGTGATGCAGTAGTTAAGGAGCTTGGCTATGAATGCCCTTGAGGCTGCTCCCGGAAGCGGTGGTGGGGCCATGGGTCTGTGTGCTCTCTCTCCATGATAAACGGGGCAGAAATGCAAGGAGGTTTCAGCATGCTACTGATCAATTGTATCAGGATCTGCTCCAGCGACTCCCCTTCGACCCGCTCCTGAAACCCCATAAATCGGATGTTACTGTGGGTGGACCTGCCCTCTGCATCTTGCAGTCTATTGTCCAGCATCTGTTTTATCTCTGAGAGGCAACCAACTGTTGTCTTCAGATCCAGTAATTCTGTAGTTAGGGTGTCAACTGACTTCAGTCTTCAGAGATCTTTCATTTACCTTGCGAGGATCAACCCTGAGGAGATTCACTTTGGTGGAAATTGAGTCTATCTTGTTTTATAGCAATTGACTGATTCTTTCTATGGCTGTCGGGGGACTCATTGCACTTCGGGGAGCCCCCTACATTGATATCTTGAGAGGATTATATGAGCCACCTTCATTAGGAGGTTTCTTATCTTGAACCCAACTCTTGTGGAGGGGGGTCCATCTTTTCCTGCTTCTTGTGTCCTGTCTTGATGAGGTTCCTTTCCCACTTTGATTCATCTTTAGTGAACCTCCTGGACTCCAGAAGGTGTCTTCGCCAGTGCGCTTCTCTCCACTTCACGCACGCAGTGCTGCACTGAAATTCTCTACTTGCATGTGTCTTCTCACCACCTCCATGCCACTATCATGATCTGCCATGGGTCTCGTGATATACCTCACCTGCACTCACTGGGTCAGCGGGTCACCCCATTCTAAGGAGACTCCGTGACACCTCCCTCACCTATCCCATCTTTCCCCAAAGCCTAGCTGCACTCCAGGGCCCTGTCTCCAATGTCAGCCCTTGCCAGGGAAGGGGGTGGTGGATGCACTTAGCCCTATCTGTCTCCCAATACTGCTGTGTGCCTGCAGAGTCACCCGAAACAGAATGAGCAGTTGTTTTAGGGTCAGGAACGATCCTGTGCTGCCTCTTTAGGGCACGCCAGGCTGTTGACCACCATCTTGGATCTCAACATGCGGCCAAACCCTGCTCCTCCAGCGAGCTTCAGAGCACCACAACTCTGTAGAGTCAAGACAGCTCAAAGGTGTATTGCAGGGTACTCGTGGGTCCAGGAAAGCCCACCCTTGTGGACCTCGGGATTATTGTGGATTAGATTCCTCACAGACCACAGGATTATTGCGGTATAGATTGTGAGACCCGGGAGTCCATGCTCAACGCATGAGCAAGGCCAGCTTGCCAGGCCATGCCTCCGACCATTCAGAAGTTGAAAGTGGTCTGTGGTTGACATTTCTTCTTTGTCGTCAACGCAGAATTTTCAGAGGTGTTTGCCTTCAGTAAAGCTGCCTTCAGTAACGCTTCATAGCATTATGGTTCATGTAGACCTTGTATCCTTTATTGCATTCTTCAATATTAATTTAACAGTAAAACACTGATCAGTTTTCATTGAGGTAATCCCTTTATTTAAACATTTCAATCTTCACTAATGTACTTTCCTGATATCGTTATGTTTCGTTTCCATTAAAGTGCTTCAGAGGTACTCAGACTTGTTAGATGGTGCTGACTTTGAATGCTGCAGAAAACGTAAAATGGTAAAATAAGCAGCTACCTCTCCCAGCAAGGGTAGTCCAGTAGTCCTTGGATCTTTAGTTCGGGTAAAAATTACAAGTACAGCATTTACCATAATACTATGGGGCCTTGCTGAAGACAGCCATGCCCTGGGCAAGCACCTGTTAAACGTTCTGTACATCTTTGTTTGTAGCACTACCACCATCTGTGTCAGTGCTTAGCACCGTAAGTTGCTCTTGATTAGTGCACCTGTCTGGTCTCTTTTGGTAGTAGAATAATTATAAAAGCAGCCAACCTGTTGTCGCTTAATTCTGCTATTTTGTTTTTATGATGGACTTGTAGGGAAGCCATCTGAGTCCTTTAGATACCTCCGAGGTCCCTCTTGGAGGCTCATCTTCCTTGCTGTCTGCACCTCCAGAGAGAGGACTGCACGGTGTGATGTAATCCACCCTTCTTGCCTCGCATTGCCTTTTGATCATCATACTCTGTTCAGGATAATGAGCACAAGTACTCATTTTGGACTGTAGTGTTGGCACTGCAAGTGCCAAACAAAGAGTAATGTCACAAAGGTGGAAAAATGCTTGTTTTGCTGCCGAGTGTAATTTGTCTGGGGTTTCATTCATTGCAGTGGACTAGTGAATAGTATTAATTGCCCCTCCTTCCTAATCATTTCCTAGTTGAGCATGTCTCCTCCTTCAAGCAACATTCAGGGGATAGGGGGTGCTCCGTGAATGGCCCGGGTCTATTACTAATTCAAATAGAGGTGCACCACATTCAGTTTTTTCACAAAGGAAAGTCCCATTCAAATCCCAATAGTGTTCCAATTCTTCATTTTAATTTGCTTGTTAAAAACAGAAATCCAAATGTTACAGCAAAAACAGCCAAAGCGTTTCGGCCACATATGTGGACTTCTTCAGGATGTGATGGGTTATATTGTCTAGTCCTATGGAGCCAATAAGCCGTTCAGCATCCATACACCTTCATGCAGATTCTCTCACATTCGTGGATAAGACCAATATCCCTTTTTGAACTTAGAATCTCATATAGTTTCAGGCCAGTCAGCCACCCGTGGTTGGCACCTTGATAAGCACCCTCATTTTCCTCACATCACGTAAAATGCAGTAACGGAACCTGGGTCTGTTATTTATCCTCCTAAGGCCCTGACTTTCCAGATATGGTTCTTGAGATCACTGTGCCATAGAACTCAAGCTATATCTTATTGATGATGCTGGCAGGCCGAAACGGGTTGGAGATTGTTTGTGTTTCTGTTGAAAGGGCACCAGGTTTGGTAATTCGGGTTGAACCATCCTTGGTGGAATGGACCAATTCCGAATTGCATATGTCTGGGCCCTGTCTGTAATGGGACAGATGAGCTATGAATGGACTGCAGTGCTGGCCATAGTGATTCCCACTGCTGACTTTAATTCAAGCACTCCACCCATCATTTTTTGAGCAGTGTAGTTAAACATGCTTCCTCCTTTTTCATACAACAATCTCTTAGAGGTTTTGAGGAGCTGTATGAATGATACAGGCCTAATAATAATCTTCCTAACAGCTGGTCTAAGGTCCCCCATCTGAACCCTCCCCGTCTTCTACTCCTGCAAGTCAAGACTGTACCGTTTCTTTGCCTCTTCGGTTCTGATGTGCTAAACTTAGCCACCTGCTCACTATCTCTGCTGTACATTGTGACTTGCAACTTGGGGGTACCCACGAGCCCACGCCAAGAGTCCAAGCTAGGCTTTTACAGATGGGCCGACTGATAGCTACAGCCTCCTGGAAAAACAAACAGGAGTAACATATTCAGTCCAAGACTGACTTCACGATCTAGGGAGAGTGGCTGGTCTTCTCAGATACTGCAGTCCTGCCAAAGGAGGGACTGAATTAACACACAGGTTCTAGAACAACTCTTGCTGTATTTCTGGCGCCTATGGAATGCTCGCTGCAAGGGTTGACTGAACTCAATTAATATGTCACTTCCTGTTGGCGCAGGTGGTTCAATCCTGTCTGTTGTGAATGTAAACTTCACTGTGGTCTGATTTAAGGCAATCAATTTATTCAGATAACTAGCGATTTGTTCAGTTCGCAAGAAAATAAAAAAAATGTAAATAGATTGTAAACTGCGCAGAGTTAGAATTACAACTCTACGTGGTGCCGATAATGTGTCAACTCTTGTGGTTGCCACAGTTGTGGTCGGAAGTGTGCTGGAACTTGTTGAATATAGTTTTATCTCCTCGCTGCAGTAGGACCGTGTGAGCAAAAGATTAAAACGGCAAGTGCCTATGACTCAGGCGATTTTTGTATTAAAAGAAAAAGCTGTGCCTCTTTATGTGACTTTCACTTTTTGTTAATACAGGATACATCAAAATATGTAAAAACGCAGTTCTGACAAACCAAGATTATGACTACTTCCAGTTGATCGCTGAATTTTTCTTGGACATCACAACATGCTACATATAAACTGGCATGGAGGGAACATGTAACCTCCAGTCTTTCTTGTATTTTTCACGTCAGTGGGCCTTATTCTATTCCGACGGGAATACAGTGCTGTACAACCACCAGCAAAATACCAATTCTTAATATGCAATATTACCACAAAAGTTGGAATACCAGTATTTGTGCATGAAGGAAGTAGCCAGAAAATTAAAATACTCGCCACTTTGAACCACAGCTTTGACAGTACCAATCAAGCTAAGCAAGTAAGCTCGACCCGAACTAGAAGAACTCTCTTGTCTCTTCCATCCAAGTGTCAATCCATTAATCCTTTCCCCTTTCCATCCACCTGCTTATACACACCATTCCACCTTTATATTCTGTCATCCAATTATTCTTTTAATCACTCAGCCTTTCACCATCCCGTCCATCGATTGGACATTGCATCCACCCATCCATTCACACATACATCATCTATGTGTGCATCCTTCATCCACCCAGACATCCATCATTTGACTTACCCATCCATCAATAAAGCCGTTGATCCATCAATTGATCTTTTTGTTCATTCATCCTCTCAGACTTGCATTTACTCTGCCAGCCAGCCATTTATCCATCCAACTATCATCATCCATTCATCCTCATTTACTCTGCCATCTTTTCACCCACCGATCCACCCATCCATCCTCTCGGATTTCCATTTATTCTGCCACCCTTCACTCCCATCCATCCTCTCAGATTTCCATTCACTCTGCTATCCTTTCACCCAATTATCCACCCATCCTTTCACCGACTCATCTTTTCACCTACTCATCCATCAATTCTTTCACCGACTCATCCATCTTTCACCCACCCATTCATCCTCTTACCTACTCATCAGGGCCGAACTGGCCATAGCGGGCACCGGGCGTTTCCCCTGTGGGACCGATTTTGCAGCATAGCTGCAATATCGGCCCCCTGTAACAAAAGCGTCCGAAACCGGCCCTGGCAAAAAGCTCAGCCTCCCCCCCAATTCCCCCTCCCAGGGGCCGGCCCAGCTGTTTGCCAGGACCGGTTTCGGTTCCCAGTCCGGCCATGCCACTCATCCATCCTCTCACCCTCCGATCTTTTAACCCATCCACCCATTCATCATTCCACCTACCCACCCTTTCACACACTCAATTCATCCATCCTTTCTCCCACTCATCCATTGATCCTTTACCCATCCATCCTTTCAACTACTTATCCATCCTCTCATCTATCTTTCGTTCCAGTTTTTATCAACTTCCTTTAATATAGCATTAATTATGAGCTCTTATCTGCCACGTTGCATCAGAAAAAAGTCCCATAAAGAACTTCACCCTGGCTGTAGCTACTAAAGCTGAGAGGCTCACAACGTCTCTGCTGGGCATGAACTTGGTTTGCAGCCTATCCAGGCGTTTCCCACCAAATCAGAATGAAGACCTGTGTTAACCAGATGAAAACGACTCCTCAAAGTTCTAGTCTGATTAAACAAACTTGACAAATTGAATCTGGCAAATTTTACACTCAGCACTGCAGTGGCACAGCTGATGAATACATGCCCATCTTATTAAAAAATGGTTATTTTGTCTTTTACCAGGACATGCATTTACTTTTCTCTTTTTAACCCCTTCATTCCTCCATACATATCGTTTTTTAAGATATACCCTCCTTCCGACCCGCATGGTCTTTTTTTCTTTCTAATTATCACTCTCTTGGCTTTTGGTAAGCACTTACATTTACTATTGTTAAGTCTGGCCTAAGACCGTTTTAATTGGTGGATACCTCATGTTATCAGTGTTTTAATACAACAAGAATGAAGCACAAAGAGAGCGGTTTAGGATCTGCCTCCTTCAGCCGTTGGCTGTCATGTGCTTAGCATACTTTGCCGTCATTTGGATAGGCTGTCCATCAAACCAATGGCATTTCAAGGATGGTTATATTGTCCCATTTACATTCCCAGTAGGTTTTGGTAATTGGGATCAAGCATTCCTTTTGTCAGACTGCAGGTGCAACGTGATACATAGCTTCTAATTTACAGGCCATGTTTGTATTTACTTTCTTGATACAGTAATTGTAATTGAAATTTATAAAGTGCAGCAATGTTTAAGGAGCTAATAGGTGCTGAGAAACCTGGGTGAAAAGTGCCAAAAAATAACAAATTTAGAGTGATCTAGAAGGCTAGGAAAAGCAAAGTTTGGAGATATTTTAGAATCTTGAAAGATTCGACAGATGTCTAAGAGTTAAGAGGACCTGATTCCAAAGCTGAGAGCTTGGAGCCTAACTCAGAAGCAGAGCATCACCCCGAGTGAGCTGACTTTTGGGCAGGATCAGACAGTACATATTAGCCGACTCAGTGATCTTGAAAGAAAGTAAAGAGCTTCTGCAGGCTGTACAAGCCTGCCTTATGGATAGCCCGATGGATGTGACTTAACCTTTTAAATTGAACTCGTTTTTAGATTGGCAGCCAGTGGAGATCACTCAGCTTACAAGAGATAGGGCAGCGTCTCGAAATAGGCAGAAGATGTCTGGTTGTGGTATTTTGGATTAGCTAAAGCTTTCCAATGAGATTATGTGGAAGCCCAAGATATCTAGCATTTGAATAGTCAAGCCAGGACGTGACCAGTGCATGCACTACCATTTTCCTAGCTTGTTAGGGTTTTAATGATGATTCTTTCTGCTAGTTTTTCTGAAGCAAGTGGCAGTAATTCTATTTACTTGATGTTTGAATTGTAATTGCTGATCGAATTTAACTCCCAGGTTTCTAACCCACTTCTTAGGAACCGGAGCTTGGCCAAGTTCCCTCAGCCACCATCGAGCACTCCACACGTTTTCTGTGAATTAAGTTTCAGACAATTGTCACTCATCCATGATGAAACTGATGTTAAGCATGAACTTAGTATGAAATAAATCATTCTCGTCTGTTGATGATCAATTGAGTGTCATCAGCATACACATTATTTCCAAAACTGTGAATTAGGTTTGCCGGTGGCACCATATAGATATTGAAGAGTGTCAAACTCAAGGAATAGCCCTGTGGCAGTTCAGTTGTACTATACTTGAAGAAGAGGAGGCAGCTCGATCAGCTAGAAAGTTTGTCAATAAAGCTAAATCTGTTTCTTCGACCCCAATCTCTGTGACTCTGCAAAAAAGGATGGAATGGATATGGTGTCAAAAGCTGCTGATAGATCCAAAAGGGTAAGGGCAGCTGTACCTGTTGGCCAGTATGTGTTTTAAATGTTCTGATACTGAGAGGAGATTGGGCTTGGTGCTATGACCTGCACGAAAACCAAATTGGGAAGTATCGAGTATATTATATGTTTCCAAGTAAGAAGATAACTGACAATTTATATGGGTTTCAAGCATCTTCGCTGGAGCTGACAGCGGTGAGATCGGCCAGTAATAGGCCAAAATATTTTGACATTTTACTTGTTGATTTCTAATGGATATTTCTTCCTGAAAATTCCTCAGCTGTTGAATAATCCTAGGTGTCAGACTGAATCTTAAAATCTTTTAAAGCTCTTTGATGCCAGTTTGAGTCGCTGGCTTCATATCCACACTGAAAGTGATGTTGGGAAACGTCACATTACCTATCGCCTGTCCCAGTGCAACAATATCTGTTCCCTATTTTCTGTGCCTTTGACGCTGATCTAGCTCGATGTCTGAGAGAGTTGTGTGAATTTTGTTTCTCACCAAAATGTTTTGCAAGTTGCAGTGGTTGGAAGATGTCTCCGCCAAAGCATTCAGGCGTCAAGCCTTGTTGGGAGTGTGAGTAACAAATGTCCATCACTGACCCCCACTCTATCGGCCTCTATTGCTTGGGGTCAGACCATGACTCCAAATCCTGCGAGTCCTACTTCAGCGTGAATCCTAAGACAGTTAAGGAACAGTAGGCTAAAGTTTTCATGGCTCGGGCCTGCAACGAAAAGAGAGGCCAATGTTGTTCATGGGCCCACTCGATGTGACCTTCCTGACACTCCTCCAGTAAAAGGAAGAAGCGTAGAAAATGCAAGAAACATTCCAAAAGTAAGTCTAGTAGGTGCCCATAGACTCCCACAGGATTTTCATCCTTGGAACTAGAGTTAGTAAGGGTAGAGCCATCAAATCTGCCACCTGGGTCCCCCCGATGCCACAGCTGGAGCCGGCCTTCAAGCCACCCAGCACTTCCCTGCTGCTGATACTGACCTACGTGGATTTTCCAGCCTTGGATAGGATCCATCTGTGTTCCTCACTGCTATGTTTAATATCTTTGCTCAGGCGACACCCCTTCTGGCAAGCCGAAGGGCCTCCTGTGGCCATATGTCACGCCTATGTTCATGCCTCTTGCCCTGGCACCTTTCAGAGCCACATCTCTGTTGCTTGTCATCAGTCAGGGCCCTGTCTTGATGCTGGTGCAAATATAATTGGCCCCACCTCTGCTGCTGGCGCCATGGCCAGTACCACGTTCAAGGCCACCGAAGCTGCCTCCTCCATCTTCATCAGTTGCACTGGACCTGGATTCGACACCCCTGATGCCCCTTTAGATTCCCCCTGTTGGCAAGCGAGAGCCACAGCACAAATCCAGAAGAGATGCTGAAAGACTATTGGTGGAAGAGGGGTACCGTCATGAAACCATGTCCTGTGGCCAGACTATTCATGAGCTGTTTGGCTTTGACTATGAACCTCTCAACATTTATGAGATGGGGCAGCCCTCTGATCAGCTGTCTGAATTTGCTGGCAACTCTTCTGCTAGTGGTTTAGATACTTCCTCAGAAGTTGAAATAGGTTTCCCTGTGGAGCCTTCTCCTCCAGAAGCTATGTCACTTCACACCGTGATGAGGAAGGCTGTGGAGGTGTTAGGCTTACCACTTCCCTCAATCGATGTCAAGACTAAAATCCTCACGGAGGTCCTCCTGCTGTCAACTCAGAGCATAGAGCCCTTGTTCTCTTTCAATGATGCCTTATTGCAACTACTTCAGGTGGCGTGGGAGAAGCCTTCTTCAGTGCCAGCAGTAAACAGAATAGTGGCAAGGAGGACCTATTGTCCTGCACCTGGTGACCCCTCCTCCCTTCTATTTATTCACACATCCCCAGAGAGCCTAGTTATTTACACTTCTTGTTCTTCAGGTGAAGTGTCGGGGACATTTCTTACAACGCCAGCAGACAGGAAATCCATGCCACACTCTAGGGTGTGGAGCACATCTAGAGGATCTGGAGATCAGGGGTCTCTGGTCTCCAGAGGAGCAGATGCTTCATATTCATCTGCTAAAACTGTGTGCGATTTAGCTGGCACTCCGAGTCTTCCTCCCATTTATTCAAGGTTGGTCTGTCCAGACCTTGATGGACAGTACAACTACAATGCGGTACATGGACAAACAAGGGGGAGTAGGATCTGAATTCCTGTGTCTAAAGGCTTTAAAGCTGTGGTCTTTGGTGTGGTCTCTTGAGCCGACATTATCTTTCCGATCTCGAGTGGTGTCATTTGCTGGAGATAGTCCAGCTGAAGGCTTTGAGGTAGTCCTGAGTATATTTGCCAAATGGGGCACTCTTCAGGGGGACTTGTTCACCTGTTAGGAAAATGCTAAGTACTTGTAGTTCCAATAGTTCTGCGCTCTCCAGGATCCGTTGAGGGAAGCCTTGGGTGATGCATTTCATTTGAGGTGGGAATTTCAGTTGCACTACCCATTTCCCCTCATAACCTTGATTCCTTAAGTTTTGAGGAAGATTTTCACCAAGATGTAACCCAAGTCATTTTAATTGTCCCGGATTGGCTGAGGAGGTTGTGAAATGCAGAGCATCTGTTCTGCTACCTGTGTCCCCTGCTCTGACTGCCGCCGTGGACGGAACATAGTAGTGCATCCGAAATCCGAGGCATCCACATTCATGCCTGGAGATTGAGTGAGGACATCTAAGCTCCTTTCAGCTGCCTTTGGAAGTGGTGGATGTCATTCTGTCAGTTAGTCACAGTGAGCTGTAGGCCCTGTATGCCAACCTGTTGTTTATGACCTTTTTTCTTGACAAGCCGACTTTGGTATGTCACAGTGGTTCCTCTAAAAGAACACAAAGTTTGGTAGTTGGCTGTTCCCAGTTGTGATGGCTGTCTGACAAACTTTACATTTTTCAAAAAGTCCCAAAGTGTTAGCTTGCTTTTGAAAAACAAATAACAATTGACCCTTGCTCCCCACCGCCCTTCTCCTTTTTCTTTAGTTCATGACCACAAGCATTTTTGGGTGATGATGGCCTTAAAAAAAAAACAACAGACCGCCTGCTCTAAATAGGGTGGATGATCTGATGGCTTTACTCTGACAGACCCTTACTACGGCAGGCCATCGGACTAAGTTTTCCTTTCAGGCTGCCTGATGGCTCTGGCAGCAGACATTGTGAAGCCACAGCTCAACCCTAATAACGTTTTACAGTTGAGTAGCTTCCTCAATTTCTTATTGCTGGTGGCTAGTAATGACACAACTAGACTGTGGCAAACAATGTAGACACTGGTTTTGTTACAGGCATTGCAGGCTCGCTTGTATTTTATATGCATCATGCCAACACAATGTGTAGCACATATGAGGATGTCAGTAATTCATGTAGACGGCCACTTGACTCTATCAGTCTCCTATTCTGTCCCTGATGCCATTCCTCAAGGCGTCCCTGCATTAGGCTGTTGGGACTTTATAACCACCTAATGATGTGTTGCTCTTTTCTTTGACTCTTATGAATCCCCTCTTGTAAATGTAATCACACAACATGTAAAGCGCTCTGATAACCTCAGGTCTAGCAAGCGCTATATAAAACTCATAAATAAATATGCTTATATTGAATTAACTGTTTAGCAGAGGTGATGTGGTGCACTGTGCATTCTGCCTAATGTAATTTAGTCTGAAAAGGATTAAAGACATTTGTTTTGTTTACTGATTGGGATTGAAGAGACCTTGTGTTTTGCTTATATATAAAACCTGTATGTATTTTTTGTTGTTCAATCACATGAATGTATTCACTGGAGTTCGGCGGAGAATGCATTTAAACATATAGAGCAAGGGCTTCGCACCACAATTTATAGAATGATATTTGTAGTTAGACAGTATGGCAACAATATTTTGGTGCAAACGCTACTTCATGTAAGAAACTTAGGGGCATATTAGCAAGACCCACGTTAAAATTATCGCAGTTTTAGCGGCAGGAAACTGCCGCTAAAACGGCGATATTGGGCTTGCTAATATGCGTTATGGAATTCCAATAGAAGCCCAGGTTAGATGTCCTGCACATCTAACCTGGGCTTCTATTGGAATTCTATAACGCATATTAGCAAGCCCATTATCGCCGTTTTAGCGGCAGTTTCCTGCCGCTAAAACGGCGATAATTTTAACGTGGGTCTTGCTAATATGCCCCTTAATATTTTACAAAAAAACAGGTCATGTTTGTCTCATGAACGATCAAAATTTTTAAAACGAGGTTTAAGACAGTGTAAGGTTTTAAATAAACAGGTCAAGCAGAGTCTTTAACTTATGTATCACACATTTCTTCCTATATAAAGTTAAGTAAAGAATACAATGCTTTACATCCACACTGTTTTATTAAATAACATCAGAACACTTGATGTATGTTTGCAATGGCGTATTTGCTCGACTTGCAGAATAGGAAAGTGTTTTAAGTAAAGACAAAGTAGATGATAAAATAAAGGTAAGTTTTGGTAATGCGTGTTCCGGCTTTCTTATATTGGTCATCAAATAGGTTCAGTAAGTTCATATTGATTTAGCCTCGGGTGACTGAGTGATAGAGACCCTGGCTCTTGTTCTCTCCTCAGCACCATGAGGTGATGTGCTCTTGTGCATATAGTAGCAAAAGGAAATGAGAATAGTGCTGCAGACAGCCAAGTGTTTCATCCCAATCCCGACACTTCATTAGGCTCTAAAAATAGGAAAAGAAAGAGTGATGTGACTGCAACAACAAACAGTTCCCTAATTAAAAAACTATACTTGCAAGCACCACTCCTCAACAGCAAAAATGCACACTACGTCTAAAGGAAAATCAACACCCAGTCATGCGCTAGCACAAACGCATGATAAGATGCCCCTATCTAACAAGATCCATATACAGTCATTTATTTGTGCAATACTGCATTTTCATAACTCGGTAGTAATGGCTCTCGTGCATGTTTTAAGATGCCTTCAAAAGGTATGTACACACCCATTTCACACGGAGTATGTGGCTTATCGTGTGTACATGCAATCAAGATAAAGGGAGATATTTTAACATACACTTCATTTACTAGGGAATGAAAAAGGACTATGGCAAATATTTTAACCCAGTAGTAAATATCCACAGAAAATTAGAGCAGAATACAAGGTTCAGCATATGAAGTCATAAACCCATTAACGTAGTGGCACGTGTGGGTGACCTATTACCTACATTTATTTTGTTCTCTGTTATTGTCTTTGTAGAGCAGGGAAGTATGCTAATTTTGTGATACCCACTGGGAAATAAAACCCTAATAAAAGCTGTGAAGCTGAAATGTAGCTTTATTTTTGTGTGCTTTAAAAAGGTTCATGACTTTTCACTAAATATATCTATGGCTGTTTCTTTCTTAAGTCAGGCTTCCTGTCTTCAAAGACTGTGTTTTAACTGTATTTGCTATTGTGCAGTAATCGTGGCTCATTATGGGTTGATTCCTCTAAAATGTTCTCTATTTCTTTTAGGCGGCGGAGGCAAGAGGAATGGCCGGAGTAAGAAATGGAAGTTCATGCTTAAGCTGCCGCACATCAGCCAATGTGGAGAACTGAGGCAGTCCATTGGTACGTAAATCACACAGAAGGCAGGATCAGCTTGTCATGCACTGTTAACTAGTGTTACAAGCCCTATTAAGTCACCATTGAGCGGATAGTTTGTGGCTGCTCACCCTATTGAACTCAATGGCTTTGAAGCTTCTTCGGCAGTGAGGAAGATTTTTATGATTGGAGATCTCTTTCAAGACTATGGGAAGAATTTAACAGGTTGGGAAAGTAAAACTGATTCCAAGAGGGATGACTCCCTCCAGTTGAAAGGGAATTGAACATAATCCTATTTTCTCAAAAAGAGTATTGTGTTTAACGGAGTTAATCCTCTGTTATTTAAATATCCCTTCTAGTTCGAAGTTTTGTTGTCCGTGTCCCTCTCTTTGCTTCAGGCCCACATTTGTTAGTATCATCATCATAAATGAATTTTTGCAAAGGCCTTGTGTGCTTCAGTAATCTTTTTGTGTATTTTTGTCGGTGTCTTGTACGGATGAATCAAGATAATATGGTTTTATGTTTGGGTCTCATGCATCATTGTCAGGGTCTTGTACATGTCATTGCATGGCTATTACGTTAGTTCCTCATTATCTCTTGTGGATATGGTCTTTTAAACAGGTAATTCATTGTCTCAAGTACTATTAAACTCCATTTGGAAAGTTACTCCCTATTTAGACTTGGCCATCCAAGATCAGGCAGTCAAGGCTTAGTCCTGGATGCGGTAGTATGATTGGAACTCACAGTATCATCACTGAACAATAAAGTCAATAAGCAGCAGAGCTATTGCTTCTAAAACAAATACATCTTAATTCATGTCTAGGAAATGTAGGGTGGTTACAAACATTATCGACAAAAGATACTGGAATGTTGTTCCTCTTTCTGAGAAGATATATATTTAGCCCTTGCATGGCACTGAGCTATAATATGAAAATATGACTACCTATTGGCCAGTTTGCAAGTCTTTGTAAACCTTCACGTCTCAGTACTTTTATTATTGCAGTGTGTCTCAACAGACAATTTATTGTGTATGGTATCATAGATCTCCTGTGTGTCACTGATTCTTAGCCAGGCTGGGTGCTTGGAAGGATGACTGAGTTAGAGTTCAGATACCTGAGAATCTACAAAAGCTTCCACCCACATATTTTAGATACTCAGTAGATGATAACTTCAGGCCAGTCAGTTTATGGACACAAATGCATCTGGATAATGCATCCTATTTGACAACTGATGGTGACTTCCACCTACTAAACTAACACTTAAAACATGCATCTACTTTCTATGTTGTAGGAGATCCAAGGCCTTTGATCCAACATCATGATAGAAGCCTTTCCCTATTTAGCTAGAGATAGGGCAGTCTATGCCATGTAATTTCTCAACCCAAGGAAAGTTGGCACACAAAGGCTGTAACCTGCATATTTGGGCGCTCAATCACTACATAAGGACTTTAAACTTCAAAATGATTTCCTTCCAAGAAGTTATATATGATTATATTGGATCTGAAGATACCTTTTTCCACATTCCAGTTAACCTCAAACAATAGTCAATGCTAGGATTTGTGGTGAGAAAGGAAAATGATCAGTTGACTTATTAGAGATCAAGTCTGCGTCGGATATTGTCCCAAAATGTCCTTTTGCGGTGCCTGCAAATGTATGCAATGTGTGCTGCATATCTATACATGGATAAATGGTTGATAAAGGGGAACATGTTTCACAAATGCCAACTCCAGATTAGTTTAATAAAGCAGCTGTTACATCAGCTCTACCTCACAGTCGATATAAAAAAAATACAGCCTCATCTCTAAATAAATCTATTTTTTGGGGGTTGGAGTAAACTGAACTTGCTGACATAATTTCCGTTTACGACGAGTCAGCGTTTGACATCGATGCAAGCAATGCATTTGTTGGAATTGATGGCTTCTTGCAGTTTTTTGTAACCTTTGCCTTCTTTTATATGAGACATAGGCAAATATAAGTATGGCTAGGTACATGTTAGTCACATGAAGATGAGTTATTGGAGGATTAAGTGTTGGTAACTGCAAAGATACAGAAGTGCCAGTAATTGTTGAACTTGCACATTTTTTTTAAATAACAGGCCATTTGCAGACCCACATACACAGGTAATCATAACAATGAAACATCTCAGGTGGGTTAGGGGAAAACGTTCACCAACACTAGGCACTCCAGAAGACTGCAGCCCCTGTCACAGATGGACCTCTGCAGGAAGTCTCACTTATTTATTAGAATTCTGCACGAAGTAGGAAGTGGAGGAGGCAAGCACGGGGACTCTATCCCCAAGTCATCAATCCAAGAAACCACCACATCCTTGGACCAAAAAATCAGATCATGCATCTTTACCAAATGGCCAAACCATGTGCCCTACGTGACCGCTGCGGGAAAGAGTGCCACTGTGCCTCCTACTACAAGTCACTATCACAGCTGAGCCAGTTGCTGCGTGACCCAACTTTTGACGGATTCCCATGGCACCCCTTTGCCTGTGTGGCCACTGCTAAGATGGACATTGACATTAGCAGCTCTTTTGTGGGGCCTGTTCAGGCCAGGAAGGACTTATGGCCAGAATGCCTGCTCCAGAAAAGATTGCATCAACAAGCTGGCAGGTAAGATTACCAAAATTTACCTCACCAAACACTTAATACAACCCATCCTGGCACTCACAACCAGACACCACTAAAACGTAGGTGCAGTTCCAACCTCGTCCACTCATCATTACTCATCTTCAAACTGAACACCTCATGCTCATTAACACTCGCTTCACTGTGCTCCTTGTTCCAGACATCGCAGACCTCATCACTCACTACAATTTATACACCGTCTTCATCACAAATCATGGCTCAGCCCCACATCCTCACACGTACTTCTTGTACTTTTATCCTAACGCTATTTTGCAGACCATACCAAAGCTGGGTGTAGGCCTTGCTGTCATCCACAAGTCCTCCTGGTCATGCGCCCTAGAGGGAATGAACAATGCTGAAATCTGTGGAGCTCCTCACATGCCTTTTCACACTCTTTGTCATTCAGACATCCACCTAATCTAAAGGCCCTTAGACAGACCGCTACTGCCACCACAACACCGCAAACAAGAGACCTTCCGCTCCAGCATCTGACATCAATAGCTACTACTTCAGTACAATCCTGGAAAATCGCATAAGCATCATGGCCCACTGAAAACACACAGCATGAATCATCTGCACCATGGTACTCTCGAGAACTGATGGTCATCAAGCATACCATTCACAAACGAGGATATGAATGAAAGAAAAGTATATCCCCTAGGACCTTATACTACCAAAAACACCCCGCTCCTGACACGTAAACTTTATCACATCAGTCATTGTAAAATACTACACCAGCGCTATCAATGATGCATCAAACCGAAGCAAAATGCAACACAAAGGCTGCCCTACTCAAAAAGAAACGGGGCTAATAATCATTCTTTTTTTCACAGTGGTTCCTTATGGAAAAATATACGTATACTTAAATCAATGTAAACACATTTCCATAAATCAAATTATAGTAGGATGCAATTTATAGTAGAAATTGCATCCTACGATGGGACACATGGACACGCACACACACACACACACACACGTACTTGCACACTCGCACCCATGCATTTACAAGCGTACACACATACACTTCACAAGCACATACACACCCACACACCCATTCACAGTACGCACAAATACACAAACATTCATACATACACACACACCAAACATTTTTAAAAAGCACAATTTACTGGCTGCAGTGGTGATCTCAGGTGGGGGAAGAGAAGCCTCGAAGGTCTCTGGCGAATGCTGATAAATTTGACGCAGTTTGATAAATCTGCAGGAAATCTTGCACACGAACTGTGCAGCTGGCTGATATCTGGCATGCCAATTTTCTTGCAGATACATGCAGGGGAAAAAAGCGAGGAATGTCAAAACATGCACTTCCCAGTTACATTCTCACAGGAAATGTTGCTCTGCGCTACCGTTTTTGGCAACCCATCCTAATTTTGGGGAACGCTGGTGACTCTAATAAAATGAAGGGGATGGTACCTGCATCAATGCCATACCTTGCCCATATTCGTTTGAAATTCCTCTCCCTTAGTGGATACCCCAGGAGGAAGACACTGCAGCCTTGTCAAGGTGTGCCGTTGTTGTTTATAAATTGACCCTTTACCTCAAACAGTGGAGATGTCCAACATTAATCTAAATCCACAGCCAACTGATTTATGTTATCTAATATTACATGTGTCATCCATAATAACGTGTTTGTAAAGCATTTTCTCTAGCAGGGTATGGTGGCATTGAATAACTGATGTTTGTTACTCAACTCAATGGTACGCATTTTATTGACATTGGAAGGATGAAGGTCTGCGTGGACGGCCAGGATTCGAACCTTTGCCCATGAGGTCAAACAAAGATTTCTGGAGTGGCTGCATGTGCATTGAGTCACAAACCGGGCATTGAGACCTTGACTTTACGACGGACCTGAAGGTCTTTGACTCTTTGTTAAATATGACAATAAAAATCCTGATGTACCTTTGTTTCCTTTAAATTGTGAGAAAACTGACAGTATGTGGGGGCACCTTTATACCTTCTAATTGTTGATCAGACTGTCTTTTACTCTTAGAGCCCTTTAAGAACAGTAGCAGCTGGCAGGTAATGGGGTGGTGGGGCGGGAGGGGGTGGCGGGGAAAATAACCAAAAAATAAATAAACCACTTACCTCCTCATAGCCGCCGTGACCGTCTCTCCAAGGTCGTGTCTCCTTCTCCGGCGAGTTCCAGAAGCAGGAAGCACACAGGCTCCCCTAAGCCAATCACAAGGCTGCAATGCAGCGTTGTGATTGGTCTGAGCGCTGTGGTTCGGCACTCAGACGGGGAATGGGAACCTGTGCATGTTCCTCACCAGGCTGTGCATTACAGCCTGGTGGGGAACATGCAAAGTGCTCATGACTGTTCGGCCGGCCCAAGAAGGCCGGCCAAAAGTCATGTGCACTTGGAGTGTGCAAACACCACTCTTCCCCCTATGCCACTGTTGTACATGCTGCTCAGCCGGTATGAGTGTGGTATGGAATGTTGGTGTGGATAGAATGTTGGATGTCTGTGAGTGTCAGTTGGGTATGGGCTGAGCAGCAGGGAGGCTGCTCCTGGTGGGGTTTCTTCATGTTAACATCTTAATAAAAGAATTTAACTGGTCTACGCTTGAAGTCCGGACCATCATTATTAATTACAACATTTGGCGACAAGGATGGGATCGGTGTGGTTATGATTGTGGTCTTTTATGTATCTATTTATGTATAGTTTCTTATGTATTGAAGTATTGCATCTTTTTCTTGGTCTTTAAAGTACTTACACATGCATAATTTCTCATGTGTTAATGTATTGCATCCAATTTCTTGGCAATATGTCTGTTTTATTTCTCATATTGTCATTCTTTTAATTGTTTCATTTAATTTGTTTCACAATGCATTTGTTCCCTGTAAAGAAGGGAGATGTGTTGTACCTGCTGCTCAGCCAGTACGAGTGTGGTATGGAATGTTGGTGTGGATAGAATGTTGGATGTCTGTGAGTGTCAGCAGGGAGGCTGCTCCTGGTGGGGTTTCTTCATGTTAACATCTTAATAAAAGAACTTAACTAATCTACGCTTGAAGTCCGGACCATCTTTATTGATTACAACATTTGGCGATGATCCTGAAGAAGAATCCACGTGTGCCACCTATTGGAAACTGAAAATTACCTTACAGAAAACTTGACAGAAACAGAAACTTGAAGTCCAAAGAATAGCCCAGAACCGGGACAGTGATTCTAGAAGCTAGAGTCCAGAGTGAGAAGCTAGAGTCCAGAGTGAGCCCGGAACCGGGATAGCGATCCCACAAGCTGGTCATTGAATCAGAATTGGGAGGGGACAAAGGTCCCAGAATTTGAACCACGACAGACAGCCCAGTCCCATAATTAGAATTGGGAGGGGACAAAGGTCCCAGAATTTGAACCACGATTGATGTTGTGTATGAGGTGGCTGTGTAGTGTTAGGCCACTCATTGCTTTGATGTCGTGTATGAGATGGCTGTATACTGTTAAGTCACTCATTACAAGATATTTGTCATTGGAATGACGGTGCGTGAATAAGTCACCCATTGTCTCATTGTATTTGTGTTTGAGTTTCCCCTTTTGTGGGTAAGTGAGTGTAGCATTGTTTTGATTGGTATGTTAGTTAGCGAATGTGTGATGCGCCATTATATTTTGTTGTTGAGTGCGTGTAGCAGTGTCATGAGGTGTCATTAGGGTGTTGGTTTGCTGATGCATGGTGCGCCTTTACGTTTTGTAGTTCTCTGACGCACCGCTTTTAGGTTTGTTCCCTGTGTGTTGCTCTTCGTGCCAGTCTGGCCAACTGGCATGATCCGTGGCATGTGGGGTTTGGTTTGTGATGTGGGATGGTGGTTCTTTGGTTTGTGATGTGGGGATGGTGATTTAAATGAGGAAGAAATGTGATGTGATGTTTTGTTCAGAGCGTGATGTGGCGTGATGTCTCTTTTACAGTTCAGTGCGAGATGAGATTATGGTTCAGTGCAAGATGTGGTGAAATGTTTCTTTTATTATTCAGTGTGGTTATGAGTGTGGTATTTTATGTATCTATTTATGCATAGTTTCTTATGTATTGAAGTATTGCATCTTTTTCTTGCGGTGAAACGTTTTTTATTATTCAATGTGGTTATGATTGTGGTTTTTTATGTATCTATTTATGCATAGTTTCTTATGTATTGAAGTATTGCATCTTTTTCTTGGTCTTTAAGTACTTACACATGCATAATTTCTCATGTGTTAATGTATTGCATCCAATTTCTTGGCAATATGTCTATGTTTTATTTCCCATATTGTCATTCTTTTAATTGTTTCATTTAATTTGTTTCACAATGCATTTGTTCCCTGTAAAGAAGGGAGATGTGTTGTACCTGCTGCTCAGCCAGTATGAGTGTGGTATGGAATGTTGGTGTGGATAGAATGCTGGATGTCTGTGAGTGTCAGTTGGGTATGGGCTGAGCAGCACGGAGGCTGCTCCTGGTGGGGTTTCTTCATGTTAACATCTTGATAAAAGAACTTAACTAATCTACGCTTGAAGTCCGGACCATCATTATTGATTACAACAGCCACCAGCACTGCTCCGCCCTAACCCAGCCCTGAACCTACGAAAAATAAAATGATAATAATGTTATTATAATTTTATTTTTCCTACTCTGAGAGCAGTGGGGCGACTCTCTTCCGGCTTAGCGGAGGAGCCGCCCCTGTTTAAGAATAATTATAAAGGCCTTCTAGTGTCCAATAGACTTGGACCTCCTGCGCTCCACATGAAACGCGCCCTTTGTGGTGTAATTCAGCATTTAGACTAATAAGCATGAGGGTGCAACTTCAGAGTTACTGGGACCCAAGGGACATAGACATTTGAATCCTTTGGAGACATGATCATCTAAACGCCTGGCTGCATGGTGGTTATGTGTATGATTGCATTCTGCTCAGCCTAGTGCGGCGCCTCTCTGAAAGAGTCAGTCCGGCGACGTAGATTCTGTCATAGAAGAATTGCATCAGTCTTCTCTGACATGGCTACACGAGACTGTGACCCTCATTGGACGGAAGATCAGGAAGACTTGTGTAGGAGCATAACTGCTCCTCAACCCATTCTCTGCACTGATGCTTACCTTGGAGAGAACAAACAACTCTGAAAGGCATCAGCAACGACGGTTTTATTTTCGTTCTCAGAACTCACTCCTATTTCTACAGCTACAATAGGACATTTTCTACGCAGAAATAAAATTCCCAGTAAGAGAAATAATCCGAAAGCAAACATGAGAAAACTCTACTAAAACCCACACTGAACAGGTCCCTGATAGAGAACAGGGTCTCCAGTAACAGAGAAAAAATGAGGGGAAAAACAGAATGTAAAGCACTTACCAGTCAGAAAAAGAAATCAGTACCTTGTGAAGGGTGAAAGACATTGCAGGATGAACAAAAGATGCCACACAAAACACATTTATGATAACAATGAATTGAAGGAGCAGAGACAGTTTTTTGAAGTCTCTCTCACAGCGGTGGAAAAAACTGTTCTTGCAGGCAGCCCGAAATAACGGTACAGAATTTCTTCATTGGAGAAGGCATCCATGTAACATTTCACTTTCATTTGTCTCTGTTTGCAAGAGTAACTTCATAGAGGGTTTTGACCAGCACAGCTTCCAACTTTGCACCTGGCGAGGAGGTATCCACAAGGCTCCACCACTGCATCCATACTCTTCAATGCCTACCGAGCACCTCTTTCTGACCTTGCTGACCTTGTGAACTCCTTGAGCCTCTCAAGCTACAACAATACAAATAATACCCAGATCATCCTAAAACTGGAACACAATTCTGAGGCATGACCTTCGGACTAGAGGAAAGGTTTCTTTGCCGTGAAATGGTGGATGCTTGCGAACCCTCTCAAACTAAATGCCTCAAAAACTGAAATTCTCACCTGTGGGTCTTGGCTAAACTATAACCCTATATACTTGAGGTTTGTGGGCCTGGGACAGCCTCCTGTGACGTCGAGAGAAAAGAGTAATCTTAGGATTATTGTAAAATTGAAATTCATTTCAATTTCAAATAAGCAAAGTGGCTTTGGACTTAATATATACTATGAGAATACATCAACAAATCTTCACCCTACCTAGGCCACTTACTGAGGATACAAGCGTCACGGAATTCCAGTTAAACTATGAGAGCGGGCTTTATCAGAACTCTCTAGAAAATTACATACTCATCGGAGACCTGAACATCCACCACGACAACCGCAGCGACCCGGACTCCACCGCCCTCCTGGACAACCTCACCAAATTCGGACTGAAGCAGCTCGTCACCACCGCCACCCACAAGGCCGGATGCATTCTCAACCCCATCTTCGCAGGAGGAACCAACATCCACTTCAGCCACACCTTGCAGCCCCTCTGGACTGACCACCACTGCGTACATTTCTTTCAGCACCTCCACCGCACACAAACCCGCTCCACGCCAGCCACGAAGAAACTGGAGCAAGGTCACAGACGAGGACCTAAATTCTACCCTCATCCTCGAGCCCCCCCCCCCCCCGCCACGACCGACGCCAACTCTGCAGCCACGGAACTTCACCGCTCGATCTCCAGCTGTGCAGACAAGCTCGCTACCCTCCGCCGCCCCGACAGACAACGCCCTCTAAAGGCTGCCTGGTTCACCACCGACCTCCAAGAAGCTACAGACAGCTCGAGAAACGATGGAGAAGCAGCAAAACAACCGAAGACCAGTCCACCCACAAGCACGCCACTACAGAATACAACCAACTCATAAGAACCACCAAAAAGACCTTCATCAGGAACAAAATCCTCACCAACGCCAACAACGCAAAGGAACTCTTCAACATCATCCAGCAGTTCACCAAACCCCCCAGTGAAGCCACAGACATCACTCCTTTCCAGGACCTCTGCAACAAACTCGGCTCCTTCTTCCACCTAAAGATCAAGGACCTCTACGACAACTTCAACAAACAGACTCCAAAAACCACCCGCCCCTCCAGCAACGACAGCCAGCCCACCCTCACCACCTGGACACCGGTCACCACAGAAGACACCACAGCGACCATGAGAAGCACACACTCAGGAACCCCCCACAGACCCATGCCCGCCTCACATCTTCCACAGAGCTGCCGCCGCCATCGCGCCCGAACTACGCCGCACCATCAACGCCACTTTCAAATCCGGCACCTTCCCCGACGACTGGAAGTGGGCTGAGGTCAAGCCCCTCCACAAGAAACCCTCGGCCGACCCGATAAACCTGAAAAACTACCGGCCCATCTCTCTCCTTCCCTTCACAGCCAAAGTCACTGAGAAATTTGTCAACACACAACTGACCACCTTTATCGAAGAGAACACCCTTTTCGACTCCTCCCAGTCTGGATTCCGCAGCAACCACAGCACCGAGACCACCCTCCTCTCTGCCACCGATGACATCCGCATGCTACTCGACTAAGGACACACCGCGGCCCTCATCCTGCTAGACCTCTCCGCCGCCTTAGACACCGTCTCCCATTGCACCCTTGCAATCAGACTTCACGACAACCGGCATAAAAGGACTCGACCTCGATTGGATCCGCTCCTTCTTCACCGGCAGAACCCAATGGATCAGACTCCCTCCCTTCCTCTCCGAACCCACAGAGATCAACTGCGGAGTACCCCAAGGATCATCAGCCCCACGCTCTTCAACATCTACATGGCCCCCCTAGCCGCCATCGTCCGACAGCATGGGCGCAGCATAGTATCATACGCCGACGACACCCAGCTCATCCTCTCCCTTACGAAGAACCCCGAGGACACCAGACTCGGCTTCCAAGAAGGAATGAAAGACGTCGCAGCCTGGATGAGCGACAGCTACCTAAAACTGAACTCGGAGAAGACAGAGGTCCTCATCCTTGGACCCTCTCCCTCAGCATGGGACAGCACCTGGTGGCCCGCCGCCCTCGGAAACCCACCCACACTGACGGACCACGCCCGGAACCTTGGCATCATTCTGGACTCCTCCCTCACCATGACCCGCCAGGTCAATGCCATCGTCTCCACCTGCTTCAACTCCCTCCGCAAGATGTTCATGTGGATCCCACCCGAAGCCAGAAAAAACATCACCCACGCACTCATCACCAGCAGATTGGACTGCGGAAACGCCCTCTACGCGGGAATCAACAAATCCCTCCTACAGAAACTCCAGACCATCCAGAACACCGCAGCCAGACTCGTCCTCGGCACCCCACGACACGAGCACATTACCCAACACCTGCAAGACCTACACTGGCTCCCCATCGAGAAGAGAGTAACCTTCAAACTACTCACCCACGCCTACAAATCCCTCCATGACATCGGACCCAAATACCTCAACGAAAGAATCGCTTTCCACGCACCCAAAAGAAACCTCCGCTCCGCCGACCTCGCACTAGCAACGACCCCGCGCATCCGCAGAACCAGAGCCGGGGGAAGGTCCTTCTCCTACGTCGCAGCCAAAGCCTGGAACGAACTCCCAGTCAACATCAGACGCTCCCCCACCCTGCACACCCCCCCCCCCCCAGCGCCTTGAGACCCTCACGGGTGAGTAGCATGCTTATAAACCCCTGATTGATTGATTGATTGAGTGACATCAAGATTCCTGTCAAAGAAGGTTGGATGTCAATGGCATAAGATATACCACAAAGTGTCCACGGTCATTACAATGCCCACCTCTGAAGCAGAAGTTTCCAAGCTGTCAGAAGTCTGCTGCGCCATTCTCCCACTGAACTGGTCTAGAGGACAGAGCATTTGGTGAGCTTAGTTAAAGAATTTGTTAGAGCAAATCAGGCAAGGCCAGTGGGGTGGGGCATGGGAAAGAGGTGTAAGCTACAGGGACACACAGACTGGCTCTCTTTGCAGCTTCACAGTAAAAATCTTATAAGTCATCTTTGACCATCACCTGTTGTTCATACAACAAACAGATCAGTCAATATAGGTGTTTAGCCTCCTTCCAGCGAAAACCATTTTCAGAGCCCTCCTCCTTTCCAGAATAGATAACTGCAATGCCCCCGTGTGGGTCGTCCTGAAAAGTACATCAACCCTTTACAACAGAATAATGCTACTCAGAATCATTTTAATAACCATATTTGAGGATCATACTGTTTCACTTTTATAGACACAACATCGATTACACACAGAAATTAGGATGAACACAAATGTATTCTTATCCTACGGAGTCTTTTGGAAGAGCCACCTGGCTGCGTTCACGCTAGATTCTAGCACTAATGCACTTCACTATGTGTACCCTTGATCCTATGTGAAGAAACCTTCTGAAATTATTTAATACCTGACCACAGATTCAGACTTCAACTTCAGATTATTCAAGAATAGTCTACAGACCATTTACTAGAATATTCTTAGCTGCTGATTGGCTTTAGATATCTTTCTGTTGAGTCTTTTTGTACTTGTATGAGTTTTATAAAGCGCAGCATATGCACTAAGGTCTTCTTGGTGACAAAGATACAGTGACAGGGTCAATGGCGTGCTTGTCAATGAGGGCAGAACTGGAACTCCAGCACTTTCCTAAACTTTAGCTGATATTGGTCTTCCTACAGCTACCACTAGAGAGTTCTGAAGTCACCCTGCTGAAACTGAAAGTGCTCTTCTGTCAAGTTATGTTTTTGTATAGCCTGCATGTCAAGAAGACCTCAGTCCTCACCAGGGCAGTTGAGCTTAAAGTGAAGGGTCAGAAGTCAAGGCCTGCTTCCATAGAGCACTAGGTACAAAGATTGCTGTCAGATGTATCCTTGAACTGAAACCAGAGCATGTGCAGTATTATCAGCTCACTTTGACTTCCCCAGGACTCTTACAACAGCACTCTGGATGAGCTGCCATTTATAGCTGGAAGTTGAAAACGTTAAATAGTCACACAGAAACAAACACATGAATAATGAAAACCCTACAGGGAAAGGCAAAACAGTCTAGGAATCTCTTGAACACTGGGAAATGACAAACTCTGGACTACCTCGCTCTATTGAACTGGGGAGTGTGAGAGAACTCTGACTGTTGTATTACAAAACCTACAATTCAATGATAATGTACCAGACTTCTTGTCACCATGGAATGTTGGCCCAGGCCCTTCTCCCTATCCAGTTTCAGTTGTGAAGAACCTAGGGGGTGAAACAAAGTATCAATAACTTGAACTTAGTCCTGGAAGTTCCTGATATTGGTACAGTGATTTGTCCCCACCTTCAGCAACAGTTGAGTATCATCAACGTACATGAAACAGACATCAGCAAAGACAGTAGGTCTCACCTTCACTGGTTTGATGGTTATTCATACATGTCAACCCTCCCGATTCAGGCGGGACACTACCGATTTCAAGGCTAATCTCCCGGCTCCCGATTCCTGTATGCAAAAACCCGATTACTCTGCAGACTTCAGATGGCAGGTGCTGGTCTTGTGTGACATGGATTATGCACTGCCAGTAACCTGCTCCTGCAGGCAAGTGCACAACATTTTTGTCACGCTTTTTCTGCCTGCCATAGCGATTTCTCTGTGCTCCTAACAGGTATGGAAAAAAACTTAGATTTGAATTTCTGATATGCGATCCTGCAGCAGCACACTTGCAAGTCCCATACATGGCAATAGACCCAGTGCAGGCCGCAATAGAAGTCAATGGGAGAAATACATTCTACTGATTATTTTTTTAAACTCTCCCACTTTCCCCTTCCAAAATGTTGGCATGTATGCCCTAGTCCATCCTCCTGCCAGTCTCTTTCATTATGCTAAACATGTCTGGGCCTGGGGCTGAGGTTTCTGTATACATGCCAATAGGCCCGATTCAGGCAGGAAACTCCTGATTTTTCACACGAAAAATGGCTTTATTTTGGCTGTCTCCCTCCTGAAATGGCCTCTTCTTCAATAGAAGTCAATGGGGGAAATATATTCTCCCGATTATGTTTTTTAGAATCTCCCTCTTTCCTCTTCTAAAATGTTGGCATGTATGATTATTGTTTTATAATGGAAGCAAATGCCACTAAATAAAATGAGAAAAAAACATGCAGCCACTCAACTGTGGCTGCAATATGCTCGCGGTGGCTGCTTTAATAGTGATGTTTTATAAATATCAAATCTTTCCGTTGTGCCATGCATTTTATTAGTATTCTTTGTGAAGGAGACACAAGTAAATCACTATCAAACCAAGCCCTCAAATTGCAGGCAGCTACAGTGTTACACAGGCACTTAAATTCTTTATAACACCATCTTTAAAAAAGCGATGGAAAATAAATAATCTAACTGGGAAATCAAAATGCACACAAAATAAATAGTGGTATTTAAAGTTATTATAAAATCATATGTAAAATAAAGTACACTTTGAGCCAGTATTGTCACATAAAAGAAATTAACTATTTTAAGTGGATGTGAACAATGTGCACAGGCTTTGTGCAGGCCCTTAAAGTGAAGGGAGCCCGTGGCTAAAGAGGGCTGGCTTATTGCCCTTACAGTATGCTGCAAATTGGAGGAAGCAAATAGTGATTGGCAGTTTAACAGACCAATGGATAAAGCCACTAACCAAAAGCTCCTCTCTGTTTGTATATTATGTATGAATCCTTTGGAAAAACAATAGTCTGGCGAGACAGCTTAAGACCGCCTCAAAGGACAAGCCTAAAAAGAGAGTTAAAAAGATTGAATTAGATTAACCAAAGGTTGAAGAACCATGGAGAGTTCTGGGCCCTTGGGAACCCTAGAGAGTAGAGGAATGATGAGAGAAGTAAAAGGGGACAAGGCATCTTGCTGGGTACAGTCTCGATTAAAAATCCTCACTGAAGCAGGTGCACAATCCTGGTTGCCAAATTGGTGGAGTGAAGTCAGAAGAATCTAAGTTATAATGGTGACAAATGCATGTGATTGCTATAGCTATTATCGCATTAATAGAACCTTTATTGTGCTGCTCAGTTACGACCCTCTTCCCTTTTCTTCACCCCCTTTTTTCCCTTAGTCGCATTAACTTAATTGGTAAGAACTCTGAACTGGCCTTTGGGGGCAAAGGCATTATATGAGCACATACAAAAAAATAATTAGGGGGAACGTGGAGTTGTGTAACACAAAATTGTGCAGCCTCTTTGCACAATTTGTTTAGGAGCCGTGACATGCTCACTTAGGCGAGCTACTCATAGACTGTTTTTTTAAATTTGATTCCATATAGGCAGGCGGGAATTCTCCCTATGGCTCACATACCAATGTTTGTCCTCTTACAAGCAAGAACATACTGATGGTGAACTGAAGGGAGAAGTGGTAATGGCTAGTGAAATAAAAGGGATGGACTGACCAGCAGGTCAGAGAAGTGTTGGGCTGAGGATGTTAGCAAGTGGTGAGCTTAAAGGGGAGGTGATTTGTGTCTCCTGTGTCCCTAATCTTTAAGACCCCACCCTAGCGCTGATATTGAGATATGGGGGGTTCACTAACATCAGGTTCAATTGCATTGAAACAACCATATTAATATGCTCATAAGTCCTTTACTGGATTTATTACAGAAGTGTTATGCTAGAGTTACTGGATGCTTATATTCCTTGCACAAAGTCACACAGTGTGTCACTGGTAGAGCTGAGACAATATAGGTATAGCACTGCATTGCCAAGTAGCTCAAAAGAGTGAAAGGAGTAGGATGCAGATGAGTGATGTGCAGAGGGAGATGCAAATCGGGCATGGCGATCGAGAAAAAGCAGAGGTTAAGAGATCATGCCTTACCCCGCCCCCCACAGTGCTTACTGTTTTTGTTCAGATCATACATGAGCTGGTCCATTTGCTGTGACGCTGGGTTATTTTCGATGGGATCGAAATTTAAACAAGTTATTTTCTATGTAGGTGAATACTGAAACTTGAGTGCTGACTGGATGGCTGATACAACTAACGCCTTGAGACCCTCAAGTAAAAGATGGTCTGATGAAGTAGTTGTAATGGTAGTGGTATGAATAGTAAAAAGAGAGCTTTACCTCTGCACATTAGATGGTAAGTTGGATTTTTGAATAAATCTTGCACCTGTTGTGAACTTGACTTTCCCATCGTCTCCAGCATAAAGACGCTCAGGGTGGACCTGGTGCACCTTTACACATGAAGGTTCAGGCGAGTGTGGCTGTTTTACTTTGTCATTGTGTTTCCAAAGGATCAGCCCCTTCTTACCTGAAGATCAGCTTGCTAAAGAGACACAAAATGCTGGGCTCAAAGTTAGATTCATTTAGTGCCCCTTTTGTACGAGGATCTCTTAAGGTGAGTAGAATTGACTCATGCTAATTGAAAATCAAGCACCTCATATTATGACGAAGGTTCTTAGATTCACAGATGTCTCCCTGATGCAATGTATCCTCTGCTCGGCAATTGAATCATCCTCCGTTCTTGTTCCTCCGATAGCCCCCACCCCGGTGAGGACAGTTTCACTCTTCCTCAATGTGCCTGACTCACGGCGACCTTCCCAGTATGACTCTACGTGATCGACACAGTGATCCTGGCCCAACACCATCTCCTCAGCTATACTGTAGGCTAACCCCGATCTCCTTGACTTTGTAAAACCTCTACTTGTTCTACATCAGAATTATCCTGATCCTGGCTGATGAGGGGTGAAACCCCGAAACCGGTCCTAGGATGCTTGTTTCCGGTCCAGGGAGGACCTGGCTTGGCCGTTCGGGCTGGCCTGTTCCCATGAGGCACAGGGTCAAGACTGATTTGCATATGGCCAGGTCTAAACTGGGGTGGCAAAGTGAGCTAAAGAACGATGATGGATTCAACCCAGATCACTTGACTGGGGGTGAATGTTTTGATTTGTTCTGCATTCCATCCATCAATTGTGTGTCTTTTGCTTTCTCGCCCTAAGTGCGCCGGGTATGCCCAGACGTGGATCCCGGGCTCACTGTGCCACTGGATTCAAGCTATCCTGGCTGATGAGGGGTCAAACCCCGAAACCGGTCCTAGGATGCTCGTTTCCGGTCCAGGGAGGACCTGGCTTGGCAGTTCGGGCTGTACTGTTCCCATGAGGCACAGGGTCAAGACTGATTTGCATATGGCCAGGTCTAAACTGGGGTGGCATGGTGAGCAAAAGAATTATGGATTTAACCCAGATCTCTTGACTGGGGGTGAATGTTTTGATTTGTTCTGCATTCCATCAATTGTGTGTTTTTTGCTTGCTTGTCCTAAGTGCACTTTATGTGCCTTGTCCCTGCAAAGGCTACATATGTATGAATGTTTGCATGCCTGCATGCACAGTACTCCGAAAACCCTAATAAAAATTACTAATCACATATGTCCCCAGGGCTTCGATAGCTGCATTGATTGCCTGGTGAGGCTGAGGTTTTTTTTTTTAAGTTCTGTAATTTGTTGGATGGTTTACGGTATAAAACCAAATTATCTAAAAAAGTGTATTTAGGTTTGTTTATCTTCCAGAGTAGGGTTCTCCAAAGTCGGTCCTGGAGGGCCTAATCCATGCCAGATCTTTAGCATATCGCCATTTAAATAAACGTAGTTATCTTAAAAATCTGCCATGGATCCGGCCCTACAGGACCAACTTTGGAGAACCCTGTTCTAGAGATTATGATCCACAGAGTTACTGGTGATAACAAATTTTCATAGTGCAAGAGCTAGTGGTAGGCCTTTTTTTCTGAAAGTGGCTAGCACTAGAATCTTCTTGTTGAGGAAGGCAGTAGCGCAGAGGATTACTTTCAGAATGTGCTCAGTGTGTTTTTCAGTTCTGCACTTGGATGGCCTTGTTGGATCCAAATGCACCTATACATGATTACTTGGAATTGGGAGGTCAGGACTGAAGGGGAGATATGACATGTTTATGTTGAATGTTAATCTTATTTTATGACACATGTTGCTTCTTCATTTTCATGATGGCTGTAGTCTCTCCTTTGTTTCAATTAACAGAGAAGGATTACAACAGCCTTTGTGACAAGCAGCCAATAGGAAGACTTCTCTTCAGGCAATTCTGTGACACTCGGCCAGAGTTGAAAAGATGCATTGAATTCTTGGACGCAGTGGTAAGCTGTTTTTCCCCATTTACTTGAAAACATGCCCTTTTTATTGTAAATGGATGTATTTACGAGTTGTCACGTGGTGACTGTGTCCTACAGTAAGCTATCTTGTTGCATACTACATACCATCCAATGTAGTATGCAACTACAGGTCTGCAAGATAATACCTCTTTGGGTGCCAAAGTGAGCAAAGAAGTTCTTATTAAGTCAGAAAGGAGAGCTGTGGCAGTGCCCATGGTAACAGGGAAATGCTGTTCAAAACTGGCAAAGAACCTCAAGGGGTGCTGGAACCTTCACTAGTCGTACACTACCAGAACCCATGAGGCAGAGAACATGGACAACATAAGATGGATAACATAAACACATGGTAGAACTACACCCTTCAAAACACCACAAAGAGAGCATGTCAATAAACATAAAATACTTTAGAATGTCCCAGTAATTTTACTGTTCTGTTAGATGTTACCTTCCTCCTCAGCAACATTCACAATCCAATGTTCCACCTTCAAGTTATTGCACTCTGCATTTAACTGGTAGTACGTATCCACCACCCAGTAATTTTATTCATGTGATGCTGATATTGGGCACCAAAGTGAGAGATGAGGTTTTTATTTAATCACACAAAGGTTGATGGGAAGAATATTTGCAAATAGTCTAACCACTGGCAATTGCTGTGGAGTTTTATTCATTCAAAAAGGAGCTGCTAGAATTGTTTAAACCTGGTACCTAACTGACGAAGAATGTTAAAGGGTTGTGAAACCTCCACCAGTTTTCTTAAACATTAGTTCGCCAGCAGAACCCTGTAGACACAGAACATAAGCAGGTTATGATGGATAACGGATATCTAAATCAGGCACTATGTGCAAATGGTACCACTTCCCCAAAAATCAATAATGAAAGCTTTCATTAAATATATAATAATAATAATAATAATACTGGAGCTTATAAAGCGCGACAGCTACCCCAAGCAGGTGTGTCCCAGCGCTGAAGCAGCAGGTAATAGCGACCAGAGCGACTTAAAAAATATCTTGGTAATTTGATTGTTCTACCAAACGCTTCCTTTTGCTCAGACGTTTTCACAGACCAGCTTACCAGCTGCAGATGCTACACTCCAATGATGTTACACTGTGTAATGAACCAGGACAGCATCTTGCAAATACACAGTAAGTAACCGGAACACTTTGCATTATCAACCATCCCAGCATGACCCTGCTACAATAAAAGACAGTTCTCCACCTGAACCATTTGTACCAGTATTTTCCTTCTACTTCTCTCTTTCACTCCCACCAAGAACCAACAAATGACACCCCACCAACGTGCGTCAGTAATCTTTACTCCAGCATGAAACATCCTGACCACGTGCTGTACCTGTGAAAAGTTAGCCAAGTGCTTCTTTGTCCAACCAGGTTTCCTCACTCTAGGTCCCCTATCTCAACAAGCACCTTGTTTACCGCATTACATTTTGTCTTTGGTCTACTTACTTTATATCTGTTTCTCTTCTAACTTTTTCCTACTGTAAGCACCTTAGATTCCCTACGTTTAGGTTTGGAAATATCCCACAACCAATGCGAGAGCATTAGTAATATATAGAACGTTTATTTATAGTAGCTCAAATTCAGACACAACGGTAGTGCTATGTGGTGCTGAGTGGCAGGTTCAACATTTTTCCCTCAGAACGTTCCTCAGATCCATCCAATGGTAATAACATTTGTTCTCTTTGATGAGTCAGTTCACTATTTCAACAACACAGTTTGCTTGTTGATTGTGTAAAGCCACACACTTATAAAAAACATCTCAATCTTCTAAAAAGTGTCCTTAAAATGGTTGAATTCTGATATCAAGGTGAGATGTACTTAAATCTCACCTTCCGCTGATAACCTCTTTAATAAGCTTCAAAAAAGGTTGAAGGAAAACCGTCAGATACTTCTCTTCAGGTAATTTGTTTACAATCAAATCTTTTGCTTCATCTATAATCACATCATTCTTCATAGGCTTACACTCTTCACTGAGCCGCCTGACCGCAAATGGTTTATTAACAACACTCTGTAGTTATCATTCGTCACAGCTAGCTAGCACATGTGACATCCTGGTTACGTCTTACAATTCTGCTACTTCTGGATAGAAAACTGAATTCATGCTAGCTTTACATAAACCACACAACCCTGGGGTTACTCTTACCACTTCCATCTAATAGATGGATTAAAGGCCCATGCTCCTTACTGAGAGTAAACTTCGTTATCCACAAAATGACTGGAAGCGTTCCATGGTCAAAACACAAGCCAAAGCTCCTATTACTTTTGCTGCATAATGCCTCACCTTAGAGTAATTGAGGCAATAGTGAACAGTATTTTCATGCCCCTCCATAAATTGAACCAATACACCAGCAAGACCAAAGATTTAGCATCCACCAGTACAGCACGACTCGCACTAGACATATAATGTTTTATGGTATGAACTTGACTTTTTATTTTTCTTAATTTTCTTAAACATTATTTCCTCACTAGCATACATTTTCTGGATGTGCAGAAAAACATGCTACAAACATAGCATAATTAACAGAGTCGCAGGAAAGACGACTACTTGTCAATAAGATGTTTAGCTTCTTCGAGAGTTTCAACCAAGTCTGGTTTAGGTTTGACTCATTCGGAAGTAGCAAAGCAACCTAGACACTTGACAGCAATTGGTAAAAATGTACACTTTATGAAATGTGCGTGTGACAGTCATTCCTCTTGGTTTTTTTTACCATTTCTGTTTGGATTGTTCAAAATATTGATCAAGTTCCTTTCTATATCTCTGGTTTACTTAATGAAAGGGTCATGCAAGCTGCTTGTATCAAATTGCAGTTCCACTGTTTGGACATTGCACGATACCCATGCGGTCGTATTATGTTTGTCTGGATTTCCCATGACTGTATCTGAGTGTCTATCGCTGTATACCTTCCACCCATGTCTATTACTTTATATCTATTTGTATTTATTTACAACCTTGCCAAAACGTACTCCACTAAGCTAGCATGTGTGATCCTTGCTGTGTTTCTACCACTAACAGTCACTCTTGCCTTAAAAATATTCAGCACTTTTTCACAATGTAATTATGCTCTCCCAGAATGTTTGGCATAAATTAAAATACCATCCTGGAATGTGGTAACTCCATGGACCTTTTTGAATAGAAAATATATCTGTGTTTTGAAAAATTAAACAAGTCTGAAAGATAGCTGCAAGTATTTATAACACTGCTGGAGTGACAAAGCTGGTATATGCTCAGGACTGAATCATAACTTCAACTTCAGTTTGATATAGTAGGTCCATAATTTAATGGGAAAAAATCAAGCCCACCCTACTTTGGCAGTCACTTTTCATGGTTTGGAAAGCAGGTGGCAATCAATTTGTCTATATTTATTGAGCGATATTGAGGTGCAGTATTACTTGCAACTATTGGTTGACCCACAAAGTAGAGTATACTGCCTAAGTTACCCCCTCCTTACACTTTGCTGTAGAAAGGAAGAAGATTTGTCCCTGATTCCCAAAAGCTTGTCACAAACAAACTATGCCACACAAGAGTCGTATTATCATTCTAATCAACTTTGAGCAAAACCTTTGACACTTCCACTTCCCTCCTGGAAAACCTCTTTGAACTTGCTGATGATATCTTGCAAAGTAGATACTCCCACCACTGACACCTTTTGAGATGATCTCAGATCTAAACTTATCTTCAAAACCTCTGTCCTCATTTTAACAAAAACAGTAAACCTCAAATCTATTTGGATTGCTTACACCAAGAATGTAATCTATTTCCATTTTTACTAACAGTCACATAAACGACCCCAATGCTTCTGACCTGCTCAGCTCCTTTAACAGACATCATCATTCCACACCTTTATGAATAGAAATAGTCTCTTCAAACTGCGAGTTCTTGAAATACAAGAAACTCTGAAATTCACAGAAAGTTTCTTAAATTCTAGTGGAGCGGGAATCAGTTTAAATAAAACTCTGGTTTACCATCACAAGCACACTGGGCTGATCCGCGCTTCGGTGCTGCGGCCCAACAGGTCAATGGACCTTGGCCATTGCAGTTGAGAAGATCAGGTGCAAATCATTTCATAATATCACAATTTCTATCCAAGTTCAGTCGATAATGAGAATTTTTAAAGATTTTAAGGGTTTTATTATTTCAAAGTTTAGTAGATCATCTTTATTCAAAATCATGAGTTTTATTCGTATTAGTCTCAAATCAATCAATTTTTTACAGAATTGGTAGAGAAATAATGGTTAATTCAATAGAAATAATACAATGTTTTAAGCGTGTTCCATAAAGGAAGAAAATCCCTATTCTAGGAATGGGGCGAATAGCGTCAGTAGGAACCCATAAAGTGTTCAAGTTCAAAAGAGAGTGAGATCAAGCAAAAAGCTAAAAAAATAGCAAAAGGTCATCAATCAATCAAAGCGGAACTTCCCGTAAAGAGCCGTTCACGAAACTCAGTAGCGTCTCAAAGCAATAAGGAGTAAGCAGGGGAAATGTGCAGTAGCAACCACAATCAATAGGATGGCAGAAGAGTCGGGGAGTAGCGTAGAGAGTCTGTTGTGGAAGGCATGGAAGAAGATGTGTGTCCTACTCTAGAAACACGTACTATTATATAAAGTCAAAATGAATGTTGCAGTTAATGTTGCATCTTCTCCTCCTCTTGTCCAATCATCTTTCAGGGTTCTTTCTGGAAATAGGTTCACTTCTCGTCTTTTCATGCGAAACGCAATAGTGTACAGACAGTTACTTTCGAGCGTGCAACTTTGGTGTTTCAGCCTAACTACATAAGAGGCTTCTACATTCTAACCATCCTTTCCCACGAATGAGACTACATTTCGATCCTTCTAATTAAGCAAATGATATGTTGGCTAACAGTGGGCTATGTAAAAATTTAAACATCTGCAATAACGAAAGAACATTCTTTTAATGATTTCATCCTGTGAAAATAAAAAAAGTATGTTAAAAGAGGTCAAGGTCAGTTTATGTGCTGCATTCTATGTGATTCTTCTTCTTAATTCTACTAATAACAAGCATTTTGAACTCATTGTATAAGAAGAAACATTTTGCAGAGCTATGTGGAACATTTATTTAATAAAAAACATGATCATGGAAAGGTCAAGAATTAAACATTTGATGCGTGCATCAGCACATTTTAGTCAAACTACGTGCTAAGCAAATGCTGCTTTAAATAGTTTTGAGGCACAATATGTGTGAGTGTGGCTAGTTACTAAATTTTAAAATTGCATTTTTTTCCACTTAGTGCATGTTAATATCACAAATAATTTTTTAAAAAATATATTATTTAGCATTTTGCTAAAAACGCCCCTTCAATTCTCTACCCTTCTTCAGTTCTATTGTTATGTAGGCATCTAGGCTAGATGTACGAACATTAGTAACATCAATTACCAAATAAGGATTTTTACGAATCGCAGTTTGGTAATCACTATTGCTAATATACTTAAGTGAAATCTGGCGCTGATTTCCAAATTAGCAAATAAACCTACCTCATAAATACTTATGAAACAGGTTGCAACTAGTGACTAGCGAGGATTTGCTTCCATCACAGGGACAGTGTCCTGCTGGGGTCAGCAGACCACGATGTCTGTGATTGCTTTTAAATAAAGCAACCTTTTTGTTCAAATGCAGCCCATTTTCATTAAAGGAAAACAGGATGCTTTTCAAGAGAAAACTGAAACATTCATTTTTTATTTTTTAAGAGGACCACTGCCTGCTTTTAAAACTTACTTTTCAAACATTCTCAAAGGAAGGTGTCCCAAGGGGACGCCTTTCCATTTGCGAATGAGTTACCACCAACTTTTAATTGGTGGTAAAGTGCAAATGTTTTGCAACTGCATTTTGGTCGCTAAACATTAGTACATACCATTCAGATTTCCTATTTGGAAGGGACGCCCTGAACGCATCCCTTCAAATGAGCAATTTTCTTTTTGTTCACAAACAAAAATTGCGATTTGGTAACAAGTTACAGAATCGCAATTTGGTGTTTTTACATTACAAAAAGCATTTTTTTTGTCACAAATGGCCCAATTCTGTGAATCGCGCTGAATGCGACTGCAAAAATGTTTTGTACATCTAGCCCCTAGTAACCAATTTGTCTCTCTAAAGTGTTTTCGTGCATTTTATCTATATTTTGAAACTCAATCGAGTCACCAGTACTTTTAGGTGTATGTATGACAGGCAAATGGTTGAAAATCTGCTGACCCTCTGTTTGCTGAACAAAGAACAATAAAGCATTTTTCTTTCCAGATAAAATCTATTGTTACTATCTGCCACCAAATAAAAACTATTAAAAAGCCATTTGCCATGTTTCCCAGTTCCTGGGTGTTTGCAGAAACAAAGAAGGTAGCACCACATTCAGCATAATGAGCCAGCAGAGAGATCAACTGCTGTTGATGGAATGTCTCTTTTAACACTATGTGCCGTCAGTAAATGTAATGTTATCATTAATTTCCCATTCCAAAACAACAGTAATGCACAGCCCGGAAATGCTGGCAGAAGCGTTTGTGCAGTACAAAGCTTTACCTGCAGTGGCACAATGCATTGAGCATGAGAAATCACTCTACTAGCGTGTTATTGCTATGCCACGTTACAGCATCCGGGTCAGCTGAGTCCTGCAAGGACAGCTTTGAAGCATTGCATCCTACCCTGCCAGATGCCATCTGATGGAAAACAGCCGTTCTTTGTGTGTAAAATCCTGAACTCAACACACCCACACAATGCTAAACCGGAAATTTAAAAATCTAGATACCTCAAATAAATTGACAACAAGCATGGCAAAGCTAACGGGCCTGGCTATAATGTGCTACTGAATGCAAACACAGGTACATACAGATGGGTGCAGGTTATTTGTGCAGTCTGTCTTTTTTTGTGTACCTGTGCCCTTTTGTGTATTTCCCAAGCTTTCATTGATACTGTTTCTATTCCACATTGTTATAGTTCTGGTACCATGCAATACTGCAAGTACTGTTAACAGAAATTAGGGCGCAGACATAAACTGTCATATGTGCGCATATTAAAGTTGGATCTATTGACTTTGCCAATTCTTGTTCCACGCTCTTTGTTTTTTCAAATGTTTTTTAAATAATATAGAGATCAGTGGAGGCTGCCACCGAGGAGCACGAGTGGGGCGGGGTGGATAGAAAAATAAATAAAAAAGTGACCTACCTTGCTGCCGGACCGCCGCCTCGCGTCATCCTCTTCTGTTCCTGCTTGAAGCAGGAATCACACCCGGACTCCCCTAAGCCAATCACAACGCTGCAATGCAGCATTGTGATTGGTCTGAGCGCCGTGGTTCGGCACTCGGCAGGCAGTGGGAGCCTATGCATGCTCCTCACCAGGCTGTGTATTGCAGCCTAGTGAAGAACATGCAAAGTACGCATGACTGGCCGGCCAAACCGTCATGCGCACTTAAGTGCCCACCACTCCTCCCCTTGTTGGCTGTGACGACAGCCAAACTCCGCCTACCCTTGTAGACCTGTATGACAACGGAAAAATAAAATAATAATAGTTTCATTACCATTTTATTTTTCCTTTTTTCCACTGCTCAAAATGCAGTGGGGCAGCGCTCCTCCACCTTAACGTAGGAGCCGCCGCTGATAGAGATGTGGGGTCAAGAGCTCTCCACAGAGAACAATTTATTTTTTAATAAAGAGTGCAATATGGTTAAGACAGCAGCGCTCGCAGTCACGAAGTGTGAAATTTGCAGAGTTGTATCGCCCCAAAATGACCTGGCACTACCAGATAATAAAACTCCAGGGGTAAAGAAGATCACCTCTCTCCTGTGGTATTATATGAGACTGCCTCGTGGCCAAATCAACTGCAACAAGACAGACCGTTATTAAAAAGGACCAAGTCAGTATGATTGGAAAGTTCAGGAACAAAATCTATCTAGGCAAGATTATATTTTTCACCGGTGAGATTCTCTTTCCCGCCATGCACAATGGAACTCAGAACAGCCTGACACCTAAGGCTTCCAACTTGTTCAGCGTTTATGGTGGTATCTCCAGGAGTTTAGCGGAACGTTTCTATCATTTCATCCAATACTCTAAGTCTATCTGATGTGTTGTGGTGACAACATCACCGATTAAACAAGTAAAGCAACAATCAAAATGTGGACCTAATTTAAGCAGTACTTAATTTGTGAAAGAATAAGGGCCAAGGCCCAAAGTTTTGCTTAGAACCCTGCGGCCAGCGCTATCGAAGGCCATGGTGCCAAGTGCCAAGACTGCAGCGTCTTGATTCCGTCTCGTCCTTCTTTAATCCACCACCAGATGCCCCCCTGCCTCTTCATGTGACTATTTTCCACCTTTCTCTTCCTCCTTCTGTCTCCCTTTTGTGTTTTTCCCGCTCTCACTCTGGGTCGAAATCTGTTAAGGAACAATACGCGTGGATCCCAAAAATCAGTGCTTATGGGCCTCGTCTGCAACCACCTGCTCAAATTAAGCACTGGGTATAAGTGGACAACCGGCATCATATTACTATTAGGGTTCTTTATGTTGCATATAATCATGTGCACATAGAGTGATAAGAAAATTAGTAGAATTGGACAATTATCCAGATGATAATGCAAGCTCTCTGTGCGCATGAAGCTCTCTAAGCAAGCAGGCCAAGGCCTCGATCGCTTGAGCAAGTGATGGGGTGAAGCGAGAGAAGCCCTACCTCATGCCTCTTGGTTTCTTAATGTAGTCAAATACTCTATTTTAACCTGAAATCTTGCTAGCGGTGACGAGTATATTTAACCATGTGATGGCCAAATCTCATACACATGTCCTCCTGAGAAAGGCCAGGCTAACAAATCAAAAGTTTTTTCATTATCTAGGGGAAAACCCCCTCTCAAATTTTAGGAGCCTATCTGGTGTTTACACAGCAAATGATGTACTAGGATTATACATTGAACCTTCTATGTACAGACGTATCATGGTCAGACGGCCAGACATGGCATTAGCAGCATCAGGTGGTTAACTATTATTTGGTCAAGGATAGTCATTTCTTAATATTATAAGCAGGTGGTTAAATATCAGTGAAAACCCTGTGGTGATTTCACTAAATACTCAGTGAGGATAACCAAGCAATAAGTGGGACTTTCAAAAAACTATCTGTGGAGTAACATGGAGTTTGAAAGTACTTGTTCGTTTATTCATTTTTTTCCACAGAAAAAGAGGCATATGTAAAGTGGAATTTCAAGCAACCGGTGCTGTATTTTAGCTGCCTGGGGGGATTTTTTAGGCCCTGGGTAGGTTGTTGTTGTTGGGTAAGTTTTAGTCCCAGGGCCATTTTTAGGCCCTGGGGAGGTTGTTGCTGCTGGGTAATTTAGAGTCCCAGGGCCATTTTTAGGCCACGGGTAGGTTGTTGATGCTGGGTAAGTTTTAGTCCCAGGGCCATTTTTAGGCCCTGGGTAGGTTGTTGCTGCTGGGTAAGCTGGAGTCCCAGGGCCATTTTTAGGCCCAGGGTAGGTTGTTGCTTGGGTAAGCTGGAGTCCCAGGCAGGGCCATTTTTAGGCCCTGGGTATGTTGTTGCTGCTGGGTAAGTTGGAGTCCCAGGGCCATTTTTAGGCCCTGGGTAGGTTGTTGCTGCTGGGTAAGTTGGAGTCCCAGGGCCATTTTTAGCCCCTGGGTAGGTTGTTGCTGCTGGGTAAGTTGGATACCCAGGACCATTTTTAGGCCATAGGTAAGTTGTTGCTGCTGGGTAAGTTGGAGTCCCCGGGCCATTTTCTAGGCTATGGGTAGGATGTTGCTGCTGGGCAAGTTGGATACCCAGGACCATTTTTAGGCCATGGATAGGTTGTTGTTGGTGGGTAAGTTGGAGTCCCCGGGCCATTTTTTAGGCTATGGGTAGGATGTTGCTGCTGGGTAAGTTGGATACCCAGGACCATTTTTAGGCCATGGGTAGGTAGTTGTTGGTGGGTAAGTTGGATACCCAGGACCATTTTTAGGCTATGGGTAGGTTGTTGCTGCTGGGTAAGTTGAATACCCAGGGCCATTTTTAGGCTATGGGTAGGTTGTTGCTGCTGGGTAAGTTGGATACCCAGGGCCATTTTTAGCCCCTGGGTAGGTTGTTGCTGCTGGGTAAGTTGGATACCCAGGACCATTTTTAGGCCATAGGTAAGTTGTTGCTGCTGGGTAAGTTGGAGTCCCCGGGCCATTTTCTAGGCTATGGGTAGGATGTTGCTGCTGGGCAAGTTGGATACCCAGGACCATTTTTAGGCCATGGATAGGTTGTTGTTGGTGGGTAAGTTGGAGTCCCCGGGCCATTTTTTAGGCTATGGGTAGGATGTTGCTGCTGGGTAAGTTGGATACCCAGGACCATTTTTAGGCCATGGGTAGGTAGTTGTTGGTGGGTAAGTTGGATACCCAGGACCATTTTTAGGCTATGGGTAGGTTGTTGCTGCTGGGTAAGTTGAATACCCAGGGCCATTTTTAGGCTATGGGTAGGTTGTTGCTGCTGGGTAAGTTGGAGTCCCCGGCCATTTTTTAGGCCATGGGTAGGTTGTTGCTGCTGGGTAAGTTGGATACCCAGGACCATTTTTAGGCCATGGGTAGGTTGTCGCTGTTGGGTAAGTTGGATACCCAGGACCATTTTTAGGCCATGGGTAGGTTGTTGCTGTTGGGTAAGTTGGATACCCAGGACCATTTTTAGGCTATGGGTAGGTTGTTGCTGTTGGGTAAGTTGGAGTCCCCGGGCCATTTTTTAGGCTATGAGTAGGTTGTTGCTGCTGGGTAAGTTGGATACCCAGGACCATTTTTAAGCCATGGGTAGGTTGTTGTTGGTGGGTAAGCTGGAGTCCCAGGGCCATTCGTAGCATAGGTGTATATAAAAAGGCCACCTCCAACTAGCCGGGACGTGCACCCCCACTGTGGCTCTAATTCCAGGTGAGTCATTAATCCAGATACGAGCGCTAACAGAAGTTTGCATCCAAATCAAGATTGCCATTGACGCAGTAATACCACTATTTTTCACGCATACATTGCACCAGGTGAGACCTGAAAGAATTTTTGCTGGGAAATACCCACGCATTCGTAGTTTTGCAGCACAGGGTGCGAGAAAGCATGCGGTTTTACCGCATCATCCCCCCTTCTGAAGATACCTCACTTTGTAGCATTAGTATTTAACGGGTGCAAAATTACTTCCCAGATAACCAGCCAGCTCAGATTAAGGCCCTCATTGTTTACAACGTCAGCTCTTATCAAACATTTCTGCTCAGAAATCTCGTCAATGAATTTCTGTTTTAGCCATGGGGGTGTATGATGCGGTTTCAGACTGCACCTCACAGAAGTGAGTCAAGCACCTCTTAAAGTCTCCTGTGTTACATATTTTATGCTCCCGCCGCGAGCCAGGCTGTATCTTGTCAGACTTGGCAGGTTCAAGGTTCATCTCAAACATTGTTTTTAACACCAAGAAGAAACTGCTAACGGTAAAGAGCTGTGGTTTCCTGGAGTCCAGGGTAACTGACAGGGGCGTAGCTTAGTCAGTAAGATTGGGAGGGGTGTGAGCTTCAGATTTTCTGACAATCCGGCTGGCATATAATTTTTAAATATAATATATGACAAGCCGGGTGCATGAGAGGGGCCTAAGGGGCTGTGGAAAGGGAGAGGAGTGCGGATTGTAGGGGCACTAAGAGGGAAAACACAATATTTTGTAAAATAACCAATATTTTTATGTTTACATTTCTTTATTGTTTTCGGTAATATCGAGCATATGCAACAGGTGATGATATCACCATCCATGATAGTTGCAACAATAGACAAAAGCCCTTAACTCCACCCACCCAGACCTGGTTGTGCCAAGAAAAGTCAGGGAAAAAAAAAGGGAGAAAGGCGAAAAAGAAGCCAGCCCCCCTGGTCTCCCTCACTAGCTAGTGGTTGTGCGTCGTTGCACTGTCCTCTTCCGCCAAGCAGAGAAGGCGTAAATACTTGGGGCAGGTCAGTTCACGGAATTCTGTCGTCAAAAGGGCCAGGAAAGGTTTCCAGAGCTTGGGAATGATGAGCTTTGATCCGCCATTGTGAGGGTGTTACGCTCCATTCCCATTATATACCAGAGCCTCTGTAGCCAGCCTTGGTGTGTTGGAATAGTTCGAGTGCCCCAATGCATTAGTATGTTTGCAGGGCTGCTAGTAGTGCTAGACCTATCTGCCTACCTCTGTGGGACCGTGGGGGAAAGGGGCGTGCATTAGGGAGGCCTAGAAGAATATAAGCCGGGAATCTAGGAAGATCCGTGTCTAGATGTGTATCAATGTCTTTAAGGACCTGGGACCAGTATGTAGTTTGTGTTGGGCATTTCCATAGTATATGTATTAACGTGCCTAAGGAGCCACATTGACTCCAACAGTTTGGTGACTTGGATGGAGCAAATGTATGTAATCTACTAGGGGTGAGGTACCAATACAACATGATTTTAGTAGCCGTTTCAACCCCAGAGGTGTTACGAGCTGTGTGCCGGGCATGATAGTAGATCTCATCCCACTCCTTTACAGTTAACTCCCTCCCAATCTCCGACTCCCACCGCCTTTGGCCCGGGGACTTCACTGGTGGGTGTTCCGGGGCCAGTAGCTTGTATAGGTGCGTAATGAGGCGGGTTTGTCGTGTTAGATAATAGCCATCGTTCATATTGGGTGAGGGGACGTTGGGCACCCGGTCGAACTGTGGGTTGCATCACCCAGTGGTGTATCTGGGTGTAGTGCCACCACTCGCTTTCGGGAAGGTCATGGTCCTGACGGAGGTAGTCAAACGGAATGGGACCTTCCGTATCAAACAGGTGTCCCGCCGATTTGCATCCCGTTTGAGTCCAGCGGGAGAAACCAGGGTCCGAGAGAGCCGGAGTGAAGTCGGGGTTTCCTACTATGGGGGTTATGGAAGAGGGAAAGGACGTAAGATGTCTGAGAGTCGCCACCTTGTCCCATGCCACTAAGGCAGGCCTGGTGATGGACGAAAGGTAGAGGTTGGGAGGGCATGCTTCCTTTGGGAGGGAGAGGATCCTCTACAAGGGTTGGCCTGTTAGTGCCTTTTCCATGAATAACCAATGTTTTTCGGGCTCAGCACGTGACCATTCAACAAAGGCTCTTAGCTGCGAAACCTGAGAGTAACAAACAAGGTCCGGGACCCCCAACCCACCCTCCAAGGGCGGCCTGTAGACCAATTCACTGTTAAGTCTGGGACGTTTATCGGCCCAGACGAAGTGGTTTAGATCGTTTTGAAGTGCTCGGATGGAACCCGGGAGAGGGTCTAATGGTAGAGTTTGAAAAAAGTATAAGATTTTGGGTAGGATTGCCATTTTTACCGCAGCTGTCCTCCCTAGCCAGGAGAGAGTGAGTTGCCGCCAGCGTCGCAGGTCGGCGCGTATCTGCTGGAGTAATGTGCGATAGTTGATGTTCACAGTCTCGGATGTCGTAGAGGCGATTTGTATCCCCAGGTATCGGATATGAGAGGTGTCCCATTGAAGGGGGAAGGCTTGCTGAAGTGTGGTTAACGCCTGTTGCGGCATTGTTAGGTTTAGGGCTTGCGACTTATGGATGTTCATTTTAAACCCTGCAACCCTTCCGAATGCCCTCAACTCATTGAGGAAGGCGGGCAAGGATGTAGCCGGATTCTCTAGCGTGGCTAGGATATATCATTGGCGTACAGGCTAATAGTATGGGATCCGCCGCCAAATTGGATTCCTTTGATATCTGGGTGAGAGCGCACTCTATGGGCCATGGGCTCCATGTACAAGGCAAAAAGTAACGGTGACAGGGGACACCCTCGTCTGGTGCCTCTATTTATTGTGAACGAGGTGGAAAAGTGCCCATTAATTCGAATCACCGCTGTGGGGCAGTCATATATACTAGTGATCCACCATCTAAATCATTCCCCCATGCCGAATTGCCCTAAAGTGGCCTCTAGATAAGGCCAGTGTACTCGGTCGAACGCTTTCTCAGCGTCGACCGATAGGAGGATGCGTTCTTGGCCATGTCTCTGGGCCTTGTCTATCAGATGAAGGACCCTTCGTGTGTTATCCCCGCATTGTCGCTGTAAGATGCACCCTTCCTCATCTGGGTCAATCAGTCCCGGAAGTAAGGGATTAAGACGCGCCGCTAAAATACCCGTGAATATTTTAAATCAATATTCAGGAGTGAGATCGGCCTGTATGAAGAGCATTGGGTTTATCTTTCCCCGGCTTAGAGATCACAGTGATGGAGGCTGTTTTCATCAATGGAGGGAGAGTCGCTGAAGTTCCGAGGGCGTTGAACAGCCGCGTAAGTAGAAGTGCTAGAATCTGGCAGAACTTTTTATAAAAAATAGCGGAAAAGCCGTCTGGCCCAGGGGGATTTAGAAATCTTTAGCCTAGCTATACAGGAGATGACTTCCTCAATTTTGATCAGTCTATCTAATTCTTCTTTCTGATCTGGAGAAAGGGTGAAAGTGTGCGCCTCCTGGAGATGCATCTGATTTTCCTCCGGTCGTAAATTCTGCACCGTGTATAGTTGGCGATAGTAATCTCTGAAAACCTTTGCAATGAGGGGGTCTTCTGTCAGTGCTTGGCTCTCAGAATCCACCACCTCCTGAACCCGTTGTTCCTGCCTCCGTATTCGCAGCCTATTTGCCAAGAGACGCCCTGCCCTATCGCCTCCTGTGTAAAATTGATGCTTTAGGCGGAGTGCAGCGTATTCTGCCCTGTCTATGTCAATACTGGCTAATTGGACTCTGGCAGCCTCCAACTTCCTCCATACCCGGGGGGCTCCCGTCCATTTATAGACACGCTCAAGTTCGGCCATTTTTCGGGAGAGGGCCTCCCTTTTATCCCTGAGCTCTTTATTTTCGGCCAACGATATGGCAATCAGTTCTCCCCTTACCACTGCCTTCACCGCGTCCCACACAGTGGAGACTGCGGTTTCTGGGTTATCGTTAATAGCCAGATAGTTGGTGATCGTTCTATTGATTTGCTCCACATTAGCAGGGCGCTGAAGGAGGCTGTCTCGCACACGCCACTTTTTAGGGCCATACCTTTGTTCGGGATGGTTTATAGTGACGGTCACTGCTGAGTGATCGGACAAAGATCGGGGTTCTATAGCAATGTCTTGTACCCTAGAGACCAATTCTCAGGAACCCAGGAAATAGTCCAGCCTGGCGTATGTTTTCCTCACGAAGGAATAATATGTGTAATCACGGGTCTGCTCATGAGCGTTCCTCCAAATATCTATGAGGCCCCTGCTGATGAGCCAAGACAGACCCTCCTCGGAGAGCGCACCTGTCTGTCCCTGTCGTTGTGCAGATCTGTCCATGTTATTATCAAAGACAAGATTTAAATCGCCCCCCCATCAAAGTCAGTCGGCCTGGTGCCTCCATAATCTCTGGGACCACTTGTTTTAAAAATACCTCTTGTCTCTCATTAGGCGAGTATATGGAGGCTATTGTTATTGTTTCTGTGCCTATTTGTAGGGAGTATGCAAGGAGTCTACCCCTTATTTTGGCTTCCTTGGAAATGACCTTGCCTTTAAAGTGTCGGAAGACAACCGCGCTCCTTCGCTGTCTGGCGGACCTGTGGGGGAGCCCCTGGGGGCTGGCCGGGCGGCTCTCCGGAACTGGGACAGCGCGCCTCTAGACGACAAAGGCGGCGGGGAACATGTGCGACCTGTAGGCCGAGCCGGGACGCCGGCCGGCTCCCAGAGGTGAGCAGACATTGTTCGGCGGACACGGCGCATCCTAGGGGGCCGCCGTCGTACCTTACTTCCACGGCTCCCCCCGGCGAAACAGATCCAGACCCTACCTGGGGCCGCAAAGGTGGAATCTGGCTGCGGCATTCACGCGGGACCCTGGCGCCCCTGGTACGACTAGGCCTCACCCCTGTAGCACTGAGGGGGGTGGGGCCACAAAGACCACAGCTCGTGCGGCGCTGAGCTGCTACTCCGTTGCCTTACCTCACCCACCAGCTGCGGGGCCTACTGAGGAGCCTTTCGACGTCGGCTTGATGGCTCTCCCTGCCTGCAACAGTGTGCTATAGGCCGGTGGAGGTGGTGAAAAGCATATACAGCGCCTGTGTCTGCCGTGGGAGGCCTAGGGGTCCTGGCCACGATTTCAGTGCACTTTCAGTGGTGAGCGCACACGGCGGAGGCCCTAGGTTGAGCGCCTGTACATTCTGACCTGGGCGGGGGCTCCTTGAACTCGTTCTGACTGTGTGCAGCACCTCCCATCGCGGCAGAGCCCCCCTTCACAGACCGAACAGTCAACAGATAGCCCAGCGGAGCAGGCCTGGATAAGATTCAACGGGGCCCGAACGGAGGGCTCCAGTAGTGGTGTCGACCCTGCGATTAGCTCTGGGCCCGCTACCTCTTGTGAGCACAGGCGTCACCTTACAGAATCAGCAGTGGGCCCTCCCAGGTGCCGCCACTGCGCTTGCACTCTTTGGGGCCTCACTTGCTATTACCTGCGCCTCTTCCTGCAGAGGGGCCCCGGGGCAGAGGAACATTGTCCGCTGACACCCTAGCCGGAAGGGCGACACCTCAGCGACACAGCTGAGCCAGAGAAACTACCCAGGCCACGGGCGTCTCTTAAGCCCACACTGCGCTGCGGACCCTGCTGCCTGACCTTGCTTTCCAGCAATCCCGCAGGAACGCTTGTCCCAGTGGACCCCCGTCCTCCTTGCCCTCGCTTGGTACTTGGGCCCCGCGGACGTGTACAACATGGCTGCCCCCAAGAGCCGGAAAGACAGGACGCCGTGATGTGGACTCCCTGGGTGAACGAGTCCACACGCTGGAGGAGCATGACATTGGAAGGGACGAAGAAATTGAAAATCTCCAACAAGACATCCTCCGACTGCAGGAGCTGAATCTGGACCTGCAGGCCCACACTGAAGACTTGGAGAACAGGTCCCGGCGGAATAATATCTGCATCCGCGGCATGGCGATATCAAGGCGATATCAAGGCCCTCGTGGCAGGCCTTTTCCGCTCTATCCTGGGAGAACCCTCGGAGTTCCCGGTCAAGCTGGACCGCACTCGCAAGGTGGGCCCTCGACGAGCGGCCCCTGCGCCTCCGGCGGACATCCTGACCTGCGTCCATGATTACCAGCTAAAAGAGAGTATTCTCGGCGAGTCTCGACGAAATCCGGACTTCACGTATCAGGGACAGAAACCTACGCTTTTCCAGGACTGGCCTCCTCTACGCTTCTTGAACGCAAGTCCTTCCGGCCAATCACACTCCATCTCAGAGAAGCTGGTATAAAATATTCGTGGGGCCACCCGTTTAGATTGATTTTCGTCTATAAAGGGGAACTAAGGCAAATCCATTCAACCTCTGTGGCTTACAAACTCCTGGGCATTGATGAACCCGCCCCGGACCAACCTAGTCAGAACTCGCACCCTCGCAGACGCCGAAGCGGCCATGGATGGACCACCATCAAACCCTCGAGCCCAGTGTCTCGTCCCGACCCGGACACTATGGCCAAAGGACGACAGGCAGTGCTGTCATCTCTCACTGGGGCATCTTTGGAATGAGAGAGGATCTCCGCCAACTACATTTTGGTGCACTATCCGCACGACCTCGCCCCTAGAGGAGGGTGTTGATAAAACTCACATGGGCTTTCTCTGGTGGGAGCGGGGAGCTGCGGGCCACGAATACCTCTTTCTCCCTTTACCACGAGCAGGACGCTCTGGACATTGACTTTGATTCTCGCATTACTTTATGGTTTCGTTTGTTATGGGGTTTTCTTTTTTTCACTGTTGGAGCCTCCTCCCCATTGTTAAGTCTCTCCAAATGTGCGCACAAGGCTGCAACCCATGCATGGTATTAGCACCGTACTTAGGATATACCACGAATAGGGCGTTTACGACTCGATTAACTCTCGCACACCCCCAACTTATAGCTTTCTCCCCTTTTTACTCTCTACACAGATGAGTGTTAAGTTCCTCACGCTCAACGTAAAAGGGCTCAACAACCCAGTTAAGCGCCGAGCCATCCTGTCTTACTTAGAAAACTCTGGGGCTCATATTTGTTTGTTACAAGAGACCCACCTGCTGGCAAGCGATACTCACAGGATGCGCTCCAAGGCCTTCCCACAACAGTACTTCTCCTCCCTCCCCACTAAGAAGGCCGGAGTGGCCATCCTGGTCGCGCGCACATTCCCTGGGACGGTAGGGGCTAAGGTATCGGAGATCAAGGGGAGGCTCCTGGCGCACTCAGTGAACATAGGGGGACACACACTAACGCTGGCCACCATATACACCCCCAATGAGAGGCAGGAGACCTTCTTGCACAAGGCAATAGGAGACTTGACCTCTACATCTGATCGCCAAGTCCTTATAGGGGGTGACCTGAATATCGTGTTTGATGGCCAGCTTGATCGCTCCGCACAGAGGCAGGGACAGACGGGGGCTCTCTTTGATACACATCGCCAATGGCTGCATGATCTGGGGCTGGTAGACCTGTGGCGGCACCTTCACCCTCGCTCTTCTGACTACACTTTTTACTCTCATGCCCGGGGGACTTATGCAAGACTTGATTATTTCCTAAAGACTCGCTCTCTCCTCCCGACAGTGCTGGGCTCGACAATTGCACCCCAGGCACTCTCGGACCATGCAGCCCTTACAGCGACTCTGCAGTTCCCCCCCACATTCAGACCATCGTACTCCTGGAAACTTAGGGACTCACTCCTCCATCGCCCCGACGTTGTCACACGCCTCACAAAAACACTGGAAGACTTCTTAGCTATAAATGACACACAAGACACTTCCATCGTCTCCCTTTGGGAAACCCTCAAGTTAGTGGCCAGGGGCGACCTCATAGCATCGTCGGCTGCCGATAACAAGGCACGCAAAGAGAAGAGGGATGAGCTCTCCACACAGGTACTCGAATTAGAAGGAATCCATAAACGGACGGGGGTACCTCTCATATGGAGAAAACTGAAAGCGGCCAGGGCGCAGTTAGCCAGCCTTGATCTTGATAGGGCAGAACACACCACGCTCCGCTTGAAGCACACATTTTATGTCGGGGGGACAAATGTGGACGGCTATTAGCTTATAAATTGCACGCGCAGAGACAGGCGGCGACAGTCCCACTCATCCTGACTGATGCGGGCATCGAACACACACGAGGTGAGGTGGTAGCAAACGTGTTTTGAGATTTTTATGCAAATCTGTACACTGCACAGTCCCTGCCTAAACAGAATCCCTCTGGGTATTGCCAGGGTATAACCCACTCTAAGCTAACTGCCCACCAGGGGGCGACCCTAGACAGCCCCATTAGAATAGAAGAAGTCATCTCGGCCATAGCTCGACTTTTTAAACTTCTTAAATCCCCCGGCCCAGACGGTTTTACCGCCCTTTTTTATAAAACTTTCTGTCCCTTATAGCTCCGATACTGACACGACTTTTTAATGCCAAAGACGACACTACGGAGTTACCGCCCACAATGTTTTTAGCGTCAGTGGCAGTACTGCCTAAACCCGGCAAAGACAGTAGATTCTGCGCCTCCTATAGGCCGATATCTCTCTTGAATATCGATTTCAAGATTTTCACGTGTATCCTTGCGGCCCGGCTGGGGCCTATGATGCCGGGATTGATAGACCCGGATCAGGCCAGATTCGTGGCGACTAGACAGTGCAGCGATAATACTAGGCGGTTGTTGCACTTGTTGGATAAATCCCAGCGGCAGCACGGGAAGCGGGTCTTCCTGTCAGTAGACGCCGAGAAGGCGTTTGAAAGAGTCCACTGGCCCTTCTTAGAGACTGTCCTGGAGAGGTTTGGGTTTGGGCACCGTTTTCGAAAATGGGTTTTTAGCGGCTACCGCCGCCCCTCAATTACTGTCCGGGTAAACGGCTTTACCTCCAACCCATTTACTATTTCCAGGGGTACGCGCCAGGGCTGCCCGCTCTCCCCATTACTATTTGCTCTTTATATGGAGCCGTTCGCCCAATGGGTTCGGGAAATCCAGGGGATTCTTTTTTGGGGGGGAGCGTCATACCATCAGCCTTTATGCCGATGATGTTGTCGCCACGCTGGAGTCACCACACACCTCAGTTCAGGCGTTCCTGGCCGAACTGGAGGAGTTTGCAGCAGACTCCGGATTTAGGGTCAATGTGACCAAGTCCCAGGCGTTGGGCTTCTCCTTGAAGCAGACCACCACCACGGCCCTTGCCCACGCATGCCCTATCCCATGGGATCAAAAGACTATGCCATACTTGGGTATCACACTGTCCTCCTCCATTGCCGAGATGACATCTCTGAACTATTCCCGGCTGCTACACCAGACCACGCAGGAGCTTAGGCGATGGCGGCCGTTTAATCTCTCATGGCTGGGTAGAGTTGCAGCCCTTAAAATGAGCATACTCCCCAAGGTCCTATACCTTTTCCAGACTCTCCCGGTTGAGCCACCTCGAGGGGTTTTAAAACAACTACAATCCGAGTTCGTCAACTATGTCTGGGCAGATAAGAGACCGCGAATCAATAGGGCTCTGAGCTTTAGACCCCATGGAGAGGGGGGACTGGGGATACCCGATCTCGACCGCTATTATAAAGCTACCCAGATACGCTCTCTTTTAGAATGGGCTCAGCCAGAATCTGAGAAGTGCTGGCTCTTCATGGAGTGTGCACTAGCGAAAAAGGCTCTCTGGAAGATCCCCTTCCTTCGCAAGGCTTCCAGGCCCTCTGGGCTGTATGGCTGTCCGGTGGTTCGCGCCACGCTAAAGACTTGGGACGCCACCGCTACCCGCAACGGCCTGACAACTTTCCCATCACCCCTCACCCCTATTACCAAAAACCCGGACTTCTCCCCAGGTCTTGATTGGAACGCATTCAGCCTTTGGGACCTAGCAGGGCGCAGGTCTTTAGGGTGTTTTTTCGATACAGAGGGCCCTCGGCCCTTTGAGGACTTTAAAACTGACTATGACGTACCCGAAACAGAACGCTTCCACTATTTCCAAATACAACACTGGGCTATGCAACCCCAAACCCGCCCCGGTGCGGAGAGGCCCCTCACCCAGTACGAACGTTGGCTACTCTCGAAACACTCTACAAAGCGACTTATCACAGAACTCTACCATATCCTGGGTCCCCCAGAACCGGTGGTCAAGTCAGGGGGTCAAAGACGGTGGGAGGCTGAGCTGGGCTGGACCTTGACCCCTAAAGAATGGTCAGACGTCTATTATAGAGCCCGACACACAGCACGTAATTCATCTAGCATCGAGACGGCTACTAAGATTATGACATATTGGTATCTCACTCCCTCCCGACTCCATAAATACGACCCAGATTGCTCCCCTACTTGCTGGAGGGGCTGTGACGCTGAAGGTACACTCTTGCATCTCCTGTGGGAATGTCCTATTCTTGCCACTTACTGGACGCAAGTGTTGGACGAGATTGACAGTCACTTTGACACTACGCTCTTACGCTTCCCTGCATATGTGGTCCTGGTAGTGTCTGACAGACTTACCTTTCCCCTCAAGTCCCGCAAAGGTAAACAATTAGGTATAGCCCTAGGGGCGGCACTACAGAATATTTTATCACATTGGGGCACAGATAGAACACCAACCTTGCAGGGATGGTTGCATCGTTTGTGGTTTGTTCTTGGCATGGAACGCATCTCTTCTACGCCTCGGGGGGATGGGGCCTCCTTTGCTGATGTGTGGCAGCCATTTGTCACCTTGTTGTGCACTGAATTCCGTGAACTGTCCTGTCCTAGATATTTACGACTTCTGCGCCTTCCCGAACTGCACCAATGCGCGAGTTAAGCATTATAGCACTGTGCAAACGGAGTGTGGGGTCTGCTCTTCCCTTTTTCTTTTGTTGTCTAGCTATTCTTATGTGGGAGGGGGTTGAGTGGGAGTGGGAGGGGGAAGGGAGGAGGGAGGGGGGTTTGTTTTGAGGTTATTTTGATGCTCTGCGAAGCAACATGTTAGCTGCCAGTCTGTGACATGGGCCTTATCTCTTGTAAATGTAAATGTCCAGTATTTGTAAAGCGCGAACAATTACCCGAAGGTGTCAAGGCGCTGGGGGCCGTCGGGAAGATTAAGCGAGCTATTGCCCAGAGTCACATGGTGCTGGGCTGATCTGCCGCCGGCACCGGGGATCGAACCGTGAGCCCCCGGGTTCCGGAGTCAGTCGCCCTGGCCGCTGCGCCACTCCTCTTCCTGCTTCTTGTTTGTTAATAATTCAATAAAAAGATTTCAAACTAAAGTGTCGGACGATTAAAATGGCCACCCCTGCTGTTTTATTCGTGAGTGAGGAGAAATATTGATATGGAAAGTGTCTGGAGCGGAGCCTATGTTCATCTTTAGGAAGGAGATGAGTCTTCTGTAGTAGGCATATCTCTGCCCCCGAGTGTTCAAGATATGACAGTATAGGGCTTCGTTTCAGGGGGTGGTTAAGGCCTTTAACGTTTAGTGTGAGTATATTCAATTTGTTCGACATCGGGTTTGAAAAGAGCGTACTATGTGATGACTACATGTGTAAAGGAAAGGGAGCATACATGCTGCGTTGTCGTGACGAGCTCTTTTAGGGAATATGTGGGTCAAAGGTATACAGCTGCTGTTCCCAGGTCCGGCCCCAGAAAATAAGAAATCTAAACAAACCAAAATCCTAATAAACTATAACAATAACATTTTAGAACGAAAGTAACAATGGTTAGAGTCAATTTCTGGTATGTCCATTAGATACTAGTGGGGTCGTGGGTGCAGGCCCCGTCCGCTCGGGCCCAGCCGATCGCCGTTCGAGGATGCATTTAACGCATGTAGTGAGTGGAGAGAACTGCTGACAGAGAGGCCTGTGCGGGAGTTCCAAAGAGCGGATTTCGTTATGGTGATGCTGGCCGTGAGGAGGTGCCAGCCAATGTGTTGATGACTCGCTGCTTCTCTCTGGCTATTGTTTCTGGGTCCGGTCGGAGGCTGCCCGGGGAAGCGCCAGGACCCTTTCGTGCAGAAACGCCGGTACCTTCCGGGTCCCCTCAGTTATGATGCAGGGAGTCAGAAGCATCCCCTTCCAGGGCCAGCACCCGGCGTGCTTCTTCCAGAGATCTAATTTGATGAAGCCGCCCAGCATGGTGAAAAATGATACGGAAAGGGTGACCCCAAGAGTAACGCACACCTGCTGCTCGTAAATGTGCAGTGATGGGACGGAAGTCTTTCCGTTTTTAAAGTTGTTGCTGCAAGATCTTGATATAGAACCAGGTTGGCCCCTTGATACAGCACTGGGATTTTGTCTCTAGCTTTCTGAACGATACGCTCTTTCAGAGGGAAGTCGTTAACATATGTAAGTATGTCCTGTGGTGGAGCCTTAGGTGAGCGTGTGAGTCCCACTCTGTGCGCTCTGTCAAGTTGGATGGCCATCTCACGACCCCCCTCCAATATAGCTCTAAATAGGCCCTGCACGTACTAGGTGATGTCAGATCCCTCTGCTCTGGATGGTGCGCCACGGATCCGGATGTTGTTCCGGCGGGATCTGTTATCTAAGCCTTCCTTATGGGCCTGGAGGTCCAGGTTTTGGTCTTTAAGTCACAGGATCTCCTGCTGGAGTTGCTCGATTTCTTCGTCCCTGCTTGCTTCATGGTCTTCCAGCGTGGAGACCCTTTCGCCAAGCCCATCCAGGTCTTTCCGCGTATCTTTTAGTTCCTGCACGACCTCTTTCCTGAAAGAATGCAAGTCCTCGCGCAGCGAGGCTAAGAGCGATTCCAACCAGGGGGGCGGATGATCGGTTCCTCCGCGGGCTCAGGTGTCCCCTCGGTCTCCCTCGAAGGTGCATCCCCCCCCGGGGGCCCCCGCAGGTTTCAGCAGCATGTCCTTTAGGTTGTGGTCTTTTTTCCCTCTTGCCTTTGCCATTGTGAAGGCTGAAGGAGTCCCCCGATGATCCCCCTTCCGGACCCCCGGGGGCAGCAGTCCACCCTCCAGAAAAAGGCTCTATGTAGAGGTCGGGGCTTTCCGGCCGCCTCCCCTAGTCCCAGGCCACTCCGCCGTAGGTAAGGCGCAGGGGGTGTTCAACACAGTCTGGGTGGGGGTCACCACCATCTGCCGGTATCCTGCTGCATATCCTTAGGCTTCTAGGGACGAGCGTGCAAGAGTCAATATTCCTTTCGGGGTGAATGTTCTCAGACACCTGGCTCTGTTATGTTCTTTTGACTGGGCACTGGTGTTGCAAAAGCCATGCGCCATGGAGGGGAGCTTCACCGCCAGCTGCCCCCCGGGTCCGTCGGGAGACCCCAGAAAAGCTTCAGCAAACAGGGGTGCGGTGAGGGGAGTGGGGGGCCCGGACGAGGAGAGTCCCAGGGGGATCCAGTGGCTGGCTGTGACGCAGGAGCAGGCCCTTCGGGTCGCCTGCAGCATGTGGGGCGCAGGAACCGGGGCGCGGGTGCCCCTTCCTTTCGCACTTGCTGGTTGTGTGGCCCCTGTTAGGTCCGCCCCCACGTAGACTCCAAAGGTGGGTCTCTCCAGGCTCTTTAGAGCTGGTCAGTGTGCAGGCTGAGTCCCTTGCTGCCCCGAGCACAGGCCCTTCTCCCGGTCTCCTCACCTGCTACTTTCTCATCGGCCGATAGCCAGAGGCCAGGCCGTCTCCCCCGGTGTACCAGCATTCCACCACCTCCTCAGGCCGCCATACACCTTCGCCCTTGCGGTCCGTTGAGGCGCGCTCCGGGTTCAAGGAGGGCCGCCGGGGAATGCTGTGTCGGACAGGCCGCAGCCGTGACCTCGCGCTCTCTGCAGGTGCCATGCCTCGCAGGTCCCGGAGCTCAGGACACCGCCTCGCCCCATTGGCCGGGCTGGGGGGCAGCTCCAGGCAGGTCCGTCGCTCCCGCCAGAGAGCTGTGGTGCTGGTGCAGGGCGCTTTAGCAGACTCCTGTTCCGCCCCCCTCCAGGAGTCGCGGGGCGGAATTACTTTGCACCGCGGCTGCCCGTAAGTGCAGGCCCCTCGGCCACAGCCGCTCGTGAGCTCTGTTGACGGGCAGAGAGGGACCCCCAAGCGATCCAGGTGGCCCGTTTCCTTACTCGCTGCTCCGGCTCTCTCGCCGGATCGATCTGCTGACTTGATCACTACTTTACCCAATGCAAAGCGGCCAGGTCCGGCGGCGGGGAGCGGAGAGACACTAAAGCAAGTCTCTCTCGTCTGCCATCTTGGCCACGCTACTCTTAACCAATATTTTTGAGGACTTTCAAAATAGAGAAGGAGAGATTGTGTGCATTTTTGTTTGTATATGTGTAGAACAACTTCTGGTGGAATCCGACAGACATCTCACCATACCCGACTGAAAGCACCTGTACCCAAATATTTGTCAGAAAATACATTTACTGGGGGGGTGTAACCTCCCAACCCCCCCCCCCTGCCCCGTCGTGCAGCACGGATGTGGTGTGAGGGAGAAAATGAAACAAGAGCGCTCGCGCTGGAGAGGTGCATACAAACAAGCGTATTGGCCTTTTCCAATCATGTCTGGAGCCAGGAAATATTATGAGGGGAAATAGCAACAGATTAAAATTGGGATAACATCTGCCTTTCTGATCAAGAGAGCCTGACGTAACTTGAACAGCTTTCACTAAATTACTACCTTGAACATTTATTTAATTTTGCATTAAAAATGTTTGCAACTGTGATCTTTGAAGACTTGGTTGTCATGGGTGCAGCAGCTTTTCCAATCAGTGATGTAAATAAAAATGCACAGTCTCCTATCCTGTTTGTAAGCACTGAAAAACCCTGCACCCAAAGCACAGTGAGATGAAGCCGTTTGCACAAGATCGCAGGATTTGGTCAAGAAGGGGTGCTCAAGTCACGAAAAACAAGTTAACCGCTAGACCGCATCGCATTATTGATATGGCTCAGATCCAATTCTATCTGACGCCCTAACTGATACAGCATGTGTTAGCAAGTGACTTCTGAGTGCTTTAGGCCACATGAGAAAATGACACATGCATATTTTGGTACAACTCACCAGATTGGCAGTTACCATTGCTGGGAAGTCTGAAATACTGCGCTAACGAGGTCATAATGCATGGCTTCTTTCCCATAAGGTTTTGCTTCACACACACACCCGCCATCTGGTGTAGATTCTCCTGCATAGTTACATACAGAGCCTATCCCCATCCTTCCCATGCCACATGGAGCGCCCCAGGGTACCATCCCTTCTTTCTTGTTGCTCAGTCTGTGCACTGACATGCAAGGAGGTCCACCGAACATGCTCGCATCTCGCGACATATCTGAAAAAAGGTCTGCGTACATCTTCGTTTTCTGGAGGAGAGCTACTCGCCATTGGGTGAGGATTCACATCTCACTGTCTGAGTTTGAAAACAGTTTCTACTCCTCGTTTCTAGCCACTGTTGCAAATCTCTCTGAAGATAATTCTGATGGGGAGCGGATGTAGCCTTACGGCTAGAGCGGTCGACCTTGAAGCTGGGGAACCGGGTTCGAGTCTCGGCAACGACAATCAACATCCTGTGAATCTGGGCAAATCCCTTAATCTCCCCGTGCCTACCAAAAATGAATGTGTCCATCTGTAACGAAACTGGTGCTATGTAAAGCGCTCTGATACCCGATGTCTCGGGTCTAGTTCGCGCTATATAAAACACTAAAAAATTTGATCTTTGAACGATAAAGTGCTAAAGTAGTTAGCAAAAGGCTACTTTAATATAGCATGACTAAGCCCACAATTGTTTTCACTTGCTCTTTACCTTACTAAACTAGCCTAAGTTTCAAACTAATACTTAAACATTCCTAACCCTATCCACTCAAACAAACACAGCCCTCTTGTTGCTTATGGTATCTGGTCACACCTACAGACAAACTATTCCTCTTAACTACACACTTACTGGCCTCCAACCTTCTCCTTATCACCCTTTGAAACTTACTAGCCAAAGTTGTAATATCACTGGTCCTCCTCTTGCTTCCTACACCTACTGGCCACCCTTAACTGTCCTACCAGTGCTGCTTCACTCCCTGGTCCTACCTGCCCTTCATTGCCTCCCAGTCTCATCGGCTACCCTGACACCACCAGAAACACACTAGCCTTGCTTCCCTTCCCCATCCCAAGAAACAAAGAAATTCCTGTAACTCTTTTCTCAGCGTCCTTCCAGAACCCAAGTACAACTCTCCATTGAGAAGTGCTTCCGATTCTGATCACACCTACTCACCTTGTCATATATTTGAAATAATACTCGAATTTCCCTGTTGTTTATTTAGTGTTTGTATGAATCCATATCTGATATTTGATTTGAACACTGCTTTTCAGGGCTGCAACACACAACCTTACAAGTCTTTGCAATGTATTGTCTTGTTATGTGTACAGTTACTTATACATTAACAACACTTCCAATTTTGGCAGTAACCTCTTTCCAACTATCGACAGGTGTATCAGGCGTGATTGTGTGTAATACTTTTGCAACATTTCATCCCGACAATGTAACTTTATATTTACCATAGCATACCACCTGCGTGCTAGCAATATTTCGTTTAGTTCAGATTACAAAATCATTACAAACTTGTTTGCTATGGGCTAATGCATCCCTTATTTCTACTTTGTAACATGGCACTCTGTTAAATCGAGGTTCACTTTCCCTATTTCCAATATTATTTTTTACTTTGATGAGGAGAATAATTTTCCAGTATATTTCATTGAGCAGCATGTTTACTGGAGAAGGGAAGTTGTCATTGTACATACACGTATGCGAGAAAAACAAGAGTAGATTCTGCCTGGATATTTACTTAGGGACTGGTTTCCTATGGTAAATTTACATGTTTAGATTTGCTTCCGTATAAATCTACTACTGCACTAAGGTGTAAATCCATTCTTTTTTGCTCTTTGTAATTGCTGGCTGTAGAGTTGTAGCTAAATGTAGACCTAAATGTCTCCTGCTCCTGGTGGAGCCTCCTACAGCAGGATTTACGGGTGTAAAGTTACAACTACGAACTTTCCACATGTAGGTGGAGATCTCCGACATCGAGGCCGGAGATCTCCCTATGGGAAAGGGTAGAGAAAAAATAATAATATTAGCAATAAATGTAACATAATTTAAAATGTTAATTATAAAACTAGAACTATTAGAATGTTACACCATATTAACTGATAATTTTAAAGTTTATTAAATTAAAACATATATAATTCATATATATTTATTACATTAAATATATGAATATATATATATTACATTACTCAGTTACTGAATAAGAGATGCTACATATCCTGCAAATGAATTCTGCACTGAAAATTACGAGAAATGATTCACAGACATCTTTTCTGTGAAATTTGAGAACCACTAGCAAACAATCAATAAGACGGCTTACCCATTTTATTTATATATTCCTAAATATATGTGTGTATATATATATGTATATATATGTGTATATAATGGCGATGTGATGGTGTGCAGAATAAACTAAAAAACTAGCACTGAACCTGGGTCTGCGCTCGTTCTTCTCCTGGCAAAGGATTTTCAAGGCGAGGATTTGGCATATATATATATATATATATATCTATCTCAGAGTGGCGCATGCAACTCTGCAGTTATAGTTAGGGTGACCAAAGATAGGGATTTTTGCAACTGTTTGACAAATGTCCGTGAAACTTTGTAGCCCTGCTGCCCCGTTTAATTGTTGGAGTACTGAAATTTTCACTGGGTTTGTTCAAGGTATGCCAAAAAAAAGGGGGGCCCCCAAAACGGGCGTATAATCCAATGCTTCTTACATAGACTTTTGTATTTTACGTAGCGCGAAAACAGTCAGTCGGATTTTTATGAAAATTGGCAGGATTATATATTATGCTGCGCAGATGATTTTGTGGGGGTAGAGCAGGTAAGTATTTTTTAATTTTGAAGTGTTTTAAACTTAGTTATATCTGTGCACACGGTAGTACCGCTGTATATAGAGAACTCATTAGCTGATTGGCTAATGACTGCCTTCACTAAAGTTAAAGGCAGCCATGTTGGTGTCAGCTCGAGTTCTCCTGTGTTCTGCGTTATGCCTTGCAAAGTAGGTAGGTATTAGGTTTGGTATTTTTCCCATACCTATTACCACTTTAAACAAGCATTGGAAATGCAATAGGTCTCGCATTTCCTTGAGTTAGAGCTATTGGCGTTGTAAATGACAACGTCTTTTACCTATGTGTTATGGAGTGTATGTATGTGGTGTATAGTGGAATTATGTGGTTTGATTGGAATTATGTGGCATGGTGTGCAGTGGAAATATGTGAATAGTACTTATGTGGTATTGAGTTATTTGAATTTTGTGGAGTGGGATTGTGTGTTATGGAGTGTAATTATGTGGAAGTGCATTTTCTGTTGTGGAGTGATATGTAGTGGAGTTTAGTTATGTGGTGTGCTGTTAATGTTTGTGCCATGATGTGGAATTTTGTGGTGTGCTGTGTAATTGTGTTGTTGAGTTGAATTATGTAGTTTGGTGTTGAAGTATGTGGTGTAGATTGGAAATGTGTGGAGTTGAATTGTGGGGCATGGAACTGTGTGGATAGCATTGCCTTTCTGGTGACTAAAAGAACCAGTCTGGCCCCGAGTTCAGTGTTTGCCCCCGTTAAACAGTGCGCACAGCAGTGAGTTTTATGGGGGTTGAAATAAAGTTCATATTTGTCAGCACCCGATGATTCCTGGGCTAGCGAATACATTAAATCCATAGCTGCGGAGACATGCCAAGTTTGAGAAGTGAGACAACACGCCAGTGTGAGACTGCAGCCCCAGGGGTGAGAATGCACCCAAGAGCTGAGCCCACGCTCCCAAATGGGCGACGCCACTCCCAGGTGTGAGAAAGCACTCCTTCTGTGAGACTGCATTTATAAGCGTGAGAGAGAGCACTCGTGCTTTGAGACTGCGCTACCAAATGGCAAACGGCACTCCAAGTGTGAGACAGCACTCCAGGCTGAGATTGTACTCACATATGTTAGAAAGAAGTCAGAAGTGACACTTAAATCCCTGGGGTGAGACAGCACTGCAAGCGAGATAGTGTACCACCAGGTATGACAGCACTCCAGGCGTGACACTACGTTTACTGGCATCAGACTATATTCTCAGGTGCGGGGAGCCACTCGGCCGTGAGACTGTACTATCAGATGAGAGGCAGCACCCTAGTTGCATGGTGTGAGACTGCACTCCAAGGTGTGAGATTGCACTCCGAGATATGCCATAGTTCGCCCGGTGTCAGATTGCATTTCCACGCGTGAGGCAGCTCTCCGGCTACGAGACTCGTCACGGGTGTTAGAACTACTCCTGGTGTGAATCTGTGTTCCGAGGAGTGAGACTCACAGCCATCATTCTACTCTGTCCCCTAAAACTGAACACAACTGTATATATATATATGACATTTATACATCCTGAGCATGCACTGTTTGATAATAATCCTGCTTCACAACGTATATAATACAAGCATCAAGAGACACTTTCAGAATTTATATAAATTGTCCTCGCCAACCACAACAATATATCAAATGGTGATTGACTATATTCTTTTTTTTAGCAATATGCGTTTTTGAGCCTCCTTGGTTACCAAGTGACACCATGTTATATGTGACACCTTTAGCCAGTTCGGCATTTTTTGTCCAACCACTGGTTGCATATGGAGTCAACAAATGCAACATGAAATCTAAATTCCGGAATGTTCAAACTATTGGTTAGGATTTCACAACTGGCTGTAGGTATCCCCGACATAGGACCACTTGGCAGCTATACCCTTCCATTTTTTATATCAGTTATTTTCACCAACTTCGAACTCAAGCCTGCGTCACACAGCACCAACCTTTGGATAACAATTATGAAATTGCTCCTACACTTACATCTGAGAACATTTTTAACTTGTCTCAGATCAATCTAACATGATGGCAGCAATTTTTTGCCCTGCATGAAAAATCGATCACAGTCATTTCTTGTCCGTCCCACACACTGCTCGCCTCAGATGAGTGCAGTTCACACTACATTTCCAAACGGAAGAGGAGGAGCAGGAGCCAAAATTGTTATGAATCTGGAAAAACAAACAGTCACTATACAAAGGACATAAAATCAAAAATGCCCTGTACGTGTAAGAGAAATATTAAATAAATGAGCGAAGAACAAACAAAGGAAGGATCACAAATGCTACTCTAACAGCTCTATCGAAACAGATGCCTACATTCAGTAACCTACAGCTGAACGTTATTAATCTCTAGGGCAACAGCTTCTCATAAAGGCCAAGAGTCTAGCCAATCAAAAAGGAGGACTATGTTGATGTCTGGGAACCATAGAACTGAAATCGTTGCTTGTAGTGCAGTGCAGCTCCATTGTTTACAGACTGAAAATCTTAGATTTTGTAGTTGTTCTTAAAAAGCCAAGCCTGTTCTTCTTTTGTAAAATTTGGGTTCATGAGATAAATGTAGGTGTAGCATCTACACAGGTGTAACAATGTGTATGTGTGTATTGCGAGCATGAGTATAGAACGTGTGTTCGTTTGCATATGGTGTACAGTGGATGCATGGGAGTAGTCATTGGCAAGGTTCCACCACCATTATGGCTTTTGTTGATGTGTTCAGTCCCTTGAAGGGATTTTGGCTTGGATTTTCCACTACACAACTCATCAAGCACTCCCCGGATAAAACGCTTAAAAAAGGGGGACAATGCAAAAGCACAGAAGGGAAGAAATTAAAAACCAGCGGGGTCATTTGCGTAGGCCATTTATACTTTTCTGGAGGGATCACAACATGGAAAGGCTGCGTGGTTCGATTCCAGAACTGCTATGCAAGCAGCGAGTTGAAAGCGCGCGCCTGCACTCTGTCACTGCCTCACATGGGGACACACGAGCGTTCAGCGAGACAGGCCCCAACCGCAGCCGAGTCATTGACAATCTGGGAACTCACCTCACCTGTCCTCTGACGGCACACCGCAGCCATTGCTCGCACAGTTTGGGGAATCGGCCTGAGTGTTCTGCTCTACTGTTCGTTTTAATCTCTGGCGTCATCACTCAGTACTCTTGGGCTGGCGTTGTGGGACTCGGAGGGGTTCCGATGTGGAAAGCGGAGCACCTGGTGTGTCACAGAAAGTGCCGGAACTAGACTTTGTTTTGTTTTTCCTGTTTTCACAGGCTTGGGCGGTGTGCAGCATTTTGTCATTATGCGATGTCGTCTATCAGTGCTTCATTTGTGCAAATTAAATTTGACGACTTGCAGTTTTTCGAAAACTGCGGCGGAGGGAGCTTCGGCAGCGTGTACCGCGCACAATGGCAGTCACAGGACAAGGAGGTGGCCGTGAAGAAGCTTCTCAAAATAGAACCAGAACCAGCATGAAATCCCATTTACAATAGGCTTTTCACTGGTCAACTAAACTGACCCTCCACTTGCTTCGGCTGGCTATGTGAGGAACCCTGCAGGCACATCTGATGCTGTCCTAACCTTGGCACTGCTTGCTAACTCAGTCCTTAATGGATGCTATGTGGATTTAATCTGTGGACTCTGCCTGTAGCAGCCCACCTATTATCATCTGAGCATGCTTTAAAGGGTTCAGAACCCAGTGTCGGCACTGCTCATTCACCTTCATCCATGGAATCACACATCTCTTCAGGGGCGTAGATTCAGGGGGAGAGGGTGTTGGTGTATTACACCCCCTTAAAAAACGATTCTGTGGTAAATAGTTGGGTACAAGTGCTTTCAGTTGGGTATGGTGAAGTGTCAGTCGAATTCCACCTGGGATTTTTACATGCCCACACTGACAAACACACACACACACTCTCTGGTCTCTGTTTTGAAGGACTTAAAAATATGTTGGTTAGTCTGAAAGATATGTTTTATGTGCCCCTAACAATGCGCACTCCTCTCTCTTTCCACTGTCTCTTAAGCTCCCCTCGTGTCCTGCTTCTCATAATGTATTTTAACATGATATCTCAGCGTGATTGTTGGAAAATCTGAAGCTCACACCCCCTCAATCTTATTGTCCAAGCTACGCCCCTGCACCTCCTGACCTGGAACTAGCAATCTACTGGCTTTCTGAGGGCTGGCCAGTCTCAGTCCATGCCCTACAACTCCTCTTCAAGGTCTTTGTGGAACTGAACCCAGTTTATTCCTGTGGAAATTGAAGCGAGTCCACCATAGATGAAGCTTTCAATAAAAAATAAGGAATCAAATTGTATATTTTCCATAGCCACCAAACATGCAAAGCGAGCTCTTTATTGTGTGCACAAATTATGACACTCGTTACTAACCTGCATCTGAGACCCTCTTAATTAAGAAGGACTGCTAAAATGTGTCTAATTCTTCTTCAAACCGGACTCCGTGCTGCCTCCAAATTTGATACTTTTGCTGTTTAGGCCTGGTGCACAGTGGCGTGAAGAGGTGTAGAATTCCATAGAGTGGCATTTTGCAGACTGGAGTGGTGCACACCACATTCAACTGGAAACAACTTGGTAATACTTATGGTTTTCAAATTCCACCAATAAATAGACTCCAAGCTTTCAAAACATGACTACTGATCCACACTAATGTCTCATTTGTGGTGCAATTAGACTCCCAAGAGGTCAGAGGTATAAGTGATGCATAATTAAGAGATACCACTATGCTTAGATGCAGCGTTATATTCAATGCAAAATTATCAGAATGCATATCTGGCTCCCATGCATAGCACACTACCCTTTTCAGATGGGGCATCTTCCTCCCAGGCAAATAGCAGCCTTGTATAGATCACAAATTGCATTTTGTGTAATACACATGTCTATGACACCAACATGCTTAGCTGAAGCATCATGGTCACCGGACTATGATTTGAGCACTTCTGTGACCATCGCTTTTTCTTCAACTAACCTGTGCATCTTCCACGTCAACATGCATATTCTTTGTTGCTTTCTACCTGACAAAATAACACTACTGTAAGATCACACCTGTCACAGTTCTGAACTAAACAGATGCCAATAAACATGAGCTAATTGCACAATAGGGTTCATGTATTTTTACTCTGTAAAAGAGTACTTATGTTGGTGTGCGTCATGCAACAGTGCGCCTTGGCATAAGGATTTGCATGCATCCTGTTTTATCGATAACAATGCTGTAAAAAAGTTTTCCTCTGGGGAAACTCACAATGCTTTCCCTTGTAGCTCATAAATTCTATTCCCAATGAGCTGGCGTCAGACCAACTGCCACAACAAACACTGGCAAAGCCAACAGGTCTCGCCTGTGTGAGTGCTACTTTTAGCCATGTTGTTAAGCAATGCAATAGGTCTCGCATTTGCGAGAGTTTTAGCTAGTGGCATTGTAAATGACAATAACTTTTATTTATGTGTTTTGAAAACCTGAAAGCGGTGCGTAAATAAGCACTTTGTACTTGTAGTCCTTGCTTATGACAAGCAAGTCTGGCAGTAAACGAGGCGCAGTTACTGCCAGCCTTGGTTCTCGCAAGCAACGACTATAAGTAGAAAAGTGCGTGTTTACGACCGCTTGCAAGTTTTAAAACACATACATAAAAGGCATTGACATTTTCAATGCCAATAGCTCAAACTCTCACAAATGCGAGACCTATTGCATTACTAGTGTAGTGGACGCATGTGGTGTGTAGTGGATTTATGTGTGTTGTATTGGAATAGTTAGTTTTTCTGTGTGGTGTGGAATTGTGTGTTGTTTATGGTATGTGGCATGGTGAATAGACAGTGGTACTGAACAGTGTTACTGTGCAAAGGCATGAAGCTGCAAAAAAAAGGGTTGATAAAAAAGGTGGAAAATCCAGGGTGACGAAGGAGAAAAGGCAGATTTCCTAAACTTAATTATGAAACCTTGCACTAAATAACAACCTGCCTATGTGGACTGTGAGAAATGTGGTATTTAAATTTCTTCTTAGTATTATTGCTGTACCCATACATAAAGTAAAACCAAAACGAGAAAGGTATTCTTATCATTTTTTCGTTATTCAGTAGTACCTTCATGCTTCCAAAAGCAGTTTCAGTGTGCGTAATACCACAAAAACCAACCCCTATAGAGGGCAACTCAGAGAGATGCGTCCTTGTTAGAAGATTGTCCAAAATGTATTTTATTTATCTGAACGGCTGCTTTTGCAAACTAAGGAGTCCACTAGATGTGAGAGGAAGATATTGGAAATTGGACGCTGCACTGAAAGGTGACCCACACATATGACTCAACCATTTCCTTCAAGCTCATTGGTTTTCGGCTCAGTAGGAGCCACCACAAGGCTCTCAAATGCCCTGCTCACAGCAAGAGATCCTGCGTTTATATATTTTGTGCCCTGAAGCATGTCATGTTGTCATTACACGCTGTCCTGTATGACATTTCACAGACAGACGTGGGTATTGTGCAATATAAAAGAGAACTCCCGATGGTATTCAATAAACTGAACGGGAAACTGCACAAAGAAAGGGTAACATGTATAATCAATCACTCTGCACATTCAAACAACATGCACCTATTCACTTGCAATAATGTATTACAGTGGGCCAGCGACGTCAGTATCTTCCCGTCCTGGGCGATAGAATCTAATAACAAATTTGATGTGAAAATAAAGAAACCAATACAATGAAATCCATGACACTTTGTTCATACATCTATTGTCATTATTCGTTTTTTGGGGTGGATCCTTTCCTTCACAAACTCCAAACCTTTTTTTGTGCACAGGTGTTTCTTGGTTATGGATTGGAGATTTTCATAAAATGCCCCGACAGTAGCCACTACGCTGAGGTCTTGAGGATAGGCGCTACGTGGCGTCTCACATACTAAAGCTGTGTGCAGCAACCTGTCCAGGGCCGGACTGGGAACCACAACCGGCCCTGGCAAAGTGCTCGGCCGCCCCCCCCCCCGAGGGGGTTGGGGGTACCGCCGAGCTCTTTGCCAGGGCTGGTTTTCGACCGATTTTGTTTCAGGGCCGATTTTGCTGCAAAAACGGCCCTGTAACAAAAACGGCCCCCAGGGGCCCAAAACCGGCCCCCACCCGTGCGGCGCACCGGGGGATTGCCCGGTGCCCGCTACGGCCTGTCCGGCCCTGAACCTGTCACTGCTTCTGAGCTCCAAAGGGAGTGCCTGGAAACTGAAATGAATGTGTGTCTGTAATGCAACGGGTGCTCATGTAGAGCGCTCTCACACCTTCAGTTCGAGTTTGCGCTATATAAAACTGCAACAAAAAAAAGCAGTGTTGGGAGAGGGGTGGCACCCCAGCGAATGTAAAAGTAAAGCAAGTGGGCTGGAGAAATGGAAGAGAAACCAAACGTGATTAATAGAGTACCGAAGCGAGTGCATACCATGAATGCAGCCAACGAGGAGGCAGAGGACAGAAACAGGAGTGACTTACGATTTTGGCTTTAATGAAGATGATAAAGTATGAAATACACAGGCCCTCTTATTTTCAGATGAGCTATTAACGGGGACGCTCTGGTCAACAAAGTGTTTGGTGATAGGGACTGCCTAGCCTCCTCCCGCGATCACTATCCTCCACCCGTACTCAACAGCGTCGGATTGGTAACGCGGGCACTCGGGCAATGCCGGAGGGGCCGGTATCCGAATTCCAGCTGTGGGCTGCTTTTTTGAGCAGCCTGGGGGGCTGATTTGGGCAGTTTCTGCGTTGTTCGATGCCGCCAGCGGCCCAGTGGGTGCCTGAGTGGCCCGGCCCATTAATATATGCATATTGAGCGGGGGCAGGGGGCCGAGCAAGAGTGGCCTCACTTTCTTTCAGGAGTGTTTCACCAGTGTAAAATAATCTGTGCATTTTTTTTTTTAAGCCCCATCCCCCCCCTTTTTTATAAAATTTTGCCCGAAGCAGTGTCTTGCGGAAAGGCAATATGCGAATGTGGGACACTTTTTTTTTTGCTGCCTGGGCCGATTTTTAATCCCAATCCAACCCTGGTACTCAAAGATGTAGTGAAAGGTTGCCGCCCCCAAACAGAGAGGCTCCCAAGTAGATGGCAGCAATGTGGGGAGCAGCTTGAGTTCAGAGCAGGCAGCACTTCCTCCCGCTTAGGAGGCTGGAAAGCAAGAGACAGAATTCACAAAACACCTGGGGCAACAAAAAATAGGTTTCTAACCTAAAAAAACACATATGTTACACAACACCAATGAACATGTCCTTAACACATCAACGAGAAGCATGTCCCAAACGAACGACAGAGAGTAACACCCTCTGACATAATAAAAACCAGCACAATATCCTTTGTGCAACAACATCAACTGTTGCATGGCTAAACACTTATAAGGTCCCAAAGGCGAGACCTATTGGCTATGCCAATGCTTGTTTTATAAAATGTCTCCGAAGCAGTGTTTTGCAGAAAGGCAATATGCAAATGTGGGCCACTTTTTCTTTAGCGTGCCCGGCCCGATTTTTAATCCCAATCCAACACGGGGGTGTGGGTTTTGTCCTAAATTTCGGAGATACATTCTGAGAACGCATGCCGTGAAATGAGTGTCAGAGACAAATCACTCCAATGACACTACACAGTAGAAGCTTTAAAACGAATGGGGATGCTATGAGAGACAAAAGAGGCAGGAGGGTAGGAAAATCGGGCAGAAGCAGGAGTCAAGCAAGCAGGGAGTAATTCTGAAAGGAGTAGAGTTCCCTGTGGCCATGGACAGAAAAGAGGTGGGAAAGTGGGCCAAGGGATATGGAAACTTCTGCATCGTTCACATCGTCTATGGGTGACTAAGTTAGTCCGGTCCCGTTGTTTTCTTTGGATTCTGTGACTTGTAGCACTGGTTTTATACTTGGATAACTAAGACTACAAGTCACAGAATTCTAAGAAAAACCGAGACTGGACTCTATAGTCACGCATGGACTGGGGCAATTTGTAAACTATTCATGGGTTAAGAGGTACGATTGTATCGTGGTCGCAGCAGCATTTTCATTCTTAAGTACCTCAGAAAACGCAGCAGCATTTTCATTCTTAAGTACCTCAGAAAACGTAAGAGTGGACTTCAGCTGCCTACATCCATCCTGCTCCCTGTGCTGATAGCGCAGCCTTTGCCTAGTTTGCACCCTTCGCTCGATTGCGCCTGGCAGGTGGGCGAGGCAGGCGGGTGCAAGAAATATTCAGCCTCAGAGTTGCAGCGACTTGAGGAGATGTGACGAAACCTCTAGCTTGTGACCGGCCCTTCACCTGTGATCAGACTGCCTCGCCTCTTGGAAACGCAGAGGGGGGCTTGCAGGCACAATTGCAGCTGGCGGCGTCCAAGCCTTGATCCGCTCCCGGCTCCTGCACGCTAATTAGTCAGGAGGATTAACCTATTGAGTTCGCAGCTTCTTGCCGGAGGAGCAGCGCGCGAGACCTAACGGAGTGGATTTTGATTCCTCGGGTTCCAATGTAGCGCCTGCGGGGTGTGCAGGAGAGTGCTGCCCGGATCGCCAGGGAAGCCGGCCAGCTCTGGGAGCGCCTCTGACTGCAGGGGGAATGGGGGACTCGGTGTTCTGTGATATGCGGCTGTCCTATACAATAAGTACCCCTTGGGTTGTGTGTCTTCGCTTTTCACTCACACTCGTTCTAGTTTGTCTGTTGGAGGAAACTTTGCTGGGGCCGGTGTTGTAGGTCAGTCACATACTCTGTTGCATTTCCTATCAAGCACCATGCAAAGGTTTTTGGGAGGGGACTGGAGACGGGATTCCACTAAGCTAATGCACCGAGCACACATTTTAACGTGGTCATGTATTCTTTGTTTAATGTATGTTTCACCAATCTGCTCTGTGATTTATATTGAATGCTAGGCTCGACCTAAAAATGAAATAAACAGTGGTGCGCGCGCACCACAGAGGAGCGGGGGGAGGGAGCGCGGCAGCGAGGCGAACGCGCTGCTGCGCGTGCTAGCCACCAGTGGGAATGGGAGGAGCAAAGGCGGGACATGCGCCCGCCTTTGCCCAATTGCGTGCCGTTTAAAAAAAAAAAACGCACGCTACAGCCAATGCCAGGTTTCAGAAAGCTAACCACACGCACGAGCATGTGGTTAGCTTTCTAAAGCCCGTACAAGAGGTCTCGCGCTGCGCGAGCAGTGCTTCGCGCTGCAACGCTAGGCGCGAGACCCAAAAAAAAGTGGTAATAGGTAGGGAATTTTTTTAATAAGTTTTTATATATATATTTTCTTTGCATTACGGAGTACCGCGGTACTACTGCGTCACCTAAAAAAAAAAAAACACTCAAATTGGAAACACACTGTAAGACACTATATTTTATAAATATAGTATGCAAAAGTGTATTTTCCAATTTTAACATATTTAAGTATGCTGAAAAAAGTGTAGAGTAGCGCGTTAATTACTAAAAATTACCACTCCACTTAAAAAAACGCAGTTCCCCCGTACAATGCTACAAAAGTATAGAAACATTTATAAACAAAAATGGGCCCCGTAGAAAGTTTTTGGTGTTACCATGGTAGAACCACTCTACTCAATATATATAGAAACGTACAAATATTTTGCACTACCTATTACCACTTTACTCAAGTGTTACTAGGTAGGGCAAAAATACCAAATCTAATACTTATCTACATTGGATGGCGCAACGCACATTATGTTCAAACTGTACCTAAAAACAACATACCGGACTTTAACTTTTGTAAAGGCAGTCATTAGCTAATCAGCTAATGAATTGTCATCACTATGTACCACAGTGAATAGTGAATTACTCCCACATTTCGCTAAAATACCGCACAAACAGGACTCACAAAGTTAAAGTAAATTAAAACGTATTAAATAGTTACACTACTTGCCTGCATTACCCACAATAATCATCTACGCACCATAATATGTAATCCTGCCAAGTTTTAACACAATCCGAATGACGGTTTTCGCGATACGCAAACTATAAAAGTGTATGTAAAATACATTGGATTTAAGCACATTTTGGGACCCCTCCAACATTTACATATTGGAATATATAATGTGCAGATTTAACAGTGACATCTTTTTATACACTTTAATGATATATATCCTTTAATTTACACACCCCACTCCACTGTATAACTGTTCACTTTACGCCACTACATTGTACGCTATTTAGAGGATGCTACTCCAGGTTACACTAGAGTATACAACACTATATTCTACGCTAATCCACTGGACGCTACTCCACTCTACTCCACCGAACTCTACTGTACCCCACTCCAATGTACACAACTATACCCTATGCTATTATACTGTCCCCTCTGTATTCTATTACACTTTCGTGTATGCCAGTTTATTGGAGGGCCCTAAACTGCACTGCTTGCAAGTGTACGCTATGCCCCTGTACCCAACTCCACTTTATGCTATTCCACTACAGGGGCGGCTCCTCCATTAGGGCGGAGGAGCGTCGCCCCACTGCTTTCTTGCAGTGTGAGAAGCAGAAACATAAAATGGTATTTTAAATACCATTTTATGTTTCTGCTTCTCGCACTGTGAGAAAGCAGAAAGGTATGCCTGGTTGGGGCCGGGCAGGTGGGCGGGTCGGGGAGGAGTGGCTTGCCCAATGCTGCCGGCCCTGACTGTTTGGTCGGCCCCATGGGGCCGACCAAATCAGTCATGCGCACTCTGACTTTTCTCTATGTAGGCTGCTTTCAGCTTTCAGCCTACATAGCAAAGATAGGCGCCGTCCCCACCAATCACAACGCTGCCACTGCAGCATTGTGATTGGCTTAGGGGAGGTTCTGGAGGCTGCCTGCTTCCTGTTCAACAGGAGAGCAGGAAAACGGGACCGGCCGAGCCCGGGAGTGGAAGCGCGTGGCACAGACCGAGGCCACAGACCACAGGGAGTGAACTACCTGCCTGCTCTGTACACTTCAGCGTCAGCCTGCTCCGGGTTCCCGGGGCTGAGTTCAGTGTGCGCCAGGAGCAGGTCCCGGGACCAGGCAGAAGCGGAGCTCAGAAGTGCCGAGACTGCAGGGAGTGAGCACCTTTGCTGCCAGGACTGAGCCTGCGAGGCTGCAACAGTAGCAGAGCCGCCCGAGAGAGTCCTGCTGATATGTTCCTCCTGCGCAGAGTAGAACATAAGAGATCGCGGATCACAGTAAAGCAGACCGTGCCACAGACCACGCACAAATCGGAGTACACAGACCGCCCGCTGGTCAGGATACAGTCCTCGGTGCCGGATATGTGATTGTGGGACCTAGGACGGCAAGTTTCTTTTTTATTTTATTTAATCAACCCCCGCGAATCCCCCTCTCCCCTGCGCGATCCCCCCCGCGCGCGATCCCCCCCCTGCGCGATCCCCCCCCTGCGAGTCATACCGGCCGCGACTGTTCCACTATATGCTATTCCTCTATGCCCCACTTGATGGTACATTACTGGAGTGCACGCTATTCCACTGTCGGCTATGCCACTCAACGGCACTCCATAGAACTGAAAGGCAGTATACCCCACTGGACTGTACCGCAATCTACGGTATGCTATTTTACTTTAGAAGACTACATTCTGCGCCACTCCACTAAACCACACTTCACTGTACTTCACTAGACTCTACGCTTATATAATTAACCCTATTGAGTTGTACGACACTCTACTGTATGCTACTCCACTATATGGCACTCCAGTGTACATGTGAACACTTAACACCACATCACTCAACGTTATTACACTGAACACTTCTGAATTCTATGCTACTCCACTTCGCACTACAGTTTATGCTACTCCACTGTACACTATTGCACTTTACCGCATTACACTGTATCCCACTGTAGTGTACGCTATTCCACTCTGCACCACTGCACTGTACATCAATCCAATATACGCGACTCCATTTTTTGCAATTTAACTTTACAACACAACATTGTAACACACTCCACTTTACGTAATCCCATTGAACACCACTAAACTGTACCCCACTACACTGTATGGCACTCCACTGAACCCCACTCCAGTGAACGCTATTCCAGTTTACCCCACTCTACTGTACCACACCCCACTGTACGCTATTTCAGTACACAGTATTCAAATACACGCCCCTACACTGTATAGCACTCCAGTGTATAGCCCTTCACTCTACACCAGTACAGTGTATGCGAATACACTCCACAATAATTACAGAACATAAATCCACTTTACCACACTTTACTGTATGCTATCCCACTGTATACCACCACACTGTATGCCACTACACTCTATACCACTCCAATATACGCCACTCTATTGTATCTGAGTTCACTGTACGCCACTCCTCTGTATGCGATTCCACTCTATGCCATTCCGTGTATACCATTGCAGTATTTGCCACTCACAAAATTGTTACTAACATTATAAAAACCATTGAAATTCACACAAAAAAAAGCAAAGGTTGAAGATAAGTTATACTTAGGAAAACGTTATTTATGTTTTGTATACAAATCCAACTTAACTACACCAACATTAGAAATTCTTACAGCATAGTTCTGTTACATTTTTTATTTCTGCATCACTTATGCACTTATTTGTATCTTATTTGTGCCCAACATACCTTAAACTACACAACCATAACAAATGCAAAATTCATACTTATCTGGTGAATTTATCATTTATGCACCACTTTCACGTTATTATAAGTCATACTTATAACTCACATTTATACTTACGCACCACCTTTAAATTTATATCACTCGTGCACCACCGTACACAGTCTTGTCACTTCACTTGGCTCACTACATTAACTATAACTCGCCACTGTACCATGCACTGTGTTCTGGCAAATAATATAATTCCATAAGAGTTTTAATTAATGCAATATTTCACATGCTATAACTTATGTAATATCCAAGGGTGTAGCTAGTGCTTGGAGAAGGGGTGAGTTATAGTCAATGTTGTTTGCCAAGTGAGGTGACAAGACTGTGTACGGAGATGCGCGAGTGATATTAATTTAAAGGCGGTGTGTAAGTAAAAGTGTGATGCATTTTGTACTCGAAGGGTAATATAAATTCTATGTTAGACATCACACACCTCTGCACTATAGTGCAAAGGATGTGCTCGGCGCTAGGCAGTCTATTTGTGTGCCAGCACAGCATTGATCACAGGAAGCCATTTTTAAGCAATATGGTTCTGCTGTGTTGCATTCAATATTAGTAAATCTGCCACAAAGTATGCCTACAGCTCAGGCAGCAGTAGTGCAGGCTTCTCACACAGAAGAAATTTAGCAAAGTCAGTTTCCATGCAAGCATCCTTCTCACAGGAGAAGAATAGCACATAGAGCCTCCCATCAAACTTTCCTGGCACTTAGGAGGCACAACAAAGACAGGAGCTATGCAAAGCTTTCTTCATACACAGAAGATATAACACATGAGTTGCACACATGAAGCTCCTCTCACAGAAAAAAGGTACATCCTTAGAAGCTGCTGTGCAAGCCTCCCTAGCAAAACAGGCAAGGTATGTGCAGGATCTCTAAAAGCTTCTTTTGCCAAACCGAATAACTAAAAAGAGTATGGCATATGAAGCAATCAGCAAAACAAGTCTCTCTCACAAAACAGATAGAGTGGAACACGGGCAGCAGTGAAAGGAGCGTTTTGAACAGCTGACAAGTAACACTATGAGATGTGTGAGCCTTGAGAAAGGCCTAGCTTTTTATCGAAAAGCACTTTGAACACTGGGAACTTTTTTTGACCTCCATTGTTATAAGGTTCCTACAAATATAACAGGACTGTGTATTAGACCAACAGTACAGGAATTCAGTCGACATATACTATCAGTACATGTTGGTATGTTTTCGGCTAGCTCACAGTACCACATCCAACCCCTAAACTGACCAGGGTAGTAGATGTTGTTGGCAACCTCAAACATGACACTCTGATTCTCAAGTAATCGTGGAAACAGATATAGACCTTTTGTTTGGTCACTCTTGCATGCCTAAGGTAAACACAAGAAAGATACAACAATGCATTTTCAAATATCTATTTAAATGATTGTATTCATGTAAAGAAAGCATGAGCTGTGATTATTAGAAAGATGAGACGTTACTGTAATCAGCATTATTAGAGTGGTAAACAATATAAACAATTCAACCATGCTAATTGTTGCTAATGTTTCCCTACTTCTGTCTGTATCTAATACTATACTAAAGAGAGCAGAGCCGGAGCACCCTCTGCCAGATCTATTGGGATAGTCTGGCACCCATACCTGTGTTAGATGTCAGTAATCTAATCTCAGTGCACAGGTTATCTTCCTTAGCAGGACGGAGGTTGGAGTCAGTAGGGCTGCATACGAGTCACAGTTTTCAGCGGTGCTGTGATAATCCCATCATGGAAATGCTCCTCTCACTGAGTGCAAGCACAGAACTGTTTATATAACAAAGTACTGCTCTTATCGTGTTCTACATATACGACCCTGGAACTAACTGTACAGACTACAGGGTGCCAGTGCCTATCAGAGATGCACATACAGCACATTCACATTTTAGCAGAAAGGTTTGGCAAAAGTCACCACGAGAAAGAGATTAATCTAAAATGGAGACTACACGTGAGCCACGCTACACCTTCCCTAAAGATAAGAGCAGAACTCTGGGTCAAGAATGTACAATGATATTGACAAAAAAGCTGGGACTGGTTTTTGGTTTCCCTGGTGAAATAGGGCCACTTGACAGCTATGTGTGTGCGCTTACACAGAATGCTCACCAAGCACGTAGTCTCAAGATGGCATGAGGTGCAATTAGACTGAGATTTAAAATGCATTTTTTTAACCCAGCTTGTTGGATTTTTGCATGTAGGTTTTCAAGCTTCCTGGAGGACTAAATATGTGCATTTTAAAATCCATCTATTTTTATTTTTTTGAAATTATAGTGCATTATAATTGCATTTACATAGCCCTTTCTATCCCTCATGAGGGGCTGAAGCACTGTGTGGTTGGTAGCATGGTACTTCATGGCCCAAAATTAGTGTTTAATCCAGTGGTTATTAGTTATTATTGTATATTTGTTGTTATTGGTTTAGTCTTGTGTTCTAAGGAAACTGAAGAAGTTTTTCCATTCAAGTGATGATATAATAAGTTAATAAGAGTTAGGTGTAATTATGAAAAAGTCAGACTAGATGATAAACTGGCAGATGACCTGCTGGTCTGGGGGGCTCTGGTCCATGACCTCACTGGTGAATATCACATCGCCTCCATGACTGCGACAAGTGATGGAGGTGAGTAAGTCACACCGGCATAGCGCTCTCCTTTCACGGGGGGAGACTGGCTACCCCATTGGATGGCCACGTACTGGTACCGCAACTTGGAATCACATAGTCCGACGATCTGCAGCGGTTACTTTATGAGACAAGTGTCCTTAAGATTAAAACCTCTGCAATGAGCTAGCCACGGGGCGGGGTCATGTTTCTATTTATTTTTTAGTATTTTATGCTTTGTTTCACACAGCCTTAACAATGTTTGATATTCTACAGGTGGCTTGATATGGTTGTAGTGATCAGTAATATTTCCTATGATGTGGAACTGTATAGTGTTGTAATGCCGATAAAAACATATAAAAAAAAAGTGTTAGGTGTGATTATTAGAGTGAGTTAGTGTAAATAGAAAAAAAGCATTTGCAATGCAATAGGTCTGGCATTTACGCGAGTTTAAGCTATTGGCATTGTAAATGACAATGCGTTTTATTTATGTTTTAAAAACCAAAACCTAAATAAAACGCATTGTCATTTGCAATGCCAATAGCTTAACCCCTTCGCTGCTAGGCCTTTTCCCCCGTGCTAAGCTTTTTTTTGGCTATTTGGGGTAGTTCACTCTTAGGCCCCTGTAACTTTTTGACCACATAAAGTATCCACGCCAAATTTGCGTCCTTTTCTTCCAACATCATGGGGATTCTAAACGTACCCAGGGTTTGTGGATTCCCCTGGAGGGGACACAGAAATTAGCCAAAATACAGCTAATTTTTTTTTTTTTTTTTTGAAAAATGGGAAAAAAGTGCTGCAAATGAAAGCGTCTGGGTTTTCCCTGCAAATGGTATCAACAAAGGGTTTGTGGGGCTGAAATCACATTTTTCCCAGCTTTCAGGGTCTTACAGACTTTTGTCAGAAAACCAACATTTTTTACACAGTTTTGGCATTTTACTGGGACATAGCCTATTTTTGCTATTTTTTGTGCTTTCAACCTTCTTCCAGTTAATGGTAGAAATGGGTATGAAAGCAATAATGCATCCAGGAAAGCTATACATTTTAGAAAAGTAGACAAAATTCTGAATTCAGCAAGGGGTCATTTGTGTAGATCCTTCAAGGTTTCTTTATAGAAACTAACAGTTGAAAATAGGAAAAATTGAAAATGAGTTGAAAAAAGCAGCCATTTGTGCCAACGTTTTCACCTGTAACTTCTTCTAATTATGACAGATGTTTGAAAGCAATATACCGTTGCATCCGCTGGACCTTTCTGGTTCTGGGCATATATAGGACTTGTAGGTTCACCAAGAACCCGACGAACCCAGAGCCAATAACTGAGCAGCGTCTTGCAATGGTTTTATATTATGTACCGGGTATATAGCAATTAATTTGGGAAAATATATATAGTGAAAAATCGGGATGAATGACACCTATGTATTTCTGAAATTGGAACAAAATATAGAGTTTAGAAACAGTAGCTATTTGACATTTCCGAAATTGTGAGTACCCATACTAGCATGAGAATTATAGGACATTTTTCAAAGTGACTTCTTTTTTACACATTGTCTTTCATTTGGAAGGCAGAAATGCATTGAAAGTCAATAGGTAATAACAGTTGCTCTACAAATCTGTGTTACCCTAAGTCTCCCGATAAAAATGGTACCTCACTTGTGTGGGTAGGCCTAGTGCCCGCGACAGGAAACGGCCCAAAACGCAACGTGGACACACCACATTTTCACAGTGAAAACTGACCCTTTTTTTGCAAAGTGCCTATCTGTAGATTTTGAACCCTAGCTCTGCCGGCACCTAGGGAAACCTAGCAAACCTATACATTTTTGAAAACTAGACACCCAGGGGAATCCAGAATGGGGTGACTTGTCTGGCTCTCAGCAGGTTCTGTTACCCAGAATCCCTTGCAAACCTCAAACTTTGTATAAAAAAAAACACATTTTCCTCACATTTCTGTGGTGGAAAGTTCTGGAATCTGCGTGGATCCACCAAATTCCACCCAACCCGCATTCCCCAAAGTCTTCCAATGCAGAATTGGCTAACAACTTTTTTTTTTTTTAAATGTAGCGCTTAGAATTCTCAGTGCTATACCCTTAATTCCTGTGTTTTTGTCTCTTCCCAGTCACAGGCCCTTGCCTCACCCACACAAGTGAGGTATCATTTTACTCGGGAGACTAAGGGGAACGCTGTGGGGTAGAACATTTGTGCCGGCAACATGGACACACCACATTTTCACAGTGAAAACTGACCCTTTTTTTGCAAAGTGCATAGCTGTAGATTTTGAACCCTAGCTCTGCAGGCATCTAGGGAAACCTAGCAAACCTATATATTTTTGAAAACTAGACACTCAGGGGAATACAGGATGGGGTGACTTGTCTGGCTCTCACCAGGTTCTGTTACCCAGAATCCCTTGCAAACCTCAAACTTTGTCAAAAGAAACACATTTTCCTCACATTTCTGTGGTGGAAAGTTGTGGAATCTGCGTGGATCGACAAAATTCCACCCACCCCGCATTCCTCAAAGTCTTCCGAGAAAAATGGTACCTCACTTGTGTGGGTAGGCCTAGTGCCCGCAACAGGAAAAGGCCCAAAACGCAACGTGGACATACCACATTTTCAAAGTGAAAACTGACCCTTTTTTTGTAACGTGCCTAGCTGTAGATTTTGAACCCTAGCTCTGCCGGCACCTTGGGAAACCTATACATTTTTGAAAACTAGACTCCCAGGGGAATCCAGGATGGGGTGACTTGTCTGGCTCTCACCAGGTTTTGTTACCCAGAATCCCTTGCAAACCTTAAACTTTGTAAAAGAAAACACATTTTCCTCACATTTCTGTGATGGAAAGTTCTGGAATCTGCGTGGATCCACAAATTTCCTACCACCCAGCGTTCCCCCAGGTCTCCTAATAAAAATGGTACCTCACTCGCGTGGGTGAGTTAAGTACCTTCGACAGACAAGGGACCAAAACGTATTGAGGAGACATCAAAATTACCTATCACAAAACAACCTAGTTTTGCAAGGGGGATCACCTGGGTTTTTGGCCCCGGGCTTTGCGGCCATCTTGGTAAACCTACCAAACCCACACATTTCTGAAAACTAGACACCCGGGGGATTCCAGCGAGGTATGGCTTGCGTGGATCCCCCAACGTTTTCCTACCCAGAATCCCTTGCAAACCTCAAATTTAGCTGGAAAAAAACACATTTTCCACATATTTTTGTGTGGAATCACCGTGCTGGCACAAATGTCCTACCCACAGCGTTCCCCTCAGTCTCCCGAGTAAAATGATACCTCACTTGTGTGGGTGTCCAATGCAGAATTGGCTAAAAACATTTTTTTTTAAATGTAGCGCTTAGAATTTTCGGTGCTATATCCTTAATCCCTATGTTTTTGGCTCTTCCCAGTCACAGGCCCTTGCCCCACCCATACAAGTGAGGTATCATTTTACTCAGAAGACTGAGGGGAACGCTGTGGGGTAGGACATTTGTGCCGGCACGGTGAAGAGGTGTGGCGCCGCGGCCAGGGCGACTGACGCTGGAATCTGGGGCTCACGGTTCGATCACCGGCGGCAGGTCAGCCCAGCACCATGTGACTCTGGGCAATAGCTTGCTTAATCTTCCCGACGGCCCCCAGCGCCGGGATGCCTTCGGGTAGCTGTTCGCGCTTTACAAATACTGGATTTATTTATTTTATTAAACCACTTAGATGTGATTTTTATCTGTACTTTCTGACCCCCTAATGTTTTAAGATGGTCTGGGAGTCCCCACAGAGTAGGTGCAGAAACATTGAACCCTCTGCAATGGGTTTGTTCTCCTCCTCCCTCCCCAGCAAAGGGCCTAAGGGGGCCTGAGCCATTACATAACAAGCATTGGCAATGCCAATAGGTTTCACCTATGCAAGAGCTATTGGCTTTGCCAATATGTTTCAGCCATGTTGCACACCAGTGTGGCTGCTATTCAAGTGTAGAGTGGAGTGTTATGGAGTGGCGTAGAGTGGTATACAGTTGGGTAGCATGGAGTACAGTGAAGTGGAGTGTCATGGAGACACATGGAGTGTCATGGAAAATGAAGAGTGCTGTGGAGAAGAGTAGAGTGGTGTAGAGGTTGTTGCGTAGAGTGGAGTAGAGTGTTGTAGAGTAGAGGGGCATAGAGCAGAGTAGGTAGTTGTAGAGTGGAGTAGTGTAGTTTAGGAGAGTGTAATGGCATATAGTGGGGTCGAGTGTTGTAGTCTCGAGTGGCGTAGAGTAGAGAGCAGCAGAATAAAGTGGAGTGGTGTGGAGCAAAGTAGTGTGTCGCGGAAATAAAGTGGCATGAAGTGGCATACAGGGAGTTGCATAGAGTGGAGTTGTGTTGTAGAGTGGCACAGAGTGGAGTAGAGTTTAATGGAGTAGAGTGGAGTATCATAGAGGGGAGTGGCCTTGAGTGAAGTGGCGTAAAGTACAGTGGTGCAGAGTAGATTGCCATAGAGTGCAGTGGCATAGAGTGCATTGGTTTTGAGTAAAGTGGTGTAGAGTGCATTGATTTAGAGTGCCTTGATGTAGAGTGCAGTGACGTAGAGTAGCATGACGCAGAGTAGCATGACAAAGAGTGCAGAGGTGTAGAGTTGCGTAGAGTGCAGTGGTGTAGAGTAGAGCGGCGTAGAGTGCAGTGGCATGGAGTGCAGTGGTGCAGAATAGATTAGTGATACAGAGTGTATTGGCATAAAGTGCAGTAGAGTGCCGTAGAGTTGAGTGGTGCAGAGTAGAGTGCAGTGGCATAGAGTAGAGTGGTGGAGAGAGCAGTAGCATAGAGTACAGTGGTGCAGAGAATAGACTGGCATAGAGTGCAGTGACGTAGAGCATAATGGTGTAGAGTGCAGTGTAGAGTGGTGTTGAGTGCAGTCTTGCAAAGCAGGGTGCAGTGGCACAGAGTAGAGTGGTGTAGAGTAGAACAGAGTGGTGTAGAGTGCAGTGACAGAGTGCAATGGTGAAGAGTAGCTTAGGTTGCAGTGGGGTAGAGTGCAGTGATACAGAGTAGAGTGGTGTAGAGTGCAGTGGTGTAGAGTAGATTGCTACAGAGTAGACTGAAGTGGCGTAGAGTGGGGGCGGTGCAGGGTAGAGGGCAGAGGTGTAGATTAGTGGTGTAGAGTGCAGTGGTGTAGCCTAGAGTCAAGTGACATGGAGTGCAGTGGTGCAGAACAGATTAGAGTGGCGTGGAGTGATGCAGAGTGTAGTGGCTTAGAGGTGAGTGGTGCAGAGTACAGTGCAGTGGCATAGAGTAGAGTGGCGTAGAGTACAATGGTGCAGAGTAGAGTGGTATTAAGTTCAGTGGCAGAGAGTGCAGTCTTGCAGAGTAGAGTGGCACAGAGTAGAGTGACACAGTAAAATAGAGTGGCGTAGCGTGCAATGGTTTTGTGTAAAGTGGTGTTGAGGGCATTGGCGTAGAGTGCAGTGGCTTAGAATAGAGTAGCGTAGAGGGCAGTGGCATAGACTAGAGTGGTGCAGAGTAGAGTTGTGCAGTGCAGAGTGCAGTGGCATAGAGGGGTGCAAAGTGGAGTGGTGTGGCATAGAGTGCAGTGGCCCTCCCGCCTCTTGGCCTCTTTGCATCAGCGTCACTACTGGGGCATGCATTGAGGGTCCCCTAAGCACTGTTGCTCTGAGGCAGCAGCGGCGCCCATGTTTTTCTCCATTTTAATCCCCCGCACCCCAGCCTTTCCTCTTCCTCTGCACGGAGCACTACATCAACCCTCCTTCACGCACCATCGCTGGCCAGAGACTGGCACCAGCTATGGGCAGACTACTTTCCACCGCCCAGCCGCCGGCATCAGCGACCTTGCCCTCCATGATCCCAGTCACTCCTTAATTGGACAGTGCACCACCCCGCTCCACCTTGGATAAGCTCGACAGGGTCCTGGCAGCTATCCAGCACTCCTGAATCTCCCTGGAGACCAAATTCGGCTTCCTGACTGCAGAAATTAGTTTCTTACGCGACGATCAATGCAAACTTGCAGACAAAGTCTCTGAAGACGAAAAAGCACTGGCCTTCCTCCAACCCATGGCGACAGGCAATCAGTGCTCTATTCTAGGCCTGCAGGACCGGGTGCAACAGCTTGAGGACAGGGCAGTGGACTTGGAAGGCTGCTCTCGAAAGATCAACATTCACATCCTGCGGCTCCTGGAAGGGATCGATGGCTGTGACCCCCTTGCCTAACTAGAGACATGGTTCAAGTGTTTCACCCAGCCGTTGGATCTCACCCCCTTCTTTTCCCTGCAAAGAGCTCATTGAGTCCCAGCCCGGCATCCATTGCCAGGAGCTCCTCCATTTCCCATGCTGGCCAAACTCCTTTATTTTAAGGACCCCAATGATGTTCTCCGGGCGGCCAGGCAGACGGGCCCGCTTAGAGTGGAAGACAAAACAATCATGCTCTTCCCAGACTATACCAGAGCAGTCCAACGCTAATGTTCCTCCTTCCTGGAGGTCAAGCGGTGCCTCCATCAGCTGGGAGTACAGTACTCACTCCTGTTTCCAGCTCGCCTCAAGATAATATCCTCCGCCTCCACCATTTTCTTTGCGGACCCTAAAGATGCCTGGGACTGGACCGATCAACATCATGGAGGGTCAACCCACCCTCACACCAAACCCACATCAGGCCCTCCCAGGCCACGTGGCCGAAGGTGGGGCAAACCACTGGAGCCAAGAGGGTTCACAACTGTCTCCCCTCAATCTTGAGCAGATATTCACGAACCGCAGATGAGCTCTGCAGACTGCAGCTGACCTAAAAGCCACCACCACCGTAACAGATGATGAAAAAGGCCCCCATATCTTCACATCCGATGATGACACTCCCCAGTCCGACGACTCTCAAAGAGACTCACAGACCCACACCCTGGTAATGCCACAGACGGTGGACAATCTAATTTGAGCAACGGGGTCCTCCTGTCTTCAAAGCAAACTGATCCCTGAATGTGGTTTGTATGATCTCAAATGTCAATGATGCACACATTGTAATTGCCGTAGCAAACACCTACCACCTCTAGCACATGAACCCAGCACACCACCAGCCCCTTCCCTCCCTCTTTGCCCTTCCCCTCAGCTCACCCTACATTCCTCACTTTGTAGGCCTCCCCCACGCCTGACCCCGGGGACAGATATCCACCCTATCTACACCTGTATCGGAGGCGATACAACCAGCTATATTGTTTCACAAGGCATCATGGCTATCTCACTCCCCACCGCATCTAGTCACGCCCCCGCAGGACACTGGAGCTTACAGAATATGTTCAGTTTGGGTGTACCACCTGTTGTGGTAGGCTCTCAATATCGGGCCTTTAAACACCCCAGATTGACAAAAAATCCTAATTCAACCTCTTCCACTTCATGCTCCGTTCCAGCAGACGGGCTCACCAAGGCCCAACCAATGCAGGCCTGGTGGCCCACTGGGTCAGCGTTTCTCCTGAGTATCCCGCCCGCGCTATTCAAAACACCACCAACAGTGTTATGGATCCCTTGAATGACATCCGCTTCCTTACCCTGAACGTACGGGGAATGCACACAGCTAGAAAACGCTATGCAGTTTATTCAGCGGGCACAGGTAGTCCTCTTGCAGGAGACCCATATTACGATGGGGGAGCTGGATCGCCTGCACCGGCGTAGAAGGGAATCCATCTATGCCAGCACGTACTCTGCCCATGCACGAGGCGCCATAGTATGGGTTCACTGGGGAGTTCCGTTTAAAGAAACAAATGTGACTCTGGATGCCGAGGGTCGATTTTGTGCTCTTTGAGGGCCATCTTGATGGCCGTCCTATCCTCATAGGTAGCATTTACGCTCCCAGTACGGACCAAGGACACTTTTGGGACACCCTCTCTGCCACACTAGCTCACAATACTGCACTACTGTGAGTGTAGAATGGCGACTACAACTGTGTCCTCGACCTCACACTGGATAGATCCCATCCCCAATTGCCCAATCCCCCCACATGCACAGGTGAGCCGTTTTAGGACCTGGGTATGCCACTGGTCACTCGTCGATGCCTGGCGATCCCAAAATCCTATGACCCGGCTTTAATCTTATCATTCCATACCTCACAATCTGCGAGCGCACCTGGACTGCTTTCTTTGTTCTGCCCTCCTTGTGCCTCTCATCGGACACTCTGATTACCTAGGTCACGTTATTTCTGACCATGATGCACATGTCTTGAACCTTGGATGGGCGCCCACCCTCCCACCAACCCCTGTATGGAGGCTCCCTCGGGAATGCCTGGAGGACCCGGTGTTCTGTGACGAACAGAGGAAGCATATTAGACAGTGCTGCTCTGAAAATCGAGACGCGGTCTCCACCAGGGCGTTGGAGTGGGATGCCTTTAACCGCTTCGCCGTGATCGGAATTCCGCCCAGGTGCTGGACATTCCGATCGCGGGTGTGGTCGTGACGAGCTCAGCTCGTCATGCGCACACGCCAACCGCGCAGCATGACGAGCATGAAGGCCTTCTATGATTACTATTTTTCCATATACCAGGAACCACTGGGCACCACAACGGGCCACTCCAACGTGTTCCTGGCTAATATCACCCTACCACGCATTCCGACCTCCACTAGGCTCTCTTTAGATGCCACAATAATGCCTACTGACGTGAAACGGGCAATCCGCGATCTCGACCGCAACAAATCGCCAGGTCTGGATGGTCTTCCCCATGAATATTACCACACCTTCTCATCCAGTGTGGCGCTGCACCTAGTAGAAATGCATGAGGCTGCTTTAAACTCTGGTGAGCTTCCACACTCTCCAAGTCTCCCTCCCAAAACCAAACAGAGACCCCCAAGGAACTAACATCCTATAGGCCTATCGCCATTCTTGGGGCGGATTATACAATCTTAGGCAATATCTTAGCCGACAAATAAGCCCAAATACTCCTGGAGCTCATACATATTGTACACAACAAGGAGCATAAGAGGGAATTAACAGTCAGGTTGCCCTCCACTCATTAAATCACAATGTATAAAAAACCTGATTGTACTTGAACACCAGTCCTTTTCCAGGATACCAGGGGCAGCTTAATAATATCTCTGCCCAGAGGCTGGCTTCATAAAGTATGGCAGTCGCATCCGGATTCCGGTGATCAATTTTCACTGTTTGTCAATCCACCAAACTGCAAATCCTCTTGTAAATGTGATCAAGAAGAAAAAATGTGAGAAAGGTCAGAAAGAACCTCACGTAAGCATCACCAAGGGAGCTGCTGGTTGGTACTCACCAGTTTGCTCACGCTTTCATCATTGGTGACTTTCATGACCGTGAAGAAAGCAAAATAGTGCCAAAATTATGTTTAGAGGTCAGTCGTGGGAAGAGACAGGGTTGCCCACTCTCCCCATTGCTATTCGTGCACGCACTGGAGCCACTAGCCATATGACTGCGTAAGGACGGCCAAACATGGGGCATTACCCTCATAGATAGGACACCCGCTATATCACTCTATGGGAACGACGTGCTCCTGTACTTATGTGATGTACTGACTATGCTGCAGCTGCTGGACTCCTTGTCAACTGGGCGAAATCGGCCAACCCCCTTTGCCAGGGCGTTCAACCACGAGAGGTGCACTTAGGGGATGCTCGCCTTCTCTGGCGCACTCCGGCGATCCAATATCTAGGGGTCTACCTCTACCACCCTCCCGCAGACCTTTATAAGAACCTCCGCAAAGCCATTGTGGAAATCAGGGCACAATTACACTTTTGGCAGTCCTTGCCTTTGGCCCTCATACGCAAGATTGCCCAAGAAGATGATAATACAACCCCGCCTTCTGTACTACTTCATAAGCTTACCAGTAGTCCCACTGCGTCGCTTTTTTATGGAGCTAGACACCCTTCTTTGCATCCTCATCTGGGGCAACAAGCGCTGCCGGGTAGCCCTCGCAAAGTTGCAACTCCTGCTGGACAGGGGAGGTCTAGGTGCCCCATCATTCAAAGCATATTATCTAGCAGCCCAACCCCAATGGCTGTCCCAGTGGACTGCAGGATGCTATCTAGAAGAGGCCTTCACCGAATCGGGGTCTTCTGCTGGCAACAATGATTCACAGCTTACTTCTCCTGAAGGCACTACCCCCCTTACAAGTGGAAGTAGCCCAGACATCTAAGACCCGGATACATCACCTCTCCTATGGCACTCCAATATATGCCCCGCCCTAACCGCTAGTCGTATTACCCCGAGCTCCGAGATTCTATGGTACTGGCGAGCTAAAGGTCTAGACAGAATGCTCGATACCCACATTAGGCGATCTCTTCTCCGAAGGCCCTTTCTCCCATTTGATCCGCTGGTGGAGGAGCATGGCCTCCCTCCAGGTCAATTGTTTATACTACATAGGTAGCTTCACCATACTTGTCATACCTTTTGGGACATAGTGACTGAGAAACCCGACAAACACCCCATTCTGCAAACTATCCTTACCATGGGTGAAGGACACCATCTCATTACCTGGTTCAATAAAGCCATCCGCAAACTGGCGGTCAGCCCCCAAGTTGCACTGTGCCAGAAATTTGAAAGATGACTTTTGGAGGCTACTACATGACAGGGAATGGAGCAGAGCGCTGGAGTTCCCCCAACAGGTCTCCCGCAACTCTCGGTTTAAGAATATATAATTCTTTATCCTTCACCGGGCCTATCTAACCCTGTTGCAATCGAATCGCTATTTCCCCCGAGGCGCGCATTGGCTGCCCAGGCTGCTGCGCCCTGATGCAGACCTCAGCCATATGATATGGTCCTGCCCAGCTCTACAAAGCTATGGGCGCTCAGTTCACACCATCCTGCGTGAGGTTACAGAACTGCCGGACATAAAGTGGTGGGAAGCATGCTCCCTGGGATTGTATAAGCGCAAAAAGCATCAAAAAGTACACACCTGATTCGCAGCACTGGCACTCCTTATCATCAAGCGCACACTTACACTCCACTGGCGTTCCCCTACCCGCTCCTCTGATTGCCATGTGTCATGGGGCCGTGCGCAACTGTAGCACGGCGGAGGAAGACGCCTCCGCTATTAAGAGATACGTGGTTTGTGCAAACAGCCCATTTTCCCTTAATGAGCCACCCTTCTCGTGCATTTCTAACAGGAAAGGGGAAACGATGATCACACCCTGAGCCCCTCTTACCTCCTGACCTGACATTTAGGCATCGCCACCCCAATTGGAAGCTCACAAACTAGCTACCGCACACACCCCACGCCCACTCATCCCTACGCCGTCCCACTGACCCACATGATAGCCCACTCTCACCCTGCAGCCATTTTGGCCTAGCCCTCCAACCTCTGCTATGATTTCTGAACTCGTCCGCCCATCCCCACTAAACTCATCTTCCCAGTTTATTCCCTGTTTACAGATTGTTATGTTATGTTAACAGATTTGTAAAGCGCACATCTACCCTAAGGTGTCTTGGCGCTGACTCAGCATGAACATAGACAGAGACTGTGAGTGAGACTAATTGTTATTAAGCTAGGTTTTTAAGAGCTTTCTGAAGACTAGCAGTGATGGGGCAGCTCTAATATTAGAAGGTAAGAGATTCCAGTGCTTTGTGGCTCCTGACACGAAGCTGCTTCCACCCCATTTAACTCTATTAAATCTGGAGGACATAACTTTCTTTGCTGCTCTAGATGGAAGGGTTCTGCTAGGTTCGTAGCAGGAAACAGCCTGTTTCAAGAATTCAGGGCCAATATTATGAAGAGCCTTGTATGTTACACAAAGTGCCTTGAATTTAATGTGATTCCTGACCGTCAACCAATGATGTCCCTTGATTGCTTTGGTGACAGAGTGAAATTTAGGGAGCCCTAGGAGTAGTCCGGCTGCCACATTTTGTAAGAGCTGCATTTTATTCAGGTATTGCTCTTTAAGATTAAGGTGCAAACCGTTACACTAATCTATTTTAGATAAAATTAACAATGTGATTACTGTTTTCCTGGTATTAGCAGGGATGAAAGGAAGGATTTTCCTGATTGTTCTCAAAGTAATAAAAGTGGAGGCAATTACTGAGTTGATCTGTTTGCTGAAGTTACATTCATCATTAATTATTCAACCTAGACTTTTTGCCTTTGGCCCGGGGGATGGGAGAGGTCCTAATTTAGAAGGCCAGCTGGTTGAGATCCAGAACTGTGGGTTATTTCCAAAAAGGATGACCTCAGTTTTATCTGAGTTTGGTTTTAGACAGTGATGGCCCATCCAGACACCAATTGCTCTCATACAGTTGTGTAGCTGAGAGCTTGTGGAGTTAGCATTGTTGGAGGCTGACAACACAATTTGAGTGCCGTCTGCGTAGGAAGTTAGAGAGAAACCGAAGGATCGAATTTGCAAAGCTAGTTCTGTAACATAAAGGTTGAAAAGAGTTGGGCTGAATGAGGACCCCTGCGGGACCCCACACAGAAAGGAGAACAGTCTAGAGGTGAAATTGACCAACATCACTGTATGTTCTTTACCCCTCAGAAATTATTTCAAGAGAGACAGGGCATTACTTTTTATGCTTAGCGACTCAAGATGGTGGGCCAAGATGGTGTGGTCCACCGTATCGAAGGCCGCCAATAAGTCGAGAAGGATGAGTGCTGCTGTACCTCCATTGTCTAAGGCGGCCCTTAGTTTGTCAGTAGCTTTGATTAGAGCAGTCTCGGTGCTATGTCCAGGTCTAAACCCAAACTGTGTGGAGTCTAGCAGATGGCTTGCCTGGATAAACTGAGTCAGTTGGGAATTCATAATTTTCTCTACAATATTCGCAGGAAAAGGTAGTCTGGGTTTAGGATGGTAGCTAGCAGGATTTTCTGGATCCAGATTAGATTTCTTCAGAAGGGGGAGGATTGAGGCCTTCTTTCAAATTGTAGGGAAGAATCCACTTGCGAACATGGAATGAAATATGTTAGTCAAATTCGATGCTATGTGTTCAGGAATCCGTTTCAGCACAGACGGTGGACAGGGGTCTTGAGGAGATCCTGATTTTGTAGAATGAATGAGCTCAACCACCTACTCGGTGGCGGCTGGGGCAAACTCAGTAAAACTGGTAGGACTGGAGTCGTTTTGAGTATTAGGTTCCCAAATGAGGCAGGGATTCTTAAGGGGGTCTTTGCTGGCAGCTGAGGTGTTGTGACACCATACGGTTGTTGATGTTCACTGTACGATGAGAGCATTTTACATCTCTGTACCATTTGGTATTTTTCATTGTAGTCATTTGATATCTGTATGGACAAAACCAGATTGTGCTTGTTGCTCAACGTTGTCATTGTAAGTCAACAAATGTCACACGCAGCTGTGCAGCAGTTGTTTGCACTGTAAAATCCAATCAAAACAGATATAAATATCTAAAACAATTCAGGCCCGTAGGGTCTGCCAATGCTTGTTACCTATATCAGATAAATGAAAGCTATTACTAAGGTTTGTGGAATGATAGTGGCCTTCGGCATATCTCAGACACTTCCGCTCTCCTTTCACACTACTTTCTTCCACAGTTTCTTACCCTGACACGGTCTTTCTCTTCCTACATTTTTATGAAGTACTCAAATTTCATATCTCACTGTTTCCAACAATTAAAATTGGCACATTTGCAACTGTCACTCTGTGCACTCTGCAGAGAGGCCCAGCACTGCATGTGCATGTATTCTGCACTCTTCTATTACAGGCAGTGTGAGAACCCGCACTGCCTTCTACATTCACTTCAGAGCTCTCAATTGTGCATATTCATAAATAACTACCTGCGACCTGAACTCACACAGACACCTAGAGGCTGCACAGTTCAAATGATTTGCTACAGCAGGGTCATATGTTGAAAGAACAAAAAAACTACAGAAACACAACATCTTGAAAAACAAATATTGTTTGAGAAGACAAGATGAAGTAAAACATGAAATGTAAACAAGGATTGCATCCCTGAGATGCAGCGTTTTCAGGGTTTTTGAATCAATATTGAGAAATCGATCAGTCTCCGTGCTTAGTTTGAGCCTGTAGTGTCCGGTGCTCAGCACCAGCACTTAATTGTCAACACCAGCACTTATGACATGGTGGTACTATTTGTCTAATTTAGAGATGTGCACAACAACAGTTGTTTATTAATTTATATACATTCAAAATTACTTGTATCCACCGCCCAAGTCATTTTTATAGCTTTGGGGGCCTGGAATAGTCTGAATTGTCCCTATTGTAGGAGTGTGGTGGTTAGTAGTTGAGTTGGTGCTGTCATTGGCAGCGCATGCAGGGGCAATGGATGATGCAAGCTGCACTGGCCTCCTCACGAAGGCTCTGGCACTTATTTTTTTACAAATGAAACACTGATCAGTCATTTACCGGTAGAGTTAATGCCATTAGTTTAGAGCCCGAAAAGAACTTGTTTCAAAGTTTGTTTTTAATTACTGTTGGGTATGAGACCCGACAAGTCCGGCCATTTAAAGTATGGATGTTTATCAGCCACACCTCACAGTGCCTGGCGAGCTACCCTTTACGGAAGAGATTAATCACAGGCGCCGTTCACTTGGGCCAACAAATTAAAATAAAAGATAAAAAACGTACATGTTGCTAAATTCAAGGTGCATCGGAGAAAGATGCCAGTGAGGGGCCTCCCCAGAGACACCAGGCTGCAGGTTCTGGGGTCACTGGCACTCTATGTGCTCTGCCCCGCCTTCCCTCACAGTGTCCGTCAGCGCTGGTACCAGTGGCGGCTGCGGCCAATCTAAAGTAGTAGGGCGTCGCGGGGGCGGGAGGGGGGTAATAAAAATAAAATAAAACCACTTACCTGCTGCTCCCGCTGACGCTGTCGACTGCCTTGTTGCTCTTCTCATCCCAGAAGTCGATGGGCCACAAAGCAAAGGCTCCCCACCCAATCCAGACGCTGCTCTCATGCTATATCTAGCATGAGAGAAGTGACCGGATTGGCCTGAGCTGGCTGGTCTGATACTTGCTGAGGCACAAGGAGTCTGTTCTGTTTCTCCACCTGGCTGTACAACACAGCTGGGTTAGAGAAACATAAGTGTGCATGCCGGTTTGACCGTACTATGACGGCCGGCCAAACCAACATGCACACTTTATGGTGCCCCCCCCCCCACCCCACCACCACTCCTCCTCCCTGCCATGGCCCGCCCCGGCCCCGCTCTAGAGTTCCTCAGCTTTCGGCTCAGACAGTGATAAATAAATAATAACAACATTGCTTTAATTGTCATTTGATTTATCATCTGCTTCCTCTGAGCAGTGGGGCGACGGACGCTCTTCCGCCATTACGTAGGCACCCCCCTCCCTGGCAGGTACACAGATCTTTCTTTTCCCCAAGCCTGCAAGGTGGCAGAGAAAATGATCTGCAAACACTGCGCTCTCTGTGCAGGTGGGCTATTGGGCCCCACCCAATGCTTTAAATGGGCAGGTGCTGTCCGGTACTGAGGACCTGCGCTTCTTTCATTTGCAAAGGAGAGTACATGTGCTTCTCAGCACTTCTGCCATACATTTAATGGGAGAGTACCGGCACTTCTCAGGAGCAAACAGCTACTCTCCATTTTGAGTACCTGCATATTTCTGTTTAAAGCACGTGCCCCGCCCCACCTCCGAGAGGCCACCGCCGTCCACAATGAAGAGCCTGAAGGCCAGTGGGCTGTCACAAGAGAATGGAACCCGTCCTGCTTCGATGCTTATATTTCAGGTGCCCTTTGGTTATTTTGTTTTGGGGGCCCCAGTGAACTGCCCCCTCGCACCGCAGGGCTGCGGGGGTGTACGTTACGCCCCTTCATCATTCGGATGCACCATGTTTGAAAATGTGCTCGCTATCTTACATCACCTGTTTGCAACAGAAGTGCTGCCACGCTCCCTTTCCAATGAAAGGAGTGTAGGTTCGCGGTACCTAGCGATACCTGCTCACTTAAACCACCGTGGCGTGGTCACGTTCTTCCCTTAGCTCCTCGAGGCCGGGCTTGCACTCTGGGTCCCCCAGAGGCCAGATTATTGGCAATATAGCGCTACACAAATTTGCCTGCTCTCTTCCCTGTTTTTTTCAGGGGGGAGTTTTATATAGCGTCAACTTGACCCAAAGTTATCAGAGCGCTTTACATGAGCACCAGTTGCGTTACAGACGGACGCATACATTTTCTTAGGCACGGGGAGATTAAGGGGCACATGCATCAAGGTAGGCTTTTGCGATTCCTTAATTGCGATTATTAAGGAATCGCAATTAAGGAATCGCAAAAGCCTATGCATGTAGGAATCGCTATAAAAATAGCGATTCCTAAACATTCCTTAATTGCGACTCGCTAATTGCGAGTCGCAATTAAGGAATACCTCCCATTAATTCCTATGGGCCTAGAGGCCCATAGGAATGAATGGGAAGACATTCTCAATTAGCGATTCGCAATTAGAGAATCGCAAATTGAGAATGCATTTCAAGGGTGCCAGGGTGTCAAAATGACACCCTGTTGCACCCCTGAAATTGTGATGTGCACCCATGTTGCAGCACACACATGCCCCAAGGGCATGTGTGTGTGTAACCTAAAACTTAAAAAATGCATTTTAGAGCATTTTTCGAAGGTATTGCAAATTACAGACAAGTTTGATTTGTCTGTAATTTGCGGTCCCAAATAGCGAAATCGCTATTTGAAAGTGCTTCTAGCATTGCATTTAAGGAATCGCAAATTGCGATTCCTTAAATGCAATCGCAATTTAGAATTCGCAATTAATTGCGAATTCTTAAATTGCGCATAGGAAACACTTTCATGCATCTCCAAAGGCCAATTTGCGATCGCAAACGGCCGATTTTTGCGATTCGCACCGTTTGCGATCGCAAAAACCTTTGATGCATGTGCCCTTAAGTGATTTGCCCAGAATCACAGGTTGTTGAACGTCCCTGCCGAGACTCGAACCCGGTTCCCCAGCTTCGAGGTCGAAGCCTTTAGGCCACATCCGCTCTCCTTTGTCTCGGTGGCACCTGCCCCAACTATTCACTGGTAACTCGGCACTTTTGGGTTTGTGGTGGTGTCAAACGTAAACCTTCCAGAACACACTCCCGCCATTCTTCAGTGTAAGAGGCAGCCGGGAACTGGAAACATACAGGCGTGCTTTACTCGATCGAGCTCACGTGCTAAGAAACCGTGATAGGGAACTGCTCTTGACTGGTGTCTTATTCCTCTGGAATTTGTTTCCATATTTCTCGTGATTTTTTACATTCCTGACCTTTATGAGAGCGATAACCGAAAAGCGCTGCCAAGTTTCTAAAGCCTGGCAGAGCGGAGTCTGGGTTTTAAAGTTGGACGGGGTTCGGATGGTGAAAGGGCTCGTCTCTGATGCATGTTCATTGTAAATACCAGAGAGTGGTCTTGGGGGTGCCCCCCGGGGCTGTGTCCTTTACACCTCTCCATAGGCACACCTTTCCTTTACTCCACACATCTGTGTAGTATGTAGGTTGGCTTTGCCTCTGTTGTGGCTCTGTGGCGCTGTGGAGTCTTTGTCCATATTTCGTGCTTTCGGGAGTGTGGGTGAGTAGTTGCCTTGTCCAGTATTGAGCAAGACAAGCTCACGTGCCCCGAAGCCTTGTCTGTATGTGTGTACGCCGCAGCTTGCATGCATGGTGGGTAGAGTGCTTTGTCTAACCTGGAGCAAGCCAGAGCTTGAGTTGCAGGGCTGCTTTTACCTTCCGTTGCAAGCCAGAGCCTGCGTTGTAAGCCAGAGCTCTCTTGCATTGTTAGAGAGTGCTGTGTCCATTTTAGTGCAAGCTAGTGCTTTACTTGCAAGGTTGCCTTCACTGCTTGGTGTAAACCAGTGGTTGGATTGTACACAGCCTGATGGTTTCATGGCCTATGTAGGAACCACTGGTGTTGTGCATGAGGTCCTGTTAAGTACTCTCCACTTGTCCCTGTTAAGTGACACTGCACATATACTGGTTCATGTCTTGAGGAGTAGCGAGTGTGATGGGTAGCACGCCTCAGGTTGCGTACCTTCACAATTTCTATCTGTGCCTGTGTTAGTAGTGCTGTGTTGCACCTGTACAATGGTTACAACTGTGATTACTTTCTCCGAATCAGTGCAATCTAGAGCTCGAGGGCTTGGATGCCCTGACTGATCATGTGCACGTTGGAGTATCTGTGCATGGTTGCATCATTCTCTTCTCTGGTGTCCTTGTAGGTGTATGTGTTTTGATGTGTGTATGACTTTCTACCTGCTTTGTGGCCCAATCTGGTCCGGGCCAGATTGGGCCACAAGAACCTCTCCGCAACGAAGCACTGTTCGCCACTACTCGCCAATCTTCACGCTTGCCCTGACGAAGTTCATCAATTGAACGAAACGCGTTGGCTGATGCTTTGCATGGACTGTTTGAAATAAAGACTTATATTTTTGCAACGAAGACACTGATCAAGCTTCTTTATTAACATTATACTCACCTGGTAGTGCACCGCTCCAGTGCTCTAATAAAAAAAAAAATGTTTTCAATGCTAATATACAAAACTGACAGGTGCACATTTCCCCATTACAAGTTCCATGAACAGGGTTTTTTGACACATACACGGAATCTACGATTGGCATGATTGCTTGCAGACTGCACACATTTATGTAGTTTTTTAATGATATGTAGGTTTGCTACTCTGTAATATGTTAAGTCCTATTAGTAAAAATCTTTACTAATGTAAATGTAATCACACAACATGTAAAGCGCTCTGATACGCTCAGGTCTAGCTAGCGCTATATAAAACTCAAAAATAAATAAATGTACCAGAGCTCATATTCTCAATATCACAAAAACCCTAAGAGTGGGGTCTTGGATCAGCCCGGTTCCGGCTATCGTTTCTTTTTGTCATTCCCCTACAGCCATTGCATCAAGAGAATTTCATTCACGTGTGGAATCATACCAGAGGAGTATTTCACTTTCACAGTTTGCTCTTTGCCATTAGGTGTGTTAATCCGCCTGCTTAAAGAGTGCTTCCCATTGCAGTGTGCATGCAGTGCAGCGGAGAATTATTGATGCTCCTAAAGTGTTTCTATACTCGATTGATGCTGCAGTATAAGTGATTTCGCACCTTAAGGAGTTTTCCTTTTAAGTGTGAGTTGTGCTCCTAGAAGTGATTCCACACCGTGTGATTTGTGTTTCTACAAGTGTTTCCACCGTCCTGCTAATGTAGCACCTAAATGTTATTTTTCTCACCAAAATGGGTTCATTTCCAACAACAACACATCACTTAATATTAGTAGGCTATTCAGGATACTTGAATAAACTGCAGAGGCACTGCACCTGGTGGCACTAGTACTTTTGACTGATATAGAATAAACATTTGACTCACTATATTGAGGCTAGCTGAGGGCAGTAACATGCCACACCAATATCAGAGCTCAGTGGGATAGCACTGCTCTATGCAGACTCTGCAGCGAGAATAAGGACCAGCCAATGTACCTCTACTGCGTGCAAAATATTCAGGGAACAAGGCAGGGGTGTCCGCTCTTGCCCCTGTTGTTTGCAATAACAATGGCACCCTTCACTAACATCACAAGGAGGGAGGGGTTGCAAGGGTGGCATTCCTCTGATAGAAGACGTTCATGTTATCTTGCTATATGTTGACTATATGCTCCTATACCTTTGACATGCTAACTCAGGGGGAGCACCAATCATGCAACGCTTGGAGGAGCAGGGGTGGATATCAGGTCTGAAAACTCATTGGAATAAAACCTGTCAGTTCCCAGTCTTCTTGACTATATCAAAAATGCCTGGGGCTGCCTGGGGTGTTGTCTTGATTGGGGATAAATAGGACCCTCAATTCCAGCGATACATGGTAGTCAAGCTCTATCACAGAGAGAAGAACATCAGAGAGGGGAACTTGAGAGGTGTCCTCAGGTCTTTGAAAGGTAATGTGGAATGCACTTCAAGTATCGATAATTGCTAGAATAGTGCTATCCAAAATGATGGTCTGGTCTTGCCGAGTGTATTGTATTATTTTGATAATCTGCCAATCTGGATCCCACAGGCATGGTTTAAAGCACTGAACATGCTCCTACGGAAATTAATCTGGAATGGTGGCAGGCCACTAACATACCTCTGCATACTGCAATGCCCTGCTAAATAAAGGGGGGTTGGAGCCCCTGGCTACGAGCTCTATGTATGTGGTATGTGTAGCTGTAGATACACATGCTCTGTATACTCCTGCCATCTAGTGTTGGGCTCGGATGTGTACAACTTGTTTTTCTTCAAAGAAGTCTTTCAAGTCAGAGGTATAGTGACTCCTCTCTAGACTGGCGATGCGCATGAGCATAGATTCCATTGTTGGATTGCTTTTTTCCGCTGTTGGGACCGGACATGCTTTGCTGGGGCTCTGAGTCGACGCCGCATGGGGGTCTTCATCAGGGCCTCTCATGTTCTCCACTCCCAGTAGCGTTCGAACAGCCCTTCGGTGCACTAAGGTTTCTCCTTACTGTCATGGTCACTCCATCTGATCCATGTAGTTGGTTTCGTTGACGCCCCTCACAGGGCTTTGCCCTTCTAGGGCTCTTTCGTCGAGTCAAGAACCGTGATGGAAAAGACACCTTTTCGTTACTGTCCACAGTGCCATTCAAAGTACCCATGGGCAGATAAACACGTGGTCTGCAACCTCTGCCTGGCCCGGAGCATAACGAGGCCTCCTGGTCCACTTGCCTCACCTTTCGGCCCAAAAAGAACAATTCAGAATCATTGGGACCATTTACTAGCTCGGCGCGCTATGGAGCAACATCAAGATGACGATACCCCTGATATCTTTGGGGAAGATGTAAATAAAAGAAGAAGCGGAAGGAGAGGTTGACACTGAACAGGCTGCCGTCCTTCAGCCTGCAGCCCGAATCTCCATCGGACTCAGAGATCCAAGATCGGCAGCCGATGCTGGGCCAGTGTCAGAAGAGCACTGCTTTGAGTACCAGTATACACCAAGGCACTCACTGCCCCTCCGGGCGTTGAGCGTGCAGTCGGGGAAACAGACTTCAGCATCCAGTACACCCATCCACAGCCAGAAGACCAGGAACTACCGATCATACAACATCTTTAGGAGGAGTTGGACTCTCTGCAGCGATGACTATTTATCCATCCTCACACGGGCAAAATCATCGCAAAGCCCCCACCACAGGTGCAGGAGACTCTCCTTCACAATAGGAACCTCGATTTTGAAGAGCAACTGGCGTTGGAACCCCCACCACATCCGAAGCTGAAAAACGACAAGATGGGGTACCAGTCTGCTGACCTCCTCCTCCACCTCCACCTTCCCCACCACAACCACAGGGGCTCCCGCCTCCTTCACCAGGAGTATCTACACATTCATCTTATGGGGTGGAAAGCCCTGCGTCCTTATGATGCCTATGAGGCTCCAGATGACCAGGAACTGCAGGATGACTCATGGGATGATTATGGGATTTTCTTCTCACAGGTGCCAATGACCCTGATCTGTACCCTGCCTAACCTTCCCCGCCTGATGGTACCACCACATATCATTAGGTTGTACACAGGGCAGCCACCTTTCACAAGGTGGCCCTACACACCATACCAGAGGAGGAGGACTTCTTGGTGGAAATGCTCTCCCACACTCAGCCCGCTGCCCAATTCTTGCCTATGCTTAAGGGAATGCTTTAGCCTATGCAGGAGGTATTCTAGGATCCAGTCAAGGCCAGAGTTGTCATCCCGAAAGTTGACAAAAGCTTTAAGCTCTCACTCTTTGACCCACCCTACATTAGAGGTCGGGTCCCACCAGACTTATTGGTGGTGCATGCCTCCTGCAAACAGACCAATGCTCAGGATACTGGGGATGCCCCATCTCAACACGAAAAGTAAAAAGATTGATGCGGCGGGGAAAAGAGTTACCTCACAATCTGCAACTCATTGGCGTATTGCCAATTCTGTAGGGTTGCTGGCGAGGTATGACCATACCCAATGGGATGAAATGGGGGAGCTCATATAACATCTCCCTGACCAATACAGGCAGCAGGCGCAGAAGATCATGACAGAAGGGCAGGCCATCTCCAACACTTCCATCAGCTGTGCTCTCAATAAAGGTGACACCGCCGCTGACACCGCCGCCTGGGGCATAAAGTCCAGAGTCCTAATACACAGGCATACTTGGCTCCGTATGTCTGGTTTTAAGCCAGAAGTCCATTAGCATCTGATGAACATGCCTTTTGATGGAGACCACCTCTTGGGCCCATAAGTTGATCAGATGTTGGCGAACATAAAGGAGGACACTGATCAAGCCAAAGCAGTGGGGGCTCTCCAGACCCAATCGCCCTGTTCCACTTTTCATTGCTCACAATTTCGTGGCAGCCCAAACATTACCTCCCAGGAGGCTTCCTCCTCCAACCAGAGGCAGCAGCAGCATGCCAAGAGCAGGGTTAGAGGTGGAGTGGCTCGGGAGTCACCCCTCCGAATCAGTGACTCCCTCTCTCCTCCCCTATCACTCAACACCTGTTGGGGGACATCTGCAGGGGTTCCTTCCACAATGCAGAAACATCAGCTCGGACCAATGAGAGTCCTGTTCATTGTAGAGCAGGGTTACTGCCTGGAGCTCACTGCCCCACCACCAAACATCCCACCCTGCAAACGCTCCACTCCTTGAGCAGCCCCTTTCCCCCAAAAGCAGAGGCTCCTCCAAGAGGAGGTGGATGCTCTCTTACTTTAGAGAGCCATAGAGCAAGTGCCACCTCAACAATGCTGCAAAGAAGTGTACTCCCTGTACTTCCTTATCCCCAAGAAAGGTGGATCCCTGAGGCCCATTCTAGACCACCACAAGTACATCCTGTCAGAGCATTTCCACATGGTCTTGCTCCAAGACGCCATACCACTACTGTGGCAAGGTGGCTTCATGACCGCCTTCAACTTGAAGGATGCCTTTTTCTACATCCCAATCCACCCTGCACATCGCCATTACCTCAGATTCATGGTAAGTGGGCAGCAATTTCAATTCAAAGGTCTGCCCTTTGAGGTTACCACAGCACCCAGAGTCTTTACAAAATGCCTAGCAGTGGTAGCCACTCCTCACCAGAGGAGCGGTGCCCCGTACCTCGATGACTGGCTGATAAAGAGTGCAAGCAAGTAGCAGTGTCTAGCTCACACGCAGATCACCTTAGATCATCTTCACAATCCTAGCTTCACCATCAACGTGAGCAAATCCCACTTTCAACAATTACAGATACAACCCTTCCTAGGGGCACTGCTGAATTCAGTCATGGGAAAGGCTTACCCCAGTCCTGCTCAAGTCCAAGCCTTTCTGTCCCTGTTGCCTGTTTTACAGCCAAATTGTCAGCTAACTGTACGCACAGTGATGCACCTACTCAGCATGATGGCTACCTGAATCGCCATTGTTCCCCACACCCGATTGCATATGCGTCCGCTCCTAGAGTGCCTCACAGCACAGTGGTCACAAGCGGCGGGTCTAAAATCAATTTAAAAGTGTGTGTGATAGTACGTCTCTTCCCTATGGTAAATAAACTCTCACCTGGATTGATAATTCCAGGTGAGAGTGTATTTACCATAGGGAAAAGACAGTACTATCACACACACTTTTAAATTGATTTTAATGTAGTTGGGCATATTGTTCTTTCTCCAATAGGTTGCTTCCCTTCCATTCAGTCACCCAGTCCTGATGAGAACCCGCTGTTGAGGCTTAGATTGGCCCTTCTCCCTTTCGCCTGGTCGAAACATCAACTCTTTCTACAGACTGGATTGGATATTTGGTCCATAAAAGGGCAATTATGATTGAATCAATTACCCTGTATCAACGAGATCACATATATATACTATAAAATAAATGTAATGGACAGGCTTCTCTGTTATGATTATGATAAATGTAAGAAATGTATTGTTCGAGGCTTGTGAGCTGTAGATCACATGCTTTGTATACTCCTGCCATCTAGTGTTGGGTTCGGACATTTGCAAGTTGTTTTTCTTCGAAGAAGTCTTTCAAGTCACGAGGATAGTCCTCATGGGCATCGACTCCATTGTTATATTGTTTTTTTCCGCCATCGGGTTCGAACGTGTACTGCTGCACTCCGTTTCGGAATCGGTCCTAGGGTTCCCCTCGGTGCGCAATCCACTCTACCCTCGACGGTATTGTTTTCAAACGCGTTCCCTTTTCTCCGCGGTTCGACTCGACATCAAGAAATCTCCAATTTCGATACCGGTTTTCGCGGGCGACCTTCCGGCCTATCCGCGTCGGTCCGGCACCTGGTCAATGGAACGGACTCCATTCAAATTCTGCCCCTTGTGCCACGCGAAGTATCCGCGTACGGACCTACATCAGGTGTGTAACTTGTGCTTGTCCCCCGAGCACAAAGAACAAGACTGTGACTCGTGGTGATCCTTCAGATCGGATAAAACTCTCTGTGATTGCCGGGCTCGACGTCGAGAGATGCAGCAGCAGCAGTTGGACGACACACCGGATCTGTTCGGCGAGGACTCCGAACAAGAGGAAGTCTGAGCGGTCGAAGAAGAACACGCTTCAGCAGCATCGGACTCCGAAGCAGTTGCAGATTGTCCTCGAAGACGACGATGTGCCACCTCTGCCTTCGTGCCAAGGTCGGCACCGACAAGAGGTTTTTAACGCTCCGCCTTCCAGCTCGGCAACAAAACACTCTGACAAGCCTTCCGGCTCGGGACCGAGTCAGCCAAAACCTACTTCCGAGCCTTCGGGCTCTAAACATAAAATAGGCTCAGAGCCGAAACCTTGGACACCAAAACCAAGGAAACATTCCTCGGAGCTGAAATCTTCGGCATCGAAAGGACATTCCAGCTCGGCACCGAAAGCTTCGATGCCGAAAATTACACAGCTGCCAGTACTGCAACCGGATCCAAGCGTGGACATTGTACCACCCAAATCGGATCCGAAACAGAAAAAACTCTATATTAATTCGGATACTGGACATATTCACACTAAAACGCCATCTCAACACAAGCTTCTGGATGACGACAGCTCTAAAATTCCATTGAAGAAGAAAAATGTGGGGACTAGTCCTTTCCACACACTACCTTCACCTCCTCCTCCCTCTCCGCAACATTTTGATCCATTACACATTACACCTAGGCAATTTCCTCTACCTTACCATGAGGCAGATGACACTGATGATGATGACACACAATCACCAATAGATCCTTGGACGGATTATACCATTGATCCGCCACAGGATACAGACCCAGATCTTTACTCTGCCAGACCATCTCCACCAGATGACAATCTATCATAGCAGGAGCTCATTGCTAGAGCTGCACACTACCATGGGGTAGAGCTCCATAAAGAGTCCTTAGAGGAGGATTTCCTCTTTGAAACTCTAGCAACACATAAATCCAATCAGACACTGCCTATGCTTAAAGGTATGTTCAGGCACACAAACATCTTTAAAGACCTTGTACGTGCTAGGATCCTCACTCCTAGAGTGATTAAAAAATACAAACCTTCCCCAACAAACCCTATTTTTATTAAGGGTCAGTTGCCACTGGACTCTGTGGTGGTATCCAATGCTCGAAAGCGAGCTAATTCTCAAGCATCTGGGGATGCTCCTCCCCCAGATAAGAAGTCGAAACGAATTGATGCTTCTGGCAAACGTGTAGCTGCGCAAGCAGCTAATCATTGGCGTATTGCTAACACCCAAGGTCTCCTTGCAAGATATGATAGAACCCACTGGGACGAAATAGAACAACTTCTACAGTTTCTCCCAGATGAACATAAGGCCAAAGCACAAGACTTAGTTCAGGAAGGTAAACTTATTTCCAACACCTCCATTAGATGCGCTCTAGATGCGGCCCATACTGCAGCTAGAGGGATAAATGCAAGCATCCTACTCCGGAGACATGCCTGGCTACGTGTCTCAGGCTTTAAACCTGAAGTACAGCAATCTATTCTAAACATACCTTTTCGACAAAAAACATCTTTTTGGCCCTGAAGTTGATCAAGCGCTCGAAAAGATGAAAAAAGAAACAGATGTGGGAAAATCCATGGGAGCGCTTCAGTCTCCCTCTAACAGGGGTTCCTTTTGGCGCTCTTTTTACAGGGGAGGGTCCAAATCCACAGGGACAGACCAAAACACTTCCTCTTACAAAAATACTCCTCAATCATCCTTTACAAAAGGTTCTTTCAGAGGAGGCTACTAGGGAAACAGTCCAAGGGGCAGAGGTAAAAACAACCACAACCCGCATTTCCCCTTCCCCAAATAAGCAGTGACTTCCCCTCACTTCCCTCTGACTATTCCACACCTGTCGGAGGAAGACTTCAATACTTTTTCCCCATTTGGGAATCAATAACAACCGACAAATGGGTGATTGGAATTATCCAACATGGTTATTGCCTGGAGCGTACCAACAACCCTCCAAACATTCCACCTCGATATCACAAATTGTCAACAGACCACCAGCACTTGCTTCAACAAGAAGTGCAATCTCTATTACACAAAGGGGCTATAGAACCAGTCCCACTTCAGCACCAAGGGTCAGGGGTTTATTCCATTTACTTTCTAATTCCCAAAAAGGACGGCTCATTAAGACCTATTCTAGATCTATGAGAGTTAAACAAATACATACTGTCAGAGCACTTTCACATGGTGACTCTGCAACAGGTACTTCCTCTTTTACAACAAGGCGACTTTATGTCTACTTTGGATCTAAAAGACGCCTACTTTCACATTCCAATTCATCCAGCTCATCGCAAATACCTCAGATTTGTGATAGCAGGCAAACATTACCAGTTCAAGGTACTTCCATTTGGCATCACCACAGCCCCCACAGTGTTCACCAAATGTCTCGCAGTAGTAGCTGCTCATCTCAGCTGACAGTGTATCCATGTCTTCCCTTACCTAGACGACTGGCTTATCAAAGCGGGCCTTTACCAGAACTGTATACTACACACTCAGGCAACAGTACACCTACTTCATCAGTTAGGTTTCACAATCAATGCACAAAAATCTCATCTGTGCCCTGCGCAAGTGCAATCTTATCTAGGAGCTTCCCTCAACACTCTCAAAGCTCTAGCCTCTCCCAATGTAGCCAGGATTCACAATATTCAGGCCACAATACTACAATTTCAACCCAATCAAACATTACCAGCCAGAGTTTTTATACAGCTGCTGGGAATGATGGCATCCTGCATTGCAATCGTACCTCACGCAAGGCTACACATGCGTCCTCTCCAGGAATGTCTAGTGCGTCAGTGGAATCAGTCACAGGGTCAATTAACCGATCTAGTGTTGTTAGACGGCCGCACCCATCACTCTCTGAAGTGGTGGAACCCTCAAAACGTATCAAAAGGGCGGCCCTTCTTAGACCCGATTCCACAGACTGCACTGACAGCAGACGCATCTTTAACCGGTTGGGGTGCTCATCTTCAACATCACACAGTACAAGGGCTGTGGTCAGACAATCACAAACGTCTCCACATCAACTACCTGGAGTTTCTAGCACTCAAAGCTTTCCACACTCACCTTCTACGCAGAACTGTCTTAGTCCGCACAGACAACATGACAGTGATGTATTATCTGCAGAAACAGGGAGGGACACACTCTCTCCAACTGTCCCGTCTGGCACAAATCATTTGGAATTGGGCAATTCATCACAGAATTTATCTCTTAGCAGAACACCTTCCAGGAGTGGACAATCAAATTGCCGACCTGCTCAGCGACACAGACAGCAAGTTCATGAGTGGGAACTTCATCCCCAAGTTCTTCTTCCTTACTTTCAACAATGGGGATTTCCGCAAATAGATCTGTTTGCTACAGTCCACAACGCAAAATGCCCAAACTTTGCATCCAGGTTCCCACACCATCTATCCAAGGGCAATGCTCTATGGATGAATTGGTCAGGAATATTTGCCTACGCTTTTCCGCCCCTCCCACTAATTCCATTACTGGTTCGGAAGCTCAAACAAACATCCCTCACATTGATATTAGTAGCACCCACATGGGCGCATCAACCTTGGTACACAACCCTGTTAGAACTGTCAGTGGTGCCACATCAAAAGCTACATCTCACACCCAGTCTCCTCACTCAGAGCCATGGAGAAATCAAGCATCCGAATCCCAGAGAACTCAACCTAGCGATTTGGCTCCTGAAGTCATAGAGTTTGGTTATTTACAATTACCACCAGACTGTATGAATATTCTCAAAGAGGCTAGAAAACCTACTACTAGAGCATGTTATGCAGCAAAATAGAAACGGTTTGTTATCTATTGTAATAACAACAACATCAATCCACTTGATGCATCTGTACAAAACATCATTTGTTACCTGTTGCATTTACAGCAATCTAAATTTGCTTGCACATCCATACGTTTACACCTAGCAGCGGTAGCTGCATACTTGCAAAATAGACAACACTTATCTCTAGTCAGAGTACCAGTGATCAAAGCCTTCATGGAAGGGTTAAAAAAGGTGATACCACCAAGAGTTCCCCCTGCATCAGAGTGGAACCTAAGCATAGTCCTTACAAGGCTAATGGGTCCACAGTTTGAACCAATGCATAAATGTCAGTTACAATTCCTCTCATGGAAGGTTGCTTTCCTCATAGCAATAACTTCACTAAGGAGAGTTGGTGAACTTCAGGCATTAACTATACAAGAGCCTTTCTTTCAACTTCACAAAGATAGGGTGGTTCTTCGAACCAATCCTAAATTTCTCCCTAAAGTAGTTTCTGCCTTTCATATCAATCAATCAGTTAAGTTACCTGTGTTCTTTCCTCAACCTCATTCTGTAGCAGAACGAGCTCTACACACACTTGATGTTAGACAAGCTATACTATATTATGTAGAAAAAAAACAAAGAATTTCGAAAAACAAAGCAACTATTTGTTGCTTTTTCTCCACCACACAAAGGCAATCCCATATCTAAGTCAGGTATTGCAAGATTGATTGTAAAATGTATCCAAACATGTTATGCCAAAGCAAAAAGAACTTTGAAAATACCCCTGGAGCACATTCCACTCGCAAAATAGGGGCTACTATGGCCTTCTTAGGGAATATTCCCCTAGCCGACATCTGTAAGACAGCAACATGGTCTACACCGCACACATTCACCAAACACTATTGTGTAGATGTGTTTGCAAGACAAGCTAATGTAGGCCAAGCAGTACTTAAAACACTGTTTCAAACAACTACAACCACTACAGGTTAGCCACAGCTTTGGGAGTATACTGCTATATAGACTATGCAAAGCATGTGATCTACAGCTCACATGCCTCGAACGGAAAATGTTACTTACCCAGTAAGCATCTGTTCTTGGCATGTAGAGCTGTAGATTCACATGCGCCCACCCATCTCCCCGGTCTCCTGTAATGGTTGTTGTAGTTCTCAATTTACATTCATACGCATGGACATCTCTATTCTACACTCACTAACTCCATTCTCACCCTCTGCCGGAAAACAATCTAACAATGGAGCCGATGCCCAAGCGCACTATCATCGAAAGGAGGAGTCACCTTACTTCATGACTGGAAAGACTTCTTCGAAGAAAAACAACTTGCAAACATCCGGACCCAACACTAGATGGCAGGAGTATGCAAAGCATGTGAATCTACAGCTCTACATGCCAAGAACAGATGCTTACTGGGTAAGTAACATTTTCCTTCTACTTCCTTTCTCTGTTGCAATTACCCCCCGGGCACTCTTTGGAGCACTTTTTTCTCTCATTTTCTCTCTTGAGCGACGAAATGTAAATAATGTATTGATGCTGTTGATTTTCATATAAACAATTCATGCATTTACTGTTTTGTGTGCAATAAAAGTTGATATTGTTATATGTGCTCTTCCGTAATAATAGAAGCAATATTCTACTCCCTTCCTCAGAGCCGAGGAGGTTGTGATTGATAAATGAAATGTTGGATAAGGTAATTGGTTTAGCTTTTTCCTTTTTTGGTGGCCTCTCCGATTTGACCATTGTAGTTACGTATCGCAATTTACCCAGGTCCTCCTGGTTATTTTTGGGTCACCCCATTGTTATGTAATGGGTAGAACCGAATGCGCCACCCTCCTCCCCGGACGCCTTCGGTTGTTGCCGATATCTTTTTTCTTGCTGTATTTCTTTTATTTAGCATGGACATCTTTATGCATTCTCATGCTCTATCTCCATCCTCACCCGCCATGCATGAAAACAAACTATGGAGTCAATGCCCATGCACATTACCAGTCAAGGGATGAGTCACTGTACCTCATGACTTGAAAGACTTCTTCAAAGAAAAACAAGTTGTACATGTCCGGGCCCAACACTAGATGGCAGTAGTATGCAGAGCATGTGAATCTACAGCACTACATGCCACAAACAGATGCTTACAGAGTAAGTAACAGTTTCTTTTCTGGGCGCACAGCTGCAATGGGTACGAAGATGACTGGATAGTCTCCACCTGGAAGAGATGGGGACAGTGAGTTAGGCACAACAAGAGGGAGCACTGGTAGCAAAGATGATTGGGTTCTTCATGAACACAGTGACTAAAACTAAGTTCCTCAGAATGGCATTACTGTGTTGGAGAAGAGTTTGACAAAAAAAAACTCGCTCAGCCCAATATACGCCCTGGCACTGCCACTGATTGGCCTCTCAACTGTTGGGGGAGTGTTCCATAACATCTCTCAGAATGAGGGACTGAACAGAGGCAGGGATACTAACTGCAAGTGATTGCTATGAAGAAGGGGTTCCAAAAAATGTGGACTCTTCAAGGACAGTAATGCGGCTGTCAGAGTCCTAGTTCCTGACATATGGTGCAGTAGTACGGTCTTTAAAGGAGGCTTGGGGGACTGTATGCAGGAAACTGCTAACTCGTGGTTCTGCAGGTTCCCCTAACATATGTGAGAGGACGCAGATTGATACCTTGGCATTCTAAAAGCCTGATGTTTGTGAGCAATACAACACAAAAATGGACAGTGGGCCACAAAATACTGATGCAGCACCAGTTTAGACAGCCAAACCATATCTTACAAAAATTGTATAAGCATGACCAATGTGTGCAGGTTCCAAAAGCACCCCCTGCCCAGAGGTGCTTCCTTTGAACAGGAACAACAAAGCAACCAATAGATTGGAACTGCACCACCTTCCTTAAAATATATGTAAGAAATCTTAAATGTCCATAATATCCATTAGAACCGGTTAATGCGAGAGAAGTTCATTATCCCAACAGTTGCTTTATAATTTCTTTATTTCCAATCGAAAGCCATCAGCCAACGCGTTTCGTCCTATTCTAGTAGGACTTCTTCAGGGCGATTATTCCTTTCATGTAGCGCCTACGATATCGACCACAGGATAATTTCTAACCAAAATTCTTTGTAAGCAATGTTTCTTGACTACTTCAAATATTAACACTAGTTGTTTTCTCCCAAAATTACACCCATGGGCCGTTTCCTCAAGGTCCCAGGGCAATCCGGTATGATAACCGCAGAAAAAGTGAAATAGAAATAGTCAACGTGTACCAAATCAATATGTTAATGCACGTGTCGGTGGATATTATCCACCCAGAACAATAGTGTTGTAATCGTTGCGCGCCGGGACGTAGTTTAACTCCCCATCATTTAAAAAAAAAAGATGAGGAGTTAAACTATAAAGCAACTGTTGGGATAATGAACTTCTCTCGCATTAACCGGTTCTAATGGATATTATGGACATTTAAGATTTCTTACATATATTTCAAGTTTAAGGAAGGTGGTGCAGTTTCAATCTATTGGTTGCCATGTTTGTGAGCAAATGTAGTCTGACGGGACCAATGGCGGATTGGGAAACCGAGGTAGACAGAGCCCTGCAGAGTATGGAATGAGAGAGAATATTGAAATAACCGGCACCATGTCTCTAGAAGCACCAAATTCAAATATGTGCAGTTTAATTATCTGCATTCTACCTATCTGATCCCCCTACCCCCACAGGCTAAACACCATCAAGGGGACAGATAATAAGAAGTGCCCCAGATCCGCATTGATAGATGTTGACTTTTCCATATGGTTTGGAGTTGCCCCGTTGTGCATGGTTCTGGCAGGGGAAGTCGCAACCCACATGGAAAGCACACTAAATAAATTCAATGTTTACAATCTGGAAGGATGCTTATAGGGCTATATCCCAGGCTGAACACCAAGAAGGTCATCACCAACTCTTTGGACCTAGCACTAGTAATGATCAAGCTAGCAACTGCAGTGCACTGGTGTTCACCGGATGGTCCCGCTCACAGCAGTTGCACAGGTTGCCCCGATGGGCAAAGGCTAAAAGAGCTGCATTATGGGAAGAAGAGAGATTTGGATCGCTCAGGTGCCCACTTGTGATCTTATGGCACAAAACGCTAGCAGCATTCGAAGAATACTCTGAGGAGATTTCCTAGATGTAGAGGGTAAAGGGAGACACAAAGAGGACCCAACTAATAAGTGGAGGTGCAATTTAGTGATGGATCCCAACGGGAGCGTACAAAGGTGAACTGACCGGCTTTTTGTAGGAATAGGGACAAACAGAGAGGAAGAAACAGAATGACTCTCAGTAAAATATTGAATTACGAAGCCGGACCTAGTAGTGGTTGTACAGTTGGTTTGAAGTTAGATAATCGTCAAATAACAAACACTGCAAACAATGTAATGGCAATGTCCAGATAATATGATTAAATGTTCAAAGGAAATGTACTGCAAAGGTTTATCCTCAATGGTTGGCAATGGATATAACAAAAATTAATTAAAAAAATATTTTAAAAAAATAATGTGGTTTTGTCTCTCAAATGTGATACCACAATACTGCTTAATTTTCGCCAACGCTCATTTTGCACCTAAAAGTGATTTTACACCTAAATGTAATTTGCTTTAACGTAATTCCATAATAATGCTAGTGTTGCACCATACTTGCAAATGTGACCTAAAAATCACTGTATGACGATGGGAAGGTCATGACCCAATCCTTGGATATCAGCCTCCATGTCTTCACTGTATTGTTTGATACCCTGTAGGCCATAAAAGCTTCTACCTTACCTTGGAATGTTTACACTGATACAAATTCTACTACGACTCTGCTAGATGACCCTCCTTTACTCCACCTTCTCCACATTAAAAAACACGCTTCTCACAGAATGAAACCAGACAGCGTAACAGTAGCACACATCAACATAGTCAGGTCAACACAACATAGAATAAAGCCACTTTTAACACAGACCAGAATACTGTCCTGTCCAAACTCCCAGCCCCTCACCCCAGTAGGTAGCACTGCACCTCAATACAGTCTTCGTTTGTCAACCAACATACTGTTCGGTCCACCCAAACAACAGCACACAAACTGTTTTGCCACAGAAGGACTTGACTATACATAGGCATCATTCCTATGAGAGGTGCGATTACTTGCCTCCTACATTATTAAAGCCACTTACTATTGACCAGAACACAAATCATGTATCTTCTCCCCTCACTGCACTGCTTGACATCAGATTGTATCTGGGTCACCTGCATGATATGATACCGCACCTGCAAGCCACTTTCTCCACCTCTGACTCCCATCAGTGCTGTCCTACCAGCTACTGCCCTTCTGCCACCCTTTACAAGTCACCTAACACACCTGCTCTTGGTGGGCCCAACATACACACAAACCCCAAAGCTTCAGAGCATTCCACTATGCACCTTTCCTCTGATGCACCCCTCACACCCTGCTACTACTTGATGACAAATCTCACAACACATTCTTTCACCACAAGCTTCACAGCTAGACAAGACAGTCTAATATGAGAGATTAATATACTCAAGCTCAAGTAAGGTCAGACAATCACCTCCTTTCAACCCATTGAACCTTTTCGTATTGATTACATCAAAGCAGTTCTGCTAAACTGTACGCCTGCTGTCTCCAGTGCAACGTTCATACCTGCCCTCTTCGAACACAATGGAATTGTTGCTACTGCACTCACAGAAACCTGGTTCTGCCAGTACTGTAGTAGAACACTTCCTCATTTCAAAGAATCGCTGTGGAGATTACAGACGAGGCATCTAAGCCACTCAGGCTGACCTTACAGTGCCCACCCGGCAGCAATAAGAGATTTACTAATGGCTCCCTTGATCATAGCACTTATCAACTCACCTTCTCTTTTTATCAGATTTAGGAGATTTCAACCTCCTCTGGGAAAAAGATGAGAATACCCAGACATCCCTCCTCATCCCTCTATTGAGCTACGATCTACTACAACATGGCCGCTTCTCAACCCACAATAAGGGCGCTTACCCTGTACACGGGAAGCACCACACAGAAGCACCACAAGCGGCTCTCTAGCTATCGAAATTGGATTGGTCAGAAAACTTTCAAAACCTCGACCTTTATACACACTCCTCTTGCTAAACTGGAGACAGAAATGGCTAAATGGCTAAATGGCCTCAAACACATTAGCAATGAGCATTGGCAACGCCAACAGCTCTGGCTTTAATGTGCTAATGCATGCAAGTAGTTGGATGTACAAATGCACATTTTTTTTTTAAGTTTGAAAAGAAAGTTTTTATTGATAGAAATAAAGGTGTCAGTTCAGAGTTCATAACAATAAACTCCTGTCATTACAGTGCAATTTGAAGAGTTTTTTGAGCTGAATCAAACCCATTCCATGCCCTTTTCCACTGTATGGGATGCGTTCAAAGCCTCCGCGAGGGGTTTCATAATTGGCTTTGTTGCAAAAAAACGGAGAAATTCCCGTAAATTCACTAAGGATCTTCTTCAGAATATCAAACGACTGGAGCACTCTTTTTATACCTCAAACTCGAAGGAGTGCCTCACAGCTCTCGTAAAAGCCAAAATGCAATTTAATAAGAAATCAACGGAGGACGCCTCATTATATCTGTTAAAATCCAGTGCAAAATTCTATGGGGGCAAAAATAAGGCAGGGAAAATATTAGCCAATTATTTAAAAGTCAAACACAACAAGCTAAATATTGAATCTATCTATGATGATAGGTCAGATTTAAAATTTAAAGACGCTGAAATACTGAACGAATTCTCCATTTTCTACAAATCGCTATATACTTCCGAGACACAACCCTCTGAACACTCCTTATCGCAATTTTTCTCTGAAATCCGAGATCCCCAACACATTATGCCGGACTTATCCTCCTTGGAGTTAGATCTAACACACCAAGAACTATTAAATGCCCTTCAACATCTCAAAAAGACAAAGCACCAGGACCAGACGGTTTCACTGTAGAGTTCTATCAGCATTTTTCTAAATTCATAATGCCCAAATTACATTCTCTAATAAACTCCTTCAGCACACTGGGTAGTTCATCGGGTTCTTTTTCAGAAGCACATATATGCCTCATCCCAAAAGAGGGTAAAGATTCTAAATATTGTAAGAATTATAGGCCTATATCTCTGGTCAACATTGACTATAAGATTTTTTCTAAAGCATTAGCCATACGTTTAGATTCCTACCTACCTGACCTATTGGGGAAAGAACAATCCGGATTCGTTAAGGGCAGATACATAACTGACAATACAAGACTCCTTTTTAATGTTTTATCTAAATCCTCACACCTGAGACAATCCCTTGTGGCAATAGCTCTAGATGCCGAAAAGGCGTTTGATAGAGTTGAATGGACTTATTTGTTTTACACCCTCAAACGGTTCGGCTTTGGCCCTAAATTTACATCCCTTATTTCTCTCCTTTACTCCAGCCCTCGCGCAGCTGTATGCGCCAATGGCTTGATTTCCCCATATTTTGAGCTGGAGAGAGGAGTACGCCAGGGGTGCCCTCTGTCCCCCTTTCTTTTAATTTAGCTCTGGAACCTTTTCTCTCTAAATTACGTCAAAATACAAATATACATGGCTTTCAAGCATCAAATACCCACATTAAATTCGCAGCCTACGCTGACGATATTTTGCTTTTTATGTCCGAACCAAATGACTCGATCCCTGCCTTTTTGGCAGAGGTACGAACCTATTCTAATATTTCTGGTTATAAGTTAAATGAGGATAAATGTGAGATCTTACCCTTGACTAAGTTTGCTTTTAAATCAGATTTTGATGCTTCCAATTTTACTTGGAGCCCCAAACACATTAAATATCTAGGATTGCACGTCACTCCTTCAATTTCAGACACAGTAACATTATGCATGAATAAATGCATACAAAAATCTCAGACTTAACTGCTAAATGGCATCCCCTCTATTTATCTTGGTGGGGACGCTTGGACACCATAAAAATGATGTTGTCGCCCATAATTTTATATACCATCTCCAACATTCCTGTCCCTATTTCTACTAAATTTTTTAAGAAAATCAACTCCTCCCTTTCTTCCTTCCTCTGGGGTAACAAATGCACATTTTTGTGTGTTGTTTTTTTTTAAATTTCCAAGGTGTCTGTACTGGTGCCACACAGGACAGCATTCTGGCAGAATAAAAAATAGGGCACAGACAGAAGGCACAAAATAATGCTAGTAACACAGAGACACAGTGCAAATCGTCTGCACATTTGTACCTGCCCTTGTATGCATGTGTTGACACAATTAAAGCCAGACCTATTAGCGTCGGTAATGCTTTTTTCATGAATCTGGATTTCTGCAAGTTCCTGCTTCTTGGCATTACCTTGAATTGAGCATCAAGTGACTAAAAACCGCTCTTGTCACAATATTACAAACATGTTGGTAATTATATTATTTTCGAAAAATCTTATTTTCAGGGTAAAGGGAAGCATCAGTAGAGTTTTGTCATGTTCTTAAATGTGCCTCACACGGGATATTTTCCATTGCCTACAGTACCTTGTGCTTTTTTCTGTTTTTTTGTTTTTTGTTCGAGGCTTATGAGCTAATGTGCTTTTTTTGGCGAGAACAAAGGGAAGTTTCCTGGAGCATGTGGCTGAATTGACTTGGCACCGGCTTGCAGTATTACAATGATATCTTTAATTTCCTGCAAAAGTGCTTTCAACCTGGCTGTAGAAGTCATGTTTTCTGTTTCTTTGTCCCCCCCCAGGCAGAGTATGAAGTGCAGCCAGATGAGAAACGTAGAGACTGCGGTCTGAAGCTTCTCGACACATACTTCAACAATGGGGTAATTCTTCTTAATAGCAATTATAAGGCTGCCTCTGCTTTGTCTGTGCTCTTCTTCTTCTTGGTAACTGAAGCCATGGACGGAATGGCCTGTTCTAGAAGAAGGTTCACTAGATGGAATATTAATGCGCACAAACTGGCTCATAATGAGCGGATCGGAAAAGGTTACCTCCAGTCCTCCTTTCAGTTACATTTCTACTCTTAACTTTATTTGGTTCGCTCCTTCTCTCTCATGTTCCTCTTTTCTGCACCTTTTTGCTTCTTCTCTCTATGTTCGCTCCTTCCATTTATAGTTTTCCCCTTTACTCTCCCTGGTTCCCCTCCTTTCCCTTACTGCTTCCTCCTTCTCTTTATTATCCCCCCTTCTCTTTATTATCCCCCCTTCTCTTTATCATTCCCCCTTGTCCTTCACCGAGTCCCCCTTTACTCTAACCAGCTCCCTCTTCCCAGACCCTGCTGACTCTGTCTCCTGTTCTCTCCTTTGTTGTTCCGACCTTCCTTCTGGTCTCTCCCTCGCGCCCCTGTTCTGGCTTTCTCTCTTCTCTTGATGCCCCTCCTCACTTGCCAGTCCCTTCTGTTTTCTTCTTCTTTCCCTTTATCCTCTGCTCTTTTCTCAGTCCTTTCGACTCTTCACCCTTCCTAGCACGTATGTAGCTTGGACCTCGTTGCAAAGTGATTGCACTGCCTTCTCTCTTCCTCCATTTCCTGTTCACGTCCTCTCCCTTCTGTACCATCGTTCCCTCGTCTGTTCCCTCCTTCCCTCCTCTGTTCACTTCTTGTGTCCTAGTTCACCCTTCCCTCTGTCTCATTTCCTACATTTGACTCTTCTGTTTTCCTCTTCCCTCCCTCCGGCTCACCTACCTTTCCCAGCACCTTGAAGACTCATTGCTAAAGAAGGAAACATCATCTTCCCTCCTGCCCATTCTCTTGTTCGCTCCTCCCGTCTCTTCTCTTTTTTCCACCCTTCTCCTGTCCCCTCCTCCTGTTCCTTGTTGCACATTAAGTTACACATTAAGTAACAGCTGAGGAAACTTGCAGTTTCTCCTCCAAGAAGGAGCACAGTCTGGTAGATGTGTAGATCAAACCACCTGCTAAATGTATGATATCTCAAACTCTACTACAATAAAGACTACCAACATTTCTCATGCTTGTTTTGCCTCAAATAGGGTTTACAAAGTGAAAGTTGAAAGGGAACTGGGTGCAAGTGCTAGGAATCAACACCTCAACCTTATCTGTTTTACATTGTGTGATATTATCGGGTATTTGTAAATCACTTGTGCGGAAATAAAGACCCTTCGAAACGTGATAATAATTTATGACTGTTGTAGAAAACCTCTACACTATGCTTTAGTCATCAGCCTCATCACCAAATTATTTATCCGGGTTGTGAAATGGAACTGTGGAATCATATAATTAATTAATCAACATTGACTGTAAGGTGTAAATCAGTAATCAAAGAGTTTCCTCGTTTTATCATCCTTCTTATCGGTCAATAGACTCCCCAGCTTTAATCACGTCCTTATGGCTGTAAATAGGGATTTGCCCACAATGCAACACACACAAAATGACCCCAGCAGTTGCATAAACAGGAAAGCTCTTCTGCCTGATCTAAAGTCAACAGAAGGGGTCTAATAAATAATTGATACTGTGTTATATTTGCTCTGCATCATTGCCACTGATTTGGCCCTAGGATCTGGCATGGAGCAGCACCGCGGGATTGATTCAAAATCCTTTCAGGAGGTCTCATTCATTTTTAAGTACCTTCATGTGTCATGACCCGGAATACAGTTGTTATTGTTTTTTTTAAAAGGGCACATTTATTAAAGACTCAAAGACGTCAACACATTTAAATCCACAGGCTTTTCATTTGCTTATTTTGGGATTGGAATAGCGGAGTATTTGCATGACGCCTTTGTGGGCGCTATCGTTTAGATAATCTCTATGATAATCATAGCATTCATAGCACCCAGATGAGGGGTCCGGGACGGTGTTGTCCTCAAGAATATATGAGGCAATATGTCCCGAGTGATACGATTCACACAGCATTTCAAAATACAATCGGTAATAGTGAGTGGACTCAAGAAGGGAGTTTGAGGTCAGTAAATGTAGACAAACCATGAAGGTTTATTAAAATATTAAAGTACAAGACAGAAAGGTAAAAATATAGCAGTATCAAGAAATCAGTCAAATGACGTAGAAATCAATTTTCATGAAGGCGGCTCTTCAGCATTTAAGTAGATACAGCAATGAGCAAAATCTGAACAATAGACCAGCAAATCGATTCTAATATAATTCTAATCAGAAAATACCCTTTCACCTCCTTGTGTGGTCTCATGCGAAATAGTTCTTAAGATGTCCTCACTCAACAACAAGCAGTAGAGATCCAACCATCAGTGAACTACAGCCCACTGTGCAATGGGCAGTGGGAATGAACAGGGCTGGTTCTCCTGTCGCCTGTAGCACTGCTAGTACACACCGCCGCAGGTATCACTGAGCTGGCTGGCCTCCTTGCAGCAGGATGTATCCTCTGCTGGCTTTAACATCCTGCAGTCTGTAGGGATAATTATAATCATTTGTTTTTAGGTCTGGCTGGATAGCACAATTGTCTGCAGGACCAATTGTTACATTTAAAATATACATAAAGGAACTTTGGCTCCACCCAGAGTAGTATTACTCTCTTACCATATGCTGTTGTCTCTCTGGTATATCATTCTGCCTCCTAGTGACTGCTTGCATTGTTATGCATGATGGACTATTTTACATCTCAAAAGTACACTCAATCATCATACATTACATTTCTCATAGATGCATGCTATACGGAAAGGAGTCGTTTTTCTGTTTTGTCTTTTTTGTTTATGCTGCAGGCTTTTTAAAATGGTTTAGTTAGAATGTAAGCCAGACCTATTGGTTATGCTGGTGCTAGGTGTATAAAGCACTGCATGCTGCTTTTGTGATTTTTCTAAGCAGTTTAAATCACAGGTGTCATTCTTACCCAGTATAATCATACTCCGCTTACCGACCTTGAAAGGATGGTTGGCTGAATTGGCTTGGCCAATATACAAACTTGTGATCTGCAAATGTCAGCGAATCTTGGCAGCAGGCACTGAGCGGTTGTGTGCGTTATATTTAAAATTTTAATATCTCAGTTTAAATGTTTAAACAGTAACACACTGACCAACTCTTTCTCCATGTAAAAGTTCGTCATATTCCTTGAATAATTTACTTACTTACTTAAATCAACTTTATTTCGGCTCATTTGAACCATAAAAGTACGCAGTGCAAAACAATATATGCAATTAAAAACATTATAAATACTAGTCTCAGTTCATGACAATAAATAAATAATCATACAGCATCCATTGTCAAGTGAATTGCCACAAAGCTCAGATAAGACCAATGGAACAAAAACCTTCAAAAGACGTCCTAAAAGGAAACTCGTTAGGGGTCCGCTATGTCCCCCTTGATTATCTAGGCAAGGAATCAAACATATTGAAGACAGTTAATACAGCGATAAAAAGCACGGCAATCAATATAAAAAAGTCCATTAACAACCACCTTGGATTCCTAGAACATCATATAAGAACAGTAGCCCTCTGCTTAATAGCACGTTCAATATATGGAGCAGCAGAGAAGCAGATCTTGATCCAGTCCTGCCAAGTATCACGCATCATGTGTGACACTAACGCATTTCAGTGTGGTGTTCCGCATCACCGCACTGAAATGCTTTGTCACGCATTTTAATGCCACTGTCTTGGGTGCTACTACAAGCACGCCGCCGCTCTGCTGCTCCCAGCAGAGTCACTTGCCGCCAGGCCGCTGAGCGCTCTCTGGCTCATAAACAGTTAAGGATCGCAGCTCTGGCTGGAAGTCAGAGAGCTTCAGTGCTGCTAGCTACATTTGTTACAATTTGTGGCCTCAGGCGCGCCTGCCAGGCAGCCTTAATTAATATTCTCAGCCCCGCCCGCGGCGCCGCGCGGCAGGCTGTGAAAGTGACACACAGCCCACACTCACCAGGGCGCCGGGGCCGGCCCATTATCCGGATGTGATTGGCTACTACCTAGCCTGGGGGTGAGGTTTGTGGCACAAAATAGGAGGTGTGGTCACGTGACCTCCTGCTGCCGCGGCTGCGCGACGAGCGGCCAGTTAAATTGAAAAGTTTGGGCAAACAGCCGCTACACTGGCTATGGCAGCGCTGCTCCTTGCATAGCGCATTAATTATGTAAAAATAATCCAGCACGTGAATGAAGGGAGCCGTCCGAGGCGCCGGCGGACGAGTGAGCCGGTGTCGGAGCAGAAGTTTACACCAAAGTGCAAGCAGAGTTGCGGAGCCAGGCCAAGAATCGTGTCCGAGCTGACGCTTGCCACTGGAGCAGTTGCCGTGGCCACAGTAGGAGCAAAACCAAGTAAGTGACTGATTCAATTAACATTTACCCAACCATGATAGCGCCAGCGCGCAGCCACACCAACGCCGGCCCGTCTAGCTCTCCGCATGGCCCGCTGCGGCGACAGCTAACAGCCCGGTGTTCAGCTTGGAATGACCTTGTGACAGCCGCAGCCCGCCAGCGCGATCCGGCACTGCGGGGCCGGGCAGCAGGCAGTGATGCACTACCCTTCAAGGCCAACATAACCTGCCAGGCCACAAAACCGCTTGGCACAATCTCACGAACCACTGTGGGCAGCACATAGATTCCTACAGAATTGGCCTGAGATACCTCCTACCAGGACCAAGATGGCACCGGAGGCCCAGGCAGCCCTAATCAGTGCAGACCGCGCCAGCGTGCAGTGACCACACTGGTGCCTGTCAACTTTCAGCGCGGCCAGCACCAATTAGTTTAAGTCAAGAGCCTGTATATAGTAGCTCTGGGACTGCCTTACTCGCAGCCTACAGTAGATCTGGTGCTGTGGGGCTGGGCAGCAGGCAGTGGTGTTCCAACTGGGGTGGACACCGCTCAGCAGTGCTGGTAATCACTTTTATTAGGGGTGAACAATCACTACTATAGTTCAGGATAAATGCAGTGTCCTGGTTGTCTGTAATGTGTGCCTCGCACTCCTTATTTCTGGTGTTTTCCAGCAGTTTTAAGATCTTAGAGTTTCTCGTTGCTCAAATGGGTGTCATTTCTGATATTTAATTGTTTCCCTCGTCTTCATTACTTTGATTTTGCTTGCGTCAAAGTGTCACTCATAGTCGTTGAAATGTCACTCATAATTCAAGTAAAATTATGAAAATGTCACACATAGCAATCTGAAACCTTGGCAGCTATGTTGATCGTGGGTAAAGTTTGCAGGTAACTAAAGGCGGCTCTACAATAACAAATGTTGGACGCCCCAAGAATAATTTAATAACAGACAGTTCAAAAGCGCATTACTCCTGCTAGGTCTTGCAGCATCCTCGGACAATAAAATATCCTACTTTGTTGAATCTCATTGTAACTTTTCCTATTGATTATACGCTGCATAGGGGAACAGAAGTGAGCCAGACCTATCAGTGTAATAAGGACCATATTGACTGGAGCTAATTGAAAATGGTTGTGCCTTTGGTTTTATGTGAATCAGGAGAATTTGTGAAACCATTCGGGAGAAACTTTCTCTCTAGACAGTTTCACGTATTTCTCTTCATCAATGGCATTCACCAGTTTAAGAAACCAAATTAGTAAAAGTCATTCTTCACGAAGAACATGGCTTAAGTTATCCCTTTTCAATTCAAACTCCAACATTGCTATTTGTGGTTTGTCTCTTTCACACTTTTCAGTGCACTGGGTCCAATTTTCCAGTTTTTAGGTCTGGTTAGAGACGTCTTTAGCCATTTTCTGTGGCCTCTGTAAACATAAGAAATAATGACATAACAAATTATGAAAAATAATACAGAATTTTAACAAAAAGAGGCTTTGTTTCAGGCTTCTTCTGTCACTGGGTAGTCACATGTAGTTTGCCTGTTATGGCAGGTGAAAGTGGCCAGCAGTTGTATGAGTTCTCCTGGAGTGTCTCTTTGTGTTGTGTTGTCTTCATGTTCTGCATGCGAGTGATCACTTGCCCCTTTAGTCATTGCTTCAATGGAATGTGTCACAGTCATTTTAGAAGAACCCAAGAAACAGCATGGTGGCGAAGAAGTGTCTGCTGGCTAGACAGAAAAAATAGTCTGCTAGTACTTGTAACTAACTAGGAAACTGCACTGAATTTTAAGGGAATCCTCTCGTCTGAATGCGATGATGTGGCGGCCATCTTCGATGAGGGGATTGCTCTGACAATCTAATGTGGTTTACCACCGATTATTACATTGATCAGCGGTCTGATTTTTGTGCTTGTGGTGTGGCTTGCTGTTTTAGGCATTAGCATTAGGCATTGGCCTGCATTTTTCCCAAACCAGGAATGTGAAATTATGCTATTCGGTCTTTCGTGACACAGGTGTATCATGTCGCTGGGCACCCCTAGTGCCTTCAGTGATTTTGCCGGTCTGCTCAGCTATGCACCCACCTGTACAGACCTCCACTTTCCAGTGTGCTGTCAAGCCCCTCTTCTGCCATTGCTCCCATTTATATTCTGCAGTTTTCCGCGTGCACGGCATTGGTCATAGTGAGTGGAGAAGTGGCATTTGCATCAGCTCAGTGACCCGGATAACTGAGGAGGCTCATGACAATACAGAGAAGCAGTGAACTGGAGAGTGTGCAAGAGCACAGAGTGTAAGCAGTATGCGATGAGTGTAGAAGCAACCCTTCCCCTTCACCTGGCTATTGGTTGAGCATGGTGGTGCGATGCCAACCAGCTGCTCCCAGTTGCACCTCTTTGAGCTTTCATTCAGTGGTTCTTTGTAATCCTTCTGGATTTGTTATTGCTAAGAAGCCGAATAGGCAGAGAAAATAAATGAGTGACCTATCGAGAGTGGCAGTAAGACTGGCAGCATTGTTACAAGCGCGTAGGCACAAACAGATTTCTCCGTTTTTTTGGGGTCCCAAATGGATATGATGTGCGTGTGATTTCACTCTGCGGTCAGAGAGCATGTGGGGCTGCTTATCTAGAACACAGCAGCACATAAGAAATGTTAATTTCAAAGTTATTCAAACAGTAATGGGTTGTTATGTTTTCGTAGTAGTTCCAGAGGAACATATACCTAAGTTCTGCCAGTCCTTAAAGGTAATAATGTATTTATTACATCCTCGCCTTTGCCCATCTTTACAGCTGTGCATGCAGACCATCAATAAAGAAGCACTCTGATGTATAAGTCTGACCTATAGGCCTTTCCCATTCTTCTTTTTCTATGTTGATGCTTTATGAGGAGAGCCCCCTCCATGTCCCTCATCCATGACTTGCCTCTACCCTCTTACTGCCTCTCTTGCCTGCTTTTTCAAAATACTTATTCGCCCCTTTGAGAGGAACTCCATCAGCCTTTTGGACGCTGCTTTCCTTCCTCTGTGGACCACTTTTTTGACATTTCTCATCCTCCATGCCACAGCTCTATTTCATTTACCTGCTTTTTCTAGTTACAGTTATCTCCCACGTTATTTTGTTCCTGGTCGCCGTTCTGATTTCCCCTTAACCTTTTTTTTTTGTTTTCTTTTCTTTTTGTCCAGCCGGTCTGACGCGCCTTCCTTCCGAGGTTGTAATAGGCATAGAAAACTAACACCATTTCCAGGTTCTTTTGATATGCTTTATTTTTTATATCCCCCATAGGAATAGTGAGGACTTGTGAGTCCCTTTTTGCACATACCAGACTCAGTAGTCAATTCTCAGTCCAGAATATCTTTTTCACGGAATTGAGACTTTACAAAATGGAGCATCTTATAATGCAGAGTCTCCATTTTGGGTTTGTAAGTAGTGAGTTTTCAGATCAGTGTTTGTCAAGAGAACACACTACCCTCATGCTTGTGGTGTTCTTCCATCTGCAAGGTTTAGCTCTATACACAATGTGCGTATCCTCTTTTTAGCTTTCTCAAAGTTGTACAAGTCACACAATCACATGACCTTTATACTATTGCATGTCAGTTCCTGAATACAATGAGACCACGATTGTTTTTATGGTAAGGCCATGTAAAATAAATATTCCATATCCTGGCTTAGTGCCTGCAAAAATTACTCATACCAGACGTCATTTGTGGTTTTGCTACCTCACAATTACTCATAAATACATCCCATTATACAATCCTTGTTTCATCTCTCAACTAAAAGGGGATCTGTTACACATATTAAAGATCCAGTCGAGGATCTGCAGACTCTGCAGCACTTATTCATAGTCAAGAAAGGAGTGTGACACGCGGGTCGTGAGAAGTGCAAAGTGACGGAATACAAAGATGGAGCCACTCTTAATTCATGACTTGAGGTTGGGTGCTTACAAGGTAGCTTTGTCTCATTTGGTGATGGCTAGAGTCACCTTTATGCAATCTATATCATTTAATAATTAGTTCCATCATTAATCCAGTGCTTTATTCATGCCATGTGCAGGTGTACTTAGTATTCATAGTGTCCCACATGGTTCTCTTTTAATGAAGAATGGTCTTCGAAGATTTGATACTAGTACTTGATTATCTTAATGTGATATGTACTGGTTTCTTGGAAGTGCACTTATTAAAAAAATTATAGGAAACTGGGCAGCTAGATTAACGGAAATCTAAAGCATTTAAACCATACTAAACCAGCTTTGATAATCCCTCGCTGGTTGCTGCTTAAATATTAATTTGTTTTTCTGTTGCTCACGCCTAGTTCATATTCTGTTAAACCTCTTAACCTGTGTCTCCAGAGCTTCCACACTGGTCCCCAAACTTGTTAAGGATTTTAAAATAATTCAAACAAGATGTTTACAAAAGTTATTTGAAAAAACGATATGGTGATTACACTTCTCAAGCGGTTAATTATTTGAAGCTTTTTTCACAATGGCATTATTTGTATGAGGCATCCTATCTTTTCGAATGCATTTTGAAGTGTACACCTTCATCGGTGATTTTGTTTTATGACAAATATTTTAAGCTTGAATCCTACCTCTAAATAAAGCCACTTTTACATGATCAACAATCTTAATAGTGCGATTGATTGAAAGTCACAAATATTCCAAAAGGAACAAAAATAATACCTCATCATAACAACTGAAAAACAAGTTCACCATAAAGAATTTACTATGAATTGGGATATCCTGCTTTCTATCCACCATCCTTCTGAGGTTCTCTGCGCCCTGTGCCACTTGTTTTGCAAATCCTGTTTATACCCAACTTTTTTATACTGCTAAATGTGCATGTCTGTCTGTTTTGGCTCAGACATAGCATAATGTCAATCACAATTTGAGTTCTCTCTGAGTGTCTTACAGCAATATCCTATGCCTCAGTCCTCCACGGTCACCTTTAATAAACAATGCCTTTCAAATCTTATTCTTTTATTTAGGTCTGTTAAAGATCACTTACAATTATGATTTTTATTTTGGTGCCAAAAAATCCAATATATGATCTAATAAGTTGGGATGCATCATATTTAAAGCGCTCTATGGCAAATGTCCAGTGTTTGTTTCTTCTCGGTTACAGAGATACTCCCCTACTCGGAATCTTAGGTCTTCCCACCTCAACCTCTTAGTTACTCATTCTTTCAAACGTAAGAAAGTGGGGGGTATAAGATTCTCAGTCCTGGCCCCAAAATTCTGGAATTGTCTTCCTCCTGACATTAGATCGACGACTTCGTATTTACAATTCAGGAAGCTTTTAAAGACCTGGCTTTTTTGCCAGGCATACGAATGAACCACTTGGCGGCAGCACTCCCTGGACCTTAGTGCCATGAAACCGTATGGTGTACATGCGCTCAATAAATACCTTTTAACATAACATCACAATATTTTACTGCAATCTCCTCCTTGTTAATGGTTTGGTACATGTTCGAGATTTGGAAATGTCAATAGTGCCTTTTGAAAGATGTATTTTATGGAAATATCTTGCTACAAGAGAACCCTTATTATTATTATGATATTTTATCTGTTCTCACTCAACCACAATTTAACTAGTCTTGTTGTTTGTCTGATGTAGTAAAGCTTGCACTGACTTCGTAGGCCATAAATTACATGTTGCATTGTGCAGATGGCATAGATTTCAATGTTGATGCTCTTTTCTACATGTTGGCAAACAATTCTGTTCCATCTTGTGATATTGTAGCAATTTCAGCAATTTAAACTTGGAAACGTGCCCTGTTGTCTGTTCAGTAATATCCTTTCTGCTGACTATTGTAAACTATGTTGGTGTTTAAGATCTTTAGATGAGGCAGTTATCATAACCAGCAAATTGAGACATTTGATGTATGGAGGAAGTCTGTACGTTGAGATTCACCCTTCTCTGCTCCTAATCTGAATATTATTACCTTCAGGAGTTAAAAGCCCACTTTTGATTTAAACATGACGTTATTGCTTCACACAAATGTGCTTAACCTTGATAACGCAATTTGTTCATCATGCAGATATTTACATTTTCACTCTTGAATTAGCTACCACTGGCATTTTGTCCAAACTCATTAGCAGGTAGCGGCATAAAGATGGCATTCTGGAATGTTATGGCATGGTTTCCAGTGGTGGCTGCCGGCAGTCCAAAGTGGTAGGGCGGCGCGGGGGCTGGGGAATAAAAATAAAATTAAACTACTTTCCTGCCATTCCTCTGATGCTGCTGACCGCCTCGTTGGTCCTCTCATCCCGGCAGTCGATCCGTTGTTCTCATGCTATACCTAGCATGAGAGAAGCGCCGGGATTGGCCTGAGCGGGCTGGTCTAACGCTCACTCAAGCACAGGGAAGCGTGTGCTTTTTCTCCACCCGGCTGTGCAACACAGCTGGGTTGGAGAAACATAAGTGCACATGTCGGTTTGGCCATCCTAAGATGGCCAGCCAAAACGACATGTGCACTTAACAGTGCATACCACTCCTCCTCCCTGCCATGGCCTGACCCGGCCCCACCCTGCACTCATCGGCTTTGCGGCTCAGACAGTGATAACTAAACTGGTAAAATAACATTGTTTTATTATCATTTTATTTATCATCTGCTGTCTCTGAGCAGTGGGGCTACGCTACTCCGCCATTACGGAGGAGCCGCCCCTGGGTTCCATGCCAGGATCCCAGTGTGGTCAGTTGCTGGGTTGGTACTTCTATCAGCTGTACATATCTCCTGTACACTCTTGAATAAACCCACGTTTATATGTGAATTGGCTTAGGTTTCACTATTTCATCCTTATTGGTCATTTTGAGCTGCCTCATTTGTGCAGTAGCTTGGCAGCGTACCCAATGGCTCTTGAGGGCAGCACCTTTGATTCCACCAGTTCCCATCGGCCTTCACCCTTTTGAATTCCAGAAAATTAGTAACCTTGAGGTAGTGTACTAATAATAATCGTAATTTAATGCTTTGAAGCTGGAATTGAGGGAAAGTAAACACTTTCCATGTACTATATCTGGATCAAAAAATATCCTTAATCACTAAAGAGCATCTGGCGGCTCATCATCTCTCAAACTGAGGGCAGCTTATCACACTTGTTCAAAAAGGTTCTGCCTCTACCTATAACTAAAGTAAGACATTAGGACCCCAGAATTTCTATCCCCAGCTCCCGCCCACTTTTAATGGGTAAAGTTATGAGAATATGAGTAACAAACTAATCAGAATATCTCCCATATCTCAACCCTAAGTGCCCACCAAACTCTGCCCCATCCCCAACTATGTGTGCTTCAGCCTTACAATGCATTCTGTTGAGTTTGCCTTGTCATCATATAACTCTTTTCCACCTTACCTGAACAATCCTCACACTTCTAATGCCTCAGAGATGATGTATTTTCTTCTGCATCAAGGTTCACTGACTCAACATAGCAACTACCTCCCTTTATATGCAGCCATACACCGCTGTATCCCACATTGCATCCATTCAGGCAGTTCCCACCACCGTTTCAGCACCTCCAAAAATGAATTCCTGTTCATAAACCTTCCAAGTCTGCTTCCTCAATTCAGCTTGTCCCCTTGTGAGAGACAGTCGCCTAGCATTCATGTTAATCACTGAAACAAAATCCCCATGCTTGTTGCTAGACAGAGGCCTGTCTTTGATGTCATGCATTAACGATCTACCAAAAAAAACTATCTCAGCTGTTGCCCCTGCACTAGTTGAGATGCCAGACTCTAGGCATACTCTATTTTCCCATTGATAAACACAAACCCACACTACCTGCCTTCCCCATAGCTATCCCGTACTCGGTCCAATGCATACAAAGCAATGCATATCTATTGATGTCTATGCTAATCATTGTATGCTCTTGATCTCCCAGCAGATCGCTATTCTTGCGTATTGAGTCTAAATGGGAGACTAGTATTTTGTTCAGCTTTTAATATATTTCTTTATTGCTGTTAAGAGTATTTACTGCTTCACCTTGTTCAGTCATTTATTGTAACGGGGACTGGAGGGCACTGTCCTGTTTGTTTTTTCTTTTCAAGTAACATGGTTGAGTGAAATCGCAACCAGGTACATGAAAAACATTGACCTTAATACCACAATTTTTTAAAAACTTTTTCCATGTTTGCACAGATAAGGAAAATGAGGTACAAGAAGTTAAAAATGTTATGTTCTGTTAAATGTTTATGAAGCTGGCCCAATGTTGAACCAGAAATTCAAGAGAAAAAGTTAGATCCACAAAACCAGGGAAAAAGTAAAGTCTTGAGTTTTCTGAATGCTGGTATTAGGGCATGGAATTCCAAAGGGGCTCCCCCACTACTAAGAAAGTCCCCACTCTACCCAGCTGTTTTTTATCTGGGTACCAGGATTGTCACAGAGTTAGCAGGTTAAACACAGAGGATACAGGTCAAATAAAAACTTGGAAAGGAGCAATGCAAGTCCTGACTTACCGCAGACTTAGGGTAAGTATGAATTGCTATAAACTGGAACTCCCCTGTCAACTGGCATTATGTGGAGCTATCTCAACAATAGAACAATGGTGCGGTATGATCACAAAGTGGGATTCAGAGTAGAATCGCGAGCTCAATCGCCCTTCTGTATCACATGCTATCTGCAAAGAAGGTATTTTAGGTAGTCAAACTAAAGGCTGTTGTCCTTATCAAGCCTTAATCTTCCAGTGTGCACAATAATTATGGTTTTATCAGTAGCTGGAAGAAAAGGTAACGTCCTGTGTAAAACTTTGAGATAGAAAAACCCAAACTGGAATACAGTGCTGCCAGTGATAAATCCAGCTTGAAGAAGAAATCCAAAATCTTTGACTTTGGGAGTTATTTTGTATTTATACATTTTTATTTGGGATGAATAAATGGTGGCCTTGCTTGATTTTGAGAGGGAAAATGAGATGTTGGGGTAGGACTTTATGTTCCAAGTGCTTGATAATTATAACTTTGGATGCACTGTCTTGAAACGGATACAGCTTATCTACTTTTGTCCAGTGGCACGAGTTAAGACAGCTAAGATTATATCGAATAGGTAGGTCCTGTAGCTTGGTACCCAACAGGGCTGTACGTTGTTGGCTCCTGTTCGCCCTGGTGCTGGAACCTATGGCTCAATTGTGCAGAAAATGTCTCGGGCAGTGGGCGTTTAGTGTAGGTGCAGTTTTAAATAACCTTTCACAATATGCAGACAATATATCTGTTTCCCTGAGGAACGGTATGGTTTCCCTAATGCTCCAGGTCTTAGATACCTATGGTAGAATATCGGGGTTGTGCACCAGTTGGTTGATGTCCGAGCTGTACTCTTTAGGAGCATCGGCCACTGCAGGCAAAATGACCTATCCAGACCTGGTACTGCAATGGCAGAATGATGACATTAAGTATCTGGGAATCCTAATAACTGAAGATCAAGATAGGAGTACTGTGTCAAATACAGGTCATGTGAATCCTGGACTGGAACCACAGAGAACTTTTGGTTGGAGCTGCCCTCTACTTAGCATAACATAGCGTGTATTTGTAAAGCACACGTTCACCTAGAAGGGTATCTTGGCGCTGAATAATAGATGTTTATTGTGATGGCCATAGCTACATAATGGTGCTACTACTGAAAGTCTGTGTATGCTTCAGCCTCATCTCTACAAAGATATCCAGAGAGCTAGACACATATAATGACATCTCATCATCATTTTGGGCTGAAACACGGTCATAAAAAGGTTTAGCACCCTGAAATTACCCTGGGGGGCGGGGCGGGACAGGGCGTTTGGAAGTGATGGACATGGAAAGCTATTATTCATCCTCCTAGCTACATCATATTTTGGAGTGATTGATAGAGAAGATGGGGAGGAAACGTCGATTTTTGACAGCTGCCGTGGTAAAAAAAATCCTTTTAAATGTCTCAACTTCTTACCAGCAGTGGAAAATTGCAGAATCTCTTATTTAGTGGCCCTCATGTTGTACCGTTGGGACTGGTTATCCAGGTAGATCATTAAAAATACACCTTATGTCCATGTTGCACCATTATGGGGGCTTGAAGAGTGTCACAAGGTTAATGTAACCATCAGGGTGGTGTCATTAAAAAGACACCATAGATCTATCATGCATTATTCCAGAGTCCTATAAAGTTTAGCAAACTATATGTAGAGGCCTGTATGGGCAGCATGGTGGACCGATGGTAGTTATGAACTGTTCGCACCGTCTAAGACGTTAGAACGCTGAGAGGTGCCTGAGTTGGAGATTTTCTCCTTTAGGCTAGATTATCTAGAGACAGGCCTACAGTGTGGGAAGGATTCGCAGGAGGACAACTGGAAACCAATACACTGAGGAAAACTATGATGCCGACACAGGGAGTGCTGTTGGCACCCTGTAGGGATAAATGCAAGGATTGCCTTGGACAGGACCTGCAGATCAGCTCCAGATGGGTTGGAGACTGTGCCACCTCACCAACAGATGATGAATTAAATATAATAAAGGCATATGTCTGAAGGTCATCTAGCAACCGTAGATCTACGTTACCTCACTTTATGTATCTTCACAGATTCTACCGACTCTTGTTGTATTACGTAAAATATACCCTAGACTAAATATGGACTGCCCCAGATGTCGCCGACCTACTTCAGATGATGTAGACTTGTGGACCCGTGCAGGTGTTCTCGGATAAAGTGGTTCACATTATACAATGCTCGGTGGGACAGCTGATTAAAGTAGAACTGAAACACTGTAAACTGGGTCTACATCCAAGCATGAGGGGGAAACATACAGTTCCGACTGACTATATTGGGACTAACACTAGCTAAACGGCATATCGCGATACATTGGAATCTTGAATGGTGGCTGGAGTTAGAACTATGGCAAAGAGATATGAGAGTGTGAATGATTGATGAAAATGTGCATGTCTATGGTCAGAACTAACCCTTAACGGGTGAAAGAGCTAGAGAAATGGACATCAATGTTAGAAGACCTTCACCTGCATCACACTGTTGATGTCCATTAATGACTCCCCGGGTTCCTTATGTGGTTATAACTGCACAAATATGAGCGTATTACCAAATTAATAAGCCATTAAACCATCACATACCTAAATATTAAATGCATGAAACCTCCTAGCTCTTTATATTCTGCTATTACAAATTTCACTATCCAGTAGATTAGTAGACACCTCATACTTTTTTTTTAAAACTTTTTTTTTCAATTTCGCATACAAAAGTAGTAAGAGTTTACATAACAGTGGCATTGTACTTCAAGAACAATATACAATCTGGTAGTTGATCAGAGGGTGGTGGTTTGAGCAGCACATCTGGACATGGACGAACGTGCCAAAGAAGGGTCGTGGAGTAGCCTCGGGTGACAGTATGGACAGCCTGCGAGACTCACCGGACGTCTGCTGCCCACACAATTTCACAATGATTTCATCAAAGTATATTCATGCTGCGAATTGGAGACAGTAATGCTGTACGAAGTGGGTATGCAGTCAGGGCTCGCAATATGTCTTTAGGTCTAGACACAGGGGGAGCAGTCTAGTATATAATTCCAGCTGCTCCTGACAATATACCAAGTTTGCAATCCAGTGTTAAAATTGAGGCGCTCTCTCTCCCTCCCACACCAGCAGGCTACCAACCTTTTTGCCAATAATAGGGCGAGGGCTATGAATTATCTATGGGGTGTATCTATGTCCTTGACCTAGCCAAGAAGGCAAACTAAGGGGTCCAGTTGCACGGCCACCTCACACTTAATCACAGCTTTAGCACATTCTACTAATTTATTCCTGGAGTGGATGCCTTAGTCACCGAACCACCAGTCCCAACAGCTCCATCTAAAGTGATTAGAACCAGACATCCAGCAACCTCGAGATCAGTAATCTTGATTATACTGAGTCCAACAATTCCTCATCACAGTCCTTACATCATGAAGGTGAGTCATGTTCAAAATTAGGAATTCACGCAAGCCCTTTAAACATAGCACTTTTCAGCCCACCCCTTAGCCATAAGGACATAAATACGTGGCCCTTGAACTGGATTGGATGTTTGTAATATCCAAGACGTATCACAGTGGCCGAAGACAGACTGCACAGGAAGGAGGGAGGGAAAGAACCCTTGACTGTGACCAGGAGGAATAGGACTCATTGTAATGAGGATCCCCTGTAAGCAAACTGACCATTACCATGAATATAGTTTACAACAGCAAACTGAAGCACTTCGCATCATACTTACCACGCATGCACAATGACTACACTGATCGCTAATTCTCATTCACTGCAACTACATTTACCATTACAACACAAACTACAACCATGCATTACATTACAATGCATTATATGACATATAAAAATATAGACATACACACGTGTATGTATATGTGTATATATATATATATATATATATATATATATGTGAAGTCCCTATGTACCCACGTGCAGAATAATGGTGCTCAGTCAGGGCATGCCCAAATTCACCATAATTCCATGGTGCAGTGAAAGCAACATGACGTGTTTCGGCCAGCAAGTGGTCTTGCTCACATGACCTCGTCATATAAATAAAAATACACAAACCACCTCTGAACACTAGACATCCCTAAACCCTAAAATATTCTTACTACTCGTAGGCATTCCCCATCCCTGAACCCTAAAAACCCCTTACTACTGAATCCACTATACATCCCTGAACCCAATACAACCCTTACTACCCCTATACACTACCCATCCCTGAACCCTAAAAACACCTTTCAATCTCTATACACTCCAAATCACTGAACCTTAAATACTCATAACTACCCTACACACTACCTATCCTGCAAACCTAAAAACTCTTTTCTACCTCTATGCACTACCCATCCCTGAAGCCTGAAAATAATGTACTACCCCTATACTCTATGCGCTATTCATTCCTGAACTCTAAGAACTCCTTACACTTACCTATCCCTGGACTCTGAAACCCCTTAATGCCCCTTTATATTACTCCTCGTTGAACCCTAAAACTTTTTTCTAGCCTTATATACCTCCCATCACTGAATCTTAAAAACACATTACTACCCTAGTACTCTAAATAATCCCCAAACCCTAAACACCACCCATACAAGAACCCTAAAAACTCGTACTATCTCTAAACTCTACCTATCCCTCAATCCTAAAAAAAGCCCTTACTACTATACACTACCCATCTCTAAAACCTAAGACTGTTACTATCCCTTTACCCATTCCTTAACCCTAAAAACCACTGACTATACCTATCCCTGAGCCCTAAAGTCCTCTTACTACCTCAGTACACCACCCATCCCTGCGCCCTCGAACTCCTGTCTACCGCATGCACCACCACAATGCATTTAACTTGCCTTGTTATAACTTGCCTAATTGTAAGACTAAATGCGTAGGTATAGTTTTGTTGTAGGGGTCACTACTTCTAGTGAATGCGTTGTAGTGGTATAATTCCATGCACCCACCTCGCCAGTCTTTTCATTATGAGGATAAACTAAGCAGTACCACACCTTTGACCAGAAACCCTCCGCAGTCACCCAGAAATTCTACACCACTCATGACTCTGACCAGGGCTGCGCTGGTTCCACAATTGGAAGGAAAACTGATGTCTGACGAACTATCGGCCTCAGAAGATGCTCACTTTAAGCCCATATTTTGAGATCAGGAAATGGTTGCCACAAGGAATGCAGTGTTACGAACAAACAAAAAAGCACTGCAGGACAAGAATCCCTAAACCACATCGTCATGGATACAAGAAGTAGAGACATAGACTCGCAACCTATAAGAGTGATGATGCCGAAACTGTTTACCTGCAGCAGAAGGAGAACTTTGCTAAGAGGGCATGTCTATCCTGACGACATGCGATCAAATAGCTAGACAAACAAACCATATTGACTGAAATCAAGACAAATCAACAAGAAAAGAATCTTCTTCCCACGAGGCCTAAAACACTGTGTATGAGACACTGGTACAGCCTATCAAAATATTTTACTTAAGAAGCACAAAACGTCAAAATTGTGTTTGAATACTCCTGGATGAAACAGAGCGACCCAGGCGATACCCTTAATCTAGGTAACATCATTATGCCAAATGTGGTGGTCATGGAAAAGATTAGACCAAAGCTAACATTACAGCATGTGGCAAAGAGTTTGAACTTCTAAGGAGTAGCTGGGAGACAACTTCTGTCCTTTTGTGGACAAGTTCAGAAACCAGAACCACAAGAACAGAGCGAACCCATTACTATCATGTCACACCAGTAAATAGAAGAGCAGATAGGCGAACAGCCAGGAAACAGTCCAGACACAAATGCAAATGAGAAGGAAAATGGAGCTTAAGCAAATATATAAACTGAGTATAGAAAATGCTTTGTTTCCAGCAGTGTACTGACTGAGGGCACGCAAATGTACTATGGCTAGCTGAGATCTGCAGTGTGACAGTAGAGGTATGAGCCGTTCGCATATGCGCATATGCCAGAATGAGAACACAAACTGGTACATGGGCATGAAGGAAGCAAGGTCCACTGGTCAGCAGCCAACACACCAGACCACATAAAAGTGCAGATATGCTCAAAGGCACAAGTGTGCAAACTAGAGAGACTGCCAGGCCTCTGCTATCATCACTGTGACAAATCCTCGCACACGTATCATGTCCATAGAGAGAAGTATTTGGCCGCCTGTGGTTGGTTGGGTGCAGAGCCTGGAGGCCCTGTGGCCAACCCGCAATGCACAGCAGGGGTTGGGCACCAGCGGGGGTTTGGGCGCAGGGCCTGAACAAAGGCCAGGCACTTTGGCCAACCCCTGCTGCACATGGCCCTTGGAGAGAAGGATTTGGAAGGGATCAGTGATCGTACCTCAACAGGGAAACAGTCCTAGTACCAACACGCCTAAGGGCTGACTCTAATGGGTTCCAAAACCCCTGAAAGATAAATAGGGAGGTACTCTTGAACCTGTGAAGTAGAGTGAGGAGAAGGTGACATCCAGCTGAGCTGGTCAGGCATCTATGAAGAGTCTAATATTAGGGTGTAAGATCACAGGCCAATGCTTGCACTGTACACATGTAAATAAAACAGTGTGCAGTGGGGAAAATTGACCCAGTACATCCGTATATAATGACAATGGTAGAGAAATTAGTTGACTTGTCATATTTGAATGAGCATCAGTGCCATAAACGCAAGGTCTCCTGATCAACTGCAATTCGGCTTTCTCCATCTAGAATATGCAACAAACCTCCTCTCTACTTCAGATTAGGAGCCAAACACAGCTAGAGACAGTACTAATTCATCATTATTAAGCACACTTGTCTCATAAACTAATGAGAAGCAGTGCTATGTCACAGTGATCTCCTTGTGTGAACTCTAAGGGAACACAGTGAACTCTATGAGTTCAGATATTGGTAGAGGAGATAGTCCAGATGGAAACCACCAAGCTGCCATAATTCCAGTGTAGCCTAGCCAAGATGCTTCAAGTAAATCAAGACCTTTAAAATAAAATAGGGGAAACACTCTTCACAAAAACACACTTAATGTATTTGTCATTACGTTCATTATGAAGTGCTATTCAAGCTATTTGCTTTGTACCTGCTCATCCATTTGATATCAATCACAATGTATACGTAGTCCTAACAAAACCAAGACATTGACATCTTAAAAAAGGACCATAAACATAAACTTAAAGAAAGAAAATTGGAGATTTCGGGCAAAAGAACCCCCGAACATCAGAGAGGCCTTATCAAGCCTGATCATGACGAACGAGGAATCATAAGGCAAAACAAAACAGAAGCACAGGAGGACCATGGCCTAATATTTACATGAAATCCTGTACCGGTCTGGGCCAGGCTCCCAATTTGCAAAACATTTCACTCTCGCAAGCACATACACTATCACTTAGAATTAGTGGGCGAGAGCGCAGCAGGGTCACATGGACCGGTGTATTCATCTGTCACTCCGTGTTTCACCGCAGGGGGTCCCTCTCCCTGTATTGGGAAGTCCATGCAGAAGCCTTCTTCAGCCTTAGCCCAGTAGACCCTCACTAGGGCGGAAGCAGTTCCAACCTGTACCCACCCTTATGGGAACCTTCAGGGCCAGTCCTGACCCCGAGGGAAGGGTGCATGTGCAGAGACATAACCAGCATGCTTTTAGGGTCTGTGCTTGTGTACTCCTAGCCTGCCTTTGGCAAGTCTGACTGCCCCATCTTTGGGATAGGTCCATTACCTAAACAGAGCCCAATGGGCATACTGTGTGCCACCTTCTCAAGAACATCCAGTTAAGAAGTCTGTCGAGGGCCGTTTTGCTCTGCACCGGTCAGTAATATGGTGCAATATGGTGCAGGCGTTAAGGCAATTCCTCCCCATGCATTGCCCCGCAACCTGGTGTAATGAGGGAGTACCTACTTTACATTGTGTAGGCCACAATGTGCATGCAGCCTCTATGTATTACAATAGGCTTCACACAGGCGCATGTGTCCTTTTCTGCCATAAAGCCTGCTGACTACCTGCTTCAACATTCAGGCACCTGAAGTGTCAGATTGTCTTTTCTCTTTCATATTATATAGTGGCTACATTTAAACCATGTTTGTTACTTTATATTCACATAGCACACTGCTGCCAGGTAGAGTGGTCTCATAGTGCTCACCTCTGTTTTGTGGCAGCCTGGAACATTGATGCATGTCTGGAATGTGTGTGGATGCAGTGTGGACTAGGAGGGAAGAGTTTAAAGGCCTGAAAGAGGGTTTAAGTGGTGCTCTGAGTTGTGTACATTGATGCTGCACACAGACATCCAAATGTGTAGAAGAGTGAGGAAAGAGCAGCATTTTCAAACAAACCGTAATCAGGAGCTTTGATTGTGGCCCTCCTATGGGTCTGTTGGTAAGGTTTCAGCCATTAATGTCAGGCTTTGTATGAACTAACCTAAAAAAGAATGGTGTTGATTGATTATGCACATCCGCATTGGGTGGTCGACTTGGTATCATAGAAGTTCAAGCCCACTCGGGCAGTAGATATCAATACCTAGTACACCAGCCAGTGATGAAAAATTGTGTTGAAGATGAGCAGTCCAGTTGTATTTGGTTGATGACTTTGGGTACCAGAGGTCAGTCGGTCCCCAGACCGCGACGGTGTCGGTCGGAGGCAACTCCGACCAACATCGTAATCGAGCCCTATGTCTCTGACATGTTTTTTATCCCCCAAGCTTGCAGTGGTTATTAGAAAGATAGATGCTGACAGGGCCCAAATAATGTTTGCAGATTTATGCATGCCTGTGTTTAAAGGGATTAGCATATTGAAGCCAGACCTATTGACATTGCACTGATTGCTTTTCTTGAGGAGTAAAGACTTTACTCGTGGGTCTGCCCTTTCCATAGCCCAAGTCTTCTGTGAGAGAACAACTTCAGTGGTTCTAAGAGGGCTCGTATGTGCTATAGTTCCAGTTGACCCAGTCACTAGAGGACAGCAAATGTGAAATGTTTTAATAAGAAGTGTTCATAATCACTGGCTTCAGCGCTTTCACAATAAACCTTTCTGTTCTTGTGTTACAAGGGCTTAGGGACATTCGAGGTTACAGAATTTAATTAATGTATTTTGTTCTCCATATAATGTATGTTTATAAAAGCCCTACTTCCAAGTATTTGTCAATGTGCAACAGATGTTCCTAGCCACACACGATAGCAGCAGGAAATCAGCGTAAAGTATGGCTTACAGTTTGGCACCAGGACAGTGCTCGCACACCATCAGACAGCAGCTCTTTCAAATAATACACGTCATTTGGAGCTCTGGAGATGTTTTCTAAAATAAAGGATTTTCATATATTGGGGGTGTTAGGTGATCGTTTCTAAATGTTATTGCTCATATGACTTGTCCATGTAAACCTTCTCTTTAAGTCAAGAGGATAGGTTTGTATGTAGTTATGTTGTGTTATGTTGATTTGTATAGCACACTCATCACCCGTGAGGGTATCCAGGCACTTGGGTAGGTGGGAGGTCCCCAAGGTGCTTATACGAAGAGCCAGGTCTTCAGATTCTTGCAGAAATCAAGAAGTGAGGAGGAGGCTCTGATGTGTTGAGTAGCCTGTTGTCCTTGACACAGGAAGTTACGTTGTCTGTGGTTTCGTTACCTACCCAGGATTTTGTTTTGCCTTGGACTTGGCTGTTGCTTTTCAATACGTATCATCTTGATATGTAGTATTTCTGATGTAAACCTGATTACAAGGTACAAGAAATGTTGCTATATAACCTTTACAAAAATATTATTCGCTAAAAGCTATGTACATTTCAAATATATATTCTACATGTTGCATAATTTGCATAAACAATGACGTGTGGCGCAAATTAAATCATGGCATTGGATTTCAATTACATTTGTGTCTATCTACTGCGATAGATAGAAGAGAGAAGAAAACAACAATCATGGACACCAAGCTTCTACGGCTGGTGTCATCCATCTGAACGTGAGAATCAGGATTTGTACGATGTCGCAGTTAGCAAGTACGATATGAATAAGTGTGCGCCGAATACATCAGCGCTACTTATTTGTTCCACTGTTGTAAGTGGTGTGTGATGCACAAAAAAGTCAATAAAGAAATATGTTTAAAAACCCCATATGAAGGTGAGCTCAAGCACTCTGATGGAGGACAAAGCTGCATGAGTGAATTGCACATTCCCTCAAATTTATCAGATTTTGAGGACCTGCAGCTGTGATTTTATAAAACGGAGCCAATGTGGTGACAATGTGGCTAATATCTGCAGCACATGGCTTAGGACAGGCCTTTCAGAACTCTGTAGAGTTGCTTGGGTCCCTGGAACTGCTAGGGTTCATGGATTGGCCTGGATACTTTGGTTTACTGGTGTGTGGAATGCTTTTGAATCCCATTTCAACCTCTGTAAGCTTCATGCTAATGTTCTTCTCTTTATTTTGCACAAGGTATGGAGTACAGTAGTATATACATGTATAGTTCTATTCCTGCCCATTGACGGCTTCTCGTTGGGAGGGTCCCTTGGGTTTGTAGACTTGAAAGGTAAAACTGAGAAACTGTTGTTATGTATAGTTATGTGGTGTGGGGTATCAGCCACTCGTTAGTTTGGAGCATTTTTTATCCTTGAACTAGGAAGCAGTTAGTGAGGAGAAATGATGGACTATGCATCTTAACTTTGTTAAAGTTAAAGCCGTTACTCAAGAGATTGAGTACAATGCACAGCACATGTGTTAAAGTATTCAAGAATAGTGTGCATGTAGGTGTAGTTAATGCTGTGAGAAACGAGAGTGCAAATGTTGGAACAATGGATAATATAAGTATTGCAGATGTAAACATGAATGGTATGGCGAGAATAGTGTGTAAAAATTGAATCGGCTAGGCTGTCTCCAGTTCGTGATAGGCGGCAGGTCAGGTGTGGAAGCAGCAGTTGACTAACCTCTAGTGTAGACTTTGGAGCGGATTGGTGGAGACACTTTCCAAGTGTGTGTATCAAAACTGGAAAGTTTGGAACAGTGAGACATACAACGGATGCTTTGTAGAAGACCTGTTGTAATGTCATGATGTGAAATCGGCATGATAGGAGAATGAAGATTCTGAGGAATTCATGGTCATTTTTGTGGGAGAGATTGAGAGAGCCATATGTTGTCAGCTATGGGAGTTAATTTTAGTTGGTATCAACAGTTTGGGCTGTGGCACGAAATGTATGAACATTATAGACTTATTTATGGCTAAAATCTGGTTTAAGGAGAAATAGATGAGTAGCAAAATGTATGCAACAGAGAAGGGCTCTGCGTTGCTGGGTTGGAGACAGCAAAAGGTGTTAGCAATATAAATTTGATACCAGAATAGTAGACTGAGTGATTAAGACAGAGAGGTCTAAGGTTGCCAATTGTGAGGGCATGCACAGGAGTTTTCCAAAAGTATTTTGTTTTTCCTCTTATGGAAGTTGTTCATTTAGTCCGAATGTGGAGTGAGAACCTCTTTTGAAAAGGTGAAAAGTTTGGAGAAGGGAGTCATTGAAGTGATAGAGTCAGCCTATTGCCCTATCATCACCAACAGTGATTATCCGTGTGGATTTGAGTGTGTGGATTTGAGTGATTTAAATGAGTGGATATACGAGTTGCAATGCAACTAGTAAAAAATTGGCTATGTGAGGGAACACTGTTGATGTTGGTAGGATTGGCTTATCATGGTTTCAAAACATAAGTTTACACCCCAAATCAAAGGCACCAGTGCTGTTTGTGATCTTAGTAGGGGTGTTCTGGTTCCGTGTGATATCTTTTGTAGTGCCATTGACTTCTGCACCATTGATACAGAATTTTGCAAACTGTTGTAATGTGTGTCATTTTCACACATAAGGCTTAAAAGGAGTATAACACTTCCACGAAGATGATGTTGACTGAAGAAAGCAAGATTGATTGAGAAGAGAGAACATTATAGAATCAAACTACCGGAGTCACGTATCTAAGTAACACCTTATCCAAATTTGGGATACAACATTAGGTGTCCAAAGAACCAGAGGCAATGAATACACCAGAGATCTTTTCCTTGGGCTTGTGTAATAGTATTTTAAGAACGTAAATGAAGAACTTCTGAGAGAGGTAATGAAAAAGGTGAGCATTTTGAATCAGTAAAAGGATGTGAAGCAGAGGTTAGACCTATCAAAAATTACTTTGTTCTGCACCAGTGCTGGGTAAGTTCAATCATAGGTATGGACAGTATTCAGTGGTGCTCCTGTAGGCAGTTTGGGAGCTACATTGACACAGGCAAGGCCATTTGGTGATCACATCACTTAAAGGAGCTGAAGTTAATTATTCAGTGATTGCTTGACATTTTGCTGGGATAGCCGTTGTGTCAGCTTCTGTCTGATGCAGTGCAATTCATCTGAAAGAATTTGCAAAAGATATTGGTATGTGTTTTTATGACTAAAGGGGCCACTCCTTTGATTGTGAGATGTATTTTTGGGGGTCCGATAATAAATATTTTTGTTGAGTACATATTGGGTGTACACAGTTTGTCATCAAATTGCTTACCTTGACTCATCCAAAGTGTTAGTAAATAGCTAAATTGAAGATACGTGATTGGTGGACAATAGAGTTATACTTCTGGAGATTCAAGTATGTGCTAATGGCAGTTGTGCAAGAATTGATGTGTTTGGTAACACATGGGAGTCCCATAAAACAGGGTCTTAAGGATGTTTAGAAAGAGTTTTGAAATGTGGGACATGAAATATCAGTGGTGAAATGGTTGTCAATGAGAAGTTCTAAGTTGGTTGATTCAGAAGGCACCTATTAGGATAAGGAAAGCCTCCTGATGGTCAAGCATGGATAGAATGATGGAAGACGCCAGTGGCGGCTGGCAGGGAACGGGGGTGGCAAGGCGGGGGAGTCAGGAAGGCAGAATGGACAAAAAGAAAAAAAACACGTAATTTTTGCCGCTCACGGTCTCTCCTCCGCTTTGGTCCCTTCCCACGCTGCCTTCTCCTCAGCTTCGGTGGAAGCAGGAAGCACACAGGCTCCTTCCCCTAAGCCAATCACAACTATGCAATGTGCTGTGGTTCAACGCTCAGATGGGAATGGGAGCTTGGGCATGTTCCTCACCAGGCTGTGTAATGCAGCCTGGTGGGGAACATGGAAATTGCACATTACTGATCGGCTGGCCCAAGAGGGCTGGCCAAACAGTCTTGCACACCTAAGGAGTGCAAACCACTCTTCCCCCTGTGACCCCAGCCCCACACTAACCTAGCCCCGGAGTGAAAAATAAAATGATAATAACTGTGTTATCATTTTATTTTCCCTTTCTCCTGCTCTCAGAGCAGTGGGGCGACGCTCCTCCACCTTAGCGGAGGAGGCGCCCCTGGAAGGCGCTCTTAGGAAGTGTGTGTCATGGCCCTGGTGTGACACGGTGAGAACTGTAATTTGTCCATAAATTGCCTTTGCTACAAAGGAGACTTCACCATTGGGCGTTATTGGTCTTTTGAATATCTTGGGAGTTAGGAATATGTTTTTATATGTAATTTTGAATCGACAATCTCCTTGGGTGGTAGTAAAACTAGACAGTGAGAGAACCACATTGCCAGCAGTTTATTCACTTTTTGAAGAGTGCATATGAAGATGAACAGTCTTTTGATCATGAGTAATTGCAAGTGTCTTGCTCAAATTAAATGAGGCTTTTCTTGAAAAGGTGTGCCGTTGAACATCAACAAAAGGATTATGTTGTCTCCAGACCTACGGATTAGCAGAGAGAGTCAATAGAATGATCAATGATTGTTTGCATCTTATTGTGAGAAGTAGAAGGATGTGAAATAATCTGGACGTATCGATGTCATCAGTGATATAATTTGAGATGTCATCAGTGATATCATCAGTGATGTCATTTAACATGTCTTGACTGGTGTCATATGTGAGGTCATAACCAGTGCATGATAGGACACAGGTTCTGAATAGTTTACCTAACCAATACTGGCAAATTTCAGGGTTTTTTACTTTTCTCTTTTTAACCATATCTGTGATTTAACTATTGTTGTTCAGTGAATTTCTTGGATTTTTGATCATCTGGCACATGCAACTGTTCCATGCACTAATCTCCCATTTAAGTCCAACCCCCACTGTGAACGGCCATAAGCCATGCACAGAAGAGATTGGCTTCTGTGGTAGCCTGCAGCAGGGGTCGGCCAGGCCCTCCACCTATCTCTGTGCGTTGTCCAGCCTACTTTTAAACAAATGTGTTATTTCGGGGTCTGCAAGATATCGCAAGTAAGCTAAACATGCTGACTACCAAGTGTTGTGTAGATCTGTAAAACTGTGCCAATATTATTAGCAAATAAATTCATTTTTAGTCCGTCTCATTTAACTTTGCCCCCTTCCCCGCCCTTTGTCCAATCTACCTAAAACTCGAGATTCCTGCACTAGATTCAACATGCTAACTGCCTCCAAGATGCCATGCATATTCATTAAACACCACCAAAGTTATTAGCAAACAAAATCGTTTTTGCTCTCCTTTTAACCCCACCCCTATGGCTCTGCATAAAACGTGCCAAATCTAAGACTAAACATGCTAAATGTCTACCAGTATTCACATGGATTCGCCAAATGAAGCCACAGTTATTAGGAAACTAAGATTAAATAAATATGCCCCCATTGTGAATCTGAACAAATGTAAGAATACCAAGAGTAACCTAAACATTCTAATCATCTGCCCAAGTTAATGCATACTCTTCAGGTAGCGCTAAAGTTATAGGCAAATCAAAAATACACCTTCCCAAATCTAAAATGTAACCTCCTTGTGCCCAAGACCACTTTTAAGAAGCTAATATCTCAAAAATGTCTGAACATATTTACACCAAAGCAAGCCAAGGCGCTACTTGAGTAAAATGTTATTTACATGCCAAGTTTGGTGTAATTTCGTTCAGATGTTTTTTTCTGTATTGGAGGGCAAAGAACCTTTTAGAACCTTATAGGAGTTAGAATAGCAAACATCACTTTTGGGATTCTTCCCCCCTCTCTTTTTTTGACCATCGCTTGACTGGTCTACAGAAAACCTGCCATAAAGAACCAAAGATGGATGTACTTTTTTGGAAAGATGCCTGCAGATTCGTTGAATTCCACTAAAGTTATTAGGAAAGCAAAAATGCATTTTCAATGGAAACTCTGACCTAACCATAACTGCACACTCAAAAACACAATATATATTTATGCACTGAAAAAAACACAGGTTTCAGGGACGTTATAGTTAGTTGGACATGTCACTCGTACAAAACCATAGAAATTCGGCCGTTATAGTTAGTTGAAATAACTATAACTCGCGCGCCCGCAATGCACTGCTGATGACGTCACATATTACATCACTCATGACATGGTCAGTGACATCACTCATGACATCTCAAATGACAGGTGCGTCTGCAGAGTGGTGGAGAAAGGGGGGCGTGGCCTCCAAAGACCTCTTAGCAATACCACTGTGTGGGACTTACTGGAGGTAACAGGAGGGGTAGTTGCCCCCCCAAGGACGACCTTGGGGGCCAACTACCCCTCCTATTACCTCCAGTAAGTCCCACACAGCAGCATTGGTAAGTTTTCATAGCAGGCCACGCCCCATTTGCCCACCATTCTGCAAACGCGCTCCCTGGCACGCTCTGGGAGGGTGATTAAAGTCCCCTTCGATGCTGGGAGTCCTTAGGGGCCAACTAGCCTACCTGACACTTCCAGTAAGCCCCAGATAGCTGGATTGCTGAGAGCTGCACACAGACCACGCCCCCTTTCTGCACCACTCTGCAAACGCACCTCCTGGCACGCTCTTGGTTGGGGGATGAAGTCCCCTTGCCTCCTGAGGATCCCTGGGGGCCAACTAGCCCTCTAGTTATCTCTAGTAAGCCCCACACAGCTGGATTGCTGAGAGTGGTCTGAGGCCACGCCCCCTTTTTACACCACTTTGCAAAAGCGCCTCCTGGCGCACTGCTGCTCAGGGGATGAAGTCCACTTTAGTCCTGAGGTCCTCAGGACACATGTGGACCTCATTGCCCCACCAGCAGTGTGCCAAGAGGCGCGTTTGCAGAGTGGTGTAAAAAGGGGCGTGGCCTCAGACCACCTCTCAGCAATCCCAATGTGTGGGGCTTACTGGAGGTACCTGGTGGGCTAGTTGGCCCCTAAGGACTCTTAAGATTCTAGGGGACTTAATCCCCCAACCCAGAATGCGCCAGGAGGCGCGTTTGCAGAGTGGTGCAGGGAGGGGGTGGGGCCTCCGGCGAGATGCCATTTTTCTCTTTTCTCTTTTTTTCCTTAGAAGGGTGCTGTGTGGCCCCCCTTCTCATAATATTTTGTGGGCCCTGGGGACCCCATCCCCCAGGGCCTTTGACATATTTTATGGTTTTAAAAAAAAAAAACGGGAAGGGGGCCACACTGCCCCCCTCCCGAAGCAGATTTCGGCCCCGGGGACCCCAGCCCCCGGGGCATGGCCATATGTTTATATCTAATTTTTATATTGTTTTAAAAAGGAGGGGGGGTGCGCGGCCCCCTTCCTGAGGCCTTTTTTCGGCCCCGGGGACCCTATCCCCCGGGGCATTGCCTCGTTTTTTTTTTTTAAATTAATTTTTTCGGGAGGGAGGCCGTGTGGCCCCCCCCTTCCCTGGGACACTTTTGGCCCCGGGAACCCCATCCCCGGGGCCCGCCCTCACGTTGGGGACCGCGGGGGGAGTCCCAATGCCCCCGCGGTCCGTGCCGGCTCCCCGCCTCCTGCGGGAGCGGCATTGCTTTTGGGCAAAGGGAGCTGCTGACATGCAGCTCCCTTTGCCTGCTTCTTTTACTTAGTGCCCCGTGGGTTGTGGTCCCTGTGGCGTGTGGGGGGGCTCGAGCCCCCCCACACTACTTTATTTTAAGCAGAGCCCTAGGGAGGTGGTGGTCCCCAGGGCTGCAGGGGGGCCACGTGCCCCCCGCATTTGTTAATTAAAGCCCCGGGGTGGTGGCGGTCCCCGGGGCTGCATGAGGTGGGCAGGAGCCCCCCCACGCTTTTTTATTTTTAATAATAAAGCCCCGAGGAGGTGGCGGTCCCCGGGGCTGTGGGGGGCCGTGAGCCCCCCGCATTTGAATAAGTATCGCCCCAGGGAGGTGGCCTCCGCAGGGCCCCCGCATAATATACAGAAATGCCCCCGGGACCTGGCCCACCCGGGGGCTCATTAAAACAAAGCGCGGGACACCATGCTTCATTTTCTCGGCGGGATTCGCGTACCGTGTGCGAATCCTGCTGAAAAATATTTTTTTTAATGCTTTTTTTGGCCCTGGGGGTCCCTGTGGGACCCCCTGACCAGGCCTAGGGCGTCAGGGTGTTTCTACCCTGTCCCCTTTTCTTTCTTTTTTTAACCATTTTCTTCCCTAAACCGAGTCACAAGATGGCTGCCAACACTTCTTGGTTTGGAGTGTTAACAGCCAATCAAAATGAAGCTTGTGATCGGGAGGGTTCGCAGATCCACCATGGGCACCAGATATCGATATTTTTATTTTTGAATTTCTCAGGAAGTACTGAACGGATTTACACCATTTAAAGCAAAGAGTGCACTCTGGACAAAGAGCTAACTCTCTGCCAAATTTGGTGTAATTCCGTTCAGCAGTTTGAGTTGTAGCCGCAACAAAAGTTTCCTATGGAAATTAACATGGAGAAAACGCATTTTGGGGCCCCCCTTTTTTCTCGGCCCCCGCTTGACCAATCACCCTGAAACTTTTAAGACAGGAGCTGACCGGAGCGCCCCATTAGTTTTGAAAATTTCGCGAAGATTCTTCAAACGGCGCCAAAGATATTGGCAAAAGAAAAATCGCTTTTTGAATAGAAACGAGGTCCTAACTATAACTACCTACTGGCGACCGCCAGTAGGTAATATATATATATATATATATATATATTTCAATGCCTGTTTTTTCTAAAGCCCATGAAGAAGAGGTGTTCTAGCCTCGAAACGCGTCGGCGACATGATAAAAGCAAGGGCAGGTGAAGAGCGAGCTGCAGAGGCTAAGACATACCTGAGGGTAAAGGGACGCTGTTGAGTGCCCTTTCAATGCTGGGGCAGATTGGTTAACATATATATATATATATCACATAAATCAAGAAAAATGTCCGCGCTCTCAGATAGTGCCGAAGTGGAGTTTAATTACACCAGGTAACGCGTTTCAACAGACTCGCTGTCTTGGTCACACAAAGGGTAAACAGGAAGTTTCAATGGAAATTAACATGGAGAAAACGCATTTTGGGACCCCCCTTTTTTCTCGGCCCCCACTTGACGAATCACCCCGAAACTTTCAAGACAGGAGCTGACCGGAGAGCCCCATTAGTTTTGAAAATTTCGCGAAGATTCATCAACCGGCGCCAAAGATATTGGCAAAAGAAAAAACGTTTTTTGAATAGAAACGGGGTCCTAACTATAACTACCGGCTGGCGACCGCCAGTAGGTAATATATATATATATTTACCATCGTCCAAAGATTCACAAAGATGCTATGAAACCCCCTGGTCGCCCGATTATATCATCCAAGGGATGTCTGACTGAGCCCATGTCACAATATATAGACTTTTTTCTTGTAGATTTTGTTAAATTATTACCATCGTACATTCGTAACACTAAAGATTTCATCAGAGCAATTTCCCACATACCGTAGGAATCTGACATGTTGATGATTGTACTTGATGTGACAAGTCTATATACTTGTATAAGTCATGAAAATGGTGTTAGAGCGATTCGCTACTTTCTCAAAGGCAGATCTTTGAAATACACTCTGCATAATGAAATGTTGATAGAGTTTCTCATTTTCTGCCTAACAAATAACATCTTTCTTTTCCAGAAACAACACTATAGACAGATCAAAGGTACGGCGATGGGCACCTGCTTCGCCCCCAGTTACGCGAACTTGTTTGTGGGCTGGTGGGAGAAGCAGGTGGCCTGGGCTGAATGTAACAACTACTGGGTCTCGTCTATAGTGGGCTGGTACAGGTACATTGACGACCTTTTTATTCTCTGGAACGGTTCCCGTATTGAGGCAGAAACATACATCAAGGAACTTAACAGTAACACAGTGAATCTCCATTTCAGTGGGCACATTAGTGCAACTGAGGTGGAGTTCCTTGATCTCAGGGTTTATATACAAGATGGGGAAATTTGCACATCACTGTTTAGGAAGATAACAGCTGGAAATTCAATCCTTGAGGCCCCACAGTAACCATCCTAAATCCCTAAAGAACAGTATCCCCTATGGGGAACTTCTTAGACTTAAGAGGAACTGTACTAGAGAGAGTGATTTTCAAAAAGTAGCAGGGAAGGCCATAGATAGGTTCATCGTGAGAGGGTATTCACCTTCATTACTACAGAAGACCTTAAGTAGAGTTGAAAAGATCTCAAGATATACTCTTTTAAAAGATAAAATACAGCCCAGTATGAATCAAGGGGAGACACCGAGATTTATTACAACATTCTCGAGCGACTCTAATACTGTAAGGTCAATTATCTCACGGAATTGGCATATTCTTAAATCCGACACAGTGATTGGAAAGAGTCTTGCTGACCACCCGCAAATCACTTATAGGCATTGTCGGTCCCTCAGAGATACTCTAGTACGTAGTCATTTTGAAGGGATTGCATTTAACCCTAGAATAGGTAACCTCACTGGATTCTTTCCCTGCTCAAAGTGCAAAGCCTGTAAAAATAGCCCCAAAACCCTCACATATGAGATTCCAGGAAGAAAACAGAGTCACACCATTAATAAATTTCTGACCTGCACTACTCCCTATTGTATCTATTGTTTAGTCTGCCCTTGTAGAAAGTGCTACATAGGCAGCAAGATACACCCAGTGAAACGAAGAATTTTAGAACATGCCAGAGCTATCGAAAAGCATGATTTCACGTACCCTGTGGCGAGACATTTTGCCCAGTTTCATCATAGTGATAGAAATCTTCTGAGATTTTACTGCATAGATCACGTATTCGCACATGAACGGGGAGGCAACAGAGAACTTAAACTACGCAGGCTAGAATCCCGATATATAGTTGACTTGCAGACCAAAGCTCCCCTAGGATTAAATACCGAGGAAGAGCTAGCGATTCATCTGGGATAAGGTACACTCTGTTGTTCATAAACTTATGCGGTTGTGCTGTATTAGTTCATCAATTTCCAGTAAATGAGCAACTGTGGTTACAAAGGAGCTTTCCTTTTAAACAAGCGTTATCAGTTAAATTATGTACATTTTCTCATGAATCAAGAAATGTTATCTAAATCAAGCATGTTCTTAATAAGAGGCATAATGTGCAGATTACGAATTAGGAGTAATAATCTTTATTTTTCTTGTGCTTCTATTTGATTGCCCATTCACGGCTCAATTGTGTTGGTTGTTAACGATACAAACCGTCCCTTTTCTTCATATCACTGTGCATAATACCCTGATTATTGGCTGGTTTCTACATAATTGAGATCAATATGATTGATCAACTCTCTAACTGTGATGATTTTTAAACGGTTTCGGAGACCAGTTTGTATTTAAATGAATTAATAATTATTAATTTAATAGGGTTCCATGAGGAAATCAATATGCACCTTTATAATGTATATTTACATTTGGTTTTATATTAGTTTGTTATTGTGCATTGACTTAATGAATGATTATGTACAAAGATAAATATTTTTCCAGCCTAACCAGGGTTACAGTAATTGCTCATACAGAGCTGAATATTTATCATGCAGTGATTGTATATATGTATATATTACATTTGGTTGCCTCCTATGATTTCTATTCACTCCAAGATGGCGCCGGCAGGCTAAACAGTATGTTAGTCCTTTGATTATGTTGCCGCCAAGGAAGCGAGCACCGGATATGAATGCTGTCTTGTTTCTATGTTTATTTAATTATTTAAATGCACTTTCACCCCGTTCCCACTCACAGTGGAAAAAGGCGCTATGCCGAAACGCGTCCTGTCCCGCTTTATTTTTCGGTAAAATAAAGAACCGAGTTTATTCCTGGAATTGTGTGCGGTCGTCTTGTTTCCTTCTGGAGACGAGTTTGGGAGCTGATATATATATATATATATATATAGATTTATTATGACTTTTAACACCAAACATAAAGAAATCAGAGCCATTTAAAAAAAACATTGGTATCTGGTACGGGGTGACCCTTTAATAGGCCCACAAGTGAATAAACAGCCTAATATTACTTACAGAAAATCAAAATCATTGAAAGATTTAATTGTGATTAGTGAGTTTCAGGAAAGGAAGGGTGGGGCCTCGAAGTGGCTCCAACAAAAACCAGGTTTTAAAAAATGTTTTAAATGTAAAGCGTGCCAACATGGAATGAATGGCACGAATTGTAAAACATTTTTTAATAAAACTAATTTCATCAAAGGTTTTTTAACCTGTAGATCAAATTTTGTTGTCTATTTATTGCAGTGTGACTGTCCAAAGGTGTACATAGGTGGTACAACTTTACCAGTGTACAAAAGAATTTTACAACACAGGAGAGCAATTTTAAACAAAGATAGAACTTACCCGGTCGCAAGACACTTTGAGAAGTATCACCAAAGTAATCCCTCCAGCCTGCAGTATAGCTGTATAGCAGAAATTCCCCGTAAAAAGAGAGGAGGAGATAGGGAAAAAGAACTCAGGAATTTGGAAGCCTATTATATTTTGGAGTTCAATAGTAAGGAACCTCATGGATTGAATGTAGATGAGGACCTTTATACATGTCTACACTGAGGTTGTTGAGGGAAGGGAATTTAAGGGTAAAACTGCACAAAATGACCTTTTTGTTTTTATATTGGTATGGTAAGAATTTGAGGAAGAGAGATATGAAAGGATTAGATGATTGCTGAAAAAATTGTTTCTAAGATGGAACTTTTTATATGTACAGTTTTTTTCATTATTTTATACAGACTAAAAAGTAATTAAGGGGTAGTTTTTGTATATCGGTTTTAGATATTTTAGGACATTGATAGTGTTTTAAAAGTGTTTTTCTTTATTGAGTATATGAAATAAGTTCTTTTTAATGATGAAGAATAATATACTGTGAAGCACTTGCACTTTAAAATTTTGGAATATATAATGACATTTTAATTATATATTTTTTATAAGGTGTTTTAATAAGTATATGAAATATGTATAATAATATACTGTGAAGCACTTGCACTTTCAGTGATTAATTTGCACCAAGCACTTGCACTTTAATAATTGAAAATTTTTACGATATATGTAATCAAAAAATATTTTTTTCTCCCCGTTGGCTTTGAAACTGTTGAAATATATTTAGAACATATAATCTGAGGAATTAAAGGTTGTTAAAACAGAAACATGGTTCAGTTAGAATTGGATGTTCATTTGTATATTCTCTGAAATACTGATATGTGAAATTTGACCGGGTATCTGGATTATAATTGCAAGGGACTTGGAGTCATTGCTAGATATAAAAATCCAGGAAGGCAAAGCACAAGTATGACTTGAACAACCAATATGGAAATTCCGTGCTGCTAAAAGCAGTAATAACTGTAACAAATGGAACTATCCTTGTAATTTGTTTTTGTGTGCACCTTGCATGTTCTAACATGGCCACTGTTGTAACAGAAAAAAGCGTGCTGGCTAATGTTCCTTAATCCTTGTAGTCCCTCCTCAATGTTCTTTCTTTTTGAAAGCGAGTATTTTAAGGAAAAAATGATGGCGCTCAGACATCGTGAGCAAGGCAGCTGAGACTGCTGAAACGCATTGATGATGTTTGTCATTTAAATAAAAACCGAGTGACCTAACCCGCCTGGGAGTGCTGAACGATTATTTCCTGAGAGGAAGGAATATCTTATTTTGAATATATATATATATATATATACTCAATGAAAAAAATGAAGATTAAGGCTTAGTTATAGTTAGGAAAACTTAATTTATTATCTCTTTACAAAACCAAGTTAAACTACACAAACTTTAGAAATTCTAAAGTTATAGTTATAACTTTACAATTCTAACTTAAAGTTATAATTTGCACACGCTGTAAAATTACTATAACTCTCGCACCTCCATACACAGTGTTCTTATAAATTATGTCATTTGAGATGTTGTCAGTGTTGCTTTAGATACTGTGATTTAACATGGTATAAAGGTTGTAATTTGAAAGGGTATAAGCTGTGCATGGTAGAGGGGCGATTTATAGTTAATGTAGTCTGGCTAGTGAGTTCACAACACTGAGTGGCGTATTGTACCATGGAGTGGAGTGGCATATCAGTAGAGTGGAGCACACTGCTGTAGACTGTAGGGGTATAGAGTGGAGTACCATTTTACAGAGTTGAGTGTCATAGAGTGGAGTGGCATGTCGTAGAGTGGAGTGTAGTGGTGTGTTGGAGAGTGACGCAGAGTGGAGGGGTATAGAGTGGAGTAGAGTATTGTATAGTGGAGGGCGTAGAGTAAATTGGCGTGTCGTACAGTGCAGTGGAGTGGCATAGAGCGGAGTAGGGTGGAGTAGAGTGTCATAGAGTAGACTGCAGGAGAGTGTCGTAGAGTGGAGTGTCATGTCATACAGTGGAGTGGCGTGTCGAAGAGAGGATTTGAGTGGCGTGCCATAGATTAACTGAAATAACTACAGCTCACACGCTCGCCAATCAGAATGTTGTCATCAATGATATAATTTCAGTTGTCACATTAATGTTATCAATGATGTCATAGGATATGTCATGAATAGTGTAATATGTGAGGTAATAAACAATGCATGGCGAAGGCACGAGTTATAGTTACTTCAGTTAACTATAAATGGTAAATTTCAATGCTTTTTTCAGTTTAAATGTAAGGTTTAACTAACGTTTTCTCCTAACTATAACAGCACTTTAACCTTTTTTTTTGAGTGAGTTTCTCTGGGTTTTTTTAAATGCACAATGAGACATTATAACCATATCTCACTATAACGCCACTTCATGCTGTTTTTTCAAAGTTTTTTTTATGTTAAATAACATTTTATTAGCATACCTAACTAGGCCTACCATGCGCTGTGCACAAGCCAGGCCTCCGCCCAACCCTCGGCGGGCGGTCCACCCCACGCTGCACATGCGCTGCGGCAAGGCCAGGCCCTGCGCCCAATCCCTCGCGGGCATCCACCCACCCTGCCGCGAGTGGCCTTCGCTGCACGGTGTAGAGTGAAAGCTGCTCTAGCAGTGCAGGCTTCATCAGCCTACCAAAATGCACACAAATAAGGCAGCAAAAACAACAGAGTTTAGGGACAACTCGAAATTCAGTGGCTTCAGAGGCATCCTTTGAAAAAGTCTTAATAACTACTGACTTTCTTCTTATACTCAAGCCGAAACGCCTTCCCTTCATCCCCCCTCTTGCAGGCACTTGATACCACCTTAGGCCTGGTTTTTGGGGTTAGCAGTCTTTAGGATCATGTTGGAGGAGAGGTCCATGAAACCTTTGTAGGCTGGGGAATTACAGTCCTCCATCTTTCACTGTGCTGATCACAAGTGGTAAGAATGTTGTTTGCATTATATAATCCATTCATCTGTTTATCCATAACATATTAGTCTTGCGTTTGTGTTCTTTTTTCAGTAGTGTTCAGGTCTTCTCTATCAACTAGGGATCATGAACAGTCCATGGTGCTGAATATCTCTGTTTTGATATTGCATTATCTTTTTATTGTGTGTGAATAAGTACCTATTTTGCCTTTCATTTTTACCGAACTTGCATTTATATGATTCTGGATATTATTGAACTGTTGTGCCGTTACTAAAACTCAAAACCGGGGTGGACGGTCACAGCTGTAGTGCAATCCTGATAGGTGTGCTCCACCCCACACTTGTGTCTACAACAGATTAGCTCAACTACCCGGAGAGTCAAGCAAACTTCGACGCTGACAACCCATTATCCATATTGGTGAGGAACACAAACACTCTCACTATTGATACTTCTTGGTTTTCCCTGAAACTGCAAGGATCACCAAAAAGCCGAAAAAAGTTAGTACATGTAACTACAAAACCAGAGAAGAAAGCAGACATTGTCTGCCTTTGGAGAAATAAGGCTCACCCAAGAAATGCCAATGGGTTAAAATATGAAAGATGAACTTCAGACCTAAAAGGGTTCCCACCTGGAAGGAACTGCAAAGTAGACAATTTCAGTAACTTTTAGAATCTCTATTCATGTTGGCCTGACTCCGCCAATCTTTTTGTCCTGTTATAATGTTTATTATTTGCTTTTTTTTAAATTTAATAATGTAATTTAACTTGATAATCAGAGTTTTAAAAGTTATTCTATAGTATAAAAATCATTTAACATACAAAGTCTTAAAAAGACTCCGTAGGCACATTTCTCATGTTCACAGATGTATGTGGCATTTATATAGCACAAACATTGACGTAAGGCTACAGACCGCCGTAAAAGGTAGGAGGCAAAGATACCGCCAGTGAGCGCTTAAAAGGGTAGCTGGGTTGTGAGGGGTGGAAATTTGCAATGGCTTGTGATGTAGTGTACTTTAAAGAGGTGTGTCTTCACCTCATTCCTAAACTATAGTAGGTCCCAGTCGATCCTGAATGATACGTGGATGTTGGTCCAGATCATTGTTTTCTTTTATGTCCCCAGTGTCCTGTCTGTGGGTGTGGTGAGAACAATTGAAGATGGTGAGTTTGTCAGCCACATATGTGGGATTGCTGATTCTGATGTTTTTTGTAGATGATGTAGCTGGTTTTGATTGAAGAGGGTGCTGGCAGGCAAGGGAAACCTGGAAATTCATCAAGTTCTCCTTAAGGAGGTATGTTGCGTGACGCATGCCCTGATGGGGGGAGGAGGGTAGTGTGCAGGCTGGAAGGCAGTGAAGCAGAGCCTTGCCACTATCCAGATGTGGGAGGAAAAGAACTTGAACAGCAGTTCTGAGGTGGCGTTCTGTTGAGAACTGTTTTTTTTTTTTTGTAGGGAAATCTTGTACCAATCCTTGTTGAATTTCTTGGTGACGTGTTCCTTGAGGGTGAGGTTGGTACCCAAAGTGAATCCAAGTGACTCGGCTTTGAGTAAAAGCTGTGGTTCGACGCAGTGCACTTCCTGTTGTTGAGACAGATTTACACTAGTTATTGCTTGCTGATCTTGACCAATAGCAGGAATTTTCGTTGGGGGCTGGACATCCAGGTCTGGATGAGAACAGGCAGCGTTTGAGCCACAGGATGCGCAGAATGGAGGAGTAGCGTTGTGTATCTTTGGTGTATTGGCAAATGTATGCTTTTACTGGTGAGTTGAGTCCCAAAGGGCTTCATGTAGGTTGATGATGATGGGGACAATATGTAGCCCTTCGGAATCCTGGAGTTGATAGAGAGCTTCTAGAACCAATAAATAAATACATAATAGAATAAGAATAATAATGTTGTATGCCTGGAGTATATTTTTCTTATTCACTCTCTGCTTCTAGATCAAGGGCATAGGTTTCGCTAATGCATAGCGTCTACGTTATTTGTTTTAATAGTGTGCCTGGCTGAATTTTAATTCTAGTCTGCCTTTCTTCCTTTTGGAATTAATTTCGAAGCTCCTAGACTCATATTTTTCTCTTAAAGATTCATTAAGTCAGACGTATATTGTTCTCAGTAGTCTTGGTTCCAAGAAAATATAAAACAAAATGCATAGCATTAGTGCGTTGAGTCAGAGCAGGCAGAGGAGATGCTTGTCTTTCCTGGCATCCCTTGACCACAACATTTTTATTCCTGACTTCCGATGATCTCTGCCATTAATGTCGACCAATCAATACCCAAAGTAAATTAAAAGACACACTCGGGCCTGGATTGTCAGTCGGGGAAGGGGCTAATGGTCCGAGAGGAGATGCTACCGAGCTCTGTGCCACAGCGCCAGGCAGTGATTAAATACAACAGCACTTCAAGCCTGCAGAAAGATCCCAAGGCAGGGCCTGTGGGAGCCCTTTGTGTCTGGACACAGTATGAGGAATTGGATACATGCTCGTAATTTATCAATCATAATCCCAGAAAACATTAGTGGGGAGAGGAAAGCGTTTAACCATTTGATGGTTTTCCCATCTGCATGTGCCTCTCTGCATAGGCTGTGCATTAGGATGGAGTGGTCCACGGTGCCAAGTGTCAGTGACATGTTTAGCAAAGCTCACTGTAGCTGCAATGGGCTCTTTGAGTGGTGGTAGAGAAGTCCCGTGTCTCTCTTTTTTGTGTGGTGGGCATGGAGTAATTTATGCTATTGGACTGTAAACAAATTTTTAATAGGACAGAATTGTGTATTCCAGATTTCTTCCAGTTGTATTTGTTTGGAGCTTGAGGGCCTGATAACCACCCCTTGTTTGATGGTTTTGTTAGCACTAGAATTGAAAGTGGCTAATTAATAATAATTGGAAGGCGGGTTTACAGTACTTAAGGAAACGCATCTAAGCTTTCACGACTAACACTTTTACACATCGCTTTCATTGGATTTTGAAGAATAGTCCTTTGCATAACAGCATTATACCACACACTCATGCAGAGAATTAAACTAGCATACAATTATGCATCAAAATCTATCAAAACGTGTGTGTGTGTGTGTGTGTATATCTCTAGCTGTATGTATATAGGTAGATAGATATATATATATATATATATATGTGTATTCACTGTAAAAACCAAAGATTAAAGATATGTTGTATTTAGGTGAAAATGTCAGTTAAAACATACCGGTTTAAACTAACAAAACCACTGAAATTCACCAGGTATTGTTAACTCAAGTAACTATAACTCGTGCCCTGAAGTAACGATAACTTGCGCCCCCGCCATGCCCAGTGTTGTCATCAATTGTCATTTCAAATGTTGCTGTCATATTATCAATGATGTCATACAGCATGTCAAGAGTGATGTAATATGGGAGTTAATTAGCAGTGCGTGGCGAGGGCACCGAATATAGTTACTTTAGGGCATGAGGTATAGTTACTTGAGATAACTATGACTGGTGGAATTTACTGGTCTTTAAATGCCCATCTAATATTGTGAAAGCTTTTAACAAAGAAAATGAATACAATAAAGCCTATTTTTTATTCATCCGTACCCATCTAATGGCTGAATTGCACAATGTTAAAACTAGAAAACATGGGAACACTTCTGGCTTCCTAACCTGACCAGATTGTGGTATCCTAGGCAAATATTTTATTTCAGTGAGCCTCCTTTTCTTCCATTATCACATGAAAGCACCATAAAATATGTGAGTTCAGGATGTGCACTGTACAAAAACCTCTGTATAATAAGAGTCTAGGCCATATATAGGGTGACCATTACAACACACTTGCCTTTTAGTTCTCCAATGGCATTGTGGTTAGGAGACGGGTTGGGGGGAAGGGTTGCATGTTTCCAAGTTCATGTTGAAAAATACGGTAGGGGATGTGGCCTAGTGGCTACAGCTGCCGTCCATGCAACATGGAGACGCAGTTTCGAATCCCGGCAAATCTCCCTATGATGAAAAATGTAACATAGTCTGTGTCTTATGTACTTGGCAAGGTTCGTTCTATCTGAATCTGCCAAAAATAAAATGTACATTTTGTCTTTCACCAATGCTTTTATCTCATCATCCAAGAATTAAGGACAAAGATTTAACATATGTCAGAAATCGTTTAAAGTGAATATGAAGATGTCCTGACACATTCTATCCTGGGTCATATGCCCTGGAATGCTTTGTTCATCTCTTCATCTGGGCAGAGCACATGAAACTCACCCAGTCAAGGCATTCACAGACTCGCCCATGCACTCATCCCCACAGAAACACTCTCACGAACTTGGACCATAATTACCATGCACTTAATAAAAAGCCACAATTAGTGGGGTAGCCAATGCATCATTTTACTTCTGGTTCAGTTCTTTCATGTCATTCAGTTCGATACACACTTTCCTCTGCACATCAATTCCCAACTTCTGCATTGAACAAGCGAGACTCACAAACGTATGCCCAATCAGAAGCTCAGATAAGACGGTATGCTGTCCCTCTTTTTCCTTTATCATAGCTCATGATGGAGCATAAGCGTGCATGACTGACAGGCCCCAAATCACCATTCTCTGGCATGCTGCACCGCCTGAAGCTAGTGCAGCATGCCGGATGTGTATTGCATCTGTGTGAGGATGGGCTGTAACAGCTCCTGCCTGACACATATGCAATACAGCTTGTGCAGCCATTTTCAGCTGCAGGGTGACATTAAAGCTATTTACATGTAAACAAATGATAAGTGAGATTGTTTGTTTTCATGGAAAAGCTGTAATATTTATGCATTGAGCTGCCAGTGAGATGTGATTGTGGGGGGTCGGTGCCCTAGAGCCCTCAATGGGTATGTACCAGGGCAAACATATTTTAGTGCAGTAAAAAGACTGAATAGGTACTAATCCTCTGAATTCTGTCTTGTAAAAGGTTAAAACCTATTCCTTCCCCTCGAGCTGCTAGTTGCAGGACCAATGGACTGTGTAGGAGTCATTCTTCACCTTCCTGAGGCTCAAGTGCATTCCGGTACTCTATTAGTTCTCGCCGCTGCCACTCAAACGATGGGAAGTGGTAATGGGGTGTTATATCTGGTGTGATACAGAACTCCCTAAATCAATAAATGTTCAAACGTGAATGACCTCAGCAAGACAGCAGAAAAAGAAAAATCACAAGTCACCACTAGATTTTGAGGAACATCATCTTCTCTCTTCTTTAGAAAATGGCTTTCCCTTGTATGTTTTTAAGAGCCTGGACTGTTGAATTCTATGGAGGATGCATGTATGGACTCTGACGATGTACTCCTTGTAATGCGTAATTCTTTTCAAATCATTGAAGGGTCTACGTAGGGCCTCGGAAATTAATTGTATTGATACTGAGTTCTAGGAAGGCCAGATCATGCCAATCACCGTGTGCTTTTTTAATGGTAATGTATGCAATTATTTTCTGTTGTTATTAGATGACAGTTCTCTTTTTGTTGTTGCTGGAAACACAGTAACTGCTATTTGTTATTCTTTTTGCCAAGTCTGACTGGTTGTTTGATTCTTCCTGGTTATGTTGACTGGCCTTTCAATTACAGCTTCCTGCGCTGTACAGTGGCAAGCATGCATAACCAAGAGGTTTAAAAAGTGTTAACATTGGAACCTGTGCCTGTACATTTTCGTCCTCTTTGTGTGTTGCAATCCCTAGGATGGTGCTAATTGTTTTTCAAGCCCACATCAAGGCGTACTTGGCCATGATGCAGCCAAATAAAACATGCTGCTGACCCTGCTCTGCTTTTCACTATATATTTCTTAACACAAGGAGATTGTTTATTCTTTCTCAAATAGCGACTTTCTGGTTCGTTGCTCAAATTATTAATTTGTCTTTCTTTTTAAGTGTGCAGCCCATTTACCGGAATTACCTCAGGATACAGTGAAAGAATGTAAAGAAAGATTGGAGCAGACCCCTTGCAAGGAACTTTTTAAAGCGTGCACGAGGTATGTGTAAAATCTATACTACAAAATAAAGGAAGATGCACTATTTGGCACACATTCTGCACATTGCAGTGTGAACTCTTCCTCACGGTATGGAGGTGTTACTGCGCTGGCCATACATTAAGAGTTACATTGGAAGTCATTACATGCCAGGTAAGGTTTTGAACCTTTACTTCGAAGGTTTTAGGTTCACAGGTAAGTTCCTTTTTTTAATGATTGAAATCTCCTAATCTTAACATTATATGCATATGTATGTAAAAAAAAACTATACATATATGTATATATATATCCAAGAAAGAAGTGACTCAAACAGATAAATTCACCAAAGAACAAAAATATATTTCCTCTATAACGTTTCAGCTTCCGCCTTCCTCAGGTAGTACAAGATGGTTGGAAGGCGGAAGCTGAAACGTTGTAGTGGAAATATATTTTTGTTCTTTGGTGAATTTATCTGTTTGAGTCACTTCTTTCTTGGATATTTTATTTCTTTGTGACTCATTGTATCCTTTGGGATCCAGATTTTTGCCCTGGCTGGCTGTTGTTTTCTTGTGATCCTCCATCTTCAAGTATATGTATGTATATATATATATATATTCACATCAAATGTTGTCACCTTCCGCACCTCACCATACGGCGGAATACAAGCACCTCAAACGCCGTTCTTGATGAATATTGTTTCACCCTTTATTGTATTTTCTTCATTTTATATATTCCAACTAATAGAATTCTGAAAGATTCTGCATATCAAAATTCATATCCCAGGCTGACGCGTTTCGGCTTCCGCCTTCTACTGGGCCTTTATTGACACCGTGGCAGACATAGACAGTCTTATTTAACTTGTCCTTTCACTGTGTTCATGCCCAGTCAAATACTAGAGCGTGGACTCCTGTCTCAGGCTGGTTGCTTTTCGCCGCCATAATTCACATGTTCTATTACATCATAGAATGAAAAACATTTTTCCTCATTTTTCAATTCATTATTATGTTACATTCTTACATTTAATATATACAATTTTTTGTTTAATTTACAATTCCCTGGCCCCCCTTACTCCACTCACAGTGACCTGTGCAATAAATATCTTATGCTGTAAATAATTTTTTTCCTTTCTTTATTTCATTTTATTTTCCCTTACTCTATGAATTTGTTGTATATATTCTACTAAAGTGACATGTGCTTTACAGTACTATGTTTAGACTGAGGTACTCGGTGTTCTATGTACTATCAATTGACCTCCTATTACCAATGTTTACCATTTTTGCACTATCCCTTAGAGGTGTCTTATGCTATTGCACTTGTTCTATTAAAGTGGCTAATGCTATTCTATATTAGGAGTGAAATAAAGTGCTTAATACCCTTTACTGCACTATGTATCCTATATGACACATTATGTGTTCATCTCCTGGATTTCATATATTCATTTATTGCACTTATTCCTCTGAAATAACTTATTCCACTAAAGTGACATGTGCTAAAAGTGTCTAATGTTATTGCACTTATTACTCCCATTAAAGTGGCATGTGCATTACTTATTACTTATTATTCATTTCTTCTTAAGCGGTAAGTACTGTCAATTGACCTCCTGCTACCCTGTGTACCATTGTTGCACGATCCCTTAAAAGTGTCTTATGCTATTACACTTATTCCGTTAAAGTGGCTTGTGCTATTCTATGCTAAAGGATGCACTTAGGTGCTTGATGTCCTTCGTTACACTATTTATTCTATGTGACATGTATTACGGGTTCTTCTCCTGACTTCTGTATACTCTATTTATGCACCTCTCACTATCAGATAACTGGAACTAAAATGGACCTATTTACAATACATGTCATTGCATTGTGCTCCAATGTTCTTTTCATTCTATTCTCTACTAGATATCTCATTCACCTATCCCAGTCATATATTTGTTAAAGTTCCTATATCCGGGTGCACCTATTTTTCCTTATAAAGTGCCATTATTTGCAACAATTACAAAATCCTCACAACCATTTGATATTATATGTTCAAGGGATCCCGGAACGAATGTGCATCACGACCATCTATGCGTTCCATATTTAGCAAGAGGAGGGGTTTTCTCTTTTTTATTTCTTTTGAGGACTGTACTCAACAGTTAAAGATGTACATATAGTTCAGCATCTGTGTTATGTCCTGCTGGAATTTCTGTACCCACCATGATTAGTAATTTTGATTCTTCTCTTCTCAATTCTCTCTCCTTGTTCCCTCCTCTAAAGTTTTTCGGTATATGCTTGATTCCAAAATAACCGAAACCTTTCAGGGAGCGATCATGCACATTCTCAAAATGGTTGGCCATTGGATAACTCATGTCTCCATTTCTAATGGCCCTCATGTGTTATAATATTCGTAGTTTCAATTTATTAATGGTGCTGCCCACGTCATATTTATTGCAGCTGCATCTAATTGCATATAATACGAATTCAGTCTCACAAGTAATTCTTCCTTGTATTGTCCTTTCTCCATCTAATGTTGCTAATGTTTTCCGATTGACCCCAAACTGGCAAGTTCTACAAGCTACATTTTGCGAATCCTTTTATGTTGCCTGCTAACCAATTCCTTTCTCTGGTTATTTCCAAATGACTCCTTATCAGGACATCTCCCAATGACTTGGTTTTAAAAAAAGTTATTCTAGGGCTTTGATCCACCACATCTTTTATAAGATTCTCTTTTTGCAATACGTTCAAATTCTTCTTCAGTATTCTCTATCGTGGGATGTGCTATTTTCCAAGAAAAGTATTTTCGTTTCATCTTTCTTTTTCTCTTTTTCGGTTGGATAGAGTACCTGTATTAGTGTCTTTTTTCTAACTCTTTCACTGGCATCTTGCAACACACTTATCGGGTAACCTCATGGGATGAATCTTTCTGTCATCCCTCTCATTTCTTTAGCAAATTGTTCTTCTGTTGAGCAGATTCTTTTCGCTCGTAGCATTTGGCTGTATGGAATACTCCATTTTAATGCCGCTCTGTGCCCGCTGTTGGCATGTAAGATCAAGTTGATGGCCGTAACTTTCCTGTGGATGGTTGAAACCAGATATATATATATTTACGAAGCTGCAGGTTTATGTGCGAATCCTGCAGCATCTACGTGCGACAGTTAATTCTGACCCCTCATATCCTGTCGCCAGACATATTAAGTTGGAACACGGCAACAATCTAAACGTGCTCCAATTCTATGTCATAGACAGTGTACCTGTGAACAAAGGAGGGGGCAATCGCGAGAAACAACTGCGGCAGTTAGAGACCAAATATATAGTTGAGCTGGATACTAAGGCCCCTAGGGAATTGAACATTTGTGAAGATTTACATCATTATCTATAATGTGTATCCAGCCACTATTCTGTAGTCTCCCATCTCCCCGTGTGTAGGTTTGGATTCAGTTTGGATTCAGTTGGGATGATGCTTTAGGTCGAGTGCATTTCAGTACTGTTTAAGGGTTGGAATGTTAGCTCCTATACAGTGATGTCTCTATTAGAGCAGTTTCTTTTATTCTCCTATTTGTATATAGTCAGTTGTATATATTTAGATTCTATAATGAATTAGCATGCAGCCTTCTCTCACAAGTTTTTTTAACTTTATTCACTGCACTTTTTGCACTTTTATAGCGATTCTTTGCATATGTGTACAGTCTATTGAATTCTGCAGGCAGCACTTTAAGAGGATATGAATAACATCTCAATGCTCTTTAGATTTGTAAATAACTATTGAAAAATCTAGATTTACTGATCCAGTATTTGCACGGGTTTTTATTTCCAAGTGTGTGTATAATGAAGCGAATTTCATATATAATGACTGAAATACCTCTATACCATGATTCCACAATATAAACCTTATTTGGTCCATTGTGTCAATTGTCTCGTAGGATCTTGGTGCATTTGTGCATTTATAAATGTATAGTTTAGGCGATTACAATGTGATCTACGAGAAGTATGTTATAACTACATTGAATATTTCAACAGTGTCAGTAAGGACCAGATACACATGGATGGTTTAAGGATATTAACAGTATTTTCTTTGTATTTTCTTAAAACAGAACGGAATTTCGTTTCAATTATAATTACATTTTGTTATGTATATATTTAACTTGCAATCATGATGTCTATATTTATAAATTGTAAATCAGTATGATCCATTTGTCAAGGAGCAATGTGCTTGTTCAGGCAATGTTTACGACATACAGTATTTCCTCTATGTCCATGCAGGCAGTAGGCGCCAAGTCACATGGTCAATCAATTGCTTTATTTAAACGTCACTTTCTTGCGACGCATTTATGTGATCAAGGCCACCCCGTTGGCCGAAACGCGTCATGTTCGAGATTTGCACTACTAAAATGGAACAATAAAAACGCTACTGCGGCTGGCAGTATCAGCAAAGAAGCAGTTGTCCGTCTCTCTTTCCGGTGCCTGGATGCACCTTTGAGTGGTAATTGGATATATATATATATATATATATATATATATATCCATATCCATCCATATATCCATATCCTGCTCCAAAGGTGTCCACCCGGGTGAGAAAGCACTCCAACAGCGATTGCCCAAAGAGCCTTTATTGGTGCAGGCGGTGCCCTAATGCGCAATCAATTCCATAGCCTCTGAGGAAGGAGTATCTCTCTGAAACGTGTCAGGCAAATGGTGGATTGAACTGGGTAATGGATTAGCCCGTTGTAAACCTGCCTGCACCAATAAAGGCTCTTTGGGCAATCGCTGTTGGAGTGCTTTCTCACCCGGGTGGACACCTTTGGAGCAGGATGTTTAGGCGGCTGTCCTGTCGCCGAGCGAGCACCATCCCGTGATGTTTGGGGGCCATAGCGGTGAGCATTCAGAACACCGCATGATCGGAAACAGCGATGAGGAATGGCAGGCGGCTTCCAAAGGCTGCAGCTCATCCATGGGCTGTTATACTTACTAGCAGGATTATCGGCGCATCCATCAAGGATTTTAAATTTGGACACTACAATACCCACAATGCCCATGGGGGCGGCCTATCCATAGGCTTTTATATAAAGTGGGCGGTGCCCTAATGCGCAATCAATTCCACAGCCTCTGAGGAAGGAGTTTTTTTCTGAAACGCGTCAGGCAAATGGTGGATTGAACTGGGTAATGGATTAGCCTGTTGTAAACCTGCCTGCACCAATAAAGGCTCTTTGGGCAATCGCTGTTGGAGTGCTTTCTCACCCGCGTGGACACCTTTGGAGCAGGATATATATATATCTATATATATCCACAGCTAAATGTCCGCGCAAAACCCGAGCCGCTTTCAGTGGCGGGCCATGGCGGGGTCGCGAACCCCAAATATCAAGCACGATCGTTTCACCGGTTTCCCACAAACGATGCCAGGGCCACGAATATTCCTTTTCAGCGTGTTTTTATTTTCTTTCAAGCCAAGTCACTCGACGCGTTTCGGATGCAACCTCCTTGTTCACGAGTACCAGCAGCCTGTTGTAAATCTGCCTGCACCAATAAAGGCTCTTTGGGCAATCGCTGTTGGAGTGCTTTCTCACCCGGGTGGACACCTTTGGAGCAGGATATATATATATATATATATATATATATATATATATATATATATATATATATATATATTCACTGAAAAAACCATAGGTTTTAGGGACAGTTATAGTTACTTGGACATTGCACTCGTACAAAACCCGTGAAATTCCCCCGTTATAGTTAGTTCAGCTAACTATAACTCGTGCCCCCGCAATGCACTGCTGATGACGTCACATATTACATCACTCATGACATGGTCAGTGACATCACTGATGACATCACTGATGACATCTCAAATGACATCACTGATGACATCATCCAGTGACTGTGTGTTTCTGTAAAGTTTAAATATTTTTAAAATATATAGGAAAAGACGTATTGAAGAATGAGTGGGTGTCTAAGTGTCTGTATGGATGATTTAGTAGGTGCGTGACTGACTCTATAAGTGAGTGATTTAACGTATCTTACTGAATGCATGGGTTAGTGACTAAACTGGGTGTATGTCTGTATCCGTCTGTCTGTTGCTGTGTAAGTGGCTGCATGTGTTTGTGAATAGCTAAATGATTTTCTATATGAGTTATTGAATGCTTGTCTGAGTATCTGTATGGGTGCCTGAGTGTTTGTGTGGGAGGGTGTGTGCAACTCTGTGCATAGATGTGTGAGTGGGTGATTCACTGGGTGGATGGTTTCAAGAGTGCATCTGTGATAGACTGTATGGGTGGGTAAGTGTGTGTAAGAGTGTGTTAGTGAGTGAATGTATGTCCCAGTGGTACATGTGTGAGTAACTACATATGTGAAAGGCAGTATATATGTGTGTTGGAGTATATAAATAGCTATAAGCAAGAGTGAGTGATTGTGATAGTGGCTGTATGGATGATTGTGTGCTTGTATCAGTGATTGTATAAGAGCGTAACAATGTGCTACTATTTGTATGAGTAAGTGAGCTGGTGTGTGTATAACTGTATAGGTGAGTAAATGGCAGTGTGTTTAATTATTTGCATGACTGACTAGGTGTGTGAGTATCTCTATGGATGAGTGGCGTTGTTTGAGTGTCTATATAGGAGTAAGAGTGCATATGATAGTCCTGTACTGAGTGACCGTAAGTATGAGTGACTGTACGGGTGAGTGAGTGGATGTGTGTGTGTAGACCTAAGAATCAGTGAGTGGGTATGTAGTTATTGGTGTTGGAGTGTCTATGGTTTTGCGAATGGCAGTCTGTAATTTAGAGTGGGTGTATCAAAGATTATATTAGGGTGTGAGGAGGTGCATCAGATTATCACGTGGATGATGTCATCAGTGATGTCATTTGAGATGTCATCAGTGATGTCATCAGTGATGTCACTGACCATGTCATGAGTGATGTAATATGTGACGTCATCAGCAGTGCATTGCGAGGCGCGAGTTATAGTTAGCTGAACTAACTATAACGGGGAATTTCACGGGTTTTGTACGAGTGCAATGTCCAAGTAACTATAACTGTCCCTAAAACCTATGGTTTTTTCAGTGAATTTCAAAGGTTTTTAAATGCTAATTTGTAACTATAACGTGTCTGAAACCTATGGTTTTTTCAGTGAATTTCAAAGGTTTTTAAATGCTAATTTCTAACTATAACGTGCCTGAAACCTACGGTTTTTTCAGTGAATTTCAAAGGTTTTGTAAATGACAATTTTTAAATGTATTAATTGTTATATTAATTTTTTTCATACTGATTTACTACATTTTTAGAAACAATTTTTTTTTACATATTTTATTTGTCAAATTACATTGTAATTACATTATACATTACATTACAAAAAATACTTTCTCAGAATGAATTACTTTAGTTTAAATACTTTGCAGATAGGCAATAGACTTTTAAGTACAGTAGTTACAGTTGTTGCAATGGGCAACACATTTTCAAACACAATGCAACATTCAGCTCAATGTGAATTTCTAGTTAAATGCAATTAGTTACTTTATGGATTACTTTTGTAACCACAGGACTGGATCCTAGATTCAGTCCTGGTACATCTCCTGTAAACAGTTGAGTAAAAGCGTTTTGGTTACAGTCGTGATTTTTAAGGAATATTATTGTATTTTAAAAGTTGACACTTTGAAACTTTTTCTCATAGAATCACCAATGTTATCCTATGGAAGGAAATTCACTTAGCAAGTAAAAACTGTTATCGTTACTTTTTCTTACTCAGTGTTGGATCCTGGATCCAGCACTGGTGCATCTCCTGTAAACAGTTGAAAGAATGCGTTTAAGTCATACAGGCGATTTTTAAGGAATATTTGTAGTTTGTGAAAATCAACACTTTGAAACTTTTTGCTGAAAACCAGTCAATGTTAGCCTATGAAGGAAATTCAAGTTACCGGTAAGTACGGTTAAAATTACTTTTGAGGATCAGTACTGGGCTGAAACATGCAGCACTGAGGTCTCTCCTGATAACAGGTGAGTAAATCGGAATTCGTATTTCGGCTGATTTTAGAGGAATATTTTAAAGTTCCAAAACTCCACACTTAGAAGAATTTCCAAGTGAAACCAGTCAATGTTAGCCTATGGAAGGAAATTCAAGTTACTGGTAAGTACGGTTAAAATTACTTTTCAGGACCAGTACTGGGCTGAAAGATGCAGCACTGAGGTCTCTCCTGATAACAGGTGAGTAAATCGGAATTCGTATTTCGGCTGATTTTAGAGGAATATTTTAAAGTTCCAAAACTCCACACTTAGAAGAATTTCCAAGTGAAACCAGTCAATGTTAGCCTATGAAGGAAATTCAAGTTACCGGTAAGTACGGTTAAAATTACTTTTCAGGACCAATACTGGGCTGAAAGATACAGCACTGAGGTCTCTCCTTATAACAGGTGAGTAAATCGGAATTCCTATTTCGGCTGATTTTAGAGGAATATTTGCACAATGGTGAAGGGAGGGGCGGGGCCTGAGGTGACATCTTTGCAAACGCGCCCCGTGGCGCGTTTTAAGTTGGGGGATTAAGTTTCCTTGAATCCTGAGGGTCCCTAGGGGCCAACTAGACCACCAGGAACCTCCAATATGCACCAGGGGCTGCGTTGCAGAGACGTGTAGAGAGGCCACACCCCTTTTACACCTCTCTGCAACGCAGCTCTGTGGCGCTTTCTGGATGTACCTGTTGGGCTAGTTGGCCCCAGGGACCCTCAGGATTGAAGGGATTTAATTCCCCATCTTAAAACGCGCCACGGGGCCTGTTTGCACACATGTCACCTCAAGCCCCGCCCTCCCTTCACCACTGTGCAAACGCGCCCCGTGGCGCGTTTTAGGTTGGGGGATTAAGTCCCCTTGAATCCTGAGGGTCCCCGGAGTCCAACTAGCCCACCATATACCTCCAAAAGCGCCATAGAGCTGCGTTGCAGAGAGGTGTAAAAGGGGCGTGGCCTCTGTACACCTCTCTGCAAGGCAGCCCCTGGCGCATACTGGAGGTTCCTGGTGGGCTAGTTGGCCCCAGGGACCCCAGTATTCAAGGGGAATTGTTCCCCTCTGCAAACGCGCCAGGGGCGCGTTTGCAGAGTGGTGAAGGAAGGGGCGGGGCCTGCGGGCCCGATCGGTTTTTTTTTAATTTATTTTTTTTGGGGGGAGGGGGCCGCGTGGCCCCCTCCCAGGCCACTACTTGCCCCGGGGACCCCATCCCCGGGGCTGGCCCTCTCGTTGGGGACTGTGGGGGTCCCCAATCCCCCACAGTCCCGCCGGCTCCCCACGTCCCTTGGGAGCCGGCATTGCTGTTCCACATGGGGAGCAGCTGACATGCTGCTCCCCATGTGGAAAAGCAATCGGCTTTGGATATTGGAAGAGAGAGCAGGTTTCCTGCTCTCTCTTCCAATATCCAAAGCAAGTTTGCAATGACAGGACGGGAGCCGCGAGGCTCCGTCCTGTCATTGCAAACAGCAGTGTCCCGAGGGTAGGCACCCGGGACACTGCAGGAGCCGGCCCTGGGGGTGGTGGTCCCCAGGGCCATCAAGGGCTCCAGGAGGGGGCCGCGCGGCCCCCCTCCCATTCAGTGCACAGCCCGGGGAGGTGGTGGTCCCCGGGGCTCTGGGGGTCCAAAACGGACCCCCATTGTAATTTTCTTAGTGCCCCGGGGAGGTGGTGGTCCCGGGGCGTGTGGGGCTGGAGCCCCCCACACAGGTTTTTAATAAAAAAAGAAGCCCCGGGGAGGTGGTGGTCCCGGGGCTGCGGAGGGCTCAGAGCCCTCCCGCACCATTGTACATAAAGCCCCGGGGGTGGTGGTCCCCGGGGCTTGGGGGCCCTTAGAGGCCCCCCACACATAAAATTAACCCCCCCAGCATGCCCCCGGGACTTGGGCCACCCGGGGCCAGTGCTATCGAGCGCGGGAGACCGCGCTTCGATTTTTTTCGGCAGGGTTCGCGCTCCCTGAGCGCATCCTGCCGATTTTTTTAAAAAAAATTTTTTTTTTGCCCAGGGGTTCCTTGTGGGACCCCTGAGCAAACCTAGGGGTCAGAGTGTTTCTACCCTCCCCCTTTGTGCGCTTTGCGCACTTGTTTCTGTCCCTCGGTTCTACCGAGGGACAAAATGGCTGCCAACATTTCCTGAATCGGAATGTTGACAGCCAGCTGACAGCCAATTAACATGCAGCTCGTGATCGGGAGGGTGCGCGAATCCTCCGTGCCCATAGATATATATGTACTTTTACTTTTTGATTTTCTCAGCAACTACTGAACGGATTTACACCATTTAACAAAAAGGGTTCTTTCTGAACCAAGAACTACCTCTTTGCCAAATTTGGTGTAATTCCGTTCAGCAGTTCGGGCTGTAGCCGTGTCTAAAGTTTCCTATGGGAAAATGCATGGGGAAAACGCGTTTTGGGACCCCCTTTTTCTCGGCCCCCGCTTGACGTATCACCCCGAGACTTTCAGGGTAGGAGCGGACCGGAGCGCCCCACGAAGTTTGAAAATTTCGCGAAGATACGTCAACCGGCAAGAGAGTTATTTCAAATAGAATGTCGCGGATTTCCTATGGATAATAGGTTGTAACTATAACTATCTACTGGCGACCGCCAGTAGATATATATATATATATATATATATATCTCCACCACTGTGTAGTTGTTGTTAGAACCTTGTTACCATAAGAAACATAGGGAATTGATATTTTGTTTTGCTAATAACTTTGGCGCCATTTGACGAATCTTTACTAAATTTTCCAAAAAGAGTTCACCACCTCAGCTCTTTCCTGGAAAGTGTTGGTGTGATCCGTCAAACGGGGGCCGAGGAAAAGGGGGATCTGAAAAAGCAGTTTCCCCTTGCACTTTCCATAAGAAATTTTAGACAGTGCTACAGTCAAATCAGCTGAACGGAATTGCACCAATATTAGCAGAAAGCTAGATCTTTACCCAGAAAGTGTACTTTTTGTGATTTGAATAATCTGTTCAGCAGTTTTTGAAAAATTCATGTTCAGAATTTATAGAGATCTGGACCTTTGGACTAGAATTCCAAAATGCAAGCCTTTTGATTGGCTGAGAGGTCTTATTCAGAACCAGCGCTCTCATTGGCTGGCCGCAACATGAAAAGAAGTGTTGTGGCGGCCAATACAGGACTCGGGGACTTGGTCCCCTGTCCTGAAAAAGATTATGAACAAGGACATTGGTGGGCAGGTTAGGGATATCCTAAGCCCTAGCCCTTGTGGGGTGGAGGCTGGCAGGGAGGTTCCAGAGTGACCCCACCACCCTGGACCCAAAGTCTTAAAAAAAAACATTGGGTGGTTGATGCGATGTCGCGGGAGTCGGGAGGAAGTCCCGAGGTAGTCTCAAGGGACTCCTGAGAAATGGGATAATGAATTAAAAAACAAAAAAAGTGTGGGGTGGGTGTCCATTAGGTGTTGCCCGCCCAAGAGTTGCAGGGCCTGGCAAAGGCCAGACTCTGCGTCCAGCTCCACTCCGGGCTTTGGCCACTCTATTGGGATTGGGCATGGTAATAAAAACTTACTTTACATTAAAGAAACCCTGGAAATTCCCCCAAAAACCATAGGTTAAAGTAATGTTATAGTAAGGTATGGTAATAATATCTTACTTTGCATTACAAACACCTCAAACATTAACTGAAAAAACAAAGGTTAAAGTGAGGTTATAGTTAGATGAAAATGTCAGTTAAAACATAACATTTTAAACTAAAAAAAACACTTGATAACACTAAGCATAGTGGTGGTGGCACAAGTTCTTACATTTTCACATAACTATAACGTCACTTTAACCTTTATTTTTTTCAGTGGATATATATGTGTGTGTGACTGTATATACATGTAGACACACAAATATACATCTATATACTCATATATAAATATTGAAAATATACTTACCTTCAAAGCTGGACTGCAAACAACAGTAATGTAAATGGGGAGGAAGGAACAAATGAATTTCAGTTGGATTAAACACAGAACGGGGATCATTGCCATGGTGCCAAATCTTCATATTGAGTGGATAAAGAGAATATAACAGAACAAGAATATACAGTATAAGTGGGTGGCTCAGGGCAAAAAATGGAGAGGATTGATCCACTCAAACAGAATTAAAGTTACAAATTCAATAGCAACTCGAAGGAATAGATGGGGGCTTCAGTCGTCCGCAACACAATAATTGTTATGAAGCAGTGGATAAAGGCAAGCTCACTTTTTAAATCAATACGTTTTTTAGCCACTGCAACAGGAAAGTTCTATGTATGCATGATGGTCAAATCTAGAACAAATCATGCAGCAGCAAAAAACTGCAGATGAACAACAAGAAAAGTCCAGTCCATGTTTAGGGATTAATGCATAGTGTTCATCTCCCAGAAGCCATGCTGGGACCACCACCCAAGTCCATTGGTCTGTGGCCCTCATAAAGCAGCTGCTAACGCTGACCATGGAATGCTTTCTTCTGTCTGCACCCCAATGAGCCAAGCTAGCACAATGTTTTTTGGAATAAGCTAAGACATGACAATGAATGCACTTATTTCTTTCTATCTCTACCGCAAACTCTACTAAACACACAAGAAATCAAGAGCACAATCATAACACAACTAATGCAAAAGAAAAAAATTAAACAAAAATTGTGCTAACCTACTAGCTTCTAATCTGGGGTTCTGGAGTAGCGTGCCCCACTGTGTCCGATCCCCGTCATGGAGCAGAGGAGTGTCTCAGACAGGAGGCAGGGGGTCAGCTTTTCCTGGACTCCAGCAGCCTGTGGTGAATCTTTTTCGGCCACCCATAACCCTATGACTACTAAAAAAAAAACAAAGAGAAGGAGGTGTGTGGGTTGAAAAATTACCCAGGGAAGAGGTAAATTAAGCCCAATTGTTCATTCTTAAAACATTCTCAGATGAGTTCGTTTTCCGCTACACCTTCTTGAACCATTGTTTTGTAGAACGAGACGGCTTATTTGCATTCTGTAAGAAAAATGAATGATAAAGTGAAAGATGCAGAGGGTTTTTCAAAGCCTCATAATACCTCTACTAAGAAACACATTAAAATGAACCGGAACAATCATTTTCAACTCCCTACAACACACATAGAACATACATCTCACTTATAACTGATGTTTTATAAGAACATAACTCTCAAACTGAAATCAATAGATGATTGTTTCATAAGAAGATCATCAAAAATCTTTTTATCATTTACTTCTCCCCATTACAAAGATCACTGGTGAGTCAGAATTACCTCTCCCATTGGAAGTAATAATTATGCCTGAAAAAATACCAGAAACTAAAGAAAAATAATCAATCTGAATTGCACCATCTGAATTCATCCATGTATAGTCATCCCCATTCTCTAAAGTATGTCAACATGTCTCTTGTAAACTGCTAGTGCCGGATAGACTATCATCATCTCCAAACAATCATGGTATTCCTCTTATGTCAAATCCAGTCTTCACTTCTGCTATTTCATCACATTTTCAAACAGAAGCCATTTACGTTGAATATACAATACCTGATATACCTTTATCTCAGGTACTTTGGATGACTCTCTCTGATCCTGACAACTATATGGGTCACCGACAAAGGTGACATCAAAGTTTCTGATTTGTCATCATAATCCCCTCCATTATGGAAAGATGTTTGCGTTTGGGCAGAATAAAAAGTTTACCCATTTACCCTCTACTCCTGAGGCTCGCCCTGTCTCTTACTTTATGCATGCTATTCAAACTATTCTATTTTCCATCTTAAAATTATAGAAAATCAAGCGGGAACTCATGATCATACTCTTGATTCGCTTAACTGAATACTCAAGAGTCTCCTGCCTCTAGAGAACTCCAAAAAGAAAAGTAATGAAATCCCGTTTCAGACAGAAGCTGTGCACTCCCTTTCTGAGATGCCTATTCCAGTTTCTCATTCTGGGTCTCAGGTGCATAGATGGACCCAAGCGGGAAACTTTGAGCAAAAATGCATCTGTTCCCTCCATTGCGTTAAATGATGCAAGTTTTTTTTTTTTACATGAATACATTTTTGACATCACAAATATGGCTTTGATATTTCTATTTTCCAATGAGCCGCCCTCCATCTGAGGTACTACGGGGGGCGGAGTGGGGAGTAAGCAAAGCACATTGTCAAGAGAATTGAAACTTATTAAATATCTTTTCTTAGTCTAATGCTAATCAATTCTCTGCTGAGAGGAAAAAGAAAGGGAAAAAAGCCTGGTAAAAGAAGAGAAGGTTCACTCAACCTTTCAGTCCTCTAAACATATTCCTCCTATTGTGACAAGTAGCATAAAGACTCACTGTGGTTCCAATGGCCAAGTGGTAAGCTATATCGCTCACAGGACACTTGACTATCACATTGAAATGAGGTAGATAATTCTTGGTCATGGCTATCGGGTATTGTCAACACTACCAACAATATAAGACAATAAGGATTATTGTTTTTAGTCAAAACTTAAGTTTAGTCACTTGGAATATTGCAGGGTTGCTTACTAATTCCTTGAAGTGCTCCTTTTTAGGTAAACTCAATGCATCCCTTTATTACCTCCAGGAAAGGTAGGTCACTGATTTTTTTGTATTGAATGATTATTACGTAATTTCTAAACCAACTAACATTTCAGCGAGGGGCAGTGCCAGTGGAGGACTAGCGATTTTACTCTTGATGAATGAATCCTGGTCCTATGAAATATTGTCTTCAAATTTTCCATAGTTGTTGGGGATAAGATTGTCTTTGTACCATGATGCGCCGATAACCCCTTTGTTGCTATTCAACAACTACACACCCCAGGTGGTGGGTAGAATGCTGTCCTGTTCTAAGTTCTAAATATTATTAATTCATTTATTTTAAGTTAAGAAGTAAACTGCATTAGTGTAGAAGAGGATCGGAATGCTAAAATACCAAACCAGGTATTAGAGGTACTTCAGTCTCCAGAGACGGAGATGGCATGGAACATTCTGTAATCAATGTTCCCAAGCAGTCTAAATGCTGATCGATGAGCTCTACTATTGTGAAATAAATTGAGAGAAATGGGTCCTTCTATATTAGATTATGTAAAATTGCATTTTATGATTAATTTTGTTATGCTTCCAATCTTGAAGTCAACTCTTTTCTTTTGCTTAAATCGTGTTCTCTATACAGATCCTAGTTTCATTTGGAATTTAAAAGGGAGCTCACCAGAAGTTGAATCCACACTTAATCACATGTATTGGTGACCACAGTTTGTTACCACTTGATTCTGAAACATCTAAATTTGAGACGAGATTAATTTGTTGAAGTTCTCTCTTAAAACTACCTTACAGACATGGAGGATTTCAACTACCTGATTTTAAATTATACTTTTGGGCTTCTTTCGTAGGGCGACTCCGTGACCTCCTTGTCCCTAATAGGCAATATTGCTGCTGGTAATGATAGTACTATGTTTTTATACAGGATTAGCGACCCAAACTATTTTAAAAGAGTACGGTTTAAGACCCTGAGGGACATAGTATACATTTGGCGGGATATCACAACTAAGTGTACCTTGCCTCTGATGCACTTCAACATGCCATTATGGTGCAATCCGATGCTCCCGGAAATCTTTCACGATACGCAAGCCAAATCCTGGAATACATATGGTATCAGCCAACTTAGTCACTTATATAATGCCACTGGGTTTTGTACGTTTTAGATCTTCAGAAGACATTTGGTATCCCTAGGAACATGTTCTATAAATATTTACAGATAAGAGACTGCTTATGGGGCGTAGAGAAATAAGACATCTTACGGGATCAGATATACTGACGTATCTACACCTGGGGGAAAATGGACTATTAGTAAGGCTTACCAACTATTCTCGCAAATATGGGAGACTGATAGTCTTAAAATAGCATCTAAATGGAGCGATATACTGAGACAGGATGTAGGTCCTGGGGACATAGAAGAATCATTAGAGAGCTTAAATATTGCGGCACACTCTATTAATTTAAAGTTACAACAGTTCAAAACCGTATATATGCTCTATTATACCCCAGAACGAATAACTAAATGGATTGATCCTAATGGCATAAATACGAATGACAAATGTAAATGCGCAAAGTGCGGATTGGTTGCTGCCGACATTCTGCACATGTTTATTACTTGTCCAGGTCTGACTGCTTTTTGGAGGGATGTTTTTTGTATAATAACCAATCGCTTAAAAATTAATATACACTTAACGGATAAAGAATTGATACTTGGCTATAAGCCAGAGGTGGCTTTGGGATTAAGATCCTTCATATCGATCATCATAACAACAGCAAGACTTTGCATTGCCCGCGCATGGACATCCAAACTTCCACCCAGAGCGTATGAATGGTGGGCAATGCTAAGGGAGGTTTTGAAGAGAGATGTCTATTGCTAAGAGTAGAGGTGTCCGCTCTGGAAAGAAGTTTTATCGTATTTGGGGGCCTATGCTAAATTAGACTAAAGTAGGATTATAATGGTCTTGAATATTATCAAAATATTGTACCTTTTCTTTTTTCTTGTATGTATTTCCTACATATTCATTTATTTAATGTATTATGATCCTCTTTGAAGCTCAGTCTGTGTTTTTTTTTTCTTCTTATGTTTACTCTTTGCGATAATAAAAAAAAAAAAAAAAAAAAAAATAAGTTCTCTCTAAAAACAGAGTAATCGAATACGAGTGTATTTTGTCGGTAAAATATATTTTACAAAAAGAGGAGACGTTGATTAAAGCTGTCCAAAAATGTAAATAACTTAATACAAAGGCAATTTTTTTTTCTCCCAGCAAGATTGAAACTTATAAGCTCTCTTAAGAAAACAATTACAAAAACTCAGGAAAAAACTCTTGGTTACACTGCAAGCTTGCGCCCAGCATGACATAAAAAGGTCAGCAGGAGAAAGTAGCTCAGGCTATAGGCACCAGGAAACCTCCCAAGCAAATTTCAATTCCTAAAAGTCCCTGGATTAAGTATGCTACTGATTTGTATGCAGCCAATAATAATTGTTTGAACACTTTTTTATTGACATTGAGATATAGTTGCTTCTACTTGACACATCCAACTCGGCAGCCAAATTGTCTAAGGCTGTGGGTCCAGATCAAATACCAATAGTTGTTATGAAAAAAGATGGTACACTCTGGGGAGAATTTCTGTATCCTGTCTTATTGTTGTATTTCTGTCTCGATTCCAAGCAGTTGGAAAGGTAGTATAATTGTGCCTATATACAAAAAAGGATCCCAAACTGATGCTTGCAATAACAGATTAATTGCCTTGTCGCCTGCCTCTGGCAATTGTTTTGCTAAAAGTATATTAGAACATTTAGAGACTTGGGTGGCCAAAAAAATATTACCCCTAAGGAGCAATCTGATTTTAGAACTACTTCATCTTCTTTGAATAATATTACTATTCTTGAAACAAGTATTCGATGCATCATTACAATCAGTGATCACTGAATAGCCTTATTTGAACAACATTCGGGACGCGAGGTGCAATGTGGTCTATGCTTGGTAGACATCTCTGTTGCAACCCATGGCTCTTTCTGTACAGTTCATCTGTAGTAATATTACTATTCTTATTGCAATTTTTGATAAATGTGAAGCTGAGATGCCAGGCTGTCTTCACAGCTTTTATTGATTTTTCCACTGCATTTTACCACATAAATAGACCTAGGCTGTGGTGGAAATTAGAAGTTTTAGAAATTCCTGGCAGCCTTTCAATTTTGGTGACTTAATTGCACAAAGCAACTGGTTGTAAGATACTTATGGAGCTGCAACTGAGAATAATTTAAAACAGGGCTGTCTCTTAGCTCCTCTTCTTTTCTCTTCATATCTATATGATCTATTCATATCTATATGATTTTTCGAAAGGCTTAGCTACCAATCATACAATTCCTCCTTTTAAAAGGAGGTCACCACCTGCTTACGTAAATGTACGCACATGACATTATGCTTATTGATTTAACCCATAGAGGTTTACAGTATTCATTGAAACTTCTTCAGCAATACAGTGAAGTACATTTATTAAAAGTTAACACTGATAAAAGCAAAATCATAATTCTTAAAGAAGAACGTTGTAACACCTCCTTTAATTGGTACCTAGGTAAAGAAAAACTGGAGAAGGTAAAATGACTACTTATCTGGGAATGTCTGCTACTTCTAATTTGAGTAATTCCCTATATATAAATCATGTTTCCTTCAAAGCTATAGAACCTGGTGGAGGAATGGGTAGGTGATGTAAGTCTTGGGAACAAAGACACTCCTTACATCTACTAAATGTCTACAGAGTAAAAGTTCTCCCTAACCTACTATATTATATAAAATATCTACATTCTAATATTTTCTCATTTTTAGCTAAAATTTAAGGGGAAATATTAGGTTAATTTTGCTCTCTGAGACAGTTGACCCCAGTCCAAGTATTAAGACTCAAATTTGGTCTAATTAGTGCGTACCAAAGAGGGCTTGCAGCCATCATAAGATGGAGTTATCCGATTTTACTCGTTACATTGTACACCTAAATAGAATTAGTAAAGCTTGAACTGAACAAAGTTTTTTTTTTTCTTACTTTGAAGCAGTACAAAAAATCTTATCCATTCCCTTAAAAGAAATAGAAGATTGGAATTCGGTTAACCAAATGAAAACAATTTTAAAGATCAAACTTTAAATGTTAGATGTAGTTTGGACTTTCAACACTTTCAATATTGTCTTAATTTAAAACCTTATGACATTTTAGTTAATTCAGTGTACCTGGTAAACCCACACTATATTTAATGTTTTTACAAGAACAGATATATTTTTCTAGTGAGCACAGGTTTTCCCCTCAAACCATTTCTCGGACATTGGGAATGCTTGCCTCTTAAAGAACATTTCTTCAATTTGTCATTTGACTACACAGAATATTAACCATGTTTTATTCATGTGTCCAGCACTGCTCGATACTAGAGCAAAATTATTAGGGCAGCTATTTCTTAAATACAAAGTCAAAACGTTCAAAGAACTTTACCCTCTAGTTATATGACTCCACTGAATCCCTCCCTCTGCCATTGTCTTTTAAAACGTTCTCTGTTCGTTTTGAATTTTATTGCTCATGACAAGATATGAAATTTGATGATTGCATCTTTTCTGTGATTGATTTTTATTGCTATTGGTATGCAGTGTTATCGGTATTTAAAAAGCACATATCCACCACTTATGTATTCTGTTATCATGTGAATGTGTAGTTATTGTTTTCGTCAGTGAAGTGAAAATAAGAATGAACTGTGTAATATATTTAGTAATATTGTACTGCGTGAGTGTGTCCTAGGACTTTGTAAAATAGTTCTTATCACAAGGTTAAACTTTGTTCATTTCCAGGTGAGAAATGTGAGTGTTGACAAATTACGTTTTTATCACTTCTGTAGCCAGAGTTGTTTCTATGTGTGGTACGGTTTAGCTAGTATCTTATGTTTGCTCTGTGACATATGATTATGCTGTTGTGGTTGTTACCCTTTGCAAACCCTAAGGTTTTGGTGCCCTATTGTTCCTGGGAGGATGTGGCGTGTTCTGGCTAAAATGATCTGTGGAGATGTTCGGTGGCCCTCTGAAGGAAGGTTACATGACTAAGGGATTTGATACTGGGATGTCTACTGCTTCCAACCTTTTGGCTTTGGTGACTTGTTGTGCAAATGATGGAGCAGTTGTATATATGTATTGGGCTAACTAAATAGTGACGTTCTCTTGGCAGTTAAATAATGTGAGCTGTGTTAAGTGTTTATGATCATGTCTGCCTATTGTGTTTAGTCAATAGTGTTTCAGAATGGAGTCTGCCCCAGCTTACTTGATGCAATGAACAATATTATGTTGTTGCATCACGTTACTCTGATATTAATGTATGTTGTTGTTTAAGATTAAAAAGTGACATTTTCTGGTGGTTGCACTAACATGTTGATGAGTTAGTGAACACTTGTTGTCACTCATGTCGTCTGCTCTTGTTTAAACCATATGCATTCTACAAATACAGATTGGTTATTCTACATAGTATGAGGACCAGGAGCAGTTTTCTACTTTCACTATGGTTCTTGAATTGTCTAGTAGGTTATTGAGTGTGATGGGAGCTCATGAAGTTTGTTGTGGTCAGAGTTATAGTGTGTGTTACGATAATGAAAACAAAGGTGCAATGTACACTGGGCATTGGAATTGTTCACCTATCAACTCAGTTCAAGACATAACAAAGTGTATGTCAGGAGCTATTTATGATGAAATGGCTAGTTTCAATCATGAGGCTCTGGTTTGTCAACCAAGAGTAGAGATGAATAAATGTAATATACAAAAAGCAGAGGGCTATTCTAGTCTCAAAATCAATACAAATCAGAATTATAAGGATGAATGGATGAGTGTATAGAATTATTTTCTATATGTTTGTGACATTACTTCTGGTGGGACATCTATGGTCTGATGCAGGTGAATAAGATGGTAGGTGCACAAAAGCAAGTTTGTTCTTAGGCACCGTTAGAGATTTGAACCCAGATGTGGATTGTAAGGAACAAAAAGAATTACTGGCTCTTAGAAACTATTTGAGGTTGTCCCGAATGTGGTTTACTGGGAATGTGCAGAACGATTTAGTTCCCAAAGAACTCTTTTCATTTATAAAAATTGATCTGCATCGAATCTTTTGAAATTCAGAAAATCCCTGAAAACTGGCCTTTCTCTGCTTGGATGAAGTAGTGTTTCTGCGCTTGTAGTGTATCGCTGTAAGTGTTGCCAATGCCAAGATACCCGTACATTGTTTGCTGAGCGTAATAAAACCAAATAAAAAGCAACATTTTTAAAGCCAGCTCAAATGTAATGCCGAAGAAACGAGAATTACTTACTTGGGAAATATAATGTAAGCCAATAAATCTGAAGAAAACCCCCTTGGAGAGGTGTAGGTATGCACAGTTTTCTTATACTTTAATGATGGATTGTGCGGGATGTGTAAGAAAAACAATACACAAAGGATGGTGTAATGATCCTGCATAATAAGTAGGCTCATGATTTTCCTAGCGACTAGAGTTTTGTAGAAGTGAAATAGGGAGCCCTTGGAGGCCATTCAGCCCATATCAAACAATAAACCATAGTGCTGGATGCAGTCCTTTGTACTCCCTGCTCAGATGAGATGTAAGCGCTCTATTGTTCCCCTGTCTTGAAATATCATCCGGTGTTCGGTATGAGACAAAGAAGCGTGGGCTCTTCACTGACATTCCTGAACACTGAATAGACTCTTAAACTCACTATCCTTCTTTGTGAGTAACAAAGATACTAGAAAAAGACATAGGTGTACAGATCTATGTGTTTAGCTATAAGGGTTCAAAAGAAATGTGTTACCCACTTGGGTATCCATTCTGGAATTGAAGTAATAATGGCTTGTAAATGTTTGAATCGGCTCCAGGTAGCTGCTCTACAAATTTCATCAATGAAGATCGGTCTAAGGAAACGGCATAGCCCACTGCAATGATGTGACTACACTTTTAGTTCTGGCTGCATCAGCCCTTCTATGTACACACTGAGATCACCTTAAATCGATCGGTGCCCAGGGTGTGTGGATTTTGCATGAAGCTTCAAGTACAGAGCAACTTTAAATAGGCACCACCATGCTCTCAAGCATGCAGATGTAATTGAAAACGAATGCAGAGGTGTCATCTGATACTCTGGATACAGTGTAGGGCTTCGCCTGCCTGCGATGCCCTTCTGGGAAAACCCCAATATTCTGCAGCAGTCTGAAGTGCACTACGTGGTCAAGGAGTGGCACACACATGTCCCTCTCTGACCCGGACGTATAGCCAACCATATCTTTTTCCACTGGATGCCTACTGTTGCAAGACACTAGAGGAGGTGTCAATGGTAAGGGGGGTCCATTCGGGTCTCTGCCTCTGACCATATTAAGATTACTACAACTATGAGCTTGAGAAGGTGGTGGGTGGCCAACATCTTCTCCCTTAGAGATAACCTATTACTGTATTTAGACCACAGAATACACTGAAATAACTACTACTACTGCTTTACACAGATCTCCCTCACACACTTAATCTTGTGCTCATAGCATTTACAAGGTTGAAGGACTGCGGGTTGGTATTAAAAAGTGGACTTAAGGATAACAATTATGTGGGTGTTGCTTTATTTGTGAGGTATCTATTTCTGTATTCTCTGAGGCAACTTTCATCAATTTAATCTGGGGTTAACACTAGTCCATCTGTTGGTAATGTGAGTACATATCTTCACAGGCCATGCCTAGACAAATGTTGGAGCCCAGTATCTGGGACTTATATTAAATAGTAGCTCAGTTCTTGAGGACTTAAACTATTCTACATAACTTGCAAGAATAGGAGTCTTGTTAGTATACATGTATACATGTATTATGGCCTTATATTTTCATTAAATCAGGTTTTAAACACAGTTTGTGATTTATAAAATACTGTTTTAACAGACAGTACATTTATAATATTGTTTTGAGTTAATTTACCAACGGAAGTGATTCCTCTACAGGTTATTCCAGCTCAGGAAGGAAATACTAAGTGTTGAAATGCTATAGAATTTCAAAGAACACTTACCTTATCTTTTAGATATATAATATTTTTTCTTTACTGTCCTTATCGGGGTTTTGTTGAATGCACTTTTATTCTGTTGACGAGTTTTCCAATCACTTCACTTTGTGTACCTTCTATGAGTGTGAGAAATCTGGGTCTGGGGGTCTCAAACCAATCAGATGTTACGGGTTCCCAGTTGTTTCTGTTGGGGAGGTCTTTCACTTCTGTTGTCCTGATGCCTCCGTACTGTAGCCCTAAAATTGGAAACGAAGGACCTCATTACGATGTTGGGCGGTCGGGTCACCGACAGGCCGTCGGTGGCTTTTCGACCACCGACATCCCTTCGGCCCGACCACCGCATTACGTTGCAGGCGGTCGGACCCACAGCTGTTGGACAACAGACCACCACCTCCGCCAGGATCAGAGATCCCGACGGAGCGGCAGTCGGAGCATTGTCCCAGCATGGCTGCGGTGCCGAGGCAGGCATCGCTGTCGGGGTTACAATATCCCTTTCCGACAGCCTTTTCATGGTGGGAACAACGCCCATGAAAAGGTTGTCAGAAAGGGATATTGGGGGCCCTAAACAGGGCCCGTCTTTTGTGGGCCACTGAAAAGTGGCCCTAGGGGCCCATGTAGTGCCCCTCCTCACCTCTGTGCACAGTCCATGAACGTGCAGGAGGTGTTGCACGGTGGAGGAATGTGCTGCAGCCCTTTCCCATGGCCGCAGTATGCCCCCACCGTGGTTCCGATGCGTTTCTCATCACCAGCCTGGCAGTTGCATCGGAATGCGGCAGTTGGACTGCCTGCATGCTTGTCGGCAATTGCAGCTGGCGGTACGACCAACCACCATTGTAATGAGGGCCTAAGTACTACTCTTACCACGTGACTCTCAGAGTAGCAAGGGAGGGTAGCCTGAGACTGGCTCACTACAGCGTACAGTTCGATTCTGAACATTTTCTAAATGTGTATATGGTGCCCTTACTGTTCTGGGCCACCTCTTTAGCAAAAGGCTCATTTATTTCACAAGTTGGATAGGTTTATGGGGTGCTCTTTTGCCAGTAATTTTTCACTTTTTTCTCCTCGTGCTTGCTTCATGTACCTGCTGGTGGATCAGTAGTGGGTGTTTCTTTTGTTTTGGTTAAATCTGGTGTCCCTGCTATATTTTGGGCACTGTACACACCCAGGCCAGCTCTTTCACCCACCCACTAGACTTCACTTAGACCTTGGCTTGGATCTGGCTGTCCACTCTCCATGCGTCTCTCCAGTCACTTCACGTGGGAAAAGGCTGATGGCGCTGGTGCGTGCGCAGGACCCTCCATGCACAGGGCTGCGCCTGGTAGGTCTGGTACTCTCCGGGATAACAGGAACTGCTGTATTAGATTCCTCTAGGGGGAAAATAGTTCCCATAGCATTCTGGGAACAAAGCGAAATGGCACGAAAAGCAAAATTGCAGCATACCTTTCCTCTAAGCAAGGTCCCACCCACTCAAGGCCTGGGTCTTCCATACATGCTTACAAGAAACCCTCTGTGGTATCCTTGTTGGAACATCCTACAGTTGCTTGGCAGGGAAATAATGCTAATCAGTTTCTGGAGATTACACCCCTGCCCCAATTCTTCTGCCAGGATAAAACTACTCTCCCAGGTTGAGCCAAGGAGAGGTTCAGGGGAGCTTTGAACTGTGAGCTAGCCAGCAGAGCAATTAACTTGTCCAGTAGAACAAATAATGAACTCTATTGACTCTGGCTGAGGTAAATATGCACAGTTTTATATTTGCATGGAGAAACACATGAGTAAAACTGACTCTGGATATAAGTTTGAAATCCTGGAATTGTTCGGAAAGTTACATTAATGAACTTTCTATCTTGTGCCACTCAAAATATATATTTTAGACACACTTTATTTAACTTGAGCGAAAAACAAAGGGGATATTTTTTCTCATATGCCCAATAGAATTATTAGCAGACCAAAACCAATGTATTCTAGTTCCCATGTGCAACAATGCTACCTATGCAAAGCTGCTAGCAAACCAAAACCAATGTATTCTGGTTCCCATGTGCAACAATGCTACCTATGCAAAGCTGCTAGCAAACCAAAACCAATGTATTCTGGTTCCCATGTGCAACAATGCTACCTATGCAAAGCTGCTAGCAAACCAAAACCAATGTATTCTGGTTCCCATGTGCAACAATGCTACCTATGCAAAGCTGCTAGCCTGCTCATGTGTTCACGTTTTCACCCATCACCTGTCCAGAACCTCTTACCCAAGCTGCACAGCAAGGACCTTATTTTAAAAAATGAGCAAAAGAGGATAGCTCAAGTCCATTTTAAGATAGAGCTCACATTGAGTGAGGCTCCATAAGTAGGCTTACTCACAGTAACTAGATGGACTACAGGTCTAAAACCAGAAAAACACTGGGGGGTTTCATAGGCTAGAACCCACTGTCTTCAAATGAGGATACCCAGTATTCTAACTTGAAACTATTTTGCCACACTGTATTTGATGGTGTATATTTTAGATATTTGACTATTTTCCCTTTTTGGAAGCACTTTCTTTTATGGCTGTCACTCACTCACTTTATGTAACCACAAATATACAAAATGAATTCTGAAGGTGTTACACGCATATGAATTGATTGTACATTTTTGCAGCCTTGAAGATGTCCCGATGTGTGGAGGGCGTAACTTGTCAATACCTATTTATTTGCAAAAAACACATGAACTATCTGTGGAAGGCCAAGAACGTGGTCCTTGTGTTGCCTAATGTATTATAGAAAGGACACGCTTGGAATAGCATTTTTTGTGCTGCCATGTACAAAAGATATTTTATTTGGTTTGGTTTGTAGTTGGCAATCACTTTAACCCTTTGGAGTGGCTTAGTTTTTTGGGGTTCAGCACCATTACTTGGTATTGATCATAAGAGAACGTAAAGGGTTTACATTAAATTAAATCCACTGCTGCTGTTAGTGATTTCAACGGTTGAATGAAAAGACAAGTGAGATGTTAAGAGAAGTGCCATGTGGTCCATATTTCATTTGTTTAGGAAACCCATCTAATCGAGGTGAAAAGTAGTAAAATTCCCAAGAGGTGGAAAGTCAGAGTCTGTCATTCTGAATAGACATCCTGTTCAATTGGGGTGCATATGTGGCTCTAATCAGGGCCTCGCTGTTGGTGAATCAGGTTAAAACAGATTTTGGATATTGTTACTTGGCTGAATGAAGTGGATATCCACACCCTGAATGTGTGTGGCCTAACTTGAATGTGTCTCTCTTCGTTGCATTGGGTAAATAATGTGTGTTTCATATGGATACACTCATAATATTATTTGGGGATTTCGATTGTCTTGTACAAGGGCTGTGGACAGACAACCTTAGAGCTGCACAAGGAAACAGCTATGTTCCAGTATGCATAAAAGGTGCTATTTGTTCTACTATTGGATTCTTTGAGACTGCATCATGTGGAAAGAAGGGAATACACTCTTTTCTCAGCAGTGCATGGCTCTTTCTTTATGCTGGATGACTTTTATGTCTGTGGAAAATATGTTCGCTACTCAGTTTCTGGGTAGGGTGCTGGTGGGCCACTCTTTGTTTCTGCTCACATATACACATGGTAGACAGTGTTTCAATGTACCCACCTGAAGCTACACATGGGACACTACAACAAGCACCATTTTGTATGGGAATGAGTGAGCAGTATTTTGAACAACATGAAAGACATATCGGGGTGGGGGATACTAGGAAGATATGAAGGTGCTTATATGTGCCACACTCTAGCTATGATAACCTGCACCCTTATGAAGCTAGAACAGGGCTTTAGCAATGGCAAACAGACAATAACTCCGATGACGAGGGGTTTATTGTATGCCAGCTGCCTACTTGTTTGTGGTCTGAGTTAGCCTCACCAGTCCAAGACAAAAGAAATGGAAAAAAACACTTAAACGTTTAAAGGAAACGCACAGGAAAACTTTCTTAAGCGGGACCTGGCATAAGAAATGCAGTTTGACAACAGTTGTGGTCGCTTCATGAACAGACTACATCTAATTCCTGCACTTCTAGCTACTCCCAGATAAGTTTCACAGTAAGTTCCCTACTAAGTGAGGAGCCGCTGACCTGGTATCTCTAGGGCTTACAGGTCGCGAGGTAGCTCCATTGTAAGGAACCAACACCACCTAATCTTAAACCGGAAGCCATCTACCCAGCTAAGTAACTCACTTATCCAAGACACTGCTTTGCATGTTGCTGGTACACTGTGTATATATAGTTCAGTGTTACTTTGAGTTCTTTGTTTTATTTCAGTTGTTATTGTTTGTGAAGTTTATATCCACAAATAGCACAGGAGTATTACAATCCTCAACAGGATAACATAAGTTTATTACAATCCTCCATACTACAGGGCATTAATCGCGATCCATTAGCGATCTCGGTAAGTGTATATATGTTAACACTGTTGAATGTTCCACATTCTAGTAACTTCATTACCCTTGTTCTTGTATTTTGTGCAGTTGTTCATAATCAATTTTGTATTGTGAACATTATGTAATATGCATACCCAGGAGTCCTGGTTCTACCACTGCATTCTGTTCCATTACTATTTTTGTGTTTTATGTACTTTATATTATTTATTGTCCTTTTCTAATGTAAATCTATGTATTTGCTTTTAGATGTTATTAAAGTATTGTATATTTACAGCACTGGCTGCACATCTACAGCTTTTTCGCAGATTTGATAATTGTGTTGTTCTGTAGCCATATTCAGTCCTACCCTCCTCTTGAGCTAGCCTTGGCTGTGTGCCCACTTATACCTGGTGAGTCAAGGAAGCTTAGAAAACCATCTTCCCATTGCAGACCAAGCACCTGTAGTTCTGGTTGGTGGGAAGCACCAGCATTTCACCGCTATAGTTCTTGGTTTCCTCTGTGACTGGTATGGGGCCTCTACCTAAAAAGCTTGGTCTTCATTTGTTGTCTTGACTCTGTAAACTGTGTGGAACACCTGAACAGGCGTTCTGCTTGACAAGACATCCTGTCTTTCCTAGTCTTTTAGTGATTGGCAGAGTAAGAAACAACTTAGTTACTGGCGAAGGGCACATAAAATTTCAATGACGTTGCAGTAGAGACGGTACGCTATAAATTTGGCAAAATTGAGCATGAGCGAGTGCGTTCTGCAATCATGGTGTGGTAGAAGGCGTTATACCCACCATTTACAAGAGGAGGAGTTATTAAAAAACACAAACAAAAATAATCTACAACTTGGCACAAACCAGCATTAAATCACATTCTCTGTATAACCTGCTTGCTGGAATTCCCATTTCTTTCCTAGCATTTTAATAGGTTACACCTCAAAAAGAAATAGCGTTTTAATCATAGTCTGGGAAAGGGCAGACATTCTTCAGACAAAGTATTTTTTCCATTTTCAGATGAAAATTAGGTGTTAAGCTACATTTTACCAGTACAACCCACACTGTAAAAAAAGTTCCCATAAAGTAATACTAAAGAAATGTGTTTTCTCTCCTATTCTCTCATCTCGATTACAATCACCATTATGAGTTGCAAAGCAGAGGCCTTCCTCTTTAATAAGAGATTTGTGAACTCCCATAGGAACCACAGTTATGTTGCTGGAGCCTCAGGAGGCCAGTGGGTGACTGTACTGGCACCTCTAGAGAGAGGGGCAGATGGGGTCTGTGCCCCAGCTCTATTTGTCCTACCGTCACCTTGGCACCACTACCTTATCTGTTGAATGTGCCAGAAGGTGGCACAGAACAACAAATAGGGCACCTTGCCACACACATCAATTTGTCAGAAGCTGTGGCCCTGTAGCCAACACCGTCTCTGGTGGGTTGGGCACAGAGCTTAGCCGCAGTCCAGGCCCTGTGGCCAATCCCCGCTGCCAAAGGCAGTGCACAGAAGGGGCTTGGCCACTCCCTGGGAAGTGGGGCGCAGGAGGTTTGAGGTAGTTGGGTGTATGCTCAACTTACAATATGATCAAAAACCCCACAGAAATTCACTGAAAAAAACAAAAGGTTAGGTGACGTTATAGTTAGGGTGTTATAATTAAATCAAAAGAAATTCAGAAATCGCCAGTTATAGTTTAGTGAACTAATTATACCGTGCGCCCTGTCATGCACTCTTTATGACCTCACCTATTATATGACTCATGACATGTTAAATTGCATCATTGATGACATCTCAAATGACATAATTGATGACATTGGCCACAGGGCATGGACTGCAGCTAAGCTCTGTGGCCAATCCCCGCTGCCAAAGGCAGTGCACAGAAGGGGCTTGGCCACTCCCTGGGAAGTGGGGCGCAGGAGGTTCGAGGTAGTTGGGTGTATGCTCAACTTACAATATGATCAAAAACCCCACAGAAATTCACTGAAAAAAACAAAAGGTTAGGTGACGTTATAGTTAGGGTGTTATAATTAAATCAAAAGAAATTCAGAAATCGCCAGTTATAGTTTAGTGAACTAATTATACCTTGCGCCCTGTCATGCACTCTTTATGACCTCACCTATTATATGACTCATGACATGTTAAATTGCATCATTGATGACATCTCAAATGACATTACTGATGACATCATCCATGATACTACTGTTCACATTACTCCATAAGTTCTTACTTTAAAAAAAAAATAAAGTTGGTTGTCAAGAGCCGGTGAAGACGGATAAAAGAATGCGAACAGGTTACTGTTAAAAAACACATATTGATTAATACAATATTTGGATCGGTAGAAGTTGAAAGGACCGGTATATCCAGATGCAGAAAACATTGTGTGAGTGTTGGCAGAACCAATAGGTTTCATTTCAGTAGTGTAAGGCGAGTTTATACTGCACTTTCACCTCTAGATTGTTATTTTTCTGCTCAGTTACCACATCTGTTGGTTGGAGGATGTGTATTAATTTGCATGTTTTAACGAAACAGCCCGAAGAAGGATTGACAGTAAGTTTGACCTTACTTATCAACAGTGAGAAAAACAGAAGCAACAACATATTCGCACTTTAATAAAGTAATCACACGTTGTCACTTTAATGATGCAAACCTAGCTGGCTGTAAAAAGAAATTAACGATGGAAGTAAACCGTCTGACATGCCATTCTGTTCCCATCCAGTGTCTCGTACTGCTTTGACTTCGCAAGGGCCTGTTTAGGTCTGGCTGTAAACAGCTTAGTGATGCCAAAGCTTATGTCATCAATTCCAAAAACATAAACGGAGAAGGGCTTTAGGATCAGATCCATCCAATCTTTTGTTTATGGGTTGCAATGCTCTCACAAGCAATAGCCAGTGGTTAGTCTTTTTGCAAGCATTCCTCCCATCACCCTTTGTGTGTTTGATGTACCGCCCTAAGTGATAAGGGTGTGCCCAGATGTAGGTGTCATGCTCACGGTGCCACTAGAACCAAGCTACACCCACCTGAAAAGACTCAATCAGAGTGAAACCGGTCTTGGGTGGCTTGTGTTCTTGTTCACGGATGACCTGGCCTGACAGTTCGGGCTGGACTGTTCCTATTGGAGCAGGGTCAAGATTGATTTGCATATGGCTGGGTTCAATCTGAGGTAGCATGGTGGGCAATAGAACAATAAGTTGGAATGCTACCCTGAGCAATTGCCAGTGGTTAGACTTTTTGCAAGCATCCTCCTATCACCGTTTGTTTGTTTGATGAGTTTGTTGGGGTCAGCCTCCTTCAAGGACTGCATGAAAAAAGTGTCATTCATATTTTGGATTTGGCAAGAGGAGCATTTCAATCTCACTGTTAGATATTGGCTATTACTTGTATTCATTCGTCTGCTTAAAGATTGCTTCCTTTTGCAGTACATGGATGGTGAAATGAATCATCCACAGGTGATTTTGCACCTACTTGTGATTTGACACATAACTGTATTTTTACCTAAATGTGATTTGTGCTACTAAAAGTGTTTCCACATGCATGCTAATCTTGCACTGAATGACTTTGCACGGTAATGAGATTTTGCACGTTAATTTGACCTTGCTCCTAATTGCGATGCCCCAATGCTGCTTACCTTGCACCAAGAGTATTAGACCACCTAGAAGTTATGTTGTATCTACACCTGATGTAACATCTTACTATCAAATTTTCTTTCTTTATTGATAGGCTTTGCACTAAATGCATATGTCTGTGCACTGCGCACCTGGTATAATTTTGCACTTCATTGTGTTTGTGCACCTGTATGTAATTGTGCACATAAACATGCTTTCAAACTCCTGCTGTGACTTTGCAGTTAAATGTATGTTTGCTCCTGAATGCTTCTAAATATTCTTTGGGCTCTAAAACAGGTTCTACGTTCCTGTTGATGTTGTTTTTGGATAGTTTTGCAATTAAATGTGGTGATGCACCTAACTGTGCTTTCCTTCCTAAATGTGAATTGTGGTCCTAAAGTTGGTTCCACTCTCCTGCTGATGTTGCCCCAAGGTTGAGTTTGCTCGTATTTGGGAAAAATAAAATGGTACTTATTTTGCATTAAAGGTGATTTTCCACCTTTAAATGTGGTTTTGCGCATGAAAGTATTTATGATTTTTTGGACTGGAATATTCCCTGCGTGGTACACAGCTGTGTTTTCCTGCCCTGATTCCCAACTCAGTGTGTATCTGTTACCCTGACTTATTTTAACACTAGCAAGTGCACAGAGATCTAGGCCTGTACTTGACTCTGCACGCCCAGGACATGGCATGTGACCTAGAAGGGCATACCAAGTGTGCCGACATAGTGGACAGATGACTACATTCACTGTTCTGGGTGTACCACATAAAGCGGTGGTAGCAGCATGCTATGTTTTGAGATTGATGGTGTGACCAGACTTTTTTATCTGAATCAACGAGAGAATATCCTACAGGTCCTCATGTGTGAAGTTCCACTTTTATGTAAGTACCCATAATCTAGCTCTGATATCCTGTGCGCATGTCAAGATTGGGTATAGTGTAATGTAGGTATTTATAATTTTACTGTTCTGCATACTTTTCACCCAATAGCCACTTTTCACCAGAATGTATTTTTGTATGTGAGTGAGCTATGTCCCTATAAATATTTTCCACATTCATGCTGATGGAGTACCAAGGGTGGTTTTGTAGTTCAATGTACTGTCAACCAGACGTGAGGTCATGTGGTAACACACCTTTTTCACCTAAAGTGAAATCTCACTGTGACATTTTCTCTCTTTACTGGATGATACCCAACAGTTGTTTACTGCACTCTCTCAATTTATCATGCTAAATTTGCTTCTCAAAATCAATAGCCTACATGTTTTGCTGTCTTAGTATGGCCAACAACATAAAACAAACAGAGATCCTATTAAATGTGACTCCAGGATGTATGTAACAGCACCTCAGAGAGCCCCATGGTCTATCCAAAACGTCAAGTACCACAAACCCCAATCCCTAGTAGACAGCCTGGAAAACTTAGTGACAAGTACTATATTCTCAGATTACGATCCATTAAAACTGACCTTATCTTTTTTTATTGCGCCAAGGACGTACCCCTGTGGACCAAAATACTTTACCAGTTTTAGTCCCAAAGGAAATATTTACAATCTCAAGCTACAGTAAGCAGAAATGTGAGCAGCGACACTCACCCTGAATCATAGTGAGATGCTCATGATTCAAGTCTTGGGTATAAAACTCCATACCCTAACCACATTATTTAAAGGCCTTAAAAGTTTCTACCTTGGGTAGGGACTTTAACACTGATATCATGCCTACCTACAATCTCTGGAACTAGCTCATCCCATTCCATTCTCCCATCTCCCTATTATCACCCAGATGTCCCTCTTGAAATTAAACCAGACAGTATAACAGCACCATAAAATCAAAACAGTCAGGACCATTATCTGGAACAAAGCTACTCCTCTACTTACATAGACTGAAATATAACAAAGTGACCAAACCCACAGCCTTCCAGGTGCAATACACTGCCCCTCGAAAAAGCCTCCTCTGTCAGCCAATCTCCCAGTCCAGCTACACGAAAACAATGTCAGACAAACTGACTGCACAGAAGGGCTCAACCAACTATAGACATGCTTCATTTGAGATGTGTGATTACTCAACTCATAATTTATTACAACCACCAACTACTGACCAGAGCAAAAATATCTCATCCACTCCTCAAAATATCTGCCTAACATCAAGTGGGATCCCCTGTATGATGTGGTACAAAATCTGCAAACTATGCTTTCCATCTCTCTTCCACAAGCACTGACATCCCAGGGACTGCTTTCCTAAACCTGCTGTACCTCACTTGAACTCCAAATACTTTGGAGCAGTCTTCCACACACTTTACCTCGAAAATGACCCACGCACCTCAATATTCTCGGATCGCCGATCACGTTAACAGATACTGTTATTACAATCTCCAGAGCTTCCTGTCCTAAACATAAAGATCAATCTTCCCGAGCAGAAGACTCCTCTCAGCCCAGAAACCCATTTTCTACACATCATATCAAAGTTACCTTCCTAACTGTAGAAAGTTTGGCTACTATTAGCCCTAGGTCGATATAGCGGGATGTCATTTTGTGTTTTTTAGATCTCTTGTATAACCCCAGGATCCACACCTCCTACGACCAGCTAAGCGTGCGCTACTATTTTGGAACTTCATAGTATTCTATCCTCCCTGATACATTCTGAGTCTCTCCGAAAGGGCTACAGGATCTCATGTAATAATGAAATCTGTCAGCTTCCAAGATATAGCTGCTAGATCACAAGCCACGATATACGCTTCCCTTCCCTGTAGGACTTTCTACTGTCCCAGACATTGAGCTTTTTTGGATGGACTGTGGATGCTTTTTGGGTGGCTCTGCACTTAGCTAAAAAGATTTGGAATTCTCCAAAAGAAATGTTCATGTTTTGATTACACTTTCATGCTATCAAGAGGACACACAACTGAGAATACACTTTTTTTGCTCCACCTCCACTGGAGAACAACACTGTGGCAAGTATTCTACTACACACAAAGACATATGCAGAAGTCTCACTCAAAAATCCTGTTGTGTCATCAGAGAGAAAGTGCTGTCTGAGTTATCCTCCCAACTTTACACCACAGGGACATCCCATTCCTTTTAAAAACACAGATTAACGGTTAAATTGGTATTCCCATTAAATTTATTACAGAGGTTTATATAGCATCCTGCATCACTCGTGAATACTTCAGAGCGCTGTACTTTTTGAATTAGAGTCTAGGATTGTGGAACAACTGGAATCCAGTCTTGAACAGGCCAATCACCTCTCTCTAATATTCCCCTTTCACTGCCATCATTTCTATGGTCTAGTCAAATGCTGTTCTGAATAAATGAAGAACATCTATTTGGGTTTTCTCCACAAGATCAGGCTCTGAGAGCTCCATACCTTTGATCTTTCTGTGTTTCTTTCTCTTAAAGGTTTGTTCAGTAGTTCAAAGTGATGTTGCTCACCTGAGAATCCTGATTGGGATGTAGTTGGTGTCAGTGCTTAGCTTGTAAAAAAAAATAAACATTTGCCAGGGCCCTTGTCCTCATCAGGAGGCCACTGCAGCTTGCACCACGCATTTCCCCTGCCAACGCCGCCAGTGACAGAACCAACACAACTACTAACCATCACACCCTACAAATGTGATAATTCAGATTAATCCAGGCCCCCTAAGTGATAAGAATGGGTTGGGCAGTAGGTATTAGTTATTTTAATGTATAATGAATTAATAAAAAACTGTTGTTGTGTTCATCTCTAATTTAGACAAACAGTGCCACCATGTGCCTGACTGGCATAGGTGCCAGTGGTGACAATTAGGTGCCAAGCACTGGAAACCACCAGCTCAAATTAAGCACTGGTTGGTGTTGAGTGTTAGGTTATCATGAATTGTGGTTACATATTCTTCGCGTTTGGTTTGAAAAGGGATGGTTAGAGTTTTGTATTTTTCTTCAGAATTTACAGTATCAGCTAAGTTTTACTTCTGGTGTCTTGTTAAACCCTACTCGTATCTAGTTTGTTCTTCAAGAAACTTGAAAACCAAAATATACAGTTTAGTGTATGATACGTCAGTGAAGATCTATAAGAAACTGAGCGATATGCTGTGACTTCATAACACCTGTGATAAGGCAAACAGCTGTATGAAGCATAGCCTTGAGGCATGCCATTGTTTACTTGGACAAGCCCACAAAATATATCTTTAATACCGTCTGGGCAGAAAAGAACCATTGCTTGAATCACTGTTCTGAAACGTGAGGGAGAAATAGAAAGCTTTAGCTTCCTTTGAAGATGGATTTAGAAAATGAGGCAGTTTTGCTTATTTTGGAGATCTAGTGGGTCATATTTAATTTTTGCCAGTGATGTAATCAAGTGGTTTGGAAAATGTTACCAGGGCGGTACAGACATCAAATTTTCCTACCGGCCCATGGTCTTGTTGAACAGGAGGGGTAAAGAGTCTTTGGACTACAGAAGTAGGAATTCAGTTTTTGTTAAGGTTTTCATTTCAAGGAAAATACGGAGATTCAGTTCACTATTTTCATGAAGATTTTTACACTCGGCTTGTTTGCAGGATTTGAATTTGAGATAAAGTTTTGTATTGTTTGTGTGCTGGTGTATGGTGTGATTCTTATAGCATTGAACGTAGTCTTTTCATGTAGACATTGAACGGGGTTGAAAGGATGGATCCATGGGTACAGAACATTTAGTCGTTAGTAAGGGAGATCAGAGAGTCCATTTTTACTAATTGGTTTTTGGATGAGATAAAGGAGGAAAACATTTCCACACTCGACCCTAAATATCCATTACGGTTGATAGGACATAAAGCAAGGTTCCATGGTAGATGGCACTGAGTGTGTAGAAATGGGGTCTCAATAATATTACGGTCTATCTCCTTTTCAGCATTGAGCAACTCCATCATCTAGCTTACCTAGTGATAGTAACAAAATCCGTTAAGTTATTATGGTCTTTGAAGTGAAGAAAAGATCTGATCAAGAATGAATCTAAGCTCCTGAAATGTGTTCCCAGTAGGCTGGAACTAAACGAGTCTAACATTAAGGGCTGTATAGGGTACGCTGCCACAAACGTTGCTGTCTACTGTATTACAAGTGCCTTTGACTATAATGCCCTTGTAATACAGTGCACAGGATATCCGCCACATTAGTGACAGAGTTCCCTGTCCACCAAACTCTAAGTAAGGCCCTAAGTCTAATAAATGTTCCTTTCACTATCAGCTGGGAATCCAGGAGCCATGTTTGATGACATTTTGTCTGTTTCCACAGATGAGTGTCACAGTCACATCTTGTGTCTTATATCTTGTAAATCTCAGCTGTGTGCTACAGTCCACTCCAATCAAACGCCGCACTGCCAATAGAACTGAAATTGGTTTGTTTGACTACTGCAGCGCAATATGATTAGAAATGTATAAACCCATGTTTTAAGGGATTACAAAACCCAGGAGCCAGGCTAATGTATGAATAAAGTAGAGGTTAACCTGCCTGTTTTTATCAACTGGTGCCCAGTAAAGGATGCAAGCCAAAAGTCATAAGTCTACAAGTGGTCTACAGTGCAGGACCAAAACTGCTGCCTATGGGTCAGATGTACTAATCTATTTTGCTGTAGCAAATCCTGCAATTCACAAATCACATGGCTACGACTGTAAAAGTGCCATTTCTAATGTAAGAAGCACAAGAGCCAGACTGGGAACATAAATCAGCCCTGGCAATTCAGTTGGGCCGGCCCTGGGGGGGGGGGGGGGGAGTGGGAGTGGTGCTAGTGTGAAGCACTGCTGCTGCTTTTGTTACAGGGGGCTGATATTGCAGCACTGCTGCAAAACCGGCCTCCAGTAACAAAAATGTCCCCCACCCTTCCAGCCCACCAGGAAAACGCCCGATGCGGCCAGTCCGGCCCTGAAAAGAAGATTTTCCAGCTCTTAAAATGGGTTCTGCGTCCCACACCAGATCACAATATGGAATGGGCCTGAAAAGGGAGTTCCTACCAAACTGCAGTTCGGTATTAAATATATCAATGGTTTGCAACTGCAGTGCTGGTCGCAGCTACTGACTTTTCAAAGGAGGGATCAACTGATTCGCAAAGGGGAAGGAATATCCTATGGACCTCTTCTCCTCTGAGAATCGTGCTGGCATCCTCAGTGGGTTATAGGCAGTGCCTCATTGGACTGGTGGCTGCTTCCTCTGAACTTTGAAAAAATAGAACACTTTTTGATTTTTCAAAGCACTAGTGGCTCTTTAAGGAACACAGGCTGCTTTAAAAAAATCCACTTTGGAATACAAAGTCAGGGATGGTGGTCTGATATCCTTTGAAGGCCGCAGTCCTCGTGTTTTCAACCAATCACAGGAGGTCGGAAATTGTGACCTGCCTCATCAATATTAATTAGGCCATTCTGTAACCCCCCCCTGCGAATGATGGTTTTGTCTATTAGCACACAGGTAGGTTTGCAAAATGTGAATACTTTAGCAAAAAGTCTGGCATAATTTGCAACGATTTTTACTAACGGAATAATAGAGTATCTAGCCCCATGTCCTCTAAAGGAATAAACCCATAATAGGCCTAAAAATGTATTTGGTAGGATGACTACAACGTTTGGACTGAATTTCTAACTTTACTTGGATTTCACAGTGGCCTCCAGGAATACTCTTACTAAGCAGTGTCAGTCATAGACTCCCAGGAGCAGTTCTTCTGGATTTTTTTTTCAGTTCCAAGTTTATGCCATGCGAAGGTGTTTTCGCATATGTAAATATATTCGGGGCATGTTAAGGCATGTGTAGATGCATACATGCTAACATTTCATAACAGGAAAGTGGGAGATTTCGAAACAAAATGGAATAATTTTCCCCATTAACTTCTGTTGAAGCAGAGGCAATTTCAGGCCTGTGACAGCTAAAAAAAGAGCAATTTTCGGCTTCCAGAATAGGGGGGCTCCCGCTGGAATTGGGTGTAGTGGCATGCATGGTAGATGCTTCGCATCGTTAATTGGGAACAAACTTCCGTTTGCGACGACGCTGGGATTTACGAGAGAACTGGAATGAAACCTCGTTGGTTACGTCAAACCCGTGCAGCACTTTTTGTACGGGTCGCAAATTACATATTTTTCAATGATAAAACAAATGTGGGTAGTTTTTGTAACCACTTGTTTTTGTAACTATTTGTTTTTGTTCGCAGCTGGCGATGATTTACGACCTTGTTAACTTGCCAATTTCTAGCTGCTTTACTTGCTCGTTCATTTCTAGCCTGTGATAAGCTTATCAGAAGTCTATAAATCAGCCACCCGTTTGATAACATACCGTTTTGATGACGTCTGCAGCCAGGAAAAAACTCCCCTTTTCTGCCTTATCGAATCGTTTGACTGCATTTGATTTTCAGAATTGAACTCCGCAGATATCATGAATATCAGCTCGCATATTTGTATGCGATAGTTATTTACATTTATTTTTTGCCATCAGACAGTGATGACATTTCCTAGAATCCATTCACGAAATCACGCATCAGGAGTTTGTAGTAATTTTGTGGAAAAGTGAGATGGCGCAATGGCTCTATGCTTTTCTAAAATGATAAGTCAATATTTAAAGTGGGCACCAGGGGCAAAACAAGTGCGAAATATAGATATTTCGTTGTTCTAGGGTGTCCTTCTGGATTATACCGCAGTCTTTGACACTACATTCCTAAATGCTTAACTAGTTTCAGATGTATAGGAAACGTGTGCTTGGTGGATATAGGCACTGCTCTAAGGGCCCTATTACGGTGGTTGCTTCAAAGGGCAGGCAGCCTTGCTTTCTTTCTCTTGAAAAACAAGGGACCCATTTCCTGCATGAAAAACATGGCTATTGTGTTTGCAATGTTTGCTTTTCCCCACCTGGAGACAAGTGAGTTTGGTAAGGCAAATATTTTTACTTCCAACATGACTGCTAGAATATACTAAAATTGCATAGTTGAATGCAGACGGTTAAGGGACCGGGGGCCAGATGAACAAAGCTTTTTTGAGATCACATAAGGTCCAAAAACATTTTTGGATGTACTAAAGCCAAATTGCGATTTGGTAACATATTCGGTATTAGAAAGGGGTGTGAAGAAAGGTATTAGGAAGGGGCGTGTTTAAGGCGTCCCTTCCTAATAACCAGTCGCAGTGGTATGTATGAATGTTTTGCAACCGAAATGCAGTCGCAAAACATTCGCATTTTACCACCAATTTCTAACATCAAATGCGTGGTAACCCATTCGCAAATGTGAAGGGGGCCCAAAGGGACCCCTTTCTCTTTGTGAATGATTGTAAAAATATTTTTTAAGAGCAGGCAGTGGTCCCAGGGACCACTGTGCCTACTCTTAAAACAAGCATTGGCATAGCCAATAGGTCTCGCCTTTGGGACCTTATAAGTGGTTAGTCATGCAGCGAGGGTAGGAGAGGACTGGGGCAGTGCGCTCAGGTACTCTACTCGGGGAGGGTAGGGAAGAGGTAGACGAGCTTGTGAGCAGGAGCACGGATTCACATTGAGGGTACTGACGCAGTAAGTAGGGGCTCGCGTCCTTGGTAAGTGGGAGAGGAACATTAGAGATGGTAGCACGACCTTGGGTGCACCGCGGGTAGGGAGGAGATTATAGCTCTGAGTCGGAGTTTAGGTACACAGTGTGGAGAAGGGAGCTGGTGCTCAGGTACACCACACCATAAGCGTAGGAAAGGTTAACTGGAGCTGTGAGCAGGTGCTCGGGTTACAGTGTGGTGTGAGATGAGATGAGATGAGCTGTGCTGTGCTGTGAACAGAAGCTCATGTACTCAGTGAGGGTAGGGAGTCTGAAGCTGTGTGCACTGCGCAGGACCTCGGCTACACAGTTAGGGCAGGAGTGCATGGGAGCAGAGAGTAGAGGCTCTGGGTCACAGCGAGAGTCAAGCGGGACTTGAGCTGTGGACAGTGGTTTCAGTTAGCGCTTTAAAACAAAAAACGCCTGACGACCGCTTCTTACAAGCACTCCTCCCGTTCCCATCCACTTTCATGGCACTTTCATGGCAGTTGGGCCTTGTTATAATTTCTATATATCCATGACAGGCCTGAGACGTCGTCAGCGCCGCGGCAAGGGAAGGGGCTGCAGCGAAGACGGAGCGGGGCTCCGCGAGGCCTCCATGAGCCGTCACGCACCGCAAGGCCAGCGCGCTGTCAGCCACACACTGATCACCGCGGCCCACAATGAACGCATTCACGGAGCAGGAAGCAGGGCTCCGACAACGGGAGGGGGTGGGAGCATTTACGATTCTCACAAAATCGTGATCACCTACTGGGTCTGTGCAAGCCTTTCCAAGGTTGTGCTTAACCTCGCTTGATCCACAAAGCAGACATTTGCATTTGGAATGTGCCACTGCTTTGTAAAAGGAGACAGAGATGGGAGTAAGTTATATATACATAAGAGTGGCTGACCTCTGTGGCCTTGTGCATTGTGAACACGGACAACGGGAGGAGGGCGGGAGCAAAGCAACAGAAAATTAAACAAGCGCGGCCGGGGAAGTGAAAGCGACCTCGCTGTGTTTATTTATGAACCTGATGTAACCTGATCCACGACGCGACGAGGGAGGAATGCAGCTGCCACCCTGCGCGCCGCTGCTCGCTCCCGAGACCAAAACGCCGTGGGAGTGAACATTTTAAGAAGAGGTGGGACATGCACCCGTGTTTGGCCATTTGCGTGCTTTCATTATTGAAAGCCACACGCAAAGGCCAATCCAATGTGTGGGAGGAGTCAGACCCACACGGAGAAGTTTTGAGCGCTCACAATAAGCCTCCCATAGAGCAGCGCATGCGCGCTGCGCTAGGCTCGACCTAAAAATGAAAAGAAAAAGTTTAATTTATCTTTTTGAAACGCATCCCTTTTCTTTTAGGGAAAATGGGTTGCATTTTAAAAAAATTGTTTTACTGTAAAGCAGTCACAGACATGGTGGTCTGCTGACCCGAGCAGGCCACCATTCCTATGGGTTGCAAACCGAGACTTATCCCATGAATATTAATGAGGTAGGTCTATTTGCGGCCCACTGGGAATCGCAGAAAGTGTAAAGCACACTTTCGTACATAGGTGTTTGCGGTTACCAAACAGCAAAAATTCTCTATTTGGTCATCGCAAACGTACATCTGGCCCCAGATGTCATTAAGGGGATCAGTGCAACATATGGCGTTCTCAAATAATTAACTCACTGTAGAGCCATGATGTTGGCAATCATCCTATCACTTTATGTAAAAGACATCTTGGTTGTGAACAAAGGCAAGTCTTTTCCTGAAGAGTGAAAGGAAAGCAATCCACTGAACAGAGCTCCAATGACACAGAGGCCCTGCCCCCATCCCATGTTCCTGAGTCCCACCGACTCGCCCAAGCTACATTGTGTACCACAGACACCAGGCGCCAGATGTACTGTTTACTGCTCTCAAAATACTGGTTGCAGTATTTTTGTGACCAGTAAATAATTTTCCAAACTGCTCTTTCCACACACACATGTTGGTTGGGAAAATTCAGATTCAGATTGGGTTGCAATCCATCTTAACTCATTAATGCTCATGAGGTAGGTCTCAAATTGTGATGTACTCCAATTGGAGGCCCTCCCTGGGATGGCAGCCTGCTGGGATCACCAGATCATCATGTCTGTGATTGCCTTTCAATAGAGTAAACTTTTGTTTCTATAACCAACCCATTTTCTTAAAATGAAATGGGACTGCGTTTATTAAGAAAAGTTAACTTTTTTTTAAAAGTTTGAGTTTGCAGTGGGCCCTTGGAACACTGCCTTCTCCTCAATAATTATTGTTTTAACATTCTCTACCCCAATTTAGGGGCTGGTAACTTTTCAATGGTTTTGTGACTGATACATATGGATAGGAATCTCTATTTGGAAGAGACCCCTACATCATTCCTTCCAAATAGCATAGCAGTTCTCTAGCCATTTCTCAACCTCGTTTTAGGAGTTGGAAAAAGTTATCAACTACTAAAATGGATGTGGTGCATTGAAAAAACGTTTGCAGTTGCAAACTCAGAGTCAGAGCATTTGCTACCACAACAATTCTGGGTACATCTCGCCCTAGTTGAGGAACTACGCCTTCTTTAAGGAAGAAAAAGGCTACTTTCATCCTTTCTTTCTGAGGGTTTATAATATTTCTGTTCTGATAAATCAAATGCTGACCTTTCTTGAGGAATAGCGCTACAAACCTATTACAAACTAAGATAATGTTTTTTGGACAGTCATGCCATGTGGCTGCACTAGGCTGTGATGGCACCATGTACTGCTATACTATTCATCAAATAATGTGTGCTAGTCTTTATGTTCAACTAAAGAGTTACAACATTAACTTTAGAAAGATAAATATCAAACCTGACCTTGTGATTTCTGTTCCTTAGGGTTATTCATGATTATTTAAGCGGAGTACCCTTTGCAGATTATCAGGAAAGCAATTATTTCTCACGATTTTTGCAATGGAAATGGTTGGAAAGGTGAGCTTATTTATTACATGAATTGATTGTTATTTACATTGGCAACAGTAACTGGAGGATGTTTTGAAATGGCTCTAAAATCATACACCATGCATGAACACTCTTATTGGGCTTTGAAAACCAGTGAATTTCCTAAGCGAAGATAAAAATGCTATCTTTGTCTTTTTTGTTTTTTAACACAAATGCAGTGTAATGCAAAAATGAGGAGATATCTGCCGGTAATACATTTTCAGTTGACCGTCACTTGTTCATATAAACTATGGCATTCTGTATATTTTAACGTTCCTTTCTATGAATTATGTGTGTAATGATGTTACAAAAAAGACCTTCTGTCTGGTACATTCTAATGCTGTATTCCTCTTTCCTCTTGCATTTTTAGATCTGACCTGACATAACAGTTTTAGCTGTCTAGCAAGCCTCGTGTTTAAAAAAAATAATATATATATATATGTGTATATATATATATTCACTGAACAAACCATAGGTTTCAGGCACGTTATAGTTAGAAATTAGCATTTAAAAAACCTTACAAATTCACTGAAAAAACCATAGGTTTCAGGGACATTATAGTTAGTTGGACATTTCACTCGTACAAAACCATAGAAATTCCGCAGTTATAGTTAGTTCAGGTAACTATAACTCGCGCCCCCGCAATGCACTGCTGATGACGTCACATATTACATCATTCATGACATGGTCAGTGACATCACTGATGACATCTCAAATGACATCACTGATGACATCACTGATGACATCACTGATGACATCATCCAGTGACTGTGTGTTTCTTTAAATTTTAAATATGTATTATATATATGCCAAGGTGTATTTAAGAATGAGTGGGTGTATAAGTGTCTGGATGGAAGATTTAGTAGGTGCGTGACTGACTGTTTAAGTGAGTGATTACATGTGTCTTACTGAATGCATGGGTTAGTGACTAAACTGTGTGAATGTCTGTATCAGTCTGTCTGTTGTCGTATATGCTCCTGCATGGGTTGGTCAGTAGCTACATGAGTGTCTATATGGGTTATCGATTGGTTGCCTGAGTATTTGTATGGGTGCCTGAGTGTGTGTGTGTTTGGGTGGGTGGGAGGTGTGTGACTCTGTGCATAGATGTTTGAGTGGTTGATTCACTGGGTGTATGGGTTCAAGAGTGCATGTGGAAACAGCTGTATGGGTGGGTGAGTGTGTGTATGGGTGTGTTGGTGGGTGAATGGATGTCTCAGTGGTACATGTCCAAGTAACTACATATGTAAAAGGCAGTGTATGTGAGAGTTGGAGTATATAAATGACTATACGTGAGAGTCAGTGATTGTGAGAGTGGATGTATGGATGAGTGTGTACTTGTATCAGTGATTGTATAAGAGAGTAATTATGCGTTTGTTTCTGTTTGAATAAGTGATGTGTTGTGTGTATAACTGTATAGGTCAGTAAATGGAAGTGTGATTGATTCTTTTCATGACTGACTAGGTGTGTGAGTAACTCTGGATGAGTGCTGGTGTGTGAGTGGCTGTATAGGTGTATGAGTGCATATGATAGTGTTGTATTGATGAGTGACTGCATGAATGAGTGATTGTATGGGTGAATGAGTGGATGTGTGTGTAGACCTAGGAATCAGTGAGTGTGTATGTAGTAACTGGTATTGGTGTGTCGATGGTTTCGAAAATGGTAGTCTGTATTTTACAGTGGGTGTATCAAAGGTTATATTAGAGTGTGAGGAGGTGCATCAGATTTTCACGTGGATGATGTCATCAGTGATGTCATCAGTGATGTCATTTGAGATGTCATCAGTGATGTCATCAGTGATGTCACTGACCATGTCATGAATGATGTAATATGTGACGTCATCAGCAGTGCATTGCGGGGGCGCGAGTTATAGTTACCTGAACTAACTATAACAGCGGAATTTCTATGGTTTTGTATGAGTGAAATGTCCAACTAACTATAATATCCCTGAAACCTATGGTTTTTTCAGTGAATTTGTAAGGTTTTTTAAATGCTAATTTCTAACTATAACGTCCCTATTAAGTCCCCTTTAATCCTGAAGGTCCCTTGTGGCCAAGTATCCCACTAGGTACATCCAGTAAGCGCCACAGAGCTGCGTTACAGAGAGGTGTTCTGAGGCCACGCCCCTTTTTACACCACGCTGCAAACGCGGCTTCTGGCGCACTGCTGCTCAGAGGATGAAGTCCACTTGTGTCCTGAGGTCCTCAGGACACAAGAGGACCTCATCACCCCACCAGCAGTGCACTGGAAGCCGCGTTTGCAGAGTGGTGAAAAAAGGGGCGTGGCCTCGGACCACCTCTCTGCAACGCAGCTCTGTGGCGCTTACTGGAGGTACCTGGTGGGCTAGTTGGCCCCCAGGGACCCTCAGGATTCAAGGGGACTTAATCCCCCAATTTACAAAGCGCCAGGGGTGTGTTTGCACACTTGTAATATCAGGCCCCGCCCCCTCCCTGCACCACTGTGCAAACGCGCCCCTGGCGCGTTGTAAGTTGGGGATTAAGTCCCCTTGAATCCTGATGGTCCCTGGGGCCAACTAGCCCACCAGGTATCTCCAGTAAGTGCCACAAAGCTGCGTTGCAGAGAGGTGTAAAAGGGGCGTGGCCTCGGACCACCTCTCTGCAACGCAGCTCTGTGGCGCTTACTGGAGGTACCTGGTGGGCTAGTTGGCCCCCAGGGACCCTCAGGATTCAAGGGGACTTAATCCCCCAATTTACAAAGCGCCAGGGGGTGTGTTTGCACACTTGTAATATCAGGCCCGACCCTCCCTGCACCCCCTGGCGCCCCCTGGCGCATTGTAAATTGGGGGATTAAGTCCCCTTGAGTCCTGAGGGTCCCTGGGGGCCAACTAGCCCACCATGTGCCTCCAGTAAGCGCCACAGAGCTGCGTTGCAGAGTGGTGTAAAAAGGGGGCGTGGCCTTGGACCACCTCTCTGCAACGCAGCACCCTGGCGCATACTGGAGGTACCTGGTGGGCTAGTTGGCCCCCAGGGACCCTCAGTATTCAAGGGGAATTAGTTCCCCAACTTACAACGCGCCAGGGGGCGCGTTTGCAGAGTGCTGCAGGGAGGGGGTGGGGCCTCCGGCGCGATGCCGGCTTTTTGTTGTTGTTGTTGTTGTTTTTCAGAAGGAGGGCTGTGTGGCCCCCCTTCTTTTCCCTTTTTTGTGGCCCTGGGGACCCCATCCCCCAGGGCCTGACCCCTATTTAAAAAAAAAAAACGGGAAGGGGGCCGTGTGGCACCCCCTCCCGAGGCTAATTTCGGCCCCGGGGACCACATCCCCCGGGGCATGGCCATATATATATATATATATATTTTTTTTTTACTATTCTTTAAGGAGGGGGGGCTGCGTGGCCCCCCTCCTGAGGCCTCTATTAGCCCCGGGGACCCCATCCCCCGGGGCTCTGCCTCCTTTTAAAAAATTATTATTATTTTTTATTGAGGGAGGGGGGTCGCGTGGCCCCCCTCCCGGGCTACTGCTGGCCCCGGGGCACCCATCCCCCGTGGCCGGCCCTATCCGTTGGGGACCGTGGGGGGAGCCCCAATTCCCCCACGGTCCCGCCGGCACCTGCGGGAGCCAGCATTGCTTTTCCACAAGGGGAGCTGCTGACATGCAGCTCCCCTCATGGAAAAGCAATCCAGCTTTGCTTCATTGAAGCGAGAGCAGGTTTCCTTGCTCTCGCTTCAATGAAGCAAAGCAGCGTTTGCAATGACAGGGCGGGAGCCGCACAGCTCTCGCCCTGTCATTGCAAACAGCAGTGTCCCGGGAGTGGGCACCCCGGGACACTGCAGGAGCCGTCCCCGGTGGGTGGCGGTCCGCAGGGCAATCTAGGGCTCCAGGAGGGGGGCCGTGCGGCCCCCCTCCTTTTTTCAAAATAGCCCCGGGGAGGTGGTGGTCTCCGGGGCAGGGGGTCCGATACGGACCCCCAAATTTAATTAAGTATGTGCCCCGGGGAGGTGGTGGTCCCCGGGGCGTGTGGGGGGGCTGGGACCCCCCCACGCATTCATTTAGCAAAAATCCCTGGGGAGGTGGCGGTCCCCGGGGCTGGGGGTGTGCTACAGACCCCCAAATTTAATTATGTGCCCCGGGGAGGTGGTGGTCCCCGGGGCGTGTGGGGTGGCTCTTGCCCCCCCACACATCTTCTTTTTTTTTTAAAAATAAAAACAAGAGCTCCGGGGAGTTGGCGGTCCCCGGGGCTGCAGGGGGGCCGCATGTCCCCCGCATCCAATTAACAATGCCCCGGGGAGGTGGCGGTCCCCGGGGCAGCGTGGGGGGGTTGGGACCCCCCCCACGCATTCATTTAGCAAAAATACCCGGGGAGGTGGCGGTCTCCGGGGCTGGGGGTCTGCTACGGACCCCCAAATTTAATTAAGTATGTGCCCCTGGGAAGTGGCGGTCCCCGGGGCTGCGGGGGCGCTATTATTTTTTAACAATGCCCCCGGGACCTGGCCCACACAGGGGCCTCATTAAAATGAAGCGCGGGAGCCCGCGCTTCATTTTTTTAAAATAATTTTTGCGGGATTCGCGACCCCAACGCGAATTCCGTTGAAATTATTTTAAAAAAATGCTTTTTTGAGCCCTGGGGGTCCTTGTGGGACCCCCTGAGCAGGCCTAGGGTGTCAGGGTGTTTATACCCTGCCTCCTTTTCTTGTTTTTTATATTTGTTTTACTGTTTTCTTGTGACTCTGTTCTACCGAGTCACAAGATGGCTGCCAACACTTCCTGGTTTGGAGTGTTGGCAGCCAATCAGAATTGAGCTCGTGCTCGGTGGGGGGTTCGCAAACCCTCCTTGGTGCTCAGATATCGATATTTTTCTTTTTTAAATTTCTCAAGAACTACTGAACGGATTTACACCGTTTTAAAAAAAGGGCGCTTTCTGACCCAAGAGCTACCTTTTTGCCAAATTTGGTGTAATTCCGTTCAGCAGTTCGGCCTGTAGCCTGTTCCAATTTTTCCTATGGAAATTAACATGGGGAAAACGCGTTTTGGGACCCCCCTTTTTTCTCGGCCCCCGCTTGACGAATCACCCCGAAACTTTCAAGACAGGAGCTGACCTGAGCGGGCCATTCATTTTGAAAATTTTGCGGAGATTCGTCAAACGACGCCAAAGATATTGGCAAAAGGAAAAACGCTTTTTGAATAGAAACGAGATCCTAACTATAACTACCTACTGGCGACCGCCAGTAGGTAATATATATATATATACACATACACATACATATTCAAGGCTTTTAGTCAATGTTCTCTAACTATCGGGCTGCTCCAATCCCATTTAAATAATGCTCCATCCTACAACAGTACACAGTAGAGAACACTTAGTCAGCCACTGGATACCTTCACTTAGAGAGATATCATTGTGCATATGCACATATATACATCCACCTAAAAATTGTTCGTAAATGTTACATATGTGACGGCAATTGTATTAGCCAATATTGTTAAATATGTTAGGGTGCAATCACTCACTTCAATAAAAATCAAGAAATTTATAGAAATCTGCATTATTGACTTATTATCATAAACCACTTTAGCGTATTTTTTTATCTTATGGAAAACCAACTCAAATCATTAAAACAGCGAAAGTGTGTATGCAAATGTATCCGCTGAAGCCACACCCCATCAGCTTTGTGAAGGCTATTTGAATACTTGCATCTGACTTGAGAGGGACACCTAGTAACCACTGGAGGTATTTCAGTCTATGAAAGAATTTCCAGGCTTTGGAATCTGACTTGAGAATTACCTCTAATGACCCACATTATACTCCCAATATTATTCTTTCAATCTAGCATTGGAGCTCGCCAATATGGAAGAAGGATCAGCCCACTTTTCTTTGAAGCCTAAAATGTTCTGCCAGACCTTCACATGGCAGAGCTAGGGCAAAAAACCAGCTGGATCCAACCTCAGGATCTCTTGTAGACCTACCCTATAGGTGGCAATTTCAGGTATAGACCATAATCTTTTTGGATAAGGTTTCGCCATTTGATTATTTAGGCATTAGGTTTGACAATAGTTTATCTTGGAAACGTCACATTGAGAAAAGAAGGGCTACAGTGCTCTATAGAGGTGCAGCAATCTTAGGGACCCACAGAGCATCCTCTACTACACATGTGTCTGGAGCTCTAAAGGTCCATAGAGCAAAGGTTCAATCAGTCATCCTGTATGGTGCGGAGATTTGGGGATTTGAAACGCGAATGTACTGACCTTAAGAGAGAATAATTTTGCAAGATCACTAGTTAATTTACCCCAAAGTACACCATTGCTTCTGTTAGGTTTTGACCTGGGTCTGAAAAACATCGAACATGTTATTGTATTTCGACTTTTACCTTATTGGACAAGATTTCATCCCATTAAAAGCTCCCAAAAAAGGTCTTTAGTGGGTTCAATACCATACATTCAGTCTTCAGGATATTGATTTTGAATCCCTTACAATCGTGTAATTTTGGAAACTATACAGCAAATTCTGGAGGTCCATGGGAGTTTGTGAAATTAGGACAGTATTGTCAGCAAAAATTACGACTGGAATTGGCACATCATTTAGTTTGGGCATATCGTGTATACAACTCATGAGCTTGTTACTCAGGTTGTTAATAAACAATGAGAAGAGAGTATAGGCTAACACACTTCTCTGCCAGACCCCCTGCAGAGCTGGATGTCCTCGGTTAGCTCTCTCTCCTGTCCCCATCTGACCTTGGCCTAGTTGACATTGTGGAACCTAAGTATTACTGAGACTAAAGGCGCTGGTACTCCTAAGGACCTGAGGGACTCCCACAACTTTGTCCTGGAAACCAGATCAAAAGTGGCCATCAGGACCAGAGAAGCCCCACATAAGTGATCTTTGTTAATCTTTATATACTTCCAAAAGATTAGCATTAACCTGAAGACTTGATCGACAGTACTGACTTTGGCTCTAAAGCCCCCCTGCGTGTGTGATGAAATCGGAGTTTCTTCCACCCACTCCTCCAACCTGTTCAAAACTTGCCTACAAAAAACCTTCTGCAGGTTATCCAGTAAGCTCACTGACCTATAATTACTTGGAATGGCCCTGTCACCCTGCTTATAAATGGGTATAATGATAGCTCTGCACCTAGATTCAGGTATAGCCTCACCCGCCAGAATGTAATTTGACAATAAATTAATATATGTTGCTCAAAAGTCTATGTTTGAGCAGTAAAGATCTCCGGGGATCCTGTCAAATCCAGGTGCCTTGCCACGTTTCAATGACTTAATGGCCTTTTGGGTATCTAATAGGGAGAAAGTCAATTTGATCATAGCCCCCAGTTTGGTGTCACATAAATAGTGATCAACTGAATCTTTGTCATAATCATTGCTCTGTGCGTGTAAGCTAGTGAAATGTTGCACCCACTCATTTGCCTGTATGTAATAGTTTGTTCCAAAAATTCCCTCTCAACTGCCGTGGACAATAATGCACCATAAGCATGACAAATCTCTCTTTGGAGACCTGGAGTAGTTCTTCCCAATAAGCTTCATCCCATGCCTTCTTACTAGCTACCAGTGCTCGATTGTAGTTACTCCTGGCTAATCTTGTCAAATTTGTTTTGCGAGCTTGGACTGCCAAGGACAGCTGCCTTTTCACTTTCCGGCATTCACTGCGTGGACCTCTGTTTCCTTCCCACCCTATTTCTCGGTGGTTCAAGGAAACATTCTTTTAGTGCGTTAAATAGTAAAGTGTTAATCGCTCCTATAGGGATATTCATGCAGGGTAAATCAACAAAAGGGGCTAGAGCAGAGCAAAAAAGATTATAGATTTTTGTATGGAGCTCTACATTGCCTAACACGCTAGGCCATGTCACTGCCCTCGATAGAATATCTTTTTCCACTCTCTGGAGTGTCAAATGTAAGGGAATTTCTTAGAGTAAGGTGCAATGCTTTGTGATCACTATGATTTCTGCTTTCAATAGTAAAGTCAACTTGAGTGCTCTAATACCTAACATCCAACAATACACAGTCAATCATACTAGTGTACCGCCCGTTTTCGTAGTTGCAAACTCCTTCCTTATCTGAGAGTGAGCGACCATTACAAGCTCTTAAGCCATGTAAAAGAGTCAAGGAGGTCAGTTGTGGAGCCCCTACAGTGCACGGTTGGAGCGATTTCATAGCCAGACCAGGGATATCCCTCGCTTCATCCTCTTCTTCTGTATCTGAATATAAGCAAGCGATGCACGGTCCATATGGAACCAAGGTTTTTAACTCTCCCTGACCACACATTCTGATAAGTATTGAATATGTGCCGCCCAGTAGTATTGCAACAAATTAGGACAAGCAAGATCTCCATAAGAATGCATAAAATTCTTATTTGATATCTGTTTTTCTTTTTACCCCACCCTCCTCAAATGAATGCCTGATGCTTACTCTGAAAAAGTGTAATATAAGCAGAGGAAAGATGGGAAGTGAGTGGAATAAATAAAGTATTCTAGGTAATATATTCATTTTAATAATGTTTATACGTCCTAGTCATGATGTATATAGTGGGCACCACCTTCTAATGTCTTCAAGTATGTTTTTGCAATATTCAAGACAATTGGCTTTCAGCCAGCCCTCTTGGTGACCAGTAATATTAAGGCTGAGATATCTGATAGTATGTGTTGCCCACCGAAAGAGGGACATGCATTTCAAATACAATATCTTTTGGAGGGTAACGGTTAAGGATTTGGGATTTTCCTATTTTTATTGTGAAGCCTGAGCAGGTGGGCAAGGCGACTGATGTTGTCCGCACCTTGTCGGTGGTGTATAAAACCAATCTGATCCGGGTCTGTTAGGTCGTTGTGCCAGAATTTTTGTATAAAGCTTTGTTTCTGTGTTTAGAAGCACTGTTGGGTGGTATGATGCACACTCTATTTGACCTTACTCCAGTTTTGGGAAAAGTGTTATCTCAGCTTCAGACATCGTGGGGGTGAGGCTTGTATCAAAAGTAAAGGAGTTGAACAGTGTGTAGAAGTGTTCTTGCAAGAAGGAATGAAATATTCTGTAGCGATCCAGTGGGAAGCCATCCGGTCTCTGCATTTTCAGCAGTGGCATACGCTTTAGGACCCGTAGTATCTCAGAGGGGTCAATAGTTGTTTCGAGTAAACCCCTATGGTTTGGCGGTATAGGTGGCAACTTGTATTCTCGAAGATGTGCATGGATTATTAGTCTTTATCTGGACCTCGGGCGTATAGGGTTTGATAGAATGTATGAAAGGCTTCTCATTTTTCCTTTTCCCCTATTGCCCATATGTCTTTTCCAGTTTTCGATCTGTGCAATGTGGGTATAATAAATTTTGCAACAAAGCCAAAGACGTCTTCGATTTCACACTGTACAAGTCGTCGACAGTTGATTTCAATAAAACTAGTTCTCTTACTTTTGAATTTATTAATTTAGCAACACTGCTTCAGAAGCATTAAATTCATATTTGATAAACAAGTCGTACAAAGCAACAATGTGAGGTTTAGTCCTATCAAAACAAGACTTCCATAATTCCAACATAGGCTTTCAATTAAAATATTGTCTCTTTTGAACAATTTATGTAGTCGTAACTTTATAACTGAGAATCAACTTCAATTTAATAGGAGGTGGCAGACAGGAAAAATAAAACATACACAGATTTCAGAATATCAGTTTGTAGACAGCACAACAAGATGGATCATATCGGCTCATGTATCAGCTTGTTCTCTCCAGTTATGACAGCAGAAAATTACACCAATCTTTAAGACTAGGGTGTCCGTCAGCCAAGCAATTCCAACTCCGATATTTGCTTTGAAAATATCCCTAGCATTACAATAATTTATTCACAAACATAAGCTTGTAATTGCTAGATATCAAATATACATTTTTCATTTTCAAAAAGTACTCGGTTCTCCTAAACAAATCTTTGTCTTTTTCATTAAGTACTCACATGTACTGCTGCCACACATGGACTAGATCTGCCATGCATGTCTATGTATAACCATTTCATTCTAGTGATGTCCACCATATGCCAGAAATCTCCACCATTAGGCCAGCACCAACATGATATCAGAGTTGAGCATCATCATGCTATTAATGTCCACAGTAGTCCAAGAAATGCTATTGAGTGCTTTATCCCAGAGGAGGGCACCGTGACGCAGTAGATGTACAAAATATTACAAGATAAACCCCCATAATGTCTGGGCTAGAATCATATCAGAGGTGGACACCATCATGTCATGGATAGCCACAATATGTGAAGAATCACAACCTTAATACCGGGGCCAACAATATACCAGGTGCATGCGCCATCATGACATGGATGCTCACAACATGCCAGAAAACACCACCATTCTACCAAGGCCAACATTTTACCAAGGGAACACCATCATGCCAAAAATCACCTCACTATACCCTCAGCATGACCTCCATAACAGGACGAGTAGCATTATACCAAGGGTGGGCATCATCATTCCATGGATGCCCACAATAGGCCAAGCATTACCATTATCCCAAGACCAACATAGGATCACGGGTGAGTACATTACATTCAAACGAGTTTTTATGGTGGAGCCTGCAAGAGTATGCACTAGCACATGCGTCTCGCTTGCAAGACACTGTTGTTAACAAAAATGGCTTGGAGCCCGCCCATTGCTTACCATTTGTTCGTTTGCGTGGCATTCTTTTTTACAACCTCGTAATTCATGAAGGCAGGTCTAACATCATTTCCGTTCCTCTCTGTGGAGCAGGAACCAAGCACTGATTGATTCAACTTAATTAGTGCCCGTCCGCAGCTCCTAACGTGATTGAGGTTCTATTTTGTTCTTTTAAACTTTTAGTGCCCTATAAACAGAAGGCATGTGACTGGCAAAAACGTGCCCAGCAGGGCAAACAAAATTGCAAAGACTTATTTTCTACAGGTAACTTTCTTTTATTTTGTCAACTCTTCTTTTCTCACTTGCACTCGTGTTTTCTTTTGTTTTTGCTCGTGGGCGCTATTCTCAAAAGATGAGGATTATTTTATTGCAAAGCAACATTGTTCCTTTCTTATCTGTAATTTCTGAAATAATGTTTTAACTCATAATTGTGCAGTACACTCCAGTCCACCCCACTTCACCCCACAGCAGTCCGCCCCACTCAATCCAGTCCACCCCAGACCAATCCAGTTCACCCCACTCCAATCCAATCCACCCCCTCCAAACCACCCACCCCAATCCAATCCACTACACTCCAATCCTCCCATCCAACCCTCTCCAATTCACCCCACTCCAATCCAAAACAATCTGCCCTACTCCAATCGAAAACAATCTGCCCCACTCTAAACTGACGCATTCCAATCTGCCCCACTCCAATCCAAAACAATCTTCAATTAAAAACAATCTGCCCCACTCCAATCCAAAACAATCTACCCCACTTCAATCCAAAACATTCTGCCCCACTCCAATCTAAAACATTCTGCCCACTCCAATTGGTCCCACTCTAATCCAAAACAATTTTCCCCACTCCAATCTGCCAGACTCCAATTGGTCCCACTCTAATCCAAAACAATATGCCCCTCTCCAATCCAAAACAATCTGACCTACTCTATCCAAAACAATCTTCCCCACTCCATTCCAAAACAATCTTCCCCACTCCGATCTGCCCCACTCCGATCTGCCCCACTCTTATGCAAAACAATCTGCCCCACTCCAATTCGCCCTACTCCAATCCACCCCACTCTAATCCAAGACAGTCTGCCCACTCCAATCCAAAACTATCTGCCCATTCCAATCCACCCCACTCCAATTCAAAACAGCTTTCCCCACTCTAATCCAACACAAGTTGCCCCACTCCAGTCTGCCCACTCCATTCTGCTCCACTCCGATTCAAAACAGTCTGCCCCACTCTAATCCGCCCACTCCAATCCAAAACAATCTACCCACTCCAATCCGCCCACTTCAGTCTGCCTCACTCAAGTCCAAAACAATCTTCCCCACTCCAAACCACCTCACCCCACTCCATTCCAATTCACACCACTCCAATCCACCACAGTCCACCCCACCCCACCCCAATCCATCCCACACCAAACCAATCCTGCCCAATCTAATCTACTCCAATCCAATCCACCTCATCCTAATCCAATCCACCCCACTCCCTCCCCAATCCACCTCACTCCAATCCACCACAATCCACCCACTCCAATCTGCCCCACTCCAATCCAAAAAAATCTGCTTCACTCAGTCCAAAACAACCTGCCCAACTCCAATCCAAAACAGCTTGCCCCACTCCAGTCCAAAACAATCGGCCCCTCTCCAATCCAAAACAATCTGCCCTACTCCAGTCTGCCCACTCCAATCCAAATAATCTGCCTCACTCCAATCCAAAACAATCTGCCCCACTCCAATCCAAAACAATCTGCCCCACTCCAATCCAAAACAATCTGCTCCACTCCAATCCAAAAGAATCCACCCCACTCCAATCCACCCCACTTCAATCCAATCCATCTCACTCCAATCCAAGCCACCTCACCCCAATTCAATTCACCCTACTCCAATCCACCCCACTCCAATCCACCCCAAACCAGCCAAATCCAGTCTACCTCACTCCAATCCACCCCACCCCAATACAACTCACCCCATCACAATACAATCCACCCCACCCCAATCCAGTCCACCCACCCAAATACAATCCACCTCACTCAATCCAATCCACATTCCACATCACTCCATTCTAATCCACCCCACGGCAATCCAATATACTACACTCCAATTCACCCCACTCCAATAAACCCCACTCCATTCCACCTCACTCCATTCCACCCACTCCAATCCACCCCAATCCAATCCATCCACTACCTCAATCCACTCGATCCCACTCCACCCTATTCCACCTGTTGGAAATGGGGGTCTCTAGTTGGCAATGGCTGGCGCCACTGTCCAAATAGGAACCCTTCTCCCCAAGTCAGGGCAAGTGGCCTTCCCCCTTTGATAACCCCTGCTCAACCCTGTGGTAACGTAGCACGAGCAGCTAGGCCTATCTTCAGAGGCAGTGTGTGAAGCATTTATGACCATGCACAATAAGGCAGTAACGACACCACAAAAGGACACAACTCAAGTAGGTATAGAAAAAATAGTATCTTTATCTAAGGTTTGGTACGAGACTCTCAAAAGCGTTTTAACCAGTAATCAGGCATGTAAATCATTAGGGACTTAAAAAGGCAATACGTGTTCACCAGAACGTGGCGCTGACTGTGTTCAAGGCCTGGGCCTACGCGACCCGTTGCGCACCAGATACCTGCCGTTGGACGGGGACCCAGCACGTAGCTTCTCGAAGAAGCAGAGACGGTGACAGGCGGACTCCCAGCGACCACAGTTCTCGATGGCAGTGGTCCGCAAAGTGCACTCGCAACGATTCGGGCACTCTGGGACAGGCGGGCCCTCAGCGGCAGCAGCACGTGGCTGCAGCGGCCCGGGCTGATGGTGGCGATGACTCTCGTCGTGCAGCTCCGTGGTGGGCTCGCGGCGGCAGCAGCGCTCTCCTAGCTGAGGCGGCCCACAGGACGATTCACGATGGTGCAAGGTTGACAAAGATGTGGGCACTCAGCGGCAGCAGCTCTCTCTTAGCTGCGGCGGCCCACAGGACAAATCCCAACGATGCAAAGTTAGCAAGGGTGCGAGCACTCAGCGGCGGCAGATCTCTTTTAGCTGCGGCGGCTCACAGGTCAAATCACGAGGATGCAAAGTTAGTCAGGGTGCGAGCACTCAGCGGCGGCAGCTCTCTCTTAGCTGCGGCGGCTCACAGGCCAAATCACGATGATGCACAGTTAGCAAGGGTGCGAGCACTCCGCGGCAGCAACCCTCTCTTAGCTGCGGCGGCTCACAGGACAAATCACAAGGATGCAAAGTTAGCAAGGGTGCGAGCACTCAGCGGCGGCAGCTCTCTCTTAGCTGCGGCGGCTCACAGGTCAAATCACGATGATGCACAGTTAGCAAGGGTGTGAGCACTCCGCGGCAGCAACTCTCTCTTAGCTGCGGCAGCTCACAGGACAAATCACGGTGATGCCAAGTTAGCAACGGTGCGAGCACTCAGCGGCGGCAGCCCTCTCTTGGCTGCGGCGGCCCAAAGGACAAATCTCGGTGATGCAACGTTAGCAACGGTGCGAGCACTCAGCGGCGGCAGCTCTCTCTTAGCTGCGGCGGCTCAAAGGACAATCCACGATGTTGCACAATTAACACGAGTGCGGGCATCCAGCGGCGGCAGCTCTCTTAGCTGCGGCGGCCCCCAAGGTTGCAGCGAAGGGTCTGAGGATTCAAAATCAGGCGGGCACTCAGCGGCGGCAGCTCTCTCTTAGCTGCGGCGGCCCACACAGTTTCAACTTCAAGGCGGGCACTCAGCGGCGGCAGCTCTCTCTTAGCTGAGGCGGCCCACACAGTTTCAGCGTAGGTTCTGCAGGTTCAAATTTAAGGCGGGCACTCAGCGGCGGCAGCTCTCTCTTAGCTGCGGCGGCCCACACAGTTTCAGCGAAGGTTCTTAAGATTCAAATTAAGGCGGGCACTCAGCGGCGGCAGCTCTCTCTTAGCTGCGGCAGCCCACACACAGAGTTCACAAAGGTTACCAGTCCGCGTTCCTCACAGTAGAACTAGAGGTTCCGGATTACTCGACGGAGGCCTCACCTGCAAGTAGAATTCCTAGCGAAGGAATTCGGGCGGCTGATGGGGTGAAGTCTAATGTCCGTGAGACTTCAGCAGGAGGCGCTCTAAATTTCAGGCCCTTGGGTAGTTTCTTCAGCAAGCTTGGTGAAAGTTTCAAAGTCCTTTCCTCTGTCCGCTCGGACAGAGTTTCGTCTTGACATCCAGAAGGAACACACCTGAAACAGGATTCAGCACAGCGCTTTATACCTAAAAAGTCTTTGTTCTCTGCAGTCACAAATCACTGCATCCAGTCAGAACCAGTTTGACGAGGCGACATCCTGCCCTTTGGGAATCTGGGGGTCTGCTATCAGACGCCCAGTGGGAGATGGAGCCATCATTCACCTTGCCAGGCACGGCCCTGCTCGGATCAAAGAGTCACCCCTCCCCATACTCTAAATGCCGATCTCTCTCTCCAGCCAGGTCTGACCCAGCTGGCCCTGCTGCTCCAAAACCAGTCGGCCAATACACACGCTAGCAAAAGCCTACAGGAAAGCTTCAGACCAGAAAATACCTCGTTTCTACTAGAGGCATTTTCAAACACGGGCTACGCTAATAATCCTTACTAGAAGATGCATCTCCATGTTCTGAGTTTAAACATATCAAATTCGACGTTCCTGGGGGCAGGGAGGATTAAGGCATGCAATACTCAGCCTGCACATTCTGGCCTATGAGAACGGGTGGCCTCGCAATAGTAAACCGTGAAATGGAGGGTAACTCGCTATTAGAACAGGCTACACAGACATACTGGATGGTAGAGAAAATAAACCCTTGGCCAAGGATAAAATGCAATTACTCAGTACAAAACTAGTTTGTACACAAAAAGTGTTTTATCAGGTCACCCATACGTTGCACCAATTATCCTCAACTACTACAACCCATATGGTAGATCCAAGTAGTTACATGAACAGCATAAATATATTCAAAATAAAATCATATTTTATTAATTTTAAAACATCTCATAAATCACTATATCATAAAACAACCCCATACATTTCACAAGGGTACACAGTAAAATTCATATACAAAAAACATTTATGACAAAAAACACAAGAGAGAAACACAGAGACAGTACAATTTGTCATCAAACAGCACATCTAAGAGAAACACTTCTCTCGCTTATCCTGGATACACTGTATTGTATTGGGTCTGCAGGATAAGCTGGTTCCAAAGATTGTGCAAAACAGCGTCGACGCGTTTCGATGGCTTAATTTATTTTTCAACGTTTCATAAGTTTTCATTGAGGTGAGGAGTTCTCCCGTGTTACGCTGGCGAGATGAAGTTCCAGTAGTCCCTTAATACTGAACATCACAAGTGGATGCTAAGGCATAGGAGTCTTCAGTCCTATAGTGCCCACGGCTTTTAAAGAGATAAACCAAAATTATCAAATGGATTCCAGGCCGGCAATATAAAAACAAGATACAGATTGTAACGGCAGTAACCTAGAAAAAAAAAAAAAAATTTGAGAGAAAAAGAATCTTGAAGCGGAAAAATCTTCAGATTTTTTACAGATTTGGGGTACTGAGGGCCTATATCATGCCTTACAGTCAGACATAGAAGACATAATTCGAATGAAATAAGGGTAGTTTTATGGCAACCAGACAGTGCCGATAAAGAGAGAGATTAAGTTTGTCTTGATAAAGATGGAAAAATAAATTAAGCCATCGAAACGCGTCAACGCTGTTTTGCAAAATTTTAAAATTAATAAAATATGATTTTATTTTGAATATATTTATGCTGTTCATGTAACTACTTGGATCTACCATATGGGTTGTAGTAGTTGAGGATAATTGGTGCAACGTATGGGTGACCTGAAAAACACTTTTTGTGTACAAACTAGTTTTGTACTGAGTAATTCCATTTTATCCTTGGCCAAGGGTTTATTTTCTCTACCATTCAGTAGTACCCTATTCCCCTGGTTTTGAAGGGGTCCCTCTCTTTTTTCTTATCTTTATATATATATATCTACACAGACATACTTTCAAAGCTGCTTCGGTGGGTAGCGCAAATTAGCGCTGCCGGCCCACCAGCAGTATTTGGTCTACCAGCCCTGGGCACACGCAGTGCACTGATACTAGGGTCTGACAGGTAAACCAAACGAGCCCATTATGATTATTCCAATTCATACAGTTATCTTTACACAGGGAGCATTCGCGCTGTGTCACTGATTGGCAGTGGCACAGCGCCCAGAGCATCTAAATCCAGCCAACATAAAAGGTCAGAAGAGAAAAAGAGGAAGGGAGACCCGCGCCAATGATGCCAGGTCTAACACCACCCCACTCCACTCCACACCACTCCACTCAGCCCCACTCCAATCTACGCCACTCCACTCTACGCCACTCCACTCTACGACACTGCACTCTACGACACTGCACTCTACAACACTCTCTGCCACTGAACTCAACTCCCCTGTACTCAACTCTACGACACTCTACTCCAACAAATCCAGTCTACGACACTCTACTCCCCCCACTCTACTCTAGGACACTCCACACCACTAACTTTTAGCCATGCTGAACAGCAGCCACACTGGTGTACAATATGGAAAAAACACCTTGTCAAAGCCAATAGCTCTTGTATAGGCGAGACCCATTAGCTGTGCCAATGATTATTTAATGACCGTGACGCTTCCTGCTCTGGCCCTGATAATGCTCCTCTGCTCTATTCCCACTAGACTATAACCAGAAACAATGGTTCCTGTGGAAAAAAGATATATAAGTAATAGACAATACTAATACGCACAATGGCAATCAAAAGGAGTAATGAGGATGTCCAACGGAGAAGCAAGACCATATACAACGTGATTCTTATCAATTCAAAATGTTTATATACATAAATCATCACACTTCTATCCAAAAAAGTGCATAGTGTCCCCAAGTGAACATGGAACCTACAAAACATTGCGTGACATTTTGTGACATAGAGAAATGGTTTCCATAATAACAAAAGTCGACCATCAAATTAATACACAATAAGCACAGCCTTCTAATATGGTAATAGAGACTGGTAAATGGTTCGCTTTAAGTATTGTCAATGGCGTTTCGACCCCGTTGCCAGTAGGGGGTCTCTTCAGGACCTAGCAATGCAGGGACATCTGTAGGAGAATGACAAAGTAGGGTGAATCAGGGTGGGTCCAAAGCCAGCTAAAGGCCTGCAATTGTATGCTGATGGACGATAAAAAAAGTACCTGAAAGAGGAATGTGCTGTCCAAGTGACAGTAGTGCAACCCCAGGAAGTGAAGATATAGGAAGGGTACTCACGTGGGACCCAGCCGGGAGCTAACAAAAATGACAAGGAGGTGGCAATGAGACCTCATATTAAACTATTACTTTGGGCAGGTAATGGTGAGACGACAGTAAAAAGAAACTTACCCCAGTGAGGGGAAGGACAGTCTTGGTATAAGCTGTGTTCAGTGACCAGCATTCATTTCCATAAAAACGACGATCCGTGTCATGGATAATTAAGCACAGGTCAACACGACAATGCGTGTGCATTTAGACATGATTCTACAAAAATAAAGAATAGTCGATGAAGCCAAAAGTGTGGTAACACTGTTAATGAACTGAGGGGCTGGACGTGCTCCTTAACTCTTACCGTTTGAGCAGCAATGATGACTGCAGGATGTAATCACAGACGCGTGCAGCCGCTACGCGTTGGAACAGGAGAACCGCACGAGTCCGTCTCCTGTTGTCGAATGGCAAAGGGCCGGCACTCTATGCGGTAGAGTTATAAGGATGTACTTTCCCGATGAAAATGGATCAAAAGACGGCAGACAGTAGTAGCGATCGGGGCCGGTTGCATCCTATCTGCTTGTCTGTGATCGCAGGGTAGCCTATGCCGATCACGGAGATGAAATTACATGCCGTGACCATTAGGAATAATATACGGGCATGGTAATGGCAGGGGAATTATTGTGCCTCTAGCTAATAGTTTGACTTTTAGTATTTGGGCTTCTGTAATGTAGTCCTGCTTGTGCAAGCAATTTCTGCGAAGACGCAGATATTGGTCAAAGGGCAAACCATCTCTAAGAGAACGCGGATGGTGACTTTTGTATGCAAGAAGGGTGTTTCTCTCAGTGGGCTTCCTATGGAGGCTGGTGTATAATGAGCCATCTTCATGTTTGATGGCTAAATCAAGGAATGCTATTACCGACTTGTTTATTGTGGATGTGGACATTCCTTTTTAGGTCGAGCCTAGTGCAGCGCGCATGCGCTGCGCTAGGAGAGGGCCTCTTGGAATCACTCCAGACTTTCAGAAAAACTCGTGTGTGTGGCTTTAGATTTTCCACACATTGTATTGGCCTTTGCGTTTGGCTTTCAAAAATGAAAGCACCCAATTGGCCAAAGGCGGGTGCATGTCCCACCTTTTTCAGTAAATGTTTACTCCCACGGCCTCCAGCTTGCGGGAGCGAGCAGCGGCGCGCAGGGTGCCATCTGTTGTGGATCATGTTTCAAATTAGCGCAGTCGCTTTCACTTTCGCGGCCGCATGGCCGCCTTGTTTTCCTACTTCTTATCGTGCTTGTTTTTAAACTGTTTGCTTTATTTTCTTAATTACTTTTACAATCCTAGAGGTGCAGATTCATAATAAAGCAACACTTTTGATACATAACTTGAATGGCTTTTGTCGCAATGTACCAACACCAAACGATATAATGCACATACTACACTCGATGGGAGGGGTACATAATTTCGAGAATGCCATATTAAATCGCTTTACTTTGTCGTTTACCATGAAGTCAGTGCAACTCCCACAGTCTGACTCACAGTTACAGACCTCGGGGGTTATTTCCTCCAAAGAGCTCAGTACTGTAAGTGATATTTGCAGTTCTCGTGTCGCGCATGCATTCGGCATCTGTGTACGACACCGGCCTTTCTACCCAGCGAAGAGGGCGGGCTGGTCAGCTCAGGTCTCGTGTCTGTGAGCGTGGCATGCACCATGCTTTTCGTGTCTCTACACATTTCACGCATCGGTCTCCACCACATGTTTGTGTACATCTCATGCACCATGGTTATCGCGTATGCATGGTGCTTGCTTGTGTTCATCTCACACACTTTGTTTTTGAGAGTCGCACACAAGGTTTATGTTTCCGAGTATCTCACACTAGGATTCTTGCGTGTGTGAACATCTTCCACCTTATGCTTCCCTGGGGCATCTCGAGAGCGTTAGACTCGCCCATTCCGAGCGTTGCCGAGAATCTCACACTTGTGTTTATGAGCCTATGGTACACATTTGTATTCTCACACCAGGGTTCCCCTGTGTCGTAAAACACACACCGCACCTCACACAGGGCTCGTTTGTTAGCACCTCACACTAGTTTCCCATGTTAATGAGATTTTCTCACCCTGTGTTTCTATTCCTTCTCCGCACGAAGCTTCCTGTTTGTGAGCAGCACACACCGTACCAACCATTACATACAAATTGGTACATGTGTTTATAAGTCTCACACAAACGTGAAGTTTATTGTGCTTGCGAGCATCTCATACATTGCTCTTTTGTGACCTTGTGCAGTGTACTCATTTGCAAGCTGTTCTCACACAGTTTGCAAGTATCTCCCTCGGTCTCTCGTGTTGTGTTTATCGCAAACACCACACTTCTGAGTACCACCCACACACATCCATCTCGTACTCTATATCTAACTACTCTCATCATCTGTTTGCATTTCCCGCTCCACACCGGGCTTCTCTCGTGTGTACCTTTATCACACCCACGCGCACGTGCATTCTAGCATCTGGCACGCTGCAAGCTTTTCGCATTTGTAAGGTTCTCGCACATGCACCGTGCGTCTCGCTTTGCACCTCACATACAAGGTTTCTTTTACACGCGCCTCATAACTTCGCTTCTCACGCTTGTGTGCATCTTAATGTACTCGGTTTGCAAGCATGTGATAAAATCGCCTCGTGGTGTGTGTCGCTGCAAAGTTGAGGCAAAACCCAAACAACAACCAATTCAAAATGGGCCAAAATGGTCCCGTTACTCTCTCTGCCTGCTGTCTGTTTTCTTTCATTACCGGTGAGCATTCTCGCTCCAACATTAGCTCTTTATTTGTAAACAGGCTTGCAGTGTATCTCACTGCCGTCTGTTAAAAGTATCTGAGTCTTTAGTTAAACGATAACATTTATTGGTTCTTTTATACGTCGCGTTTGTGTGTTATAAAAAACATTCACATTTATAGTTGCTTTTGTGCTCCACTTTGATTTTTGGTACTTTTTCTGCCTGTTTTCTTTCATTCCCGGCGTGATTATTTCTTACTTGGTTTCCTGCTCGTGTTCCAAGTTCTACTCCATAACTTGAACTTTATTACGGGCATAGCCAATAGGTCTCGCTTTTGGGACCTTATAAGTATTTAGTTATGCAGCACAATATCCTTGGTGCAACAACATCAACCGTTGCATAGCTAAACACTTATAAGGTCCCAAAGGCGAGACCTATTGGCTATGCCAATGCTTGTTTTCATATTCCTTGTATCATCTATGAGTATATTCACCCTGGCAATTCCCGAATTATTATCGCTCGTTCAGGTGGACCACTCCTCTGATGACAACATACTCTACTATTGTAACTTGCCTTCCCGACCTCAACAGAGAGACCGTGCATATACTGTTTAGTCATTACTATATACCGGCTTGATGATCCTTCTTGACCGGTAATAGAGATGGAAAACATCCTCCGTTTTTATCCCCTTCACTTTCCTTCCTTTTTAATTTTATTTTATTCGTATTTTTACCCCTCCCTCAATTAACAATAATTCCCCTGCCAATACCATGCCCGTATATTATTCCTAATGGTCACGGCATGTAATTTCATCTCCGTGATCGGCATAGGCTACCCTGCGATCACAGACCAGCAGATAGGATGCGACCGGCCCCGATCGCTACTACTGTCTGCCGCCTTTTCATCCTTTTTCGGCTGGAAAGTATATCCTTATAACTCTACCGCAGCAAGTGCCGGCCCCTTGCCATTCGACAAGAGGAGACGGACTCGTGCGGCTCTCCTGTTCCAACGCATAGCGGCTGCACGCGTCTGTGATTACATCCTGCAGTCATCATTGCTGCTAAAATGGTAAGAGTTAAGGAGCACGTCCAGCCCCTCAGTTCATTTACGGTGTTACCACACTTTTGGCTTCATCGGCTATTCTTTATTTTTGTAGAATCATGTCTAAATGTACACGCATTGTCGTGTTGACCTGTGCTTAATTATCCACGACACGGATCGTCGTATTTATGGAACTGAATGCTGGTCACTGAACACAGCTTATACCAAGACTGTCCTTCCCCTCACTGGGGTAAGTTTCTTTTTACTGTCGTCTTTCACCATTACCTGTCCAACGTAGTAGTTTAATATGAGGTCTCATTGCCACCTCCTTGTCATTTTTGTTAGCTCCCGACTGGGTCCCACGTGAGTACCCTTCCTATATCTTCACTTCCTGGGATTGCACTACTGTCACTTTGACAGCACATTCCTCTTTCAGGTACTTGTTTTATCGTCCATCAGCATATAATTGAAGGCCTTTAGCTGGCTTTGGCCCCACCCTGATTCACCCTTCTTTGTCATTCTCCTACAGATGTCCCTGCATTGCTAGGTCCTGAAGAGACCCCCTACTGGCAACGGGGTCGAAACGCCGTTGACAATACTTAAAGCGAACCATTTACCAGTCTCTATTACCATATTAGAAGGCTGCGCTTATTATGTATTAATTTGATGGTCGACTTTTGTTATTATGGAAACCATTTCTCTATGTCACAAAATGTCACGCAATGTTTTGTAGGTTCCATGTTCACTTGGGGACACTATGCACTTTTTTTTATATAAGTGTGATGATTTATGTATATAAACATTTTGAATTGATAAGAATCACGTTGTATATGGTCTTGCTTCTCCTTTGGACATCCTCATTACTCCTTTTGATTGCCATTGTGCGTAATAATATTGTCTATTGCATATATATATTTTTTCCACAGGAACCATTGTTTCCGGTTATAGATTATGTACCCTGGTTCCATGTGAGTAGGGTGTCCCTTGTTTCTTTTACACGACTATTCCCACTAGACGGCAGGCCCTGTGCGTGCACCAAAGGTGTGATAAACAGCCTAGGGCCTGTTATACAGCCACTCATCATGTGACCCAGTCCCTGGCACCCTGTTCTCACCTCCACAGGTCCTAGTAAAATGGACTCATTGATGCACACATCCACATTCTCACATTTTGTTTTCAACTTGGAGCTGTGCAGAGTTCATTCTGAAATCAGATAAGGAGACGCAAGTACGGTCAGGAGGAATCCCATGCTTTTTGGGGGAATAACAATTCTTTTTGTTCCTCTGCTAGTTCAAATGTGTTTTTAAATGTACAAAAAAATATAGACTGAGAAACTTAAATGTAGGTAAGAGTTTTTATTTTGAAGCGCTGCAGCTCCGCAGTCCGTGCTGGAAGATGGAAGAAACTCTAGTTGTAAGATAATCAGTCCTAAGATAGGAATGGGGGAAATGTTCCCAAAGTATAGTTTATATCAAAGGACTCGTATTTCAAAACTGTAATTAACGTCCTTAAAATCAGTGTTGTAATGCTTATGAAGAGTTGCCTCTTTTGAGATGTGAATATATACATAGGTGCAAATCCGAATACTCCATTTGTCAGTAGATACACTTTGGTTGTCACATGGTGGCTTGCATATTTTTGATTTGTTTCCCATGATTTCAATATATAATTTAATAAATGTTATCTTTTATTTAATCCCCTAGGCAGCCTGTTACCAAAAACACATTTCGACATTACAGAGTACTAGGGAAAGGTGGATTTGGAGAGGTGAGTACTGTCCAAAATTATTTGTGTTTATCAGGGCCCCTCCTCTGAGTTATGAGGTAATACCGCATCACTGTTCCCAAACATGGAAGTACCAATGCCACGTGTCAGTCCTTCCAGCAGGCCCGGACTGGGGAATCAAGAGCAGCCCAGCCCCACTCCCTTCTTCTCCTCAGGCTCTTTCTTCCCGTGCATCCATTCTGTCTCTTCTCTCTGTCTCCTTCTCTGGTCGCTTTCTCAACTCTCACCTCCCCTCCCCTCCTTCTCTTTCTCTCTCTTGAAACACTCCCTTGCCTGCCGCAGTTCACCCAGGGGAGCTTGGGAAAGAGACAGAGGCACCAGGAGCAGTCCTCCAAGTATCGACCTCCAAGGATTACAGCCCCACCGGGAAATGCCCGGTGGAATCAAAGGCCTGTGCCCCGACTTCCAGGTATCAGAAACACACCCACATTAGAAGCAAACCACCGAGAAAGGTTGAATGAAATGCCAGAACTGAGGCATCCCCATATCCTGCATATTTCCCAACAATTGTGATATGTTTTCACTCATGCCTGCTGCGTTGTTCAGTTTAAAAACTTGGGAAACTTGTAATTCCGGATATCACGTGCAACAGGAATTATGGTCCTCCCGATAGGTGCTTACATTTCCATGCTATTCCAGTTCCATCTCTTCCTACAAAATTCCCTCGCACATCTGACATCTACTGATTGATTGTCTTTTTTACCAACTGTATTTAGAAGTTTATTTGGTTCATGCTACAGAGGCAAGTACATTGCAGGAGGCGTCATAAACATACGGCACACTGTTTACCGTATAGCGAGTGATTTCCATGCAGTGTAGCAAGAAACTTCTCAGATCTTTGGAGTCAGTCACCCTGTTATTGTGTCACATAAGCTGGGGGGGAGGGGGGGAGTTGATCATATACCCCTTTAGAACGAATCAATGTAGGCGTGATGTATCTACACTTCCATAAAAGGCCGCCATCTTTGAGAATGTATCTTCAGGATGCATCCCAGAGCTTTCCAAGCTTGTTAATTTTATCTCTGACAAGCGGCGCCAGTTTTTGCCTCGCAAATGTGTTCCCCAAATTTGTTGATTGAAAATGAATCTATTGCCACTTCGTTCTTCTTTCTGGCTTGCAGCCTTACCTCAGGATTGTGAACTTTTGTATGTGAAACGGCCTCTCCACTGCCCTTGAAATTCAGCACACATTTAAAATGTGCAAGTCATGGCTGCCCAACCATAGCTTGCGCATCTCAGTGTTTTTTTATTTTAATTTTTTACTCGAACTGCACTTTAACTGCGGATTTTTAAGAGCAAAAGAGAGAGAAAGAGTGTGTTGTGGTTGTGTGTGTGACACATGGACTACTTGATGAGAATGGATATGGGTATATTGCCAGTACGCATTCGTGCAGACCAAACAACAGTGTCAACGTTAAACATAACTGCAGGCAGCACAGCACAACCTCACATTAATACAACAGAGAAACAGCACCACACAAAATCAAAACTGCACAATACTGCAACAACACAGCTATATAGTAAAATAACAGGTATCTGAAAGAGACACGTTAGTGACAGATTCCTTACCTTAGAATATCCCCAGGCGTCAGGCTGGATCCGGAAAGTTTTTGCGTAGCAGTACCCTTGCGCGTCGGTAGGCGGCGTCGTGCGGCTCCGCGTCCGTCGTCGGCGTCGTGATCACCGGGATGACGTCGCGGGCAGTACTTAGGCGCCGCCCCTGCGCGCTGACGTCAGTTCTTCTTTTCCGCGCCAGTAAGCGCAGATCCGGGAAGAGCAGTGCCCTAGTCACTTTTTGACTATCTTTTTTGGTGAATTTTTTCACTGTTTCTTCAACGAGTCTTCACGACTCCTAAGGTGTCGTAGGGATGCCCGGCTTTAAGCCCTGCGAGGAATGTGGTCGCATGATGTCGATCACGGACCCGCACCTCGAGTGTCTCTTTTGTCTCGGCCGAGACCACGACACGAAGTCGTGTCCTGACTGCCGGAAACTTCATCCTAAGGCTTTGCGAGAGCGGTCTCGAAAGCTCCTCGAAGTCCGGCATTCGGCTCCGCGCCGCACCAAGCCCCGGTCCCGGGAGAGGTCGAGGGGCCGGACGCGGAGTCCCCGCCGTTCGTCGGATTCAAAGTCTTCGCGCTCCTCCGGTAAGTCGAAGCACAAGAAGTCTAAGCGGCGTCATCGCTCTAAGACTTCGCCTCGCCGGTCTCGCGACTCGGCTGAGGTCCCTGTCGGCACCGTCCCCGCGGCCCCGGACGTGCCTGTCGAGTTACCCCCGCAGTACCCGCCCTACCCGGGCTCGGGGGCGACTCCGGCCGATATACAGGAATTCCTGTCGGCCATGGCCCGCCTCTTCGGGCCTCAAGGTCCCTCCGGTGCGCCTTCGGGCCCCGCGGGCCCTGATGGGGTTGCTCCGGCGTCGCCGTCGACTCCGGTCCCGGCGTCGCCTGTCCCACCAGCCTTCGTCCCGGCCTCGGCTCCGGCCCCGGCCTCAACCCCGGCTCCGGTGGTGCCGCAACCCCCATCGACGCCGGTTGACCTAACCACGCCTCCGCCGACGCCGATGTCCCCGGTGCCGTTTCCGACGCCGTCCGGGGCTCCGGGCGGCGTCGTTCCCCGGTTCTCTCCGGGTCCGGACATGGAGCCGGACCGGCGTCGCCCGACGCCGTTTCCGGCGCCGATGAGACCTTGGGTCCCTGATGTCCCTCCTCCTCCATATTTTCAACCTGAGGAGGACCAGGAGAGCTGGGAGGGGTCTGAGGACCCTCTCACACAACAGTGCGAGTTTGACCCGGACTGGGTTGAGGAACTTGGGGATGCCAGTGGTCTGGATACCTCCCCTGACTCTGGCATGCTGTCTCCTCCCGTGGCAACGGAGGAGGGGGCTAATTTTGCAACGGTGTTGCGTAGAGCTGCTGGAGCCTTAAATCTCCAGTTGCCTACAGTGGTCGTCAGGTCTAACATCCTGACTGAAGTGCTTCAGCCGGCGGCCTCCTCTGCGGAGACTGTGCTGCCGTTCAACGAGGCACTGACTGACGTTCTTTGGGTGCCTGGTCCAAACCCACCACAGGGGCTCCTGTGGATAGGAACGTGGCCCGACGCCATCGCCCTGCTCCGGGCAACCCCTGTTTCTCTCCCAACACCCCACCCCTGAGAGCTTGGTTGTCCAAGCCTCTGCCTCCCAAACCGCCTTCCCTACCGCCCCTCCGGATAGGGAATCCAAGCGCCTGGATCACTTTGGGAAGAAGGCTTTCTCTTCCTCCAGTGCTGGCTTGCGGTCTGTTAATACCGCTTGCCTCTTGGGCCGATACACCCACTCCCTGTGGGATTCGGTGGCAACTGTTTTGCCGCAGTGTTCTGAGGAGGTCCAGACACTGCTTACCCGCGCCATTGCGGAAGTGCGTGATGCGGCTAAATATACCATCCGCTGTGGCTTTGATACCGCCGACTCGCTGGGCAGATCGCTTGCAACGACGGTGGCGCTGCGTCGCCACGCCTGGCTGAGAACCACTGGTTTTTCAGGGGATGTCCAGAATACACTCATGGACATGCCCTTTGATGGAGTCGGTCTTTTTGGTTCTAAGGCAGACCATGCGCTGGAGCGTTTCAAGGACTCACGGGCTACTGCTAAGTCCCTGGGCCTTGCTGTTGTGCGCCCTCCGCTCACGTCTGCTTTTCGCCCCTTTCGTGGCCACGGAAGGGGCGCCCAGTCACGTCCACAGCCCGGCCAACGGCCCGCGCAGCAAGCGCCTTCGCGTGGCCGAGGACGTGGATACCGCCGTGGCGGTTCGGGCAACCAGCGTGCGGGTCAGGCCACCACCTCCAACCCGTCCGCGGCCTCCAAGCCCTCCTAGTCCCTCCTTTCAGGTGCACAGTACGCCGGTCGGGGGCAGGGTCCGCCATCACCTTCACCGCTGGCGTTCCATCACCTCGGACAGGTGGGTCTTGGACATTGTCCGAAGGGGCTACTCCCTCCCCTTCGAGACCACCCCCCAGCCATGCCACCTCAATTCCACCGCATGTCAGGGGATCACTTGGTGCTTCTACAGAAGGAAGTCACGGCCCTCTTGGCCAAGAGGGCCATCGAGCATGTTCCGACCCCAGAAGTAGGGCGTGGTTGCTACTCCCACTACTTTCTGGTGCCCAAAAAGGACAAGGAGGACATGCGTCCTATCTTGGACCTCCGGAACGTCAATCGCTTCCTCCGGAAGGAGAAGTTCAAGATGCTCACCCTAGCTCAGGTCTTGACTGCCCTCGACCCCGGAGACTGGTTGGTAGCGTTGGACTTGCAGGTCGCCTATTTCCACATCCCCGTCCTGCCGGCCCACCGGCGTTACCTTCGGTTCACGGTAGGCCTCCAGCATTTTCAGTTCACCGTGCTCCCCTTTGGCCTTACCAGTGCCCCTCGGGTGTTCACGAAAGTGATGGCGGTGGTCGCAGCTCATCTGCGCCGGGCAGGGGTTTCAGTCTTCCCCTACCTCGACGACTGGCTGCTGAAGGCGGGCTCGTCCCAGGCAGTCGTCTCCCACCTCCAGACTACGGCCGAACTCCTGCACTCGCTGGGGTTCTCCATCAATGTGCCAAAGTCGCATCTGATTCCTTCTCCACAGCTCCTTTTCATCGGAGCAGTTCTGGACACGACGCAGTTTCGGGCCTATCCTCCCGAACGGCGAGTCCGGGATATTCAGGCTATGATTCCGATCTTTCAGCCTTTATCCTGGGTTTCGGTACGGATGACCCTGAGGCTGCTGGGCCTCATGGCCTCCTGCATCCTGCTGGTCAATCATGCCAGATGGCATATGCGGGCTCTGCAGTGGGACCTGAAGTTCCGGTGGGCGCAGCACCAGGGCAACCTGTCCGATCACGTCCAGATCTCGGAGGGGACTGCAAGACAGTTGCAGTGGTGGCTCTCGAACCGGCAATGGGTCATGGGCAGATCCCTCTCCCTTCCCCAGCCAGAGCACACAGTTGTGACGGACGCGTCCCTTCTGGGATGGGGCGGTCACATGGGAGAGGCGGAGATCAGAGGCCTCTGGTCTCCGGCGGAGTCCCGGCTCCATATCAACCTTCTGGAGCTCCGGGCGATCCGGCTTGCACTCAAGGCATTCCTTCCCTCTGTCAAAGGGACGGTAGTGCAGGTGTTCACCGACAACACCACCGCCATGTGGTACTGCAACAAACAGGGCGGGGTGGGGTCGTGGACCCTTTGTCAGGAGGCTCTGCGCCTCTGGACATGGCTGGAACATGAGGGCATGTTCCTGATGGTTCAAAACCTGGCAGGTTCCCTGAACGCCAGGGCGGACGAACTCAGCCGCAGGTGCATGATGGATCACGAATGGCGTCTTCACTCGGAAGTGGCGCAAGGACTCTTTCTACAGTGGGGAGAGCCTTGGTTAGATCTATTCGCCACCGAAGAGAACGCGCAATGTCATCAGTTTTGCGCGTTGGAATTTCCAAGGCGGCACTCGCTCGGCGACGCTTTTCGTCACGGGTGGAGTTGCGGTCTATTGTACGCCTTTCCGCCTATACCACTTCTACCCAGAGTGTTGAAGAAGATTCGGCACGACCGGGCCCAAGTCATTCTTGTGGCTCCGGACTGGGCTCGAAGAGTTTGGTATCCCGAGCTACTCAGTATGAGCGTAGATCCCCCGATCCGTCTGCCTCTTCGGGAGGATCTTCTGTCGCAGCAGCAGGGGACGGTCCTCCACCCGAACCTGTCCAGTCTACACCTGCTTGCGTGGAGATTGAGCGGCGGCAGTTGATTCCTTTCGACTTGCCTCCCGAAGTTTGTGATGTGATTCTGGCAGCCAGGCGTCCCTCCACTAAGGTGGTATACGCCTGCAGGTGGAACAAATTTGTGGCATGGTGCACAGCAAAGGCTGTGAACCCCCTTTCTGCCCCTCTTTCTGAGGTCCTTCTGTTCCTTCTTTCTCTGGCCCAACAGGGTTCTGCCCTGGGTACCATCAAGGGTTATCTCTGTGCTATCTCGGCCTTCCTCAGGCTCCCTGATCAGCCCTCCCTTTTCAAGTCCCCTGTTAACAGGTTCTTAAAAGGCGTTACACACCTCTTTCCTCCTGTTCCATTTGTGATGCCTCAGTGGGACTTGAACTTGGTTCTTACCTTTTTAATGTGCGCTCCCTTTGAGCCTCTGCATAACTGTCCTCTTCGTCTTCTGACTCTAAAGACAGCCTTTCTGGTGGCCATCACCTCCGCTCGGCGGGTGAGTGAGCTCCAGGCTTTATCTTGCAAACCTCCCTTTCTGTCTGTTCATCCAGACAAGGTTGTTCTTCGGACGCGTCCGTCCTTCTTGCCAAAGGTGGTTACTGCCTTTCACATTGGGCAGACCATCACTTTGCCTACCTTCTTTCCGCCTCCGCATCCTTCCAGAGAGGAAGAGAGGCCCCACCGTCTGGACCCAAAACGTGCGCTCTCCTTCTATATCGACCGCACAAAACACTTCCGGGTGGATGACCAGCTCTTTGTTGGCTACGTGGGCGCCAAAAAGGTCGGGCGGTGCACAAACGAACCATCTCCCGCTGGGTTACCTTGTGCATCAAGACCTGCTATTCTTTGGCTAAGAAGGAGCCTCCTGTTGGGCTGCGTGCCCATTCCACCAGGGCAACGGCTGCTACCACGGCCTTGGGCCGCGGTGTTCCGCTGCCGGTTATTTGTCAGGCAGCTACGTGGGCCTCGCTGCACACGTTTACAAAGCATTACTGCCTTGACAGTCAGGTCCGGAGGGACGGCTTCTTTGGCCGTTCTGTCCTCCAGGACTTCCTTGTCTGATCTTTGTTCGCAGACCCACCACCGGGGTTGGTATTGCTGGGGTATCTATTCTAAGGTAAGGAATCTGTCACTAACGTGTCTCTTTCAGATGCACAAGTTACTAACTTGTGTAACGATATATCTGTAAGAGACAGTAGTTAGTGACAGATTCCTACCGCCCACCCATCCTCCCCGTTCTGCGAACTGATTTCTAGGGTTAAGGACATCCCTTTCAGGGCCCTAGTATTTTTCAGACACCTATGTCAGCTTCTTGCATGGCTCTGCGTTCCTGGCGCGGAAAGTCGTGTACAGAACTGACGTCAGCGCGCAGGGGCGGCGCCTAAGTACTGCCCGCGACGTCATCCCGGCGATCACGACGCCGACGACGGACGCGGAGCCGCACGACGCCGCCTACCGACGCGCAAGGGTACTGCTACGCAAAAACTTTCCGGATCCAGCCTGACGCCTGGGGATATTCTAAGGTAAGGAATCTGTCACTAACTACTGTCTCTTACAGATATATCGTTACACAAGTTAGTAACTTGTGCGACAGAATCAAAACAAAACAGCACTACACAAAACAACATAACAGTACAAAAACGCAATAACAAGAGAGCACAACCATATAACCCAGCTGAAAAACGACCGAACAACAACACAATGGCACTAACTGCAAACATCCTAGTATTATAGTGTAATGTGTAAAATATTCTTATGTTGCCAATTTGGAGTTGAGCTGACATTTTCAAACCACTCTGCCTTAAAGTTTTATAGTGTCTCTAGAAGCCCTCGAAGTCAATATATGCCCATGTTATATGGTTACTCCTTATGTGTTCTTTTTATACATGTTAGATGTTAACAATAAGCATACAAAAGGCAAATTCATCAAGTCTTTGTTTTCTTCATGCAGACTGTGAAACTTCTGTAATTTGCCAAGTCCAAAGGAAATGTTTTTCTTACCGGCACAAAAGTTGGCCTGGAGTTGACTTTTAAAGAATGTTAATTTTCTTAATTTGAGGAAAGCTGTTTGGGCCGGTACAGTGGAGTATTTTCCACTTCACCGCATGTGCTGTGTTAAACGTGACAAGAGCAAGTCTGCTTTTATTGCCTGTGATGATTTACTCATTTGCACGGGTTTCAAGTGCTTGGAATACAAAACGTCCCTGTTAGAAATGGGGGTCTCTAGTTGGCAGAGGTAGGTACCTTTGTCCAAATAGGGCCCTTTGCTTCTAGTCAGGGTAAGGGGGATACACTTCTAAAATAACCCCTGCTCACACCCTTGGTAGCTTGGCACGAGCAGACAGGGTTATCTCAGAGGCAGTGTGTAAAGCATTTGTGAACACATACAGTAATACAGTGAAAACACTACAAATGGACACCACACCAGTTTAGAAAAATAAGTAATCTCTATCTAAACCAAAACAAGACCAAATGACAAATATCCACAATACAGTATTAAAAATATGACATTCAGGTGGTAAAAATAGTTCAGTTCAAAGCAAATTGCAGATGCAACACATCTCTCACAAAGTACCTTGGATGCGTCACGCAAACAAACAAAACGGGCCGCAGGGAAGGTGATGCGTCGGTTCCTTACACTCAGGTAAGGTGATGCGTTGGTTCCTTGCTCCGGGGAAGGTGATGCGTCGGTTCCTTACTGCTGCACAGGGGAGGTGATGCGTCGGTTCCTTACCGGAGAGGCGGTGATGCGTCGGTTTCTTACTGCGTGGGGAGGTGATGCGTCGGTTTCTTACTGCGTCCCCCAACGATGCGACAAACTTGGCGCATCAATGCGACGATCCAGAATGATGCGTGAACTCTTGCAGCCGCACAGCAGCCTTGCGTCGAACTCGGTGTGATGATCTTGGACTTTGGAGATCAGTGCACTCGATGCGGCGTGCAGCGATTTCTCAAGCCGCGGCAGTTGCTGCGACGATTTCTTCGGTGATGCGTCGGAAACAGGTGCGGATGCGTCTCGCTTCTTCGAAGTTACGTTACTTTTCCAGCTACCAGCGGAAAACAGTCTCTAGAGGTCCAAAACAACAGCAGGCACCTCTTTGCAGGTCAGAACTCCCAGCAAGGCAGTTCAGGGGAGCTGGTGGTGAAGTCTTTGTGTCCCTGAGACTTCAGAACAGGAGGCAAGCTCAGTTTCAAGCCCTAAGAGATCTTCTTCAATCAGGGGACACAGCAAACAGCAAAGTCCTTTTCTCCTTTCCTTGGCAGCAAGTAGCCACTGCAGGCCAACCCCAGCCAGCAAACAGCACAGGGGCAGTATTCCGCCTCAGCTTCTCCGACTCTTCTCCTTGGCAAAGGTTCCTCTTGATTCCCAGAAATGATCTAACGTTCTGAGGTCTTGGCCCCAATATTTATACTACAAAATCCTTTGTTCTCTGGTGGCAGAGAAGCCCTGTGCTTGGTCAAAACCGGTTCTGTCCTCTCTGGTGCAGCTTCCTGGCAGGAGGTAGAGACAGCATTGTGGAAGGCAGACCAGGCCCATTCAGGTGAAAGGAAATCTCCTCCAACTACTCCAAATGCAGCCCAGGTATACTCAGCCCAGCCCCGACTCATCAGGCTCTCTGGAGCCACTGCTCCTCCCCAGCCCCTGTCATTCAAAAGCCAGACATGCAATACACAAACCTAGCAGAGGCACACTGGATGGCTAAGCAAGAAAATACCTACTTTCTAAAAGTGGTATTTTCAAACACAGAATGTAAAAATCACCCTCACTAAAAGATGCATTTTAACATTCTGAGTTCAAACATACTAAACTTTATTTTCCTACCTTGTTCCCAGGGGCAGTTATGTGTATAAGATGTTAAAACAAACTCCCCATTCTGTCCTATTGGAACAGGTAGCCTTGCAATAGTGAAAAACGAAGTTGGCAGTAATTCACTATCAGGACATGCCACACACATCAGGGCATGTCCTACCTTTCACATACATTGCACCCTGCCCACAGGGGTACCTTGTGCCTACTTAGGGGTGACTAACATGTAAGAAAGGGGAAGGTTAGGGCCTGGCAAGTGGGTGCACTTGCCAAGTCGACATGGCAGTACCAGACTGCACACAGGCTCTGCAATGGCAGGCCAGAGTTACATTTACAGGCTGCTTATGTGGGTGGCACAATCAGTGCTGCAAGCCCACTAGCAGCATTTAATTTACAGGCCCTGGGCACACACGGTGCACTGTACTAGGGACTGACTAGTAAATCAAATATGCCAATCAGGGAGACACCAATCCATAACACACAATTTACAGGGAGAGCATATGCACTTCAGCACTGAATAGCAGTGGTAAAGTGCCCAGAGTCATAAAACCAACAAAAACAGGTCAGAAACAGGAGGTCAAGAAAGCAAAAAGTCTGGGGATAAACCCACTGAAAAAGTCAGGTCTACCACGACCCCCTTCCAGCCTAAAACCAGGGTAGACTAATCAATCCTTGATGGGCTTCCCTGGTTGAGGCGATAGAACCTAGACCTGGCCCACAACAGCAAGGGCACATTCTGGTTCTACGTCTTTCTGAACCCAGTTGGATCCCTCTGTCCATACTCAGGGCCCACTAAGCTAACCCATGGGGAACCCTTCTCACCTGTGGAAACCATCTGTGCAGCACCTAACCGTAGCTTGCTCACAGGTGTGTCCCAACAGACAGACAGTACCCACATGGCCAACACTGTGGTGTGGCCCAGTCCACCCCCGGGATGTGACTCCTGTCACCCGCCCAGGGGCCACACTGTCCACCAGGACAGCAAGCCACAGTGGCCACTGACAGTTGTCAGTGATGAGACCCAGGCCTTATGCTTCTCAGGGCTCTCAAACCTCTGTGGCGTCAGAGAGCGGGGGCAGTAGCCTTAGGTGCCTGGCACCCTTTGTCCACTCTGCCTCCTGTCAGGTCAGGTATGACATCCTTACACTGACCCACCAGCCCCGGGCCTGTACCCGGCGGCTGGATAGGAGACTGGGATGGGCTTTCCCACACCCAGTCCTCCGCCTCAGGGCTCTGCACCCTCCCACCTGGAGCGGTACCCCCTTCCAGAATTGGCAGGGCACCTGTGGCAGGTGTCCTGCACAATTCGCCCACCAGTTCAGGGGTTCTATCCTGCAACTGGGATCCCAGCCTAGGGTCTGTACCCTTAGACTGGGCAGAGGTCAGGGGTGAGGCTGCCCTCTCCCCGCCCCCCTTACTGGGGCCCTGCACCCTCCCACCTAGAGCAGTGCCCCCAGAAGACAGTTGCCCCTTCCTCCAGGTCAGGGGGTACACCCTGAACCTGGCCCTCCAACCCAGGGTCTGTACCCTTAGGCTGGACCTGTGCCTGGCAACCCAGGACTTCTGGGGGAGTACACCAACCCCCCCCTAAGGAAAACACACTCCTCTGGAGTTGTGTGAGAGTCTGCCTGGCGCAGTTCTCCAGCCTCCTGTCCACCTGACAGAGCATGAAGACCCCCCAGGCCAGAAGTGGCCTCACCAGGGTCAGTCCTGAGGTGCTCTGACTCCAGAGCTAGCAACCCCTGACCCACTGGTCCTCCCACTGGGGACGGCGCCCCCCTCTCAACCCCCTCTCTGGACTCATGCCCTCTCCCCACTGGAGAGGTGCTGCCAGACACAAGAGCTGGTGGAATGCTAGTTACAGCAGTCTCCCCCAGCTCTACTGACACCTTGGGATCCCCCTCAGGGGATGGCCTCCTGGTACAGCCTAGGCTCCCCACCTGGTGTTCCCTTAGGGAACCCTCCAGACCCTGGGACTGGGTTTCGGGCACCCTGGGACGCATCCCATTCTCACTCCTTCTCTGCGGAGACAGGACGTGAGTCCCTACACCCCTCCCACTACACCGGGACCTATCTGGGCTATTAAGAACCTTTCCCACCACCCTCGGTTGGGAAATACCTGAGACACCTCCATCAGGATCACCCCCAGATGCCTCTTCAGACCCTCTGGAATCCACCAAAAGGTCTGTCTCCAGTGTGAGCTCCCTGGGGTCAGAGAAATCGCACTCCACCAGGCGTTGGCATAGCTCTGGAAAACAGGGACTTAAAATATGCTCTCCACCAATTGAATCACACCGCCCCACACAGGTGTTAACCAAGCTATCCTTTGCCTCACCATCCAGTGCCTCGCACACGTACCCCACGCCACTCTCCTGAGATTGGCAAGACAGTGTCTGACTGTCACTCAACCCACACTCTTCTGGCCGGTCTCCACACTCACACACCAGGACTTCTACCATGGGGGAACCCCTCTCCCTGCACCTCTCATCTAGAGTCAGTAGAGTGTCCCTCCCACCACTAGGACTATAAACCCCTGTGCCAGTTCCCCAATCCACCTCAGGGACACTGCACACCACTGGAGCTACCTCATATCCTTGAACCCCCTGGTGTAGGTTAACCCCCTCCTTTAAGTCAGGCGCCACACCTCTGGGTGTGTGTACTGCTCCCTCAGCACTAAATAATACTATTTTGCTGCCACCATCTGAGCTGGACTCCACGCCCAGCCAAGCTCACTTCCTGAGCTACACACATTTCTTCTTCTTGGGTTAAGGCCCTCTTGGCCTAAGCCCTCTCGAGCTCCTCATCAAGCTCTCTCAGCCTCTGCTCACAAACTAGAAGCCAGTCATCTTTTTCTGTTTTTCCCTCACTTTCAGGGAAGTCCTCCTCCTCAGACTCCACTGGTAGTGTTGGCCCCCAGCGGGGTAACTCATAATGAAATAGGTATGCCTCTAGATCCTCCCTGGACCTTCTCTTCACAGGCAGCCCTCTTTCCTTGCAGAACACACGTAGCTCCTTCATTGTGTAGATGAACATGTGCCAGAAGTCAAGTTCCATTTTGCAACAACTAACCAGAGTCCTAGTATCAAAAAATACTTCCAGGAGGACACCAGAAAACAGAAAAAACAGTATGTGGTTGCGTAATGGTCTGCACTATACTAGTAGTGTACACCAATCACTGTATGTAAGACACAAATGCAAGTCCAGATCCTCACTGCTGACCAATGTTAGAAATGGGGGTCTCTAGTTGGCAGAGGTAGGTACCTTTGTCCAAATAGGGACCCTTGCCTCTCGTTAGGGTAAGGGGGATATACTTCTAAAATAACCCCTGCTCACCCCCTTGGTAGCTTGGCACGAGCAGACAGGCTTATCTCAAAGGCAGTGTGTAAAGCATTTGTGAACACATACAGTAATACAGTGAAAACACTACAAATGGACACCACACCAGTTTAGAAAAATAAGTAATCTTTATCTAAACCAAAACAAGACCAAACAACAAAAATCCACAATGAAGTAATAAAAATATGACTTTCAGGTGGTAGAAATAGTTCAGTTCAAAGCAAATTGCAGATGCAACACTTTTCTCACAAAGTACCTTGGATGCGTCACGCAAACAAACAAAACGGGCCGCAGGGAAGGTGATGCGTTGGTTCCTTACACTCAAGGAAGGTGATGCGCCGGTTCCTTGCTCCGGGGGAGGTGATGTGTCGGTTCCTTACCGGAGAGGAGGTGATGCGTCGGTTTCTTACTGCGTGGGGAGGTGATGCGTTGGTTTCTTACTGTGTCCCCCAACAATGCGACAAACTTGGTGCCTCGATGCGACGATCCGGAACGATGCGTGAACTCTTGCAGCCGCACAGCAGGCCTTGTGTCGAACTCGGTGCAATGATCTCGGACTTCGGATATCGGTGCACTCGATGCGGCGTGCAGCGATTCCTCGAGCCGCGGCAGGCGCTGCAACGATTTCTTCGGCGATGCGCCGGAAACAGGAGCAAATGCGGCTCACGCATACTAAACTTTATTTTCCTACCTTGTTCCTAGGGGCAGTTATGTTTATAAGATGTTATAAACAAACTCCCCATTCTGTCCTATTGGAACAGGTAGCCTTGCAATAGTGAAAAACGAAATTGGCAGTAATTCAATATCAGGACATGCCACACACATCAGGGCATGTCCTACCTTTCACATACACTGCACCCTGCCCACAGGGGTACCTTGTGCCTACTTAGGGGTGACTAACATGTAAGAAAGGGGAAGGTTAGGGCCTGGCAAGTGGGTGCACTTGCCAAGTCGACATGGCAGTACCAGACTGCACACATGCTCTGCAATGGCAGGCCAGAGTTACATTTACAGGCTGCTTATGTGGGTGGCACAATCAGTGCTGCAAGCCCACTAGCAGCATTTGAGTTACAGGCCCTGGGCACACACGGTGCACTGTACTAGGGACTGACTAGTAAATCAAATAGCCAATCATGGAGACACCAATCCATAAACACAATTTACAGGGAGAGCATACGCACTTTAGCACTGAATAGCAGTGGTAAAGTTCCCAGAGTCATAAAACCAACAAAAACAGGTCAGAAACAGGAGGCCAAAAAGCAAAAAGTCTGGGGATAAACCCACTGAAAAAGCCAGGTCTAACACTTGCAATGTTATATGGGCACCCAAATCTTATGTAGGTGTTTAATAAATGCATTTACATTGATGACTGCCACAAGCCAATCCACTAAATTACTAGAATTTGACGAATGCAAATTGCACTCCCAATGGTGAAACCCCTACCTTCCAGTTGGGCAGATTTTTTCAAAACTACAAATTAAGTGTTAGGGAAGAGAAACAAATAAGAGGAAGGTGTGAGACTGGTGGTGGTTGACATAACTCACACAATGTCATAACTCTTAAGAGGTTTGCATCCTCCAAACATTGTACATTTACACCAACACAATGGATGAGGCATGTATGTTCAAAGGCTCCTAAAAAGGAAGGCACCACACTGAGCTTTCACCAAAGCAGAAAACATTCCTTGAAGTAACCCTAAACTTAGCATGTTTCTGACATTGGAACATTAGCCAGGCCTAACATGTAGGAGTACAGACGTGCACCTGGAAAACGAATAAAAAGATATCTTTATGTGCATTAGTTATTTTGCATTTGGATACTCTAAACGTTTTATATTCTGTTCTCTTAAATATACACCTTTGTGAATCTAACACAAATGTTACTGTAAATGTTGTGGTCCTGTGGATAAGCATTCTGTGTCAGCCCCGTAAAGATTGTATTAAATCAGCTCTTATATTCTAGTAGACTTTTATAAAACAAGGGCCTATTCAGAGGGAATCAGGTGTGAATTGTCAATAAAGGCATGTGGAGCGCCCCTGTTAGACACCACTCTGAAATAGACCTTGTAACATCAGCTCGGAGAGCTAGATTTTTGTCGTTCCATACCTGGCTTGAATAATATATACTGGGGCGCTGTCAATCAGAATCTAAACATAAATGCGCACTGGCGTATTTGTACTGAAGACATATTGGCAATATCTATTTCCCACTGCAAGTGTTTTGTGAGGTACGTAGTGCTGCTTTTTTCAGCCTGTTCATTGACATTTTCATTGTGGAAGAGGTGTAGACCAGAGAGTGGTACTCATTTGTAGCAAAAGATCTGACGGCCTTGATGTGCAAGGAAAGGCAGGTGAGGCATCGCTTATCAAAGAACCACCCCCCTTTGGTAGAGAGATTCGCTGCCATGCAAGCACACATGCGTCCTTCTATGCTGTACACACTTTGCATACCATAAATCTTCTTGCTTCTGTACGGCCAGGCTCACATCCTTCTGCCTGCCACAAACAAAGTACTGGGTGACAGCCTTTTCCTGGGCCTGGTGGATACTGATTGACTCTCAGCTGACGGGGCCCAATACAGGGCTGAGGTTTCAGAACTGTGATGATCTACACCTCAGCAAACCCAGACCACTTTTGAAGAGATGCTGTAAGAAACGATGTAGTATGGGATGTATGGGGAGGAAGATGGAGGGCAAGACTGAGGGAGAGAGAGAAATAGAGAGTTGTGTGACTATGTGTGTATAAGAAAGCTTGTTATTGGTTGCAAAGGATGTGGACCTCCACATGTGCTAGGCTAAGGATGGTACCTGGTACAATGACTTTCATTAATACCTTTAATGATTCACTGCAAGGGGTGAGTTGCGTTTTGCTCCTGGTAGTAAACTCCAGCCACCAAGAGTGGTTTCTTCAGGCCCCCTGGTATTCAATTTGTAAATTCCTGGGCAACCTGATTTTTTCTAATCTCCCTCCTCACACAGTACCTGTCTCCTGTCTGGGTGTGTGGTACTTCCCCTGGTAATGGGGTCTTCCTCAGCAGTACCCCCAGGGCAGAGTGTCATCCCTACCTGTACCCTTCAGGTACCACAGCCACCTTTGACCACTTTCAGAGCATCTGGGTCAGCTGAAATCAGGGCTGCCTTCCTTCTAGAGGTCACACTGCTGCAGAACCAGTCCGTATTATATCCAGCAGTGCCCTCCACAGTCCCCCCAGCGTGTCCATTGGTGAATGTGGGAGGGGGGTTTGTGCCACTGACCTTGGAGAACCCAATACTAGTCCTTGGGTGTCTTTCCTCTGTGCAGGGGTTTTAAATAGAGGTGGAAAGTTCTATAAGCTAAACTCCTATGCCCAGTCCTAGGGTTACCCATCATCACTCCACCACTGCCCCAACCCTCCCGCACAGCATTTTGAGTATTTCCAAGATGGTGCCATCAGGAGTTCTATTAAAAGACTTTCTCTGTTAGCCTAAGCCAGCCCCTAACTGCCACAGCTGCCTGATTCCTCCCTCCGAAACTTCAAATGGCAGCCCCCCTGTCACTGGCTCCTCTCCTTTTTCTGTGGGGTTGAGCATTCTCAGGCCACCTGCATTGTGAAAAGTAATTAGCGCCTTCAGATTCCATTCCACCCTCTCCTCTTCCAAGAACAGGCTTCATTACTGGTTAATGGCTTTATTTGTGGGGTGGTTTTTGATCATCCAGCTGGCCAGCAGGGCAATTCACTTGGCCTAGTAGGGTGATTCAAACGCCCAAAGCTAATAAATCTTGAAGTTAGCAAAACCAAGGATGCTTGTTTCCAGTCCAGGGAGGACCTGACCTGGCAGTTCGGGCTGGACTGTTTCCATTGGGTGCAGGGTCAAGACTGATTTGCATATGGCTGGGTCCAAACTGGAATGGCACGGTGAGCAAAAAAACGATGGATTTAGGCCCAGATCTCTGTACTGGGGTGAATGTATGACATTGTTCTGCATTCTGTCCATCAATTGTTCTTTTTGCATTTGTCACCCCGAGTGGGACGGGTATGCCCAGACGTGGGTCCCAGGCTCACCATGCCACTGGAGTCAAGCTATCCTGGCTGATGAGGGCTGAAAGCCCGAAACCGGTCCAAGGATGCTTGTTTCCAGTCCAGGGAGGACCTGGCCTGGCAGTTCGGGCTGGACTGTTCCCATTGGCGCAGGGTCAAGACTGATTTACATATGGCTGGGTCCAAACTGGAATGGCATGGTGAGCAAAAAAACGATGGATTTAGGCCCAGATCTCTGTACTGGGGTGAATGTATGACATTGTTCTGCATTCTGTCCATCATTTGTTCTTTTTGCAATAAATCTTGAAGTGCCACAAGGAGTGCAGATATGTGGAAATTAATGTCTGCATTCTGTATCCTGATTTACCATAATATCGGTGGACGACCAAGTCTCTAGGCCTTACTATGGGTAACTGTTCTTTGGTGTAGATTTCACCCTTCGTGTATAATACAGTAAGCATGCTACATACTTCACTGAAACATCACAAATGTGCTTACTCTCACTATTAATTTCCACTCATATTATAAGGCCAGAACAGTTCATCACCAATCCATAAAGGGCTCTCTCTGGGACAGGGTACCTATACGCATATACCGGGGTGACCGTAGTCTCACACGCTCAGCCCATACACATGCCTCTTACCCTAGCTGTGCAGCAGCAGACCATATCTTAAAAGGGGGACACTGGCTATTAGAACCCTCAATCCATTTCAACAGGCCTTACAGAGACTGAGATTCAGATAGTCTCACTCACTGCAGAAGTCCAAAAACCAGGTAGTTGAAAACGCAAAAAATCCAGCTGGGGTTAAAATGAGGCTGAAACCATTTCTCACAGTATGCATGCATATGTGTGCTTAACTCATCTGAATGTTAATTCATCTGAAATCTGCAGGTTTCGAATACTGAAGGGATAATTCAAGGACATCCTTGGTGTGCAACATTCTCCACACAAAACATTGGACAGGAGCAGTGCTCACCAGTATGATGTGGCACCACACCTTGCTGCATACTGCATAGGCTGAAGGGAAGGGTATAGTCTGCATTGTGTCCCCTGATGGGACAATAAGGGAGAAGCCTGGCAAGCTCCAGCATTGCATAGCATTAAAGAGTGTGCCTCCAACTAGGTGGATTAGTGTAATAGAAATACAGTGTATGTCCTGAGCAAGACGACTGAAAGCGAGCTAGCTGTTTTCTGTTGCAGTGGTGGTATCAGCTCTGCAAGAAAGCTAAAGCTGTCTCAAGCCAGACTGAAAAATAATTCACTAGGCATACAGACAAAAACACTTTCAAAAGTGTTGTTGCTTGATATAGAAACAAGGCATCATTTTCACTCACATTTCTCCTACACATCAAACTCATTGAAAATTGTATTTCTTCACAACATTGCGACTCATCGCCTTTTCCTGGAGATGTCATTTAATTCACTTCATGTTATCGCATCGCAACACATGCGCATCATGCTATTAGACACTCTGTGCCGTCAGTCAGATACAGTAACTAATATCTTTGGTTAAATGTTATAATGTAAGCTTCCTCAAGTAAAACCTAGTATTCTTTCAGATAGCATATAGCCACAGCTAGTAAATATTCCTTTATTTTTCATTATACAGCTCAATAATATTTAGGCAACCCTTTCATGGAGATTGTGCAAAAGGCTTGAGATTTTTGGAGTGGAAATATGTACATGACTTCTATCTAATGTTTGTGTATTAAGGAGTGAAAATGTGTACATGATTTAAATCTAACTTTATACTTTATTTGGTTTGTTTACTTCTAGGTATGTGCCTGCCAAGTCCGAGCAACTGGAAAAATGTATGCGTGTAAAAAACTGGAAAAGAAAAGGATAAAAAAGAGAAAAGGTGAAAGCATGGCATTAAATGAGAAGAGGATCTTGGAAAAGGTCATCAGTCCTTTTATAGTAAGTGTCTACTTTCACTCCATATATTCCATAAAAGAACACATTTATTGAGGCTTTAGCACCTAGCCCAAACATAAATACCTGCTTGATGAGAGACATAAAGGTCAGCACGCTTCTCAGAAAAGAGAACTTGGACGCCACTAGGCATACTAAATCCAGGCCAATTTGGATGATGATGTTCTTTGCTGAATGTCTCTAGTCATGGGTGATACTTGATGCAACACCCACAAGTGTACGTGGAGACTAATGGTGTGCTGGAAGGGTCCCAGCTAGTACTTTTTATGGATGTGTAGACATGCTTCTGGATATTGTGAGGACCTAGCATTTAATCTTCACATTTGAAGGTAAATAGCACTGAAATTCTTGATTTAACAAATTCCTTCAATGTCATTGACCCGCAAAAACTGCATAAAATTGAGTTTTCAACACTCCCACAGGGGTCATTTGACAAAGACATATTAGAGTATGTAAAGTAGTACTTTTGTAATAATCTCACCTATTCATACATGTCTTTGTGAATTGATCCCAAATCATCTAAAATGGGAATAAAATGGGGATATCCACATACAATTAGTAGAAATAGAAAGGAGTGTGCCCACTTTGCACTTTTCCTTAAAGTGAGATGGATGTTTTGGGGCCAACTCAGAAAGGCATGTAAGGGTATTTAAAAGAGGATCCCTATAGTACTACTTCCAGTACTCATAAGTGATTTTTGTGAATTAACGAAAATATTTGGACAGCAACTATCTAGTAATATTTTGTTGATTAACTCTTTCATTAATGTTTGTACCTTACCTGCATGCCAACAAGTGGTGGTTCATGAACGTCATCAAATGCAAGATTGTCCTTCCGTTTTTCAAACTTTTTCTGCACACGTCTCAGCACCCGTATATAAGGGCAGATTCTCAGGGACATAGCTGGGGCAGGTGGGGGGCAAGGCTATGAAGGGTCCACTTAGTTGCTGGCTTTACTACACAGCCGGGAAATTGAAGCCAATTTTGTTGTTTGCATTAGGGTCCAAGGCACCCTGGTTGCACCACTGCAGATCCGTAGGTAGCACGGGCATTACTAGTGCCAGTTCGCCCACTCTTCTCTCCTGTTTCGCCTTTGACCCTGGTTCTTGCTAAAACCACATTTAGGTGCAGCTTAAGAGGAGGGGAACTCAGATCCTGTTTGTATGTATATTAGGAGGGTTGAATACATGTCACTCGCTTGGAACTCATTAGGCCCTTCCACTATGAGAGGAGACTGAAGTTTGCTGAAATTGTTTTCTGTGCAAGATGGCTGCGTGCCTGTTGAAATCCCAGCTGAAACCCTGCTGTCATGCTTCGAATATGCTGCCAGGTAATGAATGGTCTATGCCTATATGTTAATTGGCAATTTCTGCATGTAGCGCTGCGTGAATCCTTGTGAACCATGAAGTGTCTGATGTTTGAATACAATAAACAACAAAAGAGTGTACCTTTTAAAGAGAGAAGAGCAAAAGTGCAGAATCCCACTAGGTTCTATGAAAAGCCCTCACTCACCAACCTAGTTGGTGACATGCTTCATCATTGGGCCCCACCGGGAGAGGCCGAATGCCACCCCGGTGTACTGCGGAGCTGGAAAAATAGTGATTTGATAAAAAGAGTGAAAGTGGATTAAAAATGTCTGAATTGTGTCAAAAATATGTTTTATTAATTTGCCAAACAGACATAGTTAAAAATACGGTGTTGGACCAAAAACTGAATAAATTGTTCAGCTATGTCCCCTGAAATCTGGTCAACATGTTTCTGCCTATGTGTGAGTAATTATTCAGGCATTCGTCAGGACCGAAGGTGAAATAAAGTGAACCCCGGCGGTATGGACGCTCTAAGGTCCACCCTAACCTGAGGTTATAAATGTAAAAAATAGGTTCTGACTGTAGTAGTCATGTGATCCTCGTGATTGAGAGGAACCGAGTTTACTCTGCTTAATGATACAATAAACAATAACAAAACAGACATACAAAAAAAGGAACATACAAAAGGTAGCTTTTAGATTTGATGTTCGCGAGCATGTCATAATGAAAACAACATACATGCACATGCGCTCTTCGGAGTGCACTTGAACTGTAACCCTGGTCATGTAGACTACGGTGCTAGATCTTGTGCACTTAAAAGATATCACAGGATAAAGTGACAAAGACTAGACTAACAGCCTTAGTATTCAATATGCCCATTCTGACGTTTAATCATAGCCAGTAACCTGTGAAGACTATATAGGCTATAAGAAAAAACGGACGAAGACAAATGGTGCTGATGGGCACGAGAAGGTTGTGTTATAAAACAAATATATATCTATATATATGGTATATCTTACATCCGGTGTAACAACTAATTACACCATGGGTCTCGGGAGGGGGGTGATGGCAAAATGGCACACCCTGCAGATAAAGGTAAAAAGAGGAAGGGGTCAGAAGCTGAAACCAATAAAAACATAAGTGTTACTTATCTCGTTTGTGGCTCAAAAATGGACTCACGCCTTCACTGCCAGGCACCCGCTTGGAACCTGCATCGACCCTCGTGTGGCCGGACCCCGCTGATACTGCAGAGGGCGAGGAGGCTGATTTTAAAGCTCAAAGCGAGCCTCGGGAGGAGAGCGTCTTCCGTGTTCGTCACCACGCACGCGTCATCGCGTAAGCGTAGACGCGTGCGTAGATGACGAGAATGACGCGGAACGGCCTGCGAGCCAATGGGGTTATCCATGGCTCGTAGTCAGAGAAAAACAATCCAGATTGGCAACATTATTGTTGTTACCAAAGGAACATCAGGTTCCTTTTGAAAGAAGGAAAAGGGGTTCCATTCTAAGCCATACTTCTGGTGTCAGAGCCATGGGCAGACAATTGTAATTAGAAAAAAGAAGAATAAAGAATATTACTGCAGGTCCTGGCATGGTCCTAGGCTCGAAATAACGCAACAAAAGGGGGGAGACAATCCTGTTTGGCAGCTGGTTCGTGCTGTCAAAGGACCGTCAAAAGGAAAAAGAACAGAAAAATAAAGAACAGTCTCGTGATGTCAAGAGACTAAGGGCAGCAAAATAAAAATGCTAAAAGAAATTTTGGAAATTAGTAGTTATAATAAATGTTATATGAAATCTCATTTCACAGGAGATATCTCTTTAGAAAGAATCTTGGGAAAAGCATTGTTTGTATGATATGGTGCTCAGATATCACGGTTCGTGTTAAAAAACCAACAAAAATAGAAAACAAAATAGACCACCACATAATCCATTGCAATTCAACAGGGAAAACTAGTCAGGTGGAGTATCAACTAGCTCAACAAGGGTGCAATGCATAGATGGCATGTGTATATATACATATGGATGCATACAAGGGGTTAGCGTCGTAAGACTGTGCCCCAAGGAATATTGTCGTTCAAGCCTTTTCTGTGAGTGCCCAATCGGTACACCCACCTCTGTTCTTTTTCATATAAAATTTGTAGTGTGTTTCTTCGGGTTTTGACTTGCTCAATAACTGTCCACCTAAGGTCATTGGTGGTGTGATTGGACAGTAAGAAATGTTCACTTAATTTGGTGGTAATCCGCTTGCATCGAATGTTGCTTCTATGTTCACACACACGTAGTTTGACTTTACGTGTGGTCATGCTCACGTAGCGCAAACCACACGGGCAACTTATTAAATTCACAACATTAGAAGAGTTGCAATTAGTGTGGGCACGCTGGGTCCATACCTTCCCTTGTTCGAGATTTAGAGTTTTGGTACTTGTAGTAAGATGACAAATACTGCAATTGGCGCAGGGGAAATGGCCCGTTACCTTTGGAAGGCCCCATGCGTCAGTTATGGATGGTGTATCTTGAACGAAGTTATCTCTGGGGCGAGTTTGGACCAGAGTGTCTCTCAGACTGCGTCCTTTCTTGAAGGAGAAGAGGGGTCTCTCCCAGTCTCTTTTATTACTGGTAAGGATTCTCCAATGTTTATTTATGACTTTCTTCACAGTGTTGGATGCACTACTGTAAGTCGTGACACAAGTTAATGGCATTTCCACCATTTCCCTTTGGTTGTCCTCTATTAGGGCCTCTCTTGGTTGGTTCCTTGCCCTTTTATAACCTTTGTTAAGGATACTGTCTGGGTAGCCACGATGTCTAAGTTTGACTGTTAAATCAGTTGACTGTTTGCGAAAATCCTCTAGATGACTACAGTTTCTCCTTAATCGTAAAAATTGCCCATATGGCAAATTTTCCCGTAGGGATCTTGGGTGGTAGCTTGAAAAATCCAAAAGATTGTTTTTTGCAGTTTGTTTATAGTGGGTCTTGGTTGTCAGACACCCATTGTTCTTAGAGATTACTACATCTAGGAACTCAATTTCCTGTGTGCTACAGGTATGTGTGAACCTCAAATTCAGATCAAGAGTGTTAATCCATTGTAGGAAATCTGCCAGGTGGTCATCAGATCCTTGCCATACCATGAGAATGTCATCTATATATTTCTTCCAAAAACTTATGGAAGAGGCAAAAGGATTGTTCACACTTTGGATAAATTTGCTTTCAAAATTATGAACATACAGACCAGCTACACTGGGGGCAAAGGTGCTGCCCATCGAAGTTCCAGTCGATTGGAGAAACAAGTCACCTTTATATTCTAATTTTTTTTGTTTAAGTGCCAGAGTTGCACATTCCAAGATAAACGATTTAGGTGTTTTATACTCCCAGTTAATCTCATCCAGAGTCTGCCCCAGGACATTGATGGTATCGTCCTGGGGGATACTTGTATAAACACTCTCGATGTCGAGGGTTACAAGTATGATGGAATCGGTGTCAATAGACAGAGCTTGTAGTAAGTTAAGGAGATTTTTTGTATCCTTCAAATACGTGGGAGTTTGTTGGATCAAAGGTTTTAAAAAGTGATCACAGAAGCGTGATAAGGGCTCCAAAAGAGAGCCGATACCCGAAACGATCGGGCGTCCTGGAGGTGGTGTACGATTCTTGTGGATTTTGGGGAGCGTATAAAAATATGGTATTATACTCTCCCCTACAGTCAAAAAATCCGCTTCATGTTTTGTAATGTGGCCATTTGCTTCTGCCTCTCTCACAAGGTTACCAATCCTTGTCTTAAGCTCTTGGGAGGGGTCCGTGGTCAGTGGAGTATAGTTGGTCCTGTCGCCAAGCAGGCGTTGACATTCAATCTCATAGTCCACTGTATTTTGTATGACCACGCCCCCACCCTTATCAGCAGGTTTTATCGTGATGGTGGTATTGGTTTGTAACCGGTTGAGGGCCTCGAATTCATGAGCACTCAAATTTTTGAAAGTTTTTGGTTTGGCAAAACTCTCGATTTCCAGAAACACTGCCTGCTCAAACGCAGTGATTTCTGCTGGTATAGTGTGTGGTGGTGGTACAAAGGTAGATTTTATTCTTAGATCAGTATCTCCTTGGCATGTCCCTGCCCCTGTCTGTTCCCTTCCTTCAAAGAACGCTTTCAACTTCAGCTTTCTAAAAAAGTTAGCTAGCTCACAATGGAGCCGGAATTTGTCTAATCGGGCAGTGGGTACAAACCCCAGGCCCTTTTCAAGAACTTGTATTTCTACTGGGGTTAGGGTCACATCAGAAAGATTGACAATCAAACTCCCTGTGCACTCGTGCTCGCTTGTTGCGACTTGCTGCGTGTATAGTTGCCCACTGGGTCGTCCGGTTCCCATCGGACTTGATTCTGTCCTCTCCTTTTGCCCCTTCCTCTCCGGCCTCTCTCTAAAAAAGGAGGACGGTAGCTGTTTTGTTGGAAATGTGGTGCTTGAGCGCAACCGGGGTTCCAGCCCATCATTGGGACTTGGGGGTGTTGGAAGTGCATCGGGTGCATCCCACCCAAAGGCATCGGATAAGGTGGCCACATAGGATGTGAAAAATTGGACCTATTTGCGCCTCTCATTCCACCCCTCTGTCGTTGTCTGTAACTACCACTACTTGACCACTGTTGGTAGACGAATTGTCGTCAGAGATATCTGAATTGGTGTTATTTCTCGTAGGTGGTGTATATGTAGGTTCTGCATATGGATAAGCTTTTTCAAAGCTGAATTTTTTTAAATCTTTTTGAAATTTCGTTACTTTTTTCTGAGTGAGACTATCCTTATATTCTATGATGTCTTTATTGATCTCGTCTAGTTTTTTCTTGTACCCCGTTAGTGTGGTTCTGAAGTGATTCTCTGTTTGTTGAATCTCAACCATTAGTGCTTCAGACAATCTGATCGCAGTTTTTATTATTAAGACCAACCAGTCTCGTGTGCAATGCCACGCGATCATTGCCCATTCCTTTCTAAAGGTCGCATCCTCTAAGAAGATGTGTGGTGCATTTGTTACTAAAAGGCCCCTTGGCGCGGTGTTTGTGCGCAAATACTCCGTTAGGATTGTTCCGTGTAGAATAGTGCGAATTCTATTCTTTTTCTGCTCTGAAAGTTTTTCCCATTCACTGGTGTGCGTTATGGCCTGTGAAATAGTTGAATCTGCAAAAATGGAAGGGAGTGCCAAAATGGCATCCACATCCGAGTCAGAGTATGTGAGACCCAGGTTTTCCATTATAAATCAAAATGTAAGATATAGCGCAATAGGTCAGGGGATATTAAATCGGACCCCTCAGGCAAAGATATACATAGAAATTAATAGAGATAACTCTCACAGCTGTACGCTGCTAAACATGTCCTGACGAATGCCTGAATAATTACTCACACATAGGCAGAAACATGTTGACCAGATTTCAGGGGACATAGCTGAACAATTTATTCAGTTTTTGGTCCAACACCATATTTTTAACTATGTCTATTTGGCAAATTAATAAAACATATTTTTGACACAATTCAGACATTTTTAACCCACTTTCACTCTTTTTATCAAATCACTATTTTTCCAGCTCCGCAGTAACTCTGGCGTTGCAGCACACCGGGGTGGCATTCGGCCTCTCCCGGTGGGGCCCAATGATGAAGCATGTCACCAACTAGGTTGGTGAGTGAGGGCTTTTCATAGAACCTAGTGGGATTCTGCACTTTTGCTCTTCTCTCTTTAAAAGGTACACTCTTTTGTTGTTTATTATATATTGTCTGGGGGACTAAGAGTGCTCCTCAAATTTATTTCCCTCTCTCTCTTGTTGATTTTTCTGTTGTTTGAATACACCTGTCTTTCTTGTCTTTAGGTTAATTTAGCATACACATATGAGACAAAAGACGCCCTGTGTTTAGTATTGACCATAATGAATGGCGGTGATTTGAAGTTTCATATCTACAGCATGGGGAATCCCGGTTTGGACGAGCAGCGAGCTGTGTTCTATGCGGCAGAGATCTGTTGCGGCCTGGAGGATTTACAAAGGGCGAGGATTGTTTACAGGTGAGAGGTAATACATTGGCCTTAAAAACACACACACAATTTCCTCCTCCCCCTTACCACCCACAGAGACAGTATTGTGGAAATACCTTAAAAGCTCTAAAAATGTACGCAGCCCATATTACAAAAGAGTTCACATGCGCGTGTGCAGGTTCGCATTTTCCTCCCGCGTAGTGGGATGGTGGTGTTACCTCATGTGCGCAACGGTGTGTACCCATGAAAATGTTTCACTTCTGCGTACTCCCCAGGCCATGTGCAGGTTTGTGCCAGCACTAGGGAGAGCAGCATTTTACATATGAAGTTGACTCATTCCAAGTCAAATGATTTTATTGTCTTGCAAAACTCTTCTGGGATTGGGGATCACTGCAGAGAATGTGTACTGGAGATGATGAATATAGAGGAGAGATCCATGTTGAAGCACACCCGTTGACTCAGATTGTCAATTTTATTTGGGCAGCTGTTAATTTGCACACAAACTCCCCAATGCCGCCAACTTTAGTGCCTCCCTACAAAATTACTTTGGTGCCTTCCAGTATTTTAGAATGTTGTTGCTTTGCTTGAGTTTGCCCATTGAGTGAAAGAGGCTCATTACTCATTTCACTGTGGTCCTTATTAATCAAAAACAGGGGAGCATTGATGAGACAGACAAAGTGGCTGCATGTAAAGCTTTGAAGGCATGGTTTGCGCATTTCCACTGATGAGGCAGCATTTCAAGCTATAAGTCACAGGGAAAGGAATGTGGTTTTGAATCTTAAGATTGAGTTCCTTCAGTGTCTATCCGACTGTAACTTCATGTTGATTATACGCATTTTCCATCCCAGAGCATGAGATGTCATCAGTGATCTCATCAATGATGTTATTTAACATGTCGTGAGTGATGTAATGTGTGAAGTCATAAGCAGTGCATGGGAGGGGGCGCAAGTTCTAGTTAGCCCAGTAAGATATAGCTAGTGAATGTCAGTTTTTTTTATTTTAAAAAGTTAATTTTTATATTATTACAAGGACTAACTATAACGCCACTTTAATCTTTGTTTTTTTCAGTGAATTTCTAGTTTTGTTTATGTAAGCTTAAATCATAGTAACTTACCTAACTATATCATCAGTTAAACGTTTGGTTTTTCAGTGAATTTCTGAGATGTTTTTTGACTTAAAGAAAGACATTTTTACCATACCTAAATGTAACATCACTGTAGCCTTTCTTTATTTCAGTGACTATATGTATAGACATAGATACTTCAATATACCTACCTATTTTTTGTGGAGACACACATGAGAGAGCAGAGAGGCAGAGTCCAGGCACCACCAATGTGTATGGAAGACCATATTAACACAGTGTTTTTGTGCATCACTGAAGGATGAGTGAGGTAGTAATAGGTAACCCGTGCAGAAAGCAAAGCCATGTGGTGTGTAGGAGATGCTAGTGTGGGGAGATATGGCAAATATGTTGAATCCAAGCAAACAGGCAGCTAACAAATGCACAAAGCAGGGCTATCATGTAGATGAGTGAAAGGAACACCAAGGCTTCAAGGAACAGTTACATAGATAGTAGAACTAAGCAACTTTTCTAGCAGTTGATTAGTTCAGTCATTCTTGTTCATGTATGAATAATTGTGTAATGCTAACCGTGAAAGGTAAACGAGTAATCAACCACACAGTGTTACCTTTCACAATTGCAGAAACTAATTGTAGCTTTTTTAGGATTTCAGGCCCTCAACTCAGTGTTGTACTTTTTGTTGCTAATGTATGTAAAGCACGCTGTTTAGATAAATATATGTATATACAGTACCCTCTCACTATGATAATTGACCTTTGCAGAGACTTGAAGCCTGAGAATATTCTCCTGGATGACCGTGGTAAGTGCTAATATATTTTTTTCTAACAAGGTTAATTAGTCCAAGTGAAGCTCTGGGTACAAGGAATAGTTTAGATGCTTCAGACTTACATTTGCTCACCTCTTCTCACCTAGCTTTCTGTGTTGCATTTCGTGGGCAAACTCAATGTTTAATTTTTAATTTTTTTGGGTGGGTATTTCTGCCACATCCTGATCATATAAAAAGTTCTTGAATGTTGGAAGAGGACACAGGACTATAGTACAATTTCTCTGTACATGATTAGGCTGACCTGTTAATTGCCCAGGATGCTTTTTAGGTCAAGCCTAGCGCAGCGCGCATGCTCTGCTCTATGGGAGGCTTCTTGTGAGCACTCCAAACTTCTCCGTGTGGGTGTGACTCCTCCCACACATTCGATTGGCCTTTGCGCGTGGCTTTCAATAATGAAAGTACGCAAATGGCCAAAGGCGGGTGCATGTCCCACCTCTTCTTCAAATGTTCACTCCCACGGCGTTTGGGTCTCGGGAGCGAGCAGCAGCGCACAGGGTGCAGCTGCATTCCTGGTCGCGTCGTGGATCAGGTTACTAAATAAACAAAGCGCGGTTGCTTTCACTTTCGCGGCCGCACTTGTTTTTTTTTTCACTCCCCACCTCTCCTCTCTGACCATGCCTCCCTCCTCCCGCCCCCGCAGCCTCTCGTCCTTTTCTCCCCACTCCACAGAGGTGATGTTACACTGCATGCGAGCATATATATGACCGTATAAGCCAATTGGTCGGGTGTACTGTCTTTTTGTTTTTATCCCAGAAGCTGTTCATAAGGCCACCTTTATTCACGTGGCGTCGTCTTTCTATGCTTATGTTTATACTCGGAATAAGAAGCACACACTGTCCTGGACTCAGTAGCTTTGCAACTAGTGCACGCATTCATGGTGGGGAAGTGCGCTCCCATGTGTGCATTGACTGCCGCGCTCCCGTGGGCTCGTCTATTTTTACGAGATGAGTTATTTGACTCTATTTAGAATAGAGCGAGTCGATAAAAAAAGAATTTGTAAAAACCACGTTTCCCCATACAAACCATCTTGTCTCCTGCAGCGGAAGCGTGCATTGTCATCCACAGTGGGGTTGTGCGGGCAATTACTGAAATAACCCCCACGCCTTGAATGCGCATCCTACCAACCGTGATTGGTTGTAAGAAAACATGGGCGTTAGGGCGCATTTGTATCCATTGAGGAGGAGTAGTAGTAGTAACGACATCAAGCTTAGCATTTGCAGTTTACTGTAAAGACGGAGTGGTTTTCTGCCCAGTGTCATCCATATGGAAGGACGTAGCTGAGAGCAGGGCAGGTTTTGACATTCCATGGCGGGGGCTTGGATGTGTTTTTCGTAGTATTGGCTCCCAAAGGCCGGTTGATTTGTTGTGCAGCCACCAGCAGTCCCCTACTTCGGCAGCTGCTGGTTGCCTTGTGCATGGGAGGGGCAGGCGGGCGAGCCCGTGCACGGGATTGGCAAACAGTAATCGGTTTTGCATCTCGCATGATACGAAACAATAACAATATCTCGTGCTCATTTACATCGCTGACGCAACTTCTTAGAGTAGCACCAGAGACGGGGGATGAAGACATTACCGTAATTCTTGTAATGCACATTGCCTGCATCTGCTTTACTTTATAACGGAGAAAAAGCTGCCTCCCCATTAGCTGTACCCTCGTGTTTTTTATGAATTCCATATAAATGCTGTGTGTAGTTCCCCCCATGCTCGGTATTCTGAGGTCAAGCAGACGAGAGAGCAATGCGTCGAGCTTGCAAATAAATGCTTCTAGCTGCCTTATTTTGCCGACAGGTGCTTCATTGTACACACTTCTAATTGCGAAGCACATCGAGCATGGTAGATGCTGGTCGTGTCTGTTTGCATCTCACTGTATTGCTTGTGATGTGCTCTCCCATCCAAGCAGCAGCACACGATGCTCCAGTGCGTTTATAAAACTAGAAGACATTTTTTATGTCAATTCTTTTTTTAATAGGGTCGTTCAGTTCTATATAATGTCTTATTGGTTACATATAAGGTAACAAAAATACTTATAACACTTTTTTTATTATAACTTTTCAACATGCTGCCCAGCAGCCATGCTGCTTTACAGCATAGCTTAAATACATTGACAAAGCCAATAGCTCTGGCTAAACACTTATAAGGTTCCAAAGGCGAGACCTATTGGCTATGCCAATGCTTATTTTCATATTCCTCTTTTATGTATATAAAGCTTATTGGAAATTATGATATATATGTTAAACAGTGGTATTTAAGTATTCATGATGTGCGCATATATTAACAGATATGCTCATACATAAGTATTTCCTCAGCAATATTGTATTATGATAAATGGTAGGGGATATATATGACGAGGCTTACTTTTTTATTCCTACTGTAAAATAAATTTGTGACAAATCATATATTGTTGCATTTAACTGGCTCATTAACTGAGTATGAGTTTCGAAATCTTTTCGTAGTCCACTGTTTTTTACTTGTGCTTCGTGGTGACGATGAAAAGAGCAAGCAAAATATCCCGGATTCATTGGCGATCAGAAGTTGTTCAGTCTTGCATATAAACTAAGACCGACCTGGTAGATGAACCACGAACTCTGCCCGTTCTAACCAACTACTTCTTACAGCTATTTCAGGCAGTGATCAAGGGTCTCTGACCCTGGGCAACAGAGTTATATCCAATTATAGTGAAGTCTGGGGCTGACTTTGACACACATTGTTTGCTTAATACATGGTGCCATCTGCCTTGCAGTTTTAGAAACAATGAAACATTAAGAGTTTCAAAGTGGATAAAACCTTGCACAGTGTCTTCTGTCCTCAGTCAGTGTCCACAGGATTATGGTCTACAGTAATGTGATGAATAATCACATTATGCATCAGTAGTGTGAGGCATAATCAACGTGATCATGCAGTAATTTGATACATAAAGCTGTGAGGGAGTACAATAGGGTGAAATGATGAGTGTTCGTTCTCTTGAGGGTCGAACTGTAAGCAGCATTGGCTCTTGACTTCCTATCACTCTTGGTTTGAAAACTTTCAGGTCACATCAGGATTTCGGACCTTGGATTAGCTGTGCAGATCCCAGAAGGGGAAACGATCCGAGGCCGTGTTGGAACAGTCGGATATATGGGTAAGTTATCGGTTTGTTGTTTGAATAATTCATAAAGAGCATGTACTGAACAATAATATGCATCTGAGTGCTGAACACGTATGCACTTCATTACTGTTTACATGAGGATAGGAATACACTGGTTCCTGTTGTGCGGGTAGTTAGTGCTCTTGGAAGAGATGGGTCCTCAAGGACTTTCTGGATGTAAGGGTGATAGGAGCCATTTGGATTCTAATGTGCACAACAAGGCAAACATAATTTGAAACAATGGGATCCCATTCATTACAACCCAGCCTAATTACCTAATGTTATTAAAAAAAATAATGTTTTTAATTAATCCTACAAATTATAACTAAGATTTTCCAATGCAGTGATCAGATAATGCTAGATTTCCGTGCTCCAGCTGTGTTGGTTTCCCAGAGTGACCCACACCCATCACACCCTACATTACATAAATGCTTAAAACAAAAGCATAATCCTCATCTAATCCAGATGCTGAACCTGACTACCCAAGGTAACTTATTTCTACTCCTATGACTTTTGAGTCTGCATTATTTTGTACAGCAAAGCACGGCAAAGTGCTTACAAGATGACACATGTGGTGCTTTAAAACACATAAACTACAAGCACGGGCAGATGAATAAAGCCCTGAAAAGTTACTCTACTACCAAAGACAATATAAATTAACAATAGAAACAATGCTGTTTATGATGGCACCAGCAGGTGTGCATCCAGACTGGATATCAGACGTCTCATAGAAAGAAGAGACGCTGAGAATAATAGAGACAATAGCAGACCTTATAGACTAGCCAAGAGTATGCCTCCACAAGAACAATCTTGAAAGCATGAAAGCAAATAGAAAATTTCTGCTTGTTTTAGTTTTCACAAAATTGAAATGTTGCAATATCTATTTATAATACCAAAACAGGCATTGAAAAGTGTACAAACTGTCCAGTGGATGAGTAGTATACTTCTTCACAGTTACGAGTGTGAAGATTTGAAGATATTGAAACCCAGAGGTCTATATCACAATCGGGGTTGGACTGGGACAGAAAATAGGACCGGGCACCAAAATAAAATTGGCTAATATTAGCGAATCCGATAGCTAAAAAAGTAGCTCATGTTTACAAATTGGGGCAGATTTGTACTTGTAAAGACAAGCTCTATAAGTGTTTTGCAAGGTATGGAAGACTGCATGGATTTGAGCTTGCTACAGGCAATATTTGTTTTAATATCAACCGTAAAAAAAAACAGCCCAACAGGCGATAAATCATGCCCACAAACAGCCACTTTACCAGCCCACACACTGATCTGACACTTCGGGCCCTGCCTGATTGCCCTGTAGTCCAGTCCAACCCTGACACAGTGCATTAACAGTCTATAAACCAGCTACATCGCACGCGCTATCACTCATTGACTTTATGCTTGTCTATGACCCTATACAATTCTCCACTGCCTTTTGGCTTAGTTTGCGCTATAGAAATACTACATTCATACATTCATACATACATACATACATACATACATATATACATATAGTAACCAAAACACTTGAGATCGAAAGACTGCTTACATGTTTGACCAAATTGTGTGCCTAAGGTCGAGTCATGTTTCTTACAAGCATTATTGTAAAAAGCAAAAACAAAAAAAACCCTCAGAGTAATTCAAGAACATTCAGTACCCAGTGTGTGCTACACAAGAAACAATAGGGGTACTTTTAGAAGCCATTTGTAATCTACAAACCATTTCCTTTGAATGTTTCCATAGTTTTATTTTAGTAACAGGGCTATTTGTTTGGATTAGTTCATTTTGCATGGTATTAAGTCCTGTATCGATTATCATAAGTGACAACCAGAAGGGTCACACTTTTTATGCATTTTTCAATACCAAGGTTCCAAAGGTGCTACAAGATGTTTTTCAGTGCCAATACTCACAGGTACCTTTGCACCTTTAGGATACTTAAGGATTTAAGGATTTATTGGTGCATCTAGTCAGTACATCTTCATGGACCAAACACTGGGGGCCCATTCACAAACTGCATTTTGTAGTACGTAAAGTATTAGTACAGTAATACTACTCACATACTATAAAATACTATTCACAAATTTAGGGCTGGAAACCTCCACTTCTACCTCTTCTGTGTTTTTTGTGCGTATTTCTCCACCAGGCTTGCTAAGAGCTCCACACACATAGGTATATGTTTTAGTAGTAAATATGGAAAGGACAAGGGGGATAGATTTATGAAGGCTTTAAGAGAAACACATCCACAAAAAGTAAGATCCTTGCTATTCACAAACTACACTTCCAAAGTTACTAGAGCAATAAAAGTGACAACACAAGTATAAATGTACTTCATCTCAGTATTGCAGTATGTCAGGCACCAAACATGGCCCCTAAAGGCATGGAAACAGTGGAGGCAGTGATGTAAAATAACAGCTTATAGGAACTAATGTTTAATCTGTAAAAAATTTTCAACATTTAAATTATGTTTATATATACATGCGTGATTGTGTGTGTTAGTGCTGAAAAGTTATTATTTTGAAATCTAAAAATGAACTAAAATTAAAAAAAGTAAATTATGCTTTTAAACTTGTATTAAAAGCGACATACAGTGGACATTGGCCCGGCTGCTGTTGAGGTATGGGGAGCTGGAGACACCCATTAGGTGAGGTGGGGGGTGGTCGCCTGCGGAAGCGGCCAGGCTAGGTCCTGGTGCGGCTTGCGGGTGTGCGGCCCTCCCCTGGTAGCTGCCCCTAACTGCTCAGTGGTGGGACGCCGGGGCATTGGCCGTGTATTGGGGACCTACTGGCCTGTAGCTCGCTATAGACATTCATCCTGCGGCGCATCTTCTCAGACCCGCGTAAAATGGCCAAAGATGAACCCTTTGGGGCCGCATCCAAGCAATCTACAATGGATAAGTACACCGGCGCTGGGGCCCAGTCGTCTGCCCCCGAGAGCGCGACGTCTGCTATTTCTGACAATGCCGCATTATTGGCGGCTATCACGCAGTCCAGAGACGCACTGGAGGCCAAGATCGGTGCGGTGGGATCAGACGTCATGCTTCTTTGCCAAGACCTCCGTAACGCTGTCCAGAGAATAACAGAAACCGAATCACCAATTTCCCTGGCGGAAGATGCAGTCACCACCCTTCAAAAGAAGATGTCCAACCTGGAGTCGCTGACGCGTGGCCTGGCGGCAAGGGTGGAGGATGCCGAGGGCCGGGCACGACGGAATAATCTTCGCTTCGTGGGATTTCCCGAGGGCTGCGAGAACAATAACACTGTGGAATTCCTAACCAGGTGGCTCATGGATTGGCTCCCTCCCGACTCCTTATCTACATGCTTCATAATCGAACGGGCGCATCGAGCCCTGCAGCAGAGGCCGCCTCCTGGGGCACGTCGCCGTCCAATAATTGCCCGGTTCCTTAATTACAAGGACCGAGACGTGATTGTCCAACACGCAATGCTGAAAGGAGTCCTTACTTATGCCTCCTAACCCATCATGATTTTCCCAAATTATACTAAGGTTGTCCAACAGTGCAGACAATCATTCGCTGAGGTAAAAGCTCACCTACGTGGCCTGAAAATTCAATATTCCCTACTTTTTCCAGCTCGCCTGCGTGTCTCCTACAAGTCTCGGACCTATTTCTTTGAGTCACCCGCAGAAGTGATCACTTGGACAGACGAATCGATCAAATTGCGGCACGTATCCTCAGGCGTGGGCTCTGACGCATCGTCTGGGGGCCCGGGCCGGGATCCACCCAGGGCCAGCGGGAAACAGCAGCGCCGATCCCGCTCTAGGAGGAGATCCCAAGGCCGCAGTAGCTCTCGTAGACGGATAACAGAGGGTCAACAATCTCCTACACCTTCATAACAAATGCTGGCAGAACAGTTTATAAGGACACATTATTCTTGATGGCTGGTTAAATTTGGGCTACCGAACCTGTACATTTTGGTGGGTTTGTAGACCCTTTAATGTACACATGTTTATTGGGGATCCATTGGTTGGGAGCGGTTCCTACCCCCCGTTGGGGGCGGGACGCCTGCCACACCACGACAGATGCTTCACTATTTTTTGAGGTATTCGGGGGGTGGACGGAGGGGGTGGGGTTTATGGGAAGTTACGTTGTTTTTTAATGTCACAATGTACTATTACATGTATAGAGTCCAGTCGTATCAAACTACCCACATATTGGTCGTTTTGCATGTCAATTACCGCTATGACTGACACCCAGCTGCGGCTTTTAAACATTGTTAGTTGGAATGTCCGAGGCCTGCTGGACAAGATCAAAAGAGGGGCCATACTCCGCCAGGCCAAGCGTTACAATACAGATATTCTTATGGTACAAGAGACCCATTTACTGGGCAGTAAGACACCCTGCCTTGCGCGATTTGGTTTTGTTCAGACCTACCACTCTGGACTCACTAGGGGATCTAGGGGGGTTGCGATATTAATCCATCGTAGGGTGCCATTTATACATGATCGGACCTGGTCTGACCCCCAGGGTAGGTATATAGTGGCGACAGGCACAGTGTATGGTGAGCGTCTCACTCTGGTCTGTGTATATGCCCCCCCGCCCCTGTCGTGGAACTTGGTGGAACGACTGACTTCCCTCTGGGCGGAGATTCCGCAGGGCCTGATGCTAGCGGGGGTGATTGGAATGATGTTATGTCCCCTTCAACAGACAGATGGCGTAGCACAGGGCTGCGGACAGACAGGCGCGAGTCGAAACTCCAAACATTGATTCAAGGTCTGGGATGGGTGGATACGTGGCGGAAACTGCATCCGACTGTGAACGAATACACATACTTCTCAAGTATTCATGACTCCTTCTCTTGCCTTGATTATATATTCATTTCTGCTCCCCACAAAATCGTGACAGCCGGGATCTTGCCCCGGGGCTTGTCAGATCACTCTCTAGTTACATTATTATTACACTTGGGCCTCGGACGCTCCCCACCCCGTTGGCGCCTATCGTCGTGGCTACTATAGAATGATCTCTATCATCAACAGATGTATACTGCCATTACTGAATATTTTTCCCACAATGTCTGTACCGTTGACTCCGCCCGGACTATATGGAAAGCTATGAAACCAAAGCTAAGGGGGGTGGACATTGCCTTCTGTACCGCACGACGTCGGCAACATCGGGAAAAACTCACCCGGACTGAGGCCCAAATCATCGACCTAGAAAAAAGAAGTAGGGCTGCAGATGGCGACGGGATTCGCCATCAGCTCTCCATAACACAACAAATGCATGCCAGTGATCTCTTGGACGAGGCCAAGACGTACTGGCTCGCTACGCGTAGCTGGATCTATCAGTGGGGAGACAAATCTAGTGCCCTTCTACATCGTCTATGCCAGCAGACGCTCCGGCCCGTCACTCTTCCCGAAATCCGCGGCCCGGCAGGCGATGTACTTACAGACCCCGTTCAAATTGCCATCAGCTTAGTGGATTACTTCACAGACTTATACACCCGGCAGGAGATTCTCCCCGACGAGGCCATTGACCGATACTTGGCTAATCTGCCCCTGAGGGCCCTGCCAGACTCCGTGCGTGATGATTTAGACACCCCGATCTCGACTGAGGAAGTTCAGAGTGCCCTCGTGGACATGAGCACGGGTAGAGCACTGGGCCCGAACGGTTTTCCCTGTGAGTTCTTTAAGAAATAGTCACCCCAAATATCGGCACACTATTTGGCGGCGCTCCACACAGCATTGGAGGACGGCCGGCTTCCAACTGATTGGCGACATGCCGAAATAGTGATTTTCCTGAAACCAGGCCGGCCCCCGGAGCTCCATACTTCATATAGACCGATCTCCCTACTAAATGTCGAGGCAAAATTGTTGGCCAAAATCATCGCAAACTGCATCGCCCCGCACATAACAGCATTAGTTCACCCAGACCAAGCGGGCTTTATGCCTAACCGTGTCACCAGACATAATATCCGTCGTGCGCACAATGATGTTGCCTCTGTAGACCGTCTGAACGCGCCGGCAGCGCTCCTCCTTGCCGATATCGACAAGGTCTTTGACTCCCTGAGCTGGACCTACCTCTTTGCTCTCCTGAATTGCCTGAACACTGGCCCTCGACTGCTTCAATATATTCGCATCTTATACACAGACATCACCGCCTCGGTCCGGATAACTGATTCAACCTCGTGGCCATTTTGCATTGGAAGGGGCACCAGGCAAGGATGCCCTTTATCTCTCTATCTTTTTGCACTCGCTATGGAGCCACTCGCGGCGTGGGTAAGAATGGATGCCCAGGTACAGGGCTTTGAGTGGTCAAGGGAGGTTTCCGATCGTATAGCCTTGTACGCCGATGATGTCTTATTTTTTCTCACATGCCCCAATAGGACTGGTCCACGCCTACTCCGCATAATGCAAATCTTTGGCAAAAGTTCTGGTCTCTACATGAACGCTCATAAATCGTTCCTATGGCCCCTGCGCGAGGGTGATCAACTCAGGACGTGGACACATGAGGTTACGGTGGTTCCAGATGGCTTCAAGTATCTTGGGGTGTTTTTGTCCGCGTCACAACCCGCCTCCTGGAATAAGAATCTGGCCCCTCTGCTGACTCAGATCAAAGAACAGGTGCGGGTCTGGTCACATTTGCCCTTATCATTGTTCGGTCGGCCATTTTTAAAATGGTCTCGCTACCCCACCTTCTTTATCAACTTCAAAATCATCCATACCCAATACTGCATGCATGGTTTCGGCAATTGAACACAATCCTCAGTCATTTCCTTTGGGGGAGGGGGAGCTCTGTGCGTGTCGCACTAAGAACGTGCTTCCAGTCTACATACTGCGGGGTATTGCAACTCCAGACATCCAGGCGTATCATGCGGCGTCTCATCTCCTCATTTTAAATGATTGGTGGTATGGGGATCGACACAACCCTGCATACGCCATCATGCGTTGGTTAATGGACTATAGGTCTCTGCATACAATTCTACATTGTAGTACGGCGCTCAAACCGCTTCCGCCCACTACTCGGACGGTCTTTGTGATATGGCGACAGGCGCTGCGTAGGATGGGATGGTGGGGCAAACTCACGAAAGAGACTCCACTTTGGCGAAATGGCCTCCTGCCCCAATTGGCTGAACTACAGGGCTTTGTGGGATGGGATTCTATAGGTATATCAACAATTGGCGCCGTCCTTCAGGGTCAGACCCTGAAATCATTCCAGCAGCTACAAACCGAATTTCAAATGCCTTGGTCTCAATTTTATAAATATCTACAATTTCGCCACGCGTTTTCCCCGTACCTAGCTCAGCAAGACAATATTCCCGACTTTAATCTCGTCGAGGCCAAAGTTTTCCTTGGCGAGATGGGCCAGCACAAAATCGCTGCATTATATCGCACACTGGTCACTAATAGCTCAATAAGACCAGAGAGGCCTGGCAGAAAGATCTCGGTCCATTTGATGAGGATGACTGGGTTGAGGCTCTAGAGTCCCCGCGGGGTGGCCATTGCTGCGCGCCTTCGTCTTATACAGTTTAAATATCTTCACTGTGTGTATTTCACTCGCTATAGGCTCTGGCGCGCCAGGATGATTGCATCCCCCCTCTGTATGCATTGCGGAATCGCTGAGGGCACTTTCCTTCACACGATTTGGGAGTGTATGGCTCTTTCACGGTTTTGGCGTGGGGTGCGGGCCTGTCTGTCTGAGGTGCTGGGTTGGGACATTCCACAGTCACCGCGTTTAACCATGCTTCATATGACGGAGGGTATTGGAGGTAACAGATACAAAAGACATTTGCTATTCCTGGAGCTTACTCTTGCTAAGCGAGATATTGCTAAAGCTTGGAAGGCAACTTCACCGCCATCTATCGGGGCCTGGAAACGGGGCCTCGACTTCTCCATGGGGTTAGAAATACCGATCTTCTTGGCACGTGCATGTCCTCAGAAACATCCGAAGATCTGGAAGTGGTGGGCTGATTACCGGGATCTGTATCTTGAGCTTATTCCCCCTGCGATACGTAATGAAGATTTGCCATAAAAATCAAATGTTGGGCAATCGCTGCTCTGCTGGGCGCAAGCGGAGAGTATAGCGCTGCGATGAGAAGATGCAATAGGTATTCGTAAGCAGCCACTTGCTGCAAACTGGGATGCGATCCTGACAGACTTTCGTACAATCCGGCAGAATCAGATCGAAACACCAACCACCACACCTGAGTGAAGCACAGACCAGACTCTGGTGGGACAGCTCGGACACAAGGGTCGCACCAGAATGTACATGACGCGCTCAGTAACATACAAAGGGCAACGTAGTAGAAGTTACTTACTGGCATCTCCCAAGACAACTAACATAACTCGTAATGGACACTAATGATGGCATGGGCACCTAGCATGAGACATTTCATTAGGCCAGTACAAACTCAAGCGCTGCGCGGACCCAAACAGATAGATCCCATAGAAGGGCGATATAGGATGTATGATGTGATGCACTGTTTCAATGTCTGAATCTTGGAGGACAGGAGCCATGATGTCATAACCCTTGTTATATCAATGTTAAGTTGTAAATTGCCTTATTATATTTTCCACTGTACCAGTGTTGCCATTTTTGCAAAGTCAAATGCGACTTTAACGTTCTACACGTTGCGCTGCAAACCAGATTAGCAAAATTTATCGGATCAAAACTGTATTGTGATACAATTGTGTAAACTGCAGTGAATTATAATTTTGAAACTCAATAAACAAATTTAAACAAAAAAATATAGATCAAATGGGTATATATTTTAAGAATAATTGTATCTGTACTCCTATGTTGCGAATGGAGACTTTGTACGACAATATGCATATGGACTCTGTGACATTGTAGTTTCTAGTCAATAATGTTTATATGCGTTTAATTCAGTTTTCTGCATATTTCATCCGGCGACAACTATATACCGTTAAAATTGACATCTTTGTCATCGCTATGATATATATACAATCGCGGCCCTGGTGCAACCTGGGCCTACTGTGTCTGTCAACAATAAAATCTGTTGTGAAAAAAAAATAAACTTGTATTAAAATTATTTAAATTAATTAAACACATAGTTTTAACACAATTTAGTTAATATAAAATGAAAATAAAAATGTTAGTGAGACTGAGATTTTGTAATTGTTTAAAATGATTATTTATGAATTTAAATACAAACGAGCAGCGATAAAATATAGCAATCATGGAACTGAGCTTCTTTTTTTTTTTCTTCTTTTTTTAAAAGAACCCTTCGTACAAAGTACATAAGGGTTTCTTTAATCCATCTGCATCATTTACTTGTAGTTGCTCCTGGAATCCGCATGATGTTATGGCAGATATCCAAACGCATTTGTCAAAACTGTATTCGTCTCAGTTTTCTAGACCTAGAAGCCATCTTTTCAGGTCTAGATTGTCTCTATGAGCCTTTTTAGAAGGTTCTCTATAAGCCTTCTTAGTTCCAGGCACATTGAAACCTGTCTTTGCAAAAATCAGACAGCAGCACATGGAGAGTTTCTTCCCATGAACTTTCTTCAAATCTTGAATTTGTGAATAATGCTTTGCAAATTTAAATGCACCTTTATATGTTTATTCTCCTAAATGATACAGCTTCATTCTAAGAGTCTCTTTAATGCTTATAGATTGTTTGGAAGTCGTTATATTGGGGTTTGGGAGTAGCATATAAGGATGAAATGAACTATACTGTGTGTTATGGGTGGATGTCTCCATATATGGTTCAATATATGGTAATCTGGTTATTTGTGAAGTATATTGCATATAATTGCAAATTCATTTTTATAAATGTTTTTCATGTGCTTTTATATCTATAAGACAATAAGTCAATCTACTTTTATGAATATATTTGAGCATTTTCTCCTTTTTATAGCTCCAGAAGTCATCAACAATGAAAGTTATGCATATAGCCCAGATTGGTGGGGATTGGGCTGCCTCGTATATGAAATGATCCAGGGACAATCACCATTCAGGAAACGAAAAGAAAAGGTCAAGCGGGAAGAAGTAGACCGAAGGGTCAAAGAGGACCAAGAAGAGTATTCTGAGAAGTTTTCTGAAGAGGCAAAATCCATCTGCAGGATGGTGGGTGAAGATAGAGGTTTGGAAAAAACATTTCTAACACTTTTTAAAGATCCGAAATATTATATTTTGGTGTCTTTGTTTTGTTGGAAATTGTCAGTCCTCTGGATTTTAGTCTTTTTAAAAAAAAGTTCTTCTATCACTGAATTTATGTATGTGAACTGGTAATGTGGTATTGTCTGAAGAGGAAGAAAGGACCAAACAACCGAACATTTGAAATTCTCACTTGCTTATTCCTGACTTTCACTTGTTGAATTTAGTAATGTATAGGTGAGGTGTTGTGTGAAAAGCAACTTCTCTTTCATACTCCAGATTTACACATGAGAATCCATCCCTATCCATTGCAACAAAATCATTTGTATTCTAAAGCTTGTTTTGTTGTTTTTCTTTAATACTTTTAATTAACCACTCTTTTAAAACAACAGATAAGTAACAGTGGAACTGTCCAATGTATTAGTTGGTAGTAGTTTCTCATTTACTGTCGACAAAACATTTTTTAAACTTAAATATATTTTGTAGTACATGAACAGAACACATGCCTTAGACCGAGGACCCATTTATTCACATCAGCTTTAGTGTCAGTCCAAGCTCATAAGTCTTCAGGTGAAAATTTAGTAGGTGCGATCTCAATAATATGCAGATATCTTTTACTGGAGGGCAGTGACGAGAGTCATGACAGAGGTCACGAGGATTGAGATCCCAACAGAACCGCGCTGGCTGTCACTGTGTGTGATGGGGGAGGAAAAATGGCCGAAATACACAACCATATGGTTAAGAGTGGCTGCGATGGTAGCAAAACGAAATATAGCAAGGAAGTGGGGTGTGCGACACACACCGGATCTGAGAGAATGGGAAATTGACCTGGACTGGTGCTCCAGGGCAGAGAAGATGATATACAAAGCCAGAGGATGTCCACACAAGTGGGATAAAATGTAGGGGGATTGGAAGAAGTATCGCGGGTACTAAAGCGAGTGGAGAGGGTGTGGGGGGCCAGACAATAGATCAGATTATAGACCTTCCTAATGAAGACTCTGGGTTTGGCAAGAGACACGAGAATGGTATATAACTGAAAACAAAGAGATGATAACATTAGACTTTATAATCGTTGTATTGCGATTGTGACATGTACTGAGCTTTGTTTAATAAAAAGAGTTAAAAAAATAAATATTATGCAGATATCTTTACAGTTTAATTTGTTCCAAATAACTCTTGTAATAATATCTCCTTAGTTTCATACCAATTCTCTAATTCCTAGAAATGCTTACTAGTGTGATAAGCGAGAGCCCCTTATTATGATGCTCTTCTTAACTAGCATGAAGGTTATTTGCATCAGCTGAACCTGAAATATGTTCTTCAACTGAGGACCTTTCCACATTTCTTAACACTATAGCTGCAACGTGTTTGTAGAATAAAGTTTGTGCTTGGTTTCAGTCTTTTCTCCTTGGCCAGAGACAAACATTTAAATTGGTGACTTTTACTGCTAAACCATCTCAAGTTACCTATGGGGTACCCCAGGGATTGTCCTTTATCCTAGCCTTTTATAGTAAATGCTGGCCTAGCCTACCAAGGCTTTCACAAGCAAGGGCTTGAAGATGTGTGTGTTCGCTGACAATTCCCAAATAATATTCAAATTGAGCTATGCTTTATTTAGCTAATCATGAAGCTTTTCAGCATATCATGCTCTTTATTTGGGAATAGATGGGTATCAATAAACTTAAATTAAATTTAGAAAAAACATAAGTCATAGTAATCAATGGTAGATAGACCAGGCCATGTATTGGCAAAGTGAATTAGGAATATACCATACTTTTCCGGTTGTGAAGAGCCTTGGAGACAAAATTGACTGTTCTCTAAGTTTAGTTAATCAGATGTTCTCTGTTGTTACTGTTTGCTTCCTTCACTTGAGAATTTTGGGAAATGATTTCCCCTTATAAGAAGGAGAAAGCTGTGTTGTTGCTATTATGTCCAGGTTGGATTATGCTAGCATTTTATATCCTGATCTGCCTTAGTACCTCTTGAAAAGACTGCAGTTGGTACAAAATGTCGCCCCGAGGCTAATTTTAAAAGCCCCAATATTTACATCAGCACTTCCATTATTGATCAGATTGCATTGGCTCCCCATAATAGAAAGGACTTTAATTTCAGGCACTCTGCATTACGTATAAAGCATTGCAAGTTCAAGCTCCTAAGTTTATTGACAAACAGGTGGAGAGATACCACCATGGCCTGAATCTCCACTCCTCCTCCAACAACACTCTTAGAGTTCCTAAAGTGATCAAAACTAAATCTAAAGGCAGAAGTTTTTCTTTTTCTTCTCCTAAGCTCTGAAACTGACTCCCAAAGAAATTTAGGACTTAATCCAATTACCTTCTCTTTTGATCAACATTGAAAGTGTGGCTTTTAAGCAAGCTTTTAGCATTTCTTTTTGCCTCTGTATGTTACCTATCATGGAGTGCAATGAAATGTTAGGGTGTACAAGCACTTTAGTAGTAATAGAAATAACATATCCATTAGTAAGCAAATCATAGGATCCATTTATTGACTACTTTATTGATGGGTTTGGTACTTGATGTTGACACTCGAGCTTACCAACCTAAACCATCTATATAAAATCTGCATCAGGCACGTTATATCTGTAAAAAATCAAAATAAGGAGTAGAAGACTTGAATTAATATCAGTCAGTAGTAATATGTAACAGTAGTAATAGTGTTAGCTGTCTTACAAGTTTCAGGGGAAAGCTGATCTAAACTGAACATCATCCCTATGGCTCTACAAATAAGACGGAGCTCAATCATTCGTTCATCGCAAACATATGTTCGAAAGCGCTCCTTTCCTTTGTGGTCCTCTCACACACTGAGGTAGCTTATTGGTGTATCTATTCCTTGCCTAGAAATTAGGACAACCACTATTCTTCTAAGCAGTAACTGTGGAGCATCTCTCAAATTCCCTGGAGGCAGTGAACAATAAGCAGTGACACTGAATGTGTCATGCAGGGTCTTTCAGCTGAGACCCTAAATATGAGTTAGAATTCAGGCATGCCTGAAGTACCAGGCTGTAAAACCTGTGGTTGTGACATAGCTGAGGACCAAGCTTGAACTAAAACATGCCCCTCAGCAATGATGTGTTGTCCCACAGTTCTTGATTCCATCATTGGTGTGGCCCTAAGAAGTGATGAAGTATTGGTCCCATAGTTTACTGCAACTCATTAATGTCTTCTGCATGTCAGCAACTTGTGAAGATGGAATAGGGATCAGGATGACCTCTCAGGCACACTTCTGCCCAGTTCTCTCTTTTCCCATGGGGTCTACAGTGGTTGCTTCTAACCATTCATCTAAGACAATGACACACAGCTAGCAACATGAAGCATCTTTTCCTGACAGTCGCAACCATCCTTGGGCAGCAACCTCTTTGTTTGCCAGCACCTGCTTTTCATTTATTGCAGAGAATCACCTTGCACCCTCTGCTGCTTACCCATGTCTGTGCTTGTTTCTCACATAACATACTCTTGCACACAGGCAATATGTAGCCTCTCAGAAGTTGAAGAGAGTACCCCATAAATCACCTTTTCCCTGGTAAACTGCCGCTCCAATTCTTCGACCTTCCCAACATCAGAATCACCATGACGTAAGACTGAGAAAAGCTCTAAGCAGTGATGTTTGTCTTAGCTGCTACCAAGCCATGATCTCTCTTAATTGCATAATACATTCTCACAAGAAGGCATATGACGTGGTCTCAGAACCGGACCTCAAGAAGTAATAACACCACACAGGCTAAAACCAAGACCAGTGGTTTAATTTTTTAACCTTAATTCCTGATGGATGGCCCTGACCCAGAGGGCTACTTAGAAGCTCAGTAACATGACAAGGAGGATATAAAAGGGTTTAGTAAAGACTCTTAGCCTCACTTCATTTAGTCGTGTGAAAGGAAGATAATAATAAAATAGAATATCAACCGTCCACTACACAATTTTAGTGTGCAGGGGGTATTGATATCAAGTCATATAAGCAGGATAAGGTGCTAAAGTAAGAACAGCCTGATAGGATGGGAACTACTCCCATCTAAGCCATCAAGAGATACAAGAATGGGATCACAACAACTTGAAAGAGCTACACGTTGTGTATAACAAGATCCAGCCATAGAGAGACACAAACCCCATAATACAACATGGCATGTCTAGTGGGTGAAGGGCTATCTTCTTATTTTTGATTACTATTGTTGGGGTTCTCTAGCACAGACAAATCGTTGCTCAACTGTAAATAGGATTATGGTCCTTCAGTGGACTCTTAAAAGGGTTAGGGTCCTTAAGGGTTGATATATTTATCTAGTTCTACTCACCATTTTTTCGAAAATGCAGTATATTGCACTTGTGATGAAAGATACTGTAGTTCGGGGTTGGGAACAGTCAATCCAGTTTTGACATTCAGTAACACTAGAACCTCCCATACTCCCTTGTTTGTCTTTCACCCAAACTCAACTTCATCAACATGCCTATCATTTTTCAAAGAATTTCGGTGGTAGTTTGTTAGAAATATTGACATACAAATGTAAACATAACCTAGTATTAGGAGGCACACCCTGATTCAATACCTGGCCTAATCTCTAGGTCTCATGTGGTTCCTTTATATATATATATCACTGGCTTCCCATCTCTGTATACTTTACTGCCACTGGCTCCCATGTAAAGGATGGTTACAATGTGATCTTTTTAGGTAAGGTTGTGGCGGCTGCATGGAACATAACCCTTATGTGGTAGGAACATGAGTAAAGTCTCAATAAACTAGTTCTTCACCCACAAGTGAATGCCATTTTTTCGTGTCGGTGTTTGGAAGGAATTACACATATATGGAATATAACTACAATGCAAAAGTTCAAAAATACGAAGAAATTTAGCATGCTGATGAAGCAATAAGACTGTGGCTAAACAATTATTGGATTACTCTTATGTCAATTTATGTGAAGTTTGATAGAAAATGAAAAAAGTTATGCTTGAAAGTCAGCCATGACAAATTACATTTTCAAATGGAACCAAGAAGATTTCAGATTCAGCATACTTGAAGAACATTTTGGAAAAGACTGTCTAAATTGAAACTTCATATTTCTGGCACGAGGCAGCTTTCAAGGTCGCTTCCTACTGGTACCTAACACATGCCTGAGTGAATTGCTGGAATAAGGATCGTTCGGCTGCTTGCTGGAGGGGATGCGGACAGACCGGTTCGTTGGTTCACCTGCTTTGGCATTGTCCTAAGCTAGTGAGATACTGGGACACAATTCTGAACGACATTAATGAAGCCTTTAGCACTGATATCCCGTGCTTTCCTACCTACGTGCTGTTGGGTCTCCCTAACCCCCTGACCTTCCTCTTACGCTCACTTAGAGGGAGGCAGATGGCATTAGCTCTCAATGCTACAAGATTGGAACTCTTATCGCACTGGGGATCTACAGTGGTTCCAGACCACTCGGCATGGTTGAGAAGGCTATGGTCTACTTTAGCGATGGAGCATATGTCTATGGTGGCGGATAATAAAGTTGATGCGTATATGGAATTACGGGCACCATTTGTTACAATCTTGAGAGTACTGCGCCTCATCCCCACCGCCCAACACACGGCCACATGACGATAAGCTAAAGAACAACTATATTTGACATGTCAGGAGGGAGCTGGGATTTACATCGGAGTTGGAGGAGAGCAGGGGGAGGAGGTGGAGTAGTAGAGCGGGGTATGTTAGTAGTTTGGGGACTCTCCTTTGGTTTTCTTCCACCTTTCCTTTATTTTCTTCTTGGGCATCTTCTTTTACGCTTTATTTAATATATTTAATAATGTTCGTTGTTACAGACTCATTGCATGACTAGGGCAGGCTACTTTCCACTGGCATACATTAGGAACAGTGGGATATTGCTGTATTCAATGTCGCTGCCAGCCCTTGGGTTGTAGGCACATAGCTGTGTCTCACGTATATGCATTTATCTCATGCTGGCCGGTGGATGTAGGCATGCATGTTGTTATGGCTTTATCAAAATAATAAAGAGAATTGTTCCATAAATTGAAACTTCATTAGTAAACAAGAAGTGATAAGACAAGATTGTGCCTCCCCTTACATAAATAAATCTCATTCAATCCCATGGCATTTACATTTTGGCAGACAGGATGTTCGTCACCGTTGTGACGGAGTAACCCGTCCGCCAAGATTAAAATCAGGCCCACAGTTCTCAGTGTTCATCTCCTTGCTTGAATGGCTATTAATCTTAGAAGAAACATTGAGTGCTCTCATAATAAATCAACAAATATTTCTAAATGCTCCTAAATGACACAGGCTCCATAACAGAACATCATCTGTGTGAAAAGGTAAACAACCTCCCTCGAAAACTTGTAGGAATGGTGGTGTCAACTCAGCAATAGATCACAACTGTTCATCATTGCTCGGCAGGTTCACTTTTAGAAAGTAACTTGAAATGTGGCAGCATTTTTAAAAAGCCTCTAATAATAGGACATAAGATAATAATAGGACATAAGAGAATATATGTACCTTTTTTACAAAATGTGGTAATTGCGACTTCCAGGGAGATGTGATATACAATCCATTCAACCTATTCTACATCACCTTTTCTAATATCAGGGCCAGCAGTGGCTCTTCAACAAGCAACAATGTCAGATCTCAGCCCAGTGGTTACTATGAAAGAACAAAGGTCTACATCGAAAGAGACACAACCTGTAACTTTATCTACAGTGACGGAGACCATGTGGTGCCTGGGGAATTACAACCATTACCAACTGCCTCTCTTGTGAACCTGCCATCTTGCAATGATGTTAGCGGAAAATATTTTCCAAAATATTATTCTTTACTTGCGTGGACTTAAGAACTTGTAAACAGGATTCTTACCGAAGGACTTAGTTTTTCCCCAGTAATAAACCAGATTTGTTCATAATTCAACTTGAACTGTTTTTTAGAACCATGAGATTAAAATATTCTTTTAATGCCCCTTTCTTTTAGCGACCCATGTTTTGTCATCACAACACTTTCTTTTAGAGGACGACTTTATGTACCACAGAGAAGACCCCTCGAACCCAAAAGTAGCACAACTCATGTCAGATTTAGAGATGCTGGGTCCGTACCAAAACATTACAGGGCCCACCCAAGTTGCAGGTCATACTTTCGAATGAATTTTTACGTATTCGAATTTTGTGACCCCCAGCCCTTGCCTCCTCTCAGGACAGAGCATTCCATGATCCGTTTCCAGATCCCTTAAACAGATAGGACTGAAAAGATAAAGACTGTTGACAAAAGAGCTTCAAGACAATGGCAACGTATCTCCCCCGACTCTTTTTCCAAGGTGTTTGAGTTTTCAGTGGCTTTTAAGGATTTATAAGTCAATCAAGTTCTGGCAGACTACCATAAGCCGCAAACTCTGCTTTTGATAGCATCGCCCCTCCTAAAACACAGACGGAAACCAAGCACAGATCTCATGCACCCTGGTATGCTACTGAGCTGCGACGAGAGAAGTCCGCCTGCAAAAAGCTGGATAGACAATGACATCTGACTAATAATCAAAATGACAAAGAGGCATTTAAAGCATATCTCGCCGTATACCATAGGAATATCAAAATAGCTCGTAAAACCCACATTACCAACCAAATTCGCCATGCGGGTAACTCATTCAAAGAGCTATTCAAAGTCCTCAAGGATTCCATCAATCCTCACGCCTGCTCTCAGGCAATTCAGACCTCGCAAGAATTGTGTGATTCCCTTGCGAACTTCTTTGAGGATAAAATCAAGCAAATTAACTAGAATTTCCCCAGCCCTCCTGAACTGACAAAAGGGGAGCCTAACCTCAATCTTCCCCCTTCAACAGTGTCTGCAGCCTGGAAAAGTTTGATTCTTTCTCACTTGAGCAGATACAGAGATCTCTAGAAAAAGCCTAATCTGGCTCTCGTCTCGATCCATGCCCGCCAAGGATCACAGCGCTACTCTCTAATCGGATTGCTTCAGCAATCAGAATTCTGTTTAGCCTATCAGTAGATACCGGTAAAATCCCCCTGGCCTGGAAATCTTCACAGGTCACGCCATCACAAAAGAAGGCTAATGTTTCCCCCACAAACCTTATGAACTACCAGCCCATCTCGCTGCTTCCGCTTCTAGGTAAGCTGCTGGAAGGTCTAATACAAAAACAACTCTCATCCTACTTTGAGGACAATAGGATCCTGGATCCATCACAGTCAGGGTTCACATCCTGTCATAGCCCAGAAACTACCTTGGCTGCGGTCACGGACTCTAGAAAGGCTCTCCCTTGATGCCAGCTTCCAGTCTGTGCTTGTGCTGTTGGACCTGTCTGCAGCTTTTGACACTGTCTCTCATACCAGGCTTCTCCAAAGGCTGTATGAGATAGGTATCTATGGACAGCGCTACAGTGGTTCCAAGACTTTCTGGAAAACAGAATCCAAACTATCTCTCTGGGTGCATTTAAGTCTTACACCATGTACATCGACAATGGGGTCCCACAGAGCTCATGTTTAAGCCCCACTTTATTTAACATATATGTGCCCCCCCCCCTTGCCAAGATAGTCAAATCCTTAGGATTTGAAATACTGTCTTATGCTGACAACACTCAGCTGGCCATCTCTTTTGACAAAGATCTGGTCAAAGTTAAAGAATGTTTCTCCAAAGTGGTTGAAAGCAATCGCAGACTGGATGACAAAAACTACTTACAGCTGAATGTGGAAAATACTGAGATCATGTTTGGTAAGGCCCAACAGCTTTAGTCTTCCGACTGATGGCCTCCAGAATTGGGTACTGCCCCCAGCCCCAGGCATGTAGTCAAGAATCTGGCAAAACATAGGTTGGTTATGGGATGGATGTAGAGGCCTACTCCCAGGGTATCGGATTGGCTTAAAGATGCTGTCTTAAGCGAGACCATAGCTTTGAATTTTGCAGTCGAACAAAAATCATACAGCCAGAGCACGGGATATATGGGCCCATTAAGATCTTACCTCCCGTGGACACAGGAGAGTACCCAGAACTCTTGACTTGACACAAAGTGATGCGAGTATAAAAGAGGGAGTGGGGTCTGTATACCCATCATGTTCTCTGGACTATTAGATTTGTATATCTATTACTATTCAGGCAGGTCATTGCTAAACTATGCAATGATGACAAATTGTATCTCCACTACAGCAATAATTGTGATATACCCGAACCCTAAGAACACTAAAATGCACACATTGATGTTACATTGTATGCAGATAATCTTCTAAAGAAGAAAAAAAAATGTTACACACTGGTGCAATGACTAAACTAAGTCATATAGCCTTCTCTACGACCGATCAAAATGCCACTCTTAGCACAAGCAGTCTTTCTGCCAGGACCTCTTTGGAGGTTTAATTTCACAACTACATCTTACCCACTTTTTTTTTCTCTAGTCCTTTGGTGTCTGATTTTACTTGGTTAATATTGTCACTCGCTGTGCTTGGAGTGTCTTTTTCAAATGTGTTGGATGCTGCACGTCCAGTTTAAAATAATACTGACGTTTAATAAATAGTTGTATATAAAACCGCTGTCTCCCACAACTTGCACAAGTATTGTCACAAGTACCTTTTATGAAGTGTGACTTAATACTCTATCACAATTACATTGAAATCCCAGCAATCTGGTAGAATTTTAAATTGCACATAAAGACACTGTTGTATGTTGTCTATTCCAGTTTTCTCTATGTATCATAACTACGTTTGTGCCAATTACCGATGAACATTTTCAGCATCTCCTTGTATTACTGCCATTTTATCATCAAGATGGCTGCATAAATACATGTAACCACTATTCCCTTCTGGGAGTCTGTTCCCACAGTCCTACCAAATTCTACTTTTATTATTGAGTCCCCGACCAGACCGATCAAGAGAAAGGCTAATGAGCATAATATTTGTGAATCTTAGTTAGTTGTGCAGACCACAGTGCATTGCATCCACAGAGAACGTCGCAGCTTCACTCAGTTTCTTCCAGTGCTGAGACCTCAACACATCCAAGATTGCAGATAAAGGGAGCTACTGCCGGGAGCCCTCAAGAAATACTTATACCCCACCCTTTTTGTGGAGCTTATTTTACTCTTATTATGTAGTTAAGAGCTACCTGTTGATGTTTTCCCAAAGGCAAGGTTTTGCATCAATCGGCTATATCATCTATGTGGGGCTTTTCGGAAACAATGTTTCTCAGGCTTCAATTATGGATTAACTGGCTATGCTTGGCTTCCCATTTTGAAACCCGACTTAGTTAGATAAATGTGAAGATTGGACTTGCATTCTGTCATTCATACCTTTCTGCTGTTCCCAGAGAGTTATAACTTTTCCTACAATCTCAGTAGATGTTGAGTTCCTTATTTTTCCTTGATCTTTTGTATACCCATACCACCATGCAATATATCAAATGGAAAAAAATATTACATCAACCTAACTACTGCATCGCAAGGTAAGTCTACGTTAATGGATGTGGAGTTAAAACTAGTTCATATATACTAGCCTTGACAATGTAGATGATGTACTGGATGCAATATTTTAGGAGGCTGATATTGTCAACCTCGATATAGTGACATACAAACTGATTTTTCCTGGATCTCATTGGGTGTATAAGGCACACATAATTCACCATTACATATTCTACTTGCGTCCTTTGCTTTGGACCCATTTAGGATTTCTCTTGTCCCTACTCTATATTGTAATGCAGATCTGGACTATGATTTTACACATTCAAATATGTATCATTCTACCCATGGGTCTCTCCAGGATTTTTTATCTTTCCATCTGTATGGTACCACTGGTGGTGTTAATGACCACAAATTATGTCTACATGTTCTCACTTCCACTCCCTTTTCATGCTTCTTTCTAGTTGTCCACTGCACCTGTCAGGGCTGATATATTGTCTCAAAACCTTTTCCTGAGCAGCACTCTACTGGAAATTTAGGGGGGTGACCCTTGGCAAGTGTTAGTTGTCAGGCCTTCTCAAGTACATTCCCTTAGACGCCTTTCTCACTGGGCACCAAGTAAAACCCATGTATTTGTATGTATGTATATGGTCTTTCTATAGCGTGAACCTAACCAAAAGGCACAGGAGCTCTGTACATAGTCAAAGGCAAGCTTAAAGTCAACGAGTAATAGGAAAGAAAGCTGTGTTGTGGACTGTTAATCGATCCAGAGATAAGCACTAGATTGGCAATGCTGTTATGCCTTCAGTGTGGTATCTGTGGCAAACGCATGTCTATGATGCCACCATGCTGTCTGATATAGCTTGGCACTGATAGCCTGTAGCAGATGACCATAATGTCCACTTGCAAACAGGCCCCTAGACAGACACATGAAGCCAGTAGGCCGTTTTCATAATGGCTGGTCTGCAACACCGCCACTACCACATCCATGTAGAGCCACCATCCCCACCTGTTCCTTCTTTATGATTAACCTTGCTGTTTGCTTTGTCATCAGCGAACTGTCTCTGTTGATGTCATATTAAGAGCTCGGAGGTGGGAAAAAATGATAGAAAATAAGGAAGGGACTCAGAGATGGGAACAGTGACCAGGAATGTAGTGGGACAGAAAGAGCCAATGAAATGGAAACAGGATTAACAGGTTAGATAATGGGTAAGGAAAGATTAGTGAGAGGAGAAACAGAGGTGAGCAAGGCACAAGGCAATGAAGAAGCTGAGAGAATGGTCTTTGAAAGCAATGACAAGTAGTGGTGTGGGATAAGGGTCGAGTTACAGGGAATGCAGCTGCAAAGGTGGGGAATATTTTTCAGAAGAAAAATTGATGCTTCACCCTGGACAGCCAAATGTCTCCCAATTCTTTAATAGTCTAGTGAGCACTTCTTGTGCTGCCAGTATTAGTACTTTGCCTGTAGCTCTCAGAGGCACTGCACGCATAAATAAACATATGCCCATTCAGAAAGAACTAGAAGAGACAAAAATGCTTTTAAATTCAGTTGGAGCATTGTATGGCACTTAATAGTGTAGGCTCTCTACATTAAATTGCTGGAATATTTGAAGCTGTGATGGATCTTTGCTATTCTTGCTTTTGTGATTACTCATCATAACCAGTAGAAAATACTTTGCTTTGGAGAGGGTAGGTATCTGCCCTCAATTGCTAAGAGACAGTAGGTTTGAGAAGAACTGCACTGCTTGGTGCTTATGGCAGGTCTCATATCTTCAGAAAATGTGTTTCACCTAAAACTTTGTGTCCTCTTCTAAATTCTGAAGACTTTGCATAGAATTGACTCGGTCAGTCTCAAGAAATACATCATAAAACCAGTTCGTAATTTAAAAAAAAAATGTTATTTCAGTATTGTGGAAGCATTATTAAAAGAATCTGTTGTATTTGTGTTGTGAATTGTTCCAAAGTTAAAAACATAATTCTGCAATATTACATCAACAGTTACTTAACAAAGACCCAAAGGAACGATTAGGCTGCAGAGGAGATGGTGCTGCCGGTGTGAAACAGCATCCCATATTTAAGAATATCAACTTCAAGAGACTGGAAGCAAATATGTTAGATCCTCCTTTTATTCCAGATGTAAGTATTTGAAGCATTCCTACTATTGCAATTTTTCAGTTTCTGGTGTTATAAAATAATGGTTTCTTATAAAAAATATATATAGGACTGGTTTACATCTTATTGGGTTGCAATGAAGTCATGAGATGGGTCCACAGGTTAGAATGCTGCATGTCAAGTGATGTACTTCCCTTGACATGCAGCAAAAGATCCTACTATGGGCACAATGGATTACAGAGGTTGGTTATTAGAAAGAGATTCCTACCAAGCAGCAAGTTGAGAAGTCCCTCATTTCATCTTCAGCCAGAGCCTTAATAAGTGAATTATAATAAAGAAAATGAAATATGCATGTGGATTAGAGAATCATTATTCTTCCACCGCATGTATTAAGAAAACACAAACCAAGATTGGTGGTGGTTCTGGGAGCAGCTCCTCGACCTCTTGGTCAGCGTGCCACTCCCCCGCTGTTGCGGATCGCTCGTTGGTAACTGGTACTCTGCCATAGTCCTTTGATTGTTTTGTAACTCTCTGTTCGGTTTACTGTATTTTATTCTGCTCCAGCTGTTGTTTTCTGGGCTTTTTTTGCCACTCGCGCTGTTTTTTTCCCCTCCTTGCCCTCATACCAGCCACTCCCAGGACTACTTATGGAGGCCGTAGCATGGCGCCAGTAAGCAGCTTCTCGACCTCTTGGTCAGGGTGCCAGAGTCCTCCAATTATTTTGTAACTCTGTTCGGTTTACTGTATTGTATTCTGCTGCTGTTCTGTGTTTTGTTTCTCCACTTCCGCTGTTTTTTCCCCACTCCTTCCCTCTCGCCAGCCCCTCCCACCTCCCAAGACTACTTATGGAGGCCGCAGTACAGATGCACCGCGCCAAAGGCAAGCATGTCTGTACCTGTCCACTCCTGGACCGTGCCCAGCACAAGTAACCCTGGCCCAACCGCCACCAAAAGAAACACCACTGCCGAGTTCAAAGCCCTAGACCCAACACTCCACACAACAACTGCTGCCTTACCTCTCCCCAATCCACGGTAGGACCTTTTACTTGCCAGAACTGCTTCTTCTCCTGCAACACCGAAGCTCCAGCACGCATGGTGACCACTACCACGAACACCCCAGACCATCTCCACTGCCTCCTGATCAACGTACATTCTCTCTGCAAGCACGTCACTGAGATTTGGGACTCCAACACCTCCTTCACCCCCAACGTCATCTTCTTCACCGAGACCTGGCTCAACCCCGCATCAGTTCCTGACATCGCCTCAGCCTTGCCCAACGTCTACAAGTATGCACACCGAGACCACATCAACAAGCATGGAGGTGGAATCGCCATCACAAGGAAACCATCCACTGCACCACCACCGCAGACGGTTGTTACCCCGATCTTGGAACAACTCCGCTTCCAACTCTGAACCAACAGCAAAACCACCATCAGAGGCACCCTTGGTTACAAACTGTCTTGCTTTCCACTCCAAAATAAAAGAAATTCAGCACTCCCAAGATGAGGCACTCGGTAAAGCAAGAAGAGACACTTGGAAAGGAAACTCAGCACTCACAAAATGAGGCAAATGAACCTTCAAAAGGCAGTTTCCAAATGAAGCGTGGGGGTTTATCAATACAACACTCTGTAACAGAAAGACTTTCCCAGATGTCAAATGAAACAGGCAAAACAACGTGTGTGTGTGTGTGTGTGTGTGTGTAAGCAAATAATAATAATAAAACACTCAAACGCATGCAAGTAATAATAAATGTCCAATGCAAGGAATAAGCACTGTAAAATGCAAAGAATAAGCACTGTCAAATGCAAAGAATAAGCACTGTCAAATGAAAGAAATATCAAGAGCATGTATACATAGCATGAAGACATATGAAATATATACACAAAGCAATGAAACTTATGAAATATATACAGAAAGTAAATAAAGGGAATACATCACCGAAGGAGTGTCTTTCAACATTCTGGCCAGCACGACCGGGAAGCCCTTGACGGTCAGGCAGGAGTCTTGATCGGGAACACCGAAGATGCCCTGTGACAATGCTTCCACTCCACAGGTGAGCTTCTGTCTAAGCGCCAAGAGCTCCCACCTTTAATACCTTTTCCTAACACGGAGAAAGGCTTCTAGAAATTTCCCCTCCCTTCATCCATTGTGAAACCAAGGCTGACCGTACCCTTCTGTGTCTAGTCCAATCACCAAAGCTGACCAGGCTCCAGTGCTTGGCCTGAGACAGAGAAGTACATTCCTCTCTCACGCTTTTAAACACACATCCCACACATTCTGTTCTGAGCAAGGCTGTTTTGCTCTGTGCTGTGAAAAAATGAAAACATCCCACTCTGAAGCTGCAAGAAGGCACAAAATAAAACCATGCAAGAGCACAAAATGATGTTGTACATTCAAAATGGAGTCAATGGTCAATACACAATCTCACAATGCATAATTGCATGTAGCAAAATACAGACCCCCCAGGACCTCGCCTCAGTCCTGGTTTCATTGCTCCGCTTGCCATCCATACCGAAAACGACATCTTCATAAGCGACCTAAATTTTCACCTCGATAACTTCAATGATACCAACACCGCCAACCTCCTCGAAAGGATGAGCAACATCAGTCTCACCCAGCTGGTCACCAACCTCCCTCACATCACAGGACACACAGTCAGCCAGGTCGTCACGGCCAGCGACAGAATCAAGTACAGCCATGTCACCGAGCTCACTTGGACTGACCACTCCATCATACACTTCACCATCTCGGGAACCCCTGGCACATCCCCCAAGCTGCCCATTACTTCGCACTACAGCTGGAACAAGATCGCAGAGAGTTAATGGACCAACGCCATCAACATGTCCCGTCCTCACACCGAAACCAACCTAGAACAACCACCTTGATCACAGACCGCGCCGACAGAGCCGCCCCAGCAAACCCACCAAGCCCAAAAGGTCCTCCCAGCAAGCCAGTTGGTGCATGACGGAACTAAGAATCATGAAGCGCATCTGCAAACGACTCGAAAGGAAATGGCGCACCAGCATGGAGCCCATGGACCGAACAACATTCAAAGCTGCCCTCAACCAATGCCACCAACTCCTGATAAAGACGAAAAGAAGTGTCCTGGCTGACCACATCAAAGCAAGCTCCAGCCGCAGTAAAGAGCTCTTCAACATCGTCAGGGAGTTCTACAGCCCCATAGCCACTGAAAACATCATCACCCCCTCGCAGGAACTCTGCTTCTCCCTGAGGGACTTCTTCCATGACAAGATCTCCACCATCTACAGAAATTTCGAACCCCAACCCACCAACATCCTCAGCCATTTTGCCCCCACGACTGAGGAACATGGCCACCTGCTCACCACCTGGGACCACCTCCCCAAGCAAGACACCACAGCCATTATGATGTCCACGCAGGAGCACCCACGGACCCTGCTCCCACCACATCTTCAACCTTTTGAGCATCCATCACCATGGCCACCTTCCCCAAAGAATATAAACACGCAGAAATCAAGCTTCTACTCAAGAAACTTTCCGCCGACTCCAACGAACTTGAGAACTACCGCTCCATCTCTCTGTTCCCCTTTCCCGCCAAAGTCCTCGAAGGCAATCAACTGCCAACTCAGACCACCTGGACACTTCCCAATCCAGATTCCGCTCCAACCACAGTACCGAAACCACCCTAATTGCAGCCACAGATGACATCAGATCCCTCCTTGACCAAGGAAAAACTGCAGCCCTGATCCTCCGCGACCTCTCAGCAGCGTTCGACAGAGTATCACACTACACACTGATCAAAAGGCTTCCCAGCATTGGAATCCAAGGAGACACCCTCAAGTGGATCACCTCCTTCCTCATGGAAGAACCCAGAGAATCCGCCTTCCTCCCTTCACTTCGGAACCCAAAAAAGTCCATCTGCGGCATCCCTCAAGGTTTGTCCCTTGGCCCTACCCTGTACAACACCTACATGACTCCCTTGGCCAATGCCGTCAGATCACATGGACTGAACAACATATCCTACGCCGATGATACCCAGCTCATCCTCTCACTATCAGATGCCCCCTCCACCGTTCTGATCAGCTTCCCCAGGTGCATGACAAGCATCGCCGACTGGATGAGAGACAACTGCCTACAACTCAACACAGACAAGACTGAAGTGCTGATCTTTGGAAACAATACCTCCCCATGCATCGATGCGTGGAACTATGACTCTCACCCACTCCGACCGACCACACCCGCAACCTTGGCATCATTCTGGACAGTAAGCTCATCATGGAAAGACAGATCAACACAGTCTCACCTGCCTGCTTCCTCACCCTTCGCATGCTCCCCAAGATTTTCAAGTGACTCCCCATCAACACCAGACACACCGTCACACAAGCCCTGGTCACCAGCTGACTGGACTACGTCAACGCACTCTACGTAGGAATCAACTTGCACCTCCTCAAAAGACTGCAAACAATACAGAGCTCAAAAGCCAGACTCATCCTAGACCTCCCCAAACTGACCCACATAACCCTCACCTCAAAAAACTCCAGTAATTCCCAATTTAGAAGAGATGCAAGTTCAAGATGTTGATCCACACCTTCAAAGCCCTCCACAACCAGGGACCAGCCTAGATCAACCACCAACTGAATTACCCCCTTCCCTCCAGAAACCTGTGTTCTACCTCCCTCTGCCTCGCCCACACCCCTGCATCCCCGCAGCAACAGTGGAGGACGCTCTTTCTCCTACCTCGCTTTGAAGTCCTAGAAAGACCTCCCACTTCATATACGAACCTCATCATCTCTGCTGGAATTCAGAAAAGGACTCTAGACCTGGCTGTTCAACTGAGCCCCCTGCAGCAGTACGGTCAGCGCCTGGATACCCAAACGGGTGATTAGCCGTGTTAAACACATCCTGATTGATTGATTAATATGGAGCCCATTTTGTAGCATAAATGTTCTTTATCCATATTCTAGTTTAGATCTACAAGCAGTTTATATTCTCACAAGCCTGATCTCAGAAGATTAGGAGAGTGACTATCATCAACCTGCTCCTGACAAGGAGCTGTATGACCCTGTATGATCCCACAGTCAGCTCACGCCTCCTCCCGGTCTCCTGTGTACAGCCCATCATGCTTACCACCAGTACCTATAGCATTCAACCTTATTTCAACCACAACAGTGCTGCTTGACAACATTTAGATCGATCCTCCTCCCTGAAAAAGTCAGCATACTGCCACAAAGTTCCATAAATTTTGATCCCTGAAGTCTGCGGAGTGATGCACCCTGTTGATCCCAGACATTATCGATATTAGTCAAGTGAACTGCTTCCTGCTAGCAACTCTTTGATTTTTTCACTCTGAGCATCTCTTTCGCACTGTGGGGGTCTGAGGAGGATGGTGATACTGATTACACCAGCCTCTCCTCATTTTCATCTGTCTGTGGTAACCTGATTAAAAACTGCCAACGTCTCATCAGCAACATGCAAAGGCATCGTCTTTCCATTTGCTATTGGGTCAAGCAGCAGATGGGTGTGTGTGGCGCATGCTAGTAGATCTCTGCATCAGAATGGAGTTCTAGATCACTACCACCTATATGTCATAGGCGGTATAAAATTTGCAGCTCCAGCTCCAGCATTGGCCAAGGCAACACACCGCTGTTCCCTGCAGGATATCATGACAATAATGTCTCTGCACAACCTTTACCTCACCCCCAGAATACCGTTGAAAGATATTGTGATGATAATGGGTCTGTGCTAGACCTCCTCAGAGCCTTTTTGAGACCATTTAAAATAACATATAGGGCTTTTAAAGAAATATCCGAAAAAATGTTATGGTTTCATTTAATCTTGGCTTGACCCTGACTGTTCGAGTGGTTGCGTGGTTAATTGTGTTACACTCTTGCTATCATTCATCTGTGTACAACGTCATAGTGCCCAGATTTGGCATGGGGGTTCAGAGGCCTAAATCATCCACTCTAGGGATCCCCAGTTGATCCACTTACAGGTTAGGATTCCAGCGGGTCCACCCAGTCTTACATTGTCTGAGGTTGAAAAAATGAGTATTATTGAGTTGGATAACATTAAAAATGCATTACATATCAATAGATTCAAGATACCTAACCGGTGAGCATACACTCTACAAATACGCATATTATGTTATTCCCAGCTCTTCCAAGAACACTACTTGTTTTGAGTTCTAGAAGGAATGTTTCATTAGTTTTCTTTTTATAACCCCAAAAATCCATTGGGTGGTGTGGCCAGCAGTGTATTGCTTGGTTCTGCTATCGCTTCCCAAATATAGTCATATGAGTTCCCTTATTGAGTCGTTTTTATTTATATGGCTCACAGGTATTAATTTTAGAGGATTGGAAACCCTCCCTTTTAAACACTACGGACCTCCTTTTTGGGACAGCTTCTAAACTTTGAGGTTTTGCTGTTTCAGTGGTTTTTATGCCTAGAAAGTGAATTTGGTGAACACCTGCTTAGCAGCTGAATCAATTTCACAACGCCTTTAAGAGATTTGAGCCCCTTATCTGATTCAGACATGTTTTGCTATGCCCCCTAGGGACAGAACGAGCGACTCCATCTTCTTTTCAACTGATTCCTTAACACTTGAACCTAGTCAGTTCCTTCTGGAGCACCTCCAGAGATCTGAAGTACTCTTTGTTTTTTTAAAGTATTTTTATTGATTTTTATAACTTTTCGGTTATACATCTGACTGCAGTCATGTTTCTCCATACCGGCATAGGTATCACATGTGTAACATTAGCTCTTGTACATTATTCATGCGGGTACAGCCCATTAATTATATATTTGTATCCTGGTCATTTTCATCATATCATGGTGCCTGGAATTTTAATAGCCATTTTAAAACAAACGTTTAACTGTGAACAATGCCATCTAGCCATCATGTAATGTTTGTACTGTGTGCTCGCTATGCATGTTTTCTCTGTGTTTGGTGCGTCTTATTTCCCAAATGGGTATTTGGTGTTGATGAGTATCCCGATGCACCAGTTTCATCAGGGGAACTAGGTTTCTCGGCATCCTCTGCCCTCCCACTGAGAGTGTCTAGTAGATGCACCCAATGTTCTACCAGTGCGTGCCTGGGTAATCCTCTGCTGTCCTCGTGTTGCAATGCTGCTTCTTCAGCTGTTGCCTATTTTGTAAATCCTGCCCTCCACCAGCTGTGGAGGGCTCCCTTCGGGCATTTTTCAGTGCATCCCTATCAGTCTCTTGGCGACAACGAGCCCCAGATCTAAGAATATAGTGTCAGCCTTTTGGGTCGTGGACTTGGGGCCTAGACCCAACATGCACAGGGATATTTCGCCTATGTGTGAGCATCCTACTAGAAGCGCTTGGTCTAGAGTGGTCTTTGCCCAAAATTCGGCTGTTGTTGGGCAGCTTCATACCATGTGCAATGAAATGAAATAGTGCATTTGATATAGCGCACAGCTACTCAGACTAGAGTGTCCTGGCGCGTAACAGCGGAAGGAGGACGTGCGTAAAGGACCCATTTGTTATTAAAAAGCCAGGTTTTCAGGTTCTTCCTGAAGGAAAGTAGAAATTGGAATCTTCTTTCCTGCATCTTGGACACGCTTTGTCTATTGTACCTGCTCTGGCGTTCAGCCTGCTATTGTACCTGCTCTGGCGTTCAGCCTGTGTGGGGTCTGGTACGTGGTGTGGAGAAAGTCCAATTGTGTGAATTTGAGTCGTCTTTAGCGGGTTCTTTACTGTTGTCCGTACAACTATGCATTCTGGACCTGCCACAGTCTTTGCTCCTTTACTGGATTTCAAAGTTAACGAAGGAGACAAAATCCAGATGTGCAGTGCAAGATAGTTAAGGTGTTAAGGGCCTTTTTGCAAAGGAAGGCAGCTTGTTTCAGTGCTGGGCATTAAAGTAATGGTTTATCAAAAAATCATGGGATGCACAAAGGGGATATACTTAAGCAACTTTCAACACACAAAGGGAGAGGAGGAAGTCTGGCCACCGTGCGTCCTCCCTAATACACCACTTCATCACAAAAAGTGTACGGTACCTCCAAGAGATGCACAGTAGAATGTCTCCCAATTTGGGAGTACAGGTCGAAGTCCAAAATGTGGATGTCATAGAATTCCTGGCAAAGCCCAAGGGAGGATCATTCTTATGGAAGAGGAAGCCTCACACACATATTTGTGTCAGCAGCAGTGACATGGTAGAGGGTGATCTGAATTTCAATGCCATGAATAAGGTTGCTTTTCGGGCACTTTACACAATGGTCCTGGGAGGATTCACAGAACTCTGATCATTTCAGTGGCAGGGGGCGACGCAGGCTGATGGGGAGAACGAGGTAAGGGGTGGCAACAATTTAAGTCATCATGAGAGGGGGCGAGCTGTAGGAGGGGTGCTGCTGGCTGCTCTCTTCATTCCTCTTGTGTTGTATGCTTTCACTTATGAAAGCAATATAAAGCTGAAGCCAAGCCCTTGTTTGTAGCATCACAGGCCCAAAAGAATACAGGTTGGTAGCTTTTATTTTCTTTAAGTTGCAATTATTATACTTGTTGTGGAAAATAATTTATTTCCATGCAGTTGAGCAACTTCGTGGTGTTCACGCAAGAGAGTTTGTTGTTTTGCAAACTTGACCCAAAGGTGTTGGCGCTCATTACATGAGCGCCCTGGCTACAATACACAAGGTCAGATGTTTTATGCACCACAAGGCTAAACGATTTGCCCAGAATCACAGGATCTACTTTAGCTGGCGCCGAGACTTGAACAGCTTTTTCCTTTTTTTTTTTCCTCAATCCTCCGGTTCACATCGTGTTGTGTGCTACATATGTACATATTCACTTACAGACTAGAGCTTCCTACAGTGAAAATATGTATACATGTAGCACACGAGGCGAACTGCAGGTTCGAGAAAAAAAAGGTAGAACGCACTGAGCGCTGTTCAAGTCTTGGTGCCGCTCCCTATTTATTAATATAATTGAAAGTCTTATAGACAAAATGTGCTTGAGCTGGCAATTTTTTTATTTCACTTTTTTCATAATAAATAAAAAGAATGTGGATGCCATACACATTCCTTCCATTTATTATGAAAAATGTGAAATAAAAAAGTTGCCAGCTCAAGCACATTTTTATATGACTTTCAATTACCTTAGTGAATAGGGAGCGGCGTAGAATCAGGGTCGGCCTGATGGGAGAGCTGTGTTGGCTAGATGAAGCGGGGACCAGCCATCAGTGGCGGCTCCTCCATTGGGGCGTCGCCCCACTGCTTTCTCGCAGTGCGAGAAGCAGAAACATAAAATGGTAAAACTACCATTTTATGTTTCTGCTTCTCGCAGTGCGTGAAAGCAGAAGTGCCTGGTTGGGGCGGGCGAGAGGGTATGCCTGATTGGGGGCAGGCGGGTGGGCGGTCCTGCTCGAGGGCAGGGGGGAGTGGCTTGCCTACTGTTGTGGGTACTGACTGTTTGGTCGGCCCCAGGGCCGACCAACCCAGTCATGCGCACTTTCCCTTTTTCTGCAGCCTACACAGAGAAAATGGCCTCTCAACAGGCGCCAGGCTGGGGCGCTGCCCGCTGCACTGCACCAATTAAAACGCTGCCATTGCACATTGCACATGCCTCAGCCCCTCGCGTGCCTGCTGTCGGTGCTGCTGAACTCTGCCTCACTGTCCACAGTACCACGAGCAGAAAGGCCCCCTCCTCAGCTCACCGTGTACAGTCCGTCCATTCAGGGGAGGCGCCGGGGACTCATTGCGCCCTCTGTGCGAGGGGCGGGCACATCCTGCTGGTTGTGCACGCTGTGTCACTGTGCATAGTGCCATTATCGGCAACTTCTCCCACCCCCCGTCTGAGCATGCAAGAATGAATAAATACACAAGACAACTTTGTAGTGGGAAAATATTGCTGCAGGTTTATTCCATACAGGAGTATGCAATATGTGGGTTATCTTACGGGCGATCCAAGGGCGGGGCAGCTGTACCAACCTATGCTGCCCCCGCCCACCTGGTGAGCCAGCACTGTGGGGCACCCCGTCAGTGCTACCTTTGATGATCCTCTTCCGGATCACGTGACACGTTGGTCTGTTCTACTCACGCCCTTTTCAGGGCGGAGCGTAGCAGGGCAAACCCCGGTTGGTCAGGCCCCCAACCGCCCGAAGGACTAACTGGGCGCCGTCGCGGTTTTCCAGGAACCTGCCCTGAGGCTCCTGGTCTTTGGCTCTGGCACCCCTACTGTGCCGCGCAGAGGTACCCTTACTGTACCGGTCTGCCGCAGAGGTACCCTTACTGTACCAGTCTGCTTCCAGATCGCCCTGTAACTCCGCCTGCAACACAAAAGGAAAACATTAAAGCATTCAGAGTACCCTGTCCACCAGCCAGGACGCCGGGTAAGAGGTGGGGTGGGAGACGGCGTGGCTGGCGAACAGAGACCGCCAGGAGGGGCAGAGGAGGCATATATGCCCTCCCCCCCCCTTGTCGCACCAGAAGGACGTCACAGAGGCGACCTAGCTAGAGGGCTCCACAGAACCCCTCCAAAGACTAGAGTGGGTGGGCAGTGCCAAAATGGCACTAAAGGGCCGCCCTGCTGAGGTGGCCCCCTGCGGGGGCCGCGTACAGGCGCATAGTGCCATTATCGGCAACTTCTCACACCCCCCGTCTGAGCATGCAAGAATGAATAAATACACAAGACAACTTTGTAGTGGGAAAATATTGCTGCAGGTTTATTCCATACAGGAGTATGCAATATGTGGGTTATCTTACGGGCGATCCAAGGGCGGGGCAGCTGTACCAACCTATGCTGCCCCCGCCCGCCTGGTGATACAAAAGGGGATGATGGACGGAACGTTTGAGCCAATCAAACACTCACCCCCAGTCAACTGATCTGGGTTTAATCCATCATCATTCTTTAGCTCACTCCACCACCCCAGTTCAGACATGGCCATATGCAAATCAGTCTGACCCTGTGCCTCATGGGAACAGTCCAGCCCGATCTGCCAAGCCATGTCTTCCCTGGACCGGAAACAAGCATCCTAGGACCGGTTTCTGGCATTTCAGCCGTCATCAGCCAGGCTTGCTTGAATCCAGTGGCAAAGTGAGCAAGGGACCCACGTCTGGGCATACCCCCGCCAACTTAGGGCGACCAAAGCGATACAAAAGGGGATGATGGACGGAACGTTTGAGCCAATCAAACACTCACCCCCAGTCAACTGATCTGGGTTTAATCCATCATCATTCTTTAGCTCACTCCACCACCCCAGTTCAGACATGGCCATATGCAAATCAGTCTGACCCTGTGCCTCATGGGAACAGTCCAGCCCGAACTGCCAAGCCATGTCTTCCCTGGACCGGAAACAAGCATCCTAGGACCGGTTTCTGGCATTTCAGCCGTCATCAGCCAGGCTTGCTTGAATCCAGTGGCAAAGTGAGCAAGGGACCCACGTCTGGGCATACCCCCGCCAACTTAGGGCGACCAAAGCGATACAAAAGGGGATGATGGACGGAACGTTTGAGCCAATCAAACACTCACCCCCAGTCAACTGATCTGGGTTTAATCCATCATCATTCTTTAGCTCACTCCACCACCCCAGTTCAGACATGGCCATATGCAAATCAGTCTGACCCTGTGCCTCATGGGAACAGTCCAGCCCGAACTGCCAAGCCATGTCTTCCCTGGACCGGAAACAAGCATCCTAGGACCGGTTTCTGGCATTTCAGCCGTCATCAGCCAGGCTTGCTTGAATCCAGTGGCAAAGTGAGCAAGGGACCCACGTCTGGGCATACCCCCGCCAACTTAGGGCGACCAAAGCGATACAAAAGGGGATGATGGACGGAACGTTTGAGCCAATCAAACACTCACCCCCAGTCAACTGATCTGGGTTTAATCCATCATCATTCTTTAGCTCACTCCACCACCCCAGTTCAGACATGGCCATATGCAAATCAGTCTGACCCTGTGCCTCATGGGAACAGTCCAGCCCGAACTGCCAAGCCATGTCTTCCCTGGACCGGAAACAAGCATCCTAGGACCGGTTTCTGGCATTTCAGCCGTCATCAGCCAGGCTTGCTTGAATCCAGTGGCAAAGTGAGCAAGGGACCCACGTCTGGGCATACCCCCGCCAACTTAGGGCGACCAAAGCGATACAAAAGGGGATGATGGACGGAACGTTTGAGCCAATCAAACACTCACCCCCAGTCAACTGATCTGGGTTTAATCCATCATCATTCTTTAGCTCACTCCACCACCCCAGTTCAGACATGGCCATATGCAAATCAGTCTGACCCTGTGCCTCATGGGAACAGTCCAGCCCGAACTGCCAAGCCATGTCTTCCCTGAACCGGAAACAAGCATCCTAGGACCGGTTTCTGGCATTTCAGCCGTCATCAGCCAGGCTTGCTTGAATCCAGTGGCAAAGTGAGCAAGGGACCCACGTCTGGGCATACCCCCGCCAACTTAGGGCGACCAAAGCGATACAAACGGGGATGATGGACGGAACGTTTGAGCCAATCAAACACTCACCCCCAGTCAACTGATCTGGGTTTAATCCATCATCATTCTTTAGCTCACTCCACCACCCCAGTTCAGACATGGCCATATGCAAATCAGTCTGACCCTGTGCCTCATGGGAACAGTCCAGCCCGAACTGCCAAGCCATGTCTTCCCTGGACCGGAAACAAGCATCCTAGGACCGGTTTCTGGCATTTCAGCCGTCATCAGCCAGGCTTGCTTGAATCCAGTGGCAAAGTGAGCAAGGGACCCACGTCTGGGCATACCCCCGCCAACTTAGGGCGACCAAAGCGATACAAAGGGGATGATGGACGGAACGTTTGAGCCAATCAAACACTCACCCCCAGTCAACTGATCTGGGTTTAATCCATCATCATTCTTTAGCTCACTCCACCACCCCAGTTCAGACATGGCCATATGCAAATCAGTCTGACCCTGTGCCTCATGGGAACAGTCCAGCCCGAACTGCCAAGCCATGTCTTCCCTGGACCGGAAACAAGCATCCTAGGACCGGTTTCTGGCATTTCAGCCGTCATCAGCCAGGCTTGCTTGAATCCAGTGGCAAAGTGAGCAAGGGACCCACGTCTGGGCATACCCCCGCCAACTTAGGGCGACCAAAGCGATACAAAAGGGGATGATGGACGGAACGTTTGAGCCAATCAAACACTCACCCCCAGTCAACTGATCTGGGTTTAATCCATCATCATTCTTTAGCTCACTCCACCACCCCAGTTCAGACATGGCCATATGCAAATCAGTCTGACCCTGTGCCTCATGGGAACAGTCCAGCCCGAACTGCCAAGCCATGTCTTCCCTGGACCGGAAACAAGCATCCTAGGACCGGTTTCTGGCATTTCAGCCGTCATCAGCCAGGCTTGCTTGAATCCAGTGGCAAAGTGAGCAAGGGACCCACGTCTGGGCATACCCCCGCCAACTTAGGGCGACCAAAGCGATACAAAGGGGATGATGGACGGAACGTTTGAGCCAATCAAACACTCACCCCCAGTCAACTGATCTGGGTTTAATCCATCATCATTCTTTAGCTCACTCCACCACCCCAGTTCAGACATGGCCATATGCAAATCAGTCTGACCCTGTGCCTCATGGGAACAGTCCAGCCCGAACTGCCAAGCCATGTCTTCCCTGGACCTGAACAGCACTGTGGGGCACCCCGTCAGTGCTACCTTTGATGATCCTCTTCCGGATCACGTGACACGTTGGTCTGTTCTACTCACGCCCTTTTCAGGGCGGAGCGTAGCAGGCAAACCCCCGGTTGGTCAGGCCCCCAACCGCCCGAAGGACTAACGGGGCGCCGTCGCGGTTTTCCAGGAACCTGCCCTGAGGCTCCTGGTCTTTGGCTCTGGCACCCCTACTGTGCCGCGCAGAGGTACCCTTACTGTACCGGTCTGCCGCAGAGGTACCCTTACTGTACCGGTCTGCCGCAGAGGTACCCTTACTGTACCAGTCTGCTTCCAGATCGCCCTGTAACTCCGCCACAGCTCTGGAGGCGGCTCCCGTCGCCGCGAGAGCCCCCACCAAAACAGCTCATTTCCGACCTGCAACCTGCTTTCTAAGGCTTCGTGCATGTCCAGTGGAAAGTATCCATGCCCACCTGTTACAATTGCACCCCAAGTTAGTCAACCTAACCTAGGCGTACGCCTGGATGGCATGGTGGCAATGGACCCCATCTTTAGCAAAGTAGCCTTTAACATTAGCCTGGATCATCTAGTCTCTGGTCCAGGACTTACGCCATGAACTGTTCACTCTTACAGGGATGTTCAACGGCCTCCTCTGACTTAGCTCTGTGCCACCTCTGCGGGGGATCATCTCGGACCGCCAGAGTTACATTGACCCATGTAGTTGCTGATCTCACCAAACAGCTCATTTCTCACAAAACAGCTCATTTCCAGGGCTCCTGCAAATCTAAAGGAAAGGGATCCCTCCCTACTGGTGATAGATGGGCCCCATCAATATCACAATAGACCTTGACGTTAGCCTGGATTAGCTAGTATCTGATGAAACCAAAGGCCCTTCTGGCCTGTGAACCTGTGCCAAGAACTAATCCCCCTCCTGCGGGAACGTTCCACTGCCTCACATGACCCAGCCCCGTGCCAACTCTGGGCGGGCCGCGTTCAGACACCATGGCTCACATTGCCCCATTTATTTGCTGATCTCACCTAGCTGCCGTTCTACTAGCACCGTGTGTGCCTGAACACCTGTGTCCCCATCTATGGGACAGCAGCCCACTGGTTAGGTAACCGCTCCCCACCCCGCCTGCCTACTTTGGCTATTCGGGCGAGGAGAAATGTGCTTAACGTTTGCACTGTCCCTCTGCTTTCTAAATCATGACGCATGGGCATGGTCATAACTGGAAGTATGTGCCAATGATCGGGGGTGCCCTCCTGCCCTTGCCATGCATCCCTTATTCCTTATGGGAATTTCGCCTGCTCAGTTCCCTCTGTGGTGAAACCCCCCTAGGCATAACAGCTTAGTTAACATGTCTGCATTAATACAGTGTGCACTGTCTGCAATATGGTGCCTGACGTTACCCTTGGGGCTAATGTAGGCTCCCCCCTCCTGCAACCTTTAGTTTCAATCCTCCCGTATTTAAAGTGCTATAACACCATTTTCCACAAAGTTGTGGGACAGCGTCACCCTTGCTAGATGACCGTTTCCACAACCAGCCTATCTGCTGGGGCTGTCAGGGCGGAGAATATTGTGCTAACTTGAAGCAACCCAAAACCTGCCCATCGAGCAAGGTGCCCCTACTCTGATGCAGTTGCCCAGGTATTTGCACTGGACCCTTTGGCTTGCTTAACTTACAGAATTACACCTGTTCAGCTCCTGCTGAGGGGACTTCCCTTTTGCTTAACTGCTAACCCCGTGTGCAGCCGCGACATTAAATGGGTAACATCCCGGTTTGTGCCCACCTTAATGTGCTGTTCTGGAGCAACTAGACACCCCCCCATACCTTGTTTCCCCAATTGTTGGGACAGCAGCACCCTATGTTGGCTCCAGCGTCCCCAACCCGCCTGGCTGGTCCCGCTCTCCAGGCGGGGCATTAGAGCTTAATGGAGCAACATGGAGCCTACCCTTGGTTCTAGGATGCACTTACTGCGCCCAGTTGGCCAGTTTGCACCAACCTTCTTGATTGCTAAACCCTAGTGAACCTCCTAATGGTGTCACATCTGGTTTGGAAGGGTAATGTTTGTGCCCACTATTAGCACCACCGCACCCTTTCGTGGAGTGACAACTGACAGTCCACCCCGCAGCTGACCCTGTTGCTAAATATGGCCCATTAATGCCTTTGCCTGTTCTTCAACGACCCTGGCGGCATAATGCCCAGCAGCTTGGTGAAGGGGGGTTTTTGGTCCCAGCGTACGACCCAGCTCATACTAGTTTGCACAGTCCCGGTTAGCCTAGGTGAATGGTCCCTCTGAGCTCTGTGTGGGGCCTATTTCACACTTAAACAAATGCCTATTCTCCTGAATTTAGAGTGATGCAAGATTGGACTGGCGGCTACCATTCTCACTCACGCCTGCATATACTAGGCTCAGAACACGGAACACTTGCTCTATAATCCCTTGGATTCCAGCCTGGCATTCCTATGTCCAGCTACGCCAATCGATGATGGCTCTACTTGATCATACTGACCGAAGACACATCAACCCTGCGGAAACCAGGTGGGGATGCTTACCTGCCCCCAACTCTGCGTAAACCGCAGCAAGTGCAAGCTTGCGGTAAACATGACAAGCTGCCCACCAACAAACCATCCCCAGCACCCGGGGGGCATGCCGCCATTCCTTGGCTTGTACACTGACGAGCTTAAGGTTAATAATGGTATCGAAGGACCCATCTCTGAGCGCATGCTTGCAACACTATCCACTGCCTCACCTTAGTCACTAATAGGATACCGCCTCAGACTGTAAGCCGCTCAGTGCTACTGATGCCTTGGCCTTCCTGACCCACCGCCAGCTGACCCTGCTGGAATCCGCTCGTGACTGGGATTCAACAGTGCGGTGAAAGCATGAGACATCCTAGCCTGACCTTAGCTCTTCACCAGGCTCCCACACAATTCTTTGATTAGCCTTCGTATCGTCCATACAAGAGAGACTTAGTACCATCTGCCCCTATTATCCTGTGCCACCAAACCTCATGACATCACAGGGATTACATAACTCACTAGGTCAGCACGAGACATCCTAGCCTGACCGTGGCTCTTCACCAGGCTCCCACACAAGACCCTCCACAAACCTTGTGGCCTAAAACATTCGCCCTGTGGGGCGGTTGCGAATGGACTGCAAACCACTCCTAGGCATTCTCTACCAATGTTGTAAATGGAGTTTCTGGTTGGCTGGGGTATGCACCTACGCCTGGCCGAACCCACCTCTCTAGTAGGGAGAAGGGAGCACACGCTTAGGCTGACACCTGCCCACCCCTTAGGTGGTTAGGCAGAGACTTTGGCTTATCCCAGAGGCAGTGTAAATTTAATGTGCCAACATAGGCGCCATCCAAACTACTGAATTAAAATTTGGCGATCACTCCTGACAAGATGTGCCAATGCAGGTAGAAGCAAGAGGTATCCAGCCGGGCTCGCTAGTTACTTCCTTTCTTTAACACAAATTGACTTTTAAATAAATGCTTGCCCCTTTATCTAGCATCTTTTTATTGCTAGAGCTGAGCAGTAAACATCAGCCAGAGCTTTTCAATGGACATAGTTGGGCTTTGACGGAGGAACACAAGGGAAGCTGTGGTATCCTTAGATACTCTTCTGTTATTGCAAAAGTCAACACCACCCGTTGACCACCTAAACACTTGCATTGACACTACACACCCCCTTCCCTATTTGTCCTACACCAACTGACACTAACACATCTCCATGCTCCCAGCACGGACAGTGTTTGGAACTAAACTGCTTAGCGACGGAACCGATGCTGAGTAATCAGTCTGCTATAATTGAAGTTAGGCTTGCCGACTCGACAGTCCCCGGGCTCGCCCCGCAAAACCCCAAAGCTGCCCGCAGGCACCCCAACGCAACTCAATGCCGCTCAGCCGGAACCCATCGATCAGTGTGTCGCCCGGTGAGGGTAGTCTCCCATGGGGGCGCTGCATGGAGTCAGCAAGACACAGCGGGACGTACAACTACCAAGTGCACTGGGCAAGGGTGCAGTCACTAGATGAAGGATGCGAACACCGGTGCTGGGAAGACACTGCCCCACTCTACCCTTGCTGCTATGCCACGCACGGACACACCGTCCCTTCTGTGATTACAATTACCACCTCGTGTGCCTAGCATCGCCTGGACGCATCACGCAGTCCAGCCAGTAGTAATGCCGGTGGTGACTGGGGACTAAGCCCAAAACAAACAAGCGTCACTGACACTAAGGCCGCTGCCTCGGTCAGCCTAGCCCTTCACTTATCTAATGCACACCTGATAACGCGACCCACAGCCTTAACTTGCAAACAAAACACTGGGTTGGTCCAAGAGGTCAGTACCGTGGGATCCCCTTCCGAATCAACAATGATCAGTACCATTCTTAACCAAGCAGATATGGTGTGGAGTTGTACTTGTGAGTGGCTGCCCCAGGGGATAACAAACTGTGTGCACATGGTGTTATAGCAGTGACACACCAAGCAGACCACCGAGTATTGATGAGGCAGCCAACCATGCCCCCAGTTGCCAGGTAAGGCAACCCGCCCGAACTGTACAGCTTAACGGTAATCCCACCCACTGCTTTATGTAGTAAGGTGGTGCCTGGGTGAGCCTGTGCAGCAGGGGTAATAGACAACTCAAGGTTTGCGGTGCTTTGAATATGGATCACGACAGCAACCTTAACGGTTCTACACCAACCCATTGGGCACGAGACAGACCTGTAAGACGTACCTGTCGAAGCCGTGACTGGCTCCCCCAGGCGGCCATCCCCAAACCGCATCCACTCCCTCTTAACCCAAGGTCAAGCAAACCAGACGCAAAACATGGAGATCCCAGTCTGGCGATGGCAAACTATCCCTCTACGGGGCAGGCAGCTTGGCGAACTGTGCTCCACATCAAACCATTGTCAGTCTAAAGTAAGTTGTGCTCACCAAGAATGCACCCCTATCAAATACACACACAATTTCACGTGGGCTCCAAGGATTTGAGAGCACTGCCAATGAAACCTGCATTCCAAATGCACACAGCCGAAGACCGGGCCTCGCCAAGATAGCCCCTCCCCCACGTGTGCAAATGGTAATGGCGGCGAACCTAAAACGGCCGTAGGTGCCCCGCCCAAATGATATACCCACACAATACGTCCGCCGGAAATCGCGTTACAGTACCTCCAAAACCACAAACATGGCTACGCTCAGGAAGAATTAAACCTAGCCAACATAATTCAAAGCTGTTCCAGGCGGGGCCCCCAAATAAGTTTCTGCCACGGGCAGCCGATAACACTCCCGCATGTGCTGTTGTGCACGAGTATGCACTCCTGACCTCCAACCTACAAAATGCCGTATTAAACGCGCCAGGGCCCCCCACGCATCCTGAAGTAGGCTGCATTGCCAATATTGCCAACATTGCCTATATGGCCGATAGTACACTGGCCCGTCAGGGACGACCGCTGGGCATAGATGCAGCTGTCCGGGCTCAGGCAGTTACAGAGATGCCGGCGCCCCCTACACAAGAGATCATGGGGGCATGAGCTGATGCTTAGGCTCAGGAAGCACTATTGAGCTCGTGCTGCAGAGCACTAGGCCTCCCTTCCCCTGGAAGAACAGTAGGGCAAATCGCGGGGGCGTGCACCCACCCCATCGTGGCTTCACCTCGTCGGACCCGCCCAGGGACACAGGGATGCCTGCAGCGCAATCTGCCCGTAGGCTCCTAGTGGGGGGGGGGGAGGCACAGCGGAAGTGCGCCAAGAAACGCAAAATTCGCAAGCTGATTCTTCAACTGCGTGCAGCACCGAATGACGAACAAGCTAGACACGAGCAATCCAGACACCTATCGCACTGTAGAAAGCTATTAGCGGAAATGGCTCAACTGAAATGCTACCCCGTGGGACCAGATGTCTTTCCATGCCAACAAATCAATTTCCCTTACCGTTCCTTGCTGTGTCTAGCGGTCCGACGGTAGGGCAAGGAAGCATGTTGGAATGTACACAATAAAAGAGCAAAGTCACACCTACGCAGGACACGGGAAATAGCACACATAAGCCCCGCAATCATGGAGCTCACACTTGCAGGCTTCGCTCAAGGAAGCGTCTCCCCCAACCCTTGCGCCCCAGAAATGCCCGCCACTCCCCTTGTTGCGGCCCCAACGTGCCTCAGGGCCAGTCAATGCCGACCTGCATCCAAATTGCACTATGGTTGCCAGACCGGGCCTCGCAGTAATTGTGGGGAGGGACGCGCGGGATGGAACGCTCTCTAGCCCCCCGCACCCGGGTGAAGACAGACTCTGACTACCGCAGCCCCCCGACCCGCAACTGCAGCGCTCGGGGCGGGACCGGGGTAGGCTCACCCCGACTGGCAGTGCACCGTAACAAGCTTCTGCTGGTGCGGTCGCGGGCCACAAGCAATAAGCCTCCTCTTCCTGTGTTCCCTGGGACGGGAGGCCCTCCATGGCCCCCAGCCATTGCCACCCACGGGAGACCGCCCCTCCAAGCCCCGCACCCCGACGGAGGGGGGGGGGGGTATTGCAGATGACTCAACATTCAAAACGCTCAAACGTCCGCGGCAGCCTGCGAAACCGTGCCCCCGCTCCAGCAGACCCCCGCGCTGACACTCAGGGCCGCGCTGCTCTGCATCCCCCAACCACGCGCCCTCAACCCATCAGCGGCTCACCGCAGCTGAATCCCTACGTCCATCCAGCACCGCAGAGCGCATCTCTGCATCAGGGACACCAAAATACTGGTTGCAGCCCAGCGGACGTCCGTGACTTGTCAGCCCAAACTTGGATCAACGGCTAAATTGCCGCTCCCGCTAACATCTCACCTGCAGCCTCCGCCTGCCGATTGGCCGCTGCAAAATTCCTTATCCGTTACAGGCAGGAATCGGATTCCCCAGCGCAGCCACCAAGGTCCGCGGTCGCAACCCGTGCCACTGCCCCTGCGCAGCCTCCATGGTCAGTGGTCGCAACCACTGCGCTATTGCCCTCGCTCAACAGCCCAAACAATCGTCTGTGTCCCGAACTGTTGGGCGGGCGTCGAGGCTCGCACCTGGGTTCCCAGGGTCCGGGAGTCGCCCCGACTGTGAAACCACAACCCCTGTTGGCCAAGCGGTCCAATGCCCGGGCAGAGATCCGACTGCAACACGCTGCCTGCACTGCATTTCGCGGGAAACGTATGCGCAGGCAACTCAGGGCCCCCTTTGCTCTAGCCCGCAATCAGTCCCCACGCTGTACCCCCGACCGTAGGACCCGCTACTCCGCGGTCCTCCAGCGCAACCGGGCCGAAGCACCAAGGGGGGGGCAGGGGCTGGCGGCCCGCTCCTAGGACTGGTCATTGGAGGGGGGACTGATTGGTGCAGGATTACTCACTTGGATCAAAGATGACCCCCCGACAAAAGGCGACGATCGAACGACCCGACGACGGCGTGGCTGGCGAACAGAGACCGCCAGGAGGGGCAGAGGAGGCATATATGCCCCCCCCCCCTTGTCGCACCGGAAGGACGTCACAGAGGCGACCTAGCTAGAGGGCTCCACAGAATCCCTCCAAAGACTAGAGTGGGTGGGCAGTGCCAAAATGGCACTAAAGGGCCGCCCTGCTGAGGTGGCCCCCTGCGGGGGCCGCGGACAGCCGCAGTCTGCCAGCCTCTGCCGCCTCTCCCGGGCTCTGCAGGACAGCGAGGAGCCCAGGCACATCCTCCATTCAATGGAGCACAGCTCGGCCGTGAGGAAAACCAGGCCTGGATCTCTGGAATGGGCCACACCGGTGAGAGCTGGGGGGAGCGCGCTTCACGAGGGTAGACGTGCCAGCAATGCCATATACACAAACGTATACCAGTATACGGTGAGTGAGCCGTCGTTGGGTTGTGGGTGTGCTGTGGCCACATCGGGAAGTGGAGGGGTTTTCGGTATTTGAAAGTGGCTTAGGTTGAGCAAGAGCTTGTTTAAGGTTCCGCGCTAGGGCTGCGAACACCTTTCTCAGAAATGTTAGCTCTCGGTGCGTTTGGAATAAAGATATCTTTATCGAATGCATCAGTACCCTTCTTACCAGCACCTCAGTTCCATGTAGGAAGCACCCCAAAGCAAAGGAAAAAGTATCAGCTGCACTTGGTGCTCTCATAGAACTATATATTGGGTGCACGATACAATGGATAAATACATGTATTTTATTGCATTGTGTAGCACCAAGTACGTCTGCTAATGGCCTTCTTAGGGAGACTGTGGCATCTTCGGTCTGGTTGTGCAGTAGGGTCAGTGGCGGGTGCCTCACGAATGGGCAGGGGTATTCAATGCAGTTAGTATATAACAATCCTCACAAATTCACCTGCAACCCCATGCTGTCGCACTGAGGACTGTGGTGCTTCGTGAAGTGTGTAGTTTTTACTTGTGTTTGGCAATGTTTGAGGCGTGGTGGCAGAGAACTGTCACAGACAAGACACAAGCCAGACGTGAATGTCTCTGAGGGTACAGACAGACGCAGGGGAGCTCAGCTCACTCCAGAGATGTGAGCGCAACCGGCAGGTCACACGCTCAGATCTCACTCGATGTCTCGCTTCTCTTTCTGAACTTTGTTACAAAGAGTACTAGTGAAGAGACAGCAGGTAACTCTTGCTGTTCAGAACAGCAACAACCTGGAACATACATTTACAATAATAGGCAGGGGCATAGCTTTAAGTGGTGCAGCAGGTGCAGTGGCACCGGGACCCAGAGGCTTGAGGGGTCATCAAATCCTGATTATTGCTGTATTTTACACTTCAAAGGGCACCCAGGGCACCCATCACCTTCCTTGCAGTAGTGTAGTTACGGCCTGAACACTTGTATGTAGTTTTGGTTACAGGTTTAACACATGTTGTATGCAGTTTAGGTTTGCAAGCAGTTACAGGTTGAATATGTTTACGTGGTTACACTTGTATATTGTAGCGCTGCATGTGCTAGCTTGTGCTGTGTATAATGCGCTCTGTGCTGTAGCTTTCCAGACATTTACCCTCTTTCCCCATACAATTATACGGTGAACTTGTGTGGTATGTGTGCTGTTTCTCTGCACGTAGTCACAGGTTGGATGCGTGCTGTACTATAGCTCTGCATGTCATTACACTTTGAACTTGTGTGGCACATGTGCTACACTAGCTTGGCACCCATCTCCAGGTTCAGTTAGTGCTGGGGCGCAGCTCTGTAATTGGGTACAGGTTAAACTTGCTGTGCTTGTGATTAAACTTTAAATCTTGCGTGGCACGTGTGCTGCACTGGCTCTGTATAGGTGGAACATATGCACCGCAGCTGTATATCTGGTTTTAAGCTGTGTTTTATATGTGCAAGTAATACTGAATGTGTACAAGGGCCATGTGTACAATGTTATTTGCTTGAAAATGCTCCATTTGCCCACTCTTTTTTCAAACTTTTCTCAGGGGGAGAACCCCCCTCCACCTCCACCCCACCCCCCCCCGAACCTCCTGTAGGTGGCTCGGGGTCGCAGTCCAGTACGGCAATTGTTTTACGCTCACCACTTTCAAATGTCACCAGCTGCCACTGCCAGCCATCCTGGTGCCGAGCCTCAGGTGTAGGTCCCTCCGAGCGTCATGGCTCACTCTCTTGGTAGTATCTATCTAGCTGCTTGAAGTCCGGTGTCGGAGAGAACGGATGGGATACCCAGACAGGAAGCGCCTCCAGTTGCAGCACTGGTGACGGGGGCAAATAGGTATAGGGATCTTCGCTCCACCATAGTGTTGAAGAATATTACTGTGTTCAGGCGAAAAAGCAGCCATGAGGACTGGTGCATTCTTGACACAACAAATGAAAGAAGTGAACAATGAATGAGTAAAAGTGCAAATGAAGTATTATGGGACGCGTCTGCTATACCTCTGCAGTGCAGTTCCAAATATTATATGTTCTTCGTTTAAACGTTTTCAATAAATGTCACTTCTACACGCAATTAATGAATAAGAACAGGTGCAAGACTTTCACGTCCCCGCACACCTGCAGAGCAAATATGTATTGCACTGCAGCCAGGATCGTCTAGAACATGAGCAGCACTTTCCATCACTCGAGCTTCGTGATTTGTTGAATTCCGGTGTATTTTTCAGCTTAAAAATACACCGGAATTGAATAGTAATCATGAAGCTCGAGTGATACTTCTTCAGTGCTCGGACAGGCTGCCCCGTCCAGCACGGGATAAAAGAGCTCTGCATGTGCCGCGCCGGCGGGATACGTATTGCAGGCTGGAGAGTCTTGGGAAACTGAGAGATTTCATTTGTATGAATGCTTGAGAAGGTGCCTGGCATTACCCCCTCATGGGTCCTCCCCGTCCCAGTCCTTACTACGTGAGGCAGTCCTGCCTCCACCCAGCCAATCACAACGCCAGTATTTGAATATTACATAAGCCCCGCCCACCTACCGCCATGCCTGTTTTTTTTCTGCTCCGACGGCGGTCGGAACGCTGGTGCTCCCGGTTCCTGTTTCCTGGTCTGGATTTTCTTCAGGACGGTGCCGTGAGTGTTTGAAGTTGCAGTTTTATGTTCTGCATTGTTTTACTTGTTTTATCGGCGCGGCCGCTCCGGTATTCCGGTCGACCACGCTCCTGTTCTGGGGTCAGGGACGCTCCCCGTTCATGTGCTGGGCTGGGGCGGGGAGTTTTGTGGTTTCCTGGCCCCGGGTCGTTCCGGCGCTGGGGCTCTCGTGCAGCGTCCGGCCCCCGCGGCCATTGTCCTTTGATCTATGGCTGTGGGTGGAGACTACAGGGCTGCCCTTTTTTATTTCACTCACCTTTGCGTGATTGGGTGATTGGGGGCAGTATTTATTGGAGGTTGCTGGGCACTTCCTTTGATTGTGTGGTGAGTTCCTGTTAGTTTGACACTGGATTTCTCGCCATGAGTGAAGGGGCTTCTTCACCTGTGCCTGCTAAGGCGATTTCAAAGCAGCATAATGTTCAGGATCTGCAGGAGGATGACGTCTTGCAGATTTCTAGGGCGGATTTACAGGACTTGATTGATTCTGCGGTCCAGTCTGCGCTGCTGGAGCCTGCAGCTAAGGATGATGAGGACGACATGGACAATTCCCCTAAGGGAAAGTACGTCCGGGGCAAGGTTTTTTCTGACATGCTGGTCCATATTCGAGAGGTGCTTGGGTTTGACCCTAAATCCCTGGCTGAGGAGGGATTTTACGCTCAGTATAGTTCCTCTGTGGTGGATGACCTCCCCTTCCATGATGTCCTGAAGGATATCCTCACAAAGGAGTGGCTTGAGGTGGATAAGCAGGGTATTCCGCGATTCCTGGGGAAGCGGTATCGCTTGGCGGACTTTGATTCCCAGTTTCCTGCGATTCCAAAGGTTAATTCTCTTTTGTCCTCTATGGCTTCCGCCTCTTCTTCCTCTTTGTCCTCGGAGGAGGCTTCCCTGTCAGATCCGGTGGAGCGTAAGGTGGAGTCTGCTCTCAAGCGTTCTTACGCCGCTTCTCACTTTGGGGTACGTGCTAGAACTTATGCGGCCTATGATTCGCAGGTCCTGCTTAAGGATTTCGAGAAACTGTTTGACTGTCTTCAGGATCAGGGGGACCCTACTCCTGTGTTGGGTCAAATGGAGGTGTTGGCACAATTCCTCTCGGATGTCACTTTTGATTCCTTGTGGGCTTTCTCCTCGGCTGCTGGGGCAGCGGTGGCTGGAAGGAGGTCTCTGTGGACAAAACCTTGGCGTCTTGAGGCTGCACAGAAGGCCTTAGTCCATAAACTGCCTTTTGAGGGTCCCCGTCTTTTGGGGATGCTTTGAATACGATGGTGCAGCGCTCTGCGGAGGAAAAGAAGTTGTTGAAGCCTTTTCAGCCTGCTCCTAAGAAAAGGTCTTTCTTCCAGAAGCAGGGGTTTCAAGGGGTTTTGTCATCTCAGCCCTTTCGTGGTCGGGCCCGTGGTCGGGGGCCGCGTACCATTATAAATCCCGGCCTCAGCAACAGCAGCAGCAGCAACAACAGCCTCCCTCTGGTGCAGGACAGAAGTGACTATGCCGTTGTGGGGGCTCGTCTCCGTTTGTTTCTGGACCGTTGGTCAGCTCTGATTTCCGACCAGTGGGTCTTGTCTGTCATCAAGTGGGGTTACCAGATTCCCTTCCGGGGCCCTCCCCCTCTGGATTGTTTTCTGGTTACCCCGTTGTCAAGAGACCCCGTGCGGCGCTCTGCCATGTTGTCCGGCGTCGCCATGTTACGGAAAGGGGCTGTGGTGCCGGTTCCAGTGGAAGAAGTGGGCCTGGGGTTCTATTCCCATCTGTTTCTGGTTCCAAAGCCCGATGGTTCCTTCCGCCCCATATTGAATCTCCGTTCCCTGAACAAATTGGTGCGGTTGGATCATTTTCGGATGGTCACGTTGCAGTCCGTCATTCCCCTCATCCAGGAGGGCGATTTTTGGCTTCCCTGGACTTAGAGGACGCTTATTTTCACGTTCCGGTCCATCCTGCCAGTCAGCGGTTCCTGAGGTTTGCTGTTCAGGGGAGGCATTTCCAGTTTCAGGTTCTGCCGTTCGGCCTCTCCACTGCTCCCAGGACTTTTACCAAGGTATTGGCTCCTGCTGTGGGGGTTTTGCAACGTCGGGGTTTCTCCGTGTTTCCCTATATTGATGATTGTTTGGTCTCTGCTTCCTCCTTTCCTAAGGCTCTTCTGGCGGTGGAGGCTACGCTGACCCTGTTCCAGGAGCTGGGGTTCAAGGTGAATCTGGCCAAGTCTCATCTGGATCCTGTTCAGAGGCTGCAGTTCATCGGGGGTCTGTTCGACACGTCTCTGGGGGCGGTGTTTCTCCCTCCTGTTCGGATCCTTTCCTTACAGACTCTGTTGCGGGATCTATTGAGCCGTCCCTCTGCCCCGGCTCGTGTTTGGTTGCGGGTCCAGGGATTGATGGCTGCAACCACTACTGTGGTTCCTTGGGCTCGCCTCCATCTCAAGCCCTTGGTAACTCATCTGTTGGCTCGGTGGGACCCCTCCCGGGCGGATTACGAGACTCTGGTTCCTCTCTCTCCTGCTCTGGTTCTGGACTTGGACTGGTGGCTTTGCACTCCCAATCTGGAGAAGGGGGTGCGGTTTTGTCTTCCCCTCCCCTTCTGTTGACTACGGATGCCAGTCTTTGGGGTTGGGGGGCCACTTTGGGGTCCTTGGAAGCGAAGGGTCGGTGGTCTCGGGGGGACAGCGCCCGTTCCTCGAACTGGCGGGAGTTGGCGGCCGTCTGGGAGGCGGTGCAGTTCTTTCAGGTTCATCTCCACGGGTCGAATCTGTTGGTTCGTACCGACAATCAGGTGGCTCGTTGTTACTTGAACGGTCAGGGGGGGACGAGGTGCGCGTCTCTGAACCTGTTGGCCTCCTTGATTTGTGCTTGGGCGGAATCTCATCTGTTGGCCTTGAGGGCGGTGTACATTCTGGGACAGTTGAATTTTCATGCGGACGCTTTGAGCCGCAACCTTCCATCCTCTGTTCTGTACCATCTCTCTCTTCCTCTGTTTCAGTCCCTTTGTCTTCGGTTCGGGACTCCCTGGATCGATCTCTTTGCCTCTCCTCACAACGCTCTTCTACCCCGGTTTTGTTCGGAGGTGCTGTGTCCTCAGGCTTGGGCGGTGGATGCTCTATCAATTCCCTGGCCTTCGGGCCTTCTGTATGCATTCCCTCCTATTCCCCTCCTCCCGAGGGTGCTGCAGAAGATTCGGGGGAGAGGGTTTCGGTCCTGTTGATTGCTCCTTTCTGGCCTCGCCGCATTTGGTTTCCTCTCCTGTGGCGGCTGGCGGAGGGTCGGTTTGTCCGGCTTCCTTTGTGCCCGGCTCCTCTTCAGTTTCCGCTCCTGTCTCTGTCTTGTCTTCGTCGTTTGCAGCTGACGGCTTGGCTCTTGAGCGGTTGACGTTGGAGTCTTTGGGCTGTTCCTCTGTGGTGGCTCGTGACATTCAGTTGTCGCGGCGCCCTTCGACCCTTAAGTGCTATGGTCGACATTGGGGTTCTTTTGTCTCTTGGTGTTCTTCCCATGGGGTGGATCCTGTGCTGGGGGATCCTGCTTCTGTGTTGGATTTTCTCAGGGATGGTTTTTTGTTGGGCCTTTCCCCTTCCACTTTGTCTGCTCAGTGGGCGGCGGTTCGTGCTTGTAGGGGTCCTGGGGCCTCATTGGAGGTTCTTGCCCCATTGGTCAGTCGGCTTCTTCGGAGTTTTCGGCTTCGTCGGCCGGTCTCTCCTGTTCTCGTTCCTTCTTGGGATTTGCCTACTGCTTTGCGGGGTCTGCAGTTGCCCCCTTTTGAGCCTTTGCTGGAGGCGGATTTGTTGTGGCTGTCCGCTAAGGTGGCTTTTTTGCTGGCCATAACCTCCGCTCGCAGATTGGGTGAGTTGGGTGCTTGCTCATTTCGTTTCCTTATTTGCAGTTCCTGCAGGATCGGGTCGTTTTGCGGCTTGATCCGGCTTTCCTGCCTAAGGTTTCTTCCAAATTTCATTTGCAACAGGAGGTGATTCTTCCTGATTTGCCTACTGTGGGGGATTCCCTTGTTCCCCCTTCCTTGGATGTTCGCAGGGCTCTCCAGATTTACCTCCAACGTTCCCTGGGGTTTCGGGTTTCTCCTGCCCTGTTTGTCTCCTGTGGGGGTGTGGCTAAGGGGAAGAAGGTTTCCACTTCCACGATCAGTCGGTGGGTGCGTTTGGCGGTCTGCCAATCTTATAAGTCTTTGGATCTGCCTCCTCCGTCTCGGGTGCAGGGCCGTTCGACGCGTTCTGTGTCTGCTTCCTGGGCTGAGGCGGCGGGGGTCTCTATCCAGGAGATTTGTAGGGCAGCCACCTGGCAGTCCCATCACACTTTTGTGCGGCATTATCGGCTTGATGTTTTACATGCCTCTGCTGACAGTTTTTCTGTTGGCGTCTTGAACGCTGCTGTTCGTTGATCATTTCTTGATTAAAGTTTTGTACTTTGCATGGATCCCTGGTGTCCTGCGTTTTTTGTTGGTTCTCTGCTTGTGAGTTCCTCACGTAGTAAGGACTGGGACGGGGAGGACCCATGAGGGGTAATGTCTTGTTACTTACTGGTAATCTTCATTACCCCGATTAGGGTCCTCCCCGTCCCAGTCCTCTTCCCTCCCTCCCTCCCGCTGTGTTTGTGTCGGAGTCTTGTTGATAACAGGCATGGCGGTAGGTGGGCGGGGCTTATGTAATATTCAAATACTGGCGTTGTGATTGGCTGGGTGGAGGCAGGACTGCCTCACGTAGTAAGGACAGGGACGGGGAGGACCCTAATCGGGGTAATGAAGATTACCGGTAAGTAACAAGACATTTGTCTAAACCGGCGAACACTTGATTGTCCCAACCGAAAGCTTTGTAAATTACTGGTTTTGTTGTTGGAAAGTCATAAATTGAGAGCTGGAATGTGTTCGTCCCTGCTGACTGCTGCCTGGTGGAGTTTGTAGAGCAGAAAAGAAGGGAACACTCGTCTGAATTTTAGACCGTTACATTCACATTTGAAGCAATTGCAGTTGCTTTTTGTGAGCTTTTAATTGACAATTGTTAATCATTCCGTGCAGGGGCACATCTGCTGTCAATGGCAGGCTTTGCTCTATGGTGATCTGACAGTCAAAGTGTTTACTTATAGCTGCCAAGTCTTCAGATTGCTTATGCGCAACATTTCCATAGTTTTATGGTACCTATGTCCAATTGTACAAGTGACTCACTACAGTAACTGTTAAATGTATTTAAAGCAGTAAGATGTGGGGCAGTTTCTGATGTCTTTAAATATTTTAGCACTGCACGTTCACAATTGCTTTATAAACTTTCTTCCATTCTCAAATGTGCTTTAAAATGTAACATTTGGCAATGTTTTCTTAAAACATTTCTCTGAAGAAGAACCCCCCCAAATACAGGTTGAAGTCAAAAATATGGACATCACAGAATATCTGTCAAAGCCCAAGGGAAGTTCATTCTTATGGAAGAGGAAGCCTCACACACATATTTGTGTCATGCTTCATCATCGGCGACCTCTGCCCACCCTGGTAGGACAGTACCACTAGGGCGGGCTCAACCTCCTGACGGACCCTAACAGGAAGGAGTAATTAGATAAAAACTACTGGACAAAAGCAACAAAGGCAGGATCCAGGTTCATTAAAAATACCTTGAGGTTCCCCGTTATATCACCTTTAATAGTGGGGGCGTCGGGTATATCTAAAAACCAAGTTGAGATGGTATATTTGAGGACAATGGCTCAACCTGTCTCTCTAAGCCAACATGTTTCTGCCCTAGTGGTTAGCCTTAACAGGTCTGAGGCATTCTTCAGGGCTGTGTATTCCTAGCTTTCTCAGGCAGACTAATCACCGAGACACATCTACTGATAAAATAAAGAAGGAAAACCCAGACGAGTCCTACCTGAGTATCGAAAGAGGGTATATTAACATATAGAAGTAAGTTACAGGGGGACGATGTCCTTTATAGTCACACACTAACGAAAAACGATTGAGGTTTTAGAAAGTATCCTCATATAGCAGACACATCGCTGTCACTTTTATTATGGTCTAACTAATAGTTATTGAACCACTACTCCCTATCAGTACTATTATAAGTAAACATAGTATATGTTCAGGTGAGATTCAGAAGGAGTCTTGTTATTAGTTGGCACAAAACAAGTGTATACTCCCTCACATCGCACCATCTCTCCTTAAGAGTTAGACTAATCATGAGCCAAAATATACACATAATAATAATAATAGCGCGCTCATAGACTGCTAAAGTGGGCTAGTCTTTGTTTTTAATATGTCTAGTCCAAGCATTGAGGGGAGCGGTAAAGGTGTGCCAATATCGCACCTCATGCATTGAATTCATGCTCTCGCCATTGCCCAGTTATATAGTTAAGTACACACGCTCTTGATCTACAATTAGGGGTTGGCGACACACACACTTACCAAGTCAGGAGGCCCCTCCGGGGACCCACACACACACCACTTACTTCATTAAAAGGCCCACCGTGAGATTCCACCTGAGCGAGCACAGCATGGGGGTCTTCCCCCTAGACAATTTGGGAAAAATTGCAAAAAATGGAGCATTCTACAGCACATTTTTCTTCATATATTTTCAATTGTATTAGCTTTTAAAGCATAGTAAATGATGACCTTACAGTGCACCAGGATACAACAGTCTTTGTTGGGGCTCTTAATTGATTCCCTCACTATCACCCTCCGACAGTGCCTCACATCTTTCCATATTCCTTCTCTCACATGTATTTCATTTGTTTTATAGCACCTCTCATACCAGTATAGGGTGTCGGACCACTTTACATCACACACACACATACAGGGACAATGAATCATACGTGTGTATATCACTGTATAGAAAATGTTACATAAGACAAAGGGGTCTACAAGGTGTAGGATTCATCCATACAGGCATGTTTTAAGAGTGTTTGGTCTGGAAAAGCACAAACTCAGGATTCAGAATGTAACACAGTGGTTAGGTTGACTTTACTAGTAAGAATTTATTTCTACCCAAAGAAGCCCTTTTTAGAAATGAAATGAAATTAGGTATTTATAAAGCACATTGTCACTCAGAACAGAGCATCTAGGTGCTGTTTCAGATACCAGACCGATTTACTAAACCTACAGGGAAAAAGAACATTAACATTTAAAGACCAAGGAATAAACTGAAACTAAAATTATTCAGTCAGCCGTGTACATAACTCATCAGCTAAGGAAAAGAGCTAGGTTTTCAGACAATTTTTAAAAGCAGATTCAATCTCTATGAATCTCAGTGATCTGGGAAGCTGGTTCCAGGGTTTAGACCCCAACACAACAAAAGATCTTTTCTGCTCTTGTTTTAAGCATGAAAGAAGGGATAGCTAACACGTTTGAATTAGAGGATATCAAGGTCCTTTGGGCCCTATGATGCATAAATCGATCAGAAAGGTACTTGGGGCCTTTAAGATAAAATGTTCTAAAAACCATGTTCAAGGTTTTAAAAAGGATCCGCTTGTGGACAGGAAGCCAGTGCAATTTGTTGAGTCCCTGAGAGACCGAACAGTTGTGAGGACCTTAAGAACAAGTCTAACTGTAGCATTTTGGATAATTTCAATGCAACAATTGTTTAGTAATCCCTAGGTATAGGCGATTGCAGTCAGTGCTTAATTTGTAAACAAAATAAGTGCAAGGGCCCTCGTCAGGGGCCACTACAGCTTTCACCACCTGTTGCCCCGTCAGAGCTGCCAATGAGAGCTCCAACCCCCTACCCTTTCAGCCTCCCAGGGAAACGCCCAATGCCCAGTATGGCGGCCTTAAAGAAGGGTGCTTGAAAAAAGGGTAAATGGTGAATATAAAGCATTTTTGGAATCAGTTTACGCTCAATGGATTCAAACATCATTTCTATTTGGGGCTTGACCTTAAGAGTCAATAAGCTTTGTAACTAGTAGACATCACAACTAGCTACCCACTGCAGGCCCAAAATATTCTAGTGCCCAATCAGTGACCACCAGTTTCTCTGTAAAAACATCATACTGACCAGACATTGCCAGTCCATCAGGCCCAGAGTTGGTGGCAAACCCAGTCAGAAATGGCATTATTAGTATAAGGAAAGACGTTCCATATGAGTGCCTAACAATCCTAATTTCGCTCCATTCTCCATATAATGAGCCCACAGTTAGCACATATTTGGTGACACTTGTACAAACATAGGTAGCAGCCATTCATTTTAAGTTGTATTATTTGAGTACTGATTCAGCTAAGTAACATTTTTACTTACTTTGTCCAACAGGCTGCAATTGCTGCCTTGAACCTTTATTCAGATTTTCAAAAATATGTACTGTGTCCCTCGCCAAACAGGGTGGACATACAAGTTGAATTTGATGCCAATAATGCACCTTAATACTAATGTAGGTGAATGTTTCTGTTGGACCTTGACCTTTTTGCAGAGTGACCCCAAACGTTTTGCCTTCCTCTGCCTTCCCTTACTGAACCCATTTTTGCTGGCTACTACGAATCTGTGCACTTTTTCCCTGCTAACCAGTGGTAAACTGTCTGTGCTCTGTACCTAAAACATAGTACAATTGGCATCTACCTGATTGGTACATTTAATTTATATTTACCTGTAAGTCCCTAGAAAATGGTACTACATGTACCCAGGTCCTGTATATTAAATGCTACTGGTGAGCACCAGCACTCAGAGTGTCACCCACTAAAATAGCCTTTTAAAACATGTCTCAGGCCTGCCACTGCAGTATGTAATGCCGTTCTAAACTGTCATTTAATTCAGGCATAGTAAACCTTTTGCCAGCCCTAAAACATACTTTTTAATATTTATAAGTCATCCCTAAATTAGGCCTTAAGGCTCATTGGGCATGGTGCATTGCATTTAAAAAGTAGGACATGTGTACTTAAGTTTTACATGTCCTAACAGTGAAATACTCCTAAAAAGGCCTGTTTCTCCCATTGACTAACACTGGGTTTTTTATTAAATTTAATTAGTTCTAACTTTTGATTGGGAGAAGATAGAGCCATGCCGCTTACTGTCATATAAATTGTAATTTAAAGTCGATTTTTAAGTTACAATTTAAAAAATGCTGCTTTTAGAAGGTTGGCATTTTTTTGTCCCAACTAACTGTACCTTTTTGCCAGTGTCCTGGGTCACATGACTGTGATGGCTCTACTGTTGGGGTTTGTGTATTGTTTCCAAACAGTACTCAAAGGGGGTATAGGTGTAGACAGGATGGGCCATCCTTACAAGATTACTGGGGAGGAGCTGTGCCCAGCCTCGCTTACACTTCAAAGGGCATTACCTACAGCAAACACAAAGGAGCCTGACACCAGGCCTGCCACGCCTTTTGTCACCTCCAGACAGTTCACCAGGGAAAGAACTTTCCAGACCCAGCTTGGGGTAGCACAGGGAGTCCCACCACACAAAGGCTGGAACCAGATATAAATATTGTACTTCCACGGCCACCGAGCAGAACTGTTCTGGACCTGTGGACGATTCAGAAGGACTGCCCTGCTACTTGAAGGACTGCCTTGCTATCTGACAACGAAGCTTGGACCTGTTTGTCTTCATGCCAGGCTAGCCAGAGTGACTCCAAGGGTCACTTGGCTGACCTCCTGTGTGAGCTACAGGGCACAACAAGCTTCAGAGGCCTTCCTGCAACTGTCCAGCTGCCCTGCTCCAACTAGACCTGCCGAAGCCCTGCAGCTGGCCTCTTCTGGAGTGGGTCCTGATCCCCAAGAGGTGCCCCCCAGGTCTTGGACCCTTGGCTGGCACCAGAGTGTACTCCTCCTGAAGAAAAGATGAAAATCCTAAAGTTTGGGCTCCCCGCAACCGTGAATGGTCTAGTTTGCGCCAAGACTCTATTGCCCACAACAACTGCCAACACAAGGCTCTGGTGAAACCTGCTCTTCGAGCTGACAATGACTGCCCATTGTGACCGCCAACCCGAGACCTGCAGTTCGCTGTACAGCAACAACCGCCAACAAGAAGCTGCAGCAACTACCGTCTGCGACGCTTGACCAGCTCTTCGCGCTACAGCGACAACTGTCTATTATGCCCAGCCTGCTCTTCGCTGTACAGCGATGACCATCCACGACACTCAGCATAATCCTTGTGGCCTTGTCCGATGCAAACTAAACTTTTCGTGCCAGACTCAGACGGTAGCTTTTTAGCAAGACAAACCTAGTCCCTGTATCCGACCCGCACTCTATCGCAGTTGGCCTGAACTTGTGACTTTCCCCTGCTCTTGTTCGACCAGATGACTGTGAGTGACGCTTTGTGCTTTTAGGTGCTATTTTCACTGAAAACTTTAAAGTTGAATATATTCGGTTCTACTGATTGGGTTTTTGTCATTATGGTATCATTTTATGTACTCTATTTTTCTAAATTGGTTTTGGATGTTTCTTGCATTGTGTTTTCACTTAATTACTGTTTGTGTGTTACATAAATACTTTACATTATATTAAACATGACTGCTTGTGTGCCAGGCTACCAGGGCATTAAGCACAGGTTAATTTAGTGACTTTTGTGGCTCATCCTGGCAAGTATTGTGGTTGTTGCCTGGAAAACCCAATTTCTTACCGTTTCTAATACGACAACTGGTACCAGTATGAAAAACAATTGCAGATGTTACAATGGGTAGGACCACTTATATCAGAACCTCACAATTATGTAAATCTCAAATAACATAGGAAGATACAAATATGTTTTAAAAAGTGCTTGAAGTTTTATATAGTTAAAATTATTTTTTTAAGTCCCCAGATATTGTTTTTCCAAACATACTATGTCCAATGTATTAAAAAAAAATATATATATATATATAAGTACAAACTGAACTCGGTCAAGGAGATGGATGAGGCTACCTCGCAACACCACAGTATGCCATGCACAGTGCTATTAAGCAGAATTAATTTCATGCATAAGCATTTGAAACACAAGCAATAAATGGATTGCTAGCCTTTCAAATGTAAAAGCATGCGATTCATTTTTAGGTCTCGCCTAGCGTTGCATCGCGCATGCGCTGCTCGCTCTGCGAGACCTATTGTGAGAGAGGAGATTTCAGAAGGGGGCTTGAAGCCCCGCCCCTCATTTTCATTGGATGGCGTCATCGTTTATGGTAAACGGTGGCCTCCGATTGAAAATGAGGCTTCTTTGTTACTGCCCTTTCTCCTTTTGGGACGGCCCATCCGGACTGGATCGTTTGCTTCACGGCTGTCGTGAAGCAATTTCTTATCTAAAGGAGGCGTTATATAAACAAGCCGTGAAGCAAAGGATCCAGTCCGGATGGGCCGTCCCAAAAGGTGACAAAATTGGCTTGTGCGATAGTGAAAGCTGAAGCGCTTTCCGCCTCACCGTTGTCACGGACAGGAGGAAACCAAGAGAAGCGCTCAGCTGCCGCTCAGCCTCATTTAAATATGTGCCTTTCAGTGACTTTGTCACCATTGCTGCCGCATGGCTGAAACGGCATGGGAGTCTTTTGAGTCCGCTGTTCCTTCCCAGCCGTGAGTTGTCACGGACAGGAGGACACCAAGAGAAGCGCTCAGCTGCCGCTCGGCCTCATTTAAATATGTGCCTTTCAGTGACTTTGTCACCATTGCTGCTGCATGGCTGAAAAGGCATGGGAGTCTTTTGAGTCCGCTGTTCCTTCCCAGCCGTGAATTGTCACGGACAGGAGGACACCGAGAGAAGCGCTCAGCTGCCGCTCGGCCTCATTTAAATCTGTGCCTTTCAGTGACTTTGTCACCATTGCTGCCGCATGGCTGAAACGGCATGGGAGTCTTTTGAGTCCGCTGTTCCTTCCCAGCCGTGAGGGGTTAAAGGTAAGGGGAGCCCTGGCAGAGAGTCAAGCCACTTGTTCTCTAGTTAACCACTCTCTCCAGGGGGCAGGCGCGCTTGTTTCCTAGACAGCCCCAAAATCTGGCAGGCGGACAGCTGGTTGGGTGGGGATGTGGGGACTGGAGGGTGGGGCTCACTCAGCCTGCCATTCCCAGGTCTCGAAAGGGGTACCGCAACAGGCCAGGGCCCCTCTCTTTAATGGTGCGGGGAGGTTAGGAGGTTACAGAGGCTACAGAGGTTACAGAGGCTGTATTTCTAATACTCCATTGCTAATAATTTTAAACTTAACCTGCCATACTGTTGACTTGTTTTTGTTGCTACTGACATTCGGGGGCTGAAAGGGTTTTAAATAGCATTGTTTTTACTTGTGTGATTCGGAGTGTGTTAAACTCCTTTTACTTTGTTTACGCTCCTCTCAGCACGTGGCGGCCATCTTTTTGGGACACGTGTCGGGGCGGTTAGCGTTCCACTCTTTACCGCCCGGCCATTTCACTATTTAATGGACACGGGACGGACGCGCAGCGGACGCGCGCAGCGGGCGCGCCTAAGGCAAGCCCGTCTGCGCCCGTCCGAGCCCTGCCGGGACCAGGGGCCAGGAAAGCTGGACCTATTAAACCAGGTACCTATAAATACTCTTTACTTCAGTTAAAGCAACTGAGGACTATTAAGCACCCTGACTGCAGTCTTCTTGATCTCGAATCTATGACTTCACCTTGCTCTTGTTGTGGATTCGCATTTAAGCCCAGTAAGGCTCATAATCTAGCTTCTGATAAGTCCCAGGTGACTCCTTCGGCTAGTTACCGTAAGGTAGTGAAGAATGCTTTCTCTTTTCTCTATATCAATTGTCGTTCACTTGCTAAGCACAAGCTAGATATTTTGGACCTTTTGCTTAAGGAGCAACCAGATGCCATTTTCCTTACCGAAACTTGGCTTCATGGAAGCTCTGGACCCGATATAGCAGTTGCTCTGCCCCCTAATTATGCCCTTGTTAGAAGAGACAGGGGAATTAAAATCGGAGGAGGTATAGCTATTATTTTTAAGAAATACTTCACCTGTAAATTTGATAGTCTACCCTTCCTGGATTGCGAGGCTGGCCATTTCAGACTTGTTTTAACCCCCCAATTTACTTTTTCCGGAATTTTGCTTTATCGGCCACCGGGGCCTGCAGGGGCCTGGGCTGCGTCTCTTCCGGGTCAAGTCCTGCCATATCTTGTAGACGCTACTAATTTTACCATATTGGGTGATCTCAATTTACATCTTGATGAAATAACCTGTGCCACTAGTGCGACTTTCATCGCAGACTTTGCTGCGGCTAACCTGATGCTTTGCAATTCGGGACCCACGCATGTGGCGGGCCATCTACTTGACCCTATTTTCTCGAACCTGCATAATATTCACTGCTCCCCAACTTTGCCTCTACCGTGGTCTGATCACTTTTTAGTTGGCTTTCAAGTTTCTGCTCACTCTCGTGATCCTTTTCCAACGATCTCTGGTCTTACAGCCAAATCGAGGAAATGGGGAAAATTGAACACTGATGTGTTCAATAATATGTTATCTAAAACCGCCCCAACAGTTGGTCTTTCATTTGCAAACGACGTGGCTGCTGTCCAAAGTTAGATTCTTAATTCTGTAGAGGCCTGCCTTCCTCTATCTGCTATCAAGGCAAATAACCATCGTCCGCCTGCTCCTTGGTTTACAGAGATCTTAAAAGCAGAAAAAAGCAAATGTAAAAATTTGGAGAGACGTTGGAGAATGACGTATGCTCCTGAGGCCAAATCAATTTACAAAATGGCTCTAAGAGCTTATCATATACTTTGCAAGTCTGCACGCTCTGAATATGTGGCTTCAGTTATCTCCAGAGCACATAATAATTCTAAGCAATTATTTAAGCTTGTAAAAAATTCGTCTGGGGCTGACTGTCTGCCTGCTTCGCCTGATTTGAGCGCTCCACACTGTGAGGAGCTTGCTACTTTCTTTTTGAGGAAAGTTGAATTAATTTATGACTCATTTCAAGATTCTACGCCTAATAATGCCTCACAGCTTACCGGAAATCCTCCTTTTTCGACTAATGAGGAGCCTGCACAACCTGACTCGTTTGATAAACACTCTGATAACCTTGTTTGCTGGGCACCCCTAGACACTGATTCCTTTAGGCGAATATTGGTCAGCCTGAAATCTGGCTCCCCTAGAGACCCCATCCCTGTTACTGTGCTTCAGAAATTTGCACCATCATCCTTGCTTTTAATCATGGAGCTGCTTAATGCATCTTTAGCAGAGGCTATTGTTCCATCTATTTGGAAACACGCAATGGTTTTGCCGGTGTTAAAGAAGGCCACGGCTGACCCCACGCAATTATCTAATTTTAGGCCCATTTCCCTCCTTCCTGCATTTCCCAAAATTTTGGAAAAGCATGTCAATGCACAATTGACATCTTTTGTGACCTCTCAAAATTTCCTTCATGGTTCTCAATCAGGCTTCAGAGCGGGCTTCTCTACTGAAACCGCTTTGCTTGGGGTCACAGATTTGGTGCGCCAGCAGGTTGACGTGGGTGGTACCGTGGCACTTATACTTTTGGATCTAAGTGCCGCATTTGACACTGTATCACATTCTGTGCTATTGCATGCGCTACAATTACTGGGAGTGACTGATATAGCCCTCAAGTGGCTTGCTGATTTCTTGACTAATCGAACGTTTCAGGTTTTCTCTCCGACAGCATGTTCCGAGATTCATAATTCCCCTTATGGGGTTCCCCAAGGCTCTATCCTCAGCCCATTACTATTTAACATTTATGTCAGACCTATGGCGAGGATTGCTGAGGAAGCAGGGTTGTCTCTTTTTCATACGCTGATGACACCCAGATTGTGTTCTCCCTCTCTGCGGATGGAGCTCGCAATCCTTCCTTACTTCAGGCCGGTTTGAGGAACATTGCAGGTTGGATGCATACCAACCTGTTGAAACTTAACGGCGAGAAAACAGAAGTGCTGATTGTGGGCCGAAATAAAGACCTGTGGGGCTCCCAGCACTGGCCCACTGAAATGGGTCCTTTGCCCCAGCCTAAACATCAAGTTCGAAACCTGGGTGTCTTAGTTGATGACCAACTGTCCATGAAGCAGCAAGCAGTGAGAGTTGCCTCGACTTGCTTCACAATCCTTGGATGGCTAAAAAAAATCTTATGGATGTTGCCTTCCTCTACCCAACGTACGGTGGTCCAGGCTCTCATCACCTCAAGACTGGACTACTGCAACATCTTGTATCTGGGTGCCGCCAAGGAGGTGTTACGCAAGTTACAACTAGCACAGAATGCGGCTGCGAGGCAGCTTTGAAGGATACCTAAAACTGCTCCCATTTCCAGTTTTATCCGGGATCTCCATTGGCTCAGGATTGAAAGCCGCATTAAGTTTAAGGCTCGGAGTCTCATGTTTAAGATCAAATCTGGAAAGGCACCTCCCTACTTGAAGACTCTTGTTCATCCTTATGTTCCATCTCGTGCTCTGCGCTCAGCCACCCAGGCCAAGTTCATTGTTCCTAGGACGAGACTAGTACGCATGGGCGATCGTTCCTTCTCCCACTTGGGACCCTCCTTATGGAACTCCCTTCCGATCGATCTTCGAATTGAATCTTCGTATGAGAACTTCCGTAGGGGCTTAAAAACTTGGTTATTTAACATGTAGACCCCTCTGTTTATGTTGGCTCCTTCAGGCGGCGCCGGGAAACCCTAGGGTAGCTGTGCGTCTTATAAAATTAAAATAACATAACGGAGCACGACACTCTAACTGAGGGCGGTGGGCCACCACAATGGGATCCGTATGGGAAGAGCCGCCATTTGCATTCTGGTGAATGAGACGCACACATAAAGGATTAAACATACCCTGTGTAGAGCACAGGCAGTAGCGGGTTGGAAGGCTACCAGCCCACGTTTCTGCTACACCCCCTCGCCCCCAAATACCGTCCCGGGAGGGAGGCTACTTGGCCATCGACCGACAGGATTTGAACTTCACAACTTGGTCTTGTCCTTGACATCTGAGAGGTGACCTTTATACACAACAATATTAACATGAGCGATTCCAGGTGCCAACGAGTGAACATAACTCGGAAGGATTAGTGCCCGCTGTAGAGATCTGTTTTCAATCTGTGTAAGTCTCAGAGGCAGGGTCGACTCAGCCTTTCATCGGTCTAAGGTCAACAGACATGTGACGAGCGCCACCGAGCCCAGCCACATTAACACAAGGATTAAATCACCAAGAAACTCTTCAGGTTGTGTGCGCGCGCAACAGGGTTACGATTTTTGTCTTTACGTGACTGGCTATATGTATCACACACATCCCTTTGTCTATGTTAGAGCACACTACTAACTGAAATGTCGCTTGGCGCTAAAACCACCCCGGCTACTATAATCCAAATAACATGTACTCTTGCTTTCTACTTCCAACGCACTTAAGGGTGGTAGGTAGGTCCTATCCTAGTATGAGTCTCTGCTCTGCAGCTTTCACTCCGCTCTTCGCAGTCAGCGCTCAACCCTCTGAGGTGTCTTCCTTTCACAGGAAAGGAGATGCTAGCCCCGCCGGGCCTGACATGGTTAACAGTATGTACACTTCCAGGTGCACTGCACAGAAGTTGGTGCACATTGTAGGGGAAGCTGCACACTTTAGCCCATTTCGTGGTTGAAAGGGGAGAGCCTGTATCTGATTTGATCATCCGCTTTAGAGAGCTCTGGGAATATATGGGAGATGAGGTGTGTGACATTTAACCCCACTTAGCGAAAGGTTTTTGATATGCTCAGATACATTATAAAGTGCCTTTCTTCCAGTTAACCTCTGCACACTTCCTGGTATGGCAGAGAGACACCATGGCATGCAAGCATACATGTACGTGTTGAGGTAAAAAATGTGTTTAGTGGTATTTTAAGCTTGCATTGGACATATCTGCCATACTCCCAGGTCAGAGTGTGCATGTGTCCCTTTGCTGAATGTTCTATAACTTGGCAGGCTACTTCCTTCCTTCTATTCTGCTCTGCATGTACTTGCCAATGCTTGGTTTCCTGTGCGCAAGTATCTGTTTTCTTATGTAACCAGTTATAGTTTTTATTAACTATCAATAAACAACTAGTATTCTTATCAGGATGAGGCTCTGTATATTTCAGTGCATTCATTGTGCTGGAGTTCTTATTTATAGCAGAGTTCAGAATACATCATTCTAATGATTGTACCTAAGCTTTTTTTCTTACTTTAGCTTCTAAGGAAGCATCTTGTAAATTTCTCTGGCAAATTGACCTCTAAGTATCCACCCAGTTTCTCAAAATGTTCCAGTTAACAGTTTTTCCTTGTGTAGCTTCACAAAAGGCTGAGCTCCTCTTATTTCTAACTCTTTGGGTATAAGGGCCGGTTCCATGTTCCAGATGTTTCGCAGCTGAAATTTCCAGATGCAGGAACACCGGCCTGATATTTCTGAATGGGTTTCTGCATCGTATACAATATTCCCATACTCTTAGTAAGGGCCTCAGAGTACATATTAAATTACAATGCATTTTATTTATGTTTTACAAAAGAAAAACAACACAAAAAAACAATGTCATTTACAATGTCAATAGCTCAAAATAATGTCAGTGCGAGACCTATTGCATTGTAAATCTTATTTGAATGCATTCAATGTGCTAATATTATAAGAATATTAATTTTATTTTACAATTTAATTTAGAACCGCTGTGAAACTATAGAATTGTTGCAAAATGTTTAAGATGCGATTGTCAGATATTCCTTTTTATGACGGGCACATGCTGATGAACTTTGCGGGGGTCAACAGGGGGTAAAAGACATTGTCATTTACAACGCCATTACTTGATTAATGCTTCACGAAGGGGAAAAAAAAAAACAATCACATTTTCAATGCCAATAGCTCAAAACAATGTCATTGCGAGACCTATTGCATTGTAAATGCTTGTTTGTGAATGTTTCTGGACATGTGCTGGGAAGAAGGGTGCTCTAGCTCGGGCGACTGACATACAGCCACCCCTAGCTACACTAAGGCCACATTCCAATAATGAAAGTAAGGCCTCAATACAAATAGGAGATGACATCACAATAATGAAAAGTGTGGGCAGGGCTTAAATAAAGCAAATGACAGTGGGAAACTCCTATACATGCACAAGAGGAGAGGAGCATTAAATCAGACCAAAGGCACTGGGACACAAAAAAGACCAAATGTTGGCGGTGCCCTAAAGCTTCAGCTACTAAATGATGTAAATAGCAGGAAGATGGAAAACAGAGAGTTTTCCTGAGATTTAAACCTGTGACCTGCAGGTGCTGCAAGGGGCACTCTGCTCACTGAATCATCCACTCTTGAACATACACGCTAGCCATTCATGAAGCAAAACCTTCTCAAGCCGTGCAGAACTGTGCAAATAACATAGGAGAAAAATTCTAATTGGAATTTCTTTGATAAACAGAACCATGAAGGTGGAAAATGCACTGAGTAATTACACTAACAAGCCTGTAGAAAACATCAAAGATAGCCAGCAAATACCACACAGTATCTTTACTTTTCAGTGTACTGCAAATCCATTTCTTGGGTTTATGGACAACTGATTTGCAATGAGAAGTGGGAAAAGTATATGTGCTTACTGTGTGCCATGCAAAAAGAACAATTGATGGACAGAATGCAGAACAATGTCATACATTCACCCCAGTACAGAGATCTGGGCCGAAATCCATCGTTTTTTTGCTCACCATGCCATTCCAGTTTGGACCCAGCCATATGCAAATCAGTCTTGACCCTGCGCCCAATGGGAACAGTCCAGCCCGAACTGCCAGGTCAGGTCCTGCCTGGACTGGAAACAAGCATCCTAGGACCGGTTTCGGGCTTTCAGCCCTCATCAGCCAGGATAGCTCGACTCCAGTGGCATGGAGAGCACGGGACCCACGTCTGGGCATACCCGTCCCACTCTGGGTGACAAATGCAAAACGAACAATTGATGGACAGAATGCAGAACAATGTCATACATTCACCCCAGTACAGAGATCTGGGCCTAAATCCATTGTTTTTTTGCTCACCATGCCATTCCAGTTTGGACCCAGCCATATGCAAATCAGTCTTGACCCTGCGCCCAATGGGAACAGTCCAGCCCGAACTGTCAGGTCAGGTCCTCCCTGGACTGGAAGCAAGCATCCTAGGACCATCATTTGTTTGCGTAGCACTTTTCACCCTAAGTGGGATGGGTATGCCCAGACGTGGGTCCCTTGCTCACTGTGCCACTGGATTCAAGCTAGCCTGGCGGATGAAGGGTAATACCCAGAAACCGGTCCCAGGATGCTTGTTTCCTGTCCAGGGAGGACCTGGCTTGGCAGTTCGGACTGGACTGTTCCCATGAGGCACAGGGTCAAGACTGATTTGCATATGGCTGGGTCTAAACTGGGGTGGTATGGTGAGCAAAAGAACGATGGATTTAACCCAGATCTCTTGACTGGGGGTGAATGTATGATTTATTCAGCATTCCGTCCATCATTTGTTTGCGTAGCACTTTTGACCCTAAGTGGGATGGGTATGCCCAGACGTGGGTCCCTTGCTCACTGTGCCACTGGATACAAGCTAGCCTGGCTGATGAAGGGTAATACCCAGAAACCGGTCACAGGATGCTTGTTTCCGGTCCAGGGAGGACCTGGCTTGGCAGTTCGGTCTGGACTGTTCCCATGAGGCACAGGGTCAAGACTGATTTGCATATGGCTGGGTCTAAACTGGGGTGGTATGGTGAGCAAAAGAACGATGGATTTAACCCCGATCTCTTGACTGGGAGTGAATGTATGATTTATTCAGCATTCCGTCCATCATTTGTTTGCGTAGCACTTTTCACCCTAAGTGGGATGGGTATGCCCAGACGTGGGTCCCTTGCTCACTGTGCCACTGGATTCAAGCTAGCCTGACTGATGAAGGGTAATACCCAGAAACCGGTCCCAGGATGCTTGTTTCCGGTCCAGGGAGGACCTGGCTTGGCAGTTCGGTCTGGACTGTTCCCATGAGGCACAGGGTCAAGACTGATTTGCATATGGCTGGGTCTAAACTGGGGTGGTATGGTGAGCAAAAGAACGATGGATTTAACCCAGATCTTTTGACTGGGGGTGAATGTATGATTTATTCAGCATTCCGTCCATCATTTGTTTGCATAGCACTTTTCACCCTAAGTGGGATGGCTATGCCCAGACGTGGGTCCCTTGCTCACTGTGCCACTGGATTCAAGCTAGCCTGGCTGATGAAGGGTAATACCCAGAAACCGGTCCCAGGATGCTTGTTTCCGGTCCAGGGAGGACCTGGCTTGGCAGTTCGGTCTGGACTGTTCCCATGAGGCACAGGGTCAAGACTGATTTGCATATGGCTGGGTCTAAACTGGGGTGGTATGGTGAGCAAAAGAACGATGGATTTAACCCAGATCTCTTGACTGGGGGTGAATGTATGATTTATTCAGCATTCCGTCCATCATTTGTTTGCGTAGTACTGTGTGCCATGGGCACCTTGTTTAAAGAAATATCCGTGAAGCCCAGGTCATGCAAGTAGCCTTGCCCTCAGTGACATACATGGCCTGCAGAGAAATTGCAGCCTATGTTGCACCCTAAGTCAAGGGAATGACTATACACCCCCAGACCATTAAAGTCTGCACCAACTTATCAGATCTATTCCCTGGTACATTATCCTGGAATTTTCCCTTCTCTCTACATTCTGATCCCTTTGTTTTATTCTACATCTTCTAAGTAACTATCTTGCTCTCAGTTCCTCTTTTTACCTTCTCCCTCCACCTCCTTCTTTGACCCCTCTTGCTCATTATGCACTTCTCGTTCTCTACTTCTGTCTCTTCCTTTTCTATTCATATGCATAAAGCTTACTATTATCCCTGTTCTTCTATTACTCTTTCTCCTGCCTCATATCTCTAATGTTTATCCCTCTCACTCACTCCTGGTACTCCTCTCACTCTATCCTTAGTTCTAGTTTCCCTGCTTGTTCTATAACATCTTAACCTCTTCACTTGCCATCCTATTAACTCTACTATTTAATTCAAGTTTCTTTTTCCATCTTTCTTCATTTCAGTCTGTCGCTATATCATTGTTGTTTCTGCTCTCTTTATTCCCTCACCTTTCTTAGTCTTGATTTCTCCAGCCACGGCCCGTGCAGGTAAGAGCGGTGGGGCCTGGTGGGGGGGATTTCGACGGACGATGACGAGGGAAAAATAACTAATTCATTTTCCCTCGTTTTCGTCTGTCGAAATCCCCCCTACCAGGCCCCACCGCTCTTACCTGCACGGGCCGCAGCTGGATTCCTCTTGATTTTCTTTCCTGTTCTTCCTCCTCCCACTACCTCCAGCCTCTCTCCATATTTCAGGGCAAAAAATTAATTCAGCACACAGCATGCTAGTACTGTAAAATAGCTCTCACTTTGAGGGTCTGACCTTCACTTTTAGTTAAAAAAAACACTTACTGAACTTTACAAACTTGTATGCATCACTATTTATTTAATAAATAATTAATGATGGACGAGTGACAATTGATCCTGAAAATCCCCCCCTGGTGCTCGATCTCAAGTCACTTGCATCAGCTTAAATGGTTACAGATCAATAGGAGAATCCAGTTTAAGGCCCTCACTTTTGCTTTCAAGATTTTTACCTCTAGGAGACCTCTCTATCTTAGGCGCCGGTTCAAACTGTCCTCCCAGGTGCAATCCCTTCGCTCCAACAACCTTAAGCTGTTTCAAACCCCTTGCATTCTTAAAACCAGAAGAGGGGGTCGTTCCTTTGCCTACCTGAGAGCTAGACTGTGAAATGCCTTACCTCTGGCCTTGAGAAGTTGTCCATCTGAAATAGTTTTCAGGAAAAAGCTTAAAATGCTTCTTTTTGACTCTGCAATAACCTTCTCCTAATCCGGCTTCTGCCTTTGGACTAAGTGGAACTTCTTTTCACTGGTGCAGGGACACCTTTTTAGGTAGCTGTGTGCATTACAATTGTATTGTGTTGTATGAGTGGTGTGTGTGGGTCCCCAGAGGGGCCTCCTGACCTGGTACGTGTTTGTGTCGCCAACCCCTAATTGTACATCAAAAGGCGGGTGTACTTAACTGTCTAATTGGGCAATGACGAGCGTATGAATGCAACGCGTGAGGTGCGATTTGGCAAACCTTTACCACTCATCTCAATGCTTGGACTAGCCGTATTAAAAACAAAGACTACCCAACTTTAGACGTCTTTGACTGCGCAGGCTATGGAGGAAGTGGTGTGCGGACCACATGCACAATGATTGTACACCAGTGAGCATATGTACTTAAATTACTTAATTGAGCAACGGTGAGGGCTTCCAAATGTATGTAAAAGAAGGAGGCTACCTTCTACATCAGCCTACAATCGTGCCACTCATGAACTGGAAGGTGCGCTAACCATATGCACTGCATTGAATAGCATGAGAATATCATGGATGTATGACAAGGGTTCTATTAAGAATAAGCGGCCCATTTTGAGCCCTTGAATGGCCTCAACCTTTGTGTATATTTTGCCTCATGATTAGGCTAACTGTTAAAGAAAGATGGTGCGATGTGAGGGAGTGTACACTTGTTTTGTGCCTACTAATATCATGACTCCTTTTGAATCTCACCTGAACATATACTATGTTTACTTATAATGGTACTGATAGGGAGTAGTGGTTCAATAACTATTAGTTAGGTCATAATAAAAGTGACAGCGATGTGTCTGCTATATCTGAGGATACTTTCTAAAACACCAATCGTTTTTCGTTATTGTGGGACTATGAAGGACATCGTCCCTCCCCAGACCAGTATGCCGGTATCCCCTATAATCTAGGATAAGGGATAGTCTCATGTTCATAAGAATTAACTATGCTGTTAAAAAGAATTGACTGAATCTTAATGTCCATAAGTGCATGTGCGTTCTTTATGCATGTGCCAGGGTCACTAATCACGTGTGTTGTTTTATAGTAGCATGCTGTGCAGTGCCACTTGGATGCCTGAGAAAGCTAGAGATCCACAGCCCTGAAGAATGCCCCAGACCGCTTAAGGCTAACCACTAGGGCAGAAACATGTTGGCTTAGAGAAACAGGTTGTCCTCAAATATACCGTCTCAACTCGTTTTATAGGCATACCTCAGGTCCCCACTATTAAAGGTAATATACCAGGGAACCCCAAGGTATTTTTAATGAATCCGGATCCCGCCTTTGTCCAGTAGTTTTTATCTAAGAACTCCCTCTTGTTAGGGTCTATCAGGAGATCGAGTTTGCGCTGATGATGCTGTCCTACCAGGGTGGGGACAGGTAGCTGATGATGAAGCATGACACAAATATGTGTGTGAGGCTTCCTCTTCCATAAGAATGATCTTCCCTTGGGCTTTGACAGGAATTCTGTGACGTCCACATTTTGGACTTCGACCTGTACTCCCAAATTGGGAGACCGTCTAATGTCTTTGTCTTGGAGGTACTGTGTTTTTTTTGTGATGAAGTGAGATATTCTTGAGCAAAACAAGAGACTAAAAGAAACATTGAGGGCATCCTGTAAACTGACAGGTGACACTGAAGTTTCCAGTGGGCTTTAACTCCAGGATTTATAGATTGGCAGGTATAAAAGAAGCATAACATTCAGTTAAATCTTTGACACTGACATTTTACACATTTGGGATGTTTGTTTTAACTGTGTCACTGATGTGATAAAACTGCTTCATGGAAGTGGTTTTATTGCAAACCTTTAAACCTAACAAAATAGTAAAGTGTGTGAAAGTCGTTTCTGCTCAGTCTTTGGTGAATTTTGCACTCTGAGTTGCTTCCAGCAAATAGCTGGTGGTAACTTGGTATACAGTTTGCTCTTCTGAAGTGTCCCCGTTTCTCTGTGGCCAGACACTAGTGGTGTTTGTGTCCATTTCGGATTCCAAGTTGAGCACAAACTATGATAATTCCCAGGGTTTCTCTCTGCAGTGTGTCCTCTAGGTATGACCTGGAGGAATGTGCATAGGTAAAACTCAGGAGAAACTGGAAATCCTTATGGTTGGTAAGAACGAAATTCCACATGATTCTCACTAAACACTCCTAACAACTAAGATCGGACGGAAAAAACCCATAGGGTACTACAATGATCGTCCAGTAAGAATAATTCCTGCAGCGGTTTTACTGGGTCAGAATTCCATGTTACTGAGTATAAGCCTGATGGACTGTAAGAAGGCTCCAACACTGAGGAGCAGGGATGGTGCAACATATTTATTTGCTCTGCTTATTGTACAAGTCAAATAGTGCCTCAAATGTTGATCTCATTAAACAGTGGTTCCTCTCTATGTTGAGAGTGGTATTTACTTGGTTATTTCAAAGGCCTCTAGAATTCAGTCTTCAAGTCCTTCCATGAGAGTCGTCAACAATGCCCCTCAGGGGAAAACAAGAACAAGCTTCGGTTGACCAGCATGGGTATGAGTTAAGGCTCTGAAGAGCCAGATGGAAATAGAGAATAGATTTGGGGGATACTTGACCGTTTGTGCTCTCGAAATCCTCTTTGTACGTCTCTGTTGCCATTCACATTGGTGCTGGCGTACTGTAGTAGACCGTTTATGGAATTATTTGTGCTGTGTTGCCTCATCTCAACTACGTGTATGGCCCTTGACTTTGATGTAAAGTAGTAAAACTTTGTGATATGGTACCCATCAGCTTTTAAACCTGTTGTGGTGTTAGCATTATCAGGGATAGTTGTTTCACTGTCGCATTTCATTACTGGCGGTGTCCTTCCTCCAAAGCTGGACTCAGTTCCCCCTTCCCCCCTACCAGTACTGCATTACAGTTTTAAGTAAAAAGAAAATGTTAGTTAAAAACAGCAATCTTCTTAACTCTCAGTAGGGAATTTTACTCAGTGAATGATGTGTGCAAAATTAGGGCAAGGAAAACAGTATTTTTTATGACCAGCATAAATGTAAGACTGTTCTCTGCCTAAATACTCAAGCTTTCGTTCCCTCATGAACATCATGTACATTGGCAACATGCTCTTCACAGTGTGTTCCGCAAACTGCATTGGCTCACTTTCCTGAATGGAGAATTGTCTCCCTTTGGCCAAAGACGAGACACTGAAGTCTTGTGTTCTACACTATTTGTATCTGTTCCTTGTTTTACAGCCTCGTGCAGTGTATTGCAAGGATGTGTTGGACATTGAGCAGTTCTCTACAGTAAAAGGAGTGAACTTGGATACCACAGATGACAACTTCTATTCGAAGTTTGTGACCGGTTGTGTCTCCATTCCGTGGCAGCAAGAGGTATGGTGATCCATCTTTCTACACTTTGTGATGGTTGTGTGAGATTAAAGTACTACATGGGTACTTTTAACACCATTTCCAATACTTTATACAAAATTTGAGACAAACAAACACATCACAAGTTTTCAAATGAACATCTGGTATAGAATGAACTTTTCTATGGTGCATTCTTTTTAGAGAAAGAGATGAGCAGAGTTTTTGTGTGGTTCCTTTATGAATTATTTCACGTATAATCAACCACTATGAAATAAATTAAATTAAACAAATTAGTTGCATCTTCCAAAGTTAAAAGATGCCTGAATATCAAAGAAAGTCCCCGAAAATAAAATATAACTTGTTTTCCATAGTTTGGTAATTGTTGCATTTTGAATATCTTTACCATTAGCCTTTCTTTTTTTACACCAATGTCTTGCAATTTAGAGTATTGGTAAGCTGATTTTTAGCAAAAAAACTATGCCTGCTCTGTGTGTAGCATTTGGTCAGAAGCAGTCCTGCAGTGTTCTATCTTTTCTGCCATCAAATAATGCACTGAAAAATTCATTTCTAAATATGTTTCTCTTCATTTTCTTTGCAGTTTTTAATCATATGTCTATGTACTATGGCTTCCCTAGTTCATAAGGATTGAATTTTTGGTCTCTGAATTTATATAGTACCCAACTTGAGAAGCATGCCAAGAAATTGCAATATTTGTGGTTGTTTAAGGAAATATGTAACATCAGGGCTTTTAATGTATCTAAACAACTCAACATCTGTAGTATGACAATTAAAGTAATTCCATCTAAAACGATCAAATTCGAAGCACATTGTGAAAACAAAAGCATGTCACTGAGGAAAACGACATTTTATGATATAACCATCAGTAAAGGAATGTCAAAAAAGGGAATTTAGGATGAGCAAAATGAAATTGTTTGGTGCATCAAGAAAATATTTAAAAAATTGTGGAAAACAGTGGGACTCCTAACCCATCATAATCTCCTGTTTGGATCATGGTAACTCTCTTTACGTTGGCATTCCCTCTTGTCTGCACCATCTGCAAGTCATCCAAAGGGCAGTTGCCCACCTTATTCTATGACTTTCCCCTTTGCCTTTGATCACTTCTTGCCTAATGTCCCTTCATTAGCTTCCTACAGCTAAAAAATGTTCAAGTTCTTGTGTCTATTCCATTTTTATGCTACATAGCGTAGTCATTTCACCTGTGACTTGATTTTCTGTTCTTCCGGTGGAGACAAACTTTACATTCGTCCATAGTCGGATGTTTTACACTCCCTCAATTTAAGAAAACTCAAGGATGTTGTTCCTTTTCCTTCCTTCACACATAGCACAGGAACTATCTTTCGTTCATACTGTGCTCCATTGATAACTGTCTCTGTTTTCACAAAAAACTTGATGGCCTGGCTATTCAAGCTTCATTGATCCCTTGATCTTTCTTAGGGCCTGATTTAGATTTCGGCGGAAGGGCTACAGATATCCTGTCAGCCGAAATATAAATCCCATAATATCCTATGGGATTTATATTTCAGCAGATGGGATACCCGTCACTGTTGTGACGGAGTAACCATTATGCCGAAATCTAATTCAGGCCCTTAGTCAGTATTCTCAGCACCAGGACGCCATTTGGGGTTTTAGTTTGCACTCTACAAATTTATTTCATTTATTCAAATGACATTGTGATGCCTTTTGGCGCATTACCCCTAAATTCAAGCATTTTGCTTTCTCATAGTTCCTGTACTCCTCTCAATTAAAATGTCTGAGAGAAATAAGGTTTTTGATGAATTGGTATGGAAGGAGATTGGTGACATGTATATTGATTTGGGTTTATGCTTCTGAAGCCACAAGGGAATGTTCCACCATGGCCTGCTGGCTATCGCTTGACCCAACCAAATAGCTTTTTGTGTTATGTGATATTTTCACAAAACTGGAAGGGGCAATCCCCCTTCCTTGCTTTTGTGAACGTTCCATTTGCCTGTAGTAAATCCTAAGGTTTTTGGACTTCTTCCCACTCCAACATAGTATTTTATACTTGACAGCATTTCCCCATTTGCCTGTTTGTTCACTAGTACAATAAGTAATAAGAATATTATTATAGACAACTGGTTCTTTATCATTGTGTGTGCTACGGTATTCTGAAATCTGGCCATCTACCAAGTCTGGAAACTGTCCAAAGTGCATTCAGGATCTGAAACGTAAACTCACCACATCAAATGCTTTCCCTGCACCCATAGACAATGGTATCTTTTTTACTACATAGTTCCATGTTTATTGTGTGCCACCCTCCTTGTCTGAAATGCAGATTGGTCAGGATAAACCAATGATAGTAGGTTAGATTCACAATGGCTGTCTATCTGTGTTGAGCAAAGTGATAGGTGTGTATAACCCATACTGTGTTGGTCTTAAACACTATTGAGATTACCACATTGACAAGAAAGAAGTGGTAATCTTTGGCAAGAACACCCTCTCATGGGACTCCACCTGGTGGCCGACTCCACCCACACCACCCACGCCAAGGACCTCAGGATGATCATTGACCGTAAACTGGACATGACCACACAAGTCAACGCTGTCACCACATCCTGCTTCCACACCCTGAAGTTACTGAGGAAGATCTTTAAATAGCTCCTAAGTAACACCAAAAAAACCATCACTCACGCCCTTGTTAGGAGTAAACTGTACTATGGGAAAACCCTCTATGCCGAAATCCCCAAGCAAATCACCAGAAGTATACAAAGCATCCAGAACTCGGCAGGTAGACTCATCCTCAACCTCCCACTCAGAATTCATATCACACCAAATCTCAGGGAGCTCCACTGGCTCCCGATACACAAACATGCACAGTTCAAACCCCTCCCACACGCATTCAAGGCTTTAAACAACATAGACTCTGTCTACCTGAAAAGCTGCATCTCCTTCCCACCAACTGCCCAGCCACCTCCGCTCTGCCGGATTCTTTTTAATGTATTTTTATTGCATTTTTTCTTTAAGAACACGACAATACAATAACTGAACATTATTAAACTGATTAATAGTCTGGCTTGAAACAAATTTGTAGGAATCCACTGAGGACGGCAGTGGTCGCAGGTGTTTCATCCTCGGACAAGGAAGTTGGTACAGAGTAAATTAGATGAGCGGGCTGGGTGGGGAAGAGGGGCAAAGGGGCCAATTGGATCTTGTCTTGTGGTATGCCAAACAACTCTTCTTGAGTCCCGCAAGAAGCTTGGCTCTTCGAAAAAACTCACCCTAGGTTCGCGAGTCAAATACATCAGCTCAGCGCCAGGATACACACCCATATTGGGTCATTGTCTTTACCATCTTACATTAATTAGATAAAGCTAAGATCCAGCAACTATTGAAAGCATGTATCATCTAAGAATAACCTATCAATAGTGTCATCGCTCAATGTTTCGCTCAGCCGTCAATTTGCAACTTTACAGAGTTCTCACAATTTGCTGCTATGGGCCTCCTGTTGCTCACTGAAGTGCAGCCTCCTCCTTCTTACCTGATCACTTTCTTCTAGTACTCCTTTTTGTGGTGGTGCTTCATCTGCAGGTTTGACATGTCTTTTTCTGGACTAATTTAGCAGATTGAACAGAAACATCTTAAGTGACGCATTAGCTAGGCACATGCCCATAACCCCAGCCTTTTAAGGATCCTCTTGTTACCGTTAACAGTAACTACACATTGCCTGACCTATTTTTGACTCAAGCGTGCACAGTGCTGAATCCAGTGATAAATGATTAACCTGAGAGCCTTCTCCCCCAAACCTTTTTGCCCCTAGTGTCTCTCAAAGAGATAATGAGCTACTGCACTGTGCTGCAGAGATGGCAGTGATGAGACAAAAAAATACAAAACGGGTAGAAGAACATAAATAAAGTTGTAAACCTATAGTTGCCCTTATGTAGCAATGAAATATTTATCCAAATTTCACTTTCCTTTGATATTCATTGTCTGGAATGAATATTTTGAAGGGATGCAGTGGGCATTTATTACTAAAAACAGGATTGATCGGGAGTCAGAGCCTCCAGGAAAGCACAGCCTGAAATCTATGGAACTTTATTTCAACTAAACAAGATGAACATTATTCTGGGCAAGAAATAAAGATGTTGAAAAAAAGTGGGAGAGCAGGAACTGCCAAGGAAATAGTGCTGGGAAGAAGAACGCTAGGTGCAGTTTCCGTGGGCAAAAGGGGAAGTTACAAAAACTTGTGAGGAGATTGTAAAAAAAGAGAAGGAAATACAGGGACGGAATTAGTGTGGACAGCAAGGACAACAGGACCTAATAATAAAGGAGCGAAACAAAAAGAGAAAACGACATGCTGAGGCCAAAGTGTGCTCTGGATCAAGTACTTAATGGGCAGGGCCAAAAGGCATGCTGTGGTCGACCATCAAATTACCGTAGACTTTCCTTTTCCATTTGTATTGAAGTAGACCCAGGTACAGACTCTTCCAGCTTCAGTGTTGTTTGTTACCTGAGGATTCAGCATTTAAGAAGTTGAAGTTTAAAGGGGCGAGTTGCTTCCCCCTACTTACTTATTGTTATTGTTATAGTTGTATAAGAAAAGCAATAACATGTTGCAAATTACTAAAAAAGACTTCCTCTTCATTGAAAGGCTGGGTTATTCAACATGACAGGCTCAAGTTACATGCATTCTGCTTTGTGTATGTTCAGTTGTTTGTGTGGTGTTTTGCAGTGACATTTGTCCAAATTATGAATAAGTTCAACTTCTAGGCAGACAAAGAAACTGAGGCATAGTGAAATAAAATAAACTGCTGAGAATCATACAACATAATCAAGTGCTTAAAAAGGATTAAAACCCAGGTCTACAGTTTCCACAGTTAACTACAAGTTTACATCTTCCTTTTTAAAGTCTGATATCTTTATCATCCTTTTGTAAGTTTAATATCTCTTCCCATTACAGGGTATTTGGTAGAACACATTTATAGTCATTGTAAGAAAATGGTCAGGGATCCCTTTTAAATAATGCACACCGATGGTTACATTTTTAGATAAGAGGTTCTTATGAGATAGCCTAGACTAAATGTAATAAGTATTTTTATTTTTATTCCTTGTGTTCCTGTTACATGCAGATGATTGAAACCGACTGTTTCCAAGACATCAATATTTATGAAACCGATGGCTGCTTGTCACCAGATCTAGATGTGAGCAAACCTATCCTACGGCCAAAGAGAGGCTTCTTTCACAGACTATTCCGAAGAGGGGTAAGACCACTCATGGCGTTTGTCACAGTTATCAGATATAGACCGTAAATGCTGGGATATTATTGTGTTTCTGTGTTTTTGGACTTCCTCTGTAAAATGGCTTTGTTTTTCATTTATATCCCATGGATATTTTTGTTAGTGCAACTAAGTGAATAAGACGCTTTTGTAAACAGTAATGTCTTCACAGCTCAGTGTCAATAGTGGCGCGATAGACTTGCAGGAGATTTGCCAAGATGCTCTTATTATCACCACATTTCCCGGATAGGGACTGTTCAAATGGATCCATGTCAAATATAATTTATACATTATTTCTAAGGGAACTACAATATTTGGGATGAATCTTTTGCATAACATAGCTAGAGAGTCTTGACATTGAATTCTCAGATTTAGAGAGCATGTAACTGTCTTGCTTCGTACTTCCTTATAATATTCAAAACACACTCTCCCACACGGTGGCTCAAACACGACGAAGCAATAGACACAACACAAAATCCCCTGGAAAGGGATTTTCACTTTTTAAAATGAAGCACATCAAAGACTCTCTTTTCAGAATAAGGCTTGGGGTTTTATTTATGCAATGCTCTCTAACAGAAAGGCTTTCTCAGATGTCAAATGAACAACATTCAAATGTATACATATATATATATATATATGTATAACACACTTGGCAAATGCAACAGTTAAATGGATGGATAATAATAAACACAAGCAGATGATATTAATAACTGGACGTCCTGCAAGAAATCAGAAAGATATATATACACTAAATACATCAGATGATTAACTTGGATGTGCACACAGAGTCACTCACACATCACAAAGTCAATACTCAAAGAAAACACCTCACCGATCGTTCACTCGACATCCTTGCCAACTCAAGCTGGAGGAGCCCGTTGACAGCCAGGCAGGACTCGCGATCAGGACCCAAATCCCAAATTCTCTTGTGACGACACGTCTGCCTCACAAGTGAGCTCCCATCACTCAACCTAAGGCAAAGGTTCTAGAAACCTTGCCCCCTTTCTTCTGTTATGAAAAACTGAGCTGACCGTACTGGTCTGTGTCAAGGTCAAGACAGAAACTGGCCAGGCCCCTGTATTTTGACTCCTGCTCTGAAAGGCTCCAAGCACACTTCCCACACATTATCCCAGTAAAGCTTACGAAAGCCTCTGGCGGTACATTCAACAATCTCCTCTCCAAAAACAAAGCAAACTTGAACGTGAATAACTTAAACAACTTGAGTAATCTGGGGGCCTGCCTGTGCGCGCAAAAATCTCAAGCAAGACAAGTCAGAATTCAAGATGACATGAGAGCATGCCGAAGCCAATAGTAAAAACTTCATAATACTTCCTAATGTACAACACAATGCACATTTGTGCACCATTGCCTATAGTATCACATACGTCATCTCTCAATGTACAGCATAATGCACATTTGAGCACCACTGCTCATAACACTGCACTTCGAGACCAAAAAGTACATTCCACACCTCTCTCTCTCTCTCATGCTTTCAAATGCACATCCCACACGTTCTGTTCTTGGCAAGCTGTTCTACTCTGTGACAGCTCCCACTTTAAAACTACGAGAGATATGAAAGAAATCTTCAAGGGAAACATGCACATGCAGGGAAATTATATCGTACATTCAGGCTAGGGTAAAATAAAACACCAAAAGTCAATTAAAATCATGGTAGTCAAAGGTCATCACATGGTTTCAAACCATAGGAGTGCCTCTAGCACTACAGTAACATGCACAGGCACAGATCGGCTTTTCAGTGTGTGGAGCAAGCAATGTGAGTGCTTGCCGCTAGAATTCCTATGGTCATGTTGATCCCATACACTGCATATAATGATAAGCTCATGTTGCGGATGTTATGTAAAAATATATGCAACCAGTTAAGGTGAGCTATTCCTGACACCTCTGCTCAAGGGCTGTATTTATTCAGTCAACCAATAGAAGCTTTTATTATGAGTTTTGAAATGTTGGGAAATTTCATCTGCTAAATTGCTATAGGATCAGAGGGGTTGCTTCTCATAAATGAGGTGCCTACAACATTAGAACATGCCACTTTTCTTCAATCACAAAGATCTCAACTTACTGAGTAAATTTCAGGATCAAAGTCTGGCCACCACTTCATTGTCAGAACTGAGGGATATACTTGCATCTTTTACTGTCCTCCCCTCTGCCCTCATTCCACCTGTCTCCGCTTTTCCTCTTCTTTGATCCTCCTTCCAACTTTCAGCTAATCCCTCTTCCCTTTCCACCTAACTCCTTTACCCCTTCCCTCCCACTAATGCTACTTCCTCCCCGAGTCTTTACCATCTCCCTGTTTTTTTACCTACTTCACTCCCCCCACTTCTCCCCTCACTCTCCTCATTTACCAATACCAGTTTTATGCATTTGTTTACCAATTTCCAGTTTTTGTAAGATCTTATGTCACATTTATTGTCAACATGTAAAGCGCATCTATACCATGGGTGTCAGTGCTCTATATAAAACTACAAAATAAATCAATACTGGCCAAGGCACAGGTCATTCTCGCCCCCTAGAAACGATCTATGACGTCAAGCAGTATTTTTGGGAAGGTAACAAACTGCAGCCTCCATTTCAAACAATGGTTTAGAATCGTTGATGTCCTGAAATAAACTGTGTTGTATAATATTGCATGACTGAAATCAGGACAGGCCCAAATCTATTTTACTTGGATCACACAGACATATTTTTTTAATACTGTGAGAAACGGTAAATCTTTTCTGAACTGTAGATACACACTAGAAGCAATAACATATAAGCAAACCTATTTCATAAATTTACATTACGTATATTTAAAGACATAGCTAGAAAGAGGAATGTGGAGGGGGAGCCAGTGTGGCGTTATGGCCAGAGCTGCCAACTTTAAATCCGGGGAACTAGGTTCGAGTCTTGGCATAAGACTATGATTCTGGGTAAATCACATAATCTCCCCATGCCTAAAAAAGGGTATTCATGCGCCCTTGTGTAATGTAACTGGTGCTCAAGAAAATCACTCCAATACCTTTGCTTCAACTTCACGCTATATAAAATTGTAAAAAAGAATGCAGTGTGATTCACTTTGACTAGTCAGATCAGTAGAAATACAAAAGATGTTTTCCAGCCTGGCTGTGGCTCTATCATGTTGCATGTATACCAAGTCGCCAAAATGTTAAATAAGTGTTTCGCCCTAAAGCGGGTCAACATTTTTGGTGTAAAAAAATGAAAAGACCTTGGAGGGCCCCCTTAAATAATTGTATCATTGCTTCATCCTCTATTCTGGTCTCCTTGATTGCAAGCTAAACCAGTTGTAGCTGGTATAAAAACAAGCATTTGCAATGCAATAGGTCTCGCATTTGTGAAAGCTAGAGCTCTTGGTGTTGAAAATGACAATGTTTTTTACCTTTGTTTTGTTATATGCAGTGGAGTGATGATATTTGCAGAGCGCTATTGCCATTTGTGTGACCTGTTAAGGGGGTGGTAAATATAAGGTTTAATACATAAATTTGGATCAGACCAAAAACTGCCAAGATGAATTAGAAAGTGTGCACAAAGGAAGGGCATTTGCAATGCAATAGGTCAGGCATTTGCGAGAGTTTGAGCTATTGGCATTGTAAATGACAATGCCAATTATTTGTGTTTTGAAAACCTGCAGTTGAAAGATATGTTTTTGTGCTTAGTGGTTTTAATGCCCTAAAGACATGTAGTAATTATAATCTCAATTCAAACAGATAAATTACAGTGAATTAATAATCAGTACAGGTTTGCCACGTTTCATTTCTTTAATCTTGTTGGACTCATGCTTATCATGAAGTTACAACTAACTGGATCTTTTATTTGAAGCTTGATAAGAAATTGGATTTATTTTGTCTACAACAAATTGGGAGCTGAAAGAACTGTGACCTGTGCATGTCATGGTGTCAGGCTGTAAAGTCAGTTGTGAACCTAATTGATGGATTTTAATATGCATAGTATCGATCAATAAAGCTTTGTAACAGCTTGGAACACAGCACTGCTTCAGTACACATGCCTTCATGATTGGTGTTCACTCTGCCATGAGACTGTCTGGACAGTGCTTTGTTTCTGAATATAAAATGCCATCATGCATCGTCCTGGAGGCACATAAACGTTAAATATTAGAAAGGAGTTTCCACAGGGAGGTAGCATGGGTGACAATGAAATCTTTAAACCTTAGAGGTATTTACTTTCTATAGGTATTGTTCGAAATTTCCAATCAAACTTTGTCGAAAGTAACAAAGCCAGAGCCCCTTTAGCATGGCCTCTTCTTGTTGCCACTGCTGGGCAACTAAACACACAATAAGAAGAGCATAAAGAGAATAAGGAAACATTCCTAGGGTAGTAGACAAAATAGAATCGGAGTGAAGCATGCTTGGGGCTAGAGAATGTGGGGAAAATGGGACTTAACGTTTTTAGTTGCAGCAGTATGGTTGCAAACTTCGAACGCCATGACCTACGGAGAGAAAGATTCTGTTTGCACAGAGCAAGAATATACAATTTACCTTATGTTTGTACAGTCACTGCTTCTGTGATTTCCCTTTACTTAGTGCAGTAGAAAAAGGGTGTTTATAACTCAATGTTACTTTCTTTTTCAACAAATAGAATCCTAGGATGTCGAGTCAGACCTGTTGGAATGTGGTTCCACATAGATTCTGCAGGAGGTTTTCGCAAATATAGGCAATGTGGATACTAATGGTATGAACCTCCAGTAAAAAAATTGTCTATGAGTTTGATCTTTAATAAAAGCTAGAACAGTGCAGATAAATTAATAATTAGTGGGCCGTTTTTATTGACATAACTGTAGTTTTCCAGTACATTTAACTTAGACAAATCTTGTTTGGGAGTATTAAATCTTTCTTTGCGGAGGATCTAAAGCGTGGAAAAAGTGCAAATTTACTCTTGTAGGTTCTAAAAAGCCTCTTCCTTTACTGTCATATTTTGTGGAGCATAGGTTGATGTGTATTGCTTGTTAGGAATTTCATCTTGGGTGCACATAACGGAGGGAAAGTTTATAGGCACCCCCCTGTAGGGGATGCATTTAGGATCGTATGGCATTTCTTACAAGCTATTTTTACATTGTTATTCATACCAAACCAATCTTGCAGAAGGCCGAAAACTACTGAAAAGTGAAGACCCGTTTTATGTTCTTACTGATGGAAAATTTCTAGAGCTCGGTATGCAGTGGAAATTATAATGGGAGTGGGCGGACAGATTGTGCATTATACTTTCTAACAAACGACCAATGTTCAGGTCCCATGGAAAATGGAGTTTGTCCTGAGGGTGCAGTTTTAAAAGACAGAAGGAAAGCTGTTGCATTTGAAGGCGAATTGGGCCTATCAACATGAATAAAGAAAACTGCTTGAGCCCGTCATTTCCATTGGCCTTAAAACAAGCATTTGCAATGCAATCGGTCTCGCCTTTGGGACCTTATATGTATTTAGCAATGCAGCACATTAGCCTGGGTGCTGAAACATCTACTGTTCTTTAACATGGAGGGAAAGTAAGCACCAAACTGTGTGACACGCCAGGTATGGGAAGACATGGAGAGAAATATTGCCTTTCAGCGGGAAATGGTATAGTCCAAAGCTCTGTTTTTAATATAAAATCAGGGCCTTCGGTGGTCATATCACTGAAAATATAAGATTTGAAAAAAATATTATTGTCTATGAGTGCTTGTGGAAGACTATTTCTATGGACTGGAATGTAGAAAATGCTAAAGTGATTCTGGTATTTTACTGACCTCTGCTGGTCGTTTTCTATCAAGAAAGTTCGAGGCAGTTGCCAGAAAAAGAAAGTCTGTCAGCAGAAAGCAATTCTGGTATTTTACTGACCTCTGCTGGTCGTTTAATATCAAGACAGTTAAATAGAGGCAGTTGAACAGAAAAAAAAAGTCCCTAAGCGGAAGCAGACAAGTCCTAGGGCTGATCTCCAGAACCCACAAAGTACATACACATATAAGTATATAATAAGTATATACTAAAGTATATACAAGAGGTCTCGAATGCTTGACCTAATAAGTATATAATAAGTATATACAAGAGGTCTCGAATGCTCGACCTAACAAGCATGCATTGCTTGCAGATATAAAAAACAAGATGATGTCTTGATAGCCACGGTCCTTCTCTGGATTCCCATGTAGGGTCATATTTGGCGCAGACTAACTTATTGAGTGTGTAAAAGTTTTAAAGACGTCTCACGTTCTACCACCGTGGAAAAATCAAGTGTTTCCTTTCATTAAGAGCTCTGTGATATTCTGGCAATCTCCTTTTGTGTCCATATGTCACAACGTTTGGAGTTTCCTGCTTCTGGCTGTACAATAGAGTATGTATTCTCTCATAAGCCTCTTAGAATCACAGTATTTTAAGAACGTAAAGCCAAAGTAGTGGTGATCACTACACAGAGACCACTCACTCAGTGAGCAGCTTTGTACAAGTGTTTCCACTCACCCATACTTATTCTTTTCACAATCTCCATGCTAGTTAGTGCACAAAAAATGTGGACTGTTGCCTTCAAGTGGATTTTTTTGCTGTATTTTAGGTTTATGATAACTTTTATTCCATAGTGCTTGGCGTTGTGTGAAATGAAAGAAAACCAAATGAAGAAATATCTCAATGTAAACTAAAAATTAATAAAAGGGAATATAAAATGGGTTTTTCACACATTAATGAAGAAAAAAGAAATTACACTAAATATAAGTCAATTTTGATATTTTTAAAACTGGCAGTGTGGAATAAATTAAAAAGGGTAAGACTTTAATGGCGGTTTATGGTAAGAGATATAGTTCCAGTTCATTTTAGGGTTAAAGGCCAGAATGGATACAGGGAGGATGTAAATTTCCAGGAGATCTATATAGCAATAAAAAATGTGTGACCTTCGAGGAAGTAATATGGAGGGACCAGTTTTTGCAATATGCCAAAGTAGAAAACATAGTAAGGGGTCTATGGCCGATGTTTCCAAATGTCCCAGAGCTCACATATACGCTTCAAGCAAAATAACGATGGCAGGGGGAAAAACTAATAACCAATATGTATAAATCTTTACAAGGGATAGAATGTGGAGCATGGACAAATGTAACAGAAGTGGGTGGACAAAACAAGCAAGCACATTACAGATTGGGAATGGAGACGAGCACGTGCACAAACTAGTGGTATTTCCAGGAATGCTCATTTCAAGCAAATACAGTTTCACTAAGTTCACAGGGCATACATTAAACTGCTGAAACTGTTATATGGTTCTACTAATCTAGTAGGACTGTGTATTTAGAACAACACAGCTTCATAATATAGAGACTGAGTCTTCTTATGCAATCAGTAAATGTTGGTCTGTTTGGCTAGCTCACAGTAACGCATCTAAACTCCTAAACCTCCAAAGTTATAATTGTTGTGAGTAACTTAGAACATGACTCTCAGATTCCCAAGGAAATTATAGTAACAGATTTAACCCTTTCATTTATCACTCTTGCATGCCCAAAGTGTCACAAAGAAAAGATACAATGTTGCATTTTCAAACATTTATTGAATAGCTCTAATCTTTGCAAAGAAAACATGAATTGCGATTGTAAGAAAGATGAGACACGTTATTGTAATTAGCATTATTAGATTAGTGAAAAATACAAACAATTCAATCATGTTTTTGTTCATAACCTTGCTAATTTTACTCCTATCTATTGTTAGTCGCTATGCTAAAGAGAGCATATTGAGAGTACCCATCTGCACAGTCTATTGGAATGACCCTACCCCATACCATGATAGTGTATGTCAGGAACCCAGTCTCAGTGCATCCACATATGCACCTCCAAGTGTACAGCTATCTTGCTTCTCAGGATGAACGTTGGGGACAGCGGGACTGCATATTATGGCAGCGCTTACTTGATGACTACACCTCTCACCGACTTCAGCACGGACACGGTTTAAATAACTGTATAGACTCCCACACACAGCTGTTTATTGGCATACACAAACTTGCAGAAAAAAGAAACGTGCATTTGTACAGGGGATTCCATTTATCCTGTGATAAGTTATCAACAGTAGTACATTTTTCACTTGAGTAATAGAAGATTGTTGCATAACCATTCTAGGAATGCGGATGGAAACCTGCACATGGTGCAGGTTTCCATGAGTATTTCTGGGAATGTTTGGGGATACCAGAAAGTAGTAAATCTGCAATAGCACATAGATATAAATCTACAAGTGTAAATGTATTACTTTCATTGTGAATCAGGCCCATCCTGTTTAAATATGGTGGACAGTGAGAAAAGGCAATGATGTCAGATGATCGATAAATATAACCAAACAACAAAATCTTTGTTTGTGTGTTTTTGTGTGTGTGTGTACATATATATATATATATATATATATATATATATATATACTTGTTGTCACTGCACTTTAACTAACAGTTTATTCTGATTCTGTCTGGTTTCTTAGGTATGCTTCAAATCTCGTTACAGCGATGACGAAGAGGAGCTGCCCTGAATATAAACCACTGTACTATAGTGAAACAAATCAAACTGGCAAATGGATGAACTTTGAATGTTTTATTTGTATCTATGAACTGTTAAAATGTTTAAAAAAAATTCTGTGAGTTTACAGATTTTGTACATTTGTACTTGAATTCTGGTCAGATGTATATTTTCACTACAGCTGTACTGAACAAAAAGCCATAGTACCACTTCAGTGTGTGTCTTTATATAAATATGTATATGGATTAACGTAAAAACACACACATACTCACACACAAATATATGTATGCAAATATATATATAAATATGACTGAAACTATTTAAAAGGTTTTTATGCACAGCATCCATTCTGTGATGTGTATTTTTTTTTCCTTCAGAGGGAAGAGTTTATATAGGTCACCGGCTTATTCTGAGGGGCTAATAATGTCTATATAAATAGCAATTATTGTATATTGGAGCATGAGAAAAATGCACTGTCCCTGAGCTCAGCTCAGACGCAGTGTACTCAGCAAGAAGTTAGGAAGTTACATTTTATGGCTGTGGGGGGGACTGGGGCAGTTTACCATGTGCACTGTGTGGCTAACTGTAGGTAAACGTGCGGTTTGCTTGTGATTTGCATCTTCCATGCTGTGCTTGGTTGTGTATACCGTCCATGTTGCCTTTTTCTTTAAAAACAAATGCCACCTCAGCCACATGCCTTTGTTCTTCTTTTAGAGATGCTTTTATTCATCTAGCGCATTGTTTTACATGCATTTCTGTTCAGTGTATTTGCTGATACATTACAACATGTGCATGTCTCATATATGTCTGTCTCTGCTACCTGGCTTTATCTCTGCTCTGCTATACTTGTATGTCAGAGTCATGCTCAACCCCAAAAATTTATTTGTTACATTTTCACAGCCATTCAGAGCTTGGTGCCTAAGACTGTACTTTGATGGGTTTCGCGGGCAAACCATCTGATTTCTGAAATGATCCGGTAATTTAGGAAGTGTGCATGGTTTGCCAGAAGCTATTGTAGTGTAGACTACATTGGCAAACAAGAAAGAAAACACATAAGCTCAAGAGAATCCAATACTGGGTGGTTGCACTCTGACTCAATAAAAGAAAATGGCCGACATCCTGGGAGCTCCTCCACTGGCTACTTGGCGAACAAAGTGTCAAGTCTAAAAACCTAGGTACTATATAAAGCCCATGTGACACAGGTCTGGACATACCGCACTCTCTTGGGCCCCGCTACAGGCCAGGTTGTATCATCATGTCTGGCAGTGCCAGACATCCCAACCAATCCTTTCCAAAGTATGACACACAAGGGCAAACCCATCAATGTGCTAGACATCTGAAAGGACTTGAACTCCCACCCAAGAGCTTTGCTGCCTTCAAGTGGCCTTGAAAACACTTCTTTTGTCATTGCCTTCCACCAACTCCGGAATACCTCGAGCCTTCCAAGAAAGGTCCAGTCCCCATGCTCTAACCGAAGCGATGTACCAGAAATGCCACTGTGTACCCAGCATATCAGGGGCGCCCATACCAATTTGATGCAACTGGTAATTCTGGTGCTGCAAAGAAAGAGCAAAAGGACATGGCGGCATAGTAAACATAGATAAATAAAACCACAAGTTGAAGCAGGAGCGGTGTCTATACCACGGCTATCTCCATTATTATGGCACACATCACAGTTGCAAAAGTGTATTTGGATGAATTGTCTTTGAAGCTTGAGTTTTGTCCCTGGAAAAGCAAGATTCGAAGCAGAAAGGCAAGAAATTCTATAGTTTCCAGTATTCCTTACTTAGAAACAATGTTACCAACCGGCGTGCGAATGCTGTCATTTTTTAAATTTATCGTTCTTGGTCCCCATTAAAAATTAATTAATGTCCATGTACTTTAATGGAAAGTTGGAACAATGTCTTTGATTTTGTACACAAAAGACCCTCTTTTCAATGGTTTGTTGGGAAGATCTGCGTAACCTGATTTTTATGACCTCAAAGGGCAATGATATTTAGCCAGTGAGTTTGGCTATAAATATAGTGCACACGCAGGAAAGAAAATGTATTGCATTTTTTTTAGCGATTATGCATTTTTCTTTCCCATTGCTTTGTCTTTCTTCTATCAAATAGTTTAATGCTCAGGCTGATTGAAAGTGTTGTTCGTTGTTTTCATTGTTCACTAATTGATTGTTCATTTGTTTTTTGTTTTTTTTATCTCCCTTGATCTAAAATACAATGCCCCATGTTTCCATTGGAGTAATTTGCCAGGAAAATTCAATTACATTGCGAGTGCCATAAAACGAGAAAGCTAGTTCCTTCTCTTATGATGCTCTAATTGGGCTAGGTCAATAAAGTACTATATGGTGGAAGTCAGTATGGCAGCAAGTGCTCACTCTGCTGAGCTCAGCGTATTTGAGACAGCCGAGCAAACAAAAGCAGTGCAAATGCAAATCTTGTGTTAATATAAGGACAGTGGATTATGGGTCTGTTGTGCTGTTTGAGATGGTGGGAAATGGATAGACGGACATTCTATATGTGTATGAGTTACATGGCATGTCATTGTATTACAGAAGAGCCCTTATAAAAGCTACTATCGTCCCATGTCCCAAACGTAGCTATTTACTGCTGGACCTTCCGCTTATGCATGGTATCACCAGATTTACAAAGTGGCTTCATGTCTCTCTTGCTATCAGTCACCACCTTAGTTAGTCCACTGGCTCAATCATCCACAATAATATAAGTCACTTTGTGTGACGGTGAGTGGATGCAAGCCATCAGACAGTTGTGAAAGTGACCCTACCCTTATCAATATGTCCACAGGAGGTGCACCACATTTTTTGTGACATTCACTAGTAGATCGTAGGCTCTACTTTCCATGGGTGCCCCAAAGTAGGAAACCACCCATAGCTGAGTGTGCATACTGCCTCCACATATCACTGTATGAGGAGACTGATTGTTGGCGGTAGCTCTTTACTTGCACCACTAGAGGGAAGGCAGCCTACCAGCCCACCCGAGTAATATATGTGCAAGTACTGTCTGCTCTGTGTTTGTGGTGTGCTGCTTGTATGTTTTGGGTTAAGGAGAACATGTGCAGACTGGATTATATTTTATATGGCATACATGGAGTGCCTTCAAAAATGGTGATTCCCCCTTAAGTTGTCTTTATACATCTTGTGGATCTAACAACCTTCATCTTGCTAACCATGGGACTCCTAAACTCTCTGTATGTTTTGCTGCCTGGGTGAAAATAGGTCTGTATCATACATGTGCTGCCCTACTTCCTTTTTCTGGTTTATTTTGTGCGCGGCATCACCTAGCTTTATAGAGACCTTGGCTGGGAAAGCTTTGGTCAGGAAGTTAACCAGATGATATCAGCCTCTCTGCTGATCTATTAGAAAATCGCACAAGCAAGTACAGGAAAATGCACTCTGCATTGGGGAAGAGTTTAAAAATGTGAAAGTATTTTGAGCTTTGGTTCGTCCTGGCTTCTGGCCAGTGCCTTACATGTAGGATAGGTACTGATCTCATCCAAGTACTACCTATCCTTCATCTGAACTTTGAGACGGAAGCTCTCTGCACCAACCCAGGGAAGAGGTTGCCAGTTCACGCTTCCTTTTGTTGATTTTTACCTCAAGGCACAAATAAAGACCCAGCTGACTGAAGTCTGGTACTCATGGTAACTCGATAGCGAGACAGTGTTTGATAGCTCTTTGTGGCATAAAATCAACCATCTTGAATGGGACCACTTTTCATGTTGGGTGACGGCTTTTGGGGGATTTTAGTTTTGGCAATTTTCATCCACCTGATCACACACATCCCGAGTTGTCTATCCTTGCACCAACGGCTGTTGAAAAATTAGGGCAAAGGGGAACCTATCATATCCAACTTGATACATTGTAGCATTCCCTCAGGCACTTATGTCATTTCCATTGAACATTGTACACACAACCTATAATAAAAGAGACCTAAGGATTCTCAAGTTTAGATGAAAACACCAAAGCTTCAGGCCACATGGGGACCAGTGCGTCAATAAGGCAATGTAAAGCAGATGCTTTAAGCTGCCACCTAGAGGAAGCAGTAAATTACTGGAAAAAGACCTATTTTGCCTGAAGTGATCTAACCCGTCACATCGTTACTTCGGCCGAGCTTAGCTGCATTATAGCACCTTACCACGCAAGAGATATAATTGTGTCTGAGGTTGTACCTTGCCTCTGAATCTTGCTAGCATAGTCTGGTTTTCGGTGTGTTTAAAAAAAAAAAAAATTGTAACTGCTTGAAGTTTTTCAATTGTACATAATAATTGGGTAGATTTTGGTAGTGATATAAATGTCATTATGTTTGGAGGAAGGGCTAATCCAGAGTACGTCCTCCAGATCGAGCCTTTTATTCCAGTGGCTGCTGGTGAGGTTTGATAGTTCTGATGCAGAAATACCTGTGTTGAATTGCCTCAAACAAGTTGGTGAGCCTGACTTTCAATAGATAGAGGCGGGCGATTTATCAATAAAAATAAAATTGGAAAAAGCAGTGATCTTTGCAGCAATTCTTTTACAAGCACTGACTAAAAATCCAGAGGTCGCAAAGAGGCACTACTTACATACTCCTATACTTTCTTGGTGTGAAAACTAAGACTTACCGTACCTAAGGGTTTTGGGGGTTCAGCACAATTTCCCATATAAATGGCCACAGGGTATACAATTTCACATGACCTATACGTTTTCAATGTGATGCAGCATAGGGTGTTTCATTAGACCTAAGCCGGAGTGAACTTTTTGTTACTCTGACCTTTGTGTAATTTTGATAATTTTGCATTACTCTTGTTACACGAAATTCCCAAATTTTTGCTTAATGGCACACATGTGCTGTTCACAATAAAAACTTTGAATGAGCTGTTCACAGTAAACATTTACTGGAAATGCACAGGAACAACGTAAACTGCAGGCTGTTGTTTATAGTGCTTTTTTTGCACTTTTTCTTTGTGCAAAATGCATCCACAAATACAAAATATGGCACTAAATGCCAGTATTGCTTTTTGTGTAATTCTGTGTGATTGTCAGTACTTTTGCATAGTCACGAAAAACTAAATTATAACATTTCAAACACTCCTAATTAACACAGTGTTTCAAAAATGTGGATCCCAAGACATAACATAACATGTATTTGTAAAGCGCCCGTTCACCCGTAGGTATCTTGGCGCTGAATAACAGATGTTTATTGTTACCCAACTCAATGGTACTCATTTTATTGACCTCAGATGGATGAAAGGCTGAGTGGACCCGCCAGGATTTGAACCTGTGGCCATGAGGTTGAACACAGGCCCCTGCAGTTGATGCATTAGTCCCCTGAGCCACCAGTCCAATCCCTCAGTGTCCCCCCAGACGTTGACCTAACCCTGTGCACTGGAACAAGAATTTTAATGAATACTCAGGCTAAGGGGAAATGGGGTAAGGAGGGAGAGAGCGAGAAATATGCACTGCCGCACGCTGGTGCTAGGAAACCCTGAAATGGATTTCAGAGGGACAGCATCTCAGAGCTAACTTATGAATATCAAGATCTCCACCTGAGGGTGAGAGAACATATTTACTAAAGGGTTCACAACATGAAATAGACATAAGACATGAGTGCAACAAAGTGCAGGACTTACCCAGTGCAAGCAGGTGGGGTGCTGTGCTGTAATTAACCTCGGTCCTACTGCAGACCCCGCACAGCAGTCGAAGATGGACTGCCCACACTGCACCAGGAGAGAGGAAGCCTGGACAAGGAGACAAACTGACAAGAAGGTAACGAGGTAGGAATCACAAACATTGGGCATGAAATTAGAGGAGCAAAGGGAACAAAGCAAGGCAAAAAAACAACAAAGGTGAACGGTCGGACAAGCCAAATACAAACTATAGCGAAAAGCACAAAAACAAGACAAGGTAGGGTTGAAATACTTGGGTTGCCACTATTGACCCAGAAGTCTGCATGATTGTGTTGGTATTCTAGGGTCTTGGGTTGTGTATATAAGTCTGGAAAAATGTCTTCAAAGGGCGTATTTTCCACTGTCTTGTGCGCCATCTCCTCGAAGTTCCCAGTCTCTTATGCCTAAACGTGTCCTTAGACTTGACAGGGTGTTCCATATAACCCATGAAGAGATTGAAGCCAATACCCTAGATATAATAAGGTTCTCCACAAGGAAAATATAAAACTCAGTTTTATAGCAATCTGTCTATTTATTTGTTGATGCCTAGATCCTTTGTTCACATGCACCCAACTTTTTGTTTTGACAGCTATTTCTGATAACCACTGTTACTTTACAACAATTAAGATTGTAATACAATATTATTCAACACAATAACATATTTTTTTTTTTATTGTAAACACATTGATTTTTTTATACAAAGTTAAAAAGAAAGTCAGTTAAAAAGTTTACAAAAGAGAATCCTTGTTCTATTTTTCATCCAGCACCAAAAATATGACTTAGGGCCAGATGTACGACCCGCCAATTTGCGAAGTCGTAAATTGCGTCGCATTTGCAACTCGCAATTTGCAACCCGCAGAATTGGTATGCACTAACAGTGTCTGTGACACTGTTTGCGATTTCCAATGGGGTCGCAAATTGCGAGGCTCATGAATATTAATGAGCCACTCGCAATTTGCGACCCCATTGGGAATGGCCTGCACTCCCAGGGATGGTGGCCTGCTGAGCTCAGCAGACCTCCATGTCTGGGACTGCTTTTAAATAAACGCAGTTTTTTTAAAAAATGCAGCCAGTTTTCCTTAAAGGAAAACTGGATGCATTTGAAAAAAATAAAATGGAATGTTTTCGTTTCATTTTTTAAGGGCAGGTAGTGGTCCCTGGGACCACTGCCTGCCCTTAAAAATATTTTGGGGGCCAGTCACAAGGGGAAGGGGTCCCCTGGGGACCCTTCCCATTTGCGACTCCATTACCACCCTCTTAAAGAGGGTGGTAATTTGCGAGTGTTTTGCGACCGCAATTGCGGTCGCAAAACATTCATACATGGGGTTGCGGTCGCTATTAGGAAGGGAACGCCCCTTCCTAATAGCGAGTCGCAATACCTAAATAGCGAGTCGCAAATAAATTGTGACTCGCTATTTAGGAATTGTACATGGCCCTTTCACATTTTGCATGCGCAAACGGGTCACAAACCCGTTTGCGCATGCAAAATAGGGTCGTACATCTGGCCCTTAGTGTTTAAGTTGCTATATTGAGGCAAATTAATTAAGCAATTAAAATGTATTTTCCTGATGTTGTTCTTCCATTCTATATGTATTATTCTATCAATTTCTTTCTTTAGATAATTGCCTCCAGTATGTCTTGGTGTATTTTGGCTTCCTGCATTTATTTAATGGGTCTCCTCAGGATATATAACTAATTAAAAGGCATTGCAAGCTTAGACTAAAAATAAAACATAAGTGTGACAACAAATCTTATAGAGTTACTGTTAATATGGACAGAGAACCCTCAACCAAACTTGCCAGCATGCTTCATCATAGGAAACTGTCCATCGCAGAGGCCGCACCAAGGTGACCTGCTTGCGGGCCCCCCCCCATATCTCATACAACCTCAAATAGAGACACGATAACGCGCCCGTCCAGGCAGTTGATTCTATACATCTGCACCCAGACAGCTCCCGACCATCTTTCCCAGTTCACCCCCCACGTTACAAGTTTTCGCCTCCACAGGTAGTTCTCATGCCTGATGTTCTCAATTGGAACCGCATTCATGAACACTCAACAAAAATAACATACGAAAGAAATTCGAGGCTATAGGATCACTACACACCCCTGGGAAGCTAACCCGCCCTAGTCCTCAGTACCATACCACATAGCGATAATACCAGACGAGGGGTTCTTTCCCAACATTGTTGACTATTGGCAAGTTTATACGCTAAGTATGTAACATTGATGTACACGCTGAAACGTGTTTTCTTATTTGCCCTTCTTTTTTCCCTACCCACTTTTGGTGTTTCCCTTCCTACATACAGTCATTTGTCTCCTCATTGGTAGTCGCATACTGATGTATTACAGTGATAACTACGTCTGAATGTAACATAGAATGCAAAAACCCCAATAAACAAATTTAAACAAAAAAATCATAGGAAACTGTCCAATTCAGGGTGTATCTCTGCGTGAATGGGCTCAAATGAAATTGGGAGCTCTTGGATAAAGTAGTATGTGGGTTTCAGTAATTGCTGTTAACATTTCCTAGTGTTTCCCCCCAGATAATTTTATTATGGGTGCCACTGATGAGGTTAAAAACAAATAAGGATGTTGAAGAAATATCTGATATTTCCTCGTCTTTAGGTCGACATGTTTGGGCATTCAGTTAAGCCCAGAGAGGTGGGTGGCCTTCCTCAGGACCAGGGATCCGTAACACCTGCCCTACCCTAATTCATGAGTGATATATACGTGACAGTGTCATATGGGCATCATAAAACAATTACATATACTTGCTGTGTTAGATCACAGAAGGTTCAGGTAGTTCCTAAGTAAAAAAAAGTCATAGTCAGTAGTGCTGACTTGTTGCTCCTGAATAATATAGCAACAATCAAACATGGTGCATATGCTCCAACCTGTATAATACTGCAAATCAATCTGTGTGTGTCACTTCTAATGGTGCAGAGAACAAAAATATGTTTGAGGTTCACAGAACAAAGGTCTTGTCTTACCCTAAACCCTGGGTAGATAGGCCACTTAGAGTGAGAGAGGAAGTACCCCCTATACACTGTAAAATCATAACCATAAAGTGCAGGTCATTTATTTACAAACCTCAGAGAAAGAAATAAGTTTCAGGTTAACCTTAAATATAGGTGTGATCGAAAAATCGTACTTACTTTGTCAAGGATGTGTACTGGTCCCTTCACCTATATGCTGCTGTCCTTCCAAAAAAACATCTGAAGCGGCCATCCCTGCAATTTTAAATGCTTTAGAACATCAGAAAATGCGCTCCACAAGAGCCTTTTCTGTGTTTGCAGGACTTATGAGGTCATGATGTGTGTTTGCGTCACCACTCTCCATTAAGTCTGCGTGTGATGATCTGTCCTGTGTGCTACTTTGTTCGATTATGATCAAAACAATTCCAAATCAAAACCCTGTAATCGTTTATAAGGCTATGTTTTTTTAAGACTGGGTCCCACCAACCTCCGCAACAATAAAAACAATGTGTCAATATGTGTGTGTTTTTGTGTTGATATTTAATATCTGTTTCTTCAAAAGTATGGGATCGTGATAACCCTTCCTATGGGTTATGCCACCATTGCCTCATTGTTTACCCTTTACAGTTCATCAGTGACACTGGACCTAATCCTAGATCTTGAGAGTCAAAACATCAATGTTAGAGTTAAATCTTATGATGACCCCCATCCTATTACTAAATGAGAATATGTGGTTCGAGGCATATGAGCTGTAGATCGTATACTTGTGCATAGATCGCCATCTGGTGTTGGGCTCGGATGTTTGCACTTTGTTTTTGTCTTGGAAGAAGTCTTTGTAGTCACGAGGTAGGTGACTCCTCCTTAGGACGATAGTGTGCATGGGCATCGACTCCATCTCCAGATTGTTTTTTTCCGCCATCGGGTTCGGATGTGATTCGCTGCACTCCGGGTCGGTGTCGTTTTCGAACCCCCTTCGACGCGCAATCCCTCTCCACTCGACAGTATTGTCTCGATCGCATTTCCTTTTCGACGCGTATCTTTGGGATATATAAAAATCCTCGATCTTCGACGCGGGCCGTTGGGCCTATCCGCGCCGACCACGCCAGCAGTCAATGGAAAGGACTCCTTTAAAGCAATGCCCCGGGTGTGGTGCTAAGTTCCCACACACAGACTTACATGAGGTTTGTAACCTCTGCCTCTCCCCGGAGCACGAAGTCAGGAACTGTGAAGCCTGTGCATCTTTCAGGTCGAAGAAAACCATCCGTGACCGTCTGGCTTGAAGTCACGAAATGTCTTGCGGAAGCAGCTCGATTCCGGACATCTTCGGAGCAGATCCCAATCTCCAGCCGGAGCAACAAGCTGATGAAGGTGACATCTCCGTCTCCGAAGCCGACGACTCTGACGTCGAAGACCAGACAGTCACCCCGGCTCAGCGGTCCATGAGTACCGAAACCCCTCTTCCCCTCCAAAACCAAACCTAAGGCTCCGGTAACACCTTCACCCTCGGGCTCAGGTTCACACCGGCAACACATTTCAGACGCCCCGCCCTCGGGCCCGGCTATGAAACCAAAACAAAAGCCTTCCGGCTCGGGATCGAGCCAACCCCATTCCGGTGCCGAAAAATCACCTTCGGCACCGAAGCCCAAAACCAAAGAGGTGCCACGCCCTTCTTCCTCGGCACCGAAAACAGCCTCGACGCCGAAGCCCTCGGCGTCGAAACAAACAAAGGACAAACATTCGGAGCCGAAAAAATCTTCGGAGCCGAAAAGCTTCAGAGACACGGGCTAAACAACATTCTGACCCTAAGTCTTCGGCACCGACAAAGGACATTGTACCCACACAACAGCCTCCACCAGACTTTTCGGACCCAAAGCAAAAAACTCTCTACATTGACCCAGAAAGTGGCAAAGTTGTCGCCAAGCCTCCTAAAAAGAGAAAATTGGACGCTTCAGAAGACCCTGAAATACCTATGAAGCGCAAGGAGATGGGCACTAATACTTCTCCACCTCTTTCTCCTTGTCCAGCTGATCCAAATCTACTAATTTCTCCAGCACATTCCCCACAACATACATTTTCACCTCAACCACAGGATGATGAAGACAATTATACTGATGAGGGTGGTGATGGAGATCCAGATAAGGATGATGATGCACATACCATTCCACACAATACAGATCCTTGGGATGGTTACAACACAGATTCCGACCCACACAATGACCCGGACCTCTATCCCTCAAGGCCATCACCACCAGATGATAACACTGGGTTTGCGCAACTAATTAATAGAGCTGCTCAATACCATGGGGTACAATTACACTCTGTCCCTTTAGAGGAAGACTTTTTACTGGAGACATTTACACCCACACAAAAGTCCACGCACACCCTGCCAATGTTAAAAGGCATGCTGAAACATGCACCAGAAGTTTTTAAGGACCCCGTCAGAGCCAGGATTCTTAACACCAGGGTAGACAAAAAATATAAAGCAGCTCCCAATGTACATTAAAGGTCAGGTCCCTTTTGATTCTCTTGTAGTGTCTAATGCACGCTAAAGGGCAAATTCACAAAGCACAGGCGACACCCCTCCTCCTGATAAGGAATATAAACTCATAGACGTACCTGGAAAACGCATTGCGTCACAGGCTGCAAATCATTGGCGGATTGCCAATGCCCAAGCTTTGTTGGCCAGATATGACAGAGCTCACTATGATGAGCTTGAAAAGCTAATGCAACATCTTCCTGACCAATATAAAGACAAAACTAATGACCTTATACAGGAGGGAAAACTAATAATAAATACAGCCATCAAATGTGCGCTTGATGTGGCTGATACGGCATCTCGTGCTATTAATACCAGCGTTTTGCTACGGAGACACGCTTGGCTCCGAATCTCCGGATTCAAGCAGGAAGTGCAGTCCGCTATTCTCAATCAGCCCTTTGACCAACAGCATCTTTTTGGGCCCACAGTCGATACATCTTTAGAGAAGATGAAAAAGGATACAGACACTGCCAGTCCATGGGGGCCTTACAATCCCCTAGAGGTTCATTTCGTTGCTCCTTTTACAGGGCTGGCTCCAAAACTATTGGCTCGGAGCATCCCTCTTCTTCCTATAAAAGCCCCAATCAAAACAATTCCTCCAGAGGATACTTTCGTGGAGGGTACAGAGGCAACAATGGTAAGGGAAGAGGTCGCGGTAACAATACCCGCAACTCCCCTACCACCAAGCAGTGACTTCCCTTCACTTCCCCCCGATCATCCCACTCCTGTCGGGGGACGCCTCTCACAGTTCCTCCCTGTCTGGAATTTTATCACAACAGACAAGTGGGTAAGACAAATTATCCAGTATGGTTATTGCCTGGAACGCACCTCCACTCCCCCAAATATCCCTCCCAGACAACGTCCAATGTCTCCGGAACATCTGACTCTCCTGAAACAAGAGGTTCTTTCTCTATTACAAAAACATGCAATAGAACCAGTCCCCTTACATCATCAAGGCACAGGAGTTTACTCCCTCTACTTTCTAATCCCAAAAAAGGACGGCTCTCTCAGGCCAATACTGGACCTCAGACCGTTAAACCTCTACATTCAGTCAGACCACTTCCACATGGTCACTCTCCAACAGGTGCTCCCACTGCTTCAACAAGGTGACTTTCTCTCCACTCTAGATCTAAAGGACGCCTACTTTCATATTCCCATTCACCCCGCTCACAAGAAATATCTCAGGTTCGTGGTGGACGGTCAACAGTATCAATTCAAAATCCTTCCGTTCGGAGTGACTACAGCACCCAGAGTCTTCACCAAATGCCTCGCAGTAGTGGCGGCTCACTTACGAAGACAACACATTCACTTTTTCCCTTATCTGGACGACTGGCTCATAAAAGCCAAGTCACACAGCAGCTGTGTGCAACACACACACACAGCAATCCAGCTGCTTCACAACTTGAGCTTCACAGTGAATCTCACCAAATCCCACCTTCAACCGTCCAGCACACAACAATACCTAGGAGCTACAATAAACACCTCAAAAGCTTTAGCATACCCCAACCCTCTCAGGATAAGCAGTATGCAAGCTCTAATATCCAAATTTCAACCTCAACACTCATTACCAGCTCGAGTGTTTATGCAGTTAATCGGGATGATGGCCTCTTGCATTCTCATAGTCCCTTATGCAAGACTCCAAATGCGTCCCTTACAGGAGTGTTTGGCACGTCAGTGGAACCAGGCTCAAGGTCAGCTAACAGATCTGGTGTTGGTGGACAGCCGCACACATCGCTCTCTGCAGTGGTGGAACACACAAAACCTTTCCAAAGGGCGGCCGTTCCTCGACCCGGTTCCACAGATAGTGCTAACAGCAGATGCATCGCTCACCGGCTGGGGAGCTCATCTTCAAAACCATACCATTCAGGGTATATGGACCACTCGTCAAAAACAACACCACATAAATTACCTGGAACTACTGGCAATTTTTCTGGCATTAAAATCCTTTACAAGAGCTGTAGATTCGTATACGCCCAACCGCCTACCCAGATACCTCTATCTGTTCCAGTACTATCTTACTTAGATACATTACACATGGACATCTTTCTATTTCTTACTAACTCCATCATAACCCTCCATGGCAAAACAATCTGGAGATGGAGTCGATGCCCATGCGCACTATCGTCCTAAGGAGGAGTCACCTACCTCGTGACTACAAAGACTTCTTCCAAGACAAAAACAAAGTGCAAACATCCGAGCCCAACACCAGATGGCTATCTATGCACAAGTATACGAATCTACAGCTCTACATACCAAGAACAGATGCATACTGGTAAGTAGCATTTTCCTTTTGAACTGTGTAAAGGGTGAGGTATGTGCCTTAAAGAAATGCAAGAGCAAATTAAGCTTCCTTGATTATAGGATAAAAAAGAGGGTGTAGAAAGGGGACAGTGTCCCTATAATCTGCCCAGGCAGTACATAAAAGGATAATCACTGTAACAGGAAACCAGTTGTATTCATAACATGTGGAACCTTAGTTTCCAAGTTGCATTAGGAATGTTATACTGAGGGTTCTGATGTTGTGAGTCCCCTTCTCCTGATGTTGTATGTCCTAAATACTCAATTTATTACCTCAAAAAGACACACTTTTCTTTGAGAAGCAGAAGTCCCACATCCAACACATTCCTTAACACTTGTTTTAAAACTTGGTTGTGCTGCTCCATATACGAAAATGTCCCTAAAATAAATTACATTTGTGAGACCTTTAAATACTTGGGACATCATCTGCTTGAATACGCTGGCCGCTGATGATAATCCAAATGGCATTCTTGTGAAGTGAAAAGTCCCTTCCATGGTGATGAAAGCTGTAGGATCCATAGAGATTTTGTGCAGGCGAATCTGGTGATAAGCACTCTTCAAATTAAATTTTGAATAGTACCTACCACCATTGAGTAATAACAACTCATTGATGTTGGGTAAAGGGAAATTGTCAGTGACAATGTTTTGATTGACACTGAGGAGGTCTACACAAAACCTTAAAACGGCCACCTGCTTTCTGCATTACGATAACATGCGATATTCAATTGGATGCCTCCACAGGCTCAATTATTTTTTTCCTGTGTTTTAAAGATAATTATTCATGCTTACTAATTATCTTTAATGCAATGTTATATTTTATTTCAAAGTAAAAGGGGAAGGATGTATTGTATTTATGGCTTGGTTCGCAGGTTCCACTAGGAATGTTATACTTAGGGCTCTGATGTTGTCATTGAGCTTTGAGGCTGGCGAGGGCGAGTCATGCCATGGCAGGCTGAATAAAGCTTCAACTAAGAAACAAACTTATGGTTTGACCGGGCTTTCTTTATCATAAAACCCATGTGTTTCATCATGGCCCATCTGCAAGCCAGTGGGTCCTGATACTATTGTGACAAGGAATGTCTTAATTAAGGCCAATCATGTGCGTTTGTAGTCTCCTCACAACAGAAATATAATATGTTTTATGGTCATAACATGAGGCAGTCATCTTACTTGATTACTTAATTTGCTTGCTTCGTTTTCTCTCACAGCTGTTTTTATCATTAAGTGATTATATAGATACTTCACTAGTTGAAAAAATGGCCACCGTGTCAAGCCGACCCATCGCATTTCCTACTGCTGGTGTCCTGCAGATAAAGGTGAACACATGGTGACCAGCCCCTTTATGTACTTTAAAGTGGCAGGGTGGAAAAGTTAAGTTACAGTAATGTCACAATCACAGTCCCTAGACATTAAAGGTTAATACAACTGTGCAATTTCTTTAAAAAAATCAGAAAGCAGACCTGCTGCACCAATCCTTCATGCTTAGGCATCAGGCAGCAGTAGTGTTATCATAAATCTTTAGCAGTATGGATGATGAAAGGCCAAAACACAAGTGAAGAAATAATGACACAGGATCAGCAACAAACCTCATGAAACCAGCATGCATTTTTAATCAGGTTAAATATATTTGAGAAGTACAACAATTTGTGCCCAAACAGCAGCTCGCTGGTATTGGAAAATTCAAATACGGTTTTTAAGGCTTTGCTGGAAGCTAGTAAGAGCACATCAATCCGAGTTAGGTTATTACACAGTTGAGGGCTCACAAGGCCAAGACTCTCCCCTCCAGGCCACATTTCTTTTTTTTAAATCTCGGTTGTTAAATACAATCTTGTGCATGAGGCAGAGGGCTTTAATGGAGACCCCTTCACAAACGTGGTTGGATCTTTTGAGGTGAGCTGCTTTAAGGATGACAAAATTCTGGACCCTCTGCAGTTTGTGTAAACTTATTTGAGGCAGACTGAGATATAGGATGTTACATTCATATGTTCTGAATATAGTGCAAGACGAAACAACTTGAGCACAGTATTCAAATAGCAAAAATGGAAAAATGTTCCCTAAACATCATAAGCACCAATATAGAGTTTGGCAGAGAAGGTAGCCTCTCTGCAAAACTGAAGGTCCACTTACCTCATTTAGAGACTGGTGGACCTTCATTATGTCAATTGTGAAGGTTCCTCCATCTCCGTCTCCGACATAAACTTGCTTCACCGATGTAAAAGTTGGTATCCAATGCAGAAATGCCTTTTACAAAGGGTATATTTTGGTCATGTGCAAGAGCCCGAATCCCAAGGATCCTCATCTTGTGACTTCCAGCTGCAACTGCCCCATAGAAGCGTTTGAAACTCTCAGGGCGAGAAGTTGAATGTGGAATAACAAGTTGAGCAATAACAATTCTGTGTTAAGTAATGTTAAATAATAACGATTCTACATGAGCACAAGCAATTCCAAACATAACTTAAAGGAGGACTATAACAAATCTGTACATGTACTCATTACATCCTCTTCCCCCTAAACAAAAACAAAACAGATACGTCTACTAGTTTTACTAGTAGAGAAAAAAGGTCCTTATACTTTAATGGTATAGAGACATTACGAGACACTCTGGTTCCAGAGTTTACCACACTTTGCCTTGTCCATTCAAGCCTGATCCTGTTCCAACTGAACAGACTGTGACCCATCAGATTGTACAACCTGTAATCCTGCAGCTGAGGCACTGGTTAAAGAAATTGAGGACTCTGCATTCAGTATATACGAACTACCACAGCTATCAAAGTCATTTGAATTAGAATTTGACACACTAGGGCCTGCAACATTCCTAACTATGGAACTTGGGTTCTCAGGAAACTAAGAATTTCATTATGTTGTAAGTTTTTACATTTCAGGATTCTTCTGGCCTGTTCAGTTGTGAGTTTAATCAAATACCTTTTTCCTCACCACCATTTTTTATTTAACAGAAGAGAACCGTAGGAAACGTTTACAACCTGAACTGGTGATGAAAAGGTAGAAGCGCCTTGTTAATGTGAAGTAGTGTTTTCAACTTTCTTCCTGTCTGCACATGCATAACAAACAGCCTTAGCACTTAGTTGTGTAACCCAATCCGGACACACACTTTTGAGGGAGTGACTTGAGATAGGTCTCCCCTCCCATGACTATAGGATACTTCCCCTATCTGGTCTCATTATACTGACTACCAGGGTTCCTTTCAAACCCCAAGGTAGCACTCAGCTGTCATAGCTTTTTTATCCCTGGAAGGGTGATCCCCTCATTAAAGTATAGTGCAGGATCCCCCTTATCACTTATGCGCAAAAAAGCGAAATGGAGAAATGCCTGTAGTATTGTGTGTTGTGATTCGATATGACTACACATTTTGTCTTAAAAACTCTTTTGCAGGAGTTCTCATAGCTAAAGCCGTCTGAATTGCCTCCTTCAGAAATTTCTTCATTCGTTCTACAAGGCCATTAGAAAGATGGTGAATAAAGAGTAACTTTCAAATGTTTAATGAAATGTGACAGAATAAAGTCTTACATTTGCACCGATGTGGTATGTGCTGCTGTCTGTCATCACCTCCTTAGGACAGTCTTCAATGTTGAAAATTCTGTTTAAGAATTTTATTACAACCATGGTAGTTGGGGCTGAGGTAAACTCAAAATAGACCAATTTAGAGTAGTAGTCAATCAGTACTATAAGGTATTTTTTTATCAATAGGTAATAGCTCAAATTGTCCTGTGAAATCTAAAGCTACCTAACACCGTGCATCTACTGGTAATGGCACAACATGCAGAGGGGTGTGACTTGTCTTCCAATGTTTGTCAGATAAAAGACAAGTGTTATAATTTTCTATCCACTTTGATACCTGGGTGTCCATTAAAGCCCACCAAAAATATTGTTTTATATTTCGCGAAGTTCCGACCACTCCTAGGTGACTTTCATGAGCAGCTACAATGAGTGTCTCACAAACCGACACAGGCTGTATGCAAACATCACTATGCATAAGAATGCCTTTCACAATGGACAACTCATTACCTACCTGAGCATATGGGTTAAGAGGTGAAGGTAAGGACCTCTTCTTGGCCCAACCTTTTTTTTACACAATCCATGGTCGCGCACAGTACCTCATCTTTTTCAATCACAGCTAACCAGTCTTTATATTGTACAATGCCAATGGATTCTATTACATCTTCTACTGTGGCCACTGAACACTCTGCATCATCTCAGTCTTCATCCTGAGACAGTGCTTGTATGGGCATCCTTGAAAAACAATCAGCGCTAACATTTTGCCACCCAGAAATATATTTAATGGTGAAGGTAAATTCTTGTAAATGTGATAAAAGCCTTACCAGCCTCGCAGAGGCTTTGCCAGTCCCAAGTAAGTGTAAAATGGGTTTATGGTCAGTGAAAAACTCAAATTTGGTCCCCCATAAAAATATTTTACATTTCTCTACTGCCCAGGAACAGGCAAGTGCCTCTCTTTCTATTGTGCTGTAATGAATGTCCACTTGCTTCAAACACCTTTTTGCAAAAGCAATTGTATTTTCTTTACCAGAAACCCACTGAGATAAAACTGCACCTAAGCCATACTTGCTGGCATCTACAGTAGCAAACCATTTCTGACCAACTAAGTAGGGTGACAGAGCAGGTGCAGTAACAATCAACTGTTTTACCTTTTCAAATCATTGGTTATTGCATCCCACGAAAATGTCACTCCCTTTTTTAATAGATTATGCAGTGGTTGAACAACTTGGGCATAACCAAAAATAAATCTAAGTAATACTCACTCATACCCAGAAATGACCTGACAACGTCTTTGTCGTTGGGAGGTGTGACCTCAGAAATGGCTTGATGGGGTGATCTTATGAACCAAGTGATCCAACTCTCTAGTCAAGAATTGAAATTTTTCTTGCTTTAGTGTGATTCCAATATTTCTAAAAATGTCCAATACCTTAGTCAAAATTGTTTTGTGTTCATCTACTGTCTCTGAAAATATTAGGACATCATCCTGATAAGCCTGGATGCCATCAATGCCTGCCTAAATTTTATCCTTAAGTTTCTGAAACACGCTTGCCGCTGATGCCCGCCCAAAAGGCAATCTCAAAAACGTATCTGCCTCAAAGGGTGTCACAATGGTGGTAAGATCTTGTGATTCTGTGGCTTGGGGAATCTGGTGGTATGCTGACCGTAGTTCTAAAAGGCTGAATATTTTTGCATTTCCAATATTGGCCAACAGGTCTTGAATTTTTGGCAGGGGATGCCTGTCAATAATTACATTTTTATTAAGGGTACGTAAATCAGCATACAAACTGATGTGCCCTGCCTTTTTCCGTATGATAACAATGGGGCTTACCCACTCTGATGAATCTGTGGTGGTGATTACCCCTTTCTCCACTAGTCTGTCTAACAATTTCTTAAGATCTTCTCTCACTCTAAGTGGGATTGGCCTAACCTCGTGTACTATGGGAGTGGCATTCTGTTTAAGTTTGATCAAGTGTTCGATTTTGATGATGTTCCCAATCTTTGTGTTAAATACTTCTGGATATTTATCCACAATCATGTCTGTACCATTGTCAACATCTTCATTTATGGGAGCAACACATGTATCATTCAATTGCACTGGATCGTCTGACCCAGGAACAAGTTTTAGGCCCATCCTTGCAAGATCCTGCCACCCGACTATATTTTTCCCTTTTATCGCTACATATACTTTGGTTTTTATGTGTCTTCCTAGACATGTCACCCCATCCCAAAAGTACCCCAACATCTCAATTTCCTGATCCCCATACACTTTGGGTAGGATATCTGTGGGTTGAAGGATGTGTTGTTGACCAATGTTGAGTGTATAATACATCTGAAATTATAGTAAAAGGTGCTCCAGAATCCGCCATCATGTTCAGAGTTAAATTGCCAACTTAGACTTCACAAAATGGGCCTTTCACCTTTTTAGTCATTTGTGAATCCACTTCAACTGTAAGCACCATCTTAGTTAAATCATACACACAATCTTCATTAATAACTACATTGCTCACTTGAACTATATTCTTTCCACCTCTACATACACTTTGAAAATGTCCTATCTTATGGTTGTATGATGGCACAACGCAGGGAAATACTTCACAGGCCTTCTCATTGCATTTTTTACCCCACATATTTTTAGAACGCATACGTTTTTGCAACGTATGCCATTACCATGCATTGTTTATATATATATATATATATAAACAATGAATTTGTGGGGGGAGACCCCCACGCCTCCCAACTTACCTTAAATGCGTGGTATAGGCATGTGTTGTAAATGCATGTACATGGTAAAAACATGCTTGATAAAGGCACAACGTGTTAAAAACCTCATTGTAAAGTCTGTTTCCCCTATCTTATGGCATTTGTTACATTGTTTGCCAACTGTAAGACATGCAGGGCTATTGCTCAAGTGTGATCTCGAACCACACTTGAAGCATGCTGCACCATTCCTTTTCTGAAATGTCTTGGTGGGCCTGTCCTTAAAGGAAACTGCATTAGTGGATTCTGTGTTGTGCACCAAATTAACAGAAGTGAAATTAGGGGTATCACTAGCAATGCACTTGCGTAAATTATGGCACGTTCAACGCCTTTCTCTATGTCCACCACTTCAGAAAGTGATGGCTCTCTACAGCTAAGAAGCTAACAACTATAAACAAATTGGTCTCATATACATATCCAGCAACGGGCCACTATCACAAGCAGATACCAAATTTCGCAAAGCAGAAATATATTCTTTGACAGTCTCATCCTGGTTTTTATGCCTGAAGAAGTTATACCTTTCCAACAAAATACTGGGTTGTTCCATAAATCTGTTACACAATCTTTTAACAGCTTTGGTATAAACATCCCAGTCATCAAATTCACCAGAAGGGGGATTTACTACCGGTAGATTGTTGAAAATGTGTTGCCTCTCTTGATTCAAAACAGTAAGGCAAGCTTTCTCTTCAGAGAAACCTTTTCTGCATCAATGGCATTTACAAAGTTTTCAAAAGAACGAAGCCACACTTTCCAGGGTATAGGAAGTGCCAAAAATGATGTTAACTGAACTTATTGTTGTGCGCCATTATGCCTTTTCAACAATGTAATCAATAAGTGTTAATAATATAAATTCATGAACATACTCTGGGTTGAGTTTCTTGAGGCTGTAATCCTTTAAGGATTCTGTGAAGAAAGCAAGTTGTATGTGAAGCCAGTAAACGTTCGAAATCTTCTGAATGTTTTTTTTACTGGAACTTTTTTTTTAATGAAAGAAAAACCTTGACAATGACGATCTCCAATACAAATGAACTGGGCCTAAGCCCAATCTAAGATGGTTGCCATGCGTAGCGTGAGGATGTCACCAAACCATGTGATCACCACGTGACTAACCAACCAATAGAATGCTGTCAGCATTCAAATTGCGCGATGCTACGTCTGCAGGTTGTAGTATGCGTACGATGTGCACATCCTGGGTATGTGTTGCTGCTTGAACGTGCAGCCAAAACCAGGTACTCCCGAACTTTCCAGGTGCTCTTAACCTTAAAGAAACCCAAGGCCCTTCCAGGAACACAAGAAATGCGCTGCACTGAGTGTTCCACAGCCGTAGGTAAGGTCGAGATAGAGCGCTGGAGGAGGGATCCGCAAGGAAGAAGTTGCAGAACAAATTCTCAAAAATTGAAGAAACACAGACGCGGGCTCCAGCAAAAAGGCATCCTCGGTGCCAAATGTGACAGTAGGTAACCAAAGCAGTAATGCCTTTTAGAAAAGGTTTATTTAAATCAAGTGCAAGAGTCCACATCCGGAGGATCCTTGTTCTGTGACTTCCAGCAGCAACTGCTCAGCAGAAGCATTTGGAACTCTCAGGACGAGAAGGTGAATGTGGGATAATAGGTTGAGCAAGAACAATTCTATGTTGCGCAATAACAATCCTACATGGGCACAAGCAATTCCAAACATAACATAAAAGCAGGACTATAACAAATCTGTACATGTACTCATTACAGCCAGGCTGTCTAAGGTTTTCTCATTTGTCCGCTCAAACGATTGAAAATGGGCAAATACATGGCCAGTTTTCACTATCCCTCACTGCTAGTAAGGGGCTAGAAATGCCTCTGCTGGAGTGAGTCCTGACCCCCAAGCGCTGTTGCTGAGGCCATGGAACCCTTCCATAAACCAGGCAGGAGTACCTGTACCAGTGGAAAAAGTTGACTTATTATGTACATCAGAATACAAGCAATTTTAACCAAACAGGAATGAAGAAAAGAGATTGGCTAAAAGTCACCTGGAGGGTCTAATTTTATGCTGCTTGTAGGAGGCTGGCTTAGTATATGGTGCACACTGAAGTGAGTGATGCACCCTGCACTAACCCAGGCAACCCTTATGGGGATTTTAGTGGTCTTTGATCACCATAGAAAGCTTTTAAAGTGGTAGCTGTGGAAAGCAGCCTTCAGGCTTATCTTGAAGGAGTGTAAAGCAGCTTGTTTTACCACATTTAATCAACAGTGTAAATTAGATGAAAGGAACCACACAGTGTTTATGAAAATATGTCTATTTATTACACAACACAATCACTAATACATTAGTATATCTCCTACCCAGAGATATCAACAGTACACATAAGAATACTTGCAAACAATCAGGTAAGTAGCATGAAAATACACTGGTATGCCTTCTTTCCTAATTCTTGGGGAGAGGTCAGATCCGAGTTCACCAGGTACTGGTGCAGTTGCAGATTTTGACAGTTATTAAGGATGTGCTCCATCACTAGAAAATTGTACAATCCTTCACAATCATGCAAAATACTTCCATGAAGCCAGCCTTCCAGAGACTTAATAGCACTATCTATAAAATCTACTTAGTCTTGAGGGTGTGCCTTCTGTGTCCCTAAACTTAAACCCGTATTGCTCAGTGTTTAGCCCAAACCCATCTATGAGTGCACCCTTCAAGACTGTGTAATTGTCTGCATCCTCCTCCCTCACAGTAAGAAGTACCCTTGTTAGCAAGGGAGAGCCACAGGATAGCTGCCCACTGCTCCTGGGGAACCTTCTGTACCTTACAGGCCCTCTCTGAAGCAGTGTTGCGGGGATTCTGCACCTACACAGAACTATGCGCAGGAAACTGGGACCTTGGTGTATAGGGGTGTACCAACCTACCACCTTAGTGCCCAAAATCCCCAAACCGACTAGCTATAGTGTCTCATTCGTTCTCCTCCAAATATCACAGAGCTACAAATGATTAGACAACCCAGAACACAACACTTCCGACTCTCTCAGGAATCGCGGTAGCAAGACATACTCTTTCGCTTGCTCACTCGTACTTGTCCACAACAAGATTAGGCAGAGTCACTGTAATAGTTCAAAATGTTTATTTTAACTATCGTGCTCTACAATACAGTATACGAGCCACTACCAGCAGCAAAATGCATAAACTCAAAACAATTAGCATTGTTACAATTCCATAGAGTACAAAAGAGGAAGTCATTTTATAAAGACAGTGGAAAAAGGACTATAAGGCCTAACCACCCTTCCCTTGACTGGAAGAAGTTTATTTATATAAAGGAAGATCTCTGGGCTTTGACAGCAGACCCCATACCTTAAAGCCTAGATGCAAGATTTACATCATAGGAACAGTGTAGCTCTTCTCCATGGAAAGGGCTCTCTCCAAGTGTGTTTTAAAACAACATACATCCCCGTAATATCAAAGAACGAGTCTCCAGCATTGCAGCTGTGTTTAGCATGTTATGTCTAGGTGCTAGGGACTGACCAGAACAGAATAACAAGGGGCATTGTTTATCGACCTTGCACATCGTGTTCAGACTAAACTCCAGGAACTCAGCAGAGAACGCGAAAAGCAGACAGTTCTCATGTGAAAGGCACAAACAGCGTCTTGCAAAAATAAAGTAATGTAGTAACGTGCGCAAAAGCAGCATCATGGCAGCAAAGCTCATGCTAACTTAGCAATGTCGACAATGTCCCTAGGGGCCATATAACAGCAGTGATACTTATGGATGTCATCACCTTCCTGAAAAGGAGGGACTATCCTGCTCACGTTCCTAGTGTCAAAGGAGTGTTCCCTGACCTTGGGTTCAGTATTGCTGCCCCACCATGGGATCCTAGTCCCAAATTCTTCCTCTACTTCTGGACTTCTAGGGTCTCCTTATCTAGAGCCAACTGTTCTTTCTTTTGACTGAGCTTATCTCGCTCACGTTTTAGCTGACGTATTTCCTATCTAAGGAGTCCTCTTTCTTGCTAGAGACTGAGGTCTCTATTGAAGTAGCAGAAGAGGTTGAATTCACTGAGTAGGACCTAGACCACCTCTGAACTCTTTTCACCCTCCCAGGAGGATAAAGGGAGTCCTACCCCTAGGGCCACCCTCTGGCCCACTAGGCCTATCCCCTGAGGGACTAGAGTTCATCAGTGAGGGGTCTTCAAACTGCTCCTGGTCGTGCTCAGAATTGGGGTCAATGGGGTTGGACACCCCTGGCTCCTCTCCTGGAGCATTCCCACCCATACCTAGATTGTCCTGCCCATCTGACCGACCAGGATTCTGGAGGTCATCCTGCCAGAGCATCTCTAAGAGATAATCATTGTGAGGGTTGCTACCTGTCTTAAGTTTCCTAGATGCACACTGGGTCCTGAGTTCCTGGAACTTAAGACGATTGCACCTAAAGGCCTGAACCCCACTGGACTCACCAATTAAAGACATGGTTCTAGGTGTAGTGTGGTGTATGCACCTACCTACCCTTGTGAACCTAAATTTCCAAAGAGTGGAGACAGAGTTGTGCTAACACAATTGACAACCAATCCAAAAAGTTAGTAGATCTTACATGACAAAAAGTTTTATATGTGCCTAGCTAGTGATGGATTTTCATATAACCTTCACCTTGATTAAGTGGTAAAACAGTGCAGGCTTTAATCCCACCACTGCCACCAATGTAGGAGGCTGGCTTAGTATATGGTGCACACTCAAGTGAGTGATGCACCTTGCACTAACCCAGGCAACCCTTATGGTAATTTTAGTTTTCTTTGATAACCATAGAAAACTTTCAAAGTGATAGCTGTGGACAAAAGCCTTCAGGCTTATCTTGGAGGAGTGTAAAACAGCTTGTTTTACCACATTTAATTGACAGTGTAGATTAGATGAAAAGGAACCACACACCACACAGTGTTTATGAAAATAAGTCTGTTTATTATAAAACACAATCACTAACACATTTGTATCTCCTACCCAGAGATATCAACAGTACACATAAGAATACTTGCAAACAATCAGGTAAGTAGCACAATAATACACTGGTCTCCAGGGGAGACCAAACCATATACTAAGAAAGTGGAATGCGAACTGCAAAGGAGAATACGACTTGGACCAGAAGACTCCGAGGAGCTGGGGACACAAGGAACCACCCAAGGTAAATAACCAGGAACCCCACGGAGGCTGTGTGCAGAGCGGAAACACAGCCGCATGCCCAATGGAAGTCTATAGAGAAGTCGCAGTTGCAGTTTTAAAGAAAAAGGACCCCTACCAGAGAACCCCGAAGAAATGCCTTGGAGGACGGAAGGTTGGAGAGCCACTCCACCCGGGGATGCCCCAGGAACCAGGGTACCTGCACCAGGGAAGCCAGGTTCATATGGGGGAAAAGACATCGGAACCTGCCATTGATGACAGTGGGAGACTCTGGAAGAAATGCCTCTGGAGGAGTCCTTGAAGAAGTCTGGTAATATCCAAGGATGGATTCGGGAAATGAAGAACCTGCAAGCAGAGGGGACAGAGTCTATGCCACTCGGAGGTGACCAGGAGGCACAGAAGCACAATGCCCACCGATGTTGGGAGGTTCAGGAGAGTCAATGGTGACTTTGTCGCTGCAGCTGTGAGGACCAGGCGACGCTGAGGAAGACAAGGAGCAGTGCACGAGCTGTCCCACATCAGATGTGGGTGACGAGGTGGTCGGTGTCTGGCGGGAGCACCAACAAAACACACAAGATGATGGACGGAATGCTGCACATTGGCAAACATTCACCCCCAGTCACAGATCTGGGTTTAATCCATCGTTATTTTGCTTCACCACGCCACCCCAGTTCAGACATAGCCATATGCAAATCAGTCTTGACCCTATGCCTCATGGGAACAGTCCAGACCGAACTGCCAAGCCATGTCTTCCCTGGACCGGAATCAAGCATCCTAGGACCGGTTTCAGGCTATCAGCCTTCATCAGCCAGGATAGCTTGACTCCAGTGGCGTAGTGAGCACGGGACCCACGTCTGGGCATACCCTTCCCACATAGGGCGAAATGCAAAACACACAAGATGATGGACGGAATGCTGCACATTGGCAAACATTCACCCCCAGTCACAGATCTGGGTTTAATCCATCGTTATTTTGCTTCACCACGCCACCCCAGTTCAGACATAGCCATATGCAAATCAGTCTTGACCCTGTGCCTCATGGGAACAGTCCAGACCGAACTGCCAAGCCATGTCTTCCCTGGACCGGAATCAAGCATCCTAGAACCGGTTTCAGGCTATCAGCCTTCATCAGCCAGGATAGCTTGACTCCAGTGGCGTAGTGAGCACGGGACCCACGTCTGGGCATACCCTTCCCACATAGGGCGAAATGCAAAACACACAAGATGATGGACGGAATGCTGCACATTGGCAAACATTCACCCCCAGTCACAGATCTGGGTTTAATCCATCGTTATTTTGCTTCACCACGCCACCCCAGTTCAGACATAGCCATATGCAAATCAGTCTTGACCCTGTGCCTCATGGGAACAGTCCAGACCGAACTGCCAAGCCATGTCTTCCCTGGACCGGAATCAAGCATCCTAGGACCGGTTTCAGGCTATCAGCCTTCATCAGCCAGGATAGCTTGACTCCAGTGGCGTAGTGAGCACTGGACCCACGTCTGGGCATACCCTTCCCACATAGGGCGAAATGCAAAACACACAAGATGATGGACGGAATGCTGCACATTGGCAAACATTCACCCCAGTCACAGATCTGGGTTTAATCCATCGTTATTTTGCTTCACCACGCCACCCCAGTTCAGACATAGCCAACAAGCCTTGGTAGTTGTGTGTTGGCGTGGAGAACGAAAAGGAGTAGCAAACGTTGAGACCAGCAAGGCCCAAGGGACTTACCAAATGTAGGAGAGTAAGAGCAGGCCCCGAGCGAGCAGGGGAGTCCACTGAAGCAAAGGAAGACCCTTGAGGACCAACAGGCTGAAGACACAGGAGTTACAAAAGGACCTCAGGCAACTCACCCAAGATGGAAGCCCATGATGCAAGGACTGCAGTGAGGACGCTGATCTCAGAGGGGTGAAATGCTGGAGGCTGGAGCTTCATGTAGCCCGAAGATCTTGTTATATGGACATTAGGGTCATTGTCGACATTGCTAAGTTAGCATGAGCACGGCTGCCATGATGCTGCTCTTGCGCACGTTACTACATGACTTTGTTTTACAAGACTCTGTTTGTGCCTTTCACATGAGAACTGTCTGCTTTCTGCATTCTCTGCCTGTTCTTGGAGTTTAGTCTGAACACGATGTGCAATTTCGATAAACAATGCCCCTTGTTATTCTGTTCTGGTCAGTCCCTAGCATCTAGACAAAACATGCTAACACAGTTGCGCTACTGGAAATTCGTGCTTTGATATTACAGGGATGCATGTTGTTCTGACACACACTTGGAGAGGGTCCTTTCCAGGGAGAAGAGCTATGCGGTTCCTATGATGTAATGCTTCCATCTAGGCACTAAGGTAGGGGGTCTGCTGACAAAGCCCAGAGATCTTCTTTTATATAATAGACACCTTATAGTCCTTTTCCCACTGTCTATATATAATGGCATCCCCCTTTATATTCTATGGAATTGTAACAATGCTAATTGTTCTAAGTTTATGTATTTCGCTGCTGGTAGTGGCTTGTATACTACATTATAGAGCACGATAGTTAAAATAAACATTTTGAACTATAACCATGACTCTGACCATTCTTATTGGGGACAAGTACGAGTGAGCGAACGAAAGGGTATTTCTTGCTACTGCGATTCCTGAGAGAATCGGGAGTGTTGTGTTCTGGGTTGTCTAATCATTTGTAGCTTCGTGGTTTTGGAGGAGAACGAATGAGACACTATAGCTAGTCGGTTTTGGGATCTAGGGTACTAAGGTGGTAGGTTGGTACACCCCTATACACCGAGGTCCTGTTTTCCTGCGCATAGTTCTGTGTAGGTGCAGAGTCCCCGCAACAATCTCTTGAGTGCAAAGCCAATAAGCCTTGGCAACGGCAAGTCGACATGGTGCACACGGGTTCTGACGAGGGATACTGTCCTCCAAATTGAAGGGAAGACAGGTCAGGCCTCGGGAGAGCCACAGAAACACCCACTGTGTTGCTGAGCCTCAGGAACTCCGTGGGACGTCAGGAGCCGCAAACTGGTCAGCTTGGTTGTGGTGCCTGCAGATGTAGGGGAGTGACTCCTTCACTCCAAGGGAGATTTCTTCAGATGTCCTTGATGCCCACAGGTCTTCTGGAGAACCTGGATGAAGCACAGACACAGATGAGGCAGAGGACTTGAAGAACTGCAAGACCAGGAGCAGCAGGAGTCTCGGCTCCAGTAGAAGGCCAATGAAGTCCAAGTGTCCAGACGGTTGAAGAGTGACGTGTTTTTAGGGTTGAGTCTTGCCCCGCGACGAATATGGGGACCCACCTACAGGGGAGACCTTAAATACCCACAGAAGGGGTTGTAACGACTCCGGGGTTTCTCCCAGAGGAGGGGTTTGCCAGAGGGAAGGATACTCCCCTGACCTTTGTCCAGTTTCGCACCAGAGCGGGAACCAAGGGTTCCTGAACTGGCTCAAACTGGTTTATGCAAGGAGGGCACCAATTGGGCCCTGCAATGCAGTCTGGTGGCACCAGAAAGTGCCACCACCCCGACCCAATACACCAAGTCCTGTGTGGGAGGTCACACCTCTCTGTGACAGGAACCCTATTTTTCTACCTTACCCTGCTGAGCAGCAGGAGGGCAGAATCATGTCTGTGGTCAGCAGCAGCACTAGCTTGCTGGCAGACCCTGAAAGGCTGTTACCGGGAGTATAGGTTGTTCCCCTAAGGAGCCCCACCCCCCCAGTACATGGGATCATACTTCCATTACTGGAAAGAGTGTTGGGGTATGATTCCAACATGTTTGATACCAAACATGACCAGGTTTGGTGCAGCCATTATGTAGTTAGACATCTCGCAATGACTGATGTCCACTATATATCTTAAAATGGCTGACCACACTAACAAAGCCTGGCGAATCGGCTCCGGCTGCTCATGCAGGGGCACCCTCACACTTATAAACCAGAACCCTGCCCTCAGTACTGAAGGGCCTACCATAGGGGTGACATAGGTTTTAATTGCAGTGACCTCAGATATAAGGAAACGTATATCTGTCGTGAGGGGTGCACGCACCAAATCACACAGGCTGCAATGTCAGGCCTGTTGTCACAGTTTAAGTGTACTCCCATGGGTGGCACAATACATGCTGCAGCCCCTGGGAGACCCCTGGTGAACCCCTGCCTTGGGTACCTTTGTACCATATACTAGGGACTTACAAGGGTACACCAGTAGCCAATAGTGGAGGTACAAAAGTACTTACCAGAGACAATTGAGGAGAGACAGCACAGATGCTAGGGTCCTGATTAGCAGGATCCCAGCAGGCTAAGTCCAAAACACACAGACACCAGGCAAAAAGTGGGAATACCATGCTAGAAAGATCCAACCTTCCTACACTGCTGAAGATGGAAATGATTTGCTCAAGTCTGATAGGACAAAAATTAGTCCACAAGCTAATTGGTGGGCAGGGTAATGTGAGGAGGGAACTATTATCAGTTGCAAGGTTAGATCTTTTGGAAATTGCTAGTGAAGAACTAGGCTAATTCTTCGCAAAATTGGTGAGATTTATGTACAGCAGGAAGAGTTGAAGAGGGATGTAAAACTTGAGACTAAAATACATCACAAGAGGGATTGTGAAACTGTTGGATACAATTGCAAAGGAAGTGTCATACAGCTTTCAAGATATCTTTTCAAAGTTGGCATATGATTTATGACATTTTTGTTCTAGCTGACAAAAAACCTGTCACTTTTGTTTAAGGTCATATGAGAGTGATTTACTTTGTGTATCAATTGTGGCTCTGATATGATATGAGAGGAATTTCTAAGAGGAACTGGTCAACGACTTGTAGAAGTGCTGCATTTAGCTGTGTCTGTGCATGTTATGTTATTGGGTTTTATATAGCGCTCGAACACCCGAAGGTGTCTTGGCGCTCCCTTGAATAAGAAAGATCAGACTAAGAGAATGAATCCCCGAGAGCCTCAGTTATTGGACAGAGAGCCATGTTTTCAATGCTTTCCTAAAATGCAAGAGGTTGTGAGAATTTTTCATATCAAAGGGTAGGGAGTTCCATACCATACTGCATGAGCTGCAGAATGAACATACCAACGACGCAGACACACTAACCCTCAGTAGCACCACCAGGTATGGGTCAGAAGTGACACACTAATTCCAGCACAACCATGGTAGATGCGCTGCTGGCTGCGAAGTTAAATGTATAGCCTCTCCTACATTTACAGCACCACACACTAATAAGATTGAAGACACAAGAAACGCGCGAGCCTATCATGCCTGGGTTCTAGGACCGCACTGGTTAAGCACACAACTACCTGTATTTTTCCTTTGTCCCACTCATTACTTTTCATCTCCCAAAGTTAGTAGACTAAATTGCAACTGCCATAATACAGATAGCATGCTGGGATGTTCTTAGAGGACGCAGTCGCTGATATCTGTAAAGTATAGATGGAAGGGACACATGTAAAGCGTTGAACACATACATTGTAATTAATATGTGCACTAATGCAAATGTGATCAAATTGTCTATGTGGAAATGTAGTTGTGCATTGTACGGTTACAATGAAAGTCCCAAGAAGTATGTACATGGAAATGTGATTGTCTACTCTGTTACTGGAAAAATAAAAACAGATTTCAACAACAAAGGGTAGGGAGTTCCACAGTATTGATGCGCAGGTCACAAAGCTTTTTTCACCCCAGGAGCCAGTCTAAATCTGGGAACCACAATGTTTTTCCTGGCCAATCAACGTATAGGTCTAAGAGGAGTGTACCAAGAGAAACGCTGGATAAGGGATGCCAGGCCTGTAATATGTGGTGCCATATGGGCAATACATAGAGCCTTAAAAGCAATAATTTTTTTCATGGGCAACCAGTGAAGTTGATTCAGTGCTGTGGCTGCTGAGTGAAACTCGGGAAGACCGAAAATAAGGCGGGCTGCAGCATTCTGCAGAGTCTGAAGCTTGGCCAAGATTTTTTGTTGCAAACCAATGTACAAGCCATTGCAATAATCAAGTCTAGACAGAATCAGTGCCGACATAACCGATTTCTGAAGATTTGTGGGAATGTAAGGGAGAATTTTTTTCAAGATCTTCAAAATATAGTAGACCGAAGAGGCTATGTGGTGGACTTGATTTTCAAAGGAAAGTTTTTGTCAAAAATGACACCCACATTTTTCACCTTATCCACAGGGTATGGGACAGGGCCCATATCAGGCGGTCACCAGTCCGGGGACCATAAATTGGAATTTTGTTTTTTTTAATAAACTTTATTGACATTTTCAGAAAACAAAGAGACTGGACATCTTATAGTATAATGACAGGTAATATAAGAATGCAAATAAGAGGACAAAGGAAACATTATTCTCAGCAGTATCCCTCGCAGTTCGCGTCATCCATACGCTCTTAGTGATGCACTGGAACGACAAATACCTCTTGTTACAGTAATGTTTTTCGTGGCGGTTTCCCAACCTAAAGTATCAACATCTCAATACAATGTGTCACCAGTGCCCACAGTGCCCGCAGGCCGAATCCTAGCCAGAATTCTAACATTATGTACCCCCTCTATGTGTCAAGTAACTGAGTAAGTGCTCCTCCCCTCACTCCTCCCCTATCTCATCTACAGCAGCATTAGGTCTTGCGGTCCCACTTTCCTTAGCCATTTTATATGTCTTGTATAGTGCCCAAAAGTTTTTAGGGCGACTGCACGGCGGGAACTGTTCGCTATAGTTCTCTGTTTGCGTGCTGCAGTAGATCATGTCCCTGGACCACTCCGTAATGGTAGGTGTCGGGCCTCTCATCCAGCACATCGCCACCCTTCGCCTAGCTATCAGCATACTCATGTCTACTAGTCTGCGAACCGCCTTTGGCAATTGCCTGGAATAGCCCAGTAGGGCAAGAAGAGGATCTGGAGTAAGTTGCCTATCGATAATTTTGCCTACCTCTTTAAACACAAGCACCCAGAAGCCAGCAATTCCAGGGCAATTCCAAGCCAAGTGCAAGAAGTTCGCCAGATGTGCTCCACAGCGGTCACACACCGACGTCGCGCGCAGCCCATATCTGCTTAACCTTTCAGGGGTGTAATATACCCTGTTCAGGAATTTAAAATGGATTAGCCTGTGTTTCCCATTGAGTGATATCCGCTTTGTATTAGTGCAGCAATATCGCCAGGTTTCGTCGTCTAGTTCTCTGTCTAGGTCAGTTTGCCATGCTAGTCTCGCCTTGGTGTAAAGGTTTTCCCGATACCCCATAGTTAATTTGTAAATTTTGGACACTATATGTGTAGGGGATGCAGTTTTTATCACGTTTGTGAGTGCAGCAATGTCCGGCGGTTCCTCCATATCGCCACCCAGAATATCTGCCAAGGCGTGTCTAGTTCTGTGGAATTGGAGCCTGTGCAGGAATGTAGTATGTGCGCCTGGCACCTCAGGTTCTTCCCATGTCTTAACTTTACCTTCCATGAACATATCTCCAATTTTCACTATCTCTAGAGCTTCAAGTGCTCTCGTCACTCCTCTATCTCTGCACGGGGGTAGCCAAAGGCACCACTCCAGAGGAGCAAGTGGGGAATAAAGTATCGCTCCAGCTTGTAACTTGAGCAAGTGCTGCCATGCATGTCTAGTCGCATTTATTGAGTCAAAAATTCCCGTCCGGCGATCCGTAGGGGTAAACAAAATAGCGGGTAACGGGAGTGGTGCCGTCGCCACACTTTCTATCTGAATATGGGGTGTGCCCGGTGGACTATGCATCCAATAGTGCGCATGGGCTGCCTGTGCCACTCTATAATACAGATCTAAGTCTGGGGTTCCCAGACCTCCAAAACGGTAGGGGAGAGTCAAGACATCCCATTTAACCCTGGCCTGTTTCCCAGCCCAAGCCAGTTTGATTAGGAGCAAAGTGAGAGTGCGGAAAAAAGACCCCGGGAGGACCATAGGGATATTGGAAAATAGAAACAAGAAACGGGGGAGTATCACCATTTTCATGATCGAAATCCAGCCTAGCAACGAGGGGGGGAGGCGGATCCACCTATCAATCTCGTCTTCCAGCTTATTAACAGCAACTCCATAGTTCTCGTGGAACACTACCTCCGAGTCCGTGTGTATTTTTATTCCTAAGTATCTAACTGGTTCCGAAGACCACTGCAGTGGGTAATCCGGCTCAATCGGCACAGTTGCCGAAGTGAGGGGAAAGATGATTGATTTCGTCCAGTTAACCCTAAGGCCCGAATGCGTACCGAACTGCACAACTTCCCTGAGTATGGGAGACAGATTAGTATACGGGTCTCTGACATAAAGAAGCGTATCATCTGCATATGCTGAGACAATCAGGTTGTACCCTGGGAATCGTATACCTCTGTGGCGATGGTATTCACGTAGTGCGCAAGCTAGCGGTTCCCCTACTAACGCATATAGTATCGGGAATAAGGGGCACCCTTGTCGCGTTCCTCTAGAAATACATATGGGGTCAGTAACTAAATTGCCAATTTTGACTCTTGCAGTATGAGTGTTATATAAAACCGCAACCATTTGTAGGAATATATCCCCCAACCCCATCCGTGTCAACACCTGTCGCATAAAAGGCCATTCGACAGAGTCAAAAGCCTTTTCCATATCTAAAAACACCGCTATGGCTTGTACATCCGGGCAGGTATGCTGCATTGCCCCAAACACTGTTCTCAAGTTATATAACAAGTTCCTACCAGGAACGAATCCAGCTTGTTCCGTTGCTACAAGTAGAGGGACCAAGCGTGCAAGCCGAGTTGCCAGAATCTTGGCATAGATTTTGGTATCCACATTTAGTAGCGACAGTGGCCGGTACGAGGAGCAGTCAGAAGGTGGTTTGTCTGGCTTCAGAATAGCAACTATGATCGCCTCTCTCATAGAGGGCGGCATAATTCCATCCGCATACATCTCTTCAAACAGAGTTGCTAGGTGAGGGATCAGCAGATCTTTGAATTCTTTATAAAAACTAACCGTTAGGCCATCTACACCTGGGGCGCTGCCAGATTTCATCCCCGTTAGTGCTGAGGAGATTTTCTCAAGCTCCAGCGGTCGCATCAAGTATTCACGGTGTTCGTTGGTTAGCCAGGGTAACTTTATGTGCGACAAATAGTCTAAAATCTCAGCTTCTCCGCTCACATGCCGCGTGCCATATAACGTCAAAGTATTGCCGGAACCGAGCGGCTATCTCAGCCTCTTCGGTTATAGCCTCCCCCTCCGCACCCCTGATCTCCAAGATTAGAGTGGTTTCACTATGTTTCTTCAGTAGCGAGGCCAGGACTGCACCCGGGCGCTCTCCCTCCCCATACGTGCGCACCGTCGCATATTTGCCCAGATGTTTGATCTCCGCATCCGCAGCGTCATGGTACTCCTCTAATAATGTTTTAAACGTTGTCATATCAGCCACTGTTGGGCCATCCGTTATTAGGCGTTCAAGTGTTTTAAGCGACCCCTCCAAATCGGTTAACCTCTTGCGGATTGCCCGGAGCACCCCTGAGTGTTTAGACATAGCTATCCCACGTATATAAACTTTAAATGTTTCCCAGACACTCGCAAAAGAGTCTACCGATCCAACATTACAAGTGAAGAAGGTGTCGATGGCCTCTGCCAATTCTGATTTAAAAACTGTATCTAATAGCGAGTATGGGGGGAAACGCCATGTGTAGGGTGGTATAAGTTTCTGTGGAGTATCAACAACAAGAAGTATAGGGGAGTGATCCGAGTAGGTGCGTGAAAGTACACTGTAGTCCCGTACTTGGGGATATATATTCCGAGAGGCTAGCCAATAATCTATTCTGGTGTGCAAGTTATGGAACGCAGAGTAGTGTGTATACCCGCCGTCGTTTGGGTTTCGCTGTCGCCAAACATCCGTAAGTTCTAACTGTGTCAATGCATCTATAATGGCACTGGCCGACGCGGTAACTCGCACCTCTGGTCCGCCAGACCTATCTTGCCGCGGGTTCAAAACGCAATTAAGATCGCCCCCCCACAGCTGAGTACGTCCCTCATGTCTCCGCATCTTATCAGTTAGTGAAGTGTAGAATGTCGGGTTGTCGTAGTTGGGGCCATAGATATTGACCAGTATTAGGTCCAAACCCCTCCCCGAGCATCTAGTTATAGCGTATCTACCCTCACGGTCAGAGTCAAGCGGCTCGAGTTTGAGGGCTGATTTAGGATTCACCCAGGTGATCACTCCTCGGGCGTGTGTGGTGAAACCTGAGACGTGAGTGCGTCCGTGTAAGCTTCTACTACATAAATTGGAATTTTTACCGAAGAGTAGGATCTCCATTTGATCCGAGTTCAATTTCAGGCAGTTTTCCATCATCCAAGATCTGAGATTTTCCATACAGAGTCGGAATTGGGAAGCTGTATGAGCAGGGTTTCCTGTGACAGACACCAAAATGTGTGTATCGTCTGCATAAGAGACAACCGAGAAACCAAAGGTTTTACCAAGCTTGACAAGGGGAGAGATGTATAAATTAAAAAGAGTAGGGCTCAATGACGCGCATTCGGGCACTCCACAGGGAGAGTTCCAAGATTTAGAGGCAAAGTTGTCTAGAGTAACATATGTTCCCTGTCTGCAAGGAAGGATGTCAATAAAGAGAGAGACATTTCTCTGATATCTAGCTCATATAAATGATTTACTAGAATATGGTGGTTGGTGGTATCACATGCCACCGAAAGATCTAAAAGTATCAAGGCAGCGTTGTCTCCCTTGTCGATGACAGAACTTATGCTCTCAGCGGCCTCTAAGAGTGCTGTTTCGGTGCTGTGTTGGATCCGAATCCCAAACTGTGAGTCATTTAGGAGGCCATTTTCGTTAAAGAAAACCGAAAATTCCTGATTAAGGGCTTTATCTACGATTTTTGCTGGCAGAGGCAGGCGATATATAGGGCGGTAGTTTGCGGGATCCGAAGCTGGAAGAGTGGCCTTTTTTTATTAATGGAAGAATAGCTGCTTTCTTCCACGCAACAGGAAAAATACCTGTGCCAATTATTTAATTAACAAGCATTGGCATAGCCAATAGGTCTCGCCTTTAGGGCCTTATAAGTGTTTAGCCAGAGCTATTGACTTTGCCAATGTCTTCAAGCTGTGCTGTAGAGAAGTGTGGCTGCTGTGCAGCATGCTGAAAAGTTATAATAAAAAGTGTCAGAAGCATTTTTGTTACTTTATATATGACCAAGAAGGCATTATGTAAAACTGAACGACCATATTAAAAAAGTATTTACAATAAAACATTTCCTCAGTTTTCTTTTGTTCTTGCAATGCTGGCAACTTGTTTCTGCCTATTGCAATGGTTGTTTGTTAAAGCTTTTTTTTTTGAGGGGGCATAAACAATCGGAGGGTGAAGGTTGGGAACTAGTACCTGTATTATAACACTAGCAGCGGCCAGACGCTAGGGGAGAATCAACAGATGCCAGATTACGAGAGCAGGCTGAGGTGGTGCTGAGTGATGCTGAGGTGGTAGTGGTGGTGGTGGTGACTGTTGCAGAGACGATGCTGAGGTGATGCTGAATGATACTCAGGTCTTGCTGAGTGATACTGCTGTGGTGCTGAGTGATGCTGTGGTGGTGCTGAGTGATATTGTCTTGGCGCTGAGTGATGCTGTGGTGGTGCTGAGTGATATTGTCTTGGCGCTGAGTGATGCTGTGGTGGCCCTGAGTGATGCTGTGGTGGCCCTGAGTGATGCTGTGGGGGCCCTGAGTGATGCTGTTGTGGCCCTGAGTGATGCTGTGGTGGTGCCGAGTGATGCTGTGGTGGTGCCGAGTGATGCTGTGGTGGCGCCGAGTGATGCTGTGGTGGCGCCGAGTGATGCTGTGGTGGCGCCGAGTGATGCTGTGGTGGCGCCGAGTGGTGCTGTGGTGGCGGCGAGTGATGCTGTGGTGGCGCCGAGTGATGCTGTGGTGGTGCCGAGTGATGGTGTGGTGGCGCCGAGTGATGCTGTGGTGGCGCCGAGTGATGCTGTGGTGGCGACGAGTGATGCTGTGGTGGCGCCGAGTGATGCTGTGGTGGCGCCGAGTGATATTGTTGTGGCGCCTAGTGATGCTGTGGTGGCCATGAGTGATGCTGTGGTGGCCATGAGTGATGCTGTGGTGGCCATGAGTGATGCTGTGGTGACCCTGAGTGATGCTGTGGTGGTGCTGAGTGATGCTCTGGTGGCCCTGAGTGATGCTGTGGTGGCCCTGAGTGATGCTGTGGTGGCCCTGAGTGATGCTGTGGTGGCCCTGAGTGATGCTGTGGTGGTGCTGAGTGATGCTGTGGTGGCGCTGAGTGATGCTGTGGTGGCGCTGAGTGATGCTGTGGTGGTGCTGAGCGATGCTGTGGTGGTGCTGAGGGATGCTGTGGTGGTGCTGAGCGATGCTGTGGTGGTGCTGAGCGATGCTGTGGTGGTGCTGAGTCATCCTGTGGTGGTGCTGAGTGATCCTGTGGTGGTGCTGAGTGATGCAGTGTTGGCCCTGAGTGATGATGTGGTGTCGCTGAGTGAAGCTATGGTGGTGCTGAGTGATGCTGTGGTGGCGCGGAGTGATGTTGTGGTGCTGCTGAGTAATGCTGTGGTGGCGCTGAGTGATGTGGTTGTGGCGCTAAGTGATGCTGTGGTTGTGCTGAGTAATGCTGTGATTGCACTGAGTGATGCTGTGGTTGCGCTGAGTGATGCTGTGATGGCGTGGAGTGATGCTGTGATGGCGTTGAGAGATGTTGTGTTGGTGCTGAGTGATGCTGTGCTGGCTCTGATTGATGCTGTGCTGGCTCTGATTGATGCTGTGGTTGCGCTGAGTGATGCTGTGGTGATGCTGAGTGATGCTGTGGTGTTGCCGAGTGAGAGATAGAGTGAAGATATAATGCCCAATTAGAGAGGGTGGTGAGAGAGAAAGGGTGTACATAGAATAAAGAGTGGAGCGGGATAGAGAGAGAGAGAAAGAAGGGGAGAGAGAGTGAATGAAGGAGTTTGAAAGAGAAACAGATAAAGGGGTGAGAGAGAATGAAAGGCTAAAAAGACAGAGAGAGGGAGAGTTAATTAAGTAGAGAGAGAATTAGAGAGGGGAGAGAGAGAGAAGGAGAGAGACAATAAGAGTGGGGGTGTGGAGTTTAAATAGAGTGAAGAAGTGACGCGGAAAAAGTAACCTTAAATATAGCTTTGTGCTTTGCGCGAATAAATATTTAAAAAAAAACAGAGTGAGACAAAAATACTGGTAATTAGGCTGTGACTCCCAATATAAAACAAATAGCGATATAAGGTGAAATCAACCCACCGAAGCAATATTTGTAACTAGACAAAAAAAAGCTTGCATTTCAATGCTAATCGCTGTTGTTTTTCATGTGACTGTAGTCCAGGGCCGTCAGTTGGTAATGTGAGCTGCTGCTGCGATTGAAACATCAGAGTCCAGAGAGTTAATGAGCCATGACGAGGAAATGAGGAAGAGATAGGAAACCCAGATGGCAGCTGCGCGCGTGCACGCCATCGTGAACGCAAGCTGGTCGCCAGCCGAAAGCCAGTGGGTTTCCACTTCCAAAACCCGCTTACTAAAACTCTCGGCCAGACCAGCGCAAGCGCTGGTGCAGGCCGAGACCTAAAACTGGGTGTGAGTTGTGCTGAAATAACATCGGTTGGAAGATGATATACTTTGGGAGGACAAGGATCATCTGGGGAGCCTGACTTAGCGCTGGATAACAGGATTGTGACTTGCTTCTGGGATAAAAGAGAGAAATTAGTAAAAAAGCGTTGGATGTCCATAGCTGGATAAATGTTGTGATTACTAGATGGGTTGGGAAGGTTAGACGAGAAAGTGGAAAAAACACTGAGGGAGCGATTACGATGTCGGGCGGACTTGCGTCTGCCCGGCACCATCTCATAAACGGGACCAACCGACCTCCGATCGGCAGTCCCGTCTGCCTCATTAGGATGCGACCGAACACTGTTCGGTTGAATTCCGACATTTCCCTATGGGAGCATGCATTACAGCCGTAAACCGGCCGTAATCCATGCTCCCATAGGGAAATGGGAGGTGTTGTTCATCCCTGTACCCTGTGGCAGGCACCTTTAGATGCAGGGATCAACAGGGGGGCACCTTAGGTGTCCCCTCGGCCCCCAACTGGAGGCCGCACACACAAGGGGGCCCTGCTGGGGGCCCCCTAACACACTTTCTGACATGGTTTCAATCAATCAATCAGGGGTTTGTTAAAGCCCGACTACTCACCCGTAAGGGTCTCAAGGCGCTAGGGGTGGGGGGGGGGTGCATGTTCCATTTCATCAAGGAGGGGGTCTGTCGAAGAGCCAGGTTTTGAGGTTTCTTGCGAAGATGGGGAGCGATGTTGTCTGTCTGAGGTGGAGCGGAAGGGCGTTCCATGCTTTGGCCGCGAGGAAGGAGAAGGAGCGGCCTCCCGATCTGGTCTTTCTGGTGCGGGGGACCACGGCGTAGGAGAGCTGGGCTGATCGTAGGGTCCTTTGGGGTGCGTGGAATTTGAGTCTGCTGTTCAGGTATGCTGGTCCGGTGCCGTGGAGGGCCTTGTGTGCGTGGGTGAGCATCTTGAAGGTGATTCTCGCCTCGACGGGGAGCTAGTGGAGTGTGCGCAGGTGCTGGGAGATGTGGCAATGTTTTGGCAGGTTGAGGACCAGTCTTGCGGCGGCGTTCTGGATGTTCTGTAGCTTGCGGGTGAGGTTTTTGTTTATTCCGGCGTAGAGTGCGTTGCCGTAGTCGAGTCTGCTGGTGACCAGGGCGTGAGTGACGGTCTTTCGGTGTTCGAGGGGGATCCATTTGAAGGTCTTACGAAGGAGGCGGATTGTGTGGAAGCAGGAAGACGAGACAGAGTTGATCTGGCGGTCCATTTTGAGCTCGGAGTCCAGGATGATTCCCAGGTTGCGTGCGTGGTCTGTGGGGGTTGGCAGGTTTCCGAGGGTGGGGGGCCACCAGGTGTCGCTCCAGGCATCGGGGTTTGGGCCCATGATGAGTAATTCTGTTTTGTTGGTGTTTAGTTGTAGGCAGCTGTTTTTCATCCATTTGGCGACGGCTTCCATGCCTTCTCGAAAGTTGCGTCTGGCGGTATTGGGCTCGTTGGATAGGGAGAGGATGAGCTGGGTGTCGTCTGCGTATGACACGATGTTGAGTCCGTAGGTTCTGACGATGGGGGCAAGTGGAGCCATGTAGACGTTGAAGAGCGTCGGGCTGAGGAGGAGCCCTGTGGGACTCCGCAGGTGGTAGGTGTGGGGTCCGAGAGGAAAGGGGGAGTCTGACCCGCTGCGTCCTGCCGGAGAGGAAGGAGCGGATCCAGTCGAGGGCCTTGTCCTGGATTCCTGCGTCGTAGAGTCTGCGTATTAGGGTGCGGTGGGAGACTGTGTCGAACGCCGCTGATAGGTCGAGGAGGATGAGGGCTACTGTTTCTCCTTTGTCCAGTAGGGTGCGGATGTCGTCTGTTGCGGCGAGGAGGGCGGTTTCCGTACTGTGGTTTTTTCTGAAGCCGGATTGGGAGGAGTCGAGGATGTTGTGTTCTTCAATGAATGTGGAGAGTTGGCTGTTGATGGCTTTCTCGATGACTTTCGCTGGGAACGGGAGCAGGGAGATGAGTCTGTAGTTTTTGAGGTCGGTGGGGTCCGCTGAGGGTTTCTTTAGGAGGGGGTTGACCTCGGCGTGTTTCCAGTCGTCGGGGAACGAGGCGGTCGCCAGGGAGCGGTTGATGGTGTGGCGGAGCATGGGTGCGATGGTGTCGGCGGCTCTGTTGAAGATGTGGTGGGGGCAGGGGTCCGTGGGGGCCCCTGAGTGGATTGACTTCATTGTCTTCAGTGTGTCTTCGGTGGTGAGGGCTGTCCACTCGTCAATCGCTGGTTTCCGGGTGTCAGGGGTGGTTGGTGAGGGTTCAGTGTTTTGGTTGTCTTCGTCGAAGTTGTCGTAGATGCTCTTGATTTTGTGGTGGAAAAAGGTGCTGAGTTTGTCGCAGAGGTCTTGTGAGGGAGGGATGTCGGTAGACTCGCTGGTGGGTTGGGCGAACTCCTTGATGATGCTGAAGAGTTCCTTACTGTTGTGCGCGTGGGTGGAGATTCTGTCTTCAATCGCTTTTTTCCTCGTTTCTCTGATGAGTTGATGGTGGGCGTTGGTGGCGGCTCTGAAGATGTTGTGGGCTTCTGTGGATTTGGTGTTCCTCCAGGCCTTTTCGAGGCGGCGGCATGTGCGTCTGGACTCTCGAAGTTCGGTGGTAAACCATCTGGCTTTCTTGGCGCGGGTATTTTTGTTTTTCTTGAGGGGGGCTATGGTGTTGGTGCTGTCCGAGATCCATCTATGCAGGGTTCGGGCTGCGGTGTTGGGGTCGTTGTTTTCCGCGATGGTTGGGGTGGAGTTGTTGAGTGAGGAGGTGAGCTGGTCGTCGGTGATTTTGGTCCAGTTTCTTCGTGGAAGCAGGTGCTGGTGTCTGTGGATGGTGGGTGTTCTGAAGGTGAAGTGGACGCAACGATGGTCGGTCCATGGGAGTTCGGTGGTGTGGCTGAAGGTGATGGAGTTTCCTGTGGTGAAGAGGGGGTCGAGGGTGTGTCCTGCTGAGTGCGTGGGCTCGGTCACGATCTGGCGGAGTCCAATGTTGTGGAGGTTGTCCAGGAGGGATGTGGTGTTGGGGTCCAGTTGTTTGTCGAGGTGGAAGTTGAGGTCTCCCAGCAAGGTGTAGTTGGTGGATGCGATGGCCTGCGGGGAGATAATGTCCGTGATGGAGTTGGCGAAGGGTCCGCGTGGTCCAGGGGGTCGGTAGATGAGGGTTCCTCGGAGGGTGGCGGTGGGGCTGGCCAGTATCTTGAAGTGAAGGTGTTCCATCAGTTCTGTGGGCTCGTCGGGGAGTGTGCTCAGGCGGAGGCTGGATTTGTGGACGATGGCGATTCCTCCTCCTGGGCGGTTGGGGCGGTCCTTCCTGGAGATCTTGTATCCTCGGGGGATGGCGATGGCGATGTCCGGTCCCGAGGTGGTGTTGGTCCAGGTTTCGGTGAAGAACGCTACATCCGGGGTGGTGCTGTCGAGGAGGTCCCAGATTTCTGTGGCGTGTTTGTGGAGGGATCGGACGTTGAGGAGGATGCATTGCAGGGTCTTCGGTTCGGTTGTGTTCTTGTGGGCGGGTTGTGCTGGATCCGTGTTCTTGGCGGTGGTGCAGGTGTGCCGGCAGCGGTGACAGCTGAAGGGTCCGTGGGTGTCGGCTGGTGATGCTAGCTTGCAGTTGTTGTTGAGGCCTGGGTTGAGTGCGTGGAGTGCTGCTGGGTCGTAGCGTTGGCGGGGCGGAGGTCCAGGGTTCCTGGCGCTGGTCGCGGACGGGTCGCAGACGGGCGCAGACGGGCTTGCCTTTGACGCGCCTTCGGTGCACCAGTGGCGCGGCCGCGCAGTGGCCGCCATTAAGTAGGGGTCGGGGAGGGCTGGACAGCTGGGAGGCGGGAGCGGTGAGAGGAGCTGGATTGGGCTGGTCGCGCTGGGGGGAGCCGCGGGGGCAGCAGCGGCGGGGAAAGGTAAAGGGAGGAAATGAGGGATAAAGAAAAAGGGAAAATAAGCAGAAATAAGGCACAAAAGAGCAGAGATGCAGAAAAGTGCAGAAAGGTGAAAGATAAAGAGGGTAGAAAAGCGAGTGAAAACGAGTGAAAGAGCAGAGCGAGAGAAAGGGAAAATGAGCAGAAATAAGGCACAAAAGAGCAGAGATGCAGAAAAGTGCAGAAAGGTGAAAGATAAAAAGGGTAGAAAAACGAGTGAAAACGAGTGAAAGAGCAGAGTGAGAGGAAGGAGACAGAGGTCCACTGGACCACCAGGGATGAGGCGCAGGAAACCTGCGGGTGGAGGAGGGCCTCGATCACCAACACTCAAGAGTGCAGGGGCAGGATTGGGCCGGTCGCGCTGGGGGGGGGGAGGGGCCGCGGGGGCAGCAGCGGCGGGGAAAGGTAAAAGGAGGAAATAAGGGATAAAGAAAAAAGGGAAAATAAGCAGAAATAAGGCACAAAAGAGCAGAGATGCAGAAAAGTGCAGAAAGGTGAAAAATAAAAGAGGGTAGAAAAACGAGTGAAAACGAGTGGAAGAGCAGAGCGAGAGAAAGGGAAAATGAGCAGAAATAAGGCACAAAAGAGCAGAGATGCAGAAAAGTGCAGAAAGGTGAAAGATAAAAAGGGTAGAAAAACGAGTGAAAACGAGTGAAAGAGCAGAGTGAGAGGAAGGAGACAAAGACATGGTTTCCATGTTGGACAGGCCGACATAGAAATCGTGCCGGAAACCGTGCACCGTAATCCCAAGAGCGGAAAGGCCCGCCCTTTGGGATTACGAGCCAGTTCCGACTGGCCAACAGGCTCCTTGAGCCTGTCGTAAGCCAGCTGGAATGACCGGCTGGTTCCAATTCTGACCGGCTGATACATAATCAGCCGGTCGGAATTGAGACCGACGATGGAGGTCGAAAAGCCTCCGACCTCCATCGTAATAGGCCCCATAGTCATTTGGTTTGAAAAGTCTTAGCTAGAACATCGCAAAAGTGTTGACTGGCATTGATAGTCTTGCTCTGAGCAATGTTTGACAGTATTTTGACTTTTTTAAATAATTCTTTTGAAGAGTTTTTTGCTATCTCTATTTTTGCAGAGAAGTAGGAAGATTTGTTTTCAAAGATCATGAATTTATATAATTTGAGAGCTTTCTTATATATTGCTTTATCATCCTCATTGTAAGTAAGTCTCCACTTGCGCTTAAGATTGCGGCAGAAGAGTATTTATGGCATTAGCTCCCCAGCAGTGGTAGTTTACTGCCATAGTTTTGGGGTCAGTTCCCAAGGTAGTTTCAGATGCGGACAGAGTATTGACAAGGCTGGCCGCATCTGCTTTGTTCCAAGGGCGCATTGTAACAGTTGCTAGGGTAGAAACTGAGAGAAGGGTCAAATTGGGAGGAGACATATTGTATAGAATGGCATGGTGATCAGACCAAACAAGTGGAAGAGCCTGCTGAATTGCAGAAAAGATAGATCCGTAAAGATCCCAACTAGAGTGTGTTCTGCTAAATGTGTTGCGGTATTAACTACTTGACCAAGACCAAAGTGGATATAATCTCAATCAGTTGGTTGACCTCTGTATCGATAAGGTTTTCCAGATGATAATTAAAATCACCAAGAATGGTAAAATTTGTAGTGTTGAGTCTTGTTTCTAAATAACTTATACGATCTAAAAAGTAAACTTTACTAATCAGAGGACGATACAGAAGAATTCCGTTAAAGGTATTTCTGGCAGCTAGCCTTATCTTGAAAGCAAGTGCTTCGCATTCAAAGTTGTGCGGAAGAGGCTTGCATGGAGCAGTGAGGTAGCTCCTAAGAATGATGGCAATTCCTCCACCTACACGATCAATGCGATCATGGTTATAAACTGAGTACCCCTGGGGAGTGGCTCTAACTAAGTTGGGTCCTGATGAAACATTTAACCATGTTTCCGTTATAAACACTATATCTATATTGTATTGAACAATAAAGTAATTAAGTTCATGGCTGTTTCTAACTAGCGATCTTGCACTGAAGCGGACACCTCTAAGAAGCATCCTTGATTGGGGAGAATTTAACACCATTACCTAACATAGACTCTAGTGCCTCGAGAGCTCTAGTGAGGTTGATCTTGTTCCATGCATGATAGATGCTTTCTGTCATTGGAATTGTTTTGCATTTATTCTTGCCAAGGCGTATCTGGAAGAGAACTAAGATATGATACGTCTATAGTAGATGATAAGGCGTGGATGGGGTCACCAGTTCACTTTGTGCCCATACAAGATCTAAATTGTGATCCTTCAAGTGAGTAGGCCCTTGGAAAAGCTACAAATTTCCAAAGACGTTTAAAGTCTGAAGGAAATCATGGGCAGGAGCATCATCCAATTTGTCAATGTGAACTTTAAATTCCCCTATGATCATTCGGTTGGAAAAGGCTAATAAAGTTTGACCCATAAAGTCACAGATAAAATGGATCGATCCTATTCTTAGGGTAAGGGGAATATGAACCTATTCTGACTTCTATGTCCAATTATCATCTAATACAAGCTTTGTCTGTTATATGGCAGGGATATATTTCCACCACCATTATGCCAATGATGGCCAGAAATATGTCAAGTACACCCAGATTGTGTCAAGGATAGTCATTGTTATGTCAAGGATGGTCCCCCATATGCCAAGCATGGTCACCATTAAGCTAGACCTTCTAATCTGCCAGGGACTGTTAGGATTCCAGGACAGAAGTGGTAAACAACCTCAATGCAAATCAAAAGCCTTCTACCAAGCTATTCCAAGAAACAAAAGAAACACGCTTCCCATAATAGATCCTCAGAGAAAACTGAGTAAGTGCAGAGACCAACATAGACAGTTGGCTTCAGAAACGTAGGTAAGAGGTATAGCCTGTAGTTAAAGAGGAATTGGCAATCATCGCACTGGTGGATGTGGAGCTCTTGGGAGGCAAATGGAAAATGATTTGCAGACGTGGCTGCTTCTAATCAGCAGACCAAATGGAGAAACTATGAGTGAACAGTTTAAAACACCAAAGGGGGTAGATTGGAATAATAGTTGCAAACAAATATTGATAGCAGAGAGCCAAGACATTTCGCAAATGTTACTAGGCAAAGTGTATAAAGCGCAACCCGACTTGTACTGTCACTACTTGGTGTAACTCTAAAGCATATACTATTTGTTTCTCATCATCCAACATTAGCTGTGCATGACCCTGATCCTCTGTAGAACACAGTGTCTCCTGAGACACATTTTCCAGGGATGCCAAATTCAAACCATATTTCTTTGTTTATTATGTTGCTGCCAAGAACCAAGGTTCGATTTTGCACTTTGCAGTACATGGAGAGTATGTTAAGCAGCGCAGAGTCAAATAGATGACTATCAAACCACTGTCACCTCACAGTGGTAGCCACAAATGTAAGGTATACCTATAGAATGCAAAGTTTGCCCAAATATGCCAAGAGGTAGCAATAATTGTTTCCAGGATACCACCAGTATGTCCAGGAGGGACACCAATAGGCAAGAACAGCTCATATGCCAGGAGCCACAAATATGTCAAGTGTATCACCAATAGACCAATGTAGGCAGTATCATGCCAGAGATAGCCACAGATATTTCCAGGATGCTCCTAAAATACGAAGGATGGGAACCATCATGCCAGTGACAGTCAAACATATTTCCAGTGTGCTAACAATATTCCGTTGCCAACATTATGCCATAGAAAACCAGCATTTTGTCAAGAAGTTTCCCAATATGTCAATGATGAGCCACAGTTGTATGGAAAACCAGATTCCTGTCCGGAATATGTCAGTGATTGACCACTTTTATTCCTGGGATAGCCAAAATGTTTTCATACATATATGACTGGGCTAATAATATGTCAGGTATATTTACAATTGTGTCAAGGAATGGCCACCATGAATGTTGTCATCAATGTCCAATTCATGGCAAGGATTGCCAGTGATAATCAAGCTGGGACATTATGCCAGGGTTACCCTCAGCTCAGACTGCACCACTGTAGAGTGAACTTTAGACTCTGAGTGAAAAACCAGCACAAGGTGAGCTCGAACTGAATATTTGGGTGAATCTACGTTGTGGGGTGATTTAAGAATACCACACCTGTGCCTTATCAGTGCCTTATCCCACATTATACTAGGATTATAAATGCTGGGGAACTCTGTTAGCGGGGGTGGGTACTGGAGGGTGTAGTGCATCAAAGAAGATCACAAGCAGGACTACAGCCCTGTGCCTGATTTCTCTAGTTGCGTTGTGTGGTGTTACCTTATTCTGGTTGATTAAAGTACTTTCTTTTTTTTGCCAAAGGTAAGCACAGGGCTGGACCTTTAACTGCTCGCCCTCAGTACCCTAACAGTCAAGTATGGAAAGGTTGTACTTGGCCAAGTTTGCAAAGCCGCAGTAGGATGCACCCCAGGACACCAGTGGCAAGCAACCTCAACCACTACATTTGGAGCCTTGTAGCCCCTGTCTTCCCTGTGGCCCTCCCAAAATGAGGTCTAAATTACACGCACAAAACTTAAATGAAAGAAAAATCAAATGAAATCCCAGAGAAAAAATACCATAGTACCCTGGTCCAGTGGCGTAGCTAGACCTATGGCCCCCCATGGCGGCCCCTGGCATTTGCCGCCCCGTGGCGGCCGCATTAAAAAGCGGGGGCGGGGGGGGTGCTGGGGAGATTTGGCACTTATTGCTGCCACCGCGACGGCCGCAATTTAAAGCTGGGGGGGCGATTGCTGCCCCCTAGACAGCTGGTATGAAGGGAGGAGGCCGCCGCCCCCAAAACTTGTGCGGACTAGGCGGACCGCCCCCCCCCGCGACTCCCTTGATACGCCACTGCCCTGGTCCACACATAGCGGACATGATCACGCAATTGAACAGTGCAAAAGTGTTTTCCTGTTTCGACCTGAATAAAGGATACCATCAATTTGAACTAGAGGAGAACTGCAGGTACATTACTACCTTGTTTACTCATGTTAGTTTGTTCAGATATAAGAGACTGAGTTTTGGTGTATCCTCGGCTGCTGAGATATTTCAGGATGTTATATGCTGAGTTATCCAATTTGCTACACATGCTTTCAATTACAGTGATGACATACTTATTTTTGGGAGAACACCAGAAAAACACGATAAAGCCCTTAATCCAGAGTGCCAGTTACTTGTTGATGCCGGTCAACGCTGAATGCTGCAAAGTGCGAGTTTCACAAAACCACACTCAAGTTTTTTAGGCACATATTCTCTGATGGGGGAATGACTCCAGACCCAGGCAAGGTGCAAGCACTATCATCCACTTGCCATCCCCAAGATGATACCATGCTACAATCCTTTCTAGGTATGGCCAGTTAGTGCTCAAGATACATTTGCAATTTTGCTACAGTGAGTGCCCCATTAAGAGACTTTATAAAGCAAAATGTACCGTTTCATTGGTCTCCAGAATGCGACAGGAGTTTCGGAGACATTAAACATGTGATTGAAAATGCAACTGAAATGGCCTACTTCGGCCCAAAGTTGCATACTGAAATAACGGTTGAGGCAAGCCTGGTATGGCTAGGGGCAATCCTTGCTCAACACAATGGCCATCCAAATGCTCAGAGGCACATTGTGGGTTACTCCAGTTGGAGCCTGTTTAGACAGAACGTGACTAATCTCAGCCAGAGAATGAAAGTCTGGCTGTGGTGTGGTCTTGTGAACATTTTCATGTATTCCTCTATGGATAACGATTCACTGTCATCACAGATCACCAGGCTTTAGTCACAATTTTTGGGAACCCTAAGTCTAAGATGCACCCTCCAATCGTAAGGTGGGGGTTAAGATTGCAAGAGTATGATTATAAGATTGTGCTCAAACCGGGAAAGGATCAAAAGCCAGCAGATTACTTTTCACGACAGGCGCTACATAGTCACAGTTTGACTTCTGAAGCATATCTCAAATTTATTGTGAGATCCAGCACACCAGCAGCTCTAACAGTGGAACAAATCATTGCTGCCACATATGCTGATAAAGACATGATCATTGTTAAATCATGGAGGAGAAGTATCAGCCCTCTTGCTGACGTTGAATCCCAAAAGTTCATAAATGTACAGGATGAGTCAGCAATCACTCAAGAAGGTGTAATACTGGGGGCTTAAGAATCATCATACCTGAAGCCTAACACAGCGGGTCATCGAGCTGGCCCATGAAGGACACTGTGGTATTGTGCCCACCAAAAGAGCCTTAAGAGATCGAGTGTGGTTCTCTCGGCTAGATGAGCAAGTTGAGAAGGAGCTGAAGGCATCCAACATTTGCAATTGTTTGTCTCCTAAGGTGACGCAGCACCCAGTGACAATGTCGGACCTTCCTGCCCATGCTTGGGAGAGGGTTGCAGTTGACTTTTTTGGGCCTTTAGGAAATGGACATTATCTCATGGTAGTCATAAATGAGTATTCAAGTTTTCCTTTGGTGGAAGACTTATATTCGACAGCCCATGACAAAGTCATAGAATGGCTTGATGACATCTTTGCAACATGGGGCATCCCCGAAATCCTTAAATCTTATAACGGCACACCCTTTAACAGCAAAGAATTCAAAGAATTTCATGTCTGAGTCAACATTAAACACCAAAATAGTACACCCCTCTGACCCCAGACCAATGGTGTAGTTGAACGATTCATGGGCACCCTCAAGAGGGTCATTTAACGAACGTCTATGGAGGGAATCGATCTAAACTGAACTCTGTGCCAGGCAACCTCTGTGCCAGGCCTTCCAGGCCTATCGATCAACCCCTCACTCCATAACTGGTGAGAGTCCAGCCACTTTGCTATTTGGGAGCGCCATCAGAACAAAACTACCTCAAAGGACCTAGGATCGATCAGTGAGTACTGACCAAGTTCAAGACACGGACGCGGCACGGAGAAGGAAAATAAAAACATATGCTGATCAGCATTGTCATGCCCAGGAAACAGTCTTTACAAAGGAGATTGGTTATTGGTTAAACGGAAACAAAAACTGACACTCCTTTTGCCGCTGATCCTCTACAGGTAGTGGCGTGCAAGAGACATATGATAGCAGCATCTCGTCCTGTACAATCCATCACTTGGGACAGGTCACATTTCAGACACCTACTGCGACACTTGTTGAGTCCTGAAACCATGTGTGAAGCAGCTCTGCTAGCACGTCCTGAGCCTATGTTACCGTTGTCCGATCAGGGTAGACCTCAATCATCTCGGATCACCCGGTCCAGTTGACAAGTGTGAGCACCTCGCTGACTGATTGAAGAAATGTGATTTTCGTGATATTCACCACTTTTTATATAACCAAGGGGAATATATGACATACATCGCGGTGTTTACACTGAGATACCTTTACAACGCAGGCATTACAACGCAAGTCGTTACAACGACTTGCGTTGGAGGGCGTGGACTTAGGAATAGTATGATTTACTATTCCAACTCCAGCCTACGTTACAGTAGGGAAGGTGTTGGAATAGTAAATCATACTATTCCTTAGCTTAGAGCGCCATCCAGCGCAAGTCATTGTAATGACTTGCGTTGTAATACCCGCGTTGTAAAGGTATTGCGGTGTAAACACCGCGATGTAACCGATGTTTCCCAACAAAGGGGGAGATGTAGTATATTGATGTTATACGCACTAGGACCCTCATGGTTCTGGGGCGGCCTCTGAGCAGGGACCACCCCATATGCTGGGATGTGTTAGGGTGTGGTTAATGTTGAGTATGAGCTAATGCACAGTGTGTGAGAGTATGCTGAGGAATAAAGAAGTATCTGACTGCAGCTCATGTGTGGTGTATTTCATTCGCATGTTCCAGGGCGGGGGAAAACACTACAACAGGAAACCAATCTGAGAACTTGGCATCTAAGGAGCAGTGGGAGGTGGAATCTTTTTTTCATGAAAAACGAGGCGACGGCAAAATCTGGTTTCCTGCGAGGGGCTATCTGGGCAAAGGTCTACGATCCAAATAAAATACATTTTAAAACTTGAAAAAATCTTCTCTTTTGTGTCCCTTAAAGTTACTAATGTAACTTTCCCTGTTTAGAAAGGAGACCTGCACGGTTTCCCCAGTGTAATGTTGTTATTTTTCGCTTATTCTGCGTCACCTTTTCGAAAAATGGCCATCTTTTCTCTAATGCAAACGTTGGGCGAATACAATTATTCATCATTCTGCTTCAAAATACCTCTCTTCTGTGCTGCCAAGTGGTCGTACGCACTGTAGGTTCCCACTTGTATTTACAAATATACCCTGAGATAATAACAGATGATACAACGTAACTCAAAATTACATTTGACAATATGTACATCCATCTATACCGGGAAGTACTTTGATATTTAGTTCTCTTTCTATTAAGTGCCCACTAGGACGATGGTTGTTAACATTACGTCATAACAAAACATATATTGCTGTTGTAGTCCTACTTTTGTCTCAGAGAACGGATGAACAGCTTTAAACAGTATACGGTAGCAGTCAATGCAGCCACAGCTAGACGAGAATGCGTGTTCTTTCCATTTTTCGGAATTTATGTATTTTGGTAATTGGTAAATATTACCATTAACCATACCACTTACATTTAAACTAAAATGGTGTTTCTACTTTATAACTATTGATAAAAAACAGTACCCAATCTTATTTTTTAAGGGAAATAATAGTTTTTTTGTAAATATTACACAATTCTAAACCGGACTAATGTATATTGATCCGAAATAAACAAATTGAAGTAAATATTGATACTGTTTTCTCATTATTAAAGGTGAAATGTACCAACTCAAGATGGCTTCCTTCTGTGTACAGCTGTGACTGGCTACCTAGTTTGACAGTTCCCACGGTGATCTTCTATTCTAACGACCCACGTTCCTTGTTTCTCCCTTCCGTACTCTGTGGTTGGCTGATCTACCACGTGCACCCTTGCTCTGTGATTGGTCCGTGGAAACGTCAGGCAGGCGACATCCTGTTAGACCCCTTGCCTGCTGTCAGCGGCTGAGTGTCATGCAGAGTAGCCGGTACGTCAGGATGTTTCTCCGGCCACAGCTCGATTTTAATAGATAGAAGGCGCCTCCATTCATTGCCACTGGAGGCGGGGCTAACTTGGGGACAAGGCTGTGATTGGCGAGAAGCGGTGATTGGCGGCAGGCGGCTCCTGTAGGTTCTAACCGCTGAAGATGGCTACCCTGGAGAAGCTGATGAAGGCCTTCGAGTCCCTTAAGTCTTTCCAGCAACAGCAAGGACCCTCTACCCCTGCCAGTGTTAGCACCGTGCCAGAAGAGCCCGCACAGTCCAAGCCGTGAGTACTAAGAGACTTCAGATACCTGAGAGGGGAGGGACACTTGACAGCTGAGTGGAAGGTGTACCTGTCACCTGACGGAGGCAAGTAGCAGCAAAGGGGGAACAGTAAAGATAAACTCCTGAGGGAGCGAAGAAGGGAGAGCTAGGCGACCCAACATGAGAGAGTGAAATGATAGGAGCAGGAGAGGTAGTCGCCTGCCACCTGAAGGGATGGGTGTACAGGAGGTAGGATAATCAGTCACCATGGAGGAATGAGGGGGTAGAGGAAGTAATGCCCTACAGAGGGAACTGAGTGGCAAGGCATCTGAGTAGAAAGTGTGAGAGGGAGGCTAGGCACTGGCACGGGTGGGATGTGGTGGGTCGGAAGAGGGAGTCTCATGAGTAGTGAGCACTTTGATTACCAGATGACGCATGTCCTCAGGGACACCATATTTTTACAACACTCTTTTCATGTGAAGCAGGCTATTAAAGCCAGGATTAGAAAACGGTTTCCCCGATGAGGACATAGTCACCTGGCATCCTTACTGTATTTTGAAAGGGTGACAAATAAGGAGGGACCTGACATTTAAGGATGATAAGAGCGGGGTGACATTATGGGACAGCAGGGGAGTGTTATGTCTGACAGGTACTTGATTGAACCTGTGATCACAGTACAGTGCGGAGCTCAGTGGAAAGTTCACACGGAACTAGCTGCGTTGCTCCTGGGAATGAGATGCTCTGATTTATTTGATGCCTGATGGGCCACCTTGGAGGCCGGCGTCAGTGTGCGTGTGAAGTATGCCCATTCATATAGTGCTCGCTTTAAAACGAGAGCACACATTAACTGAGCGCATAATTACACTTCATTAAAGGTTGATCCTAAAAACCAGCAAGTACGCACAGTCAAAAAGTTTCACTCTGACAACTGATACACTATTAAAGTTAAGTATATTCTCAGATATAGTTCTGCATCTTGAGGTAACTTAATTTTATGTCGCTTGCTGTATTGAGAGTCATGACCTCTTCTGGTAGAAATCTCTAGCCCCGAGAGGATGGAAGGGCCCCCAAGGGATGACAGTTGAATCTCATCAGATGCAAGGCATCTTTTTTGTCCTGGAGCAATCCGGGGTAAGTGGGTAATATCTGTGGTTAATACTGTCTTTTACCGGTAGTGTCCCAGGGCCTCAGATATTATTGCACCCCTAATGTAATATGAAGTTACTCGCGTGTTCATTTGTCTCGAAGGTCAGCAAAGGTGAACATTGAATTACGTGATGTAGGAGGTGCAGAACACTGGTCTCTGAGTTTTTTCATTCACTGTCCTTCGTCGCTTAAAATGATTTCGCCGCCCTCTTAGAAACAACTTAGTGATATTTTCTCAGAATCAATGTGGAAAAGGTTAACATGCACAAACGAGTATGATTTGTGCTTTCAGAATGGTAGCTCTAAGAAATGCAGACAAAAAACGACGTTGAGTAGTGTTTTTCAACTTATCTTAACTATATTTAAAAAAAAAAATCATTTCAAGTTGGTGGCAAAGTTTTTCATATAGCCAATCTGTTGTGTGAATGAAAAATATATTGTAAGGGAGGCAAAAGAAGCAGATGGAATGATTGGGAGGGTGGGAATATATAGTCTAAAAATGTTGTTTCAATGTATTTTCCCACATAAAATATGTAACATTTCCAATATTCAGTAATCGGTTTTCCCTTTTCAAAGCAGTTATTTTTTCCCTAAGCACATTAGCAAAATGGTCTTTTTCAAAGGTACTTTTGAAGTGACTGAAAGTTTCAGTCTCCGTCTTGCACCTCCCTGGGCGCCTACTTTGAAGATCACTGTGGTGCAGGATTTAGAAGTCAGGCACTGACTGGCACAAGTCATTGCATCCAACAAACCCAATGTCCTGTCAGAACTACCTTTGAAAATAAATAGGCCTTATACAGATGTAGTAATGTTGAGCAATTAAAAAGGGAGAAATCACACAAAAACAAAAAAGACTTTAGCGTACAACACCAAACACAATAAATAACTTGGTATTCTCGTACCAATGCTGTAGGTGTTTACTTTGTTTCTTGAAATTGGTTGATCGTGGTTATTTTTTTTGGTTGGAGGGGAAGGGGGCATCATCAGACCCAAAGACTCCGTTTGGACTATCAGATCGTTATTTTGTGCTGGTAATATGTGATTTTGTGTTTTGGTACAACTGCACATTTAAGTGATGTATTTAAAATCATAAAGGCTAGACAGATAATTAAAATGGATCAGTAATCAGGGTGACCAGCCTCAACCAAAGCAAAGCTACCCAAATGACTAGAGTGAATAGGAAAAACTGTGTGTTGCTCTTGAAATGGGCCTGATACGGCTTCCATTATGTTAAGGGTGATATGTGACAGGTCAGGGACAATGCAGGTTTACTACATTTCCACTGATGGAATGCTCTGTGCAGGTCCTGGATATCTTGATGGTTTAAAACGATCTTAGGTCCATTCTGATATCTAGGATGCAAAATACTTGTAATTCATGGGTGTCTCGCTTTCTTGAAACAACCTCTGCAGAGGCACCATTCCCCTGGACCTTCTCCTTTGTGTATCTTGGTCTGGAGTGTGTTCCTTCCACATGTTGGGAAGTACTGTCACCTCCTCTTTAAAGGCAGGTAGCAGAAGCAGGATGTTGCCCAGAGTGGTAGACATGGCGCATGCACTTGAAATAGTGTGGAGATGGTGCACATGGTGAATTATGTGTTGCAGTTGACATGGTCAGAGCCTATTCAAAATGCACTGGGAAAGTAAGGTGTAATTGCTAATTTAACTTAAGCCTAAGCAATATGTCATGATGTGATTAAGATTCTTTGACGTTTCAGGTCTCAAAAAATTAGAAAAATGTTATCTGACCTGCAGGTCTGATGACTTGAATAATATCCACCCAACTGTAATGCGCTTGACCCATAAACTTGTCTCAAATTGTGTGATCCTAAGCAAATCTTTTATTTTATCGAGCCCCCTTTTTCTTCATCATCACAAGAGATGAGAGCAACTTAAATCTTAAATTTGTGAGTTCAGCAGGTCTGCTGTGTAAAAAATCTTTGTTTGCTTTAACAGAGTAAACTTTTTCACCATGTAAAATAAAAATCTACCCCATATACAGGATACACATGACCCTTGACTTGCCTCTTAGTTCACTAATAGCATCGCGATCAGGACGGGATTGAAATGTTTCTGAGTTCATATTTAAAAACTCACTTTTCATAAATACATTACTCACGCATGATGTGATAGCCCACTGCCATTTAAAGACAGACATTTTCAATCGAAATGGCCACAAACTTTCCCACTAACATGCAGTTTTACTGATACAACTATAAAGCGTACAAACGATAATGTGTGGAAATCGGGTTTCAGCAAATATTTATCATTTGTACATCACCAAGTAAAGTATTCTGGTTTGTTTTGGTCCTATTAAAATCTTTGTTTCCATTTAATTTCAAAATTATAAAAAAGTGCTTTCCTAACTACTGAAATATATTTTGAAATATTTGTGAAGTTAATTTACAATCTATTTAAATGTTATGTGCCCAGCACTATTGTCAAACAGTTCATTTTGCAAAATCCGCTAACTTTGCAGTAAAAGAAAGAAAAGTAAACACCAATCTCTTGGATAAAATAAGAACAACTTATAATTCGACATAAGCTGACGTTTGACCTCTTTCTTTGAACGAACAACAAATGTGGCAAGATAAAAACAAAGTTACAGGCATCTTTATTGCTCATTTGCTTTCTGAATGAACTGTACACCTGTTCTTTGCCAGGTCCAGCTCTGTCGCCGGAGAGGGGCCAGTAGGCACTATTTTGACCTGGTAAAATCTGACTCGCTGTAGAAAATGAGCAAGTAGATTTTTTTTAGGCTTGAGTTTCTTGGAAATTAACATATTTTTTTTACCAGGTGATCTCCTGCTTCTGGTGAAGTAGTTCTGGTGACTGTAACCTTGACTGGCTCTGTGTCCGTTTTGGATGACGGTTTTGCACCAAAACTATATTGCCAACTTGTACTGGATGTGGGTGCATTGCTCTTCTTTGAATAATTTCCTTGTTATTTCTGTGTCTCAGATTTTCGTCACCATCCACATATATGGCTGTGCATTTCTGTGTAGAATGAAAAGGGATTATTAAGTTTAGTTACCCCCCAAATCACACTACAACACTTGATTTTCAAGTGATGGGGCAAGTGGTAGTGTGGTAACTGTAGAGAATTTAAGTACAACAACCTCACAATCTTGGTATCACTCTAGTGTACCTCAGTACTTTAAAGAAGGTTATCCTAAAATGCTCCACTTACCAGTTTATTTGTGGTGACTTTCTAGTGTAGCTATGCACATTTGGAATGTGAATACATGACTTGGAACAGATGATCATTATTAGGATGAATTATTTCTGAGATTTCATGAGTGCTGACATTTTCTCATAGTTGGGTATCCCTATCTCTCCAGGCCTGAAGTGAATGAATTGTGGTACAAAGTACTTTAACAGTTCATTCACTGCAACTATAATTTAGCAACTATTGGGCAGAGAATAGAGGTCGACACCCACATTTGACTGAGGTACATTGTAGCTTCTGTATTGATATTTTTGTGCTTCTACAAATAGGTTGCCTGTGCTTAATTTGCCATCACATATATTCATTCTCTACAGTTTATATTCCTATCTCTGCAAGAATGGATCAATCAGTAGGGCTTGGGCAGTCACTGACCATATCAAGTGTCATGAAACGACAATTTAGCTGGTACAAATGGAGTCTGTGATCACAGGAAACTTGGCACAGTAACAGTCCACTTCCCCTCTCAATAGTCCAGCAATCCCTCCAATCACTTGTTGATTAAATCTTTGCCTTTCACGGTGCATCACTCTGCTGTTTTAGATCCTATGAAAGGGTTAAGGTGATATACTTCGAATACGTTTTTTCCTTTTCTCAGGCCCAACACGGAGCCCTGACATCCTGCCTTGGTTGACAGCTTCGCAATCCTCCACATTCCATTCCATCCAATCCCTAATAGAACATGGAATGTAGGCAGGTGCTACATGGCAGTCTCAATAGCAGACTCCACACTCAGATTAAGAAAGTAGAATAAAAGACAATAGTCAACTATAAACAAATATTGTTTGTCACTAATCTCAAATAAAATCTTGTAATTTTTTAGGCTTAATGATGATCTTGCTAAACCTGTCTTTACTTACTGGAACATCCAGTGAGGTTGCTTGAGCACAAGAACCTACCTCTACCCTTACAGCGTTCTCACCTTCAACATCTCCTCTCTCCTCATTGCAATCAACACTGCACTGATGCACCACTCTTTCTCCATCCTCAGTCTCTAACCAATCAAATGTAATTTCCAAGGCTGAATGTCTTTTCCGCCTCTGTACAACCATAATAGACTGGCATGCCACACTTTGCCACCACTCAGTAAAGCTGCATTGCACAGAATATTGTTTTACACTTAATGGTGGTGAAAATTTGCTTTCCCCCTTTGACAGAATACCAACATTTTTTACTTTAAGTATATCACCTACTGGAAGTTCAACTTTCCTCACTCCATGCAATTGGTCGAACCTATCCTTGTAACCGGTCTGTGCATGATCTATCCTTCCTTAAACTTCTACGGGACACCAAATCACTAACTTAGCCTTATGCATCCACCCCCTGCTAGCCTTTGTTAAAGGGGTCCTACTTCTCATCAGCATGAATGGTCTGTGACATGGGGTTTTCCATGACATAATCCTGTATGCCCATAACATTTTCTTGATCTCCTTCTCCGAATTCATACTATTGCTCTTCACCAATTTAATTACTCCTTTGATCACTCTGTTAAAACATTCCACACTACCATTACCTTCGGGATGATCATTTGAGGTAGTCTTGTTTTAATACCATTCCTGTTCACATATTGTTGAAAGATGTCTGCTAAGAATTGTCCCCCATTGTCACTCACTACAGTTTTAGGTAATTCTTCTTGTTGGAAAATCTCATCCATAACATTTACTACATTCATAGCATCAGCCTTGCGCACATTCTTCACTTCAGGCCAATTTGAGAAATGATTGACTGTTACTAGGGCAAACTTTACACCATTATTACTGCCCTGAATCTATCCTGTCACATAAATTTCCCCTCTTTCCCAAGGCATATTGGGAGATTCAAGGGGATGCAAAGGCAGCCTAAAGGCGACTTGTTTCTTGTCTGAATTCAAACATTTCACACACTCACGTGCAACTCTCTCCACCTCCTTGTCCAAGACCGGCCACCAATACAGTTCCCCGAATCTATAATTTGTTTTAATTCTCTACAGATGCCCTTCATGACAAACTCTCAACCTTACTCAATTCAATTCAAGTAAACTCTATTTGGCATAGAATGCCATAAAAGTGTATAATAAAAATCACAATAAAAAAATGTATCATCTTAAAATCAGTAAAATATTTTAAAACTCTTAAGAGACAACAATTTGTTAAAAAAAATCTCCCAGCTCCGAGCAATTTTTACGGTATCGGACAGCATAATACCTAAATAGCTAAAAGCAGTTAAGGTGAATACTGCCTCCTAATACTCCCTGCGCTTCAAATAAAATCAACAACCGCACTACGTTTTTCAGTAGAGTCCCACTGCTGCAGATATTGGAAACCCAACCTGTGTGACTAAAAATGCATGCAACACAAAATTGGAAAGAGAAAATGAATACAAACAATCTTATATAATGAACAAAACGGCTTTAAATGAATAGTGCATTGAACAGAACAATTGTCACAAGAAAGGGCGGGAGGTTGTCAGACCATATACCCTGTTGCGGAAACGCAAAGGAAAAATGTAATGTGTTCAGAAGAAACCTGGTAAGGTAAAATCTAAATTGGCTGTTTTCTACAAACTATAAATAAAACTCAAGCTTGAACACGGGATCTAGTAGAAAATATCTCTCTAATGAAGGCATCCTTAGAGTGTCACCTATGCGAGAGCCCTGGTGGTGGTCATAAAAACGTGATTTAATCCGAGCTTTCATAGCTGAGACTATGAGCTCTGGGTTATTTTATATTTCAGGAATTTCCAAGGTTAAGCAGGTATTCCGGGTATAGGATAACCAGGGAATCTCAACCTTACTCCGTAAACATAGTGGAGGAACAAAACATCCTTTATTCATTAACACGCTGTTCTCCACTGATAATTCATTCCTTACCTCCCAAAAGGAATGCATACTCTGGTCTAACTTCTTCTTTTCTGGCCAACCTATGTTTACGTACTTAATTACACACACCTGAAGACTGTGTACATTTCCTATGCGGAATTCCATTCTTCCTCACTGATGCCTTGCAGCTCTCCTCCTCATAGGGCTGCAACACAACAATCATCCCATTCACAGCTTAAATTTTCCTTGATGGGTAAGGGAATTCTACTCAGAAAATCTGCCACTCTTTTCTTTCCTCCAGGTACATATTGTACCTCATCATAGTACAAAAGTTGTAAAGATAAGCTGGCAATTCTGGGTGATGCCTTTATCAAACCTTGTGTGATGAGGACTTTAGTTAGAGGTTTATGATTATAACGTACTAACAGACTGGTGGCCCACACAAACTGCAAGGAGTGGTTCAAACCCCACATGTATCAGTGTCTCTATTTCAATAACCAGATACCTCTCCTCAGTAGGAGTCAAAGCTCGAGAGGCAGAATCTGTTTTTCCATCTGGTTGGGATAACACATCTCCCAACCCTTTGTCACTTGCATCTGTTGTTATTATACTTTTGCATTTGGGTTAAAAGCAGTGCAACTATGGAGCTTCGCATATGTCTCTTTTGATTTTGTCAAAGCTAACTGGCATTCAGGTGACCATTCAAGCTTACACCCATATTTCTGTAATTTACGAATATGAAACATTTTCCCTGTGAAATAACTCACAAACTTTGAATAAAACACTGCCAACCCAAGGAAAGCACAAAGTTCATCCTTATTTTGAGGTATTGGCACTAATCTAGTAGCTTCTACAACATCTTTTTTAGGTAAAATACATTTGGAACTTATTTCATGACCCAAATACGTAACAGTTTCCTTGCAAAACTTGCACTTCTTCCGTTAACCCATTTTTCCCAAGAATTTCCAGTACTTCACTTAGTTTCCCATCATGGTCTTCCTTATCCTTTCCCATAGCCAAGATGTCATCCTGAAAGAATGTGACTTGTTTAACTTTTTAAAATAAAATGTACATGAGCCTCTGGAACCTGGCTGCCGCTGAAGTGAATCCAAAGGGTACCCTTACAAACTGGAACTAACTTATTTGTCTGATAAAGCTTGTTAAATGCTTGTTGTCCGGGTGTAATGGTACCAGTTGATATGCTGCAGTAAGATCTATGGTTGAAAACCACTTCATCCACTTGGCCAAAGCTAATAATTCATTGATTAAAGGAAAGGGGAATCTGCCTTGTTTTGAGGGACTTGAACAAGAACATCCAGGTGGACAAAGTCTCACCTTGCCATTGGCTTTGCATGCCACCACTAGGGGAGCCACCCAATCAGATGACTATTCCGGTTCTATTACACCTGCTTTCTCAAGTTTCTCCAGCTCCGCTACCACTAGACCTTTGACGTCGAAAGGAATGTTCCCTACTTTGTGTATGTAAGGTTGTGCTGTTTCCTCAAGAATTATTTTATGCATACAACTATTTAATTTCCTATTTGTCCCAGTGAATACAGTCAAAGCTTTTGACAACAGTATCCTCCGCTTGTGGTTCTGTTGGCTCTGAATTCACTAGCAACACGGGCTCCAGACTATTGGGATCTAGGTCCCATCATCCCAGGACAAATGGCCCCTTTTCAGCGACATACAATTTGCAGTCGGCACGTGTCCTGAAACTTAAATTTGGGTTTGCGGAAACCTAATCATTTTATAGGTTCACCTTTGAAACTTTGGAGTCTAAAGTCTGGCTGTTGTAAACTCTTACCCAAGGCACCTGTAAACCATTCCTCCCTTATTGATTATTGAATAAGGGAAACCGGAATCTGCAACCCACTTTACGTTCACCTCTCCAGCCACGATATCACAAATAGTTTTTTTTTCCTTACTGTGCAGTCACTCCCAAAACCTTTCCCTCTGTATTCAACACGTGTGCCCCTTCTGCACTATTTTCCGAGTTATCATGCACTTCACCTAAGTCCTCTAAAATATATTTTACTGCCAAACCTTTTTTGTTGCTACATACCTTAGTGAAGTACCCTCTTACTCCACAACCTGAACACTTTTGGTTCAAAGCTGGACTTTTTTTTATCATGGAAGAAGAGATCTGTGCTTCCACATCTATAACATCTTCCTTTTAATCCTTCCAATCTTCATTTGTTTTTTTATTTTTAATGTCGTATTTAATTGAGTTTGCAGATATTATAGTGTTAGTAACAGAGGAACCAACAATGTGGCTTAGTCTTTCTTCCCTAACAAAGCGAACCAACGGAGAACCTTGCACAGGCTCGCCCTCCTCCCCCCGCCTCCCCAGTTGCCCTCCCCAACCTGAGGTACTGCAATAGTATTGCATCTGAGCCATTATAGGAAAGTAGGATCTGATTGCACGGTTACCCCCACTTGTTCCTGGTGTCATTCTGTTTTTCTGACTGGGATCCTGCTATTCAGGACCCCAGTCTCTGTGCTTCCTCCCTAAATTGGACCTTGTTGAGTACTTGGGTACCCCCCCAGATTGGTTACTGGTGCACCCTTGTAAGTCCCTAGTATATGGTACTAAGGTACCCAGGGCATAGGTACACCAGGGGTCCCCCATGGGCTGAAGCATGTATTATGCACCCATGGGAGGCCACTCAAATTGTGACTAGAGGCCTGCCATTGCAGCCTATGTAAGCAGGTGCTAGCACCACTTTTGACAGATATAAGTTTTCTTATATCTGAGATCACTACACTTAAAACCTATAAGACACCCCTAAGGAAGGCCTTTCAATCCTGAAGGCAGGGTGCTTGGTTATAAGTGTGAGGGTGCCCCTGCATGAGCAGGACACCCCTACAACCCTCGGAGTCCATTCTCCAGGGTTGTAAGTGCATCAGCCATTACAATACATAGAGTGGCCATGCGTCATTACGCAATGGCTAACTTTAAACTGGCTGTAACAAACCCTGGCGTGTATGGTATCAAACGTGGTGGAATCATACCCCAACACCGTAAACGGTGTTGCAGGTATGATTCAATGCACTGTGGGGCTCCCCCGGGAAGCCCTCAGCGCTCCCGGTACCTGTCTTCCAGACCCGGAAAGCAAGCTATGGCTGCTGCTGACCAGAGATACGATTCTGCCCTCCTGCTGCTGAGCCAAGCTCAAGCAGGGGAAGGTAGGACAATAGGTTTCCTGTCACAGAGAGCTATGTTTACATCCCAGACTGGACTTAGTGTATTGGGCCAGGGTGGGGCGCTTGCCAGCGCCACTAGACTGCCCTCCTTGCATACTCTAGTTGGAACCAGTTCAGGGAGCCGTAGGCTCCCGCTCCGGCACGAAACTGGACAGAGGACATGTGAGTATCCTTCCCATTGTCCAGTCCCTCCTCTGGGAGGGACCCTGACTCGTCCTAACCCTTTCTTTAGGGTACTTAAAGGGCTTACCTGTGGGTGGTTCTTTAGATTCGGTTTGAGACAAGATCCCGGTCCGAAACCACTTCATCTTCAACTGTCTGGGCACTTTGGACTTTGTTGGACTTCGCTTTGGGAACCGAGACTGCAACTGGAAGACTCCTGCTGCTCCTGGTCTCGTCGTCCTGCCAGTCTTCTGCGTCGTCTGTGCCTGTGCTCTATACAGGTTCTTCTCCAGGCCTGTGGGCATCCAAGACACCCGAAGGAATCTCCCTTGGAGTGAAGGAGTCACTCCCCTGCATCTGCAGGCACCGCAACAAAGCTGACCGGTCTGCTGTTCCTGAGCTCCCACGGACTCTGAAAGGTTCAACAACACAGGTGGTGGTTCTGCAACTCCCTCGAGGCCTGCACTGTCTTCTCACCAAGTTTAAAGTCAGTATCCCTCGTCGGATCCGCTGGAGCAGTACCCCTGTGCACAGCGTCGACTTGCCGTTGCCAAGGCTTGTTGACTCTCTTCTCTAGAGATCTTCGGGCCCCAAGAAGCTCCAGCATCTCTTGCTACCAAGATCTTCGTTCTCCCCGCATCATCCTCTGCACTGCGGGCCTGCATCATTAGTGAGCTCCTCAAGGACCTCTCCTTTTGACTCCTGTACCTCCGGCCTGTGGGTCCTCTTGAGTCTCTTCTTTGGCTCCGTTGGGCTCCCCTGTTTGCTAGGGGGCAACTCTGAGTTACCTGCACTTGGTGAGTCCCTTGGACCTTGCTGGTCCCGACACTGCACCTTTTTCGTCTGCCAGGTTTGTTGCCGCTGCCAAGGTTTGTTGGTGCTCTCGCACGGACACTGACCCCCTGGCTCTTGACATCTGACGTGGGGCAACTCGTGAACGGCTCCTGGTCTTCCGCAGCGTCGCCTGGTCCGCACAGCTACAGCGCCAAGGTCACCGTCGACTCTCCTGCATATTCCGACATCGGTGGGCATTCTTCTCTTGTGCCTCCTGGTAATCCGTGAGTGGCATAGACTCTGTCCCCTCTGCATGCAGGTACCTCTCTTCCTGAATCCACCTTTGGATTCCACAGACTCCTTCACCTTCTTCGCCAGAGGCATCTTTACTGAAGTCCTCCATTGTGGTCTACGCAGTTCCCAACGCCACTTAGCACCTAGCACCCGGCTTCCCTGGCGTAGGTATCCTGGTGCCCGGGATATCCACGGGTGGGGTGACTCTCCAGTCTTCCATCCTCCATGGGGTTTCATCAGAGTCCTCTGGGAAGGGTCCTTCTTCTTGAAAACTGCAACAGCGACTTCCCAATTGACTTGTATTGAGCATGCAGTCGTGTTTCCACTCTGCACACGTCCTCCATGGGGTTCCTGGGTACCTACCTTGGGTGGTTCCTTGGGTCCCCGGCTCTTCTAAGTCTTCTGGGTCCAGTCTCGACTTTGGTCGTGGGTCGCATTCCACTTTATTAGTATATGGTTTGGTCTCCCCCTGGAGACCGCTGTGTATTTGTGCTACTTACCTGTTCTATTACTGAAGTATTGTGTATATTGTGGTTATATCTCCGGGTAGGAGATATTGCAAGGTGTTAGTGAGTGTTTATAATAAATACATTATTTTTATAACTACACTGTGTGGTTCTTTTTCGTTTAACCTACACTATATGATTAGTACTTGTAAAACCAGCTGCTTCACACTCCTTGTGTACTAAGCCTGACGGCTGCTCTACACCGCTACCACTTAGAGAGCTTTCTAAGGTTGTCTAAGATCACTAAAATCACCATAAAGGTTGTCTGGATTAGTGCAAGGTGCTCCATTTAAATGTGTGCACCATATACTAAGCCAGCCTCCTACACCCATTGACTGAGGTTCTGGGCAGTGGACTGCCACTCCCCAAAGTCTTATGACCTCCAGCAGTCCTTTTTGTTCCTTTGAGTGGTCCATCATCCTGTCAGTCTCTGTGTTGATGTTCCGATCTCCAGGTGGCCTTGGGTAGCCCTCCTCCCAGCTATCCCATATTTTGCCAAATTTCTTAGGGCATCTTACTGCCCTTGTGCACCAAGTTTTCTTTTGCTCGGAACCTATTCATTTCTTTTGCCCAGTCCTGCACCTGTGGCCGGTCCCGGGTCCCTCATTTCCACACAATTTCTCTTTTGGCCAGCAGGAATTCCAGATTGACCAGTATCTTCTGGTACGATGTTAGCTCCGAGTCCCTCCACACTCCCAGCACTACCAAAGTCGCCAGCCCCTCTATCTGTGTGCCCATGGCGGCCTCCAGTCTGGCCCGCACCCCGGTCCAAAACTGGCAGTCCCTCATCATTTAGATGAAAGGACCCTTGTTGGCTGCAGGCTTGTAGGCACCTGTTGTTTCCTGCCTGTCCTATTTTGTGTAGTAGCTTTCTAGTGTAGTATATCCTATGTAATATTTTGAGTTGGATCAGGCGGAAGCATGCCTGTATCTCCACTTCTCGGGGGAACTGTAGGGTGTCTTTACAGTCTTTATAGTCTCAGGCTCCTAGATTTACCTGCCAGCGTGCTGTTAGTTTGGTCAAGCCTCCCTGTGTGTTTGTCATTAATGTGCTTTATGTTTGGGAAATTGCCTTGGCGGCCATATGTCCATCCAGCAACCATCTTTCCAAGGGGGACTCTTCCATAGTCTCTTCCCCAGAGGGAATCTGGGTCTGTAGTGCATGGCGGAGCTGCAAATAATCAAACAGCTGGCTAGGTGACATGGTATAGTCCCTTCTCATGTGTTCAAAGGGAACTATTCACAGTTTGGTCCCCAGCCACAGATTTGTATTTGATGTCAGTCACTTTTTCCACCCAATTTCTCCTATTAGTCTTCGCCAAGTAGTGACCACCATGGCGGTCGCTGGCATTGCTTCGGTCGCCATTCTGCTGCCATATAGAGTGTTGACATAGCCCTCCTCACCCATCACTGCCCAGTCTAGTCGATATTCTGGAACGTCCAGTGGTGCACATGCCCATTCGTTTAAAAGCAGACTTGTGCTGCCTCATAGTATTTCCGGACATTTGGGAGTGCTGTGTCCCCTTCAAATATCGAGTGTTGGAGTGTAATGAGTGCTGGTCGCAGAGGACCGACCTGGCTATAGCAGGGATCGTAGTAACCTGTTCAGTATCTGAAAGAAGGTAGGTGGTATAGTGTATCGGCTGTTCTGTAGTATGTATGTGAATCTGGGCAGCACAACATTTTTTAAAAAGTGCTGCCCTACCCATCAGTGAGAGTAGTAGAACATTCTAGTATTTTATGTCTGCCTCTTGTTTAGTGAGTAGGTGGCTAGGTTATCTGCGTATATTTTTTCCTGTGTGAATATCGACAGTCCTGGGTTCTTGAAGTGGTTGTCTGTGATCTTCAGGGGCATGGGAAGGGGGTGCAGAGGCGTCCAGCTACCCATCGGGAATAATAGGGACTTGTTCCAATTTATACTTAATCCTGAGTAGTACCCATAGATTTGAAATACCTCGCCCACCCTTACCAGGGAGAGTTCCGGCTCCGCCAGGTATAGCATGATATCGTCCGCATAAAGCGAGATCTGCTCCTCCCACTTGAGTACCACCTCCATCCCCATATCTGGGCATCCACTCTAATCCATTTGCCAGCCCCACCATAGCCAACAAGAATAGCATCGGTGACAGGGGGCAGCCCTGCCCTGTGGCCTGTCGTATCGGAACTCGTCGGACAGCACCCAGTTTACCTTTGCCTGGGCCATAGAATTTGTGTAGAGTAACTTTGCCCATTTCAGGAATTTGGGCCTGAAGCCCATTTTTCTGAGGATCTGAAATCGGAAGGGCCACTCCACTGAATCAAACCCTTTGTTTTCAACTAGGCAGGCTATAGCCAGGGGCTCTCCCAGGTCCCTTGCCTCCGCCATATTGCTATGCAAGTGTCGCAAATTAAGCTTTGTGGATCTGTGGGGCATGAAACTGTTCCACTCGGGGTGTACCAAGTCCTGTGTCCTTGATGCCAATACTGATGGTTGTCGCACATCAAGTAGGGTGTCTCTACCCCCCTGGAGTAGGTTTGTCGATTTAGTCTGCACCATTGCTACTTCATTAGAGTAGTTAAATGTCCAGTGGGCGCTGTCCTCCATGCTGTGTCCGTGGGATGTTCAGGGCCGCTTCTGGCCGCGGGGCCGCCTCTGATGGTTGCCTCGGGTCGAGCCTCTGGTTGGGTTGTGGCACTCTTTTGGACACTTGTCAATCCTGCTCAGTGTGCCACTCCAGGGGGCCCAACACCCTTCCAGGCCGGCTTCCCCGCTGCACCCCAGGCACGAGTACCCCCACCACCGTGGTCCTTTGGATCTCACCTCTTCATGTCCCCCGCAGTTATCACCTGCTGTTGTCGGGCCGTGCCCCTCAGGGCGTCGGTTCCCTGGTTTTGCTGTTGGCTCTCTGACCCCACGTGCTCTCTAAAAAATCGATTCCCCTGTTCGTTTCCAAGTCCTTCGCCCAGGTTGAGTATTGCCCCTTCAAGTCCTGTGATTTGTGTCGTGTGTGCCAACTTGTTAACCAGTCCCCCACTCCCATCCCACCCTAGCTTACTGTGCTGCGGTCTTCGAACTTTGCTGTTGGCTCTCTGACCCCACATGCTCTCTATCTGGGGTCTCGTGCGCCCTGGGGTTTTCAGAGTACTCGCCATTAGAGGTGCTGGAGGTGGGTCCCTATACATGGCAGCTTGACTGTGCAGTCGCTCTGCTGGCCCCCGCTGTCGGGGTGGGGGGGGCATCTGTGGGGCAGGGGTCAAGGCAGAGTACTTTCCCAATCCCCACGCGCCGATGTGTACCTTCCTCCAATCCAAGCCCCAGTCTGACTGGGTAGCTTGCGGGCTCTGCGGCCGCTGCCATCTAGCCTGCCGCGGCTCTCAGTGGGTGCCGGCCACTTGACTCGTTTATCTCAAGTCCGCGGGCGTCATGGCTGTTTTTCTGGCCACTCTGACTCCCATGGAGTTTCCCTACTTTCATGTGGTCTTGGGGGCCCTCTAGGGCCACAGGATGCTGTCTGTCTCGGGCACCATAGCTCAGCTCTCATGCTGCCATCTCCATGCATTCCAGGCCACGCCCCTCAATCTACATTTGTTACCATTTGAACTTTTGAAAATCTTTTTGTTGTTTCGGTTAAGCTCATGTCTCTTACCCACAACCTTACCTACTATATCCTTATCAGAATCCCTGTTTAAAACAGCTTTTGCACGCCACATAGTTAATTCTGCCTTACTAAGAATGGCCACAACTTCCTTTAAGTCTGCCTCCCCATTGACCCATAATCTGTCCTGTATGTTTGCGTTGTTACAGTGCATTATACTTTGGTCCCTGATTAGCTCATCGTGTAAATTTAGTAATCTACATGTTAGAGCGAATTCTTTCAATGCAGACACGTAGTCCTCCAGTTTTTAATTGGCACCTTGCTTCCTAGGATAAAAATTGTAGTGCTCAATAGCTGCATATACAGTAGACAAAAAGTTTGTCCAACTCTTCCAAGGCATTGGTGAAGACTTCCCCTTCGCCCCCTGACCTTGTTTTTTTGTCTATACCAGTGTAGATTTTCAGAACTCCTGGACCCAAATGTTGTTTTCAATTCAGGAGAGAAACTATCTTTTTCAAAAGTTGCTAAACTATTTACAAAATATTCTCCCCATTCCTCCCATTTCATTGTCAGGTCACCCTCCTTAACGATGAAGGGCTGTGACAATGGAAGGGAAAAGATACTCATATTGGATGTGAATAAGCAGTACACTGTACTGGACAAAATGAAAGTATATTTTCTACTTTCAGAATTTTTTTAATTTTTTTACTTCACATTACGTTGGACAACAGGTCGTGATAGCCAAATTGAAAGTACTACTACCAATACTACCAACAGCTGTGTGTTCTTTATCAACTGCGTCTTGAACGTAGTGCAGAAATACATTGGCTAAATCCATGTATTAGCCCAACCCAAAATGCCCATTGATGTGGGTCTGTACCTGTGTTTTGACTCCCACAAACAATACCGCTTCTTGAGATGCTTATTCGCAACATGGGTTCAGAGGACCGCTTGGAAATAGTTCCATTAATTTCTCCTGGACTCAGTGTCTATACATTCATTTTCACAAAATTAATAACCCCACGTGGCCATCAAACAACATCCACTTTTTTAACACCACATCCACTTGAATCCAGGGTGTTTGAGAGTAAATCTCATTTTATTTTTTGCACTCTTATGTATCAAAAAGTTTTTCATTTCATCTTGATCTCTTCATCTGCGTACATTTGACATTACCAATACATATATAACAATAAATCCAATTGACAAGAAACATAACAACTTAGACATATATACAGAAAAAAAAAATAAGAAAAGATTGTTTTGTGTGATAAATCATAACAACTAAAGACAACTCATTTAACACGATCCAAAATCTCATAAAGTTCGTGAGAATGTACAATGTCCAAAGATTTTTATCAACTCACTACACCTAATGTGTTCCCCTTCTGGGGATGAAAGTATATCTTTCGGATCCCTTCTCTTTGATTCTAAATGACCGATGATTCATTTACAGCAGGCCCCGTCCTCTAACTTGTGGGCTACTGCCGGGAGATACCACTCCTACTGAACGTCTTTAATATCTGTGCACAGCTCCGTGTTTCTCACATTTACTCCTGTTTCCTCCACTTCTGTGTGTATGCTGATAATACAGCGATCATTCTATTTTTTTAAAACTTTTATTCCAATTTTCCAATAAGTAATTTTTTTTTTAATTGATTTTACTGCATAATTACAACTCGGTATACACAAGCCAATAGTCAATTCAATGAACTCAGAAAGATAATTTCGCAGTACTTCCCTCCCTCCCAGGCAGATCCTTATCAGATTTCAAAACACTTCGCTTATTGCAAAAAATCAACGTATGCATGGTGGGTTGTGACAGTGATCAAAACTCTTCTACATGGTCCACGTCTATGGCCAGCCAACTTGAACACACCTTTAATAACGTCCCATAGGGAGACAGCGCCTGCTATGCCTGCCAACTGGTCCCTCTCCTAGGGGCATCCCTCATTCATGCCAGGTCAGGGTGGGACATCAAATATATTGTAAGGGGAGCCCAAAAGTCCTTGGGGCGGGAAGACTCCGGTAATTCTTCGCCATATATCCGAAGCTGATCCCTACAGTATAGTAAGTCCTTAAGCCATTTCTTAACAGTGGGTACTACCTTGGCTCCCCAGCATTGCGCTACTGCCCTTTTTGCAAAAAGGGTCGAGAGTGCCACTAGGCGCCTGTTACATGGTTTGAGAGGTTTGACGTGGCTCAGCAAGCACATCTCAGGGGTACAGCACACAGGTTCTGACACAACCGCCGTAAGCATGGTCGTCACCGCAGTCCAAAACGCAAGCACACCAGGACACATCCAAGCCACATGGAGAAAATCCGCATCCGGGGCTCCACATCTCACACAGTTAGCAGCCTCTCTCAGACCATATTTATGCAGTTGTAGGGGAGTGTAATATACCTGATGTAGGAATTTAAAATGAATAATTCTGAGGTTGCAATTAGCTGTGAGACGTCCCGTGAGCTGACAACACTCCCTCCAAGTCTCAGGTGTAATGGGGGTGCCCAACATCGTTCCCCACCGTACACACGAGGGGGAGTCTTCTTGCTCCCGCTCCCGCAGTGAGGCGTTATACAGCCTAGTAATGAGACCCCTTCGGGACGCACCTGAGAGCATCACCTGCAGCGCCCGCAAAGTGGTAGGTTCCGTTGGATAATTTGGATATGCCGCACGGACAGCTTGCCGGACCCGAACATATGTAAAATTAAACATAAAAGGTCGATTTACGCCACCCTGCGCCGCCCGTAAGTCTTTAAATTGACCGCCCACATACAAGTCGCCCAATGTGGTGATGCCCGCAGCCGTGAGCTCCTTCCTGGCCGTCGCCTCTCGTGCCGCAGAGATATCTGGATGTGAGACTAATGGTACGGATGGAGCGTATAGATAAGAAAGTTGAGCCCGGAGTGCAAGCATTCGCCACGCCCACGCCGTGCACTGCGTGGGATTGATCTCATTTCGTGGGCCTCCTGTTCCCCCTGAAAGCGCAACTGCCTGTACTGGAAGAGGAAAAACAGCATCCGACTCAATCGCCACGTGGGGCTGAAAGCGCTGTGGGAAATGCCAGTAATGCGCGAATTGCGCCTGCGCACATAGATAATAAAGACGAAAGTCTGGGGCCTCGAAACCACCGCGGTCAAATGGTAGCACCAGCAATTCCCATCGACACCGGGGTTTCTTACCACCCCACACAAATGTTAAGAGCGCAGACTGTAACGTGCGGAACAGTGCCATATTCAATTTGATAGGGATGTTAACGAAAAAATACAACAGCTTGGGTAAAAAGACCATCTTCACAACGGCAATTCTATCGGCTAATGAGAGAGGTAAGTGTGCCCACCGCACGGCTTGTTCAGATATACGTGAAATCGTGCGACCATAGTTCTCGGAGACGACGACAGTCGGGTCCCTGTGCACCCAAACTCCAAGATATTTGACCGGGTCCGATGTCCAGGCCAATGGGAAGTCCACCTCGACTTCAGCTGTTCGCGCAGTTAATGGAAACACTACGGATTTGGACCAGTTAATCCCCAGGCCCGAGAATCTTTCAAATTTTACGTATTCTCGCAGCAGCGCAGATAGGTACGTAGCAGGTTCGCGGACATACAGCAGCATGTCATCTGCGTAAAGTGAGACAATTAAGGGTCGCAGCCTGAACCTCAGAGCCGCCGCAGCATGTTTCTGACCCAGCATACAGGCGAGGGGCTCCAACGCCAAAGAGAAAAGCATAGGAGACAGAGGGCATCCCTGCCTTGTACCCCGTTCAATGCAAAACAATGAGGACACCCATCCATTAACCCGAACGCGAGCCACCGGTCCGCTGTAAAGCACCCTAAGCCACTGCAGAAAAAAGGTGGGAAGCCCATGCGGCCCAGCACGGCAAACATAAAGGGCCACTGCAAAGAGTCAAAGGCCTTAGCCGCGTCGAGTAACACGGCCACCGCCTGGAAATCAGGTTCAAAGTAGTGTAGCGTGGCGAAGAGCGTACGCAGGTTGTGTGTCGTAGAGCGCTCCGTGACGAAGCCGGACTGATCAGGCAACACCAGTAAAGGAACCAACGGCTGCAGCCTGGTGGCGATCATTTTGGCGAGAATCTTTGCGTCGATATTGATGATGGACAAAGGTCGGTAGGAGCCGCATTGATTTGGGGACTTATCTGGTTTCAATAGGGTGACAAGGAGGGCCTCCCGGAGGGAGTGCGGCAGTGTCCCACTATCATAGGCCTCTGCATATACAGCCAGGAGCCGAGGGGCCAAGTCCGCTGCATAGGTTTTGTAAAATTCGCCAGGTAGCCCGTCAGGTCCTGCAGCTTTACAGGTTGGTAACGACGTGATAGCCTCCCTGACATCTTCCACTCCGAATGGTTGTACGAGGTGTTCTCGATGTGCTGGAGATAACCATCCTAACGCTATTTCGTCGAGATAGGCATCTATCTCCACCACCGATGGAGACTCTCTGGTGGCATAGAGACTTGTATAGAATCGCAAAACCGTATCGCAGAGGTCCACAGTTGAATGACGGGCGATCCCATTTTCATCCAACAGCTCCGCAATGTCATCTTGACGGCGCGGTTCCGAAATTTTTGTGCGAGCGAGCGGCCCGGTCTGCCCCCTCCCCGTAGTAGCGCGCTATCCGCCGTCTGGAGCAATGTGATAGCTCCTGATCCACCGCATCATTGTGTTCCAAGATAAGCTCCCTCATGGCCGCCAGTTTAGCTGAGGATGGGTCAGACTCAAATTCTCGCTCCCGCTGGGATATGTCAGATGTCAATTTCCGTATTCTACGGCGAATATCTCGCAGGATACCAGACTGAGCCCCAATACAGGTTCCCCTTATGGTAACCTTAAACGCTTCCCAGAGCGTGCCCGCGCTGTCTACAGATCCTTCATTTTCCAGAAAATAATTCCTGACTGCCTCAGCCACGGTCTGGTGGAAAACCGGGTCTTTGAGCTCTGAAGGTTGAAGCCTCCACGCAAAGGGCGGTCTCTGGTAGGTAGGGAGCTGCAGCTCCAGAAGTACAGGGGAATGGTCCGACAGAGTACGTGCCTCATGCGACACCGCTGTAGTCCAATTACAAACCTGCGCCGAGACTAGCCAAAAATCAATGCGGGACCAGGAACCATGGGCCGCCGAGCGAAAGTGCTCTCCCGGGCCTCTGGATTCCGGGAGCGCCAGATATCAATTAGTTGACCAGTATCCATCAGGCCTAGCAGCATGTCTGTAGCAAGTTTAGGCCGCAACATACCACTACTTACCCTATCCATGGCTCCATCCAAACACAAATTAAAATCTCCCCCACACTATCGCGGCTGGAGGGAACTTCGATATTCTCCGCCACACATCAGAATAAAATGAGGGGTCATCTACATTCGGACCATAGACATTAATTATCAGCACACTTTCACCCCCCAAGCATCCATGCACCATCGCCACTCGCCCGCAGTCATCCGACTCCGATTTAACCACAGTAAAAGGCACACCTCTCTTTACCAGGATGAGCACGCCCCTAGAGTAACTGGAGAAGGACGAGGCAACCTTTACGCACGACCAGCGTGCGCCTATCTTACCAGCTGACTCCCGGGTTAAATGTGTCTCCTGTAGTAGGGCAACATGAACACCCACCCGATCTAAATAGGCAATCACAGATCTAATCTTTTTAGGCGTGTTCAAGCCTCGAACATTCCAAGTCAGGAATTTAAATGGAGAAGTCATTGTAGCCGGCCGGCCATAGTGGGACATTAGAAACATAAGAATGGACAATCTTCTTCAAGGATAACCAGGAATCCGTGCCTACCCACACAGTGATAGTTCGATCAATAAACCCCCACGTTCTGCCTGCCCAGCCCAGGACCCTTCCTCCCCCCACCCACTTTAGCTTCCCCAACACGCCAAAGCCATCCCATAGCTCAACCCTTCCCGCCTCCCCTATCCCAATAACCAAAACACAACTTTGGGGTATACCCATTTACGGGGGGCACTGAGTGCTACTAACCTCCCACAAAGCAGGAGGTGGCCGAGTAGGTCTACTAATTTCCAATACAGGGGAATCGCCCATATTTACAGTCACAGATGTGTATTAGTGCCATGACCCCGACACCAGCGTCCACCCCTCACGGACAAACAACCAGCAGGTCCCCACTAGCTATGGCCAAGCAGAGCCAATCCCCAGTGTCGGAAAACTCAAGACATCACGTGAATCGAAATATAGGAAGAATTATAAGGCAGCAGCTCAGGGGAGGGAAGCCAGTTAAAGACAATAACCCAGCCAGCACTGAGGTCCAGTAACACATGTTGTATAGCGTCCACATGTTCCAATATAGTTAAGCGCCCCTCGTCTACCAGCCAATATAAGAAACTTAATGTGCGTGCCAGTTCAGGTAAGTGTTCCCATCTCTTTATTTCTATTCGTCCTCGGGTGCTGTACCAGACTCTCGTCGCTGTCGCTTCAGATGTTTAGCGTGTTCCATCGCGGCCTTAGGAGAAGCAAAGATCTTGGAGTCACCATCCCCGCCAATGCGAAGACGAGCTGGATACAGCATGGCGTATGGGACCCCATTGGCCTGTAGGAGCTTTTTTACGGAGCCAAATTCACGGCGGGCAGCCTGCACTGCCACCGTAAAATCGGGAAAAAAGGAGAGCGCATTGCCCTGATGTACTATCGGACCCTTCTCCCTGGCGAGCCGTAAGATTGTGTCTCGGTCTCTGTAATTTAGGATCCTGGCAATTATAGGGCGGGGAGGAGCCCCCGGGGCCGGCCGGACGGGCAGCTAGCGAGCGGTGGGCTCGCTCCACAATGAACATTCTGGAGAGATGTTCAGGCCCGAAGATCTCCGAAACCAGGCCTTCGATATACGTCTCCATCTTCCCCACATTTGTGGACTCCGGTAGGCCTGTGATGCGGATGTTGCTGCGCCTCGATCTCGCCTCTAACTCCTCGTTCTTGGCTTGAATCACGGCCAGTATTTTTTCCATATTCAACGCTTTTTCTGCCACAGTGCTCAAACCATCCTCGGTGTCAGACACCCTCTGCTCCACCTCCCCCATGCGTGCATTCTGTTTCTCCAGCTGGGAGGACACATGATCGAGGCGGTTGTTGACCGAGGCCATCGTGCCTTCTATGGTCTGCAGAGAGCGCTGCATGGCTAGCAGCGTGCTTTCTAGTGTGGTAGGGCCGTCCGCCTGCGCATCCGCCTCCGAGTCAGAAGCCGCCTTTTGTGCAGTTTTCGCGGGCTTGCGCAGGTCGAATGTCAAGCGCGGCTGGGACTTGTCCGTCTTCCCCATTTTACACCTGCACTCCCCTCACTGAGGGGATCCGCGCCTATGTAGCCCCAGTAGCTGCTTCAGCCCAGTGTGCCGATCGCAATTCAGTTGTATCTCCCAATGGTGTGCCCAGTATATGCGCCTTCTGGCGCCCAGAGCGAGCAGGCAGCACCACCACAGAGCGCAGACACCACGGCGGGAGGGGGGTGGAAAGGTTGCAGCGTCACCCACTGGGCCTCAATATGGGACCCCTCCAGTGCAGGCCCACCAAGTGCGTTAAGGGGGTAGTAGCAATGTTGCCCCAAGATCACACCTCAAGCCGGGGGGAGTACTCGCCACAGACTCTCATGGATGCCAGCATCCAGCGTAGCCGAACACCCGGTGGCAGCAGGCAGGCAGCGATCTCCTCTGTGGCCCCTCCATAGCCGCAACAGCCAAAATCCCCTATGCCCCGCACCAGCCACAGTTCGCAGGCCGCAGCCCAGGCCCGGGCCCGCACCCACCTACGCAGCTGTAGCCCAGGCCCAGCCGTGCACCCCACTCACCGCAACCGGCGCCGATGGGCGTCCGAGTCCACAGGTAGTCGCAGCCAATGTCTGTGCTGCCGATTGCGTCCCCGCGGCTGCAGGCCCAGCAGTCAAGTAGCGTTCCGCCGTTCCACTGCGCAGTTCCCTCACCGGGCCCTCGGTCTCATCGGGGGGGCCGCCGCTGCCACAGAGTCCAGCGCACAGCGTCGTTATGGACAGTAGGCAGTTGCAGGACGGTCGCACAGCATGCCGGCCCAGGGAGGCCTATGCCCGAGTAGCGGTCGCCATTTTCTCAGTGGCAACCTCCTCACTGCCAATCGCCGCCAGCGTGTCCCCAACGACGTCGCCGGCCCAGCAATCCTGCCCTATGGTGCTGCTTCGGTTCCGGGAGGCACTCCAGTGGTTTGCGGGTACTTTTACCCCGTATGGCAGCAGATAATGGTCGGATATCGGCTCGGCCGGGCAGAGCCTCACACCAGTGCGGCCATTTTGCCGTGCGCCCTCTAGCGCCCCCCCTTCCAATAAGTAATTGACTGACAATTAAAGAAAACCTTGTGCCACATCAGCTGTCATATTGCACACTCAGCACAATTAAAGCACACTTACTGTATCTTCTTTTCCCTAACCCCATGTTCAAGTCCAGGTTGCTTTGAGGGTGTGCGGGCTGCAGGTTGAGCCTCTCCTGCTCCCTCCATCAGCAGGAAGTTTCTGAAGGGCGGCGATATATCCCACGGTCGGGAAGCAAGTGGCAGGAGTTCCGCATATATTTCCAACTGTTTATTACACTTTGCAATTCAGCTAGCCAGTGAGTTTTCGTCGAGGTGCGTCCTCTACCCTAGTGCTTTGCCACGAGTCTCTTGGTGAGCAGTAGCACCAGCGCCACAAATTTCCTGTCATTTGCCGCTACGTCTTTTACTCAACCGATCAACGCAATTTGCTTTGTAATAACAACAATCTGTTGAATAATAGTTGTCACTTCTGACTAGAATCTTTGGATGCCATCCCAAGTGAAAAAACTCTGCTTCCGGTGCCCCACATTATTCACACTGATCGTTGTCTCTCAGTCCCCACTGGCACAGTGACAATGGTGTGTAGTATATCCGTTCTATGCATCTGTAGTGTATCAATCTAAGGTCGCTGTTAGGTAGGAGGTCCCCCGTTTGAGTTCAGCAGTACCCCCACACCGCATCCGAGATTGGAGTTCCAAGATCTCCCTCCCATCCCTGTCTGGAAGGGTTCATGTGTAGAGACATTGTCTCCTGCATCCCCCTGCAGAGTTTAGTTCTAAGCTGTTTGGGTGTGTGGGCATCCAGAATTATCTGCAGAGGCTTAAGCGGTGCCGGCTCCCGTAGGGAAGTTAGGTGTGACCTGTTTGCTAACAGATCTTATTTTATGATCGAGGAAGACGACCAATGAGGTGACTTCACCTTGGGCACTGAATGTGTCTAGTGTTATGTATAGACCATTGTCGTATAGGTCTCCCCATTTCTAGGTACCCTGCTTTCGCAGCTGGGAAGCTGCTATTGACTCGTGTGTAATGGGAAAAAACAGGTGCATGGTCAGAGGGATGTCAGGTGAGTATATTTTTGGGGCTCCAGTCATCTGTCGGAGCCTGTCCTAAGCTTTGGTTGTGCATTGCATAGTGTGCATCTCAGAGCTGTCCCTTGGTTGTCGTGTCAGTATCACTGTCTCCACTGGTACAGGATGCGTCACATCCAGTTCAACTGCAAGGTAGACTTCATATTCTTCTTGGTGAAGCCCAAAGTGCACAAAATGTGATTTGTGTGCACAGGAAGTATAGTTCCATATGAAGAACTGCATATCCTCCCCAATTGTAGTGTTGTGTCGGTATATCCCATGAGATCTCAGGTCTCTTCCGGACCCCATATAAGTCTTATACAGAGCGATTGGAGCATCTGAAAGAAGCTCCGATTTGTTGGACAATGAGAATGTTAACTTAGTAGTACAGACATTTGGGTAGGATTACCATTTTTATGAGCCCTATCCTTCCCGTCATTGTGATGGGAAGTTTTAGCCAGCAGCCAACTTTGTCTTCAAGTTAACTGGCGGTGCAGGCGTAGTTAGGCCTAATAACTTCTTCCAAATTAGTGTCTGTCCACATTCCCTGGTATTTAATGGGCCCGCAAGTTGTGGACAGTTGCCCTTCCTGAAATGATTTCATCTTAGTCGGGTGGTATTAGCAATGGAATGAGGGGTAGGAGCTGATTCACTATTACCTTGGCAAGAATCTTGGTATCACAATTGATGAGTGACAGTAGTCTATATGAATCACAGTTGTCCGCTTGTTTCGAGGGTTTCAGATTGACTGTTGTGAGAGCCTCACGCATCATGGGGGGCAGGGACCTTGGGTGATGGCTTCTTCAAATATCTTCAGCAGTCCGGTGTTAGCACGTCCATATATGTCTTGTAGAAGTCAGGTGGGAAGCTGTCTGAGCTGGGGGCCTTCCCATTTTATAAGCTTTGTATAGCATCCCTGACCTTCCCTTGTGTCATGGGCAGCGGCAGGAACTCTCGCTGTGCATTCCCTAATCAAGCGATGGCAGTATCCTCCAGGAACCTGTGCATGTCCGCTACAGTGGCGCAGCAGCAAGAGCCATACAGTGCCCTGTAGTAGTGTGTAAATGCATTAACAATCTCCTCTGTTTCATGTAGGACAGCTCCCGTGGTAACAGCAGTGGTTTCGCCTGCTGCCTCTGGTTTCTAAGTCATGGTAGCCAGCATTTTCCCGGGCCTCTCTTCCTCCCTGTAAGCTCTCGCCCTAGTGTATTTGGTTTGACTCGCTTCAGTTCTGTTATATTCCGATACCTTATTCCTTACGAGTTCTCTAGTCCTGTCACATTCGCCCACAGTGAGCTTGGCTTCGAGTTGTTTAATTTCCCTTTCCAGTCTATGGAGATTATCCTGCAGCGTTTTTAGAACCCCGTGCTGCTTAGCAATGCAGTGACCGCGTATCACTGCCTTGAATTCCTCCAACAGAGTGGCCTGACTATCCACTGACCCCTGGTTGGTGTCAAAGTAGTGTGTTATGTCAGCCCATATTTCTTCTCTAAACACGTTGTGTAGTTGTGCTCTAGGAAATAGTCACCACAGCCCCTGTGCTGCCTGTGTCTCCGCGATCTTGAGCTTTAGTAGCATTGAAGATTGGTCAGACAGCATGAGCGCCAACTGGGTACCTGGTGAGTCCAAGTGCTAACTTCCATTGTGGTAAGCCAGTAATCCAGCTGGGACCACATATTATAGGGTGCTAAATAGTATGTTTCTTCCCTGTGTGTTGGGTGTCTGATTCTTCATATGTCCACCAGGTTGCTATTGACTATAATACTGCGTAGTGCTCTGTGGGTGCGTGTATACCCGTGCGGCCCCGGAGTCGACTGGTCGTGTTTGAGTCAAGCGGCGTGTTAAAATCACCCTTCCCAAATTATAGCCTTGGTTCCTAGCTCTCGTACCTTGGCCCATATTTCATTGAGAAAACCGGGCTTGTCTGTGTTGGGACCGGAAGTGTTGACCATTGCAATGTGTTTCTCGTATAGTAGTCCCTGCACTATAATATAACGGCCATTCACATCTGCACAAAAGTGTATCACTTGGAATATGATAGCCCGCCTGACAAGTATCGGCACACCTCTGGCATATCCTGAGTATGAAGTCATATACCCGCCCACCATGCTTACAACTACATGCCTTGTTAGCTTAGCAAGTGCATCTCTTGTAAGAAGACATCTTTCTAGTGTTGCAGACATGCTAGTACCTGCCGTTTCTTTTTCGGTTTGTTGAGGCCACATACATTTCACCTGAGGAACGCCCGTGTCTGTTCACCTTTCTGAGCCTGTGTCTTGTGTTAGGGGTGTTTTGAGGTGTGTACGGTGTTGTCTTCTCTGGTTTTCCGCGATAACACATTTGGTAGTCACCATCAGTTGTTGTCTGTGCTAGATATGGTATGTTCTGTGTGGTACATTCTGCCCTTCCCATCCCAATCCAGCCCCTGAACTTATTGATGAACCTAAGCTTTCGCTCCCCCCCCTTACAAAACTAACTTATCTTCAACCAAAACTTCTATAACATACCAAGAACAATAGATTTGAGTAAAAACATTAGCCCAGAGTTTACCGACTGAGGGGACTCGCTCCTCTTAGGTCAATGTAGTTTCAGTTCTATCAGGACTGCATGATACTGCATGTGGGCCGGCAGCCAAGGCCATCAGAGTCTGTTATCTGAAGTTTTCCAGTGTCTTGTGGACCCGGTGCAGCGAGTAGTTCACTCTGTGTCTTTGTTCGTTTCTCTGTGTGGCTCCCCTGCTTTGCCTGATTTTCTTCCAGCTCTCTCTGCTTGCATTTGCTTCAGGAATTCAGAGACCTGTGGCGGGTTGGTGAAGATCATTGTTTTTTGGTGGTGCAGGATCTTTAGCGATGTAGGATAAAGCATGGCATGTTGTGGAAATTCAGCAATCTTGCATTAATGGGTCTCAGTAGTGTCCCTGGCGGCGTCCACGCAGCCACGGTCTGGTGTGCCATATCCACCACAGATTGCTGCGGCAGCAAATGATGGACGGAATGCTGAATTGGACGGAATGCTGAATAAATCAAACATTTCCCCGCAGTCAAGAGGGCTGGGTTAAATCCATTGTTCTTTTGCTCACTATGCCATCCCAGTTTGGACACAGCCATATGCAAATCAGTCTTGACCCTGCTTCTAATGGGAACAGTCCAGCCCGAACTGCCAAGCCGGGTCCTCCCTAGACTGGAAACAAGCATCCTGCGACCGGTTTCGGGGTATCACCCCTCATCAGCCAGGCTAGCTTGAATCCGTGGCACAGCAAGCAAGGGACCCACATCTGGGCATACCCGTCTCACTTAGGGCAAAAAATGCTGCGGCAACAAATGATGGACGGAATGCTGAATAAATCAAGCGTTCACCCCCAGTCAAGAGATCTGGGGGTGCAGGGTCAAGACTAATTTGCATATGGCTGGGTCTAAACTGGGCTGGCATGGTGAGCAAAGGAACAATGGATTTAACCCAGATCTCTTGACAGGGAGTGAATGTTTGACTTGTTCCGCATTCTGTCTATCATCTGTGTGTCTTTTGCTTTCTCGCCCTAAATGCGCCGGGTATGCCCAGACGTGGGTCCCGGGCTCGCTCTGCCACTGGATTCAAGCTAGCCTGGCTGATGAGGGGTGATACCCCGAAACCGGTCCTAGGATGGTTGTTTCTGGTTCAGGGAGAACCTGGCTGGGCAGTAAGGGCTGTACTGTTACCATGAGAAACAGGGTCAAGACTGATTTGCATATGGCTGGGTCTAAACTGGGGTAGCATGGTGAGCAAAAGAACGATGGATTTAATACAGGTCTCTTGACTGGGGGTAAATGTTTGATTTGTTCCGCGTTCCGTCCATCATCTGTGTGTCTTTTGCTATCCACCACAGGCAGCGGCGAAAAGTGTTCCGCGCCAAACAATGTAGTCAAAAGGTTCCCCACATATGTTTCCATTTTACTGATGCTTGTTGTCTCTGCCACTCCCAGATTGCTCAGATTATTTCTGCATGATTTGGCCTCAAGATCCTCATTTTCACTTTTAATAAGCGCTAGGATCTTTTCCATGTTGAACATTTTTTCTTTGTCCCTGTCCTGGTTGTCTTCGACGTCTGACACTCTTTGTTCCACTTCTACCAGCCGTTTGTCTTGCTTGTCTTGTCTCTTGATTACTTTGTCAACTCGATTGAAAGCGTCCAGCTTCTGGTCTGTGGACTGAAGGCTCTGTTGCAAGCTCACGAGTAGTTGTCTCAGGTCAGTTTCTGCGGTTGTTACTGTTGGAGTTTACGCACCTTTTGTGGTTTGTCCCTGATCCCGACCTTGCGCATTTGGCCTCAAATGCGAGACATGACTGTTTAGGGTTGTTTGTTTTCCCCATGTTGTCGCCTGGGTCCGGATCTATCCCAGCACCGTTGTATCTTTGTGAACTGCTTCCCAGCACAGCCACGCATTTTGTCTCAGGATGGCTGGACCTCCCACATCGCCCAATAGTGGCTTATTTGCAGGCACTGTGTGGTGTCTTTAACGTTTGTGCGTTCTGAGACCCGCCACCCCAGGTGCACGTGCAGTATATTTGCGCCGTCGACAGCATGGGAGGCACAGGAGTTCTCTACCCATCTGTGCTTCTTCCAGGGCCTGGATCGCCGGCCACTCGGGGGGGCCCCCATAGTTTTCGGTGTCCTTATCTTCTTACGTGGAATTCTTCTCCGCCAGGACTGTTCTGCCCTTTTATGGCTACCACTCTCCCTCGAGACCTGCCACCCGCAGGGCACTTGAAGTCTTTTCACATCTCTGTCTTGTAGGCCTTATGCGTTGTTCACCCCGGCACCGAGCTGTGGCGTGGCTTTCCTCCCATCTCCTCCAGCTGTGCGCCCTCTCCTCGCTCTCTCTCCTGCCCCACGATCGACTCCGGAGTCACCACCTCCCATTTCCCACTCTGTGTCAGGGTGTTCATGGGGGAGGTGGGGAAAGCCTCAAGCACTGCCGCCTCCGCCACAAGTATCCGCCGCTTAGCATCGCTGTCTGCACTGGTCTCAGCCGCCTCAGGGGTCAGGCTCGGCTCCCACTGCCGCGTCCTCGGGCCTCCACCACAGCATTGTCTGCGCCGAGCCAATCTTCAAAGCTTGGCTCACCGCCTCTCCCGGGGACTCAACTGACATTTCGGAGCCACAGCTGTCATTTTGTTTTGTGTAGGCCTGGCTCCGCCCAGGGCTCCCAATCTGGGGTCGGTCAATTCCGCTGCTCTCCGGTGCTTCATCACAGCAGCGCTGCCATTTTGCTGTTATTTCTGCTAGGCCGCGCCTTCAGTCCCACATTTCTGCTGGTTTTAACACAGTGTTTTTGTCCCCAGGTTGGAGGGGCTCCTCGCTTACGCGGCCATGTTTGTTGTCGGCCAAGCCACCATACAGCACTCATTATTAATGTTGATGGTGACTTGATGTTTGCGGTGGATATGAAGCATTTGGATCAAGCTTATTTTTAACAAGAATGAAGTGATGGAGTGTGGGCATGGTGAGTTGTAACCTCTAGACTAACAACGTTTGTCCTGTGAAGTTGTTTGATTCCCTGGTGTTCGTGAGTTCTGTGAGGAACATAGGGTTCAGGATGAACGTAAGCTATGCTTGAATGGTCAAATTTCTCCTGTTATGCCTTATTGCTTCTAGCTGCTGTGCAAACTTTATATAAGAGACAATGCTTGAGCCCCAATGGGAGAGTCTCACCTTTTACGGGTCTGTTCTCACCTTTTACGGATCTGTTCAGCTCCAGATTCACTGGAAGGCCCAAATAAAAATCTTCTCATTTGGGCCTACCATTGAATCTATTGATCAATTTGAGAATGCTGCAGCTTGGATAGTAAATGAAGGCCCACAAATACCTACTTGAAACAACGCTTCTGAATCTTCTCCTTTGTCTCCCAAACTAGTTCGCATTTTAACATGCCATTCCAATCACTGCCATCCAAAAACTATAATCTCTTGGATATCTTGCTTCAAGATAGGTGCGAAGAGAGAGCGTTTTCAGTGCTTGTCTCATCTAGGTCAAATTCCTGATATTTTGAAGTTCAGAAAGGTACTCCAAATGTGCTATATCCCATGATGTTGTTAGAATAATGAACTCCGTCCGTATCAGGCGACCCTACTGGATGGTGAAGCATTCTTGAAAATGTTTATAAGATAACATTCATCCTTGCTCTCATTCATTTAATCATTAAATTGCCAACCATCCATTTTCATCTCTCCATGATTACGCATATTGCTGGACTTTAGACCTATGCTCTGTAGAAATTAAATTGGGTGGCTCATTGCCTGTAAACCACCACTGGGATGCCTTCATGTTAAAATCACTGGTCGCTTAAAAGAGCTTCCCGATGTTGTGGTCTTATGTCACACCACATAGTATATTCAGTGGCTGCATAGCTGAAAAGAGACTCTGTGTTAAATTCACAGGTTATCTAACCTTGTCTTCAGGGGTTTGGCCTATGGAGCTCATGCCTAGCCTTTTTTTTGTTGTTTGCATCATTTTTTTCTTTCTTTAACATTAAACATTGCAAGAGAGGTCACATGGGTATCCTCACTATAGAGTGGGAGTAACTGGAAGCCAGGCTAGACCTCCGTTTGAAAATATCCAGCGATTTACTCCACGAAAATCGGATATATGAATATGTGATTGATTGAATTGAGTAGTGGCCTACATTGTATAATACTATGCACACCAGAAGCAAATCGATTGTCGGTGACCTACTAGGGAGACGGATTGTTCTTGACTCAAGGGCCCCCAATTCTACTTTCTTGGACTATATATATCCAGTGGAATATTGAGATTTGTTTAGAAAACCTTAATTATTGACATTGAGACCAGGGGTCCTACTTAAAGAGTTGTTTTTATCTTGTACATAGTCACATTTTGCACCTTGTTCACACACTGTGCCGTCTGCACTGGTAGCACTATGAAAGGATATGTCGCATCTATGTGATAATTCATGATGAAATAAGCAAATGCAGAGGCTTCATTGCACAAAGAAGTCCTTTATTTATTTTCTTTTGTTTATATTGATTACATGTTTAAAAAAGACTGCGAATAGGTATATGATGCCGTTGATATACACACAAACGGTCTCATAGAAAAGAGTCCCACTGGACCAGTGCTTTAGAGTAAAAACATACCCAGGTCCTGGTGGGAATACTTGGTTGGTCCTTGATTTACATATATATTTTTATTCTTTCTAGCAAAAGATGAATAACTGTTATGTCAGTTTGAGTAGTCTAATTTAAACAAGAAATAAACTTGGGCTGAAATCCCAGCGTCTATAACACAGCTGATTTATATAAGTATTCGATAGAGTTTAAGACTTTCTCCACATTCAGCGCCAGCACGTCTTCACTTTTATCTGTCAAGAACAAGCGACAAGATGATCTCGTTGAACTATTAAGCAGAACACCTCTTGGGCTTTCTTGCCACTGACTATCCCTATTCATCTGTGCATCAGAGCATAAGTCAGTACTTTAGTTTAAAAGGTTGATTATAAACAAAAGTGGGACTTTAAGAGGTAAAGTCTTCTCTATGTTTCCATTGCTGAGGGATTACCATAAATGTTTAGTGACATTGGTCCTTGGAGAGCTGTATTCTTTACCTGCTTTCCTGAGTCATTTTTAGTATATATTTAATGATGTTTCTTCCCAGCCTGTTCCACTGTTCTCTTGTGAAACAAATGTCTTTTACTGCGAACATTGGTCCACTACAGTTTCTACATGAGCAACTAATAAATGGCCCCCCAGGATGCCTGCAATTTAATGACTTAATTTGTATTTATTCAATTTTCTAAGTACGACCCAGCGCAGAAAACTAAGTAATAACATCTGCATGACAGTAACAAAATACACTTTATTTAATGAAAACCAGCTGAATGAGCATTTGTAGAAGAAACTATTGATAGCAACAAGGATAATGCTACTTGGGTCTGAGTCAGTTTTTGTGAGTACACTTAGGGAGAAGGTACCATTATAACGTTTGGTAAAGGAAGAAGAGAGGAATGTATATACAGATTATATAGTTCTATGTAATGCATAGAGTTACGTTCAGCTATTAGGAAATAGTGTAACCGCATGAATCGAGGAATTGAAAGAGTGTTAGCTAGTATTCCATTCTTGTAGGAGATGGGGCATTTGAAAACAATTTTTAATGCATCTAGTAAGGAAGTAGTGTGTAGGTCAGCTGCTGGCAGGTTCCAGCGGAAGGGCCGCAGTAGATTAGGGGTTCTGAACTTTGATGTCCCATAAAGCGTTTTGGGTCTGACCAAGAGTTTCTGACTGTCTCCTTGTTAGTTGTGAACAAGAACATAGGAGATGGGGAAATGGGTTGAGGGTATTAGTTGAGATGGGAGGGTGTTGATGGATTGTTATCTTGAATGAATAATATATGAAGTGCCATGTTTATCCCAAGGGTGTCCTGGCGCTAGAAGACTTGATAAAATGTGTTTTGCAGTAAATCTGTTAATGGTTAATTGCTGAAGAGTCACGTTTTTAGGGCTTTCCTGAAATTCAAGTGATCAGAGTACTATCTTAGATGTAGAAAAATAAAATTTCCTTGTACGGCTGATCAAACAAAGACAGAACATCCACTTATCCTCACCTTTTACGTGTGCACGCTGGTGTGGCAGAACAAAAACAAGTTCATAATTTAAAGTTTTACTTTCCCCTGGATATAGATTGGCCCTTGTTTGTGAAAGGTGTAATGAATTATGCACAGGCTCTTAAGGAAAATGTGAGTCCTAACTGAAAGCCAATGAAGGTCTACCAATTTGAGGAGCATCCTGGTACTTCTTTGTATGCCTAACATTGTATGTGCTAAACGTAATGGGGCAACCCAGTGTCCCTCAGAACCTGGGTATACGTATTTTAAAGAGAAAAATGGTTCTGTTGGGGTATCAATTACTTAGGACAAGTAGCAACAGCTTACTTACAACAAATATAAATGATTTACAAAGAAAAACAAATAGAGATATAACACACACCAAAATTTTTTTGAATCAATAATGTATTAAGAGAAAATTCAAAAAAATAAAGAAGGCTGTCGCAATTTACAATTTCAATTGCAATGTGAAGTACGTGACTGTGGTGAAATAGTGACATGTGGTGAATGGTGATAAATATAGTCCACTATATACAGAAACAATTGTGTAAAAAATGGGGAGGGAGAAAGATTTCATAGATGTCCTTATTATTAGCACATATGCTTAATGATCCAATGATGAATGGGACTGTGATCATAAGCGTTGTGTAGACATATACAATTCGCCGACGTTTCGACCCTGTGTATTGCGCAAGAAGTGAAAGTGCGTCCAGGCGGGTCTTCCTCAGGGCAGGGGGGGTGGGGGGGGGGAGAGATGGCAGCCCAAAAGCAGATTCCTAGGTGGCCCTGCGAATAATAATTTTCGGTCAGGTATAGGTAGGAAATTATTTCATAAGGATCTCCACCGGCCGGTTTGGAGCCTCAAGGGTAAACTGTATTAGACTTCCGAAAATAAACCACGGACTGAAGGAGGCTTGAATTCCAGATCACGAGACGCATCGGACGGGCATAAACACGACTCCAACCGACTGGTGGAAGTCTAATACAGTTTACCCTTGAGGCTCCAAACCAGCCAGTGGAGATCCTTATGAAATAATTTCCTACCTATACCTGACCGAAAATTATTATTAGCAGGGCCACCTAGGAATCTGCTTTTGGGCTGTCATCTCTCCCTCCCCCCTCCTGCCCTGAGGAAGACCCGCCTGGACGCACTCTCACTTCTTGCGCAATACACAGGGTCGAAACGTCGGCGTATTGTATATGTCTACACAACGCTTATGATCACAGTTCCATTCATCATTGGATCATTAAGCATATGTGCTAATAATAAGGACATCTATGAAATCTTTCTCCCTCCCCCTCCCCATTTTTTACACAATTGTTTCTGTATATAGTGGACTATATTTATCACCATTCACCACATGTCACTATTTCACCACAGTCACGTACTTCACATTGCAATTTAAATTGTAAATTGCGACAGCCTTCTTTATTTCTTTATTATTTTGAATTTTCTCTTAATACATTATTGATTCAAACATTTTTTGGTGTGTGTTCTATCTATTTGTTTTTCTTTGTAAATCATTTATATTTGTTGTAAGTAAGCTGTTGCTACTTGTCCTAAGTAATTGATACCCCAACAGAACCATTTTTCTAACATTGTATGTGCTGCCTGATTTTAAGGCTATTGTAATTTATTGTTGAAATTAAGAATAACTCAAATATAAAATATAACAATATTCCAGTTGTGAAAGAACAATGGCCCGAAAGCACGCTTTTGCGCAATTCAGCTTTAAATAGAAAAAACAGGAAAATGTGATCTTGTTGATTTGTGGCATCAAGGATAGGTATGAGGACTAAATTATTTACCTGCGAAACCAGGACGGGTGAGAATCCAACTACAGGGATGCAGAATTCCTATAGGCTGACTTCCAAGATGTATTGTTGGGGTCAAGGATAACAATTTTGTCCACTGGACAAGTAGGCTTAACCTCCTACAGCGTATACCCTTTGCTTGTTTACAGTGTCACAGTATGATTATGGGGAAGTGCTGTCTGCTGGTAAGACAAGATATGTATCGCCATGTAGAGGTGTCAAAACTGAACAAATGATCAATAATTGTAATGCCTTTATTGCTCGGACAAGCGCTCTAAGGGAACACAGTCATGTATAAGATCAGCTTCCATTACTGACCATGGTTTCAGTACAGAAATGTGTACATATGTTTGCTAAACCTACCAATTTGTTGCTAGTACTAATGCCCTTGGAATGCTCATTGATTATATGCAAATGCATACAGAAGGATGGAACCAAGATCGATTGTTTGCTTCCAAAACAAAATATGCCCAATAAATATTTGCAGCTTTAAATATTTGCATTTCTCTAAGACATCATTATATAAGACATGTTTAATTGAGATTCAGTGTAAAAACTATTCTGGGCAATGTGGAAAAAACATAGGGGTCCTATTCTTAAAGAAAGAGAAAAAGTGCACCCTCCGGTCTGTAACCCTGGATGGATTCATGTATGAAATTGAGTTGTTCGTTAAGGAGGCTGGTGACCTACCTACCTTAAGTTATAAACACAATCCTTGTCCGGGTGAACCACTAAAGTCAGTAAATCAAGCTGAGCTCAACCCCCTATTGCTATTGCACTGAGCAGACAGGCTTAGCTTGGAGGCAATGTGCAAAGTATTTATGAAGTATCAAAACAGTCATAAAGTCAAAACGCAACACAAGAAAATTCACAAACCAATTTAGACAAATAAGAATAGATTTTAATAAATTAAAGGATACCAAAATGACAGAAATCCAATAAGGAGAACTGGAGATATGATTTTTTAAAAAGTTTTAAATAAAAATAGCACCAAAAAGCTTCAAGTGCTAACTGCAGTCAACTGGCCGCGGTAGACCAAGGATCTATGCGTGAAGTGAGGCCAACTGCGATGGAGCGCGAATAGGATATAGAAGCCAGGTTTTAGTTTGGGACTTAGTCTCAAAAATAGAAGTCCAGGGGGCGTGGCCCGCAGCCGAGGAAAATGGCCGCATACTAGGTGAGCTGCGACAGCAGATAGGGTAAAACCACCCCTAAATCCGTCACAATCCGGCCATTGGGGAACGCGGAGAGCGGAGCTGACCGGCGGCGAGCCGCTCGCGGGTGCAATCGCGGCGGCAGCAGGGACGAGGGAGGCTTCCAGCCCGGTGGGGCGAAAACTCGGAACTCAGCGCCCGTGCGGGCGAAAATGGCGCCGATGGAGTGCGAGCGCTCGGCCTAGAGCGGACAGTCCCGAGACACGTCCAGGAGCCGGACCTGAGAGCGAGAGGTGCTCGGACTGCAGCGGAGCCCGGGAGTGGTGCGCACACAGCGGCTGCGAGGCGGCCTGAGGAGACCGACGGCCGACACAGAGGTGGGTGCGGAGGTGCCCTGGGAGCGTCGCTCGGCCAGCTGGGGGCCCGGAGGTGAGCTTGCAGCGCAGGCACGCAGAAGCCACGAGCGGAACCGCTGTCGCGGCGGATAGCTGCGTTGGGTGTGCGCTACTGACAGCGCGGAGCCCCGGAGCCCAGGGAGGCGGCGCAGTGAGCCCGAGATCGGGGGACTTGGCCGCACTGGTGGGGCCCGCGGAAGCGAGCTGGGCCTGCTGAGCGTTGCTGTCTCCCACCGGAGCGCCGCGTCTGAATAACTCCGGGGTCTGGGGCCCGAGCGCTCTGAGGCTCATCCATGGTAGTGGGAGGCCTGGACCAGTACTGAGTGGCCTGAGAGGCGCTGGGGGTGAAAACTCGTCTGCCTGCCCCTGGAAGCCTGCTGCGTGACCGTTGGCGGGCGGCCTGCTAAACCGGTCGGCGTGCGACCTGAGCGGGGGTGAGCGTTGGTGTCCCTCACGGCTGAAGTGGCGGAGGACCGGGGGTGGACTGGACGGTTCCTCCGGCCTGCGGTTGGACGACTGCGACAGGGACAAGGGGCCAGACGTGTGAGCCCTCCCGCCACTGCTTCATCTACGGCAATGGGTCGGCATAAGCCGCCCCTTCCGAACCAAGCCAACCAGATCGACAAATACACAGTGGCTATGGGGAAGGGAGAGGGCCTCCGCGATGGGGGACAACAGGGTGACGACGCGGACGGAGGATCGGACCCGTCACTCAGAGACATAATGCAGGCCATCAAAGACATGCGTGGCACAATGGAGCCCAAACTGGACTCGGTCACAGAAGAGGTTAACCTCCTCCGGGCTGACTTTCGGACTATGTCGGGCAGGGTGGCCGAGACGGAGAGTGGCATTGGAAATTTACAGGGCAGAACGAAGAAGCTTGAGGAGCAGGTCGCCACGCTGGTGAAGGCCCAGGGTGACGTCGTAGCCCGCCTGGAGGATCAGGAAGGCCGGGCGCGACGCAACAACGTCCGCATCATAGGGGTGCCGGAGGGACTGGAAGGGCCGTCCATGGATTGTTTTGTTGAGGATCTGATACTGCAACACCTTAAGCCCAAGCGTCTCTCAAAATTTTTCTCTGTCGAAAGGGCCCATCGCGCAATGGGGGGGGAGGCCCAAGCCTGGGGCCCCTCCGCGCACCATCATTGCCCGGTTCCTGAACTACCGGGACCGGGATGCCATCCTGCAGGCCTCACGTACCACCGGGGACCTAAGACTGGAGAACGCAACGATCCGGTTTTTCCCGGACTTCACTCTGCAGGTCCAGCGCCAGCGCAGGTCCTTTGAAGGCGTCAAGCGAGCCTTAGGGACCAGGGTGTGCGGTACATGATGCTCTTTCCAGCACGGCTCAAGATCCTGGATGGGGAAAAGGTGTACTTTTTCGATTCTCCGGCGGAGGCGAGCGACTGGATGGAGGGATGGCGGACCGTGGGCCGCCAGGGTGCGGCACGGCGCCGGACCTCCAACGACAACTCTCGTGAGGCTGAGAGGGCTACAGCACCAGCCCGAGGGAGTCAGGAGCGTGAACGTCCGCCACCGGAGGACTGATGGGGACACAAGCCGCATTGAGGGCTCTACATGGGGGAGGCGGGCAATGGCGCACGTCTCTTGGGCCCTGATGGGCTGGGGGCCACTAGTCAGGCTGCATAAAGATTTTGAACATCTCCGTGACTGTGAGTGACCGCGCTGGCTTACGTGGATTGCTCGTCCATAGGGCTCTAGGCGTTGGCCCGCTGGGGTTTGGGAGAGGGGGGAGGGTGGGGGCTAATTTCTTGTTTAAAGGGGTGGAAATCCGACAGTCAGTTGTGCCAGTTTCTGCGAGTTGTGGGCTTACGTTCCCTCAGTTAGTTGAAATGGGATTATTTGGGCGACAGGCACTCTGCAAGTTTTTAAGGTGGGGGTTGGGGGCCCACTTAGCAGGGAGGCAGGGAGGGGGGACAGACTGGGGGTGGGATGGGGTTGATGGGAAGTTTAAGTTTAGCTCATGTCAATATATCTATGTTAATGCTGTGGTACTGTGGGGGCACTGCGCAGTGGCAGGGTGGAAATCCGTTGAGGATGTGGATTCACAGTGGGGATGGGGGATCAGGCTAAGATTAAAATATGGACATGGAATGTCAATGGGATGGGCAACAAGATCAAGAGAACTCTAGTACTGCAGCACCTGAAACGCCACTCTCCAGATGTGGTGCTCCTGCAGGAAACCCACCTCCGGGGTAATAATTGCAGGGCCTTAGATAGATTCGGGTATAAGATGGTAGCCCACTCCGGATTCACGTCCGGCTCGAGGGGGTGGGGATACTGGTCCGTAGGAGTTTGCCAATAACTGTCTTAAATTCCTGGATGGAAGACGCTGGGTGCTTCGTGGCGGTGGCGGTGAGATGGGAAGGGCGTACGGTGCTCCTGTGCTCCTGTTACATCCCGCCCGGCCTGCATGCTACACTCTACAAGAAACTGGGGACACATTTGGCGAACCTCCCCAACGGCACTCTGATCCTGGGGGCGACACCAACGCGGTAATGGACGTCGAACTAGACCGGTCAGGCGACAGACGAGCCAGTGGAGGGGAGGCGGGCCTGCGGGGCTTCACGTCTGCAATGGGCCTATGCGACATATGGCGAACTCGGTTCCCAGCCCGCAGACTCTACACCTTTTATTCGGCCAGACATGGCTCCTTTTCGAGGTTGGACTATATTTTCACGCGGGGGGATCAGTTGGGAGATTTTGTAGAACCGAGTATTATGGCGCGCGGCATATCAGACCACTCTCCGGTGGGTGTTACCCTTCGGGGGACGGCGGTGGACAGGGCCGCATTCCCGCGAATAGATCCGTGGCGGTTAACTGACACTTCGATCACTGATAAGCTTCGGGAGGGCTCCGAGAATTATTTCTCCGACAATCAGGGGTCGGTTACCTCCCAGCTAACGTTGTGGGAGGCATACAAGGCGGTCCTGAGGGGACAGGCCCAGGCCTTGATCGGTGCCCAGAAGAAAGAGGAATCGCTGCAGATTCAACAGCTGGAGCGCGAAATCGAGTCTCTGGAGCGAGAGGCAAGTGCATCGCCCTCGCCGGAGCGCAATCATGCTTTGGCCCTGAAGCACAGGGAACTTCGCTCGCTAGCGGAGGGTGAGGCACGTGCCTACTCCTTGCCACGCAGCATCGGATATATGATGCAGGTGACAAGAGTATGAAGCTTCTTGCGTGGCTGGAGCGCCGGGACAGGGAGCGTTCCTGGGTTACGGAGGTGCGGGATGGTTCCGGGGCCCTGGCCTCCACGAGTGCGGCCATAGCGGAGGCTTTTGCGTCCTACTATGAAGGAGTGTATACCCCAGTGTGTACCAGAACCGAGAGAGACTGTGAGGAATTCCTGCAAGACTTTGCGTTGCCTATGCTATCCCAGGAACAAACTGAGTGTCTGGATGCAGACCTCACAAGAGCAGAGCTGGGAGAGGCCCTTAATGCCCTCCAGGCCGGCAAGGCGCAGGGACCCAACGGACTCCCGGTCGAAATCTATAAGAAACAGGCGAGTGTGGTACTGGAGCCCATGCGACGTATGTTCCTTGAGGCACGGGAGGTAGGCGTGCTTCCGCCCGACCAGAGAGAGGCCACAATTGTGGTTATTCATAAAGCCGGGAAACCGGCGGACTGCTGCTCATCCTATCGGCCTATCTCCCTCCTGAACGTGGAGGCGAAGGTGTTGGCCAAGGTCTTAGCGACAAGACTGCTATCTGTACTGCCCGACCTCGTGCATGTAGACCAGTCGGGTTTTATGCCCCACAGGAGCACTAGGCACAACCTGCGGAGGCTCTATGGTATTCTGCACATGACTAAAGACGTGGGACATACGCAGACGGCATTGATGGCGCTGGACGCCTCAATGGCCTTCGATAGCATCGAATGGCCATACCTATTTATGGTACTGAATAGACTGGGATTGGGCCCCGTGTTCAGTAGCTGGGTGAGACTCCTGTACACGCAGCCGATGGCAAGGGTGAGGGTCAATGGGGTGACGTCCCGAGCTTTTGCCCTGTATAGGGGCACTAGGCAGGGCTGCCCCCTGTCACCGCTCCTGTTTGCCCTCGCCCTGGAGCCGCTCGCTCATTGGATCAGAAGAGATAGGGCCTTTTGGGGCCTGGCACTCACGGATGAATGGGAGGAGCGTATTTCTCTATACGCTGACGATATTGTCCTGTACATGGCCAGACCCTACCAGTCCATGGCGCGGGCCCTCCACCTTTTCGCCCTTTTCGGTAGTTACTCTGGCTACTCGATTAATTGGACCAAATCGGTGGTTTATCCTCTGTCGGGTCCACCTCCTCGCATTCCGCGGGATTGCCCGGCATCGCTGGAGACTGCTGGATTCAGGTATTTGGGAGTGTACGTCACCAGAGACGCGGGGAGTTCTTCGCCCGAAATTTGGAGCCTCAACTGATGAGGCTGGGGGTGGACATTGGACACTGGAGGTCCTTGCCCTTGTCCTTGATGGGGCGCGTGGCGCTCTTTAAAATGCTGGCACTGCCAAGACTTCTATATATCCTCCAAAACACACCGTACCTGGTCCCGACGGCGACATTTAGGCGTATCTCCCGGGAGCTGCGGACGTTACTTTGGGACGGCGGCAACCCGAGAATTGCGTTGCAGAAGCTTACGCGGGGGTGTACGACGGGGGCTGGCCCTCCCGGACGTGCAACTCTATTATTGGGCAGCTCAGTTGCAGGTGGTCAATGACTGGGTCTATGCGCCGACCTCGGAGCCAGCTTACAGAATGGATAGGCACGCGATGGTTGGAGGAACCTGTGAGCCGTATCTCTACTCCCGCGGGCGGGGTCGTGATCTACCCGCGCATACTGGGGTGGTATTCCACTGTTGGAGGGAGGCCAACAAGTTCTTGGGCTGGACGAACACCCTAACGGGACAGACCCCGCTTTGGACGGGCGATCGGCTAAAGGAGGTGACGGGACTATCCGGCTATAGGGGGTGGAAACTGATCGGCATTGAGCATCTCGGGATGTGTGGAAGGGGGGCCCCGGTTCCCTTTGCGGCTCTGAAAAAGAGTATCAACTTCATGATTCCCAGCACTACCATTACCTGCGCCTCATACATGCCTTGCGGGCCCACATCCGTGCTGGCACTTCCATCCCGGAATACTCCCCTATGGAGGACAGGCTCCTTCTCGACCCCATTCTAACGAAGCCCACGTCAACGATTTACCGAAAACTTCTTAATAACATGCCGGACCCCTTGGGTCCCCTGCGGGCGAGATGGGAGGGAGACGTTGGAACACTAGATGACGACGACTGGCAAGACGCCCTGCAGAGCCCCCGCGAGGTAGCGATCCGGCCACGATTCCGCCTTGTGCAGTTAAAAATACTCCACAGGGTCTACTATCCCCGCACCCACCTGTTCTCCTGGGGTAGGACTCTGTCACCCTTGTGTGTGAGGGGCTGTCAAGGGGAGGGCTCCTTTTATCACATTCTATGGGATTGCCCACTCATAATTCCGTTTTGGACCAGGGTGACGCAAACGATGGAGGGGGTAGTGCGGGCCCCGGTCCCACTGGAGCCCAAGTGGCTCTTGCTCATGATCAAAGGTGCCACGGACTGGACACGTCATAATGAGATTTGGTTGGGGCTGGCAGCAGGGGTGGCTAAACGCAATATTGCCAGGTACTGGGGTGCGCAGGCGCCCCCCTCGTGGGATCAGTGGCTCTGTGACCTGGATTGGTGTCAGAGGGCGGAGGAAACGGTCTACAGGTCCCGGGGATCTGTGAATAAATGGAGGAAGGTGTGGGGTCCCTGGCAAAGGTTTCGAGCTGTACAAGAGGGGATGGGATAGAGGACTGTTGCGACCACTTCTCGGCATTTCCATGCATGTAAAAATGTGACGAACTGTGATCCCTGTGAATATATTATGAACTACCGCTGTGTAATGCACTTGAACATGAGCAATGTTAATAAAAAGAATAAAAAAAAAAAAATAGAAGTCCAAAATCTTCAGCGGGGCAGGGCAGCAGGCTGTTACCAAGGAGTGCTCCAGGGTCAGAAAGCTGTCAGATGATGTCCCGGTGAAGCCGTTGGGTTTTTAAGGGAAAGCTCTGAGCGGGAGTAATTTGAATTTCGTGCCAAAGGAAGGTAACTTACTAGCCGGATACTTTGGGTGCCTTCGACCAGTCAAGATTTCTTTGTTCGCACTTCGCAGGGCAAAGCTACAGGCTGTAACTGAAGAGAGCTCCAAAAGGCTGAATACATTTTCTGTGTGGTTTCGCTGAATTGAATTTTCTGCTGCAGAAAAGCTCCGAGTGAAAGAAACCTGAATCTCTAGCCCAGCAGCAATGCCCCTGGTCGGATCGTTTTGTTAGGTTTGCCTTGATCCTCTGGATGTCTTTGGAGGCAAAAAGTTTCTAAGTCCCAGGTTTTCAGGGGTGGTCGGAGATGTCCGGCCAGACACAGCCAAGGGCTCCATGGCCCCTGGACTAGCATTTTGGGATCAGAACTCACTCTAGCAGAGGCCACTTGCAGAGTTTAGGGCAGGTCCAGTTGAAATTGGTTTGCTGGGTAGGTACCGCAAAGGCATTTTTATGGCTTATGACCCTTGGAGTCCACTTATACGTCCTTGGTACAAGAGAGAGCAGGCCCAGTCCTTTAGTGCTTTTCTCAGGTCTCAGACAGCAGTTTCAGTCCTCTTCTGATTTTCCTCAGATCCAGTAGTGTTCTGACGAGGGTACTGGGGATAGCATATTTATGCCTGGCACTAGCTTGTGCCCCTCTCTGCCTAAATCCAAGATGGTTAAACCCTTATCCCCTTGTGCAGAGCCTGAGTGCCCACTCCTGAGGTGTGGCCAAGAAAAGAGCAAACCCTTCTCTGTGGTTACTTAAGGCCATTTCTGGGGGTAGCTCCCTTCCCACTGGGATTGGAGACTGCCTAGCTAGTGCTGGCTGTGGTATCAAAGAAGGGGCCTGCTCAGGTGTCATCTGACATGTATCTGTGACAGGGGAAGCTCATTTGATAAGTTTCTGGGCACTGCCCTAATGGTCATCCTGCCTGAGGAACAGAAACACCTCCCTACACCAAGAATTTGTCTCTGCTCTGGGAGCAGTGTTCACATCTCATTCAGAGTTGAGCACTCAGAGGGCTGCAATTGGATTCTGATGCAAATTAGCCTCCAGAAGCTTTCAGCAGGAAAAGGTAACTTTGCAAGTGCCTTTTCCTTAATATTTATTAAAATCTGTCTTCACCAGTGAATTGGGCTTTTAATAAATGTTACAAAGAATCCAAGAATACAATTTCTAAATGTTTCCTAGCCGATGAGAGCATTATTAAGTTTAATAGTGCATCCCAGTTTTGTTTAACGGAACAACCAGCTTTGCTACAGTGAAAATAGCTTTTAGGAGCTAGTCACTGGAAAGAGATGTCTAACATTACATGTCAGCATGTGTTACTTTTAAATAACATGCCCCCTGCCTTATGGGTTATAATGCCTACGTGGGGGTGACTTAATAATATTTAAAAGTAGGTTTAGACCCATTAAAAGGGTTTATTTTGGCAGGTCGAATTACAGTTCTTAAACTGCTCCAGTCAGGCTATGTAGGTCTGAATCCATGTTTGCATTGCCACTATAGTGAATGGCATAATGGGCACTGCAGTCCACTAGTAGCATTAAACTTAAGGACTTGGGTATACTTTGTACCATATACTAGGGACTTATAAGGAAGTTATACATGGCAATAAAGGTTATGTCAATTCACCCATGTTTAAAGGGGGACCACAGGCACTTTACTACTGGTTATCAGGAGTAAAGTGCACAGAGTTCCATAGCCAGCAAAAACAGAGGGCGAAAATCTGGGGGCACACCACACAAAAGTATGTAATTTCATACAGTGGGCATATATGACTTTAGGAATTCACAAGAGTTTGCGAAAGTAGGCCTGTAAACCTGCAAGAGTAGGAGGCTTCTAGGTATTGTACTAGCAAATTTCTTCCCCTGAATAAATATACAGATGCATAGTTGCTCATGCAAAAGTCTGTCGAGCAAGTACAAATTCACTTGTTAAAAGGTTTTTGTCATGGTAAAACGTTTTCCGCCTTCTTTTGTCAGGAGTAAATTTCTGACCTTTTCAAGGGTTCGAGACCGGTCAGTGAATATAAACATGTACGTTTGTGGTTGCACGTATTAACGGAATTCCAGGTCCGGAATTACCACTTGCCGCCTACTTTTAACCCCTGTGAGTAGATTTGTTCACAGGAAAATCTTCACGTGAGTAAATCCTTTTATGAGTTCAAAACCAACTTTGCACTTGTAAGCCAAACTTACACAAGTTAGTAACCTTGAGAATCGTTTCCATTGCATATTGACTCTGACCAGATCTTGAAGAGTTAATATACCTGTAAAATGTAAATGTCAAGCTAGTGATATAGTGCTTGGTGTATGTTCAAAGTTATAGCAAACAAGGAAACTGTGGCACAGTGAGATGAAGGGATGTCTGCCCAAGAATTAAACAATGTGGAAATGGTGAGACTGAGAACAGTCACAAGTCTCTTTAATCCTAATGGTTCTCTCTGCTGGGGGAAGAAATTGTTCGCATTAACCCTTTGAACGTTATATCATTAGTACTCCATTGTGGTAAAATGTATAACTGCTCTGACATGTATATTGCACTGATTATATTGAACAATAAAGAAATGTTAAAAAAAAAAAAAGTCTCTTTAATCCTTAATGGGCAACCTAGGCACAGGACCCCAAATATAATCGAGGGTTTACTTACTGTAACTTTTTGCAAAATCCATGGAATGCTTGAAAGTAAATTTACCAGAGCAATTCACAAGACACATCCTTAGAAACTAAAGAAAGGCACATAGAAATTGTTCAGTTGGAGCAATGTTATATCAAAAGCTCTACTGTAATCAGTAGTCCGGCATAATGAAATCCTGTATAATCCGAAATGTGCCATAATGGGAGCTTTGTTAGAATCCAGACCCTGACATAATATGAGCCTTGGCATAGCGTGAGTAGCTATTATCAGACCTTTACTATAATTTGCCATAATTTGTCGCCTTACTGCCTGGCACCAAATGTGAAAAGTGGAATTTTTAAATCAGTGTTCCACCTCGTTAATGAAATATGTTTTCAGGTAGGAGTGATGTTTGTGTTTTTATTCTTTAATCCTTTATTCCTTGTAAGTGGTACGAATGGAACCATTACTTTGTGGCTCTTAGTCCCTTTTACTCCAGAGCCCAGTATTTCACTAGAAGCAGTACTCTCCATTGATAGCTGAGTTCTCTCTCTATTTGTGTGAGGACTTTGAAGCTGGGGAACTGGGTTTGAGTCTCGGCAGGGACTTTCAACATCCTGTGTTTCTGGGCAATTCACTTAATCTCCCCATGCGTAACAAAATGAATGTGTCCATCTGTAACACCAACTGGTATCATGTAAAGCGCTCCGATACCTTCGGGTCTAGTTCGCGCTATATAAAACTCCCCCCCCCCCCCCCACCCACCCTCCCCAAAAAAAGTCTCCATGCAAATGCAAGAATTATAATCCGGATATGCCTTGTTAGGTCCCCTGCTCCATGCCCTACCTCTCCATTGATTCCTGACTCCTCCCATACACTCCCATAACCACACATGCCTGCACATACAGGACTAATCAGTATATGGCAAAATGGGCAAAACAGTCTTTCTGGTTTGGAGGGGTGGGGGGAGGGTAGTGGGACACAGAAACTCCACGAGACACCACTTGTTCCTGAAAGCTAGGAAGATGGTGGTTTTAGCAAAGCAAATGTTTTGTTGATTCAATTTTTAGGACAAAATATTCTTTCATGCTCAAGACTTTTCCCAATATTTTTTAAAAACGAAATAAACTTTTGCTGTATTTTGGCCATTTGCCGGTTCCCTGCAGGGTAATCCACAAGCCATGGGTACCTTAAGAGTCCCCAACAAGTGTGAAAAAAGATGCAAATCTGGCATGGGTACCTTATTTTGAAAAAGTTATGAAGGCTTACATGTGAACTGGCCCAAACATTTAAAAAAGGGTCTATGCTGGACAGGGAAAGCCTCAGCAGCTAAGCGACTAGGACGTTCATTGGAGCAACAGCAAACTTTGCAGCATGATGAACACATTTTGAATGCTTGTGATGGCTTGTATTCATACTTTTAAAAAAAACAGAGCCTCTTTGTGTCAATCACAACATGCTTACTATTGTGTGAATCTCAGCTAGTTTTTCACCTGAGGTCATGAGAAATGTGCAATAAGACATTCCTCATCTTTAAGTTTTATGTGTTCCATCTCTTCTGCCCTCTTTTCAACCCCATCTCGCCTCCCACGTTTGCCTGTAATTTAGTGTAATTAGCTGAGGGGCAATATAATGTAGACAAGCTTATACTGTCAACTATTATTGCGCTTATTTTCCTCCAAAAAACCTTCAGCGATGTGTTGTCACTTGCTGTGAAATGTCACAAATGTATAATACTCTGCTGTTGGGGCATATTATTATTATTATTATTGGTTCATTCCTGAGACTTGTGGCCCTGATTGCTGATGCCCTGAGACATGGAACCATTTTTAGGTCTTGGCTAGACAGCGCATGTGCTTTCTCGAAGAGACATGTTGTTTTGAATCTGAGGGCTTCAACTCGCCTATAGGCTTACCAATTGCTCGTTCCATCTTTGCTCTCATATCCTTTGTCCCATTTGTCCATGGCATGCATGCGTCATGCCTCTTCCTGAGTTTAGCCCTCTCCAAGAGCATTGACCAAGTACTTGTGTCCATCAACTGCTCTCATTTTAGGAGCTACTTTTTTCTTTGTGTTTGAGCACTCCACCCAAGTGCTCTTGTTTTTTTCATACGTTAGCTCCCACTCTTGATTTTTAGGTTTCTTCTAGCAAGTGACATGTTTGGCGGTTGTTTCGGTGTGATTATTGAATTGTTCCATTGTTTGTGATAGGTTGCATGGTGTTAGTGTTGTGGTTGTTTTGTTTTGGAAAAGTTAGATGGTTGATGGGTTGTTTTATTAGTAGTTAGTCACTCCATGATTGTATATGGGGGGTATGTATTTAGTATAGATGGAGGTTTAGGGATTATTAGTTGATAAAGATTTTGTAAGTGAGTGGTAGCTTACCTGAAATTCTTATGTTGGAGATGTAGTTTTTCTGTCCCTAGGCCCTTTCCAGGCCCTAACAGGTCCATACGGGTAACTCCCTTTACCAGATGTCCTGAGCCCTAGAGTTAAATCATCTCCAAGGTTTTGGCCATTCCTTCTTGGACTAAAACATACTGACAGATCTCCAAAGTTGTGACATTGGAACACAGCGTGCAGGTGGAGGAACTACAGAGGATGAATAGAGGAAGAGGCGTTTTCAGCAGGCGGCTTAAATGGCTGCATTTTTCCACTTTAATCTGAGATAGAATTATTGGCATAGGCCGTGAGCTGGAGCTAAATACCTGATGCAGTTTACAGTTAACATAATTTCTGTGGTTGCTTGTCTCCGACTATGTTTGCCTCACAGGTCTACCCTAATAAGATGGGTTTAATAGGGTGATTACAGTTGGTGATTAAGGACCATTCAATATGAGACAAACTCCCATTGGATGTATATATACAATCTCAAGCACATACAATACTCTCATTCCAGTTTCATTCCATATTTCATGTGCATCCCCGATGACATTTAGGTACAAACACCACACCTATATTTTTTCATGTAAAAAAGAGAATATTCTATAAACCCTTTATTCATATATCAAATCTCATTAGTTAAAACTCTATCTTCGTGAGTCCCTTCAAAAAAGGAGGGATGGGCCCTATTTTACAATAAAAAACAGAACATTCCAAAACACACAAACATAGAGAGTAAAATAGACACAACATATGTTTTTACTATCACCAATCTTCTTGGGTCATTGTTTGAATCACAAAGTGTCACTAAATCATTAATGTCTACAATGTTCTTTCAATGCCCTCCGGATTTTGGTATCAAATTCTGCATCGACCCGTTTCGGTGGATACCCCGATATTTAGGCCACCTTCTTCAGGATAAGTAATTTTTCTCCCACACTTTTAATAAAAACAAATTCGCCTAAGCAAAGACCATAAAAACAATAAGAGTCTGATTTATTTCTACATATAGATTTACATTATTGGTTTTGAGCAAATCTTTTATTCAGAGGAAACGAAAGGTAACCCCGATTTTTGTCACTTATCTTCATATCTATCACATTCTCTTATATCTGCTAACTATCCCGAAGCTAATCCACTCTATTCCTTAGGTTTGTATTTCATTCCAACTGGATACCTAACAAAACTGTACTCAAAGTTCCCACCTTCATGTATCGGGTTTGTCATATCATTCATACTTCATTTCTCTTACATCCCATTTCTTATGCTCTAATATTACATTTAAATTCATTTCTGTGGTCACACATACTCCCATTAAAAATTGATCGAGTTGATACTGTAAACTCTCGGGGACCAAATTGTATTCTATACCTTATTCCAATGGTCCTCAAACTGCCCTTTACTTTATGGGTTTGTTATAAATACTACGTTTTCACTGGCTAAACGCACTCATGCATATATTCTACAACTGCGTGCTTGTGCATTCAAACAAAGCCCCTTAGTAAATTAGGCATAAAAAAGAAGACGTTAGACATGTCATTGGCACAAAGTTCTCATTAACTAGACTAAACACTGCACATATTATGTAATAATGTGCTCGTATGTTTAAACGTAGCCCCATTCTAAATTAAAACATAAATGCATGAAGGGAGGGAGAGGGGTCATTATTCGGGAACTCCTATGGATTCTTAGGGACAATTAGCAGATATAAGAGAATATGATAGATATGAAGATAAGTGACAAAAATGGGGGTTACCTTTTGTTTCCTCTGAATAAATGATTTGCTCAGAACCAAAAATGTAATTCTATATGTAGAAATAAATCAGACTCCTATTGTTTTTATTTTTTTTGTTTAGGCGAATTTGTTTTTATTAAAAGTGTGGGACAAAATTTACCTGAAGAAGGTGGCCTAAATATCGGGGTATCCACCGAAACGCGTCAATGCAGAATTTGATACAAAATCCAGAGGGCATTTAAAGAACATTGTAGACATTAATGATTTAGTGACTCTTTGTGATGCAAACAATGACCCAAGAAGATTGGTGATAGTAAAAACATATGTTGTTGTCTATTATACTCTCCCAGCCTATGTTTGTGTTTTGGAATGCACTGTTTTTTATCGTAAAATAGGGCTCATCCCTCCTTTTTTGAAGGGACTCACAACAATGGAGTTTTAACTTGTGTTTTTTTACATTTTATGATTGTGTACTGACACACGATTTGCCCATTGGTTTTAGAATGAGATTTGTTATATGAATAAAAGGTTTAGGGAATATTCTCTTTTTACACGAAAAATATAGGTGTGGTGCTTGTACCTTAATGTCATCGGGGATGCACATGAAATAAGGAATGAAACTAGAATGAGAGTGTTATATGTACTTGAGATTGTATATATAAACCCAATGGGAGTTTGTCTCTGACTGAATAGTCTCATATGGTGCCCTGTCCCTTAGGGTAAGTAGGGCCCCTCTCTGCTTTAAGTGATTAAGGACCTACATGCTAAGTATTCTGAACATTAAGTTAGGAAAAAGGAGCAAAGGTAAGATTATAATTGTGTTACTCTTGTTTATTCTTTTTGAATGGTTGGAGACATTAAGCCTCTCATGGGTGTGTATTGCAGAGCAGGTATTTGCCTGCCTGCAGTGTCCAAAAGGATAGTTGTGCATCATTAATTGCTAATGATTCCTGCATGCTGAGGGGTTTCTTTCCTTAGTTCCTCCCTATTTAGGCAGAAGAGGGTGTGGCTGTCTTAAAGTGTAGATATCTAACACTGTTGGACAAGATAATTATGTTTATGCTGGTTAGATAAAGGAAAACTGGCACGTGCAACCTCTTCTTTGAAGGTGTTAGTTTTCATCACTGAAGATTGTTAAATTTAGTATTTTGAAATTTAAAGTCAGGTATTTCCCAAATAAAAGGCATTAATTCTCCCCAAAAATGCTAGAGTTTTAAAACATCTTAGCGACACAAGAAGGACAAGGTATGCATTCAGGGGATGTGCATTTTAAATTTGATAATGTAGCCCCTTCAGCAGTTAAATGAGTCAGTACAGCAGTCCTAATTAAGAAAAACATTCATTTTTGGATCAGAAGATAAGCTGATAGGCAGTTAAGTAGATACATTGCAGTTATGAAGGTTTGTGGCACCATTTGCAATTGCTTCAATATATACTGCTTGCATGGCCAAAAGTGCCCGGTCCCAATGAAGACTGACGGGTCCCTATGGCAACGGTCCCTGTGAGTTGATATGGGTGGTTGAGGACTAACACAAGAGAACGCAGAGGAGGCAACAAGGGGCTCATTCTCTAACCCATTGAGGGGGGATACAAAGACTCGACTCAGAAGTCCACTACTGAATCTCCTCTGAGCATCCTCATTGTGATTGATTGATGTTGTATATCTATGTGTGGTCCACAATATAGGGTCCTAAGTGATTAGCGTAGGTTTTGTGCTGTGTCAGTGGTAATTTTAGAATGGTTTCTTGAAATTGGTGGCATATCTAAGAAATTGGAATAAGTGGGCATGAGGAGTTCTTTTTTAAACATTTAACTGAGTTTTGTAATAAACAAGTCCAGTAGTGCAATATAAAGGATATCAATCAAATTGCAGCAGTCTGTTAACAGTAGGATGAGGAATTGCAGCTCTAGCCCTACATGTGTAGTACATTTCCATAAATGTGAATCCACAAAACACAATCCACTTTCGTGATAAACCTACAGTCTTTTTAATTTTTTAATTTTATTTTATTGATTTTAATCACAGTAATGTACATCTCTTGTCACTGCAAATCAGTATCCTGGAAAGCGTACATCATAGGATATATCATAACCTCAAACCAATAAAGAAAGAAAGAAAAACAAAGCAAAAAGAGTACAACAAAACATATACGAGCCACAGTGGTGAAAACAATGGATAATAGTAGGCATGACAGTAAATTATGCATACATTAGAGTACACTGCAGATGATTCGTTCAGTTAACCATCAGGCATACTTTACATCTCAACGACAAGGCTGTTTAACTAGATGTGGTATCCGCCATGTCAGTGGGCTGATCATCAGTTGAAAGAACTGGCCCCCTACATACTTTTGATATAATCCACAAAAATTCTTAGGTCGATTCCAGGGGGGGGGGGAGACAGGTCACTGTACAGCTCCGATTGTGTATTGCAGTACATCATATCTCGTGACCACTCCTATAGCGTGGGAGGAGGGCCGCGTGACCATCGCATCGCAACCCTTCGTTTCGCAAGCAATATGCCCATTTCAACCAGTCTTCGGATATCTTTCTTAATTCGCTTAGAATATCCCAACAAAGCGAGCAAGGGGTCGGGGGTGAGCACAACCTCTGTGATTGCACTCAGTTCCTGGAATACCCTTTTCCAAAAAAGCGAAACCCCCGGACATGACCAGGCCACATGCAAGAAGTCTGCTGTTTGCGCCCTGCACCTTTCGCACTCAGCTGTCTCGCGAAGCCCATATCGGAATAGCTGGTCAGGCGTGTAATAAACCCTTTGTAAGTATTTAAAATGAATCAATCGGTGGCGACCATTAAGGGATACCCGCCGTGACGCAGCACAGCAGTAGCCCCAAGTGTCGTCGTCGAGGACCATATCTAGATCAGTCTGCCACTACAACCTTGACTTAGTGGAAAAATTCTTGCGATAATTTTGTACTGTGCTATAGATGCGAGACACCAATTTGCAGGGAGACTGTGATTTCAGCAGCAATGTGAAAGGCGCCACCTCTGGCGGTTCCTCCAGTTCGTCGCCGAGGAGCTCACGTAGGGCATGCCGCACCCTATGATATTGGAAGTGTACCAAGGGGGTAGCAGCTGGGCCCTCAGCGCCTATCTCCGCCCACGTTTGGACTCTGCCATCTGAGAAGAGGTCTCCAACTTTGGCTATACCAGCGGTGTCTAATGCTTTAGTCACCGCCCGGTCAGCAAACACAGGCAGCCAAGTGCACCACTCTAGTGGGGCTATCGGTGAATACAGTATGCTACACGCTTGTCTTTTTAGGAGGTCATGCCACGCGTGCACCGTGGAGTCAATTGAGTCCAATACACCCGTACAACGATCGGGAGCGCGATACAAACATGTAGGAATACTCGTAGGTGAGACAGCTACCGTTTCTATGTGCAGGTGTGGAGGGTCTAAGTGCTGATGGATCCAATGAAACGCATGTGAGCTCTGTGCCACTCTGTAATAAAGATCCATATCTGGGGCACCCAGACACCCCAAACCATAAGGAAGAGTCTGCACCTTCCACTGAGCACGTGGTTGTTTTACCGCCCAAGCCAGCCTCGTCAGTATAGAAGTGATTGCTTTAAAAAAATGGGCCGGGAGGACAATAGGAATATTTAAAAACAGAAACAGGAACCGTGGGAGGACTACCATCTTCATTAATGATATTCGCCCCAGTAAGGAGAGAGGGAGACGTATCCATCGTTCCACATCCTCCTCGAGCTTAGTAACAGCCCTGCCATAGTTTTCCCTGAATATTATTTCGGGATCCGTGTGTATCCGTATCCCTAGGTAGCGCACAGGGTCGGTAGTCCATGTCAATGGGAAATCCATTTCGGGAGGGGTAGTGCATGTGGTCAAGGGAAATATGATGGACTTATTCCAGTTTATATTTAAACCAGAGAGCTCTCCAAAGCGCACCACTTCTCTGAGGACCGGGGACAGACTGACCTCCGGGTCTCTAACATGCAGCAGAGTGTCATCGGCATATGACGACACAACCAAATTGTAAAATTAGAGAAGCAGATGCCCTGGAACCCATGGTATTCCCTGGGAGCACACGCCAGTGGTTCTGCAACTATAGCATATAACAGGGGAGGTTACCATGTCACTGATTCCAATTCTGGCAGATGGAGAGTTATACAACACCGCTACCAATTTGACAAAAACTTCGCCAACCCCCATCCTGCATAGTACCGCTCCCATGAATGCCCACTCTACCGAGTCAAACGCCTTTTCTGCGTCTAAAAAGACTGCAGTAGCTCTGACTTCTGAGTTGACGTGCTGTAGCGTCCCAAAAAAAGTGCGGATATTATATGTTAGGTTTCGTCCCGGCACAAAACCCGCCTGCTCCGTGCTGGCCAACTGTGGGACACGGGGGGCAAGGCGATTGGCCAAGATCTTAGCATATATTTTCGTATCCACGTTTAAGAGCGACAATGGGCGATAGGAAGCGCACTCGTCCGAGGGCTTGCCTGGCTTTAGGATTGTGACTAACATGGCCTCTTTCATTGATGGGGGTAGCTCCTCTGCTTCGCTAATCTCTTCAAAGAGCGTCACCATATGGGGGACTAAGAGGTCTCTGAACTCTTTGTAAAAAGCCACAGTGAGGCCGTCTTGACCCGGAGCGCTGCCCGAGCGCATCGTCCTCAGAGCGTCGTGCACTTCCCAAGCCTCCAGTGGCCTCATCAAGTATTCACAATGCTGGTTTGTAAGCCAGGGCAGTTTAATGTGCTCTAGGTAGTCCTGTGTCAGGTGTTCGTCCACCAGCGCCCGGGAATGGTAGAGTTCCGTGTAATACTGCCTGAATCGGTCAGCTATAGCTTCGGGTTCGGTCAGCAGCTCTCCCCGCTCTGTTCTAACTGCCGTAATCGATGAAGTTTCTTTTCTATGGCGTAGCAATGCTGCTAGTGTCGCTCCTGGGCGCTCCCCCTCCCCATAGCTTTTAGCTACAGCGTATTTACCCAGATGTTTAACTTCGCGGTCAGCCTCAGCGTGGTACTCTTCCAGTGCCTCTTTCAATTCCTCAGTAATAAACCTACAGTTACCTTCTTGGTGGGAGAGTGTAAGGCGCATTAAACATGGTTTGCTCGCCACAAAGAGGACACTGGTAAATGAAAAGGGCAAAAAGTGCCTTCTCTCAATGAACAGTGTGGTGGTGAAACTGTGGTTTATAAGGGTAATTTCTTCTTTTGTTGTACAGTGGTCTTTTGTCAGTTCACTTTTCCCCCATTTGGTAGTTTTCAGAACTTTACTACAACCTCTATAATGGTAATATACTCAGTTTTTTGTGTACCAAAAATTGTCAAAACCGCACTTGTCAAAAGGGAAGGGAAGTTCGGCAGGAGCCATAAAAGTGCAGCAAAAACATACAATACATTAGAAATGTCAGCATCTTATCCATGTAACAGTATAAAACAATTTGATTTGTGATACAGTTTTAAAAATAACTTTCACAAGCAGCTTGGAGACAAGGCCTATTTTGGTAGCACTGGTAACCGAGACCAATGTCCTTATAACAAATAAAAAAGGATTTTAAAAGATACATATTTATTCATTAAAAATCATCCATTAAATTATGTGTTATTGGGATTTGTGTATTTCCCTAATACAAAAGGCTAATTTTATAAAATGTAATAACGCATAGCAGATTTATGGGGATCCTAAAGACTGCAGAAATATTAGCCCGTATGGAGTCTCAGGTTAGAATTATGCAGAAATGGGGTCAAGAAAGAGCATCTTGGCCCTGAATACAGAGTACAGAACAATGTCAAATGACTAGTGCATTGCATTGAGGTGTTATAGAAAACGAAGGGCAGTAAATCCTGTTTCCATGACCCTAACATGGGAAAAGCAAATTTAATGTGCAGTGTGCGCAGTCTAAAAAGAGTTAGCCAATAACGATGTGTGGATTTGTAATCTACCCTAAATAAGGCTCTCTACTGCATATTTTTGAGATTTGGGCACATTTAACAATTGTTTCTTTGGTCTGGCCTCTTCTAGATGAGTGCTCGTACAGTGTTCCAGGTCGCGTTCTTTGACCCGTAACTTATGTTCTGGTCCAATTATGCAAGGATTTTCGTATAGTTCAAGTAAACCTAGTTTTTTAAATTATTCTTTCAGATATGAGAGCCATGAAATTTGGTCTGCTCTATCAAGTAACAGGCAGTCAGTAATGCATGTTCTAGTTAGGTCGGCCTCGGGTGATCCCCAGAGTAGTAAAGGGGCCAGACCATTCAGGTCCTCCAGGTATATTTTCCCAAGTTGGCATATTAAGGTAGCTGTGCCACCCTATACTGACAATAGTTTGCGTGTAAAATGATTTTCTGCTCTTTGGAGAATGCCAGTTTTACTGTAGCCCCATAGCCCGGTACCATATGATCCCACTGACAAACTCGTGCTCCTATACAAACTCAGCATTTCTATGATTGGTTTGTTTTTTTTACTTTTGGGAAAGATCTAAATATGGCCTCAATATTCCTACTAAAGGACTGGAGTCTTAATGTTAAAAGTGATGTCCAACTAAATGATTGATTAAAAAGAATCCCCAAGTAATTAAAATTCTTCACCTTTACTAAGTTATAATCCCCTATTTTAAGAAGCTTGGACTTAGTGCTTGGGCGACTACAAGTCATTATATAGGATTTGGAATAATTTACTTGAAGGTCTAGGTCTTTCATATATGCTAAGAATAAATCTAAAAGGGTCTGGAGACCATTTGCTACTCGTGTGATCCCCACTGCGTCGTTCGCATACAATAAAATGGGGATGAACTTGTTATCCATATGGGGGACATCCTTTCCATTTTCTTTCAGATAGTTAATCCTGTTAATATAGAGAAGGAAAGGAGCCAAAATACACCCCTGCCTAACACCCCACGTAGAACCCTGCCTAATATCCCACGTAGAACTATTGTGGGGAGAGCATTCACCCAAGGTGCCATAACGCACCCTTACTGTGAGATCTTGATGTAATCGCCTAGTGAGAGTTAGGAGTTTGATCTCCACTCCCATCCTGCCCATTAGTTCCCATAACTTAGAGCGATTCACAGGGTCAAAGGCACTTGATAAATCAATAAAAGCCAAGTGCACCGAATCATTATTTGCCTTAACACAGTGCCCCACTATTAAATAAAGGTTGAAGCATTGCTTAATTGGCCCTATACCAGGTCAAAAACCAAATTGGACGCCTGACAGGACATTATTTGCCAGGGCCCAATTTTCAAGGCGGGACAACAGTACTTGGCCAAGAATCTTGGCACTGGAATCCATGAGGGAAATCGGCCAATAGCAGGTTGGCTGGGGCCGATCCCCTTTTTTAAATATTGGAACTACAGTAGCGGTTCTCCCAGAATCTGGAATGGTGCCCGAACTACTAATCTAAACACATTTGTGAGTAGTGGAGCCCACATATGGATATTAGATTTAAAGGTGTCAGCTGGGATGCCATCCGGTCCTGGGGCCATTCCGAGGATAGATTTGTTTATGGCTACAGTTAACTGTTGGACTTCAATTGGATTTTGGAGGTTGCAAGGGGACTCAATGGGCGGGGTACAGTTAGGCCCTTGAGGCATGGATGTGTCTCTGTGTGAACATTTTTTTGTGAATTGCGACACCTATGCATCCACTTAAATCACGTTATCGATGTTACGGGCTCTGACTCCTTGAAGAAAGGCCTATTGACAACCTCCCAGAATTTAGAACTATCCCTCAGTTTCCCTGCCGTTATAAGGTCTTCCCATGCTTTCAGCCTGATTCCTGCTTTCCTTTCCTCAAGGACCTGCTTCTATTCTTTTCTAGCATTCTTAACATCACATGCTACCCGAGGGTGGCTTTTCAGCACACCCATCAATTTCCTGTGAGTGGCCGAACATGCTGCATTAAACCATCGGAATAGTGGTATCACTTGGGGGGAGGGCACGTGAGACCATTTGAAATAGACCTACAAATATTTACAAACTCCGATTGAATCCCACCAGGCCCTAAATCATCAGTTAAAGAGGCCATGATGGAAGCCATTGAATTTTCAACTATAGTTTGGTTAAAAGTAACTGGATTGACCCTATCACACTTTAATTTTAATACTTTGTTTCTGGAAATAGCCATATGGTCTTCTGGATTATGGCTTTTTAGTAAGGGACTCCGACATAATAAAAAGTGGGTTATGGTCACTTATACAGCTGCTAGACACCACAAAACCAGTTAAGAAAGAAGATAACTCAAGAGATAGGTGTATATGATCTATGGTACTTCCAGCTTGGTTCCCTGTAAAAGTTGGAACGCACACATTTTTAGTGCCACATATAGCACTTGTAAAGACTAAGTTATACTTCATCAACAGTTCGTTCAACCCCTCACCATAAAATCAATGAGCAAAATGTGTAGCATTTTCATGTTTATCATTACTAAAACCACAAACCCGTGTAATAATGTAGACGGTATGTTTGGTATTTTGATTAAAATCCTCTAAAAATTTGTCAAGTTGATCAATAATATCCCTAGACGACTGATTAAAAATATTGTAATAAAAATAAATTAACAAAATATCAAGTTCGGCAGGGAATGATGAGAGAATAATCAGAAAATAGGGGTAACCCAACATTCTGTTGTTTTAAAATCAGTGACTTTAACAGAGAAGAAACTGGCAAGAACTCCTCTCGCTCTGCCCACCTTAGATGGTATTGCAAGTTGAAAATAGGCATGATACCAATCAATGTTGAAATCTGCTGTCATCCAGGTCTCTTGGCAGCATATAACTTCATGTGCGTTTTTGAAACTGACCCAGTTTGGATTTATAATTTTTGTACATGTTCCAGGAAACAATGCTGAGAACATTCTCAGCTGGACTCTTTACGTAGTTTCCAACTGAACTGCATCTGACTGAGACAGGCTGGGGATGCAAGGATTGGGTTCAGAATAGTGATCCTGGATAGTGTGTATATCCTCTTTAGCCAAGAGGTGAGGTATTTCCTGATTTAAGAGTAAAGGCTTTACTTCCTTATCAATAGAAGCCAAATTAGTGTAGCATCAGTCAATGTCTTCCAATATGGCCAAGGGTTTAAAAGCGTTTCTGGTGGGTATATTATACCTTTGGCTAGGTGGAATGAAGCAATCATTGGCCTCAGCATAATTTGTCCTGGACAAAACAGATGGTCTATAAAAGTAGCCCAAAGGTAACACTTGTAATGGAGATGCCGTGTAGCCTAATGGGGGTAAATGTTTGATTGCTTTTTTGCAGGTATGTAACAAACAAAAAATATTTAAATTTAAGAAATGTATTGCTTACTGACAGTTCAAATAATTTGGATTTGACATGCGTGCAGCTTGACATGGTCTATTGTGTTTGCAGATCTACCTAAACTCTCAATTTCACCTCCTTTCACTTTCTGATCCTGCACGTTCCTTGTAGATTTTCTGCAATGTATAGTAATGACTGAAATTGTACTTGGAGGAGACACTTTTAGATAGTAGAATCATAGCTTAGCTTTCAGAAACCTTAAAGGTTTGGAAGCCCACCTCTTTGGAAGTTTATAAATTGTTACAGGCACTGGCCTCCCAAGAGCAGATGAAATGCCTCAAAATGAGTCATGAAACAACAGCTATAGCAATATGTTCCCTCGCTTCAAGGAAATAACATCAGCAGTAAGTGTCCACAACTCTGCAGGAATTGTTACTCCTATATCGGCATTAAATATTATGTTACTGGGGGTTAAATGTCATGCGTTTGCAGAGTGGTGCAGAAAGCGGGCTGGGCCTCCGGCCAGCGCTCAGGAATTCCGCTGCGTAGCACTTACAGGAGGTACCAGGAGGGCTTCTTGGCCCCCAAAGTAAAGTAAAGTGGACTTCATCCCCCAACCCGTAGTGTGCCAGGAGGCGCGTTTGCGGAGTGGTGGAGAAAGGGGGCGTGGCCTCCGAAGACCTCCTAGCAATACCACTGTGGGGGACTTACTGGAGGTAACAGGAGGGGTGTTTGGCCCCCAAGGACAACCTTGGGGGCTAACTACCCCTCCTATTACCTTCAGTAAGTCCCACTCAGCAGCATTGGTAAGTTCTCAAAGCAGGCCACGCCCCCTTTGCCCACCAGTCTGCAAATGCGCTCCCAGACGCGCTCTTGGATGGGAATTAAAGTCCCCTTCTTTTGTGGGGGTCCTTAGGGGCCAACTAGCCTACCTGTTACCTCCAGTAAGCCCCAGATAGTGGGATTGTTGAGAGTGGACACAGGCCATGCCCCCTTTTCTCCACCACTCTGCAAATGCGCCTCCTTGTGCGCTCTTGGTTGGGGGATGTAGCCACCTTGCCTCCTAAGGGTCCCTAGGGGCCAACAAGCCTTCCTATTACCTCTAGTAAGCCCAACACAGCTGGATTGCTGAGAGTGGTCCAAAGCCACGCCCCCTTGGGAATGAAGTCCACTTCAGTCCTGAGGTCCTCAGGACACAAGAGGACCTCATCGCCTCACCAGCAGTGCACCAAGAGGTGCGTTTGCAGAGTGGTGTAAAAAGGGGCATGGCCTCCTACCACCTCTCAGCAATCCCACTGTGAGCGGCTTACTGGAGGTACCTGGTGGCCTAGTTGGCCCCTAAGGACCCTCATCAGTGAAGGGGACTTCATCCTCTATCCCAGAGTGCGCCAGAAGGCGCGCTTGCAGAGTGGTGCAGGGAGGGGGCAGGGGCCTCCCGCAAGTTGCCGGTCTAGTTTTTTTCCCCCTTCTTTTAGGAAGGGGGCTGTGTGCCCCCCCCCCCACCTTTTCCTTAATATTTTTTGGGCCCTGGGGACCCTATCCCCCAGGGCCTGACCCATTTTATATATATATATATATAGATTTTTAAACAAGAAGGGGGCCGCGTGGCCCCCCTCCAGCGGCCAATTTCGGCCCCAGGGACCCCATCCCCCGGGGCCTGGCCTCACGTTGGGGACCGCGGGGGGAGCCCCAATGCCCCTGCGGTCCCAGCCGGCTCCCCGCCTCCTGCGGGAGCCGGCATTGCTTTTGGACAAAGGGAGCTGCAAACATGCAGCTCCCCTTGCCCAAAAGTAATTCTGCTTTGCTTCGTGGAAGCGAGAGCAGGTTTCTGCTCTCGCTTCCACGAAGCAAAGCAGTGTTTGCTATGACAGCAAACTGCAATGTCCCGGGGTAGAAACCCTGAGACATTGCTGGAGCTGGCCCTGGGGGGTGGCGGTCCCCAGGGCCAAGGAGGGCTCTAGGAGGGGGTCAGCGTGGCCCCCCACCCTCAATTTAAAATTGCCCCGGGGAGGTGGTGGTCCCCGGGGCAGTGTGGGGAGGGGCAGGATCCCCCTTGCACTTTCTTATTTTAATTTAAGCCCCGAGGAGGTGGCGGTCCCCGGGGCTTAGGGGTGCCCGCGAAGCCCCTGCCAATAATCAGAAATGACCGGGGAGGTGGTCCCCGGGGCAGTGTGGGGAGGCGCAGGAACCCCCCCTACACTTTCCTATTTTAATTTAAGCCCCATGGAGGTGGCGGTCCCCAGGGCTTGGGGCGGCCCACGAGGCCCCCCGCCCATAATCAGAAATGCTCCAGGGAGGTGGCGGTCCCCGGGGCAGGGGGGGGCTCGTGCCCCCGCACATTAATTACAAAGCCCTGGGGAGGTGGCGATCCCCGGGGCTGCGGGGGCCCCCGCGGGCCCCTGCATCACAATAATACATTGCCCCCGGGACCTGGCCCACCCGGGGGCTTAAAAGCGCCGAAATGTCCCACGCTTTTTTTTTTTTTTGGCAGGATTCGTGCACCGTACGCGAATCCTGCCGAAAATATTAAAAAAATATGCTTTTTTTTTTTGCCCTGGGGGTCCCTGTGGGACCCCCTGACCAGGCCTAGGGGCCAGGGTGTTTCTACCCTGCCCCCTTCTTTTTTTTTTTTTTTTTTTTTTTTTAAATCATTTTCTTCCATTTTTGCTTGTGACTCGTTTTTACAGAGTCACAAGATGGCTGCCAACACTTCCTGGTTTGAAGTGTTGGCAGCCAATCAGAATGAAGCTCGTGATCGGGAGGGTCCGTGAACCCACCGCGGTCACCAGATATATAATCTTTTTTATTTTTGAATTTCTCAGGAACTACTGAACGGATTTACACCATTTAAAGCAAAGAGTGCACTCTGGACAAGGAGCTACCTCTTCGCCAAAATTGGTGTACTTCCGTTCAGCAGTTCGGGCTGTAGCCGCGCCAAAAGTTTCCTATGTAAATTAACATGGAGAAAACTCGTTTTGGAACCCCCTTCTTTTCTCGCTCCCCGCTTAACGAATCACCCCGAAACTTTCAAGACAGGAGCTGACCGGAGCAGGCCATTAGTTTTGAAAATTTCGCGAAGATTCGTCAAATGGCGCCAAAGATATTGGCAAAGAAAAAACGCTTTTTGAATAGAAACGAGATCCCAACTATAGATACCTACTGGCGACCGCCAGTAGGATATATATATATATATATATATATAGCTGCAAACAAGCCCAGTACTCAATGAACAGAACGGCAAGAGCAGACCCAACTCAGTGCAAGTTGCTTTTTTATTTTCAACCAGCCATCACCATGTTGGCGTTACGCGTTTCGGCCGTACAAGCGGCCTTGATCACATGACAGCGTTCAAAAAGAATAGGTGCATTTTTAAAGTGCAAGTGACCAATGGCAATCCATATAGACATAGTAAAGATACTATGTAATACAATGTCTCCGTTTAAATACAGTTATAAAATGTAATGATGTGAGTAAAATGTCATAACTCTAAATATTGACACCCAGGATTGGTCGTCTCACCTGAAGTAGAAAACAAGGGGGGAATTCCCTTGTCGGAACTAGGGCTCTCACACACCTAGCAAGCTAGGTGTCATGCTTCATCATATGAGCCTGCCCCTCGTCCGGTCGGCGGTGCAATACCTGACGGGCACCCAGTACGGGGCTCTTTGGCGGGGATCTTTTGTTCCTGCTGTTGAGTGCAGTGGGGGTGAGGGGCCTAGTGTGTGTGTAGATGTGCAGTGCGTGGATTAAAACAGGTCAGTTAGTCCTAGTAGTGTTTTATTCTGGGAGGTAAACTGCCTGAGTAAAAACAGGGAGAGTGGCAGTGAACTAGATGAAAGATTTCTAGCTATATATGCTCTACTCTCTACAGGTCAACATGTTTCATGCTCTTTGCGTCAGAACTTCACCATCCCGGTTCCGGCGGCAGGGTAGGTCAGGATACGAGCGCTCAACGAGTGTGGGACACACATTGGTGTCCATATTGACCGCCGGACTCCGTTGCAGGCAACCTTAGTCAGCATCTTGGGGCACCTACTTGATTACATGATTACATGGTATGTAGGTTTTTCACTTATCATGTGAGGGTAGATAGTTATTTTTGGTCCTGATGAAATGCCTTGATCCTTCTGACGCAAAGAGCATGAAACATGTTGACCAGTAGAGAGTAGAGCATATATAGCTAGAAATCTTTCATCTAGTTCACTGCCACTCTCCCTGTTTTTACTCAGGCAGTTTACCTCCCAGAATAAAACACTACTAGGACTAACTGACCTGTTTTAATCTACGCACTGCACATCTACACACACACTAGGCCCCTCACCCCCACTGCACCCAACGGCAGGAACAAAAGATCCCCGCCAAAGAGCCCCGTACTGGGTGCCCGTCAGGTATTGCACCGCCGACCGGACGAGGGGCAGGCTCATATGATGAAGCATGACACCTAGCTTGCTAGGTGTGTGAGAGCCCTAGTTCCGACAAGGGAATTCCCCCCTTGTTTTCTACTTCAGGTGAGACGACCAATCCTGGGTGTCATCTTCACCTACACTCCCACATTCTTTTACTCAGACCCTGAGGAACTTCATACCCTCTTTGCTTACTGTCTCTGTGGGGCATGTATGCTGGACCTCGTTAAACTTGCCCCCCTGTCCCTTTTGTTTGGTACATAACTCTAAATATACCAGTAAAATACTAGCTCAACCTGAAAAATAAATAAGACAGGGAGAATATATATTTTTTTGTAAAATACAAATACAAATCATTGTGCATAGTTAACTTCTAAAAATGGATACCAAAGGTTAAAAAAGATAATACAGTCTATATCCCACCTAAAAGAGAAATCTTAAAATATCAAGTCCTACATACTAAACTAACAAATTTGTGCAAATATGCAAGTGCAGAATGAAGGTGTTAATAATCCCCAATGTGCAAATTTTAAACTGGCTGCCAAACGACATTGTACCATATAAAATAATATAGTTAAATAATGACATACACAGAAAAAAAGATAGTGTATATATATATATATATATATATATATATATATATTCTGCTCCAAAGGTTGTCCACCAGGTGAGTAGCACTCGATCAGCAGCTTTGTTGATGAAAGGCAGGGACGAGGATCCGCTTGTAGAAGCTGCTCCGTAATGGAATTGCCTGACGTGTTTCGAAGCTCCATATGCTTCTCTTCAGAGGCTTGAACGGAGACAGTGTGTGCAAACGCTGAACCCACTTCGCCATTTTCATATTGCACACCCACCAATGGGAAGCTCGAATGAGACTGTGCATTGTGGGAAATGTGGTCCGGATAGCACACAAATCTTGTCCTGTATGGACCCTGCAAGTGGACTCGCCCTCAATCCTGTTTGCCGCTGCTGGCCCACATAGCCGACATGATAGTTACTATGTCGGGTGGCCCCCATAACATTACGGGGTGGTGCACACTCCGCGGCAGGACGGCCGCGTATTACATTCTGCTCCAAAGGTTGTCCACCAGGTGAGTAGCACTCGATCAGCAGCTTTGTTGATGATAGGCAGGGACGAGGATCCGCTTGTAGAAGCTGCTCCGTAATGGAATTGCCTGACGCGTTTCGAAGCTCCATATGCTTCTCTTCAGAGGCTTGAACGGAGACAGTGTGTGCAAACGCTGAACCCACTTCGCCATTTTCATATTGCACACCCACCAATGGGAAGCTCGAATGAGACTCTGCATTGTGGGAAATGTGGTCCGGATAGCACACAAATCTTGTCCTGTATGGACCCTGCAAGTGGACTCGTCCTCAATCCTGTTTGCCGCTGCTGGCCCACAGCTTCGAAACGTGTCCGGCATTTCCATTACGGAGCAGCTTCTACAAGCGGATCCTCATCCCTACCTATCATAAACAAAGCTGCTGATCGAGTGCTACTCACCAGGTGGACAACCTTTGGAGCAGAATATATATATATATATATATATATATATATATATATATTAGTAAGGAGATTTTAGTGTTCACGGATGGATAGAGTATAAGAGTAGGATAGCTTCTGTGTCAAAGTATGGGGCACGTATTGGAATAGTTCTCAATCAGGCGGTTTCTGTTTGTGCATCTGGAGTAAGTGTGAAAAAAAGGCCTTCTACCGGAATTGAAATTGAGTGCAGGTAAAAGTGACTCATATTAATATAATATAAGAAAGCTTTATAACAAAATATTGTGCCTTTGTAAACAGCTTTTGAAATGGAAACACTATAATAGCCAGTAACATAGCTCAGAACTTTAATAGTTCGCTGTTGAGATTTAGTAATAACCTTCAGATCACAGGTTCAGCTCTTGGTAGTGCTGACTCGGCTGTCATCCTTTTGAGGTTGATTAAAGGAATGCCGCTGACCTGGCTAATGCTAAGCAGAGGTTCTAATGGAGGGGAGTTCACAATTGCCCATGTGAAGCTATGCTATCAAGTGGTCTATTCAGACCAAGTTATCCTAGTTAATACAGCATTGAATCAGGTTGCACAACACTGATAAAAACATAGCACAACTGTAGAAATATATATAACGCATCATACATGCCATTTTACTTTATCTAGTAATATTATATTTAGAAAGCTATAGTTTGGGCGGCAACGTTGTAGCTGTTGACTGTATGTACCATGGTAAGTATTCTTTTGCTTAAATAGGAGGCAGTGTGTGAATTAAGGTGATGACATTCTTGCAGATTAATATCCCCAAGCTGTGCTACTGTAGAGTGGCATGTACAAAGCAGACCTTCTTGTCAGAGGATGTATATTATTGTAAACAGTTGCAACCTGATCTGACCACGTGCAAGGGTTCAAAGGCTTTCGTAGAGTGGTACTGTGAGGGAAGTTATTAGCATGGTGAAGGAAAAAATTGCATCATGCGGGAGAATAGAGTGGAGCCACTGCTGAATTATGCTTTTTATGCAGTCATACATTAATCCATTACCTGCCTCAGTGCTGTTAACTAATACCTGCTGGACTGCAGGTGTGGACTTACTCACTAGACGATACCACATAATGTGTTTCTCAGAATGTCAACTAATATTGTGAGAGTGTGTCCGGACTCTGCAAACCGTGAATGTCCTGGGTTTTGGTAAACTGGGATTTATTAATATTTTACATTACACCATATTGATTTGTGCAAACTTTCTTGAAATTGTAGGAAGAAGGAACCATCAACCAACAAGAAAGATCGAGTGAATCACTGTCTCACAATATGCGAAAATATAGTTGCTCAGTCTTTAAGGTAGGTTTTGTTTTCTTTTTAAAGTGATTTCTGGCTCACAATGTTGTCTTTGAAGTGTTCTTTGTTTTCTTAGTTTTTAAGTTTTATATTTCTCTCCCAAACTCAAGGAGTTTAATTTCCATATGTATATATTGAGAGAAGTATTCACTCAGCTGATGGAGGTGTTGCACCTTTTTAAATGTTTTAAAAAAAGTTATTTGTATTGGCATTTATAATGAAAAACACATGACAAGTGTCACAACTGTAAAACATGGGAGAGGGAAGAGGGGTGAGGAATGAGAAAAAGTGGGGGAGGGATGGAAGGGAATAAACGCGGTTACATTATGGTGCATAGCAGTAAGCGGCAGCAGAACGACTCCTCCTTCACAGGTGGCTCCAAACAAACATTGTCAACTAAGTGAGCTCAGGCCCTCAATAACTCACTGGCATCACTCGACCATAGATGCGGAATCAGTGGCAAGGTAGCAGGGCGACTCCATCCCAACAGTTTTGATGGATTGTCTGAGACCCTCACACCATTGGGTGAGGGGGTGGCATGGTGAGGCATTGGACAGAGGACTGACCTCCAATTCAGACCCTTGTGGCGAGGTTGCAGGTGAGTACCCTTGGTCCATATAAGCAAGAAGCAGTTCCCAAATATCCTTGCGGCGAGATCGCTGAGGCATCAAATCCCAGAAATTGGTCAGTTGCTCCTGGCAATACGCTGTGTCTCGCAGCCAAGCAGACACAGTGGGGGCAGGTCGTCGGCTACAGTGGATGGCCACTCTGCGCTTAGCTAATAGGAGTAGCATTGCAATAAGGTGTGATTGTAGGGCCACAAGAGGGGGTGGAAGGTAGAGAGTGGCCAGTGATCGTGCGTATGATTGAAAATGCCCCTTCCCAGAACTCGGTTACTCTAGGGCATCTCCACGCTAAGTGTATGAGGTGGCCTGTAGAGAGGTGCATCTCAAACATCACGCATCAACAACGAGCCCCATGTTGAAAAGGTGGGAGGGGGTGCAGTAGAGGCTGTGTAGAAACTTAAAGTGTAACAATCACAGCCTATAGTTGGGAGATAGTGTTGCTGTCTGGGGCCACAGCAGTAGGACCACTGGACGTCAGTTAGAGGGGTGTCTATGTCTCATATCCATGAGGTGCAAACTGTCGCAGGGCGACTGGCGCGGATGTCTGCATGATGGAATATAGTCTAGAAACTAGTTTGCGTGGTGATAGATTTGTTAACATATGCTCCAGGGCTGGAATTGTGAGCGGGGTGAGAATGTATTGTGTAAAGCGCGCAGGCAGCCCGGAGTTGGTGATACAGAAGCATTTCCAAAACTGTGGGGCACGAGGTAATGGATGTCTCAAATGGTGGCAACAATTGGTCCTCCGAATACAAGTTGGAGAAAGTTGTGAGGTCTCGCTCTCTGGCACTGTTGCAAAGTCATCCTGTGCCCTGAGCACCCCCATTTTTTGCTGACTGGTACCGTCGGTAACTAACTCTCACTGTCCCTGGGCTACAGTGAAAACACCTACGTACACTAGGGTACATAGGGTACACTATGGGTTAGGGTAGCCCTATGATTGGCATGGCCTCCTCTATAAGGCCCGAGTACATAAAAGGGTAGGGGGATTAAAACTACCTTTTAATCTCTAGTATATAATAGGTCATGACAGTTTAGAGGCCAGCAGCCTTTTCTGCACTAGCATGTGTGCACTGCTGAGAGCCTGAGGTCAGTTTAAAAGCAGCCCTGTGTTGCAGAACTGGTTTTAAAATGTAAATTTTACCCAAACTCGACTTAGGTGTTTGGGGCACTTAAACATGGATAAACTGCAATGTTTTGCCATATTAGGTACCCCCAGGGTCTCCCCTAGGTGTCCCAGGGGTGGGGCGAGGGGGCGGGGTCAGGTACTTATAAGGAGGACCATTTATAAAAGAGGTTTTATATGCCTGTGGATAGATATTGCACATCTCATTTCCCTCATTGTAGTAAAGTGCTTGCCAAAATCGACTTTTGTGCTTGGAGCACTGTGGAATGAGGCTCTACAATATATTTACATATTCACCACCCCTAACGTCTCCCCTAGGTGTTCCAGATTTGGGGGTCCTGTATATATAGGCAGGGTCCTTAAAGATGTTTTGTAAACCCTGGTGTTGGAGAAATTGCTCAGTTCGTTTTCCCCATTGTAGATCCCTGGCCACATAGGTTAACATGGCAATAAGGTATTAATTGATAACTACCGCTAGGGATTGCCGAAAAATATAATTCAAGGATTTAGGAGAATGGTATGGATAAATCCAACAATATGCAGTTGTTGGGTTAATTCTAAAATGTACAGAAAAGAAGTTATAAGACTTTTGTGTCTGAAAGCCAAAATTCAGCCTTCCAGTGGTCTGCCCTGATTGGTCAGAGTTAAGTGGATTAGCCAGGCTGCTTTGATGTAGTGATAAGTGGCATCTGGGGTGAGGAGCCATCTGGGAGGAGAGGGTTCTGCTACACAGGAATGCCATAGCAAAGAGGAGGGGTTGTAAACCATGAGCTTGAAAGGAAGAAGGGGACAGGCAGAAGAAGCTGGGTCCATCTACTCCCATCACCTCTGAACCTAGCCAGATGGCAGGCTTAAGGAAGGAATGTGCAGCAAATGCAAGGGGGAGGGAGACTATGGAGATCAGCCATCCTGGAGGTTGGTTTAGCTAGCTCTTGCCTCTCTGCTGAGACTTCAGCCATATTGAAGTTTGGAGAAATAGTGCTTTCTGGGAGACCATTGTGCCATACTTTGGAGAAAATGGTCATGCTCTGGGGTGTTGCCCTGCACCTCATTGGACAGGAGTGCCCTCATGATTGACCCCAGAGAACACTGAATAAGTATCTGAGAGGGGCAGATTCTCTCATATCTGCTGCTTGAAACAAGAAGAAGGGTCTATGCTGGAGGTTTGATTTGCACCAACCAGGCCTTGCACTCTGACTGACTGCCATTACTGCACAATCTGGAACTACAGCCCTGTGGACCTAACTTGCTTCAAGAGGAATAAAGCTACAGGTTAATCAAGCTCACCTGGACCAGCACCACCAAGAATCCCCAGCTTGGAGTGACTCCAGTGGATTTGTAAGGGTTTTGTCCAAGTGGATTGTGGGAACTGAAGTCCTAAACTTTCAAGGACCATCTTGGAGCTTCCAGACCCTTGGAGTAAGTTTCGGACACTTGGGACCTCAAAAGGAACTTCAGGAAAAAGTTCCAAAAGTTTAGAGCAACTTTGTAAAAAAACTTTGTATGTGGACCGACTCGAACTGGCCAGCCAAGTCGGCGACCCTCAACCGCGAGCCGGCCTGCCCTCCAGGTTCGTCCTGCTGAAAAGCTCCTGAGATCTGACTTCTAGAGTTGGACCGGGAGCTCGTCCAAGGCCAAGCCGGCGAACCCTCACCGAACCTGGCCTGGTGAAGAGCATAGAGGGACCCCGGGAGAAAAAGCTCCATAAAAGTTTTTAAGTCCGAAGGTAAAAGTCTTGACCGGCTCAGCCGCGAGAGTTAAGCCTCCGACCTTCAATCGCGCTCCGGCCTGAATCCCTGGTTCGTCCTGCTGGAAAGCTCCGGAGGTCTGACTTCCATAATTTGACTGGGAGCTTGTCGATCCCGGACTGGTGGAGAGCCTGGAGGGACCCTGGCAGAAAAAGCTCCAGGAAAGTTTCTAAGTCGGAAGGTAAAAACCGACTGAGGCCTACCGCGAGGGGTAGCCGAGCAGGGCTCCATCGCGGTCAGCCTGAAACTTAGACTTTGTTCTTGTTTAGCATGACCAGATGTCCCAATAGGCGCTATAGGTTTATATGTGCTATATAGTGCTAAATCTTTTAAAAAAATCATATCTCCGGTTCCCTAAATTGGATTGTTTTCGTTTTGGTGTCCTTTTAAAGATAAAAATGTTCCTATTTTTATAAGTTGATGTTGGATTTTTATTGTTTGTTGTGTCTTAATTATTTACTGAATTGGTGTTGTTAAATGCTTTACATACCTGTCTCTGACATTAAGCCTGTCTGCTCTCAGCCAAGCTACCAAGGGTTGAGCATGGAATAATTTTCTGAGACCTATTTTGAGCCCTAGACTGTGTTAGTGGCCTTGTTGCCAGTGGTAGATATATATTTACCACTACTAATAATCCACTTTCTAACAGGCACGCATTCTGGCACCCGTGTCCAGCTGGGGTGGCATCCAGGGACTACACCCAAGCAGGATAGATGGGGCATAGAGGTAAGGTAATTTGGAACGCCTTTCGCAGAACGTCCCATGCCCATCTCAGCCATCCGCCTATGTCCACCTCTGCTCTATGAGCTCTGTAGGGTAAGTAAAGGGCAGTGGTGAGTGGCCAAGGCGTCGTCTGATCTGCCTCAATAGCTACATATGGTTGATATGGCATCGGGTAGAGCCGGTAGTGTAGGTATTGCGTCTGAGCACATAGCGCATAGAGCGCCATGTCAGGCGCACCAAGGCTGCCCAGAGTGAGCGGCAGTGTTAGGATCTCCCATTTAATCCAAGGCTGTTTGCCCACCTAGGTCAGTGCGATTAGGTTAGAGCGCAGGCGGCGCAGATATTGGGCCGTTAGGGGGATGGACAAGTTGAGGAAAAGTTATAGGAACTTTGGTAGGATGACTATCTTTGCCAACGCTATTCGCCCAGCGATCAACAGTGGCAGGTGGGACATAATTGGAATTCTGTCTTCGAACCAGGAAATGGTGCTGCTATAGTTGGCTTTCCAGAGCTCATCCAGATCACGGCTGAGCCAAATCCCTAAGTAGCGTACTGGCTCGGATGCACACTTGAACGGGTATTCTGTAGGGAAGTGCTGAGTACCATCTGTGAGGGGAAGTAGTATAGATTTTGACCAGTTAATCAAAATGCCTGAGAAGCCAGCAAAACGAATGATCTTGTGCGTTAGTGGGGCCAAGCTCACTTGTGGGTTATGAATGTAAAGAGTAATCTCATTGGCATACATGAATATCACCAACCCTCTGGAGGTGAAACTGAGGCCATGGTGGGCATGATGTTGCCTGAGCCATCGCGATGGGCGAAAGTGGGCATCCCTGTTGTGTTCCACGGGTTACAGGGTATGGTTCTGATAGCATTCTGTTGAGCCGCACACGGGCAGTGGGCAGGTGTATAGGAGCTGAATCTGACGAAGGAATCTGGAGCTCAGGCCCATTCGTGCTAATAGCGCAAATAGGTAAGGCCACTCGAGGGAGTCAAAGACCTTTGCAGCGTGAAGGAGAGCAGCGACAGCCGGGACCTGGGGGTCTAGGTGGTGCATGGTCGCAAAGATGGTGCACAGATTGTGGAAAGTAGAGCGGCCTGGGATGAACCTGGATTGATATGGCCTGACTATCTTGGGTAACAAGGTGAGGAGGCAATGAGCCAAGATTTTGGCAAAGATTTTTTTGCCCACGTATATCATGGACAGCGGCCTTTAGGAACTGCAATGCTGCGCTGGTTTATCTGGTCTTTAGGATCATCACAATGACCGCTTCCCTGAGAGACGATGAGTAAGATGCCTTTCTCCAACGATTCTTCGAACATTGCTAACTAGTGGGATGCAAGGGTCGGAGCAAATTCTTTGTAAAAAGCAGTTGTCAAGCCGTCTAGGCCTGGTGCCTTGTCGCCCGGGAGACCGCAAATAACCTGCATGAGCTCCTTCAAAGTGATCGGTGAATCGAGGTACTCCAGAAGAGCGTAGACCAACAAGATGAGTTGTGCCACGTCAAAGTATTCTTTTAGATCACTCTACGAGCGGGCTGATGTGGCAGTGTACAACATAGCATAAAAGGAAGTCATGGTGTTTAATAGAGTTTTGCTGCTGGATTGGAGGTCCACATAAGTAGAAGCTTGCGTAATAAACCCGCAAGTGTCCTGCTCGGGTGGTCATCCTCCCCATAGCAGCAAGCCTGCGCCTCTCTGTCCAGGTTCTGGGTTTCGCGGGTAGCCTCCTGAAAAGTCTGTTAATTTATCTCAGATCTCAGCTAGAATGTCTGTGTTTTGAGTGCGGAAATAATCCTGTTCTAAGGCTTAGATTTCTCGCTCTAGGAGGGAAAGTCTTCCTCGTATAGCTTTAGGGACCCCAGATTGCTTGGCAATGCGCACACTCCACGAATAATCACATTGAAGGCCTCCTAGAGTGTGGATGGAGAATTGACAGAGCCCTCGTTGTGTTTGAAGAAAGTTATCTCTGAATGAATTTCTTCATGGAATGCAGCATCGTGCAGCGCCCCGGAGGGCAGGCACCAGGTGAAAGCACGCGAGACCAAATGGGGGATCAGTAGCTCCAACGCGACAGGGGCATGGTCGAAATGGGTGCGAGGTAGGTGTGAAACTTGTGTGACCCAGGTCTGAGCATCCCGCGAAACTAACCAATAGTCAATCCTGGACCATGCATTGTGATGGGCCATAATACAGGTAGCATGCATGAGCCGCCAGATGTCTTGCAGGCAGTTATCATGCATAATTGTGTTAAGTGTCAGTGCCGCGTGGAGGTGTGGGCGCCTGGATGTCCTGGACCTGTTTAGTTGGTTGTCTAATGTAACATTTATGTCTCCTCCTCATATAATAGCCCCCGGTCCCAAACTTGAAATTAGCCGCCATATCCTGGAAAGAAAGTCTGGGTCATCGGTATTGGGGCTGTAGGTAGCGGCTGGTATAACAGGTTGTCAGTGCAGGGTACTCGCAAGCAGCACATATCTGCCGCTTTCATCGCAGATTGCACGCCGCGTCTGCCACTGCAGGCCTTTACCCAGTAGTATAGCGACACCCCTAGCGTAGTTGAGATGAAGAGGGGTGTGCGTCTCCCCGCACCAGCACGCGTGCAACCCCAGTGCCAAGGATTGGGTGAGGTGTAGTTTCTGAAGGAAACCAATGTCTACTTGGTGCTGAGGTACGCATGTACTAAGCAAGCTTTCCCACGATTATTCAGGCCACGGATGTTCCAGGTAAGTCACTTGGTGGAGGTCATGAAGCCATAAGGAGGGGGTGTTTGGGTTGGGCATAGCAGTATCGTAGGGAGCGTCTCCTGTGGAAGGAGAGAAGTAAATCAGCAGTCCATGCTGGGGAACAGAGGGGGGGAAACAATACAACTTCAGACAACATTGAGTCAACAACCCAGATCCTCCCACCACCCACTCCAACCGAGAAACGTAGTTGAGTAAAGCATTCCCACCCTACATTCCAACTACCCAATAGAAACACAATGATCAGTTCGGGAACCATCCCTGCAGACAGAGAGAGGCCTGGCGGACGCCCGTGTCGGTCAGACAAGGTGACCGAATGTGTGCCAGACACCCCATGGTCAGGAAATGGACTCTGTATGGCTGATGGGTGAACTTAAGGTTGCGGCAATACCCCCGAGAGGTAATAACATTGAGTCGCAGTCTGGCCTCTCGTGCTTTAAGGTAGTATCCGCAACAGGCCCACCCACAGGTGTGTCACCAATGTATATCCTCTGAGGACCTCATGAGGCCATCCTTAGTCATTGTCACTAGAGGGATTTTCTACTTGTCTGCGTGGAAATCCTCTGGGTGATGGCCTGGCTGTGGTGATGTGCTTAGTGAATTTCAGAGCAGACTTGGCTTAGGTGAAAATGTGTGGCTTCCTCTCAAATGGGATGCGTAGCTTCGCCGGGTACATAAGAGCGTGTGGTATGGCTGCCTTTTGAAGAATCCTTTTGGCTGGAAGAAACTCTTGTTGCGCTGCCTGAACTGATAGGGTGAAGTTGGGATAGAATGAGAGCTCGCTCCTTTGATAGGCGATGGTCTGTCTGTCGCATGCAAGTCGAGGATGGTGTCGCGATCTATGCAATTCAACAGTTTTGCTACGATGGGGCTGCGGCACAGCCCCCAGAGGGGAACGTGGCCCCAGTGAGCGGTGTGCCCGTTTCACTATAAAAACCGGAGAGAGATCCTCACCAAAGTGTTGGCGGAGCAGAACTTCCACAAAATCCTCCATTTTGTTGATGGAGGTGGATTCTGGAAGACCAATAATCCGGAGGTTGTTCCGACTCGATCTTGCCTCCAAATCATCAAGGAACTTATCCATTCTCAGCAGGTGTTCCTTGGACTCAGCTTGGGCATCAACAGCATTTGAGACACAAGTTTCTAAGTGGTCGAGTCTGTGTTTGTGCTTGTCTAGATGTTGTTTCATATCATCCAAGTGGGTGGTGAGGATATCCAGCTTTGTATCAAAGGATTTGAGGTTGGATTTCCCCTTAACCAGAAGTTCCTTGAGATCAATGTCTTTTTGAGTGTCACCTCCTGAGTAGTTGGAAGCCCTGTCTGTAGGTGATTCTTGGCGAGTTAGGCATCTGTTCTCAAAGGATAGCTTCTGTTGGTGCGTGTCATGTTTTCCAAAGTTGACTGTAAGATGGGACCTGTGCCTCGGGCCAGCAGCGCCGTCGATTGCCAGTCGCAGTGGGAGATCCTCAGTGGTATGCGACCGGGCCAGAGTGGTAGAGATTCAGCAATGAAGAGCATGCTGCAGACAGAAGACACTGGTGTCCCGGCGCCCTCCCTCGAGCCCCGCCACTCCTTGGATGGTCCCCGATTTCAGGGGGCCACGAGGAGGCCCGTGGACCCTGGGCAGCTGCCCAGAGGAGGAGAGGCAGCCTTAGTCCACGATCATGGCGCTGAAACACCTGAAGCATGGAGGCCAGGCCGCATGCACCAGGAGATTCCCGGGGCGAGGTCTTTAAGTATCCCTGTAGGGCGGGGGTGGGGGGAGCCTCGCACAAGCAGACAACGAGCGTAGTAGCCAGGACCCCACGTGCTAGAAGACAGGAGTGATGTGTATCAGAGGTGGCATGCGTCGCATGGTGGCAGACAAAAGGAGAGTCAGGAAATTTAGAGAGTCAGCACTCACCATTCGTTGTAGGACCAGTCTTAGTTGTGGTTGCAGGATATTCATTTAGCTGTGGGGGTTTGAAGCAGTTCATAGTAGGCACGCAATGTAGCTCCAAGTGATACTCGCCCTCAGGATCCAGTGGGAATCAGCAGCGTCGCAGGCAGTCTCCCGACTGCCGCAACGCGCCCCCGGACGAGAGCAGGCACAGTGCCCACAGCAGCAATCGTGCTCCAAGTCCAAGGCTGTGTGACTGCGCCTCATTCAGGTCGGAGTGCTGGCATCGCGGCAGGTCCGTGTGGAAATCGGCGCAGGAGCCATGTGTTTCCTATCACACTGCGTCTGGAATCAGCAAGCCCACCAACAGCAATCCACGGGCGGGAGGCCCAGGAGAAAACGCCTGACTCTGCTGAGCTAGGCGCGGGAGCCCGAGCCGCAAGCATCTCACATGCACCTTTGGGATGGGACCCCCAGACTCAATCAGGCGAAGCACTGCCCATCTGGAAGGCTGCCGCACTGGATGATGTCCATGGTGAGTCAGCAGATCAGCGGAAAAATGAAGGATAGTGATTCGGCCGACAGAGCCCTCTCAGGGAGTGGCCATCTTGCAGCCCGGCTTGGCTCCGCCCCCCCCCCCACCCCACCTTTTTAAATGTTAATTTATATTGTTTGCTGTAACTTTACAAAAGAAAGTGATATTCATAATGTAGTATCTTAGATTCCCCCTTCCATTATTGTGGGAGAGCTTGTCCCAGGTCAGGGTAATGGAGCATTTTTTGTCTAACAAGAGTTAAAATTAGTGAGAGTCAGGTGCAGATGTACCGGAGTCTCAAACTCACTGAATCTCCCGCCATTACCCTGTCTCCCAGTTCTTCCACTTAGTGTCTATACTCCTGTTGTACAGCCACGCAGCCCTGTACTTTTCTGTTTATCGAGTCCTCTTCAGAGATTGTGTTGAGTAGTTATAAGAGATGGAACGTATGCCAGTAATTTTTTTATGCTGACCTGTGTTGTTTGTTCTGACAGTTTATGGGCACACCCTTTATTTGATTGCCTGCACTGTAACACTTTCACCTATTAGTCCCTTACCAGCTTCTTAAGTAGCCTTCCTTCTTTGGGTTTGAGATACATTGAGCACCAGAGCTGTGGCTTCTGGAACCTAGCACACAAAACTCAGAACTCTCCAGAAGAGGAGCTCTTAGTGGTCCAACATCAGTGGTGATTATTCTCTGATGCCTTCATAGCTTGAGTTCATATTTACACCATAAACGGCCACAGGACTTAAAACTATGAAGTGCTTAACACATTCTCATCCTAGGATACCTGAAGTTCATTATTTAGCTGCCCTAGAGGGAACCCCAAATGACAGAATATTTCCACCTCAAAGACTCATTAATGCTTGCATCAAATCAAATCCAATCAAATCAAATTAGTTTGGAAAGACAAAACCCTTGTCTTGACCCATCTTTTGTCACATAGCCTTTCCCAGACCATTTCATTGTTTCCACTACAAGGATTTACTCAGCACATCCAACAGTTCTTTTACTTGCGCCTCCGGGGGAAAAGTCAACAGACTGGATCTTTGAAGGAGAATCTCTTTTAATATCTTTTACTGTTCTTAAACATGACAAGTTTTGGGGAACCTTGTGGGCTTTGGACATTGATTTCTGTCATATAATCATCTACTACATAGACAGCCAATTGCTTTAATTAGTTAGTGGTATCCTTTCGGCATCCTTCCTCATCGAGAGGGGGTACCCAGTAGGGATGGCCTCTCTTGCCCCTACCATTTACCTTAGCCATTGAGCCCCCTGCTAGAAGATCAGGAGCCGATGAGGCCTTATGTGATGTGATTGTTATGCGATTTTGAAGTGATGTGACCAGATTTGTAAAGGGCAACAAATACCTTGAAAGGTGTCCACAGAAAATGGAGACAGCCGAACAAAGCAAATAGACAGTGCTCCTATCCCATTGAAATTCTGCTGATCAGATTCTAGTTATTAAAAAGCCAGGTCTTCAGATCCTTCCTGAACTTAGGTAATGAAGGAGAAAGCTGTATGAGGCATGGTACCTCATTCCAGAGATTTGCAGCTCTCACCAAAAAGAGTTTGCCACCAGAACAAGTTTGTTTAAATATAGACCCAACCAACAGTTGGGCTATCGAGGAGCATAGGCAACATGATGGAATGTAATTGTGCAATTTCAAAAGCAAGTAGTCTGGACCGCTACGATGAACTGCTTTAAACACAAGGAAGAGAGAGTTAAAGAAACTTCTTTTTCACTGGAAGCCAATGCAAGGGTTTTAGTGCCTCAGGTCGGAGTAAAACGAGAAAGTCCCAAGGCATATCTAGCCGTTGTATTTTGTATCCTTAAAAGCTTCCTTAGTAGAACCCCTTCTAGCCCGAGAAAAAGAAAGTTACAGTAGCTCATCCAGCCTCCGGAAAGAGAGAGTTACAGTAGTCCAGGCGATTTAATATGGTTGCATTGATCACCACTTAGTGGACTGTCTTGGGGAGAAGGCGTAAGAGCTTCCTGAGCAGCTTTAGGAGGAAAAAACACATTGCTTCAGCATGATTTATTTGGTTCGCCATGAAAAGTTCTGGTTCTAGTTAGATCCCCAGATTTTTTACTTTTTTTGGCTGAGGTTGTCATATTTGACAACATGCCGTGCCAAACGTCCAGTGGCAGTGAGTCTGGCATACGAGAATATTTAATCCACAAGCCTCCATCTTGTTTGAGTTAAACTTGAGCGAGTTGGTCTGCAGTCAGTGAGGCACCACTACCATGCAGAGATGGAATGGAGAGAGTTTTTCTTCTGAGCCAAATGTGCATGATAATAAGCTGAGTATCGTCCCTATAATTCATGCACCAGAGACTGAAGGATTTTAAAGTCTCAACAGTGAGCGGATGTAAATATTAAACTGCATAGGGCTAAGTGTTGAACCCTGAGGGACTCCTTGGCACAAGGTCTTAAACTGAGACATAAATGTTGGAATGAAAACTGCCTGGGACCTATCGGTAAGGTAGAATCTGCACCAATCCATTACCTGTCCGCCGATGCCCATTTCCTGTAGCTGGTCAGGAAAATAGTGAGATACCATATCTAATGCTGCAAACAGATCTTATAATACTAAAGGAGCACGTTTTGCCTTGTCTGTAAGCATGCAGAGGTAATCCACCATGGCTAACATGGCCTTCTCTGTGCTGTGTAGTGAATGAAACACTGACTGAATGAGTCAAGTATTTGTTCGCTGGCCAGCCACTCTGACAGGAGATTATTGACATGTTTCTCCACTGTCTTCCCACCAAACAGCAGCAGAAAGATCGGTAGATAATTAGTAATAACAGCAGGGTGGGCATTTGTTTTTTTAAGAACTGTACAATCAGGGCTTTTTTCCACTCTCCTGGACCAGTCTGCCCTGCAAAAAGTTATTGCAGATCTCCAAAAGTAAAGGACCAAAGACTTTAGCAGCTGCTGTCCAATTGGAGGAGCTACAAAAGATCCAGTTGAGACCCTGATTTTCATGCAGTTGTAATGGATGTAAAGTTATCAAGAGGTAAAAGCTATCATTTTTCTAAACGATCATTACTGTCATTTCCAGAGGTCACCTGCCTGCCTTACTACTCACCTGAACAGGGCATAGGCACAGCCTCTCGTAGCCTTGGGGGACACAATAGGCCCCAGAAGAGGATAGCAATTTTTGTATGTTGGACAGATTCTATTAAAAGAAATTTGACAATCTGTCTGCCAGCTCTGGGGTTTCTTTTTGTCAGCAGGACTAGATAGGGGTTTCTTATATGCAGCTGATATTATGAATCTTAATTGCCCGCTCACCTCTAGCCTGCGAGTTATGCAACTTCTTGATTTCTTCAACCAGATGTCAGACCTAAAAGTCAATTGGTTGGTTTTTATTTCCAGTTTGGCGTTCTCTGGAGGAAATGCATGAAGATTCCGACCTATTATGGCAAAATGTGAATTAAAATACTTGGACATACACATAGTTTTCTCAGAGGCCCTGTGCTAGGATGGCAGTATTACTATTCTAATTGGCGAGTTGAATCCCTGGTCCCCTATTCCTCAGTCTCTCATGGAACGGGTGGATATTTGTAAAATGATCCCCTGCCCAAAGCTGCTATGTATTCTTAAAACATTATCCATACTGTCTCCATCTTTCCTTCTTTTTGAGACTCACAGATCAGAGGATTTCTGTGGGAAAGTAAGACCTCACAAATTTCAATGGCTAAATGTTACAAATCTCCATATGATGGGTGTGTGTTGGGGGCATTTGAGAACTCCTTTTACTTAATTCCTGTGGCTCGCACCCAGCTTTAGGGCCCTGCCTTTCTGACAGAGATGGACATTGGGTGATAGCTTTTTTTGTTTTTTACGAAAGAGAGCTATCATTTTCTCTGCTAAGATTCCCTCTGAACCTTTCGATAGGGTTGACCCTCTTTTAACTAGGAATGTCTGTTCTTTTCTCCTCTCTTCAGGGATTCTTTTAAACTGCAACCTTATTGGACTCGCCCAGCTGAAAAACGTATTTTCACAATCCAACTTCGGTTCTTTTCCAATCAGCAAAATGAGTTTGCATTACATAAGTCTCAATTCTTCCGGTATCTCCAGCTTCAACATGCCTTTTCCCCATATCTAAAAGATACAGGGGTAATTAAGGAATTCTGTCTTCTGTAGGCCAAATTCCTAATGCACGTGGTGGAGGGGTGGAAAAGAATCTCTCAGATTTACGGGTCCTTGGTCATCCACTTCCCTGACTGATTAGCTTCATTGTGGAAGGTAGGGGAAGGTGTATGGAAGAGCTTTCAGATAAATAATGGAGAGATGCTTTCATGTCTCCCTGTGAGGTAGAAATCTCTGACTACTGTTAATTACTTCAAATTTAGTATTGTCACAGGGTGTATTCAACTCAGTGAATCGGGCATGCTTGGCAGCAGTCATGTACAAAATGTTTTATCAATGTTGAATACCTCTCTACATATATAATACATGGCCGCCATAGTTACAATGCCCCTGGCACCAAATTAATAATAATGGATCAAATCCAATTCAAATTCAAAAACTTGATTCGGTTTATAGGCATAAAACCATAAAAGTACACAATAAAAACATTATAATCAATAAATAGGTTAAAAATAATACAGAGCTCATGTGTGGATACCCGTTCCCCAAATCAGTGCCCCGTAATAATTGTGATGTAACCGCATTGGATCCATCTCTTAGAGAATGTCCCGGGCCTATATAACAGTCCAAAAAATTATTACTGATCACACAACTTCAGGTCCTCCAGATGCTCATTCAATACAATTTGATCAATCAATAAACTTTCATAATATTCGAGCAACACAAGTAGTAGGTTTATTCTGTAGCCTCATAAGTTAGGGCTTCCAGGTGTGCCAGGTTTTTCCTTCTTCCTAGAGCCAATGTAAAAAAAGCTATGACAGATAAACAAATATCCCCGTTTTCCAAAGCACATATATAATTAAAAGCATCCTGGTAATAGGCATAGTTGCCAGTTTTAAAAAATCGGGGCTAAAAAACGTTTCCTAAGGTCTTTATAAAAGCTGCAGAATAAGATAAAGTGCATTGTGCTTTGTCTGGTTCGGCCATCGCATGGACATTTTGGAAAGTTATCAGTCCATGCCTCAATTTTTGGAAAGGCAAACCTTGGGTGCAGTATTCCTAATCATAGTCTGTTAAGGTAAAACCTATGTTGTCTATTCTTGATGATGGTCAGATAATTTGGCAGGCCCAAAATATACAGGGCCCCACAGATACCTACACACCGTGGGTCTTTTACTCTCATGGGTGTCTCTCTCTTTTTTTTCTCTGTCCCCTGAGTATAGTCTTAACATCTGTTTTGGAATGTGATAGGACTTTAACTGTGTCCTTGGCACCAATGGCAGGGGTCACTTTTCTTAAATGGCTGTCTATATAAGACAACCATTTTATTTTCTTCCAAGCATCTAACATAAGGCAATCTAATATTATCGACTTTGTGAACTCTGTCCCTACTTTACTCCATATGTTGTGCCACAAAAGGATGGGTCTAATATATAGGTTGTCCTCTAAAAAAGGAACTGCCACTTCCTTATGTGTTATGTATGTTGAGCTCGTTTTTGGGACGGCCAACAATCGAGCTAGACACAAGTTCTCTAAAGTTTGCAATTTGGCGCAGTTTATGCACCCCCAGAGGGCAGCGCCATAACCAGCGCTTGGGAGGCATTTACTTTTATACAATATCAGTATCTCCCTGATTGGTTTCTGACCTATTTTACTAGTAAACCTGAAGATGGATTCTATAGCTCTCAGGATTTCATTTTAGAGATGTTTAATTGGCTTTCCCAGGACCATGATGCAGTAATCTGAATTTCCAGGTATGAGAACATTTGTATCTCTCCCCCTTTATATGATAGGTCTTCAATGTCACATGATCTATCATTCAAATATAGGTTTTAAATATATTTTTGAAATTCAACAATTGTTTTGCAAACATAGTTATCAATTCTGAAAATACACACATTTTTGTCTCAAATACACACTCTTTAATTTTGGTATACATACAAAAGCAACCAATCAAAAGCTTCTAATTTAGTAGATTGGGCAGCACCCAGGAGAGCTACTTACAGGTAACTGCAGAGCTACCAGTAGCTCATGAGCTACTCGTTCGAGAATCCTGTTGTAGACAATATAGAGGACAATCTATTTTTGAAAGTGCTTTTGCATTTAGTCGGGTACAGTGTGATGTTGCTCAACACTGGAACTCTGCGGAAGCCCATTGTCCCTCCACTCCTCCCTCCCAAAAAATAGCAAGTTCTAAAACTGATAACCTTAATCAAGTGCAATCAGTTGAAGTGGGAAGTCAATATAAGGAAAGATGCAAATGGCCAACATAAGAGGGTCTGTAACTGTCCACAAGTAGGCCCTGGGTAATTCAGAGGAATACCCAACTGTGGAAACCTAAAACATGTAAGCATCGATGATAATGTGGTATGGGAGTGTGATACTATTTCCTTATGGACCAAAGACTTAGTAATATAAGTGCATGCTGAACATGACTGTTCAACAACCATTGAACTTGTAATGAGTAAGTAGTGGAGCCTTATAGTGGATTCTCTGATATGTGCTTTCATTGATAGATTGCCATAGTTAAATGATGTGTAGCAAGAGTTGGAGATTCCACTTTAGGAATATATAAGATCTGACCTAATTGATTTTTTTTTTTCTTATGGAAGCATAGGGGGGATGATAGTGCTATGGAGATAATTTTTACATGCAACAAAAAATGTTTGATTGATTGTATTATATGGAACTCTCCGATTTATAATTGTACAATTAACTGAAATTTCTGCAAATCTGCAGTTCGTGCCCACTTTTTCCTCTAATAACGCCAATTGATTTTAATGACATTCCTTCCTCTATTAAGAAAATCTATTTTGGTTGCATTGTGAAAGACCATAAATGAAGGCATTTTTTGTTTTTTGTTACCATTGGATAATGCTTCCTTTTCACAGGAAGTGTTTCCAGAACATTTTTTATAAGATGTTTTATTGATTTATACAACAACACAATTCACATCACAGTCCCTATAGAGTTACCATATACACGGTGCAAGTAGGAATGAAGCATACTTTTATATAATGTTGAAGCAAGAAGTGATCATGCCCTCCCCATACCCCAGCAACATCACAAATACATGTAGACCTATACCCATTAAGGTATAGATCTACAGGCCTAAGTGATCTACTGAGGCGCATTTCACCTGGCCTATTCAATAGCTAATGTGTAGGGTGTCAGACTCCATATGCAAATATGTCTGGTATTGGCCCCAGATGTTCTCGTGTTCATGTGGGCACTCCCTGACTTTATAAACCTCCTGCTCCATGAGGGCACAGTAGGTTATCCCTCTTTTCCATTCTTGTCTAGTCGGTGCATCTTTTGAGAGCCATCTGCGTGCTACGTCTCATTTGACAATAATACAGCCCTCTCCTAGCAGTATATGGCTATGTATGCTTAGGCCCTCTCTCCTTCTCCAGGATTCTCCAGGTTTTGCCGGTGTGGCCACCTTGGGACTGAGCTGAGTTGACCTGCCCAATACATTACTTAAGGACTCTGCTATTCTTCCGTAATATTCCCTAATGACAGGGCATTCCCAAATCATGTGTAGGATGGTGCATTTCTCCTCGGGCACCTGGTACAACTAGGGGTTGGTCTACCACCCATTTTTTCAGTCTTTCTGGCTTCAAATAAGCCAGTCTACTCTCTACCATCATACCCTGTGACTATTGTGCAATCTCCATCTTGGACTTTATACAGTGACAATTCACAATATTAAATTGGAAGGCATGGGGGCGTGGCTTGCTAGCCGATAATGGCGGACTCGTGAGGCTGTTGCTCCGCACCGGCCCGCAATTAATCATGATCCTACGTAGCCCAGCTGGTGGGGAATGATCCCGGTCGCGCGGCCTTGATCCGAGGAGACATCTGAGGACCTGAAGAAACGAGCTGAGATCCTGGCGGTCTGTGGTAGACCGAGATCGACTCGGTGAACTGCACAGCAGGCCCGGAGCCAAAATATCGGCTGTGACAATGCTGGGGTCTGGAACCCAGGCCTGAGGCTACCCCGTTGGACTCGGGGGCGGGTGAGCCTGTCGGTAGCCAGAACCCGCGGAGCACACTGGCACCAGCCGGACTGAAGGTCTGAAGCTCCGGTGGAATGATAGGGTAGAGGGCCCCTGATGACTGCTGCGCTCCGGAGTCCTGTGTGAGGAGAGGCTCGCCGGACCACGTATCAGCAATCCGGACTGCCTACGGGCCTTGGATAATAGCGGACAGCGGACCTAAGCCGGCCGGGAAGCAACCACACCAGAACGCGCCGTGCCCTGGGCGCGGGAGGTGAGTGCCGCGCCAGGGAGAGGCAGGCAGACTTTGCTTGGGAAGGGGAGACCCGTGCTGGAACCCTGCAGTGTCCACCTAGCTCGTAATAGAGCCAGTGAGGCGGGACCGGCAGCGATCTCCTGTGCCACCACCGCTGGACTTTATTTCGAACTCCTGGGCATACTTTTGCATATTTGGGGCCCTCGGGTCAACCTCTAAATTCAGACGGAGTGCGCAGTGGAGGAGCTTGAGGAGAATGGTGGAAACAGGCTGAGCCCATAACCCAGAGCCGGCCCTTCTGCTCTCTGCTGCGCCCTGTGCGAACTACCCTGGAGGCGGACTTGCATAGCGGCGGAGTGCTGGTAAAGGGACCTTCCCCCCCTCTCCCCCCCCTGAGAGCGGTGAAGAAAAGGGGGGCCCCCGGAGGGCAGAGTGACCCATGGGTGTCGGGGCGGAGGGCATGTGCCCCAGAGAGGCCTAAGTGATACCTGGGAGGTGTGAAAGACCCAGGGAGACAGCGCAATTGTGATATCTGGCACCCCAACTACTGATCGGCTGCCGGCCATCTTGGTGGTTCGTGTGAGCAACGATGGGAAAACCCCGAGCGAGAATGATAGGCCCGGCAGTGGACCATGATGAGGACACGACTGCGCAGACGGAATTAGACCCGATCCAGCAACAGCTGGCAAAAATTTTGGAAGCCATAGCAGATACAAAGTCAACCCTCCACCTAGACATTAGCACAGTTTCTGTGGGCTTGGGACTGCTGCAGGCAGAACACCGGAAACTGGTGGAGAGAGTAGGGGTTACGGAAACCTCCATAGCAGAACTGCAACAAGCGCAACGAACATGGAATAGAACGGTGGATGAGCTTGCAGACCGTGTGCGCACACTGGAACGTAGGGCAGAAGATGCGGAAGGGCGCAGTCGCAGAAACAACGTTCGTATAGTGGGGCTGCTGGAGGGAGCGGAGGGTACCGACATGCTGGCTTTTCTGGAACAATGGCTCCGCACAGAGGTGGCCCCGGAGGGCCTCTCTGCCTTCTATACCTTGGAGAGAGCTCATAGGGTCCTGGCTCGGCCGCCCGCTCCGGGGCACCCCCCCACGACCCGTAGTGGTGCGACTCTTGCACTTTCGAGACGGGGATACCCTCCTACAGAAGGCACGAGCGAACGGACCCTTCGTGATCGATAACAGTAAGGTTTCTATCTTTCTGGATTACACCCCGGAGGTGCAGAGGCGAAGGGCCTCCTTCCTGGAGGTGAAGAAAGCACTGTGCGAGGAAGGCCTGCAATACTCCCTCGTGTTCCCAGCTAAAGTTTGGGTCATACTGGACGGGAAGACTCACTTTTGTGAAGACCCTGAGAGAGCATGGGAGTGGCTAGAAGCCTAAAAGTCCGAAGGCCCGCCCCCCCCCCCACCGAGTTCGAGCCGCCTGAGTGGGAGCCAAAATCTCCTTCCCAAGAGGAGGGCCCATAGGAGACTAAAAAAGAAAATGATTCTTCGCCCGAACCCGTCCCATACGGACAGAGAGAGGGAAGTGGCCTTACAAGCAGTAGCTGATATCATGCAGCCCAGGAGGTCAGCACCAGAGAATGGCTCGGCTTCTTGGAGGGTGACCGGAGAATCGGATACAGATTCCTCTCATGCTGACAGTGTTAAGTTGCCAGTAATGACCCCCAGAACGGCGGATGACCTTTGATTGGTTACCCCGACGTACCGGGTACTACGCACCTGAATATTTGAATGCTTTGCAGTTATCACGCTTACCGCGCGCTGAGCTCATCCCACTTTGGGCCGGCGCGGGCTGAGACAGCCGCTGAGGTACTCCAACAAGCAACCACCCCCGCACGGAGGACCACACCAGTAATTGGTTGTACCCTTCTGTGGAGCATGTTGTATTTTTTACAGTTTGGGCGGCTGGCCGTTGCCATATTGCTCCAGGGAGAGGGAGTTCAGCGACACTGGGGTTATGTTTCTGTTCGATATTGGGGCTTACCCCATTGCAGATGTGGTGATGTGGGGTCTTGTAGAGCTGGTGGGGATCGGGGAAGGGTGGGGGGGTGGGACAGAGCTTGAGTCTTCGCACATGGCGCCTCATACACTAAAGTTTGTGTCCCGGAATATTAGGGGGATGGGGCATGCGACCAAAAGGCACAACATACACCACTACCTGCGTAGGAGAGGAGTGCAGATCGCTCTTCTGCAGGAGACACATCTCATTGGTAGCGAGATAGAAAAGCTGCGTAGACGCTGGAGAGGGCAAATCTATGCGACTTCCTACTTCGCGTATGCGAGGGGGATATTAATTTGGGTACGAGCAGGTGTGCCTTTTGAGCCAATACAGGTATGGACGGATAAGGAGGGCAGATACGTACTACTGAAAGGGAGACTACTGGGCCCGAGATCCTGATAGGCAGTATATACGCCCCTAACCAAGATCAGTTGACCTACCTAAACAGCCTTTCTCCCCATCTGGCTGAAATGGAGGCTGAGGACATGCTCATAGGGGGCGACTACAACTGCGTGGCTGGCATTGCCCTGGACCGCTCTCACCCTCCCTCCCCCCCCTGCCTGGGGCACACGCCCACCCTACAGTGGCGGGGTTTAGAGATTGGATTGCCCACTGGGGATTAATAGATATATGGAGGACACAACACCTGGATGACAAAGACTATTCATACTTTTCCACTATACACCAGTTACACACATGGATAGATAAGTTCCTCTGTACGCCTGAGTTGGGATTAGATATTACCCACACAGAGTACCTTGGGCGCACCTTCTCAGATCATAGCCCCCTATTATTGACTTTACAACCAGTGGGGAAACGCCCCCTAGTCCCGCTGTGGCGCCTGGACACAAATATGTTGGAGGACACCTGTTTTAGGGAGACTTTGAAATCATCCATAGATGCGTACTTTGACAATCCGCACACAGCGTCCACGGTGTTGACAGAATGGGAAGCCTTTAAAGTGGTGACAAGAGGGTTCTGTCTGGGGCAATCGGTGGGGGCACAGAGGGAGTTGCACCAAGAAGTTAGACACCTAGAGGACCAGCTACACGGGTTGGATAACGCACTGGGGCAGGACGCGACACAACACCAACGCCTGAGAGATACACAACAGGTATATCAACAAGCTCTCGAGAAACTGCGGTGTTATGATTATTAAGTCTACCTTGCTAAAGTGCAAGAGGAGGAAGGCAAGCTGGGCCGGGTCTTAGCTTGGCTGATCAAACCGGAAATCAGAGGCTCCCCGATCACCCACATACGAACTGAACTGAACCAATCTGTTTATGACCCAGAATCAATTAACTCCCTATTCCGCGAATACTATACAGCACTGTATAATGCACCCCCCCCAAGTATCACAAGACGAACGGAGTACTTTCCTGTCTCTGGCGCCGCTAAAGCGCTTAGATCAACAGGAGGTGGCAGGATTGGGCGGCCCCATCGAACCTCACTAAATACGAGTGGCTATTAAGAGTATGGCCACTGGCAAAACACCTGGCCCGGATGGGTTGCCAGCGGAATTCTACTATGCGTATGCTCCGATACTAGCCCGTCCGTATGTGCAGAATCAAGGCGGCTAGGACGTCTCCCTGAGTCTGTTAGAGATGCATTGGTAATCCTGCTTCCTAAAACCAAGCTAGAGGGCCCACGAGTTCATGATTACCGCCTTCTCTCCATGCTTAATTGGCCTTCAAGATCCTTAGCAAGCTACTGGCGCAACGCCTGCTCCCATATATGTCCAAGTTAGTCCATAAAGACCAGAATGGCTTTATCCCGTTGAGAAACACTTCCTATAACTTACGAAGACTTTACTTTGTACTATACCACCCTATGATGCGGCTTCTCCCTGGGGCGGCTCTTCTAGCAATAGACCTAGAATAAACATTCGATACGATTAGATGGGACTTTTTATTTGACACTATGAGGCGCATGGGTCTCGACGAGGAGTGGTTAGAGTGGGTCCAGCTGCTCTATGAACAGCCGACTGCCAGGGTCAGGACGGGGAAGGTAGTTTCTCTTCCAGGGGATACTCATCAATAGTCATAAGCGCTGAATGGTCCCGCCCACGCGCGGGGACCCCGGAGCAATAACAAATAATATATATATATATATATATATATATATATATATATATATATATATATATATATATATATAGGTAATATGCATATATATACATATGCAGCCTGAAAACCTATTACTAGGCTCAAAACTGCCACAATTGCATTGGAAAACGTTTACATTTGAAATAATAAAGAAAAATACACCATGATATTTTCATGATACAGATAAAGAAAACTGTTTTCAGTTTGCTTTGAAAAACACAGCCTTTATTTTCAAAGGTAAAAAGGCAAGATCATAGAGGCAGATTAGCCTAGAGAGGCTGCATATAGAACAATTGGGAAAACTGGCGCCGTGCCTTTAAGACCTCAAGGAACCCCGAGGCTCCCATCATGCACCACAGGTGACAGTTAGGTTAGTTCTTTTTTCCGGCTCCCTCTGTGAGGATCCTGGAGCATTGAGCTTGCCAGTTAGTGGTTTTTTATCACTAATTTCTGGTCTAAAGTGGAATTTTTTAGTTTCACTCGACGTCTTTAGTACTTTGTACTAAATCCTGTTTTTTTTTTCCTTTCTGAATTTTGTCTATTTTTTCCTGTCATAATGCCGGCTTTATTTAATAACTGCCCGGCCTGTGGAAAAAAAATTGCTAAATCGGACCCACACTCGTTCTGTATTGCTTGTCTACCTTCATCTCACAAGCCAGACCAGTGTTACTACTGCAGCAAGTTTTCAAGAAGAACCCTTAGGGAAAGGGAGAAGATTAAACTGCACACTATGCAGGAGAGAGGAAAGGGTGCAGCAAGTAGCAGAGAAGAACATCCCTTAAAGAAGCCCTCCTCTCAATCAAGGGTGGAGCGCAAAGAGAAAGGTGAGATAAGAAAACACCGGTCTCACACGCCGTCGAGGGACAGATCGACTTCCAAGATACCTTTGTGCTCCGAGTCAGCGTCGAGGTCGACGTCGAGACGTCCTTCGCCGTCCAAGCGAGCGACTTCAGGTGAGAAGTCCCATCATAAGCAGAAGTCGACACCAACGTGTAGGCGGTCCAGGTCTGGCTCACCTACGACTGCAGGCGGCCGTGGCTCGACGTCGACACATCAACGTCATAGCCCGCCGTCGAGAGTGTCCGTGGCGACGTCGAGTACACCACCGATGTCGAGAGGTCCACGCGCATCGACGTTGAGCCGAACACCGAGGGCCTCGACGCCGATAAGGCACAGTCGCTCGCCGTCGAGGCATTCGCCGTTGAGACGCATGCCGTCAACGCATCCGTCACCGAGGAGGTCTACTGCGAGGCGATCGACGTTGAGACCTCGCACATCACCCTCTGGATCTAGGACAGGAAGATCGCGGTCCAGATCGACGGTGAGAAGATCGCCGACGAGGAGATCGACGTCGAGGAGGTCACATTCCAGCCACAGGTCTCCTCCTGCCAAGAGACCTAGGGCGACGTCGAGAGACCGCTCGACGCAGAAGGAAGTCCAGGTCGTGACATCCAGGAGTGTATCTTCCTCCCCGGGACTTCAGATCGTGCAAGTCTCTCCTGAAACCTCACCAGTTCCGGCGCCAGCTCCTGCAACTAACATCTCCCCGAGATGGCTGGGGGACATAAGAGAGTGGAAGATTCGAAAGATAACAACACTAGCGCATACTCCTAGCAGATCCAGATCTCCTATAATACAATCAGTGCACTCCTCTGAGAGACATGAGACGTGCCATGCCACAAAGGTCTCCGTCTTTGAGAAGGCGCACATCACGTTCTCCTAGGAGTCGGGCATCCAGATCTCGCCACCGCTCTCCTAGGAGACGAAGCCACAGATCCCCTTCGTGGTCCTCAGACTCCAGACCATCAAAGGCAGACTACTCTCCTACTCTTTCTTCCTCTCCTCCGAGTAGAATATCGCCCATTGATGATATTGTAACCTTCAATGAGGTCTTGTGTAGAGGGGCTGCGAAGATTCATATTGAGATGCCTGTGTCTACTCCTGCAACGTCAGTCATCTTCGAAACACTTCATAACAGGTCGTCATCTAGACCTTTGCTTCCCCTGGTGCCTGGCCTGATAGAGCCTGCTCTACAGAAATTCCTGACTCCAGCGTCGGTGGGGGCGGCCCCGTCGCGGATCACTAAGAAATACAAGGCCCCTGAGCAGGACCCGCTTTTTCTGAGAGCTGACCCTCCTCCGGATTCGGTTATTGTGTCAGCGGCACGAAAGAACCAGACAGGGGCAGCTTCATCTGCAGTACCACCGGATAAAGACAGAAAGGCCATGGATTCCGTCGGCAAGAGGATGTGCAACACCTCAGCATCCTATATGAAGGTAGCCAGCGCCTTGGCCTTGCTGGGTCGGTACGACCGCTCTCTGTGGGACTCTCTCTCACGCTTCACGGAGAAGCTGCCAAAGGAGGACAGACAGGACTTCCTGGAGGTCCTCCATGAAGGGAGTCTGGTGGCCAATAAGGTCATCAGTGCAGCAGCTGATGCCTCTGACTTAGCTGCCCATGGATACGCACATGGGATTTGTGCCCGTCGCTCTGCCTGGCTGAGATTGACGGGTTTGAAGCCAGAGGCTCAACATCGAATCCTCAATCTTCCTTTCAATGGGACATCGCTCTTCGGCTCTCATGCCGATGACGAAATGTCCAGGATGAAGACCGAACTGGACACGGTGAAGGCGGTTGGGCTCGAGAAGAGGAAGGATTTCAGGCGACGCTACCGCCCCTACCATCGACGCCAATACCAACAGAGGGTTCAAACCCCTCAGTGGTCCTCCCAGCAACATCAGGGAAGATCAGTCCAACCAGCGGCGTCCTGGCAGAGGACGAGGAGGGAACTCCAGACAGTCTACACCTGCTGCCAAGCAACAACAGAAGCAGTGAGGGCTTGCTTCCCCTAACTCCGTTAGCCACTCCGGTGGGGGAAGTGTCCTTTTCTATCTGGAAGAGTGGACCAAAATCACACTAGACAAGTGGGTGCTCAATATTGTGAAGAATGGGTACTCCATCAGGTTCAAGTCCCCTCCACCCTCTATTCCTCCTCAAAAAACTGTCATTCATTGCCTAAATCTTCTGAGAGAAGAGGTATCCGCTCTACTCCTAAAGGAGGCCATCGAGGAGGTTCCATACCACCAACGTCGACGGGGGATCTACTCCCGATATTTTTTGGTCCCAAAGAAAGGTCAAAACAAGGAGTTCAGGCCTATACTAGATCTCAGGGTTCTCAACAAATTCATTCTGAGAGAGCGGTTCAGAATGCTGGCATTACATCAAATAATCCCGCACTTACATCAAGTGGACTGGATGTGTTCTATAGATCTTCAAGATGCCTATTTCCACATCCCAATTGCTCGGAAGCATCGGAAGTTTCTAAGATTGCACATTCAGTCAGACCACTTCCAGTTCACGGTCCTGCCTTTCGGACTGAAGTCGGCTCCTCGCACTTTCTCAAAGTGCATGGCAGTAGTAGCTGCATTCTTAAGGAGGAAACAAATCTTCGTCTACCCTTACCTAGACCACTGGCTTCTCAAAAGTGCGTCTCCAACTCTTCTGCAATAACACCTCACTTACTGCATTCAGCAACAGCTGCATCGGCTGGGTCTGCACGTCAATTTAAAAAAATCCATCCTCAATCCAACACAGAGGATACATTACCTGGGTGCGACTCTGGACACGGTAAACGCAAGAGCGTATCCTTCGGAGGAGAGACTATCATCCATTCTCCTCAAGTGTCAGACCCTCTTGAAGGGACCTCATCCCACGGCCCGACAGGTTTCATCTCTACTGGGGTCGATGGCCTCGTGCATTTTTCTAGTCCCAAATGCCAGACTTCACATGAGACCTCTACAGCAAACTCTGGAGGATCAATGGTCTCAGATCTCCAATCGCTGGGAAGACACTGTAGCCATACCTCTATCTGTCCGGCTCTCCATCAGTTGGTGGATGCGGCGGTCTCATCTCCTGATAGGAACTCCCTTTCACAAGGAGCTTCGCAAACAGACTCTGGTGACGGACGCGTCCCTTCAGGGATGGGGCGCTCACATGGGGTCCCTGCAGATACAAGGACTGTGGTCAGAAAGAGAACAGCTATACCACATAAACATGCTGGAGCTCAGGGCAGTTCATCTGGCTCTCAAGGCGTTTTTTCCTTCCATCAAATCGACTGCTCTGCTTGTTCAGACGGACAATACAACAACGATGTATTACCTGAACAAGCATGGGGGCACCAGGTCCAGACACCTGTCTCTGGAAGCGCAAGCGATTTGGAAGTGGCTTCTAGCACGAGACATGAAGATCTCCGCAGTTCACCTACTAGGCGTCCTCAACATCCAAGCGGACGTCCTAAGCAGGCATTTCGCAGAAGCGCACGACTGGGTGCTAAAACGAGAAGTAGCGCAAGACATCTTTCGCAGCTGGGGAACACCAGACATAGATCTCTTCGCGGACGCAGAAAACGCAAAATGCCTCGTCTTCGCCTCCAGATACCCACAACCAGGCTCCATGGGGAATGCTCTGTTGATAGACCGGTCAGAGACATTACTCTACGCCTTTCCACCAGTCCCACTCATTCCCCTGGTGATCAGGAAACTGTACAAATCCAACACAAAGATGATCCTGGTTGCGCCAGACTGGCCTCGACAATGGTGGTACCCGGACCTTCTTCATCTGTCCAAAGTACCACACAGGAGGTTACCATGTCATCCGGATCTGCTGACCAGGGCGGGCGGCAAGGTGTTACATCCCAACCTGCCGTCCCTGAGGTTAGTAGTATGGCTCCTGAGTTCATCCAATATGGACATTTAGGTCTCTCTCAAGACTGCATGCAGATCTTGAAGGATGCCCGGAGACCTTCTACGAGAAAGTCTTACGCTTTTAAGTGGAAGCGTTTTTACATGTGGTGTACTGCTGAGGGTCATGACCCTATTCGTGGTCAGGAACAGGTACTGTTACCCTACTTACTGTATTTGGCCAAAGCAGGTTTGCAATATTCCTCCATAAAGGTTCACCTGGCAGTGATAACAGCATATAGAAAGTCCCCCACTCAGGCTTCTTTCGTTCAGATGCCAGTTGTTAAGGACTTTCTGGAGGGTCTAAAAAAGGTCTACCCACCAGTTAGGTCTCCATCTCCTTCCTGGGAGCTTAATGTGGTCCTCTCTAAGTTAATGGGTCCCCCATTCGAGCCTATCCACAAAGCCTCCCTGCAACATCTTTCATGGAAGACTGCATTTCTCGTGGCAATCACATCTGCTCGCAGGGTGAGCGAGATACAAGCCTTGTGCTCTTCGGAGCCCTATCTCGTTTTCCATGCGAACAGAGTGGTGCTTAGAACTCACCCGAGGTTCCTTCCTAAGGTGGTCTCGGAGTTTCACATCAACCAGTCAATCACTCTTCCTACTTTCTTTGTGAATCCTGTCACCCCTGCTGAGAGAGCTTTGCACTCTCTAGATCTTAAAAGAGTGTTAAAATGTTATCTAGATAAAACAAAGAGTGTACGAAAGGCTGACAGGTTGTTTGTTAATTATGGTCCATTGAACACTGGTTTTCCTGCCTCTAAAAGGTCCATAGCTAGATGGATAGTGTCTTGTATTATGTTATCCTATCAGCTGGCACACAAACAGCTCCCCGAGCAAGCCGAGAGCTCATTCTACAAGGGGAAAAGCCGCTACGGTAGCGATGCTTAGTAATGTACCTATTCAGGAAATATGTAAAGCGGCCACATGGCGTTCGGTGCACACTTTCGCACGCCATTATTGCCTTGATTCTGACACTCAAGCTGATGCTAGGTTTGGACAAGCATCCTTGAGAAACTTGTTTGGGTAATATATGTTTTGTTAACAGGTTATGATATGATGGTATTCGTCCGCAGGGTATGGGGATGGGCTTGCTACTCTATTCAGTGCTTATGACTATTGATGAGTATCCCCTGGAAGAGAAGGATAAGTTACTTACCTGTAATCCTAGTTCTCTTCCAGGGGTATACTCATCAAAGTCATAAGCAACCCTCCCTCCTCCCCGGACGAATGCCTTGGCCTTGTATATGTATCTGTTACCCATGCTACGATTACACTGTTATACGCCGTCCAAAAGAACTGACCTAACTGTCACCTGTGGTGCATGATGGGAGCCTCGGGGTTCCTTGAGGTCTTAAAGGTACGGCGCCAGTTTTCCCAATTGTTCTATATGCAGCTTCTCTAGGCTAATCTGCCTCTATGATCTTGCCTTTTTACCTTTGAAAATAAAGGCTGTGTTTTTCAAAGCAAACTGAAAACAGTTTTCTTTATCTGTATCATGAAAATATCATGGTGTATTTTTCTTTATTATTTCAAATATAAAAGTTTTACAATGCAATTGTGGCAGTTTTGAGCCTAGTAATATGTTTTCAGGCTGCATATGTATATATATGCATGATGGAGTTGTTGGATATACGAGCTGAATAAAATCTGAAGCTGCACCAAATTGTGGTCCGTACTCCATTTATGCGCAGAGGCTAAGAGGCTGCGAGAGGAGTTTGCTCTGGCTATAGAGCCACTGGCAGCTTTGTTGCGCCAGGGAGGATATGGACTGGGGTTGACAATTGGTGACCACACGCATGTTGTCTCCCTATATGCGGATGACCTCCTAATATACCTAAATGATGCAGTGCGGGGCACCTCTTCAGCCCTGGACATACTAAGCAGGTATGAGCGTGTTTCTGGGCTATGGGTTAACAAAAGTAAGACCTATTTGTTCCCACTGATGCCGGATAGCCCCCGCCCGACAGACCTCCCTCTGGACCTCAATTGGGACCCCATACCTTTAAATATCTGGGGATACATATCTTCCATTCTTTGGAGGATAAGAGAGAAGGAAATATTGAACGCGCCTTGAGATCCCTCAGAACCTGCGTCCCTTTTTGGTGTTCCTTGCGCCTCCCGATCATGGCACGAATCTCACTGCTACGTCTACTGTACTTCTTTGTTAACATGCCACTGGTAGTGCCCCCCAGATGGTTCAGGCATCTAGATGCTCTACTTGGAGATCTCATATGGGACAAGAGCCGCCGGAGGGTGTCCCTGAATACGCTGCAGCGCCCAGAGGAAGAAGGCGGACTGGGGGTGCCGAATATTTAACACTATTTCCTGGCCTCCCAAATACAGTGGCTGGCACAGTGGATAGAAGGCGTGGTCCCCGAAGGTACTAACCGGATGGACTCGGGGGACTACACACCCTTACTATTGGCTAAAATGTTGGATCCAGCTGTGGTGATCCCCCACCAGTCCCAGTTGCAAACCACAGTATTGCAGTGTTGGAGACGTAGTGTAGCCATACGGGCGAATACCCCCTTATATGCACCAGCTCTGCCCCTGACAGATCTACTACACAGCACCCCTAGGAGGATATCCACCCCTGAACAGCTGTCCCGATGGCCTGCGGTGTGGTTGGAGACTGTAGGGGACTGTTACCACCAGTCAGTGCTGGCCCCACTGGAGGACTTTATGGAGAGTGCTGGACTTCAACCGGGGCAGTTCCTTCTATACAAAGCTCTGACACGCACATTCCGGACACTGTGGGGCGGAGGACGGGAGGAACCCGAGACACAGACTGTTACAAGCCATACTTACTCTGGGTGGGGCACGTCACCAAGTGAAATATTTTTATACTGCATTGCAACAGTTATCGCAAACTCCCCTTAAAAAATTGCGAGATAAATGGGTGACTGCCCTGAATAGGGAACTAACAGACGGGGAATGGAAAAGGGTATTGGCATACCACAATAAGGTCTCCTGAAACACTAGGTTCAAATTTATACAGTTTAGCTATACACACGGGGCGTACATGACACCTCACAGGATTTGGGTCACGTTTGGTGGGGAGATGCGCAGCTGTCAGAGGTGCGCCCAGAATGATGCTGATTTTACCCATATGACCTAGAGCTGTACGATAGTGAATAGATTCTGGTATGAAGTAGTGGAGCAGACGAGAATAACAGTAGGGCGCACGCTCGAGCCCACGATGGAGACTTGTAACTGGGACTCTTCCCGAGACCACCCAAGCGGACGGTAGGCACCAGATTTATAGATTTGGCTTTAGTTTTGGCTAAAAGGAGAATTGCGTTAACATGGAAGTCGGCAAAAGGGCCTGCCATAGTTGACTGGAAAAGGGACGTGACACATTGGGCAGGGGCAGAGGGACGGGTCTTGGCTAGGGAGGATGCCCGAGGGCTGCGACGGCATCCCATGGCTGGACCCTGGAGGAAGATCTTGGAAAAATGGGAACACCCTGAAAGATAACAACACATAGAGTAAAAAGAAGCTGAGTCCAGCTCACAATCAGATATCCCAAGTCACACGGAACTGTAGAGCAGGAGTTAAAATTGCACGGCATTCGACCCCCTGAGTTATGATGCCCCCCCATCCTACCCAGCCCTGACAGGAATACTACCCAGGTGGATCCCGTGGGCGGACACATGGAGCTTGGACTGTGGGCCTACCTCTGGACTGAACCCCTCACCTTACGAGACATCCCTGATAAGAGCCTGACCCAGCACATCACTCTGCATAGTTTTCTGGTTTATTAATATGTTACTTTTTATTTTTTTGATGTTCTTATATTCACCCTGTGGCTTTACCTCTCTGTGATGTATTACGAGGCATATATCTCTAAACGCTGCGGTTCCCCCTCTTCTAGCAGGTTGTATTCACATGTAAGACGCACACAGCACTGGAGCTTAAGTTCTTTCGCTAACTCAAAGTTCCTGGCTGCTCTTACCTGGAGATATATATTTCTAAACTGCTTTGATGGTAAAAATAAGCGCAGATCTACGATCCTACAAATACCTGATTTAATATTTTGGTTCTGAGAAGTTACAGAATGCCTGATAAACATCTATAGTTGTCTTACATGCCATAAATGTACTGTTACAAATTTTGTATGTATAATTAAATGCAAATAAAAATGTTATATAAAAAAATTAATGTAATTTGGAAGGCATCCCCTTCCAGACCATAAGGCTGTTTTTACCTACTCCCTGTGATCCTCATGAGGTCTGCAATCATAACACCTGACTGGAACTCATTGATTCTCTGATCAGTTTGCCCTCACGTAGTTCCTAACTTATTTTAACCGATTTGCCAGTGTTTAGTTTAACCAGTCCACAGCTCATTTCCTTAACTTCTCTCATCTCTGTGGTCTCACTCTATTTGCTGTTGTCATTCTACATATTTTATTATCTGTTTCAGCAGTAGTGTAAGCGTTTCAACATATCCAGCAAAATTTGCATCAAGTGTGAGAAGGCCCTTGGGAGATGAAGTTTTGCCCTCTTGCCTTCCCCAAGTTGCCCTCTTTTACAGGATAAAAAATTCATTTTTTCCGGCTCCCATAGTGCTTATTTAAGCTGGGTGAAATTAGTGGATCTTGGTTTGCCAAATTATGCAGCCCTCTGTAAAACAACTGACCCATACTATTGCCACCTCTGCAGCGCCCTCCTTCAAATCATCAATAAGTTAAGGAACCACAATTAGTTCACAAGTTAGTTCTAATGACGTCCCCAGCACCATTCGCACTGCTGCAATTGCCTTTGCATCTTCTGCTTGAACGAAAAATTTCTTTAAGCTCCCCATGCCCATAAGCGCTGGCTGCGTGACTTCCAATATCGTCCCAGTGTTTCCTCCAGGCAGCGCACTGAGAATAACGGTGATTTGCTGCCCCTGGCCAGCCACAGCAGAATCAGAGCTCCCCAGTTAAGAATTGTACAGCTGAGAGAAACCCTCACCAATGGTCAACAGGTCCGGAAGTCAGATACTTTTCCAAATTCCTTGTATGTCACCTTGCTTCCTTCCCCACCACAGAGGCTACCATGCGGCTCAGTCCTACTATATGTTACTGTAAGGTCAATTTAAAATTTTTTGTTTATTCACAATTGTGGTAGTGGGTAAAATCAGAAAGATGTTAATGTGCCCAGGCAAATAAAAGTGACAAAAATCTGTTTGTCACAATACAAATGAACACAGAACAGCCCTGTTAATTCAATAAATAGAAAAAGAGGGTCTGCGTGTACAGTCAACGACATTTCAATCCTTCTCACATATAAGGATCATAATCAGGACAATTCTAAATAAATGCCTGAGGTACAGCTCAATAGTCATGAATCTGATCAAGGAAAAACAATATCAAGAAAACAAAAGCGGGAAAGAAAAGCAAGAGAAAAAATAGTTAAAAGCATCTATAAACATAAATCCATAATATAATTATTGCCTTATCAACAAAGTTACATGTATATACAACTTTCCTGAAAGAGAGTGACAAAGTTACCTCATTTGTTACTGCAAGACTTTTTCATGAACGAGGTATATTGCTGATATTGACAGTCACTTGCATTGGAGCTAATTAACATCTGTACATTTAAATAACAAATAGCAGGACCACACATATCAGTAATCGAAGTTAATTCAACATAAACATGTAACTAAGAAAGATAGTACCATATAGTACCTTGATAGCGATCAACAAAGGGAGCCAAGCATGTGAAAGTTATGACTCTGTTAGAAAATGGAAAATGAATGTGGCACAGGGTTAGAGCTCAAACTACATGTGTCCCTTTTAACCAAAAATTATACAAATAGATTTATACATACCTCAAGGTATAACCTTGAATATACTACTTGCTGTTGGAGAACCAGGAATCAGAGACCCGCCAGGTGGATGAGCAAGGCAACTGGGTAAGACCAGGTGCATCTAACAGAAACATCAGCGCTGATTGAGAGCCCCTCAATGGGCAGAATTAGATTGCCAGGTCCATCGGTCTTTTCCTTAATACCAAAAATCCCCTTTCTCCTGTGATGTATACACTACCCAAGGTACACAAGAACCAGGAAAAATCCCCTGGCAGACATATAGTCTCTGGTTGTGGTTAAACTTTTCAACCTATTGGGAGGTGCATTGATTTTTTTTTTTTTTTTATTGAGGATTTTGTTCTCAATAGTACTGCTATGTGAGGGACAGTATGGATCTCATAAACGTAAAAGAACATCATCCTTTTGACCAAACGGATTCTTTTTTTTGGAGACGATGGATATCGCATCCCTATATTCCTTTATGAGATTCATGACTGTTGAATTGTACCTGAGATATTTATTTATAATTGTCCTCATGATGATCCTTATGTGTGGGAAGTATCGAAACGTCCTCGACTGTACATGCAGACCCTCCTTTTCTATGCATTGAGTTAACAGGGCTGTTCTGTGTTCATTTGTATTGTGACATAAACAGATATTTTTGTCACATTTATTTGCCTGAGCACTTTAACATGTTGTTCTCTTCCAGGGGATCCTCATCAATAGTCATAAGCACTGAATATTCCCGCCCATGTGCGGGGACCCCGGAAATAATAAAAAATATATATGAAAAACATATATATATGCAGCTCTATATATATATATCATTTTTTCTCATACCAATGCAGCCCCCAAATAGGAGGCTAAATAATGCCATAATAAATAACTGCTTTTGTAAACACACAATGAATACATAGACCACAGGAGGGCAAGTATCACTTGAACTCTTTTTAATGAGAAAAACTCATGAAAACTGCAAAAGAGCAGGCATTGTTAGCCTACGGGCTGCATTGTAAACCAATAGCATAGAAAATGAAAGCAATTGTACAAAAACTGGCACCGTGCCTTTAAGGCAGCCATGACCCCTAGCTTCCCAGCATGCCTCAGGGGTGACAGGTCAGTTGTTCTTTCTGGCTCCTTCAGTCAGGACCCTGGAATTCACAGCTCTGACTTTTTAGTCAGAAAAATCATCTCTAATTCTAGTTTTCTACTCTTCACTCGACGTCTTTTGGGATTTAGAGTGAAGCACTTCCACTTTTTAGACAGAAAAGGCTTTATTTTCTGTCAGAATGCCTTCCCTTTTTGACACCTGCCCTTCCTGTGGCAAAAAGGAGGCTAGGACTGACACACATTCAGTGTGTATTCTCTGCCTCCCTGATTCTCACTCTCCAGAGACCTGCCAGCATTGTAAGAAGCTGTCCAGGAGAACCATCAAGGAAAGGGAGCGAATCCGGTTGTATGGGCTCTCTGAAAGAGGTAGGTCTCCAGTGAGACAAAAGAAGAAGAGAGCAAGATCGACGTCAAGAAGCATGATTCCAATCTGTTTGGCGTCGGGATCGGCGTCGAACCTTCCAGCGGCGAAGAAGCAGGCGACGTCGAAGTCTTCGATGGTGCAGTCGCACCGATCAACGCCAGGACCGAAGACCGTTCTAACGTCGAGTCAGATATCGGAGCCTCCGTTGGTGTCAGCCCGGCGACGATCAACGTCGAGGTATAGGTCTCCGCCAACGTTGACTGAACGTTTGGTGTCGAGACATGATGCTCCGTCGCCGCCGTCTCGCAGGCGATTGACGTCGAGGCACAGATCTCCGTCTACTCATAGACGGTCGACGTCGAGGCATAAGACTCCACCTTCGTCGTTGAGAAGGGGGTCGACGTCGAAGCACCAGGTTCAACGTCGATGCCCAAACAGAGGTCTCCGTCGTCGTATGCCCAGAAACGATCGACGTTGAGGTAAAAGATTCTACGGTCGTCGCCCAGGAGATCGACGTCGAAGCAGAAGACTCCTTCGGCTACTTCTCCTAAGTCGACGTCGAGACATGGGTCGCTGGCGAAGAGTCACTCAGCGTTGAAACAGAGGTCCCAGCTGGCCTCTTCTCGTAGTCATCCGGCGTAGAGGCACAGGACTCCGTCGGCGTCATCACATAGACGTTCGACGTCGAGGCTATCTCCTCCGCCTTCAGGCAAGAAACGATCGACGTCGAGACCCAGGGATCGTTCGACGTCGAGACACAGATCTCGTCGGTGACCATTTCGTCATCTCCATCAATAGCGCCGAGGGCAGAATCTCCAGCGCTGGGTCATGCAGAGACTCCTCGTTCGACGTCGAGACACTCTCGCCAGTCGGCGTCGACCGATCGTACTGTCTCAAGACTCTCGTCGTCGTCACACTCGGGCTCGCCGAAGGTGGCTATCTCAACGTCGAGCAGTCCAGTGCCTTCTCCAGTACGACCTCGGCCACCTGTATCTCCTGCACAGGAGGAAAGGCAGGGAACTCCGCCTATTCGCCTATCTCCTAGATGGATGTTACCTCTGCACCACTGGCAGAAGTCTGGTACGGTGCAAGCAGGAGACAATCCGGGCTATTCCAGTCCTTTGCACAGGTCTCCTCTAGCCCGGCTGGTGCAAGCGGTGGATCGCTCCCCTACTGCTCCACCAAGGGGTCGGGAGTGAACTCATACTCCTGCATCCTCCTCAAGAAGAAGATACAGGTCTAGACAGCACAGGAGAAGGCACAGATCTCCGACAACCTCGCCCTCTTCCACCCGCTCTTCAAAGAGGGATTACTCACCGACAGCCCACCGTCGAGGATCTCTCCGGTGGATGACGTCAGTACTTTTCAGGACGTTCTGGCCAGAGGGGCAAATAAGTTGAACATTGTTATGCCCACTCAACAGGCTTCATCTTCTGTGATATTCGAAACGCTGCATCAGAGGTCAACATCCAGACCATTGTTGCCTTTGGTGCCGGGCCTCCTTCAGCCAGTTATGGATGTTTTTCTGACGCCTGCAACACTCAAGACTGCGCCTGCGAGTACTTAAAGAAATATAGACCCCGCAGGAGGATCCTTTATTCCTCAGGTCTGATCCTCCACCTGATTCTGTGATTATAGCAGCTGCTAAAAAGACTCATGCGGTGGCCTCTTCATCATCCGTTCCTCCAGATAAGGAGAGCAGAACACAGGATTCATGGGGCAGGAAGGTCTGTGGCACGTCAGCCTCCATGCTTAAGGTCTCCAGCGCCTCAGCGCTTTTAGGGCGCTACGATAGATCTCTGTGGGACTCGCTTCAGAGATTTACAGAAAAACTCCCAAAAGAGGACCGCAGGGACTTTGAGGAGGTATTACAAGAGGGAAGTCTGGTGGCAAATCAGGTGATCAGCGCCGCAGCTGATGGAGCTACGCTGTCGGCTCATGCCTATGCACATGGAATATGTGCCAGAAGATCATCCTGGCTCCGGTTAACTGCGTTAAAGCCGGATGCGCAATCTCGCATCCTCAATTTGCCATTCTCAGGGACATCCTTATTTGGAACACACACTGATGAGGAGATGTTGCGGATGAAGACAGAGCTGGATACTTTGATGGCAGTTGGCCTTGAGAAAAGAAAAGAATTCAAACGCCGTTACAGGCCGTATGATAGGCGGCCCTTCCACCAGAGGGTTCAAACCCCACATTGGCTGAGGCAGCAACATCAACAGACCCAGTCAAAGTCGCACTATCAGGGTCGTCGCACCCCCAGAGGAAGAGGAACACCTCGGCAGTCTTCGACCTCGACAAAAACACCTTCCAAACAATGAGAGTCTGCTTCCCCCATCGCCGTTATCCACTCCAGTGGGGGGGGGGGGGGAAGTGTTGCAAATCATCTAGAAGAGTGGCGTGCGATCACAAAAGATCAGTGGGTGTTGACTACGCTACAGAATGGGTACTCGCTTCGTTTCCGGCATCGACCTCCTGCGATCCCTCCAGTAAAATCAACGGGTCATCAAATGAAGATACTGCGACGGGAAGTTGCCACCCTCCTGCGAAAATCAGCTATCGAGGAGGTTCCTATGTCGCAACGAGGTCGAGGAGTATATTCAAGATACTTCCTGGTGAGGAAGAAAGGGCGGAAGGCAGAATACAGGCCCAGTCTATATCTTCGGGCCCTCAACAAATACATCAAAAAAGAAAGGTTTTGCATGCTGCTCTCCATCAAATATATCCGCATCTGAGAAAGGGAGATTGGATGTGTTCGTTGGACCTGCAAGATGCATACTTCCATGTCCTGGTCAGTCCACTGCACAGGAAGTTCCTACATTTTCTAGTGGGATCGCCCCATTACCATTTCAAAGTCTTGCCCTTCGGGTTGAAATCAGCTCCTCGGGTGTTCACGAAGTGCATGGCAGTGGTGGCAGCCGCTCTGTCGCAGAGGCATCTTTGTGTACCCCTATCTCGACGACTGGCTTCTGAAAGGTCCCTCTCCCAGAGCGTGGGGAACCATTTTCAGCAATGTCTGAGCATATGCCTGCAGCTGGGTCTCCAAGTCAACTTCGAGAAATCGACGCAGCAGCCCAATCAAAGAATACAGTATCTGGGGGCAACTATAGACTCCGCAGTAGGAAAAGTGTTTCCTTCGGAGGAGAGACTGTTATCTGTCATTCTGAAGGGCAAACCGATTCGACACAACGTTTTGCCTTCGGTCTGTCAGGTTGCCTCTCTCCTGGGGTGGATGGCCTCCTGCATTTTTCTGGTCCCCAATGCCAGACTCAGAATGCGTCCTCTGCAGCAAGACCTGGAGGACAAGTGGGATCAACGGTCTGCTCGGTGGGACGACAGGATACAGCTGTCAAAAGCAGCCAGAGCTTCAATTCCATGGTGGATGCGAAAGGAGAATCTGCTGGTAGGGATTCCGTTCCATCAGACGCCTCCCTCTCAGTCATTGATCACGGATGCCTCCCTACAGGGTTGGGGAGCCCACATGGGGCCGCTTCAGACTCCGGGTCGTTAATCAGCAAAAGAACAGTTGTACCACATCAACATGCTGGAGCTGAGAGCGGTGCATCTCGCTCTCAAAGCCTTCCTTCCTTCAATTCAGACCAACTCCATCCTGGTTCAGACGGACAACACAACGTCCATGTACTACCTGAACAAGCAGGGAGGAACTCGATCGAGGTCCCTATCTCTGGAAGCGCAAGCTCTCTGGCATTGGCTCCTGGCGAGGAATCTCTCCATAATGGCAATTCACCTTCCAGGAGAGCAGAATTCACAAGCAGACGCTCTCAGCTGGCAATTTGAGGAACAGCAGGACTGGGTTCTGAACAACGAGGTCGTCGAAAGCATCTTCCAAGAATGGGGTCCTCCAACCATCGACCTATTCGCAGACGACGCAAACAAAAAATGCAGAGACTTCGCCTCGAGATACTACTGACCAGGGTCGAAAGGGATTGCCCTTTTGATCAGCTGGTCAGGGGCATTTGTGTACGCCTTTCCTCCCCTTCCACTCATCCCGAAGGTCGTGACCAAGCTCTCCCACTCAGAGGCGAGAATGATACTGATTGCTCCGGACTGGCCAAGGCAGTGGTGGTACCCGGACCTTCTACACCTGTCAGAACGTCCGCACAGGAGACTGCCGTGCAGGCCGGACCTTCTATCCAAGATGAACGGGAGCATTTATCACCCTAACCTTCCTTGACTGAACTTGGCAGCATGGCTCCTGAGGTCCTCCAGTATGGTCATTTAGGGCTCCCTCAAGACTACATGACCATCCTGAAAGAGGCTAGAAGGCTATCCACAAGACATTCCTATTCTTGTAAATAGAAACGTTTTTATATTTGGTGTGTTCAGAATAATTGTAGTCTTGCCAAGGGACAGGAAGAACTGATCTTACCCTACCTGCTTCATTTAGCTAAGGCAGGCCTGAAATTCTCTTCCATTAAGGTACACCTAGCTGCCATAACAGCGTATAGGCGTTCACCTTCTCAACCTTCTTTTTTCCAACTGCAGGTAGTAAAGGACTTCTTAAAGGGTCTGAAGAAGGTCTATCCTCCTATTCGGCCTCCTTCACCTCCCTGGGAACTGAACCTGGTTCTTTCTAAATTGATGGTCCCCCTTTTGAGCCGATCCACAAAGCAACGCTTCAACACCTTACATGGAAGGTGGCGTTCCTTGTGGCGATTATCTCAGCTCGCAGGGTGAGCGAGATCCAGGCACACTGCTCAAAAGAACCTTACACTGTTTTTCACCTCAATAGGGTTGTTATGAGAACACACCCCTCTTTTCTCCCGAAGGTGGTGTCGGATTTTCATGTGAACCAGACCATTTTACTTCCAACCTTTTTTCCAAATCCCTCTACTCCAGCTGAGAGGGCTCTGCATTCCTTAGACCTGAAGAGAGTGTTAAAATTTTACTTGGACAGGTCTAAATCAATTAGGAAAGCTGATCAACTGTTCATTAATTACGGTTCGATCAGGACCGGTTTTCCAGCCTCTAAACGGTCCATCTAGCTAGCTTATCAGCTAGCACAGAAGCCACTTTGGTCTAGACAAAAAGCACATTCCATTAGGGAAAAAGCGGCGACTGCTGCTTTCTTTAACAATGTACCGATTTCCGAGATCTGTAAAGCAGCTACTTGGAGGTCTATACATACCTTTACAAGACATTATTGTCTTGATTCAGACACCCAAGTAGGCCAAGCCTCCTTGAGGAATCTATTCCATTACTGGTCTACTCTACTTGTTGATTGGGTCATTCTCATTTGCCTGCAGGTGGAGGATGGGCTTGCTATTCTATTCAGTGCTTATGACTATTGATGAGGATCCCCTGGAAGAGAAGGATAAGTTACTTACCTGTAATCCTAGTTCTCTTCCAGGGGTATCCTCATCAAAGTCATAAGCAACCCACCCGCCTCCCCAGGCAAATGAGAATGTCTGTTATGTTAAAAGTATATCTTTGTGCCCTGACCTTCGGGTCTCCGCAAAGAACAACTGACCTAACTGTCACCCCTGAGGCATGATGGGAAGCTAGGGGTCATGGATGCCTTAAAGGCACGGTGCCAGTTTTTGTACAATTGCTTTCATTTTCTATGCTATTGGTTTACAATGCAGCCTGTAGGCTAACAATGCCTGCTTTTTTGCAGTTTTCATGAGTTTTACTCGTTAAAAAGAGTTCGTGATACTTGCCCTCCTGTGGTCTATGTATTAATTGTGTGTTTACAAAAGCAGTTATTTATTATGGCATTGTTTAGCCTCCTATTTGGGGGCTGCATTGGTATGAGATAAAATGATATATGTATACATATATAGAGCTGGATATATATGTTTTTCAAATATATTTCTTTTATTATTTCCGGGGTCCCCGCACATGGGCGGGAATATTCAGTGCTTATGACTGATGAGGATACCCCTGGAAGAGAACTAGGATTACAGGTAAGTAACTTATCCTTCTTTCTGATTTTACCCGATTTTACCCACTACCATGATTGTGAATAAAGAACGGTTTTTAATTTGAACTTATAGTAACATATAGTGTCATAAGTTTCTCTATTATTGAGTTCATTTGTTTTTGTATAGGGACCCCTGTTCTGTACTGCCCCAGCATCAACTCTGTTTTGTCACATTTTGATGCTCCTACCCTTTAAAACAGAGTTTCTTCTGCACATGGGTCGGGTCTACATTGAGCAACTCTTGGTCCTGGTCTGTCACTTCTTTGGTTTTACTTTAGCACTGTGCTCTTAATTTTCGTTTTCACATTTGCAAATTGATTTTGGCATGCCCTTTTTTCTAATATATTTTTTGCGTTATGTAATATGTGAACGCAGTACAATGGCAGCATTGAGCAACTTATGATGAAATAGGAAAATAAATAGATAAAATTATCCTATTCTAATTCCATCATTGTACAATAAAGCCCACCACAAACACATCTGAAAAAATGTAAACGCTGTGAACTCTGCCACACTCTATCCACATCCAGAATCCCCGCAACCACACTTGCATCAATAGTAGTTTTTATGACATCAACCCAGGGGGTACACAGGAACAATTAAACCTGTGAAACCCCCTGTTAGAAATTGGGTTCCTGATTGACTGAGGTGGGAGCCATGGTCAAGCAGCAACCACAATTCTAGTCCAGATAAGGCACAGGCAAACCCCAAATTAACTTGTGCTCAACCCCCTGGTTGCTTGGCACAGAGCAGGCAGGCTTAACTTAGAGGCAATGTGTAAAGTATGTGTGCCACACTTCAAACAGTAAAACAGTGAAAACACCCCAGAAATAGAGCAAAGTTTGCTAAAATAAAAAAAGACCAAAACAACCAAAAATCCAATCAGTAGTACCGGAGTTATGAATTTTCAAAGAATAAACTACAATATAGTGCCTAAAAGCATAAAACGCCAACCACAGCTATCTGGTCGCACTGGACTGGGTCAAATTGAAATGTTCAGGCTGATCGCCATGGAGCGCTTGTCGAATACAGTTCTAGATTATTCCCGCTGAAGTTTTACCTTCTCAAGTTTTGTGCCAAAAGTCACATTGACATTGAAGAAGGTCACAGGGAGCAAGGAGAGTGTTGCGGGCGTTGATTGGTGTGCCTCTAGATGATGGGCAGGCTGGAGCCTTTCATTTGTGGTCGTCTGCGGCGATCGATGCTTGATGTGCGAAGAGACGGCGGCGGGTTGTACAACTTTTTGGTGCAAGTGGCGTGGTTGTGGTGCAAACGAGCCCTTTCGTGAAGAGCCCAAAAGCTTGAATTTAAGAGCTCAGCAGCCACGCCAAGGGTCTGGGATCTGAGAGGCACCTCTTAGGGATCAGGAACTCGATGAAGACTGGTACAGGAGCTGTTGGGGAGCCTTTTATGTCCCTGATCAGATCAGGAGGCCAGCAGACTTGCCCTTTTGTGAGTCTGGGTTCCTGGTTTCAAGATGGGCTTCAGGTCCAGTTCTTCCTCCCCAGGCAAGGGGGCAGCAGGTCAGCACCACAAGGCAGCAGCTTTTTCAGAGTAGCAGTCCAGCAGAGTGACCGTCCTTTCAGCAGCACAGCAGTCCTTCTTTCTGGCAGAGTAGCCACAGGTCCAGAAGTGTACTGCAGTGGTGGTGTCTGAGGTCCTTCTTTTATACACTGTTTCCCTGGTTCTGGAAGGTGGGAGAAGCCTCTAGACCGTGTCTTTGAAGTACATGGAATTCTCTACCTCCCCTGCCGTGGTTCCAAGTTGGCTGGAGATGCAATGCAGGGCTGTTAGACCCTTTGTGTAAAGACAGTACACAGCTTATTCAAGTGCAAATAGGGCTGTGCCCAGCTCCTCCCTCCCATCCTATCCGTCATGGCCCGTTGAGTCACACCTGAGCTCCCCATTCTGTGTGGCTGTTTAGGGGGAATGCACAAAGACCAACTGCCAACTACACCTAGTTGTGAGCAGAGACAGGCTGCAGGCACCAAATGGCTATGGCGAGAAAATGGCAACTTTCGTAAAGTGGCATTTACAGAATTGCAATTTAAAATCTGACTCCACCATAAGTCAGGATCTTAAATTGTGATTCCAGAGATACCAAACTTGGAGAGGTTATCTCTTCCCATCTACAAATTACAGTTTATTAAATTTAATAAGGTAACTCCAATGTTAGTCTATGGGAGAGGTAGGCCTTGCAGTAGTGAAAAACTAATTTAAAGGTTTTTCACTACCAGGACATGTATAACTTAAAGGTACATGCCCAGCCTTTTAAGTACACTGCACCCTGCCCTTGGGGCTGTCTAGGGACTACCTTAGGGGTGACTTACATGTATTAAAAAGGAAGGTTTGGTCCTGGCAAAAGGTTTATTTTGCCAGGTCGACATGGCAGTTTAAAACTGCACACACAGGCTCTGCAATGGCAGGCCTAAGACATATTTAAAGGGCTAGGTAGTGCAATTTACTAGGGACTTATTAGTACATTAAATCTGCCAATTGGGCATAAGCCAATGTTTGCATGTTTTGAATAGAGAGCACAAACACTTTAGCACTGGTTAGCAGTGCTAAAGTGTGCAGAGTCCTAAGGCCAGCAAAAACGAAGTCAGCAAAAACAAGCAGTCTGAAGTCAAAAAGGTAGAGGGAATCCACGCTAAAGATGCCAGGAATAACACCCCCCTTTCCCTCCTGCCCGGGAACTGGCTCCAAGCTAACATCTGCAATCCAATATCACTGATCTACTTCCAGAAGTCAGTGCTCACTGCGGCCTAATATTTGGAGGATCGGTTAGTAGTCTTATCTCGGCCCACTTCATGAGGTCCTCCTCTAGCCTGTCGTCTCCAGTACGTTTCGTTAATGATTCTGTAGTAATCTCCTTCTCCTCTCCAGCAGCACTTATGATGTCATTGCTATGACAATAGAACGTTCTTGTTTGAATGTGAATTACCTGTTAGTATCCTGGGAGCTGTGGAGGCTAACGGTCAATAAACATCATGTCTCTACATCTACCTGTGTCAGCGTGATCACTTCAATTTGGCGACGAGTTGGCTGACCGTTAAGTGCCTCCACCCACGTGTGTAGCTCCTGCTGTGTTACTCCTGCGTTGCCAGTCCTGCGTTGCCACTCCGGTATTCCAGTTGCTTCATCTGACGTTGTCAGTTCCTGTGAAGTGCCTTTCAGCAAGCAGATGGTATATCCAGTTTGGCCCTTGTCCTGCACACCGATGGGATCTCGGATCTCGGTGTTGTTTCAGGGTGATTAGCGGAGCGTGGAACATCGCAATCATCACACTCTGTTTGTCTCTGGCTGTTGCGAGAAGAACTCTTCTCAAACGTGAGTTACATTTTTTTTTTCTCATTCAGCTTGGTGTTTTCGGTGTCCCTTTTAAAGCAACCCCGAGTTCGGCTGTTTGAGAGTCTCTTCGGCCCTATTATGACCTTCAGAGTCTTAAATGCACGGAGATCCTTTCTCTTCCACGTTCACCACTGACTGATGACGTTGTAGAACGTGCAAGCAGAGCCAGCAATTACAGCCTACGTCACCCCAGTGTCAGCGCAAGCTGTTTCCTCACCAACCACGTACAACACTGTACATTCCTGCAGCGTCGGATTTCTACTTTACGCTGCGTTCCAGAGTCACGCATGCGTGTCAAGTAGCCATCTTCTGTCAAAGTCGGGCAAGCGCGAAACGGTAACCCGAGAATCGCTGTTTCGTTGTGTTGTGTTGTGAGGTGACACTCAAGGCATCCCAAGTAGCGGTGAAGAGTTCAAGGTCGAGGAGACACTAGCACGCGTCGAGGCGGTAGGAGCGGCTCTTTCTAGGAATAGTGAAGCACCACTTCAAGAAACGGCGGAGTTTGTCTACGCAAGTAAAGTTGCAGATGTTTGTTTTTGAGAGAGTTCGTGTAACATTAATGCTTTCTACTTGTGAGGAATGTTTTTTTAGAAGCTTTCATCCATCCTCCATAAAAGAAAAGTCCAGCTATTACATATAACCTTTGTTTTCCAGTTGTACTCTTAATCTGTAACTGGACGCTCTGCTGCTTATTGTTTTTTTTTGGGAAAAATCTATGCTACTCAGGAATAACTTTTGAGTTGCAGGTGGACTTTAAGCAGTGTATAGAATATTTTCCTCATGAATATTTTTGTATTGCAGGTGGACTCTAAGTAGTGTTTAGAAATTTTCAAAAGTGGTGTGTAATTCACTAATAACTTTTGTTTTGCAGGTGGATTTTATACATTGTTCTTCAAAAAAAAAAGAGAGTGAAGTTGTGTAGTTGCAACTTTTAGTTCTCACCCTGTTGGTATCTTCTGCATTGTATATTATTGGCTGTCTGTTTTCCTTATAGGTTTTCAGCATGCAAAATGTACAACCTTCCGCCCCCCCCCCCCCCCCCCTTTTTACAGCTTCCAGGTGATCCTCCAGTTAGGTGGAAGGTTTGGTACAGGGCGTTTGAAAAATATCTAGGCGCCATGGGAGGTAGCAGGTTTAGTGCACAGAGAAAACGATTCATTTTGGAGCACAACCTGGAGTTTGAGGGACTAGCGGTATTAGAGCATCTTCCTCCCCTAGACGTAGTTGAGGGAGAGGATCAAGTAGATGAGTTTCAACAAGCTGTTAGTATGTTGCAGAAACAATTTGATGTAGAAAGTAGTCTTGTCATAGCCAGACATACATTTTTTACTAGGGAACAAGACCAAGATGAGAGCATTGTATCCTATGTAGCAGCTCTACGCATACTTGCGTCGGAATGTGAGTTTGAACACTGTACTTCACAGCTTATTCGTGATCAGATTGTTGTTCATTCTAATGATAAAAAGGTTCAGGAGAAACTCCTCACTTTAAAGAATCCATTGTTACAAGAAACGATATCCATTGTTAAGAGCATTGAGCTTTCGCAAAAGGCATCGCGAGAGTTGAAACCAGAAAAAAATGCTGTAGGTGCTATCAAGGATAGTAGAGCCAAAAGCGACAAAGCGCAGTCTACTGGTGACAAACCACAAATTGAACCAAAAGGTATTAGGTTTGTTCCTAACAAAAATGAGAAGAAGGGTGGGTTCTCAAAGAATATGTGTAATAAATGTGGTTTTCCCTCTCACTTTCCCAATTCTAGGATTTGTCCAGCCAGGAATGCATCCTGTCGCAAATGTGGCAAACAGGGCCATTTTGCTAAAGTGTGTGGTTTTAGGGGAAGTGTGGGTGTGGTGTATGACGAAGAAGATAAATCTAATGCGGCGTGTGAGGTTGTTAGCTCATTAACCGACCTAGTAGTGGTCGTCAAGGATGATTCTGAAGACTGTGTCGATCCCGTTGTTGAGATTGTAGTGGATGGTAAGCCCCTTCACCTATTAGTGGATTCGGGTGCGCGTATGACAATGATCACTGAGGAGCTTTTTGAAAAGTCCTGGTGTGACAAACCCCTCAAACCTCCAGACAGGAGTCCTGTTTCTTACGAGGGCAAGAAAATTGAGCTATCAGGGTTTTTTGAAACGTCCCTCGTTTTTAAGGATAGACACATTCGAGGGAAGGTGTATGTGGCAAAGAAAGGTCTCAACATTCTTGTGTGGTACCACCAAGGATTATTTGGGATGACACTTAGACCTGGTACTTTGGAGCAAGTTTCGGTGGTGGATGAACATTCACATGGTGAAACAATAAACTCTTGGTTCCGAAAGTTTGCCAAAGTTTTTGGAGACAGTTTAGGATGCATTAGTGGTTTTAAGCATTTAATCAAAGTCAAAGAGGATGCAGTGCCAATTAAACACAAGTTACGCAATGTACCTTTTAGTGTCAGAGATGACCTTTCAGCTGAGCTTAGAAGAATGTGTGAATCAGGGGTTATTGAACCTATTGAATCCTCCCTTTGGTTGTCCCCCCTGGTCGTAGCGCGGAAAAAGGATGGGAAGCTTAGAGTTTGCATTGATTTACGCAGCTTAAACAGGGAAATCTGGGTAGATTCACACCCTCTCCCTCGTATTGACGATATTTTGTCTAAGTTTGCTGGTGCGAGATACTTCTCCAAGATTGATCTCGCATCAGCGTATCACCAAGTCGAACTAGACCCCACCACCAAACACTTAACTGCTTTTGTGTCACCCATAGGGACATTCCAGTTCAGGAGGATGCCGTTCGCTTTAGCCTCGGCGGCATCCGTTTTTCAACGCATTATGGAAAAGGTGTTGGAAGGTGTCACTGACACTGTCGTTTTCCAAGACGACATTTTGGTTGCAGGGAAGTGTAAAGAATCACATGATAGAAACCTTACTCGTGTTTTGGAGAAGTTGGAGGATAAAGGCATAGTAGCAAATAAACTCAAATGTGTGTTTGCTGTCGAGTCCATTGAGTATTTGGTGCACTGTATCTCTGGAGAAGGCAATGTCCCTAAAGAAGGTCTCATCGAGGCCATTGTGAGTGCTCCTTGTCCTTCTTCAAAAGAACTGGTGTCTTCGTTTTTGGGAATGTGTGAATTCTACACGAAATTTATTCCCAATTTTGCGGCAATGACCGTACACATGAGAGAGTTACTGAAGAAGAGAGCCACATTTGTCTGGAATGATGTTTGTCAAGGTGAATTTTTAGAGATCAAGAAAGAATTGGGGTCTTGCAAGATCCTCACACCGTTCGATCCTCATTTTCAGTGTACTCTTTCTGTTGACGCCAGTTTATACGGTCTAGGGGGTATGATTTCTCAAGTTAAACAGGGAAAAGAATATACAGTGGGGTTTGCATCACGGGCTTTACGACCAAGTGAAAAGAACTACTCCGTTATCGAGCGTGAGCTGTTGGCGTGTTGTTGGGCAGTGGAGAGGTTCAAATGTTTCCTGTGGGGGAAGACTTTTAATCTACTCACTGACCATAAACCACTTGTTCCCATTCTTGAAGGTAAAATTTTAAAACATCATACCCCAAGAATTGCCAGGTTAAGCTCAAAGTTGCTGCAATACAATTTTGAGGTTGCCCATATATCGGGGGGGGGAAAGAACACCAGGGCTGATTTCCTATCATGGTTTCCCCTTCTCTTTCCCAAACATGCCCTTGATGATGATGTTGATGAGGAGTGTTTAATTGCTGCGGTCGATGTTTGCTCCTTGGGTTGTTTTTCAGAACAGGAATGGTTTCGTGGAATGGAGTCGGATTCTGTCCTTAAGAGTGTTAAAGAGTTTATTGTCTCAGGATGGCCAAAAGAAAAACATCTGGACGGTCATCTTCATCCCTTTGCTAAAATTGCAAATGAACTCACTTTGGAGGGTGGTGAGATGATCATGCGAGGGGAGAAATTTGTTCCTCCTGAGTCATTGAGAAGCCGTATCATTAACTATGGCCATGAGGGACATCTTGGGCAAACTAATAGAAAAAAAAGAATTTGTGCTATCTATTGGTGGCCCTCTATGGACCGTCAAATCAATGATGTTGTGGAAGGTTGTCTGACATGTTGCTCCAGTGACAAAGTCATAAAAATTGTCTCTCCTCCTGTGCAAGAAGTCATTGCTCCTGATGGTCCCTGGCTAAAACTAGCTGTTGACTTTGTGGGACCTTTTAACATTCTTCCGAAGAAGTATAAATTTGCTCTAGTTGTGGCTGACTATTTCAGTAAATGGTGGGATGTGCATTTCATGACTGATCCCAATTCACAGGAAGTTATCAAATTCTTTCAGAGTCTGTTTGCAAGAGAGGGTTTCCCCAAAGAAATTGTCTCCGACAACGGGGTACAGTTCACCTCTAAAGAAATGTCTGATTTTTTGTGCCAGTCTGGTATTCTTCACAAGCTAGTGGCACTCTATCACCCACAGGGCAATGGTTTTATTGAGCGCACCAACCGTATTCTAGTTGAATGTATACAATGGGCTGTTTCTTCCAGAACTGATATTAAAGAAGCTGTTCAAAGTTTGCTTTGGGCACATCGCACAACTCCAAGTTCCATCACAGGTTCCAGCCCTTTCAAACTCCTCAGGGGCAGAGAAGCTTCGTTTCACATGTGTCCTGCTTGGATGAAAAAATGGGGTTCTCTTACCAAGTCTGGGATGTCTCATGATGAGGCTGGTCCATATGATCATTCTGTTTTGCCCAGCTTAAGAGGCTTCAAGTCCAATGTCTATGTGGGTGATTGGGTCAAAATCAAGTCCCCTCACAATGTCCCTAAAGGTCTATCCAAGTTTGGTCCTCCAGTTAGAGTTGATGCTGTCTCTCGTTGTGCTGTACGGGTCAATGGGAGGAATTGGTGGAACCTTTATAGGATTTACAAGCTTCCTAAGAGGGTGGTCTCGCAACTAAATCTTGTTTCTGTAGATGTGGCAGACAATCACTCAACGCAACCCACACCGTCTCAGAAAGTGGGTGTGGATTTTGCTGAGTCGTCTTTAAGATATGTTCCGCCACGCAGGAGTGGTAGGATTAGTTTTCAACCTAATCGTATGGATTTGTAATTCCTTTTCGCATGGTGTTGTAATCATCAATGTATTCTCATGTATATTTTTCATCCGGTGTTCTCTCTTATTTTGTTCTTCTCCAGTTCTCCCCTTCTATATCATCCCCTTTGTTCTTCTATTTTCTTCTTTGCATTGCTTCCTTCTCCGCACTCAATTACTTTTTGTTTTTAGGGAAGAAGAGAGATGTTGTAGTAATCTCCTTCTCCTCTCCAGCAGCACTTATGATGTCATTGCTATGACAATAGAACGTTCTTGTTTGAATATGAATTACCAGTTAGTATCCTGGGAGCTGTGGAGGCTAACGGTCAATAAACATGATGTCTCTACATCTACCTGTGTCAGCGTGATCACTTCAGATTCCTACGTTGTAGCACATTCCACCATGTCCTTAACCCATCTGTCGACCACTGGAACAGAGTTTTGAGCAAGTGCATAGCTATCGTCCTCTTCCCGAGCACCATCCCTAATGGCTGAAATTTCCTGACCCTTTCCTGGCTAGAAAGAAGTCCTAGTAAGCAGTGCCGAATTGTGAACTGTACTGCACAACCCATGCAGTATTCACATTTGGACAGTACGCCAGTCCAGAAGCTTTGTGCTTCATGGCAGCAGTCAGGATAGATCTTGCATAACTTTGCAGTTGCTAGGTAAGTCATATCTACATAATTGTATCGGATAAGTTTCAAATGTGCATTACTGGACACCAGTTTCACCCCAATCCACTGCCGTGATTTGTTCTGATTCTAGTTCTTAATGTTTGTCCTGAATTTGTAATATTGATAGTGCTCTGTCAAGATGAAGGGCTAGTTTGGCATGCATTTTTCAAATAGATAATCTGAGGAGAATAAAATTGTCACTGACTTTCGGATTGTAGTGCAGTCCTTGGCGATATTCAGCTAGAAGGCTTTTCCTTTTTCCCAACTTAAAGCTACTCCTCATTCTGTGGCATATGTCTCTTCTGGGGCTGCAAATTTTGATCATACAACTGCACAACAGGCTATAAGTTAATGTGTTTGTCCTGTGGCAGACAAGATTTTTTACTTCAAACTAAAGCTTCTCAACATTTTATTGGGCTAATCTTACCGTCCAAGCCTTTTCTTTGGCAACCAAGCACCCCACATACTCCCTGCGCTGAGATTCAGCTCTCTCCGCCCTTCATTAAATTTAGTGATCAGTGTTATTAGCCTGCTTGATTTATTTTTCTGCTTGCTGGCATTTTTTCTTTTTCAAAAATCGTTTTATTGAGGCATTTTACCAGTACAATATGACATGATAGGATAATGACAACATAGGATGTGAATCAGGATTTACATAAAATAACATAAACATATCGATTCGGGGGCAAATCCGCTGCAGAATCCAGAATGGGTGTAAAGTGGGGACTTAAGGGAAAGAGCGCGAGTAAGCTGCGTGGACTGGCCTGGAGGGCTTGAAGAAGTATGTTGTTCCATTGTGTCCTGTGCACATACGGATACCTCTGAAACAGTGAACTGGGGGTGGGGGTGACGAAACGTGGTAGTGCGAGAAGTAGTGGATCATTGTGCCAGGGGAGAAATTATGACAGATGGAGGGATACCCTGGGATGTATCAGGGCAGGGAGTGTGACTTATGGTAGAAGAGAACAAACCATGATACCAAGGGCTATGCACAGGGAAAGCCAAGAGGGGCTTGTTTGGCGTGTTCAGGGAGCTACCGATGTAATAAATCAGTCATGGAGGGGTACTAGAGGGAGGGGGCAGGAGGAGTAGGAGGGGAAGGGTCCGTAAGCTGACTACTAGAAGGCGTGGGGGTTTGTCAGCTTTCTGCATCTCCTCACAGAATTGCGTGGGCCGTTTATGAAGGCGTCAGGCCTCTTCATAATGTAGGTTTTTGCTTTCTTCTTCACCCCATAGGAGAAGGGCGTTCCGCCACTGGGTCAAGAGTGGTGGCCTGGAGGCCCTCCAATGTAGTGTGATAATTCCTGGCAAGCAATAGTGCCAAGTGAGCCAAGTGGACCGGAACTATATGCTTTGGCTCCCAGGGTCGATTGGGACCAAAAATAGGCCTGGGCAGCCCCAAAAAAGTGGCCCACATTTGAGGAGCGCGACCTTTCACAAAACATTGCTTGGTTAGCATCAGGAGGCTCATTTTGGGAGACATTTGTGGTAAATTAAGCATTTTTAAGGTTGAAGGGTCAGTAGCATTGGTGAAGACTGGAAACACTGCAGCTGTAAAAACGGAATACTTATTTCAGTCTCAACGCCTTGTACAAGGTTGCAAGAATCCTGCTCTCAATTAACTAGGCCCTCAACTCTGATTATAACATCAATCAGAAATCTAGTACAAATCGAAGGGGTTAGGTCAGGATCCCTGGGAACAGAACCTACAATGACAAGATGAAGAGAAAAAGCGGCTCTGAAATTCATCCTCTTGATTAACTACATACGGGTTTCATAGAATAAAACCTGTTATTTTCAGTAGCGTTCGCCCTTGTTTCGGCCCCCGTTTTTATAATAGCAGTATTTAATAATAAACCTATTATTCACTAGTATAATAAAAAATATACCCACCCTTGCAGCAGGCCTGAGGCAGTAAATTATGGCTGGCCAAGGCGCTTAGAGGCACCTGCAACAGTCATCAGCGAGATTGACCAGGTCTAGCAAAGTCCTAGCCTTGGCCTCTGGATCCTGCCAGGCCTCAAGACCTCCTCATTAGTGGCATGCTGTAGTGCCACTGTTACAGGTAACCCTGGGCGCTGTTGTGGTAATCCCTACCGTGCCCAGGGCTACCCATCAGTCATGTTGTCCGCTCATGCTCTCCCATCTTATAACGGGGAGAGGGGTTGGCAAGAGCCTCATTCACCGCACCCTACCTTATGACAAGATGAGGTGAAAAAGCAAGAAATTGACAGGTAGAGCCTATGCATCACTGGGCAGACTAACTTTGTGCTTCAGTTCCCGAGGCTGGAAGAAGCTGTGTACCTGCCCTGAGAGTCTATCCAATACCATTATCTGAAATACAACAGGTCAGGTAGCTGAAGGTAAGTAAGTAATAAAAAAAGTGTGAAATGTTGTGTGAGAGTGTATGTGTGCTGTGTATATGAGTGATAGTGTGAGTGAGTGAGTGAGTGAGTGAGTGGGAATAATTGAGACTAAGTTAGAATTAGTGAGTGAGTTAAAGTGAGTGTGAGCTAGAGTGACTGAGTGAGTGAGAATGAAGAAGAGTGAAGGCGGTAATTCTTGCTATATGATGTACCTATGTGAAATGCAGGCACACAAGCTGTAATACCTTGCATATGGAACAGCCGTGGCAAAATGCTGGTGCCGACATACTGGGCATAATTCTTGGTACAAGGGAAACTATGGCAAAATGCAGGCACTTGCATATTGGAGATAATTCTTGGCATATGAGATGTGGCACCCAAGGCAAAATGCTGGTGCTGGCACACTAGAGGTAGTTTGTTGTCTATGGGACGCCAGTGGTAAAATGCTGGAACTGGCATATTGGCGATCATTCTTGGTATACGGGACACCTATAGCAAAATGCTGGTGCTACCATACTCGAGATAATTCTGGACATTAGTCAGATCAACCATGGCATATTGGGCGGGGGATGCAGGCAATCACAACAAAATTAAGGCCTTGACATTCTAGTGGTAATTTTGACCTTTGGGTCACCCATCACATATATATGGATGCAGTCAATAGCAACATTTTGTCACTGGCATACTGTATGTAATTCTTGGCATTAACAGAGTGCCCGTAGCATATGGGAACCATCTTTACCAAAATAATTCTAGCCCTCACACATGGAGACCATTATTAACATATTGGGGCACTCGCTGCACATTTTGAATTAAATGGGAGTCAAACGTTTTCATTGACTTGGCACACCTTTAAAGTACTTTAGTATTTAGTAAGTGCACTTTGAGAGACAATGGTTTTTTAGCAAGTTTATGTGAAAATTGTGCTTTAAAGTACACTATTTAACCTAATTAGGGGGAGACACCCCATGAACCTTCCTTGAAGTTGGGCATACTAGCTTTGCTTGCTCACAGGAATGCAGAACAAGTATTACACCACGCCACTTTCGAAGCAGCTTTTTGACTTTGTTCAACCCCTGTATGTAAGGGACAGGCATCATTTATTTTTTTATTTAATTTCCTTTATAGCAATCCGAGTGTAGGGTGACATATCGATTTACATCATACTCACATATTGTACTCAGAAAATGAATCATACAAGTGTGTAAATCAATTCATAGGAAATGTTACATAAGACAATGATGGTTACAAGGTGTAAAAGTAGCATATCTGCCGTATTGATTGGTATAATATGTTAAGAGTGCTTGGTCTGGTGAAACAGACAGGAATTAAAACATAACGCAGTGGTTGGGATTGTCTGTGCTAATGAGTTTATTTCTACCCAAAGAACCCTTTTTTAGCAATATCAAAATAAAGAAAGATTGATTAATAATGAAATAAGTTTCTATGCTTTGCAGTTTGCATGCAGCTCCTTGATGCTGGTTCATATCGCACTGTGCTGCAGTGGAAGGATTATAACTAGGGGCACTGGAATTATGTGATTCAGCAGCCATGGCATTTGCTGTGTAATTATGAATTTGCCACATTTGCCACTTAATTCTTCATCTACTGCATAATATGCAGATTTTATGGAGAGAAAAAAATGTTTCTAGCTCAGTCAGTTTAAAAGTTACAAGAAAACTTGGCGACACGTGTTCCTGCGCACTTGAAGGCCCTTCTCAAATGTTGACTGGTCATCTTTCAGTTGTTATTGCTGTATTTGATTTTTAAACTCGTACTAATGGGTGAAACGTTTTCCCAGACTGGGATGACCATGTTATAAAGTGACAAAATAATGAAACTATACCATCAAAAAGTTGCATAATAGGTCTTTTTGTGCCCCAAAATTTAGTCAACTGCCGCATAATTTGGTCCACCCTACCGCATAATTCCAATGGCAGTGATTATAATTTATAAGCTGCAAGTAATAAAAGGACGTCTAAGCAGTAACTCGTTGACCTTTCTACATAAAATACAAATCTTTGATCTGCAAGCTACATGTTGTGTTTGCAGCAGGCATATAAACCCTCTCTGCTACCATATGATGAGTAAAACCTGACTAGACAAAACACGGATCTCTCCAGCATGTACTTGCAACAGTTACACAAAATAAACTGGGTATGTGCTGGGTAGATTACCTAATGATATTTGAACCGGCCAGGTTGAGGTGAAAATGGCCACAACACCTGACCTGACCTGGCCTGGCCTTCCAAGGAGGAGGGGGTGCACTCCCCCACCCCCTCCACTGTGACCTAAATGTGAAGTCCAAGAGAAGGAGGGGCAGGTGAAAGGTGAATGACATTGCTTCACTTCTGGGACAGGCTGGCCCCAAAGGCCACAACAACACCTGGCCTCTTCGCACGCTGTGGGCAGTTGACAGAGGCCCAAAAAGAAAAGCAGCCCCCTGCTGGCACTTAAGCACCAGCCCATCGGCCCACGCCCGATTGCCCGCATTGGCAATCTGACCCTGCCCAGAGCAGGCGCCTCCCATGTATTGAGGTGTGTGAGCTCAGTAACTGATGTTAGGGCTGCTTGAATCGCCTGCCAATAGGTGGCTAGCGAAGGCGCACCCACAATATACGCTGGAGGTCGGCGGCATCAGAGTGGCATCAGGGTATGTAAAGCTAGCAGAGGTGAATATGCGGTTGAGTTTCGGTTGGAGTGAAATAGGCTCGGTGTAAGATTGCGTACTGAATACACTTAAATCGTGCATTGTGGGAAATGAGGCGAGGGGAAGCAACTGTTTGCTGGCTTATTATTATCTATTTCTTATAACTAAAATTTGTCCTTTGTGCATAGTTATTGGACTTTCAAATTATTTTTTTCTATTTTATGTCTCTTTTTTTCGTTTTTTCCTTTGTTTTTGCACAACATCTCATTTATCAGTGGGGCTCCGATGTGTGCTTAATAAACTGTTAACATATCCTCTCAGCCCCACATAAAATGTAGATACAATTAGAGAACTGTTTCTTTAACTAGCATAATTTTTGCTTATGTGTTTTTTTTTTTCCCATAGAAATTCTCCAGAATTTCAAAAGCTCTTGGGTATTGCTATGGAACTGTTCCTTCTGTGCAGTGATGATGCAGAGTCCGATGTTCGGATGGTGGCAGATGAATGTCTTAATAGAGTAATAAAGGTAAGGATTTTTTTTTTATTTCTGTCTGTTTGTGCAAACGTTTACTTCAGACACTCAGTTACTTAGTAGATAGTGACGGAGTATTTAAAGTGTTAGGTTGCTGCCCAACGGTACCATAAGATCTATCCATTAAATTGGAGATAGAGTGCAGTGGGGAGAGTAGTAGTTCCAAGAATAGATGGTAATGTGACTCCCTGTAACACTGTATTACTATTGTGCATTTACTTACTATTTTGATAGCCTATGTATGTATGTATATGGTATTTCTAATGTGCAAACCTAGCCAAAAAAGTGTTGGAGCGCTGTACTTGGTCAAATACGAGCATAAATTCAAAAAGTAAGGGTCGATGGTCTGGCTTGAGGATGGTTAATGCATTGTTATGTAGTGCTCTTATAAGAGGTGAGTCTTCAACTCTTCCAAAATTGGAACAGCTTTGGGGCGGTCCTGATCAATACAGGGATGTTGTTCCAGATCTTGGATGCCTACATAAATTACCTTCTTCAGCCTATTTTTTTCATAATTATATTAGCGTTCCTTTTTGTGGTTTTTCTTTTGCTGCTATGTGTTTTGCATTTTCACAGTATAACACATGTCCTGATGTATTTATATAAATGAAGGTATGTACATATGTATGTGTGTCATTATGCATATTGGGGTGTTTTGATCATATATCGCATACAGCAGTTCTCTGCATTCAATCCCCTGCAGCTCACAATCTTTTGGCATGCGCAGTTGGGGTTGGCTTCAGGGCCTTGTCTAGGTCCAGGCCTTTGACCCTGACGCTCAACTGTTTTGCTCGCCACAATCGTATGTGCATTTTACATTTCAGGCAAGTGTTTTGCCCTCCTTTGCTTATTAACGCGATCTCTCCCTCGCCGCCTTGTGTACTCCTTCTTGTGTGTGTTTGTTTGTGGTGTCTCCACATTGTTCATGCCCCAAAACCCAAAAGAGTACTGACCTGACATCTGTCTCCCTACTGAATGTTTGGTCAGAGATTTTGACTGTAACACAGCCCACTTGGAATTCTTTCTCTCCCGGTGGATGAGAGAAGTTCTCACAAGTATGAGTCCTTGCTTCCTTTCTCCACCTCTGTAGGCTCACCAAGACACCTCACTACACTACCTCTTCTTCTTCAACAGCAGTAGAGGATGCTCTGTAATGTTCATATTGTGTCTTTCTAAAAGCTGGAAGTGGCATCGAGTGGCATTAACACCTGAACAGGTCTCTTGCTCCTCACAACATTTGTGGAGCAAAGTGTAAGTATACCTGTGTTCTCATCCAGTGAGTAGATCAAAATAACTTTTAAATGTATGCTAAATCTCAGATGTCAGTGGACTTTAAGGAATTTTAGCCCTCACTGCTAGGCAGAAAGGGAATGTGGTGACGAAAGAGAATTTGCGCAATTGGGGCACTAAAAAAGGAAAATAGATTGAGGACTTTGTACCTTCAAATAGGCCATGGCTTGAGTGCTGAGTCCATTGATTATAGGTCGTACTCCTAGGAGATCCATGCCTGTCTGGTTCCACAGCCCCTGGACACAGACAATTTATTTTTCTTTTGGATGTATGAGGGAATCCTTTATGGACCAACCATTCAGGATTGGGAGCAGGTCTGCTCACTATGCATCTTTATGTTGTCGTCCCCCCCCCCCCAAAAAATATTCAGGACGCAGGAACTATGATCCCTGTCCTGCTGTAAGGGTGGGCACAAGAGGAAATGTTGTCCTACAGCCAGTCAGTCAGATTTTTTGTGTCTTTGGTGTCTCTTTTGAGACTGCTGACCTGAAATGGACAACAGGAGAAAAAGCTCCCTTGCCCAATAGTAATTTTTTAATTTGGGACCTAGGTTCTTGGACCTTCCATGGACCAATGGTTGAGATCGCTTTATCTTGATTGACAAGTTGGCTCAGTTTGATTTCTACAAGTACCACTTTCTAAACCCTAATTTCTCGAACTACTGAACAGATTAACACCAAACCAATCCAGGGCACTTCCTCATGTAAACGTTCTGCTTTCATGCCAAGTTTGATGTAATTCCATTTAACTATTTTTTTCCTTTTTCCTGTAGCGCAGTTCAGAGATGTCTCTTTTTGTCCTTGCTTTTTTTTAGCTAACAATGACAAAGTTATTAGCAAAACAAAAAAGCTTTTGCAATGCAATGCAATAGGTCTCGCATTTACCAGAGTTTGAAGTATAGGCATTGTAAATGACAATAGCTTAAATCCTCGTAAATGTGAGGCCTATTGCATTGCAATTTTTTGTTGTTGTTTACAAACGCCCATGCTGCGCTTTCACGTTAATAGAGAAACAATGGTTCCTGTGGACAAATGTAGTTAATGGATAGTAACAATCAAAGGCTCCATGGCGGTAAAAAAGGGGGTAGGTGGATGACAAAGAGAGATACAACACTATATACTGCAGGATGTTTATAAGTTCAAAAGTTTATATATACAATTTCAATTCAGGATCAGGTGCATAGTGTCCCCAGTGAACATGAAACCTACATAATAATTTGTGACATTTTGTGACATACAAAGACGGTTTCTATATTTACAAAGTTGACCAAAACATAATTAACAAATGGACACAGCCTTCTAATACAGTAACAAAGGCTGATAAATGGTTCACTTTGAAATTGTCGACGACGTTTCGATCCTGCCAACAATGAAGGGTCTCTTCAGGACCTAGCAATGAAGGGACATCTGAAAAACGATAAATCATATCAGTAAGGGCCTAGGAGAGCAAGCCAATGGCTAAAAGCTGATCATGGACTGGTTGTAGTACCTGAATGGAGAATCAGCTATCAGAGTGAGATTAGTGCAACCCAAGGTAGTGAGAAAGAAGATGAATGGGCGGGTACTCACAGGGAACCCAGCCGGGAACTAGCGAGAAAGGGAAAATGATTACTAATACACTTACAAGGCCGGAAGATCAAAGATACAGCTGGAGTATAAGGAAAACTTACCCCAGTGAGGGGGAAGAACTGACAGTTTGCACACTGTAATTGAATTGCTGCATCAGTATATAAGCATGTCATGGCAAAACACAAGGATAGAGCATTTCACTATGAGAAGAAAAAACAAGGTTCAGTACTTGTTGTAAGCGATAACTTTGACTGGAGGTAGTAAATTAATGCCATATGCTCTTACCCAAGAGGCTCACAATGTGACTCAGTAAGAGTAACGTGAAGCCGCAGGCATCAGCTTTAATGTCATCCGTAAATTATTGCTCAATGCACGTGTCAGGCACGACAGTTCGTGTGGATAAAAATTTCTCTACAAATACAAACACGGGGGGAAAGAGCATGTGTAAGTGCTCGTGTATGCAGATTACTAAGCTCACCATATTTACAGTGGCTTCTGGTGGCTCTTACCCGTATGGACGATATCCCAAAGATGACCGGAGAAGGCCGCATGTGTCAGCTTCGGTAAAGATGAGGAAACTGCGCGAGCCCGTCTCCACTTGTTAACTAACAAGGAGACCGCTCTAGCAGCGGTTCTTAAATGCAATGTAAAGGTACCCTCCCATTCATTTTCTTTCTCACTACCTTGGGTTGCACTTATCTCACTCTGACAGCTGATTCTCCATTCAGGTACTACCACCAGTCCATGATCAGCTTGTAGCCATTGGCTTGCTCTCCTAGGCCCTTACTGATATGATTTATCGTTTTTTCAGATGTCCCTGCATTGCTAGGTCCTGAAGAGACCCTTCATTGTTGGCAGGGTCGAAACGTCGTTGACAATTTCAAAGTGAACCATTTATCAGCCTTTGTTTCTGTATTAGAAGGCTGTGTCCATTTGTTAATTATGTTTTGGTCAACTTTGTAAATATAGAAACCGTCTTTGTATGTCACAAAATGTCACAAATTATTATGTAGATTTCATGTTCACTGGGGACACTATGCACCTGATCCTGAATTGAAATTGTATATATAATCTTTTGAACTTATAAACATCCTGCAGTATATAGTGTTGTATCTCTCTTTGACATCCACCTACCCCCTTTTTTACCGCCATTGAGCCTTTGATTGTTATTATCCATTAACTACATTTGTCCACAGGAACCATTGTTTCTGTTTATATAGTATGCACCCTGGTTCCATATGAGTAGGGTTTCCCTTGTCTCTTATACACGACTTCACATTAATAGAGGCTGCGCCCCCTTCTTTAGACAAGAAAGGGGTGCGGCTGCCATTAAAGTGAAAACCAGGTATGGGGTGCTTTTACAAAAAAAAAACATTAGTGCCCCATGCCGTGGTTTCACTTTAATAGCGGCCGCGGACCTTTCTATAGACACAGCTCGCCTAAATAAATCATTTGTTGGTGGCACCATACTAATTTTAGGAATTGTGCGTTCTTAGATGATTTTACCCTGTGAAAAATGCTGACCCTCTGCTGGGATTTGATGAACTATGTGTGAAATAAAACTTTTTTCTCTCATGATTTCTGAAATTATGGAAGGTGCTGCAGAAGCTAAAATGAGAGCACATTTCTATAAGTTTACACTATCTTCCTCAGCCATACGAGAATCAAGTCTGATATTCTGAGTAAAACATATACTTCCAACAGGAGAAGCAGCCTGTCAGTCAATTGCTCAGTGTTCTACTGCAGCTTCCCACAGTGTTCTAACTCAAGTGCTAACAGTCTGTATTCATGACACAACTGTAGCACACCTTAAGCCATGTTGATGGAATTAAAGCTGTAAAACCTAAAGTAATTCCTTTAGTACTGAACAAAATGAAGGGGTTCTTTCTGTCATAGAAATTATGATTAGTGCTCTAAAAAGCTAAAATGATGTCACAGTTTCTTTGGGTTGTCCAATATCCTCATCCATTTAAGTAATATATTCTGACATACAGAGTGAAACGTACTTTGCACACCAGCAGCGGTCTGACAGTTAACTTCCTAGGAATCTACTGCGGAGTGACCACAGAATTAATTATAATGAACAACTAGAGCGCAAACATTCTGTATTCGAGGCAAACGTGAGGCACTCCTGAACGCAATTTTGTTGGAATAAAAGCTGTTGAATTAAGAGCCTTTCCCGAAGAGCAGGATGAAATAAATGTTATTGAGGTGTTAATGCAAGCATGAAACTAGAGGGTTAAACACGTGAGAGGAGCTGTGGTTTTTTTTAGGTTTTTTTTTTATAAAGGGGCTAAAATAGTTTTCACAGTGTAAAATCTTTTAAGAACACACCACAATTCCTAAAGTTAGTATAATACTACCAACAAATCGTTTATATTGTGACTAAAATCTGTTATCACCCTTTATATGTGCTCCTTTTTGTGACCCTTAAAATCTGACATTCACTGCAATGCATTTCAGTAGGGACCATGTCCCAAGCCCTGTAATGGCTGCCACAACATGTTGTCCATGTTGTGGCCAGCCAGACGAGGGAAGGACCCTTTGGGACCCCCCCGCCCCCCAGCCCCCACATGCCTTGTATATTTTTTTATTCATTTTCAGGATGCAGGGACCATGTTACTGATTTGTAATTAAAATGGGTAATCAACTTTTTGGGACCCCCACCTTTTAAAAGGCTAAAGTGAAGTATAGCTTTGGTTATATTTGGTTATAACAACTCAACATATTTTTTTTTTTTAAATCTCAGAAATGCAACTAAAAAGCTTAGTTAAAGTGCAGTTATGATTACAAATTAGAACCAAAAAAATGCTGAAATTGGTAAGTTATGTGTAGGACCACAATCAGTAACCCAAACCACAGCCGTGTAAACTATAAACTGCTGTAGGAAAGTAGGATCTGCTTCTTATGGTTACCCCCACTTTTTGCTTGATGTTACACTGTTTTTGACTAGTCTGACTGGGATTCTGCTAATCAGGACCCCAGTCTATCTGCTTTCTCCTTAAAATGTCATGTCATGTACTTAGGTACACTCCAGATTGGACACTGGGGTACCCTTATAAGTCCCTAGTATATGGTACCCAGGGCATAGGTTCCCCAGAGGCCTCCAATGGGCTGAAGCATGTATTATGCCACCCATGAGAGGCCAAGCAAAATGGAACTACAGGCCTGCCATTGCAGCCTGTGTAAGATGGTGCATGCACCACTTATTTTAGATATAGATTTACTATATCTATAGGTCACTACACTTAAAACCTATCAGTCACCCCTCTAACAGGCCTTGACAATCCTGAAGGCAGGGTGCTGGGTTTTACGTGAGGGGGTGACCCTGCATGAGCAGAGCCCCTCTGCAGCCTTCAGAGACCATTCTCCTGGGTTGTCGGTGACGCAGCCAGACATATAGGTAGAAGTGCTTATATGCTCGCGTAAAATGCTATCTCGAAAACGGCTGCAACAAAACATGTTGTGTTTGGTATCAAACACCTTGGAATCATACCTCCACATCGGTAACCGGTGTGGGAGGTATGATTCCTCCCTTCTGAGGCAAGCTTCGTGGGGTCCCTGGTCTTCCCGGTAGCAGCCTTCTCTACCCGGACAGCATAAAATGGTTGCTGCCGACCAGAGACACATTTCTGCCCTCTTGCTGCTGAGCCAAGCTCGAGCAGGGGAAGGCAGGACAATAGGCATCCTGTCACAGGGAGGTGTGACCACCTCCCAGAAAGGATTTAGTGTACTGGGGCTGGGCGGGTGCACTTCCAAAGTGCCTGAAAGTCTGCAGCTGGAACACACTTGGTGTCCCTGTGCATAGTCCAGTTCAAACCAGTCCTCGGAGCCGTTGGCTCTTGCTCTGGCGCGAAACTGGACAAAGGACATGGGAGTAACCTCCCCACTGTCCTGACCCTCCCCTGCGAGGGTCCCCTGAATCTGTCCAACCCTCTCCCGTGGGTACAAAAGGGCTTACCTGGCTGTAGGACCCTAGATTCGACGTGGACAAGATTCTGATCCAGAAACCACTGACCTTCGACCGTCTGGACACTCTGGACACTCTGGACTTCGCTGGACTTCGACTGGGCCCGACTTCGTCTCCCTCTCCGTCCAAAGCATCATCTGTGCCTGTGCACCATAGAGGCTCCATGCAGGACCTGTGGAGCATCAAGGACAACTGAAGTATCTCCCTTGGGGTGAAGGAGTCACTTCCCTGCATTCGCAGGCACCGTAACTCAACTGACCGGTCTGCTGATCCTGAGCTCCTGCAGACTCCGAAGGCTCCAGCAACACAGGAGGTGGGTTCCTATGTTCCTTGAGGTCGAGCTGCCCTCTCACCGAGTTTGAGGCCAGTATCCCTCGTGGGGATCGCATAACCCGAACCCCTGTGCACCGTGTACATTTGCAAGTGCATATGCTTGTTGGCGTCCCCCAATTAAGTGCATTGGTCTATCGATAGCCCCAAGCTCTGCGCACATTTCGTACAAAGGACTTCGGCCTCCTCGCACTCTGTGCCCTGCAAGCTGTTGTTTTATGAAACTGCTAGAGGTCCCCTCGCGATTCTTGTGCCTTCGACCTGTGGGTCCATTTGAGGGACAACACTGCTTTTCTTGGGCTCCCCTGGTTGCTCAAGGCCTGCCCTGACTCCCCTTGCTGTGGTGAGTCTCCTGGTCCTTGCTGGGCCAGACAGTGACCTTCCTCGACCTTCTTCGTGGGTTGTCGCTGCCAAGGCTTGTTGGTACTCCCGCCGGACACCGACCCCTCAGCACTCGACATCCTTCGTGGGACAGCTCGTATCCAGCTCCTGGTCATCCTCGACGTCTCCTGGTCCCCGTGGCTGCAGAGTGAAGGTCTCCATTTTCACACCTGAAGCACCCGACATCGGTGGGCATTCGTCTACAGAGCCTCTGGTCACTCCTGAATGACCCAGACTCTGTCCCCTCTGCTTTCAGGTTCCTTCCTTCCAGAATCCACCGTGGGTTCCACTGGACACTTTCCTTCTTTCCAGCAGTGGCATTTCTCTTAAGACTCCCATTGAGAACGATGGCGGTTTCCGATGCCACTTCGACCCTATGCACCCGTTTTCCCTGGGATAGGTAACTCTGGTACTTCGGTATGGATGTATGACGATATCACGCATGCATTACATCGCATGCCATTAGATCGCGGTTTTAACAACGCAAGTAGTTACAACGACTTGCGTTGGAGGGCGCTGGACTTAGGAGTAGTTTAATTTACTATTCCAACTCCAGCCTACGTACAGTAGGGAAGGTGTTGGATAGTAAATTAAACTACTCCTTGTCCTATAGCGCCCTCCAGTGCAAGTCGTTGTAACGACTTGCGTTGTAAAAACCTCGATCTAATGGCATGCGATGTAATGCATGCGTTCTAAAGGTTGTTTCCCTTCGGTATCCACGGGTGGGGTGGCTCTCCAACCTTCTATGTTCCAAAGAGTCTCCTTGTAATCCACTGGGAAGGGTCCTTAAACACTAAAATGAACTGCGACTCTCCCATTGAATTGTACGTAGCACGCCGTCGTGTTCTCACACTGCACCCGTCCTCCGTGGGGTCCCTCCTTACTCACCTTGGGTGGTTCCTTGGGGTCCCAGCGATTCTACAACCTCTAGACACTGTCTTGACTCGTGTCGTGGTTCTTATACCACTATTTTAGTATATGGTTTGGTCTCCCCCGGGAGTCCACTGTGTATTAGTGCTACTTACGATTGTATCTGAAAGAGACACGTTAGTGATAGATTCCTTACCTTAGAATATCCCCAGGCGTCAGGCTGGATCCGGAAAGTTTTGCGTAGCAGTACCCTTGCGCGTCGGTAGGCGGCGTCGTGCGGCTCCGCGTCCGTCGTCGGCGTCGTGATCGCCGGGATGACGTCGCGGGCAGTACTTAGGCGCCGCCCCTGCGCGCTGACGTCAGTTCTTCTTTTTCCGCGCCAGCAAGCGCAGATCCGGGAAGAGCAGTGCCCTGGTCAATTTTTGACCATACTTTTTGGTGATTTTTTCACTGTTTTTCCGACTTTAAGGTGTCGTAGGGATGCCCGGCTTCAAGCGATGCGGCGCCTGTGCGCGGATGATGTCCGTCACCGACCCGCATTGGGAGTGTCTCTTCTGCCTCGGCCGAGGCCACGACACCGAGTCTTGTCCCGAATGCCAGGCCCTCAACCCGAAAGCTTTGCGAGAGCGGTCTCGAAAGCTCCTCGAGGCCCGGCATTCGGCTCCACGGAGGCCCCGGTCGCGTGAGAGGTCCAGGGGTCGCTCGCGGAGTGCACACCGGTCGTCGGCGTCGAAGTCTTCTTCGTCCGGTAAGTCTAAGCACAAGAAGTCCAAGAAGCATCGTCGCTCTCGGACTTCGCCTCGCCGGTCTCGCGACTCGGCTGAGGCCCCTCCCGGCACTGTCCCCGCCCCGCGGCCCCGGACTTGCCTGTGGAGTCGCCCCCGACATACCCGCCCTTCCCGGGTTCGGGGGCGGATCCGGCCAAGGTACAGGAGTTCCTGTCGGCCATGGCCCGCCTCTTCGGGCCTTCAGGCCCCTCCGGTGCGCCTTCGGGCCCCGCGGGCCCTGATGGGGTTGCTCCGGCGTCGCCGGCGGCTCCGGCCCCGGCGTCGCCCGTGCCTCCAGCCTCGATCCCGGCTCCGGCTTCGGCCCCGGCCTCGATCCCGGCTCCACAACCCCCATCGACGCCGGTCGACCTCACGACCGCCGGCGCCGATGTCTCCGGTGCCGTTCTCGACGCCGCCCTGGGCTCCGGGCGGCGTCGTCCCCCAGTTCCTTCCGGCTCCGGACATGGACCCGGAGCGACGTCGCTCGACGCCGGCTCCGGCGCCAATGGGACCTTGGGTCCCAAATGTCCCTCCTCCTCCTTATTTTGAACCAGAGGAGGACCAGGAGGACTGGGAGGGGTCTGATGACCCTCTGACGCGCAACTGTCAGTATGATGAGGACTGGACAGAGAGTCTAGGGGAGGCCAGTGGTCTGGATACTTCCCCTGACACTGGCATGCTGTCTCCTCCCGTGGCTACGGAGGAGGGGGCCAATTTTGGTACGGTGTTGCGTAGGGCTGCTGGGGCCTTACGTCTCCAGCTCCCTACTTTGACGGTCAAGCCTAACATCTTGACAGAGGTGCTTCAGCCGGCAGCCTCCTCTGCGGAGACTGTGCTGCCGTTTAACGACGCCCTCACTGACGTTCTTTTGGGCGCCTGGTCCAAGCCCAACACAGGGGCTCCTGTGGATCGGAACGTGTCACGACGCCATCGCCCCGCTCCGGGCGACCCCCTGTTTCTTTCTGTCCACCCCACTCCTGAGAGCTTGGTTGTCCAAGCCTCCGCTTCCCAAACCGCCTTCCCTACCGCTCCTCCGGATAGGGAATCCAAACGCCTGGATCAGTTTGGGAAGAAAGGTTTTTCTTCCTCCAGTGCTGGCTTGCGGTCCGTTAACACCGCTTGTCTTTTGGGCCGATATACCCACTCCCTGTGGGATTCGGTGGCGGATGTTTTGCCCCAGTGCCCTGAGGAGGTCCAGGCACTGCTTTCCCGCGCCATTGCGGAAGGAAGGGATGCGGCCAAATACACTATCCGTTGTGGCCTTGACACCGCCGACTCACTGGGCAGGTCGATTGCAACGACGGTGGCGCTCCGACGCCACGCCTGGCTGAGAACCACTGGTTTTCAGGGGATGTCCAGAATACACTCATGGACATGCCCTTTGATGGAGTCGGTCTTTTTGGGTCCAAAGCAGACCATGCGTTGGAGCGCTTTAAGGACTCACGGGCTACTGCCAAGTCCCTGGGCCTTTCTGCTACACGCCCTCCGCTGCCTTCTGCTTTTCGCCCCTATCGTGGCCACGGTAGGGGCGCCCCTTCACGTCAGCAGCCCAGCCACCGGCCCGCGCAGCAGGCGTCTTCGCGTGGCCGAGGACGTGGATTCCGCCGTGGTGGATCGGGCAACCAGCGTGCGGGTCAGGCCACCACCTCCAACCCGTCCGCGGCCTCCAAGCCCTCCTAGTCCCTCCTTTCAGGTGCACGGCACGCCAGTAGGGGGCAGGGTCCGCCATCACCTTCCCCACTGGCGCACCATCACCTCGGACAGGTGGGTCTTGGACATTGTCCGAAGGGGCTACTCCCTCCCCTTCGAGACCACCCCCCAGCCATGCCACCTCAATTCCACCGCATGTCAGGGGATCACTTGGTGCTTCTACAGAAGGAAGTCACGGCCCTCTTGACCAAGAGGGCCATCGAGCATGTTCCGACCCCAGAAGTAGGGCGTGGTTGCTACTCCCACTACTTTCTGGTGCCCAAAAGGACAAGGAGGACATGCGTCCTATCTTGGACCTCCGGAACGTCAATCGCTTCCTCCGGAAGGAGAAGTTCAAGATGCTCACCCTAGCTCAGGTCTTGACTGCCCTCGACCCTGGAGACTGGTTGGTAGCGTTGGACTTGCAGGACGCGTATTTCCACATCCCCGTCCTGCCGGCCCACCGGCGTTACCTTCGGTTCACGGTAGGCCCCGAGCATTTTCAGTTCACCGTGCTCCCCTTTGGCCTTACAAGTGCCCCTCGGGTGTTCACGAAAGTGATGGCGGTGGTCGCAGCTCATCTGCGCCGGGCAGGGGTTTCAGTCTTCCCCTACCTCGACGACTGGCTGCTGAAGGCGGGCTCGTCCCAGGCAGTCGTCTCCCACCTCCAGACTACGGCCGAACTCCTGCACTCGCTGGGGTTCTCCATCAATGTGCCGAAGTCGCATCTGATTCCTTCTCCACAGCTCCTTTTCATCGGAGCAGTTCTGGACACGACGCAGTTTCGGGCCTATCCTCCCGAACGGCGAGTCCGGGATATTCAGGCTATGATTCCGATCTTTCGGCCTTTATCCTGGGTTTCGGTACGGATGACCCTGAGGCTGCTGGGCCTCATGGCCTCCTGCATCCTGCTGGTCAATCATGCCAGATGGCATATGCGGGCTCTGCAGTGGGACCTGAAGTTCCAGTGGGCGCAGCACCAGGGCAACCTGTCCGATCACGTCCAGATCTCGGAGGGGACTGCAAAACAGTTGCAGTGGTGGCTCTCGAACCGGCAATGGGTCATGGGCAGATCCCTCTCCCTTCCCCAGCCAGAGCATACAGTTGTGACGGACGCGTCCCTTCTGGGATGGGGCGGTCACATGGGAGAGGCGGAGATCAGAGGCCTCTGGTCTCCGGCGGAGTCCCGGCTCCATATCAACCTTCTGGAGCTCCGGGCGATCCGGCTTGCACTCAAGGCATTCCTTCCCTCTGTCAAAGGGAAGGTAGTGCAGGTGTTCACAGACAACACCACCGCCATGTGGTACTGCAACAAACAGGGCGGGGTGGGGTCTTGGACCCTTTGTCAGGAGGCTCTGCGCCTCTGGACATGGCTGGAACATCAGGGCATGTTCCTGATGGTTCAACACCTGGCAGGTTCTCTGAACGCCAGGGCGGACGAACTCAGCCGCAGGTGCATGATGGATCACGAATGGCGTCTTCACTCGGAAGTGGCGCAAGGTCTCTTTCTGCAGTGGGGAGAGCCTTGGTTAGATCTATTCGCCACCGAAGAGAACGCGCAATGTCATCAGTTCTGCGCGTTGGAATTTCCAAGGCGGCACTCGCTCGGCGACGCTTTTCGTCACGAGTGGAGTTGCGGTCTGTTGTACGCCTTTCCGCCTATACCACTTCTACCCAGAGTGTTGAAGAAGATTCGGCACGACCGGGCCCAAGTCATTCTTGTGGCTCCGGACTGGGCTCGAAGAGTTTGGTATCCCGAGCTACTCAGTATGAGCATAGATCCCCCGATCCGTCTGCCTCTTCGGGAGGATCTTCTGTCGCAGCAGCAGGGGACGGTCCTCCACCCGAACCTGTCCAGTCTACACCTGCTTGCGTGGAGATTGAGCGGCGGCAGTTGATTCCTTTCGACTTGCCTCCCGAAGTTTGTGATGTGATTCTGGCAGCCAGGCGTCCCTCCACTAAGGTGGTATACGCCTGCAGGTGGAACAAATTTGTGGCATGGTGCACAGCAAAGGCTGTGAATCCCCTTTCTGCCCCTCTTTCTGAGGTCCTTCTGTTCCTTCTCTCTCTGGCCCAACAGGGTTCTGCCCTGGGTACCATCAAGGGTTATCTTTGTGCTATCTCGGCCTTCCTCAGGCTCCCTGATCAGCCCTCCCTTTTCAAGTCCCCTGTTGTTAACAGGTTCTTAAAAGGCATTACTCACCTCTTCCCTCCTGTTCCGTTTGTAATGCCTCAATGGGACTTGAACTTGGTTCTTACCTTTTTAATGTGCGCTCCCTTTGAGCCTCTGCATAACTGTCCTCTTCGTCTTCTGACTCTGAAGACTGCCTTTCTGGTGGCCATCACCTCCGCTCGGCGGGTGAGTGAGCTCCAGGCTCTATCTTGCAAACCTCCCTTTCTGTCTGTTCATCCAGACAAGGTTGTTCTTCGGACGCGTCCGTCCTTCTTGCCGAAGGTGGTTACTGCTTTCCACATTGGGCAGACCATCACCTTGCCCACCTTCTTTCCGCCTCCGCATCCTTCCAGAGAGGAAGAGAGGCTCCACCGTCTGGACCCAAAGCGTGCGCTCTCCTTCTATATCGACCGCACAAAACACTTCCGGGTGGATGACCAGCTCTTTGTTGGCTACGTGGGCGCCAAAAAGGTCGGGCGGTGCACAAGAGGACCGTCTCCCGCTGGGTTACCTTGTGCATCAAGACCTGCTATTCTTTGGCCAAGAAGGAGCCTCCTGTTGGGCTGCGTGCCCATTCCACCAGGGCAACGGCTGCTACCACGGCCTTGGGCCGCGGTGTTCCGCTGCCGGTTATCTGTCAGGCAGCTACGTGGGCCTCGCTGCACACGTTTACTAAGCATTACTGCCTTGACAGTCAGGTCCGGAGGGACGGCTTCTTTGGCCGTTCTGTCCTCCAGGACTTCCTTGTCTGATCTTTGTTCGCAGACCCACCACCGGGGTTGGTATTGCTGGGGTATCTATTCTAAGGTAAGGAATCTATCACTAACGTGTCTCTTTCAGATGCACAAGTTACTAACTTGTGTAACGATATATCTGTAAGAGACAGTAGTTAGTGACAGATTCCTACCGCCCACCCATCCTCCCCGTTCTGCGAACTGATTTCTAGGGTTAAGGACATCCCTTTCAGGGCCCTAGTATTTTTCAGACACCTGTGTCAGCTTCTTGCATGGCTCTGCGTTCCTGGCGCGGAAAGTCGTGTACAGAACTGACGTCAGCGCGCAGGGGCGGCGCCTAAGTACTGCCCGCGACGTCATCCCGGCGATCACGACGCCGACGACGGACGCGGAGCCGCACGACGCCGCCTACCGACGCGCAAGGGTACTGCTACGCAAAACTTTCCGGATCCAGCCTGACGCCTGGGGATATTCTAAGGTAAGGAATCTATCACTAACTACTGTCTCTTACAGATATATCGTTACACAAGTTAGTAACTTGTGCTTCTGTGCTAGAGTATTGTGTGCTTTGTGTTTATCTGCGTGTAGCAGATACTGTGAGGTATTTAAGGTGTGTTATAATAATAAATACATATTTTTATAACTACTGTGTGGCTCTCCTTTCATTTAACCAATACAATAAGATTGCATTCTGGTGAAACAAGCTGCTTAACGTTCCTTCAAGACTAAGCCTGAAGGCTGCTCTCCACAGCTACCACTTGGATAGCTTTCTAAGGTTATCTTTGACCTCTTAAATCACCATAAGGGTTGTTTGGACTGGTGCAAGGTGCCCACTTTAATTAGTGGGCATCATATACCAGGCCAACTTCTCACAATGGCACACAAACTGCAATGCATTTCAATTAGTGCTAGTGCTATGGTTGGAAAAAGGTCTGCAAGCTGTGTGTTGGCAGGCTAATTGGAAATGGAAGTCTTCAGCATGTACCTCTGACTCGCAAAGCTAGAATTGTTTACTTAGCTGCTGACAAGCGTAGAGACTTTATCTTTTTTCTAAATATAAAGACTAAATGGCATCAAACGGTGTCCCTAGCAAAATGAAATCTGTAGATAGAGGTCAAATGCTTGTACTTGTACCTTATTCCAAAATAGAACTACTTTTGGGCACAACCACTGCAAATGCGCCAAAGTTTGCTTGATTCCGTACCCCTTCGGTATGTCATTTTAAGCATTGAGCGCATTATGGCAGAGGTGCACAACTGTCTGGGTAAAACCTTAAGAAACACAGTTGATGGACGGAATGCAGAACAAATCAAAACATTCACCCCCAGTCAAGAGATCTGGGTTAAATCCATCATTCTTTTGCTCACCATACCACTCCAGTTTAGACCGGGTCATATGCAAATCAGTCTTGACCCTTTGCCTCATGGGAACAGTCCAGCCCGAACTGCCAAGCCAGGTCCTCCCTGGACCAGAAACAAGCATCCTAGGACCGGTTTAGGGGTTTTACCTCTCATCAGCCAGGATAGCTTGAATCCAGTGGCACAGTGAGCTCGGGACCCACGTCTGGGCATACCTGGCGCACTCAGGGCGAGAAACCAAAAGACACACAGTTGATGGACAGAATGCAGAACAAATCAAAACATTCACCCCCAGTCAAGAGATCTGGGTTGCCTGCGTGCATATTGTTATGCCAGCCAGCTGCAGTGGTTGGGGTACTGGCTTGCCGGTCGCAATCTGCACGAGCTGGATATGACATTGCGGGATAGGAACAAGGGTACCATACACCGGCTCTTACTACCACATACCCCCCCCGCTGGAGTCGGCGCCCCCCTTACTGCGGTTGGCTATCACATATTGGAGAAGTGCAGTGCGATATACAGGCCAGAAAATACCGTATGCCCCCACTATTCCACTACTGGGTATCCCCAGGCGTTCGGGAATAGCTTCTGGTCGGGTCCTACGGGCGTGGACTGAAGCAGGCATCACCACATTGGGGGACTTTTATGCAGAGGGTGTGCTAATGTCGCATACAACGTTTGTTCGTGCCCACAGCGCCCCTGATACGCTGTTCCTTTTACACGCACATATCTCCAGATATATACGCACCACATGGTCGCCTGACGAAACTGAGCCACCCACGAACACGCTACTTACTATGCAATACCTGATGGGTAACGGGGCCCGATTGACGAAATGGCTTACACAAGGGATAAGAGCTGAGAGAGCGATTTCGCTACGGCCGCTGCGCGATAAATGGGAAAGGGGACGTGGGCCGTACGTTTACAGACAAAGAGTGGGATAACATACTGGGGTTCCCCAAAAAGGTCTCCCGCAATCCAAAATTTAAATTTATACAGTTAATGTTGCTACACAGAGCGTACCTTACCCCACGCAGACTCAGTGTGATGTTCCCAAGGACGGCCGATGTCTGCCCGCGCTGTCACGCATCCGATGCGGGACTGATCCATATGGTATGGGCTTGCCCTCGACTGAGACACTATTGGGCGACAGTGTGCGCAATACTAACGGTAGTGGCCCCGGTACGCCGAAATGACACACTGGAGTACTGCATACTAGGGCTGGGCCCCCGTGGAAGGAAGGGCACACCAACTGAGCGTTTTGCTAACCTTGAGCTCCTACTAGCCAAGAGAGCTATAACTACGCGCTAGAAGGCCAGTAGGGCCCCGTCCTTACAGGACTGGCACGCGGAGATGCTGAAATGGGGCAGGGCGGAGGGAACTGAATTGCAACGGGAGGAATACAGAGGGCTCAGAAAAACACCGATATCGCTGGCATGGTATGCAATGCTGGAAGAATACGCTGCGATAGATATTTTGACTTATTAAAAATGTCGGGGATACCTCAGAAGAGGCTGCCCATGTGGAACTGAGACGTTTGGGCTCTTCATGCTATATGAGTACCAGGTACGAAAGGTTAAAAGGATGGTATAGATTAAACAGGATGGACTTTGGAACCAAAATGTACACACTGAAGGATGCAGATAACGTGCTAATGCTGTTGATGAGTGTCAGTGAGCAGAGCATGCCAGGGGGGTGGGACACCTGGGGAGGATGTTGTTTGTTAGGATAATTTATTCATATTGTAGTCAGGTAGATTTATTGAATTGTTAGTTGATTTGCCTTACTTATAGTGTATTAGGAAATGCCGTGAACGACGTATTGTTGTGGGATGGACACATTTGTAACCCTACCAGACTCCTCTGTATGGACACTTGTTGTCGATTTCGGATGGCTACCATTCCTTAAGTAGACTATTCCAAACTGATTGTAGTGATGTCATATTATGCTAGGTGTTTACATGTATGCATATATTGTTTTAAAAATGATTGGCTTATTGTTTGATAAAAACAATAAACAAATAAAAAAATAAAAAAAAAGAGATCTGGGTTGAATCCATCAATATTTTGCTCACTATACCACCCCAGTTTAGACCAGGCCATATGCAAATCAGTCTTGACCCTGTGCCTCATGGGAACAGTCTAGCCCGAACTGCTAAGCCAGGTCTGATTTGGTTATATTTGGTTATAACAACTCAACATATATTTATGTCAAAATCTGTTTATTTGAATTTTGGTTTGAGACTGATACAACATGCAGTACACTTGCAACGAATATCCGAAACAGGCCACGAGTTACAGATTTCACATGGAGGTTACAGTTTGTTCACAAGGACTATGGCCTATAAAACTGATAGACATTACAATCTGAGCTTGCTGCATTTCTCGTCCGCACATGTTATTCAATCTCCCCTCCGAAGAGGGTAACTTGAAAAGGAAACTTAACGTACCTATAAAACAAAACAGTGATGTCATGGTGCAAATAAAAGAGAATCACCCTACGCTCTACTGCGTGGTTAGATAAGAAACATATTGAGGGCCCTCAGTCTGGGGGCACACGCCGTCAGAGGTAGCCCCTCCGACAAGTAGCTCACCAGTGGGGACCAGATATATTCAAAGCCTTTCCTGGTGTCGTCCACTATGTCGGCCATACGCTCCATCGCCACAGCCCTCCACAATCTCGCGTGCCATTGCGTTAAGGATGGAGCCTCTTGTTTTTTCCATGCTGCAGCTATTGCCATTTTAGCTGCCCCTAGGCAAAGCCACATAACAGACCTATCTCCCTGGGTTTGACGCTTCAGGACTGGGTCTCTCGCCCCCAGCAACGTGTGTTCCATGGACAAAGGAATTGGGTAACCAAGAATAAGTTTAATTTGGGAGAGGATTTCCTTCCAAAATGGCTGTATGGAGGGACAGTCCCACCAAATGTGGCGAAAGTCGCCCAGCGAGCCGCATCCCCTCCAGCACCTATCTGAAGTGCTGGGAAAGATCTTATGTAGTTTCTGGGGATATAGGTACCAATCATAGATAAGCTTGTAGTGTGCCTCCCTTAGATACATCGAACGGTTGTATTTCACTACATCTTTACTCAAGTGTTACCATTGTTTGTCCACCAGCGGGGTATCTACCAGGGCGTCCCAAAAGCGCTTATGCCGTGGAGTCGACCTAGGGCTCCGAGCTTGTATGAGAGCATACAGAAAGGATATGCAGCCCTTGGAGGTGGATCCCGATTGGGCAAACTTCTCTATGGGGAACAGGTCCCTGGTGGCGGCCAGCCGCACCAGGGGTTGCTGTACCCAGTGTTTGAGCTGCAAATAATGGTATTCCTCCCTGGCAGTTAGCGCAAACTGTTCTTTACACTCCTGAAAAGTGAGAAGCTCCCCTTTCTCAAACAAGTGAGAGATCACCCGACATCCTCCCTCCCGCCACGCCGTGAAGGGTCCCTCTTGAAGTGCAGGGGGGAAGGCAGCATTGTAGTGTATGGGGGTATATGGGGAGGGAAAAGTAGTGAGCTGCAGTTGTCTGGTAAGGACATCCCATACCCGTAGTGTAGTAGATGTGGGAGTGCTGATGTAAGCGTTGAGTGGTCTGTCCTGTTTTGGCTTACATAGTAAATCCCAAATAGAACGGCCAGTTATCTGTCTGTCCATGTGCAGCCAATGCTTTTCTGAGGCCTGCTGTGACCATTCTAGGATTACGCGTAGTTGCGCCGCTCTATAATACCCCTTAAAATCCGCAAGCGCCAGACCCCCTTCTTTACGTGGTCGCGTCAGCAGACGGTAAGGCAAGCGAGCTCTCTTCCCCAACCAGATAAATTTAGTAATCATTTAGCGCAGGTCCCTGAATAAAGCTTCCTCCACTGGAATGGGCAACCCCTGGAAGAGGTAAAGTAATCTGGGAAGTGCATTCATCTTAATGGCATTGATCCTGCCTAGCGAGGAAATATATGCAGCGCTCCATTTACCCAGATCTATTCTTAACTGTCGTAATAGGGGAGGGAAGTTGGCCTTGTACAGATCTGAAATGCGGGGGGGTGAGCTTAACGCCCAAATAGGTAATCTCTTTATTCGTGCAACCAAAGGGGGATATTCCCTCCACCCGTCGCCACTCCTCCCTGGAAAGAGACAAATTAAGTAAGGAAGACTTGGCCGAATTAATCCGGAATCCCGCCACCCGCTCGAACCGCTTGAGCTCCTCCCGAATATTTGGGAGGGAGACCAGTGGCTCCGTGACTGGGAGGAGCACGTCGTCGCCAAAGAGCGTTATCTTATGCTCATCTGTGCCAAAGCGTAGCCCCCGAATGTCTGGGTTGCATCTAATTTTATGTGCTAGGGGTTCAATACTCAGGGCGAAAAGGAGGGGAGACAGTGGGCATCCCTGCCTTGTCCCGCATGCGAAGCCAAAGGGGGGAGAAGCAGAACCGTTGACCAGGACCCGGGATGTGGGAAATTGATAATTGGCACGAATCATCCCTATAAAAGTCTCGTTGAACCCAAAGCGCTGAAGCACTCGAAATAAAAAAGACCACTCTACGCGGTCAAACACTTTTTCCGCGTCTAGGGATAGAAGTGCCGCTGGGATGTTTTTCTTTCGGGCCTTTTCTATTATGTGGATGATGCGCCGAAGATTATTATGCGTCTGCCGCCCCTTTATAAAGCCCGGTTGATCTGGGTCAATAAGGCCGGGGAGCACAGATTCGAGGCGGGTAGCTAGAACCTTGGAGTAGATTTTGGCGTCCAGGTTCAAAAGGGCTATTGGACGATAGGAGGAATAGGCTGTGGGGTCCTTTCCAGGTTTGGGGATCACCGTCACGATTGCCTCACCCATGGAGGGGGTGACCTGCTGTGTTGTGGCAATGACGTTAAATAAAATAGTTAAAACCGGGACTAGCTCCGGGGCAAACGTCCGATAAAAATGTGCTGAGAAGCCGTCTGGTCCCGGTGCTTTTTGGAGTTTCAGCGCATCAATCGCTTTCTGCACTTCTTCAGCAGTTATGGGGTTCGCCTGATTTTCATTGGTTGTGGCCACGACCTGCGGGAGATCTAAGGAATCTAAATACTCCATTTGGTCTTGTGCCCTTGAAAGTTCTGAGGTGTAAAGAGTACGATAGAATTGCTCGAAGGCCTGCGCCTTTCCTTCCTCTGTCTTGTGTGAGACGCCCGCGTCATCTACAATACGTTTTATGTACTCCCTCTCCTGTTTGGCCCTTAGTTGACGCACCAATAGAGAGCCCACCTTGTTCCCCCCCTTCATACCCCCTGGTCTGTAGGCGTAAAATGGTTTTTTCCGCCCTATTAGTGTATATGGCCTGCAGCTTTCCTTTGAGAGCTGTGACTTTTCTCATCTTTTGGGGTGTGGGGCTAACCTTATGGGCCTGCTCCGCCGATTGAAGGTCACCTTCGAGCATGAGGCGCTCCTCCCGCTGCTGTGTCTTCAGGGTGGTGGCCAGCTCAATGCATTTACCCCGAACTACCGCCTTAAGGGTATCCCAGGTGGTGGCGTGCGAAGTGCTCGCTGGGTCATTATGCTCGAGGAAGTCCTTAATGGTTTTCCTGAGATCATCCCTTAGCAGTCTATCCCTACATAGGAAGTTGGGGAAATACCAACGCGCCTGCTTTGAACGTGGGTTTGGCCAATTAAGTGACAACTCCAGGGGGGCATGATCCGACAGACAGATCGGGTGAAAGGAAGTTTGCAGCACCGAGGGGAGTAAAGATTGACTAATAAATATGTAATCGATGCGGGAGTATGTTCTGTGGGAGTGGGAGAAAAAGGAGAAGTCACGGACAGGTGGGTTAGCGTCTCTCCATATATCTACCAAACACATGCGCTGGAGCTGTGATTTGAGCGCTTTACCAAAAACTCCTCCCGTTGCTCTATGTGCATGAGTCGAATCCCGCCCCTGTTCCCAGATAAGATTGAAGTCTCCCAAGAGTATTATGTCCCCCTGTGCAAAGTTCTCCAATGCCATAAGGAAGGAGAGAATAAAGTCCTGCTGTCCCATGTTTGGCGCATATAAAACTGCAAATGTACATTGACGGCCCCTTAGCTCTCCCCGAACCATAACGTATCTCCCTGCTTTATCAGCTTTAGAGTCTTGTGCTTGAAATGGGACTCCCACGTGAAAAAGTAGTGCCACCCCATTGTGTTTTGAGGCATGAGAGGATCTAAATATTTGCGGATAAGCTTTATGGCGCAAGCGCTGTTCCTCCGACCTCTTAAGATGTATCTCCTGCAGAGCCGCCACTTGAACATTATGGTCTAGCAGATACTTCCAAAGGCGTTGTCGCTTGTAGGGGAATTTAGTCCCCGGGCATTCCAGGTTAATGTCCTGACCGCCATAAGAGACTATATGAGACCTTTCCTCCCCCCGCAAGTGCCCCTGCTGGAACCCGGCATCCAGTTTCCCCTCCCACTCTCCCCCCAACACAAAAAGAGTGTATAAAGGAAAGCACCATGACATCTAATTAAAATAACAAAACAGAACAAACAGTATAAACGAGCGTGGAGAGTCCCCCTCCTAGAGGAGAACCTCCTTACCAAATCGAACTCATGGAGCGTAACCATTCCCGTTCCCCCAGCCCCTACAACAATCTCTACTGAGGCTTATGCTGTATACAGTTGTATGTCCCGTTGGAAGCTAACATTTGGCTTAGCCCCCCCCCCGCCCGATCAGTCAAATCAGATAGTCCCGGCAACAACTCAAGAGTCCAGGAGTTTGCAAGTCCTCAACTCCATCCACCCTCCCAGCTAGGTCTCCTTACCACCTTGAAGATATGTCGCTCCACACCTCCCTCCTAGCTATCGTATCACCTTCAGGCTGCTCCGGGGCGTCAGATAGCAGACCCCGAGCCTCCCAGAACGACCAGGGCCATGAATATCTCACAGGATCGTGTGTTGCAAGTCCTCCGCCCCATCCAGTCTTCCACATCAGGAGCTACACGCCCCCTTAGGGTGAAAAAGAAAAAGAAAGGGGGGGAAGATGTCCTGTTCGATGCCGAGAGCTTGATCTCAGGATCTCTTGACCGCGAAGCTCAGTCCGGTGTTTTATTGGTCCTGCGGCCTACTCGTCTCCATTGGCCTCCCCCCACTCGGTCGCGCTGTCTGTCGTCCTCCGCGGGCCTGGAGGCCGCAGCGCCAGCAGGCACAGGGGCCTCGATTCCCAGAACCACCGCCGCTTCTGCCAACCCGGTGCAGTGCACATGTTTGCTTTCCCACTGGAAGGCGATTCCAAACGGGTAGGTCCATCTGTACTTGACCTTCTTCGCTCTCAGACATTCGGTGATCGGGCGAAACTGCTGTCGGCGAAGGAGGGTGGCCTGCGCCACATCTTGGAAGAGCGAGCACGTGGTGCCATGGAACGAGACTCTATCCGTATTTCTGGCTTTTTGCAGGACCGTTTCTTTGGTTTTAAAGGAGCTGAACTTTGCCAGTATGTCGCGGGTCTCCTGCCCTCCCCGGGAATCCGCAGTCCCACACGATGCACTCTCTCCAGCCGTATTTCAGGGCCGCCCTCCCCCACCACTGAGGAGAAGAGGCCCACCATGAAGGCCTCCAGCTCGGGCCCCTCGCAGTCTTCCTCCAGGCCCCGGACTCGGATGTTGTCCCGTCGGGATCGATTTTCCAGGTCTTCGCATTTGAGCATAGTGGCACGTACTTGTCCCTTGATGTCCGCGTTGTTCTCTTCCAGGGGCTGCATGCGATCTGACAGCTCCTGCACCTTCGCCTCGAGGTCCAGTGTTCTGGTGCCGACAGAGTCCACGTCTGTTTGCAAGGTCACCACTTTCTCCCTCATTTCTGCCCGAAATGCCTCGAAAGAGGCATCCATGTCTGCTTTTATGTCAGCACGGAGCTCCTTTTTAAAGTCCCGAAGGGAGGCCAGCAGGTCCTCCCTGGTGAGTGCCATTGCGCTCGGTGGTTGCGCCATTTCCTCACTGGATGGCACTGCGCCGGATGCCGCAAAGTAGTTGGAGACTTTATTGTTTGGGGCCTTTTTCGGTAGCATATGTGGAAGCTTTGCTAGGTCAGCTCTAAGCCGCCCCCAATCTTCGCAGAGAACCCAATCGTGCGCTCCGCAGTCTCCGGGGCCCCCGTGCCAGTTAGCAGATCCTTATGGGTAGTACTGAGGAGCTGGACCCCCAGGCCCTAAAAGCAGATCTGAGGGGCTGCGTATTGAGGGCCTTGATGTGGCGTTGGAGTCTTGCAAGAAAGGCAGCCGCCTCTGACACTTTCCTCCTCTATGCACTATTGCATGTGACAGAGCAGGGGCAGGGTGGCCAGCAAAGATGCACCCAGGTAATCTCCAGGACAGTGCAGCCAGTGACCTTAGTTATTAGCGGCCATTTTAGGGTCAGGCGTTCACAGTACAGAGCTCCGCGGCAGGGCTGAATGTAGGGCTTTTGCAATGCATGCTGCTTATGCAAGGTACAGACAGTGCAGCCACCGGGAGGGTGAAACCGATCCGGACGTACCTCCCCTCCTCGTTCCCGCAGGGCTCACTCTCAGGTCCAGGCGTCCATTTTAAATCCAGGCACCTCGTGGTTCAGGAGAACCCAGGGGGGCCCTCGAATCTCCTCACCGGCCCCCTCCTCGGCGGTAGCTGCCCGACCTTCCAAGAGGCCCCCCAGTCAGCAGGAGCCTCTATGCGACGCAGAAGAAGACAGGCCTCCTTCTAAGCTCTCACTGCGGCCCCCGCCTTCCCGCTTCAGATCCTCCGGCCACCGCTGGGTCTCCGTTTGCCTGTTGCATTGGGCCCCTGGAGCACCATCCTGCGCCCACATGTATATCGGCCCCAGCGGACCTGCCTGCTTCCTCGGCCTGGAGCTCTGCAGACTCGGCCCGCACCGTCTCACCTCATCACCGCCGGGCCTCCGCTCGACCGCTCCGCCGCCAGACCCCAGCGTGGCAGTGCCGCGGCTGCAGGTAACTCGGGCGCGCCCCGCCGCCGCCTGTTGCTCTGGTACTCGTTGTTGCCTTTCCTCAATGGGCTCATTTATCGGGGCATCAGCCTCTCCTCCCGAGCGCCGGACAGGTCTCCAGGATTCAACTGCGCGCTGTAACGGCCCCTCCGACGGGAAGGGTCGCCATCTTGTCAATCGCGCGCCGGATCTTTCTCGACCTGTCTTCGGGTCGTCGCTTCCCATCTCGCACTCCCTCGGGGTCAAAACCAGAAGCTACTGTTCCCCACTTCTGGGCGCTGCATGGGATGATTAAAGCACTCTGGCAGACACCTCAGGCCAGGAAAAACACGGGGCCTGGGACGGTGCCGATCGGAGTCACGTCCGATCGGCCATGATGGCTAGCCACGCCCCCCTCAACATATATTTAAAAAAAAAATCAGAATTGCAACTAAAAAGCTTAAAGTGCAGTTATGATTACAAATTAGAACCGAAAAATGCTGAAATTTTAAGTTATGTGTAGGACCACAATCAGTAACCCAAACCACAGCCGTGTAAACTATAAACGGCACACAAACTGCAATGCATTTGAATTAGTGCTAGTGCTATGGTTGGGAAAAAGGTCTGCAAGCTGTGGGTTGGCAGGCTAATTAGAAATGGAGGTCTTCAGCATGTACCTCTGACTCGCAATGCTAGAATTGTTTACTTAGCTGCTGACAAGCGTAGAGACTTTATCTTTTTCTAATTATAAAGACTAAATGGCATCAAAGGGTGTCCCTAGCAAAATGAAATCTGTAGATAGACGTCAAATGCTTGTACTTGTACCTTATTCCAAAATAGAACTACTTTTGGTCACAACCACTGCAAATGCTCCAAAGTTTGCTTGATTCCGTACCCCTCCAGTATGTCATTTTAAGCATTGAGTGCATTTTGGCAGAGGTGCACAACTGTCTGGGTAAAACCTTAAGACACACAGTTGATGGACTGAATGCAGAACAACTCTTCAGTGTGGGGTGTTAGTGGCAAAGGAAGTGATGGCGCCTAGCTACTTCTACGTGTAGTGTGTTGGATTCCTAATTAGTACGGTGCAAAAGGTAGGGGAAACAACGTATAACCCCTAAGTGCGTGAAGGAAGAATCCTGCACGTTGCTATGAACCAAAGTCCTATGCACACGTTATGATTTTTCTATGAAAGTTCATCAAGGACTTCGAGCACAGTTGTCAGTAAAGTCCAATAGAATCTGTTTCTTGTCTTTTATTCAATCAATCACAAAGAGCATCCAACCAACATGTGTTTCGTCGCAATGGGAAATGTCCCTCGACTTCAGGGCTGTATTCCGTATGTGTGTTTTTATCCAATGATCACTCCGCCGGTTTTAATTCCGACTCGGCTGGACACTGTAAAGGTATCCTCGGTATCCTCAATCAAAAGTATATGGTATGTTCCAAGAGTAATCCGTATCAGTTCCGTATCCGGAACTGAGTACACGCCTGATGCCGATCCAGACCATAGCCTACTCGCCTAAGGTCGAGGGATTTATTGTACGGCCAAGAATACGCTTCCCTCAGGATTCGGCACGGTCCAACTACGGATCACCTTAATATAGGTGTTACCTTTGCTCTTTGAACATACCATATACTTTTGATTGAGGATACCGAGGATACATTTACAGTTGACCAGCCGGGTCGGAATTAAAAGCGGCGGAGTGATCATTGGATAAAAACACACATACGGAATACAGCCCTGAAGAAGTCGAGGGACATTTCCCATTGCGACGAAACACGTGTTGGCTGGATGCTCTTTGTGATTGATTGAATAAAAGACAAGAAATGGATTCTATTGGACTTTACTGACAATTGTGCTCAAAGTACTTGATGAACTTTCATAGAAAAATCATAACGTGTGCATAGGACTTTGGTTGAATGGAGAACAAATCAAAACATTAACCCCCAGTCAAGAGATCTGGGTTAAATCCATCATTCTTTTGCTCACCATACCACCCCAGTTTAGACCTGGCCATATGAAAATCAGTCTTGACCCTCTGCCTCATGTGAACAGTCCAGTCAGTTGGCAGGGTTTGTCCAGACGTGGGTCACTTGCTCACTTTGCCACTGGATGAGGGGTGTTACCCCAAAACCGGTCCCAGGATGCTTGTTTCCGGTCCAGGGAAGACCTGGCTTGGCAGTTCGGGCTGGACTGTTCCCATCAGGCACATGGTCAACTGATTTGCATATAGCTGTGTCTGAACTGGGGTGGCGAAGTGAGCTAAAGAACGATGATGGAATAAACCCAGATCTGTGACTGGGGGTGAGTGTTTGAAAAGTTTTAGCACTCCGTCCATCATCTCCTTGTGTTTGCTTTGTTCGCCCTAAGTTGGCAGGGTATGCCCAGACGTGGGTCCCTTGCTCACTTTGCCACTGGATTCAAGCTAGCCTGGCTGATGAGGGGTGTTACCCCGAAACTGGTCCCAGAATGCTTGTTTCCGGTCCAGGGGAGACATGGCTTGGCAGTTCGGGCTAGACTGTTCCCATGATGCACAGGGTCGAGACTGATTTGCAATTAGCTGTGTCTGAACTGGGGTGGCGAAGTGAGCTAAAGAACGATGATGGATTAAACCCAGATCTGTGACTGGGGGTGAGTGTTTGAAAAGTTTCAGTACTCCGTCCATCATATCCTTGTGTTTCCTGGGTAAAACCTTATTCAATGTCTCCTTAATTGGTGCGACGTTAACAAAATTATTTGTTCTGCTAAATCTCTAAAAAGCCTACTCCAGTTTATTCCACCTAAAGGTTTTGATTCTTGTTTCACTTGTAGTAAATTGTCTCATGCCTCCCATGCTTTATTGGACTGCACCTCACCCTATGCCTTGTCTGGTAATATCAAAATATTTCAGCTTGTATGAACCTAAAATCTAGTTTTGCCTTTATATGAGAACTTCATCTTGATCCTAATATAACAAATGTCTCTTTATAATACCCTCTCCACCCATCCTTCTTGCGACTTAATTTTTTCCTGTTTAACCTTGGGTAGGAATTGGAATTCCCAAATAGCAGCGTGAACAAGGAAAGATATTTGGTGAGTCTTAACTTGGCCCCAGTTTTGTCCCCATCCCATCTGCAGTGTACTCTACTGAGAGATGTTTTATATTTTTCAGTGGCACAGTCACTCCTCTTTATTTAAGGCAGACGCACACCTTACCCTATACAAAATTACTTTGTTGCACCCTTAATGTTATTCCCTATTGACCAATCTGCATGTAATATGGGAGCAGTAGCATTTTGGATTGAAACCTAAAGTATGGCCAGTTTGAGCAGTTTGGTCAAACGGTTCGAAAGGTATGGGAGGGGTCCCAAAATTTGAAATGAAACTTCTTATTTTTTGTGGTGTAGCCACTGTCAATATATTAGTCAAGTTAAAATCCATTTTGACTTTATTTTTTATGGAAGGTATATGACCATTTTCCTCCCTCATTTTCTTACCTCATTTTCTTCTGGAGATGCAGAACTTCCAATGTACTGAGTGTGGTCAGTGAAACACCGTTACTTGTCTCTATTTTTCCTACCCCTGTCAAAAATAAATGTGTGTTGCATCACCTGGTAATACCATAACATAGTTCCACAACATCCGGAATACCGGAATAAGAAACCTAACCATAGGGGGAACAGGGATTTCACTGAACATGTATGAAACACCCTCTTTCCAATAAGAAAAATTATCTTCTAGAGTCCCCTCACCCACCAGGGTTGCCCCTAAGTGGCATGCTTCATCATTGGGGTCTTCTGAATCCGCTGCGGATTGAGGCGTGCTGCGACTTGCGAACTATGTAGGAGCATTTCGTTTTGAAATTATGTGGTGCAGTGATGTGGAGTGGGAAAAATAAGTTAAAAATACCTAGCTAGTGAGCTAATGTTTTATTCCTGCTCCTAGTCGGTATGTTTTAAAATCAGGGGTTAATATTAGGGAAAAACCTAACTGTAATGAGTATGGTGTCCCTAGTATTGGGTCAACATGTTTCGACCTGTCCCCTACAAGCTCTTCTTCAGGACCACATGAGGACCAGCCCGTGTGTACCACTCCTAATAAATCCTGTGACTAGGAAACCATGAGGTGCAAACCTAATGTGTAAACACCTAATACTTAATACATACGGTTATACACTGACACGCCGTATCTGTAGGAAATGAAGGAAAATTTAAAATTGCCTGCCTACCAGCCAAGTTGACAGGCCCTAAATACATGCGGCGTCTCGTCTCGATCAATGTACTCCTATACAGTGGGTGTACTTATCATCTTCTTTGTACGATCATCCGTCGTGGAAGAAATCTATCACACACGATGTCTTGTGAAGAAAAGTGATTATGTACAAATTACATGAAAACACTCGTGAAGAGAGACACCATGTGACAGACAACATATAACAAGTAAACGTATTACATATTAATGAGACCTACTTTTGTTTAGGCAGAAATCTGCCTCATGATCTGCTGGGGTAGAGGGGCTTGTAGTCACACCCTAGAATAGTAATAGGGACATAGAATTGGTAATTAGAGTTCCTAAGGGTAAAGGAGAAAGGAACCGGGGAAGATTTCCTCCCGGTACCACGGCTTATCCTAGAAGGAATATTAAATTGAAGCCTTTTTAGTGCCATAGTAAAAATGAAGGAGACCACACGGGTCTAGTGGAACTTACTTCGTCAAAGCACTCTCGGAATATCACCTAATGGCATCCCTGGAGACCGCATATTACCGCATGTGTCTCCCGGGGGCCATTAAATAGTCCCGGAAATGCTCAGTCATGCTCACGTGAAAGACTAGACTGTGTCTTTCACAAAATGGCCGCTACACCTGGGATTCAAGTGGGGCCATCTTGGGTGAATTACTGTACCCCCGAATGGTTGGGTGATGGTTGTAACTGATAAAAACAGATAGATACAATTAAAAACAATCAAAACCAGCCGCCGCACGACGGGGCTTTCAGTGATTGGATTGGGATTTGTACAGAACGGCCGCCGCTTATGGCGTAATGATAGACAAGTTTTATCTTGCGCAAAGACTAGATGCAAACAGCTAGACTGAGCTTTTCACAAAATGGCCGCTGCATATGGAGTTGTGATGGGGCCATACTGGAACCACTCTCCAAATTCGCGGATGCCTTTCTACGCCCCTTGATACAAGGAACAAGCACGTACCTACAAGATACCAAGGCGGTACTCTGTCTCCTTCAAGATCTACAATTTGACTCGACAACTAGCATCCTCATTGGGTTGGATGTGGAGAGTCTTTATACCAGCCTCCCCACAAAGAGATGCCTTAACATCATTGAAGAGGTCCTCTATGAAGAGGAATGGACCTATCATACACCTAGACATCTGGTTTTGGAGTGCTGCAAGTGGGCCCTGACTGAAAATTTCTTCCGTTTTGAGGATATCCTGTTTCGACAACAGCACGGGACCAGTATGGGCAGTACCTTTGCCCCGAGTGTGGCGGGATTATATGTGCACCATCTTGAAAAGCTAGGTGATTTTCCGAGAGGAGTGCTTTGACGAAGTAAGTTCCACTAGACCCGTGTGGTCTCCTTCATTAGGTCTCGCCTAGCGACGCAGCGCCATGCGCTGCTCGCTAAGCGAGATCTATTGTTGTCGACTTGCTTTCGAAGGGGGACAGGACATGTGCACGCGCCCAGAAGACAGGACATGTGCACGCGTACGGCTGAAGACGTTAACATAAAAGACAGCAGGCGTGCCAGGTCAGGAGATGTGCACGTGCGTACGGCTCGGCCGCTCCCTCCCTGCGCGCACGCAGGACAGGAGATATGCACGCGTTCAGCTGGCAATGTCCTCACCCTTCAGCTCTGCCTCTGCCAGGCATGGAAGCGCGTGCTGCCCTGCTTCACAGCCTTTTAGGTACTCCTCCAGGCAACCTTCTCCGCCACCCCAAATCTCCCGTCACTTCCCCAACACTCACGGAACTTGCTGGCGGTGGTGCTGATGTTCAGGGCAGTTCCGCTTTTAGCTGCCCTGCTCCCCGGGGGCTCACCGTTGGCGGGCACGGGCCTGGTGCCCCCTTGGTCGGTGGTGTCTGCTTCGCAAGACTGCCCCTGCCGCTCCCAGCTGTTGTGGTTCGGGTCCTCCATGGTCTCGTCGTCTATACTTGCTTCCTCCATGCTGCCTCTCAGCCAGAAGACAGGACATGTGCACGCGTACGGCTGAAGACGTTCGCATAAAAGACAGCAGGCGTGCGAGGACAGGAGATGTGCACGTGCGTACGGCTCGGCGCTCCCTCCCTCTCTGCGCGCACGCAGGACAGGAGATATGCACGCGTTCAACTGGCAATGTCCTCACCCTTCAGCTCTGCCTCTGCCCAGGCATGGAAGCGCGTGCTGCCCTGCTTCACAGCCTTTCAGGTACTCCTCCAGGCAACCTTCTCCGCCACCCCAAATCTCCCGTCACTTCCCCAACACTCACGGAACTTGCTGGCGGTGGTGTTGATGTTCAGGGCAGTTCCGCTTTTAGCTGCCCTGCTCCCCGGGGGCTCACCGTTGGCGGGCACGGGCCTGGTGTCCCCTTGGTCGGTGGTGTCTGCTTCGCAAGGCTGCCCCTGCCGCTCCCAGCTGTTGTGGTTCGGGTCCTCCATGGTCTCGTCGTTTATACTTGCTTCCTCCATGCTGCCTCTCAGCCTCCCAGCCGTAGGTCGCGCGCCCTGCGGCTCATGCTGACCCTTCTCGCGCCGCCATCGAGCTCTACGAAGCCCACGGGCCGGTAAGCTAGTGACTATTTCCCATTAGAGAAAAGCCACTTGGCCGCGACGAAGCGTCACATGACACTCACGTCAAGTTACATCTTATTTGTGCGCCGTATTTATACACATGGCAGCGTGTCTAGACTTATCGCATAAAAAATCCAGTTGTTGCAAGTTAATTAAGAAAAAGTAGTTAGGTGTTGAACGTCGCAGAATGGGGACGTGTTGGATTCCGGGAGTAGTATGGGCAGAGCTTTAAATGGAAATATAGAAATGCAGGTACTCACTATTCAGAGTATCTGTTTCCTTCCGAGAAGTGCCCATAAAATGTATTGCAGTCGTGCAGGCACTGTCACTTTCAAATTAAACAAGCGCAGGTACCCGGTATCGGGCAGCTCCTGGTCATTTAAAGCACTGATTAAGGGTTTACAGGGCAGCTGAGGATGTCAAAGGGTTGGTAAATAAGCGGAGGTGCCAGGCGCGCGCCACTCACGCCTCCCCATGCTGCACACTGCGCAGCAGGCTCCCCCTCCTCACCTCAGAGCCACCCCCCTGCAGAAAACAGGTAAACAGACCTCTCCTCCATCGGCACGGGCGGCCATGAGTTGCTACACGCGCCACGGGCTGGGTAAATAAACACACCACCGGTGGAACAGACCTCGCATTTACCAGGGGCGGAGAACGTTTCACAACAGGGGCATTGTGCGAAGAATTCAAACACAGAAACAGCTGGCGCGCCGAGCACCCACTACAGCCATGCATGCCGTCCAACACTTCCCACTTACACCAGCCAACACGCCCACACTGTTCCCACCAAGCAGGGACGTCACCAAACCGCCCCAACACGGAACATATCTAAGCAAGACCACCCCACATCTCCTCATGCTTAAACGCAGCCCTAAGTTCCCCACAGCACGTTTAGGGAGCCCCTCTTAAAAAACACGCACGACACTGTGATATGCGTGTTAGACTATGACTAATCATCCTAATTAGTAACAAGCATTTGCAATGCACTAGGTCTCACATGTTTGAGCTATTAGCATTGTAAATGACAATGCCTTTTATTTATGTATTGTTTTTTTGTAACATAAATAAAAGGCATCGTCTTTAACAATGCCAATAGCTTAAACACTTGCAACTGCGAGACCTATTGCATTGCAAATGCTTGTTTTTACTATGGCACTAAAAAGGCTTCAATTTAATCTTCCTTCTAGGATAAGCCGTGGTACCGGGAGGAAATCTTCCCCGGTTCCTTTCTCAGTTACCCTTAGGAACTCTAATTACCAATTCTATGTCCCTATTACTATTCTAGGGTGTGACTACAAGCCCCTCTACCCCTGCAGATCATGAGGCAGATTTCTGCCTAAACAAAAGTATGTCTCATTAATATGTAATACGTTTACTTGTTATATGTTGTCTGTCACGTGGTGTCTCTCTTCACGAGTGTTTTCATTTAATTTGTACATAATCACTTTTCTTCACAAGACATCGTGTGTGATAGATTTCTTCCACGACGGATGATCGCACAAAGTAGATGATAAGTGCACCCACTGTATAGGAGTACATTGATCGAGACAAGACGCTGCATGTATTTAGGGCCTGCCAGCTTGGCTGGTAGGCAGGCAATTTTTAATTTTCCTTTTGCTTTATTTCCTACAGATACGGCGTGTCAGTGTATAACAGTATGTATGAGGTATTAGGTGTTTACACATTAGGTGTGCACCTCATGGTTTGCTGGTCACAGGATTCATTAGGAGTGGTACACACGGGGCTGTTCCTCGTGTGGTCCTGAAGAAGAGCTTGTAGGGGACAGGTCGAAACATGTTGACCCAATACTAGGGACACCATACTCATTACAGTTAGGTTTTTCCCTAATATTAACCCCTGATTTTAAAACATACCGACTAGGAGCAGGAATAAAACATTAGCTCACTAGCTAGGTATTTTTAACTTATTTTTACCACTCCACATCACTGCACCACACATAATTTCAAAACGAAGTGCTCCTACGTAGTTCGCAAGTCACAGTACGCCTCAATCCGCAGCGGATTGAGAAGACCCCAATGATGTAGCATGCCACCCAGGGGCAACCCTGGTGGGTGAGGGGACTCTAGAAAATAATTTTCTTTCTGGAAAGAGGGTGTTTCATACATGTTCAGTGAAATCCCTGTTCCCCCTATGGTTAGGTTTCTTATTCCGGATGTTGTGGAACTGCATTCAGTAAGGAGGGTGAACCTAACCTTAACCTCTACCTCCCCCCCCGTTTTTTGGTTGTAATACCATAACATATCCAGGATTCCCAAACTCTATGGATAACTGTTTACTTTGTTCAGTAGAGACTTGGAATTTTACTCCGCTTGTGATGCATGAAGTGGTTAGTTTTGTACTGGATCTCTTTAAGAATCTGTTGCTTTGAGCATTACTGGCAAAGCTTGACAGCACTACAGTATACTAGGCAAAACAGTCTATCTACGGGGCACAAGATGGCTTGATTCTGTCAGATGTTACATTATGTAATGTTAATTTGTAAAGAGCAGTATCGCCTGGGGTCCTGGTGCTGAGCAGGGGTGAGTCCAGCCAACGTAGTGCCAAGTGAAACTACTCGAAAAGCCAGGTCTTCAGCTTATTGCAAAATTCTAATAGTGAGGAGGAGGCTCTGATGTGTAGCGTCTGGTTGTTCCACGCTTTAGGAGCTATGTAGGAGAAGGCTTGACTGGATCTAGTTCTCTGTATGCGTGGGATATGTGCGTGTAGGGGTCCGTCCGAGCAGAGGTGTCTGAAAGATGTGTGAAATCAGATGTGATTGTTGAGGATTGCTGGGCCAGAGTTATGTAGTGCCTTGAAAGTGTGGGTGAGGAGTTTGAATTATTCTTGTTTATGTATGGGTAACCAGTGTAACTCCTTGCACTGAGGTTAGATATGTTTGTGGTTTGAGAGGGTGAGAGTGATTCTGGCAGTGATTAATTTGAGCCGGTGATTTCCAGTGCTCAGTACTGGCTCTTAATTTTCAGCACTGGCACTTATGACCGTCTGCACAAGGTGGCACTGTCAGTCGAATTTAGAGATAAGGACAACAGCTGTTTATTAATTCAATACACCGTAATAAATTACTAATTTCCACCACCCAGACCATTTTTACAGCTTTGCATGCCTGGAATTATCACACTTTTAAGAGTGAGATGATTAGTAGGTTGTTGGTGCTGTCACTGGCAGCTCTGGCAGAGACCACGGGTGGTGCAAGCTGCAATGGCCTCCTGACAAGGGCCCGGCACTTATGTTTTTACAAATTAAGCACTGGATTCTGGCTGCCGAGTTCTGAATAATCCGCAGCCTCCTTATAAGTTGATTGTTGAGCCTCCCCTAGAGGGTGTTTCTGTAGTCCAACTTGCTGGTGACTAGGGCGTGGGTAACTGTTTTTTGGGTGTTGATTAGTAGTCATTTGAAGATCTTTGTCAGCATCATCATGGCATGGAAGCATGAGGCAGTGACATCACTGACTTGGGCCCTAATGTTGAGTATGTGGTCAGTGATGATCCCAAGGTTCTTGGCATGGGTAGTGGGGGGTGAGTGGTGGTCCTAGCTCTGTCAGCCACAAGGTGCAGTCCCGTGGGGATGAGCTCTTGCCAAAAAATATGTATTTGATCTTGTCGATGTTCAGCTTCATGTAGATGGCCTTCATCCAGTCAGCGATTTCGGTCATGGATGTAGTGAAATTGCTGCGGGTGCTAGGTGTCTTGTCCATGAGAGAGAGAATAAGTTGTGTTTCGCCGGCACAGGAAAGGATGTTGATGTTGTGCAAACTGATGATGCTGGCTGGGGTCGGGGGGATAAGGCGGAGTCATGTAAGTGTTGAAGAATGTCTGGCTCAGAGAGGATCCTGTGCAGGACTCTGCAGATACGTCTCAAGGTCCGAGGAGAAGGGTGTCTGACTGACTATGAACATAGCTGAAATGGAAGATGCTGTTTCACTATTAGAGTGTTAGCTAGTCCAGGTTGCACGTTTCTCATGAATTTGTAACTCACTTGAACAACACAGTATTCCACAGCTCCTAGAAGGCCTATTTTAGCCCCGTAAAAGATGACATAAATCCGATTTAATTGATGTGAATGAAGATTAAAGAAAAACTAGGTTTCCTCTTAGACTCTCAGATGATTAACATCTGCCACTGATTAGTCGCAAAAAAGAAATAAAAAAGTAATACAATGGAAGTTACCTTACTTAATATGCAGCGCCAGGGACCATGGGTATCCAAAATTGTTCTTACAGATCCATTCTGTGTGGCAGTAACTGGCAGTCGGTCTATGCCTTTCATCTTGGAAGTGTACATGATTGGACCTCATATAAAGGATTGAGTTTGTGACTGGATGTGAAGGGTCTATTTTATCATCAACTACAACTACAAAAGCTCAACTAGTTTCTTTAAAAATCAGGAACACATAGAAGTTGAGGTACTCCTTAGTGAATTGTTTGTTGAAATTAAGTTAAAAATGATCCTCTTCCCTCATACCCAAACATCTATTGGAATAGTGAATTTTCTACAGGGCTACATCCTGCAAGATTTGAAATATGTTCAAGAGAGGTATGCAAACATTGAGGAAATTGTATAACGAAAATCAAATGATGCTTGAGAATAGTGTAAATTTAAATTCAGTATACCAGAGTAGGAAAAGTACCCGGTTAGTACTGTACAAAGACGAATAAGATAACTTACAACTATGTACCTATTGATGTATTATATCAGTAGGTGGTCCAGACCGTCAAATACCCTGTTAGGGCTGCATCATTTACTGAAGCTCTTGAAGGTGATGGTCAGGTCTTCTTATATACAATTACATGTTTAGTTGCAGAAAAGAATTACAGATTCAGATTTTGGAGAAATCTTAGTTACTCATACGGACAAAAGCAGAAAAGTCATCCTGTTGCTTGGAGATGAGAGAGAAGGGTTAAATATTTGCTTTCGGTGATGTCTTATCTGCACCGTATGTAACAGCATAAGGGTATATATGTGATAAAATTATCTCAGTATTCTGCGCCTATGGAATGACGCCTGGCACTCCCTTTGATCGCCCTTGATATGAATACTGAGAAATGTGAGGGATTATCGGTTCATTTTTTGGCAACTAATCTAGGAACCCTGACGTATTTTTGTTTGCAACGAGGCTCATAATTGCACAGTTGTTAAAAATTCCAGAAACTCCGTCAGTTAACATTGGGAAGTAACTTCGGGACAATACTATTACAACCCAGCCAATAGATATATTAGAGTATGGATACTTCAGATGTGGCATGTTCATGTGAGTAAGCAGCAAGTTTAGCACGGACCTCATTTTGCTAATTTCAAATAACTATTTTGGACCTTAACAATATTTTTGCCTCTTTATTCTGCACACTAACATTAACTATTATGAATTTGTAATTATTATTTTGTTGATTAAATGAAGTATTTGATTATTTGCAACTTAATAGAGACATTCAGGTCTGGAGTGAAAGTAGTTTTGTCTAGTCTGTCCTTCCGATGTGATATTAATTTTTTTTTATTTTATAATGCACAACAAATATGAATAGCTGGTGACAGTCCAAAGTTTGAGCTTCCTTCAGAAGGATAGATTTTCTAGGCTCAGCATTGAATGCAGAGCTTTTCATGTTTTAGCTGCCTTATCCCCAAAGACAAGGCCTTGGCTTGTGTGCAGTGTTTTCTGAATCCTCAAACCATTTTAAGAGTGATAGCACTTCGTCAGAAAGGTTGATTTAAGTCGATCTTCGTGAACCACAAGTGGGATAGTAAATTTAATTAATCTCCAAATCAAATGACCTTTAGGATATGACAAATGCAAAAAGAACAATTGATGGACAGAATGCAGAACAATGTCATACATTCACCCCAGTACAGTGATCTGGGCCTAAATCCATCGTTTTGTTTGCTCCCCATGCCATTCCAGTTTGAACCAGCCATATGCAAATCAGTCTTGACCCTGCACCCAATGGGAACAGTCAAGCCCGAACTGCCAGGCCAGGTCCTCCCTGGACTGGAAACAAGCATCCTAGGACTGGTTTCGGGGTTTCACGATATGACAGCCTACTTGAAACTTGCTGCAGAAAATCTGTATTCGTAATAATAATTGCAGCCTTTTTCCGAAGACATCACAGTTGGGTCAACTTGTCTTGTAACTGGCCATCTCAACAATCCAGTCTTGTTGTGATGATAATACCACATGGTACTAAAATGCATTCGGTAGGAAACAACATTTAAAGTACCTTCGTAAGCATGCATTTGTGGAAATAGCAAGCTACGGTAGATGATATTTGTGTTATTAACACCCTCATCCTGTGAACACTTGGTATTGTTAACCTTTACTGTGTTGTAATTCTCGAAGGAAAGGAACAAAGAAGGCAAATTTACAGTGCATCTACATGTGATTTGTGGACTTGAATCCTTTGTTTCAAATATATACATTTATGCTAAAGGGTTTCTTCAAATGCCCTTCTGTAATAAAGCATGTACTCTGTTTTGCCCGCATTTTAGTTATCTTACATTTGAGTTACATTTAGGCATGCATACATTTTGTGATTATTTCTTTGCTTTGTTTTTCTACAGGCTTTGATGGATTCCAATCTCCCACGCCTGCAGTTGGAGCTGTATAAGGAAATTAAAAAGGTCAGCCTATCTTCTCATTTCATGTAGGTCTTAAAACTGTGAGACATAAGGTTTCATAGTGATTCAAACTAAACGTGTTACGATATTATGCAGTGAAGGAGAATATGATGGATGCCCTATGCTTGTATAGGAAGGACTTTAAGTTATTCCATGTTGGTGCTCTTGAAGGTACAGGTTTTGGTGACCCCAAGTTAACCTTATCATAAAGATTAACACATAAGGAACATTCAGGAGAGATTCTATGAAAAGTACTAAATTAGGGGGGTGTGGCTTGGACGGCAGAGCCGATGGCTGCCTGATCCCGTCGCTCTGTCGGGTGCGGAGCATCAGCGCTCGATTTCCAGAGATAATGGTATAATCGATGCCTTGATGTGATGGAAATTGATTTCGGAGCACTTGCTGCGTTCATTGTTGACTTCATCTGAACTTTGTCGGCAAATTCACGAAATCGGACCGTGAACGAGTTTTCCCCGAGCTGTATGCTGTGGCTCAAAATGGCGGACGGAGCTGATAGTTTGTCGGAAGCCGTGGCGGTTAGATGAGATCACTTTGAGCCCTGTTGAAGATCGGCTTGTCATACCTACATCTTCATTTCATGTCCGGTGAGGCAACTGCTAATTATTTCATAACGGAGGGTCGATAATGCGAGCTAAGTGATATGCGGCCTGACCCTAAAATGGCGGCATCACGCACCCGATGAGAGGAGTCTTTGTTCTTTAGACGCGCTGCATGGAATGAAAGGAGAACTTGTGAGCTGATGTAGGAGAGGACTGGTTGATTAACCCTGGATCGTTTCAATGTGGCGCCACTCTGCAGGATTTACTTCCGCACTGATGTTTCTTGCCTGACCTTGACATGGTGCCTACACGAGAGGAAGGATCACCGTGTATCTTTATCAAGATCCGACCCGACGGATGAGTGTGTTTGTTGCTGGAAGATCTTTGTTGGTATCTTTACTAAAGGAGATGCAGAAGGTTTGCATTTATGCTTTAGGTCTGTCTGAACCGATCTTGACACTGCTGGGCTCCTAAATGCCTCATATAGCAAATGGAGAGCTAGTATATGTTTGATCCTTTCCTTGGCCAGCAATTTGATAAGAGAGGGGCTTTATATTAAACCAGAGTCATGTTTCTGACATACAAGTGTGTGACGCCTTCAGTTATATGCTTGATTTAATTTTGGAAACATTTACTAGAGTTGCTCTTGGTGTCTCTTACCCCATAAGTGAAGCTGACTGAGTCAGATCATTCCCTTCTTACTGATTGTGCGACTCAGTGGTGTACATGCACTGAGGAGTGGATTTACTTCAGTTTAACGGCAGGCTGATATAGAGGGCATTGATCGATTACACAGGGCTCCATTGCTATCAGCCTTTTACCTGCATCTTCTCTTGTGCGAGTAAACCTAAACTGAGAAGGAATATATCCTTCCAATTCTTCACCGCTATAATGGCTGAAAAAGAGTCTACACCATCTGATTCTCCCATCAAAGCGAAAGCTGATATGAGTAGTACGATGGATATGAGTCTTAAAAAACTCGTAAATGTACATGATCTTGCTAAGTCCACCAAACAAAATACGGACACTATGCAGTTAGAACTTACGGCAATCGGAGCAGACATGAGTGCAATCAATTCTAAACTGGCAGCAGCTGAACAAAGAATCAGTGATGTTGAAGATGTTTCTATTAAAACCAGCAAAGAGATGAAATCCTTTAGTGATACTACAGCCACCCTCACAAAACAAACAGCCGAACTTGAAGATAGAAATAGAAGAGGTGACATAAGGATTTTAGGTGTTCCGGAAGGCTCAGAAGATTCAGCGGATTCATGTATAGCTTTTCTGTAAGACTGGATACCTCAGTTTACTGGTATATGTTTTCGAACCCTTTTGAGTTAGACCGTGCACATAGAGTGCCAACTTTTAATTCTTCTTCACATCAAATAACCCGCCCTATTATCTGTAAGCCACTGAAATTTCAGCACACTGAAGCTATCCTCGGCCTTGCCCGTAAAAGTCGCCAACTGATTTGAAATGGACACAAAATAATTTTTACGCAGGACTTCTCCAAGCCTACAGTGGATACCAGAAAGGGGTTTCTCATCCTGAGAGACAAACTCAGAGCTAATAACATTCATTTCTCCTTTGTAGGCCCAACTAAATTTAGAATCATAGCCAATGATCGCCGTCACTACTTTACGGACCCTAAAGATTTGCTGAACTTTCTTAGAAGGGTCACCACCTCAAGACATTGACTCTGCCCAATCTTCCTCCAATAAAAGAAAGTCAAGATATCTACATATCCTTTATTAACCGGATAACAGTTAATGTTCTTTCTGTGCTTAGTCAGTGGTTGTAGCACTGTATAAACTTTTATGTGCTTAGCTCGTGTGGGTTTGAGAATTTTGTGGTCAGATCTTTACTCATAGATGTGTTTTCCAGACATAGAGTTTGATTATTGCTGCTACACTCATTGCGTTATAAGATGGTTAAAAGGGGTGGTTACTTTACTTTTTGCCCTAGATAGTAGCCTTGCTTATGAGCCAGATTGCCTCTTATGACGTTCTGATGTCCTACTTAATCTGATTCACTTCATATGTATATCTCTGGAAATCTTAATAATGTTGATGTAACTCAATATCCGCTCGACAGTTTGACGCTCCTGTCGTCGCACCTCCTACATTCGAGGTTTGCAGGGTTGGGTGGGGAGGGAGGGGGGTGAGGGGTGTTTGGGTTTGGGGAATCCCCAGAATATGAGGAATGTTACTAGATGTGCTGTGTTTTGTTTCTTGGGTATTCCCTTTTGTTTTTTACTATTTTGTTCTCTTTTCTTCTGTTCGCTGTCTTTTCTCTATTATTAGTCGGGCTGTACCTTGGCCCTATTAGACAAGAGTACCTATGTGCTATTTCATACATAATTATGGTTGGCATTTATAGTTTCTTTCTTGCCACGACAGGTTATATTTATGCAGTGATTGCGTTTTATGAAAATGACTTAGTGTTTACTGTGGAAGTCAGCACCTCTTCTATAACGTACGTGTTTAGTACACCTTGTTATCAATCGTATTTGTGATGGCACAACCTAGGTCATGCAATATTGCAGAGGATCTCAATATAATATCATTAAATGTTAAAGGGCTCAATCACCCAATTAAACGCCGAAAAATATTTGATTATTTAGCTAAAACCAAAGAGGACATCATTTTACTACAAGAAACAAAATTATCCAAAGAAGATGCTACTTTTATTAAACATAATTGGATTTCACAAATTGCTTGTTCACCGGCGGATCATAAAAGGAAGGGGGTGATCACCTTGATAGCTAAAAAAGCAAATGTTTCGTTAGAATCACAAACTCATGACAGTGATGGTAGACTATTAGTTACCCACCTAAGGAAAGGAGAAGACCTCATACACGTGGTGAATATATATGGCCCCGAACACAGATGATCCAGACTTTTGGGAGGTTATATCAAAAACTATAGAGGATCTTCCTCAGGAGGATCTTATCATAGTTGGTGGAGATTTTAATATTCCGTTAGATCCGATAATTGACAGATAATCCAATTGCAAATACCACCCCACCAGATCGCGTACCATAGTTCATACTATATGTTCTAAATTTAATCTCAAAGATGCATGGCGCCTTCAACACCCGGATTCCAGAGACTATACTTTGTACTCCGCTCCACATAATTCATCTACTAAAATTGATTACATTCTCATTTCAGGCTCATTCACGCATTTAATTGAACAATCAGATATATCCCCTAAGCTAGTGTCGGGTCATTCGTGCATTAGTGTTAAACTGGCGGGCAGTCATAATGAACCTTCGCCAAAAGATGGCGCTTCAATAATGTCTTATCAGACCCTGAGGACAAAAAGAAAATTGAAGAGGATATAATAGATTATCTTAAGCATAATGACACTGCTGAAACTAACGTTAATACCCTATGGGATGTTCTGAAAGCCACCATTAGGGGAATAATTATTGAAATTAAAACGAAAATAAACAAACACAGGAATGCTGAATTAGTTAAATTAGAACTCGAAATCAAAACCCTGGAGTCTTCCCATGCCAGTTCTTTAAAAGATAATTCTATCCTCGCATCACTAACGCAAAAGAAATATAAATATAATAAAATTCTGAGCGAAAGGGCGGGAGTATGGGTAAACAAATTTGAAGCCCTTAATCTTTGCGAAGCTAATAAGGCGGGCAAATTACTCGCTTCATATCTTAAGCACAAACAAAACCAGAATGTTATCTCGTCCATCAAGGATGTCAGCGATCATGTACACACAAAACGGAAAGATATTTTAAACACTTTTAAATCCTTCTATGAGGATTTATATAAAAAGGGTCAGGAACTTAACTTAAGAATTGTACTCAATACTTGAATAGACTTAGATTGCCCCAATTGACTGAAACGGACAAAATAGCGCTAGGAACACCAATCAGTGCAGCGGAGATTATGAATTCGATAAAAACCTTGAAAGATAATAAAGCCCCGGGCCCAGACGGTTTTACAGCCATTTTCTATAAAACCTTTTCAGACCAACTACTACCGACCATGCTGAGAGTTTTTGATAATATAGCTAGTGAAGGGCGTACGATGGACTCCATGACAGAAGCCAACATAGTAGTCATACCTAAAGAAGGAAAAGATCCCCTACTCCCAAAGAACTATAGACCAATATCCCTTATCAATGTTGATTGTAAAATCTATTCAAAAATCTTAGCTACAAGACTTAACACTGTTCTGCCACATTTAATAAGTAACTCTCAATTAGGTTTCCTTAAAAGTCGCATGTCTAACGATAACACTCGATTGCTATGTCATGTTTTAGAAAATGCGTTTAAACCAGATCCGGCTATTGCTATTACATTGGATACAGAAAAGGCCTTTGATAGAGTCTCTTGGGCCTTTTTAAAACAATGTATGTATACGTTTAATTTGGGAGAATCATATATAAAAATGGTAATGTCCCTTTATTTAGCGCCATCGGCTCGTATTGCGATTAATGGATCTCTTTCGGAGTCTTTTACTCTTCAACAAGGCACTAGACGGGGTTGCCCCTTGTCTCCATCTTTGTTTTTGCTGGCGCTGGAACCGTTAATTCAGGATATTAAGATGAATTCGGATATAAAGGGGGTAGGTTTTAAAGATATTCAGGTTAAATTAGCTGCCTATGCGGATGATATCCTAATTATGACTGAAAATCCGGGTCCTTCAATTACTGCTTTGATGGCTACGATTGCAGAATACTCCGTACACTCAGGCTACAAACTTAATAGAGACAAATCGGAAGTGAAACCCTTGAATGTGCACTGCAGCAAAGATGTTTTAGGTAATTCGGGCCTGGCATGGCAATCCGGATATATAAAATATTTAGGGATCGAATTTGGTTGCAATATTATTGATACCCTGCATCACAACGAGAAGGTAACTTTGGAAAAGATTACAAAACGTCTGGATTCCTGGTCACCAAAATTTATAACATGGTGGGGAAGGGTAGAAACCATAAAAATGATGATCACACCTTTGGTTCATTATCTTATAAACATGCTCCCACTTCTCTTGACGGAGGACTTTCACCATAAACTAGACATCCTCCTTACAAAGTTTCTATGGCGTGGCAAAAAGGCTCGAATTGGTATAAAAAAATTGAGACTTGACAAATCCTTGGGTGGAGTAAATCTAGCGGATTTTAAATTATATCAATCAGCGTTTCTTGCAAAGCAAGGTTCCTATTGGATTTCGCCCCCTGCTCACTATAATCTGGTGTGGTTAGATGTAGAAAACTCCATTCTTGATAATCTCAATCCTCTGGCATTACTCACCTCTAACCAGCTCTATCCAAACAAATCTAAATCTATTTTCAAAAACACAAAACTGGCACTTCTGCTGATAGATAAGAAATTAGACGTAAGTATTAGGGGTTCTAAGATGGAATCTTTATGGCTTAACCGTAGAGTATTATACAAAGGGAAAAGTTTAAACTTTGATGATTGGATCAATCAGGGTATCTTCTTCCCTTATCAGCTGGAACACTCTTTGTATCCCGTGACGTTTGTAGATCTTCAAACCAGTTATAAATTAGACAACATCGAATTTTATAATTTTTTTAAAGTAAGAGCGGCAATAACTAAAGCCAAATTTCATAATGTGCTCCCATCCTTACCAATGTTTGTGGCACATATTAATAAACTAGGCCACCAAGTTTCACATATCTACAAACTTCTCCGCCCTAAAACTTCCAAACTCAACGATAATCTTGTTACTTTTTGGGATTCGCACTCTACCGACCCGATACCCGATTCTTTATGGCCACAAGTGTGGAATTCGATAACAAGCAATAAAATATCCCCAGTACTATCTCACACTAAATATTGGCTTTTGTACAAGGCATTTTGGACCCCAGCTCGACTACACTCTCTTCGTATTCGTGATGATCCATTGTGTTGGAATTGTAAAGAGGAAACTGGTGACTTAGCCCATCTTATTTTACATTGTATGGCTGTGTTGTCCTTTTGGGAAAGGTTTTTGTCTTTCTTTCCAAAGTATTCAAATGCGAGTTAAAAAGAGAGTTTTCTGCACTAACTACTGGTTTTTTAATGGTTGATTCATGTAATGATACGGACAAAGCCCTTTTGGATCTTTTACTTACGTGAGCAGTGAAGATGGTACTTAATAATTGGAAAGACACACACAAGACTTCATATAAAGGATGGATGAACTGGGTTATTCACCTTAGGGGTGCAGACAATATTGCGCTACAGAGCTCTCCATGGAAACCCTCGTTTAGATCATTGTGGAATTCCTTGGACATTTACTTCAATACATACAAACCTCCGTGAACATTCATGCTCCGTTTGTATTCTCTGTAATATTATGTTTATAATATTTGATGCTCTGTTTTTCATTATTTTTTGTGTTTACAGTGAACCTCCCAACAGTTGTATACTAATGCTATTAGTCCCTCAATATAGGTTTCTCTCGCTGTTTATTATCCAGCTTTCTTCTCTTCTTTCTCTTTCTTTTCTTTTCCTCTTTTTTTTTTTTTTTCCCCATCTTTGGTTACATGGTTTGAAATACTAATTTTGGTATATTGCAAAATTTTATGCGATGATAGCTTGTTACTTTGGAACGAATATTCAGTTTGTACATTATTCCAAACTTGTCATTTTTGGGCATCTTTGTATATTGTGGAAAATTCAATAAAGTATTTGAAATTAAAAAAGAAAAGTACTAAATTAAATGTTTCCATGACAAAACTTGGCCACTGGTATCTGATTTATGCATTGCAGCATGTCCGCCTGGAGCCAGCACTTGACCATATGTGCCCAGCTCCCAGACTAATCCTTGGTGTGTGTACAGCTATATCCTTCTAGAATTAAGCATCCTATGTGCCCAAGGCTCCCAGGCTGCACACAGCTCTGTTGTTCCGGCCACCACTGATACTTTGTAGTGACTCATGGAAAAAATATTATGTTACTAGAGTTATGCCTACTTCACGCATAAACCAAGATAGCCATTCCTCAAATTAAACTCAGAACTACTACAGTCAATGGAAAGGTTCCTCATAAGAAGCACTGGAAAGATGGTTGAGTGCCCATGTAATGTGATGTTCCACTGCCTTACTTGACTAGAACGTCTCTCCTGGGCTAATGGAACATGCACCTCATTCTACTGTATTTTTGTTTACTTCATCTGTCATGGGTTTGTTTTCTTGGCTGGTGCAGAGTATTAGCAGATATTTGATGGTGTGTGATAAATACCCTTTACTTGTCACTCTAGCAACTCCTGAGTATCTTGCTGCTTCTGTTTTCCTTTTAACTGCCTGTAGAAAAGTAGGATCTGCTTTCATGGTGACCCCACTTTTTTCTTGGTGTCAGTATGTTTTTGACCTAGTCTGACTGGGATCCTGCTAATCGGGACCCCAGTCACTGTGCTTTCTCCCTAAATTGACCTTGATAAGTACTTTTGGTACGTCCACAACTGGCTAATGGTGTACCCTGGTAAGTCCCTAGTATGTGGTACTAAGGTACCCAGGGCTTAGGTACACCAGGGGTCTCCCATGGGCTGCTGAATGTATTATGCCACCCATGGGAGTCCACTTAAACTGTGACTACAAGTCTGCCATTGCAGCCTGTGTGAGTTGGTGCTTGCACCTCTCACGACAGATACAAGTTTTCTTATATCTAAAGTCACTCCACTTAAAACCTATGTAACCCCTATGGCAGGCTCTTCAGTCCCAAGGGCAGGGTGCTTGGTTATAAGTGTGAGGGTGCCCCTGCATGAGCAGGATACCCCTACAAAACCAGGAGTCCATTCTCCAGGCTTTGTAAGTCCGGTCAGTCATATTAATACATATAATGGACATCAGTCATTACGAGATGTCTAACTGTATAGTGACTGCACCGAACCAGGTCCTGTTTGGTATCAAAAATGTTGGAATCATACCCCAAAAGCGATTACGGTGTTGGAAGTATGATCCCATGTACTGGGGGGCTGCCTTGGGGTACCCCCTGTACTACTGGTAACAGGCTTTCAGGGTCTGACATCAAGCTAGTGCTGCTGCCGACCACAGACTCAATTCTGCCCTCCTATTGCTGAGTCAAGCTCGAGCAGGGGAAGGTAGAACAATAGGTTTCCTGTCAGAGGGCGGGGTGACCACCTCCCAGACAGCACTTAGTGTATTGGTCTGGGGTGGGGGCACTTACCAGCGCCACCAGACTGCTTTGAAGGGCACATTTGGTGCCCTCCTTGCATACTCCAGTCTGAGCCAGTTCAGGGAGCCCTTGGCTCCCACTTTGGTGCGAAACTGGACAAAGGACATCGGAGTATCCTACCCTCTGTCCAGCCCCTCCTGTGGGTAGGTCCTCAGATTCTTTGTGGGACAAGACTCAAGACTGAAACCACGTCATTCTTCAACTGTCTGGCCACTTGGACTTCGCCTAGAACCAAGACTGCACCACGGAAGACTCCTGCTGCTCCTGGTCTCGCTGTTCTGCAAGTCTTCTTTGTCGCCTGTGTCTGTGCTACTTCCAGGATCTTCACCAGACCTGTGGGCATCAAGGACACCCGATGTAATCTCCCTTGGGGTGAAGGAGTCACTCCCCTGCATCTGCAGGCACCGCAACAAAGCTGATCGGTCTGCTTCTCCTGATGTTCCACGGAATTCCAGAGGATCAGCAACACAGGTGTTGGTTCTGCAATTCCCTAAAGGCCTGACCTGTCCTCTCTGCAATTTTAAGGCCAGTATCCCTCGCCCGAAACCACTGGGACCGAACCCCTGTGCACCGCATCAACTTAGCGTTGCCAAGGCTTTTTGCCTCTGCACTCCAGAGATCTTCTGGCTACAAAAAGCTCCAGCCCCCAGCATCTCTTCCTGCCAAGTACAGCGTCCTCACCGTATCCTCTGGCCTTCCGTCTTAGTGAGCTGCTCGAGGTCCTCTTGCGACTCCAGTGCCTTTGGCCTGTGGGTCCTCCTGAGGGTCTTCTCATGCTTCAGTGGGCTCCCCTGCTTGCTCGGGGCCTGCTCTGATTCTCCTGCTGTTGGTGAGTCCCTTGGACCTTGCTGGTCCCAACGTTGCTCCTTCTTCATTCCCCACATCAGTTGCGGCTACCAAGGCTTGTTGGTGCTCCCGCCAGACACCGACCACCTAGTCACCGACATCCAATGTGGGACAGCTCATGCACAGCTCCTGGTCTTCCTCAGCGTCGCCTGGTCCTCACAGCTGCAGCGACAAGGTCACCGTCAACTCATCTGAACCTTCCGATATCTGTGCTTTTCCATGCCTTTTGGTCACTGCTGAGTGGCATAGACTCTGTCCATTCTACTTGGAGGTTCTTCACTTCCAGAATCCACCCTTGGATTCCATCAGATTTCTTCACCTTCTTCTCCAGAGGCACTTTCTTCCAAGTCTTCCATTGTAGTCTATAGAGGTTTCCGACGTCTCTTCACCCCTATGCACCTGGCTTCCCTGGTGTAGGTAACCTGGTCTCTGGGGCATTCCGGGGTGGGGTGACTCTCCAACCTTCCGTCCTCCAAGGGAATTCTTCGGGGTCCTCTGGGAAGGGTCCTTCTTCTGCAAAACTGTAACTGCAACTTCTCTATTGACTTCCATTGGGTGCGCGGCTGTGTTCCCACTCTGCAACCAGCCTCTGTGGGGTTCCTGGTTACTTACCTTGGGTGGTTACTTGTGTAACCCAGCTCCTCTGGGTCTTTTGGTCCAAGTCCCATCCTCTTCTGCAGTTCTCATTCCACGTTCTTAATATATGATTTGGTCTCCCCCTCGCGACCACCGTATTTTGTGCTACTTACCTTATTTCAATTGAAGTATTATTGTGTATTTGTGTTGATATCTCCGGGTAGGAGATACACCGATGTGTTAGTGAGTGTTGTGTAATAAATAGAAGTATTTTTTATATAAACACTGGGTGGTTCTTTTTTGTTTAACCTACACTACATGAATAAACAGGTAAAACAAGCTGCTTAACACTCTTTCAAGATGGCCCTGAAGGCTGCTGTCCACAGCTACCACTGAGAGCTTTCAATGGTTATCAAAGACCACTAAAATCACGGTAAGGGTTGCCTGGATTTGTGCAAGGTGTCTCACTTAAATAGGTGTGAAACATATACTAAGCCAGCCTCCTACAATTCCCATCTGTGTGCCTGCTTCATGAACTGACAAAATTAATCTTGAAGGAAGGTGCAGTTGGTTTGACACCCTAGTATAATGTACTGGTAGAAAATTAAGTGCCTATCGAAAAGCAACATTTTCTTTTTAGTTTTGTACTTCCAATAAAACACATAGATCTAAATATCCCTAAGTATGATTCAAGAACTGGTACATTTAATAAGTATACCCTAAAAGTACTCATTTAGACGTTTTAAATTTTTACAGATCCATACTAGTAAGATTAACTCCATTGCTCCACCATGATCAGATACGTGGTTATTCAGGATGACGGTCAAGTCAGGAAGATGTTGCTGGGTGGTGGTGTTTGTCAAGTGTCAGTGAGCGCAGGTATATTAAATTAAGGGTGCAGGAGGAATAAAAGTCTAATTGATCCCTTCTTCTTGAGAGTAATCCTGAAGTTGTACAAGTCAATGGGACTATGGAGGCTTAAAATGTTAAGGTTAGTACTGAGATTCAGTAGTATATTAAATTGGACTCCTGATCTTGCTTAGCCTCGATTGAAGTGAAGATATATGGCTAGTCTTGGTAGTCACATCTTCTTTGGTGGAATGGCCAGAGTGCAGCAGTGAGCCTTATAAATTAGCTGGTATGCCACTGCAGTTTGGCCCTGGGGAATCATGCTAAGACAAGGGCAGGGTACTGTGTCTCAGGGAAGTGGCCAGATCTCCTTTCAAAGTAGAATGGTGAAGTTGGTTTAGTTGCTACTTTCTTCAATGGAACAAAATGTTACATTAAACACTGCTATTTTAGTTTGTTTAGCTAAGATATCATTATTGTTATCTATTGGTAAGCAAGATCCGGATCCCTTCTCTCATAGAGCAATTCTGCATCCACCAGCAATAAATAGGACTGCCCGTGGAGGATGAAGAGTATGTGAATATCTGTCCAACCTTACACAGAATTGTAGAAGACTAAGGCCCTGTTTACTAGTTTAGATGTAAATGGTGAGGTATTTACATTGCTCAATAAATTGCATTATCCCTGAGTGCGGCATATTCAGAGTGTGGTAAATATCTCATATTGTGAGTTTTCCTCTGTAAATTGGAGAATTACTATTGTAGTCCGTGTTTTCCACACCAAATTAAGCCTGTGCTTCATTTATGGCACCTTTATCCTCAAAGTTTGACTTGTGAGTAATTTCTCGGCTTCAGTAATTACTGCCTTAATCTGGATTCTGATCCCTGTCGAACATTTGTTTGCACAGGGATCGGAATTTACCCCACCTCATAATTAGGCCCGGAGTTGTTTTTAGGTCTCGGCCTGGCGTTGGAGCGCGCATGCGCTCCTCACCTGCGAGAGCTATAGTAAACAGTATGAAGAAGGGGACTTTAATCCACGCCCCTCTGTCACAACCTTTTTCCATTGGCTTAGGTAGTGATTAATGTATTTTCTGTGCTTCTGGTTTGCTGGCTGTCACTTTTGTTGACGCCCTTGCAGTTTTCGGATGCCGCCCGTGACAAGCGCATCTGTTTTCACTCAGCCCACACGCAAAGACTTCTCTTATCTGCTTGTTTATTTAACAAGCAGATAAGAAAAGTCTTCACGAGGGCTGTGAAGCAGAGAGCCACGGCGCACAGGCATTCCGAGGGCGCCTGTTCCCAGCACCCTGCCCCTCAGTGTCCTGCATGAATGCAGAGCGGACTAAGGTCGATTGTCTTGAAGGCCATAACTCCTGCAGACGGATTTTCTATTCTTGAAATGTAAACCCTTCCGCTGTCTGTACGAGGAAGGAATCATCCATTTTGCAGATAAACGTACAACTCACAACGAGAGCGGCCCAACCATGGGGATTGGCATTCCCACGCGCCATGCATGCCAACAGACCCGCTTCAGGCGGGAGACTCCCGAATTTTTGAAGACGAAAATGTCTTTCGCTCTCAGCTTAAATAAAAGTCAATAGAGAAAGTGCATATTCCCGTTTTTTTATTTTTATAAATACTCCATTTTTGTGGTCTAAAATGTTTCCATTTATAATGCGCATTTTATTTACTCAAATAACTGGCGACTCTGAAATTTCCAGCCTTCTGGATGTCCGTTTACCAGCTTCCGCGCGCGGTCTCTTTCAAGGGTCCAATTTTTAACGTTGGTGAATCTTCACTCATCCGAAGATCAGCAATGGCCGCCTACTGTTTACACACCATTCCAACGACTTCACAGTGGGACCTTAATGGCTCATTAAAGACTCCTTTCCGGAGGCTGTTTAAGTGGAAATTATAGTCTAATGATTCCACCGGGGGTAAATAAAGCGGGTTTAGCGGCCCAGAGGGGTTCACAGATGACGTACCCAGAGGCTAACTTGAAGTGTGAATTAGCTATCCAAGGAACCATCTGTTCCCTCTACTCGCCCTACTCCCACGCACAGCCAATGAGAAGAGAGTTCACAGCTTCAGCTGCTAAAAGGGGACCACGCTGTTGTTGATACTTATTCCTTCTGGTTCTTCTCAAGTGGCGACAAGGGAAAAAAAAATACTAACTTTGCTCTAACACATTTAGTAGATCAGAAGAATGAAAACCAACTGTAATGAAACATCTTAATACATGACTAAATCGCTGTTCTGTCAGGTCAAGAAGATGTTGCCTGTTGGGATTTTAAAACCGATACCTCCGTTGGTACATTTAAAGTAAGTGAATACAAACTGCTTTTGGTTAAAAAAAAAAAAAAAAAAAAACACGAGTGACTGTAGCTGTGGGAGGGAGATCTGAACACTTGACATAATAGAAACTCCTTTTACCTCCGTATGGATTACACAATTCAAATCGTAATTTATGTGCACAGGTGAAGCAAAGCCCTAACAATTCTTCATCGAGGATGCGGCCTACAAATTTAGACACGTAACTTGGTAGATCAGCTGACGAGTAGTGTGTGTTTAAATATATTCTGCACGCTTAAAACCGTTGCGCCATACTCCCAGGGTCTGTCTAAAAATTCTCAGGGCCTTACCATCTTTTTGGTCATTATGGTTTTTTGAGGGGGGATTATTTTCGACAGGGACTAAAAATCCACCTGTCTGTTAGGGGCCTTTCTAAGGTCGATATTTTACTCCACTATATGCGTGCTCTGAGGCTTCCATTTGGAGGTCAACAGCGTGTTACAAAAACCCTAAATAAATAGGGCCACACAGCAGGGAGCTGCGGGCTAAAGACGTTGATTGTTTAAAGGAGGTGATACATCATCCTTTTCTCCTGTGTTCAAAGTCCCTGCATATTAGGTGGTAAGTTAGTGTTCTTGGCTGCAGGTCTGTTGGTCTTTGCGAGTAGAAATGTCTAAGTATGCTTTTTTTTTTTAAAGCATATTTGCGTGGTTTTTTAGGTCTCGCCTGAGCCAGCGCTTAGCGCTGCTCTGGCCGAGACATTTAGTAAGTGGGTTTTTAAAGTGCTACCAGAGAGGCTTTTGCTGGCCTCCAGCTTGCGTTCACGATGGCGTGCACGCACGCTGCTGCCATCTGGGTGTTCTCTGCGCACACTACCCCCTCCCTTCTCAGAGGCGCCATCTGGCTTTCCTCTCACTCGGACAAGCGCTTTAATGCCCCCTCCCCCACCACAGATCACGTCACCATTGCATCTGCATTTGCCTGTGTTTTGTCAGCAGACGAGGAGTTTTTACATTGCTCATTTTCTTTCTTTGCATCAGAGAAGCGCAATGGTGCAAAAGGCAATGTATCTTTTGAATTAAAGGAACAGATCACGTCACCACTGCTTCTGCATTTGCCTGTGTTTTGTCAGCAGACGAGGAGTTTTTACATTGCTCATTTTCTTTCTTTGCATCAGAGAAGCGCAATGGTGCAAAAGGCAATGTATCTTTTGTATTAAAGGAAGCCGAAGCAGAGTCTACACATGTTCCTGTTTTACAGACACTGCGCGCACTGCCCCCTCCCTTCTCAGAGGCGCCATCTGGCTTTCCTCTCGCTCGGACAAGCGCTTTAATGCCCCCTCCCCACCACACATCACGTCACCACTGCATCTGCATTTGCCTGTGTTTTGTCAGCAGACGAGGAGGCCACCACGGACGCTTACAGCAAAGAGTTAAACAGTCAACAAGCCAATACAATGGGCTAGGTTTGTCTCTGCTTAAATGCATTCATTTTAAAGTCTCGCTAAGTACATAGTCTGTCAAACATCTTCCCCTTCTCGCTCAGCCTTGCTCATGCTTGTCGCTGTGCAGAAGGCAGCATAATGCATATCTATCTGTGCCTATAGTGTAATTATCTACACAGCGGGATGTACAGATTAAATTCAAACTCGTCTAAGCATCACTCTGCACCACCACAGCATCACTCTGCACCACCACAGCATCACTCTGCACCACCTCAGCATCACTCTGCACCACCACAGCATCACTCTGCACCACCACAGCATCACTCTGCACCACCACAGTATCACTCTGCACCACCACAGCATCACTCTGCACCACCACAGCATCACTCTGCACCACCACAGCATCACTCTGCACCACCACAGCATCACTCTGCACCACCACAGCATCACTAAGCACCACCTCAACACCACTAAACACCACCTCAGCATCACCAAGCACCACCACAACACAACTCAACACCACCTCACCATCAATAAGCACCACCACCACCACAGCATCACCAAGTACCACAACAGCATCACTAAGCACCACAACAGCATCACTAAGCACCACCACAACACCACTCAGCACCACCACAGCATCACTAAGCACAACCTCAACACCACTAAACACCACCTCAGCATCACTAAGCACCACAACATCACTAAAGCACCACCACAGCATCACTCAGCACCACCTCAACACAACTCAACACAGCCTCAGCATCACTAAGCACCACAACACAACTCAGCACCACCACAGAATCACTCAGCACCACCACAGCACCACTAAACACCACCTCAGCATCACCAAGCACCACCACAACACAACTCAACACCACCTCACCATCAATAAGCACCACCACCACAGCATCACTAAGTACCACAACAGCATCACTAAGCACCACCACAGCACCACTCAGCACCACCACACCACCACCACAGCATCACTCAGCACCACTAAACACGACCTCAGCATCACTAAGCACCACCACCACATCACCACTAAGTACCACAATAGCATCACTAAGCACCACCACAACACCACTCAGCACTACCACAGCATCACTAAACACCACTCAACACCACCTCAAGCATTAGCATAGCCAATAGGTCTCGCCTTTGGGGCCTTATAAGTGTTTAACCATGCAACAGTTAATGTTGGGGCACCAAGGATATTATGCTGCATAACTAAATACTTATAAGGTCCCAAAAGCGAGACCTATTGGCTATGCCACTGCTTGTTTTACTGTCCTTCCAGTGCTGCATGGCTGAACACTTAAAAGGTCCCAAAGGCCAGACCTATTGTCTTCCTCCCGAGGGAAGAGGAAATGGGCACATTCCAATCATTCCTGCATGAATGTGGAAAGCATTGTGTGAAGGATCGCTAGGTGGCACGCGACCAAGATGGCCGCACACCTGTGAGGCTCCAGCCCTGCCGAGCGGGGAAATATCCTTCAAACCCATCCTGAACAACAAAATCAAGCATCCTACCTCGCCAGAACAGACCCGCTTCACTGCTGAAGCCAGCGATACCTTTGAGGCACAGCGGACCCGGATTGCGGCGGGCGCAGCGACCGCCGAGACTGGGCGCGGGCTGCTGAGATCCGGACCGGAGGCGGGCGAGCGGCCGCGGCAGTTGGGAAAAGCCGGGGCTGAGTAGGCCCAGATGGTGTAGAATCTGATGGCGGCCTGCTGCGGTTCGCCGCCGCTGAAACACGTGAGCTGCTGGGCGAGGTGAGAGTCAGCTAATGGGGGCGCAACTACACTAACGCTACTACAGCGTGAATAATACCACATGCAGGGAATGCTGTAATAACACCGTGGTATTGGGATCAGCCAAATACCGGAGGGAGCAACCACCGGCTGTATACAGATGCTGGAGGCTGAGGGGGGCTGGAGGAAATAAGTGCAGTCGTGATTGTCGTTGCCCATGGGGGCCCCTGCCTGACACATTCAACGTATACTCCGCAGACCGGACTAAGGTGCTGGAGCCATTATTCGGCCATTATCGCAGCGAGAGGTCGCCGCCATTTTGGACTATCAGAGGGCACATCGCCTGTAGATTATAAACTTCCAGAGAGACTGCTTGGCCGCTCCTCGTGCTGCAGAACCTGTGCACACAACACGCAATTGCCGCACCCGGCCGGCACCGCGTTGCAGATATCTATCGGGCGGCGGCCTCGGGGCGCTTAGGCTGGGACGCTTGTCGGCGGTGCTCGCTGTGAGTGGGGACTGGCGCCGTCGATCCCCCTATAGACAACGTACACCTAGCGGGTCACCACCTGCTATCTGGAAGCCCCACTAGCTGATTGATGTGTACAGGGGATTTGTCTAACAGCTGCGCGGTGCCAAAAGCAGGCCCAAGTGGGAGCGTTGTGCCGATACAGTGTGTGGCGTCCTCGGAGTGGGCCGGGATGAGGTGCTGAACGCAGCCTGAACTGGTTGAGAGCCAAGAACATCACTTCCGCGCACCGTGCTGCTAGCATTCTTGGCCGGAATCTATACGCAGAGGACACTCCTGGAAGCTACTTTGAGGGTGCAATCGAAGCTAGGCCACGGAGGGTGCCTTGTTGGTTCCTGCGCTGCGCTCCTGCTTTGCTCAACCTCCTACATCATGGGCCGCTCCGACGCCAAACAATCCAAAATCCCTTTTGCAACGCGCAAAACACCTACGCCCAACTCGGCGGAGCATACAGAATCAGATGCCACAGACTCGCCAGAGGAAGACTGGAGAACGCTCCTCCTTGGCATGAAGCAAAGCCTCACATCCATAGACGCTAAAATTGACACGATGAACGTGCGGATAGACTCGGTGGTTACGAAACTGGACCAACACGAGCACCGCCTTAAGGAAGCAGAAACCAGGGTGTCTGAATTAGAGGACGGCGCCACTGCAAGTAGGAACCAAATATCGCAAATGGATAGGATGCTTCAGATCATTGCTGACAAGAACGAAGATTTGGAGGCCCGTTCTAGAAGGAACAACGTGCGCATCCTTGGCCTGGCAGAATCAACCAATACGGGACGTATGGAAGATTTTATTGAGAAGTTGATCGTGGAGTTGTTCGGCAGAGGCTCCTTCTCAGCGCACCTCACGGTGGAGAGAGCACATAGGTCCCTGGCGGCTCGTCCGCCCCCGGGTGCGCCACCACGACCTGTGATAGTCCGGTTTTTAAATTATCGGGACAGAGATGCGGTCCTACGCCTGGCGCAAGAAAAAAAACAAGTTCATCATGAAAATACCATACTGTCTTTTTTCCCGGACTTTACTCAATCAGTGCAAGACGCCAGGCGAAAGTTTGCGGCTGTTAAGAAAAAGCTCCAGACGCAGGAGATCCCTTACGCCATGATGTATCCGGCGAAATTGAAGATAACACACCGTGGGAGACAACACTACTTCCAGAACCCGCAACAGGCTGAAGATTACCTCAAACAAAACCGCCGTGCAGCATCCACGGAAGAGGGGGCTCGGGCGCGCTCCAGATCCCAATCACCACTGTCGAAACCAGATTGAAGCGCATAACATGCAGTGGTATGTTCGGGACTATCCCTAATGAGCTGACTCTGAAGAACTAATCTGCATTGGTGAAGTATGGACATAACTAATATTTTGTATGATGTCCTGCTCGGCCACTTACCTCCGTCCCACCTCGAATAGGTGGGTGCAAGTAAGGAGGGAAGAGGGCGGGTCGTGGGCCCCTAGTGATGTTCCTACGAGGGCGAACCCCTGATTTTCCACTTAAGAGGGAAAATAATTGTTGTGTAATGGGTGTTTTCGGGGTGGGTGGGGAACAAATGCCCGGCAAGTTGGGGAAGCCGGTGTGGGTGGAGGGAGGAAGTTATACTGTTGCAGGAATGCATCATGTCCGGTTGAACATAGATTACAACATGTGGTTAAGTACAGAGTATTACAGACGTAGGAATGTTAGATAACACAAGGGATCTTAATAACTTTAAGGTGGCATCATGGAATGTACGGGGTCTGAATAACCCTAGGAAAAAAAGGCAGATTCTAGGTTATCTAGATGGGCATCACATCACAGTCGCTTTATTACAGGAAACACACCTGCACCCTGGCACTACACCCCAGTTTGCTTCGAGGTGGGCCTCACACCGCTGTTTTGCGTCATATTCTGGATACTCCCGAGGTGTGGCCATTCTAATTAAGAGAGGGACGGCGTTCGCGATCAGTGGGTCGGAAACAGATGCTGGTGGAAGGTACTGCCTAGTATGGGGAAGACTTCACTTCTATGATGTGACATTCGCCAACTACTATGGCCCTAATACGGACGATCCTCATGCTCTTCTCCTGTTATGGGGTAAAATTCAGGAGATTGGTACTACCTACGTCATATGGGGGGGAGATTTCAACACAACAATTCAGCCCCGAATGGACAGGTCCCGAGTATCCCCAATGCACTTTACGAACACGCAAAGAACACTGACAGACATCATAGACACCAACTACCTACTCGACTCTTGGCGGTACAAACACCCAACGAAGCGGGAGGGCACACATTACTCAGCGGTTCATGCAACCTGGGCTAGGCTAGATTACCTGATTGTGTCGATAGGAATGTCCCACTGGTTGGGACCCGTAACCCATCTGGCCCGTACGTATTCAGACCATTCCCCTGTAATGGCGGAACTGCATGCCCCCCTTAATCACTCTCCGTACAATAACTGGCGCCTCAACCCATTGCACCTTCAGGACACTGTGTTCAAGGCTGAAATTGAGCAAGACATTCAGGATTTTTTTGAGCGCAATGTGAAGTCTGTTTCTAGCATTACGACAGTATGGGAGGCATTCAAAGTCACGGCTCGGGGTTGGTGTATATCTAAGGGAGGGGGTATCCTTAAAACGCTACGTAATGACCTGCATAAATTGGAAGGGGAACTCAAGCAATTGGAAGGTGATCTCGATACCAGTCCCGAAGACAATGCAATTAGGGCCAATATACGAGACAAGCTCACTGACTATGAGACAATTGCAGAGAGGGAAAGTATATTTAGGGGCAAACCACACATGGCACGGGTTTATGGCGAGGGAGACCGCCCAGGGAAGGCTCTGGCAAATGCGACCAGACCCCCTAGGTTCTCCAACTACATAACGGAGATACAAGATGCACAAGGTAATACACATCGGAACCTTCCAGATCAACTGAATACGTTTAGAGAGTTCTATAGCACCCTCTACTCTTCCCAAAGAGGCACCCCATTAGATTTGCAGACTTATTTTGAAGACACTGCACTGGCCTGGCTGGGAGATACCCAGCGGGAATTCTTGAATTTAGAATTAGAACTGGACGAAATTACTGAAGCCATAATGCAGATGAGGTCGGGACGGGCCCCGGGTTCTGACGGGCTGCCGATAGAATTCTATAAAACATATGCTTCACTTTTAGCTCCCATCCTGAAGGAGGTGTTCTATGTTGCATTAGAGGAGGGGTGTTTACCCAGAACTATGCGCGAGGCCCTGATAACGTCATTGCTAAAGCCTGGTAAATCTCCACTTTTCTGCGACTCGTACCGGCCCCTCTCACTATTAAATAGCGATACTAAAATATTAGCAAAGGTTCTGGGGACCCGACTTAATCTGCTGATGGAACGACTTGTACTACCTGATCAAGCGGGATTCATCCCCAACAGAGCTACATCGCATAACCTTAGAACCCTGGCTGCTGTGTTACAAGACATAGACCCGAACTGCTCGGCTGTGGCGGTGTTCCTTGACGCAACCAAGGCGTTCGATTCTTTAGAGTGGGACTACTTGCTGGGCACTTTGAGGCATATGGGGATGCCCCCTACTTTTCTCTGCTGGATACAACTGCTCTATAGCCAACCGATAGCGTCAGTACTCCTGAATGGCGCCAAGTCCCCCACCTTTACTATTTGCAGAGGAACACGACGGGGCTGCCCATTATCCCCTATCTTGTTTGCTTTAGCTATAGAGCCCTTAGCTGCAAAACTTCGACAACATCACAAAGACAAGGCACTGATATACCCGACTAGACAACTGCTTATCTCTCTATATGCAGACGATATGACATTGTACATCAAAAAGCCTCATGACAATCTCAATCCGGTATTAAGGGAGATCACCAAATTTGGTGCCATATCAGGAATACAAATAAATTGGTCTAAATCTGCAATATTCCCCCTAACGGATAATACCCCGCCACATCAATTAGATTACCCACTAGTCTGGGAGACTGACGAGCTGACATACCTGGGCATACGTCTCACAAGGAATAGGGACAACCTGATGAGGCTTAACTATGGCACCGCCATGGATAAGATAACTGACACCATCACCAAGTGGTTGCGGCTTCCCCTCTCCATGGCAGGAAGGATCTCTCTTACCAAAATGGTTCTGCTGCCCAAATTGTTATACCTCTTTATTAATATACCATATCACCCGGGGAGATTTTTCTTTAATACATTAAGAACTCAAATAACGAGGCTTATATGGGGCGGGAAACAGCCACGGCTCAACCTGAACACGTTGATGCTACCATATCATCAGGGAGGGTATGATGTCCCCAATTTTGAATTCTATTATTACTGCGCACAGGCCCACTTCGCAACATATTGGTTCCACCCGCCACCCTTTATGCCTCACTTGGCGGTGGAAGATGGATATATGAATCCAACGCCCCCGGCAAGCTATCTCTTTACAACAGTGAAAGAGCGACCCGTCCACAGTAGACTGTACCATTGTAGCGTGGCGGCAGATCGCTCGCAAGCTAGAGAGCCCCATGCTGTACTCACCTAGGATGCCCCTGGTACGTAATCCCTTACTACAAGTTACTAGTGAGGGGATATGCCGGAAGATGTTGGCAAGTCTAGGTTACCACACCTGGGGAGACCTTTACGCAGGGGGGCAATTCCGCTCCAAGGATCTATTTTTTGGAACACGCATACCCACGGCGCTGGACACATTTATATACACTCGGCTCCGGCAAAGTGTGAAGGCAGCAACCCCTATTTTTCCCGAAGAACCAGATATACTTGCACCTCTGCATGCCATGCTACAGGGAACGGCCCCTCGTCTTGTCATATCCCTTTTGTACAAACATATACAAAATGCACCACCCACCTATACTCTTCGGGCCAGACAGGAATGGGATAAAGACCTAAGTACCCCGCTGACTGACGAACAATGGGAAAGTAGTTGTACGCAGACAGCAGCAATTACAGGGAATAGCAGGCTCCGCCTCATTCATTTTAAGTTCTTGCATCGTTTATATCATACCCCAGCTAAGCTACACAGATTCCACCTCAGGGACAATGATCGATGTGCGCGATGCGGGAGGGAAGGAGCGGATTTCCTACACTTAGCGTGGAGCTGCCCCCAGGTAGCTACGTACTGGAGACAGACCTTTGAGGGACTGTCGGCCATGGTGGGGGTCGGGATAGATCCCTGCCCCATGGTGGCCCTGCTGGGTTTATCTCAGGGGATAATTACAGCACATAAGAAGTTCCTGGCGATGGGCTTATTGTTAGCGAAACGGCAGGTAGCGTGCAAATGGGGAAGGGGTCGGGCTCCTAAGTTTAAAGACTGGATACACACTATGACTACATGGCAGGATCACATGCATCATTATGCAGAATTATTGCCGATTAAATCCCGCCCTAAAAATATCTGGGGCCCGCTCACCTCCTTTCTTCTTGAGCAGGAAGGGAACCAAGAGAGGGACCAGGCAAGTACAGACCAAACAACGGAGAATGAAGCCAGACATATGCCTAGATCCCAGACCTCACCAGGGGAGTTGAATGAACACTAGTACTGCACTGAGAAAGAAACTCGGAAGGGAAAAAATCGAATTACCAGCTGCAAAACGACTTCACTCTTATAACCAGGGTGGGGGGGTGATATCACCGCTGTTCTAGGCCTTAGCGATATCTGTGCTGTCACGGTGATGCATATCGTTACAAACTACTATATATCGGAAAGTGTGTTGAACTGTACAATATGCTACTATTATACTTTACTAGCAACCGGACTGCAAATTAATGTTTTATGACTGATGTTAAAGTTATTTGGGTGGGGGAGACTATTCATACTGTGCATATAATGTTATGGAAAGTGTTACCGAAATGTATGACAATGAGACATTTGATTTGCGTTATACATACACAGATGTACCGTAAAAATCTTCCAATAAAGGTTTTTGAAAAAGAAAAAAAAAAGAAAAAAAAAAAGCATTGTGTGAAGCAAGAGGGGAGGGAAGGGGGTGGGGAGGCTGAGTGCAAGGAGACCCCAGATGGAATACCAGGCCTGTCCGTCACGTGTGCCCCAGCACAGGCCAGCCGGTCCCTCCTTTCTGCCTTCACAAAGACCAGTCGCCCTTCTGTGCCCTTACACGGTGTTGTCTGTCACTCTCCTATGCTTTTACCGGGTACGGTCGTTTTGTGTGCCTTTTGAACAGGCCTGTCACTCTCCTGTCCCCTAAACAAGGCAACCTCTCAGCCTCTCATTCAGGACTGTTTACCATGTTTTTGTGTCCTCATACATGGGGATTCGTCACTGCTCTATACCCATACAAAGGCCGCACTACAAGTTGGACTGTAATAACTGTGTGTCCTTACAGCTTGTTTATTTCATTTTTTTCAGGTAAATTTTGTACAATTGTATAGCAAGGGCACGGGGGCGATTAAGTGATTTGCCCAGATTCACACGGTCTTAAGCAGACGCTGAGGCTCAAACACTGATCCCCACATCACGATGCACTTCGACCATTGAATATAACTCTAGAGTCATGAGTCTGGCACAGTTTGTTTGCGATTCGGCATTGTTTATATTTATTTCTTAAGAGTTTAAAAACATGTTAATCCTAATAAATTGAATTTAGTGGAGCCGACCACAGCCTGGCCTCTTCCTTCGCTCAAACCTACCGCAGAGCAACACGTTTCCTGGTTATTGTGTGCAGCAGAGGTGAGCGTGGGACGGGGCAGGAGAGTTGCCAAAGACCGGGCAGACTCTAGCCCTGGGTCCGAGGGAAGACAGCGGACCGTTTTTGCACAGGTAGGTGACCGGCTCAGTGGAAGGATCTGCCCCTGTCTCTATGTGAAGTCAAGGTCTGCGTGTGCCCCTGTCTCTATGTGAAGTGGAGGTCTGCGTGTGCCCCTGTCTCTATGTGAAGTGGAGGTCTGCGTGTGTCCCTGTCTGTCTGAAGTGGATGTCTGCGTGTGTCCCTGTCTCTATGTGAAGTGGAGGTCTGCGTGTGTCCCTGTCTCTATGTGAAGTGGAGGTCTGCGTGTGCCTCTGTCTCTGTGAAGTCAAGGTGTGCCTTTGCGTCTGTCTCTATGTGAAGTCCAGGTCTGCGTGTGCCCCTGTCTCTATATGAAGTGGAGGTCTGCGTGTGTCCCTATCTGTCTGAAGTGGAGGTCTGCGTGTGCCCCTGTCTCTATGTGAAGTGGAGGTCTGCGTGTGTCCCTGTCTGTCTGAAGTGGAGGTCTGCGTGTGTCCCTGACTCTATGTGAAGTGGAGGTCTGCATGTGTCCCTGTCTCTATGTGAAGTGGAGGTCTGCGTGTGTCCCTGTCTCTATGTGAAGTGGAGGTCTGCGTGTGTCCCTGTCTCTATGTGAAGTGGAGGTCTGCGTGTGTCCCTGTCTCTATGTGAAGTGGAGGTCTGCGTGTGCCCCTGTCTCTATGTGAAGTGGAGGTCTGCGTGTGTCCCTGTCTCTATGTGAAGTGGAGGTCTGCGTGTGTCCCTGTCTCTATGTGAAGTGGAGGTCTGCGTGTGTCCCTGTCTCTAGTGTGAAGTGGAGGTCTGCGTGTGTCCCTGTCTCTATGTGAAGTGGAGGTCTGCGTGTGTCCCTGTCTCTATGTGAAGTGGAGGTCTGCGTGTGTCCCTGTCTCTATGTGAAGTGGAGGTCTGCGTGTGCCCCTGTCTCTATGTGAAGTGGAGGTCTGCGTGTGTCCCTGTCTCTATGTGAAGTGGAGGTCTGCGTGTGTCCCTGTCTCTATGTGAAGTGGAGGTCTGCGTGTGTCCCTGTCTCTATGTGAAGTGGAGGTCTGCGTGTGTCCCTGTCTCTATGTGAAGTGGAGGTCTGCGTGTGTCCCTGTCTCTATGTGCACCTTTCCTGATTGATCTCGCAGTTCTTCTGCGTAAGCTGGACTGGTAACCTAGTCATGTTAAAGTGTGATTAACTTGGGATGGTAGGGGTTCACCTCCAGGTGTCTTGACAAATTCAGTCTGTGGGCGAGTATTCACGACCGGGCACAATTGAAATAAATGAAGCTGAGGCTCAAGGCACCGTGGTTTCTCACAGTGGGCCATAAGGTGTGAAGACTACATGCACATTCAATCCTTGGCCTCTCTGCAGAGCGATGCTCGTATATGTGCTAGTGTTAATTGTGTGACGGAGGTACACAGCTGTCGAAATCTGGGAGCAGCATAGGAAACGACAATGCAGTGGGGAAGTTGTATGCGTGGGGGCAGGGCTTTAAGTGGGCCGGGCCTCACTGGTGCTGAGCACCGGCAGTAACTTTATCCTATTAGCATTACAAATACATTATATTTATTTTGCTTAACAAAACTCACATTGACACAAGCCATTAACATTTACAAAGCCAATAGCTCGCACTCATATAAATGCAATTAATAACTTTTCCATTTACAAATTTTAACACTATTTGCATTTTACATTACAATCATTTTAATAAATGTTTACAAAACAAACAATATAAAAAACAATGTCATTTACAAGGCCATTTACTCAAAACAATGTCACTGCGAGACCTATTGCATTGTAAATGCTTGTTTTACTTTTGTTGGGATTGATCATTGGTGTTTCAGGGTTTAATTTGAGACCATGTTGGCTAGAAAAGAGTGAGTATTTACCGTACATGGTCAATAATGATATCGCAGGATGTAGTATTTTCTGATTATGATAGATGCCTCCTGTTTGGATTTTGTATCAGAAAATAAGCAATTGGAGGTGAAATTGGCATTTAACCTTCCGAAATTTATCGGAAAAAAATACAACAGCATAATATTGACCATAAATCTCTGAATTCTGATCTAGGAAAGGGTGTTCTGAAAATGGTGTTTGTGTAGTGTTTGGAATTTTCAACCTCCTCGTCTCAGAACCTGAGCATTTTGACCTTGAATTTCTTTCTGGCAGTTCTGGAACTGCTGATTTTTGTGTTAAAATATTTTGTTACTTAAACTCCTACTTGATTATTTTGTGCCAGTCATGCTGGGAGTCTATAATAGCTAAACTATCTTGAAGATAGGACTGATGTAGGCAGAAATCTTGGTTCTACCTTATTCAGCCTAGGTGTCTCAGGACCTAGTAGTCCTAAGTTGGCACTTAAAGGCTGGGGCACTTATCATTAAACAGGCCAGCGTGCAAGCTGTCTGTTAACCACACATTCTGTCTATACAAGAGGCCATAGTTGGTTATTACAGGTCAATCTTGTGCTCCCAGTAAAAAAACATAGTTGTGCATAAGTGCATGAGGCTCATTATGTTATTAGGAGCAATAGAAAGAGTTGCTTGGAATCTGCTGAAGGTGATAGTGTAGAGTATTATTGTTCTATGCTATTGTATCAGTTTTTTTTCTACTAAATTTAGGCACTCCCTAGATATTGTCTTTGTTTTGACTGATTGTCGGTACTCCAATATATTATGCTATGTTATGTTAAATCAATCTGTATGGTGAAAATTATCACCCGTGAGGGTATTCAGGTGCTGGAGCAGGAACGTAGGCCTAGCGTAGCTCCTAGTTGAACAGCCAGGTCTTCAGTTTCTTGCGCAAGTTGAGTAGCGAAGGCTATACCCGGATGTGTTAGGGAAGTTCTTTCCAGTTCTTCCTGACTTGCTTCTGTAGATGTGGGGGACCTGTGCTAGGGTGACCGAGGTAGAGCATAGCTGTTTTGGATTGGTGGGTGGTAGAGTTGAAGTCGGTCATTGAGGTATGCTGGTCCGTTGTTGTGGAGGTCTTAGTAGGCGTGGATGAGCAGTTTGAAATGGCTGTGTTTCTGGATTGGTAGCCAGTGTAGTTCAGTGAGGTAAGGAGTGATGTGAGCTCTCCTGGGGATGTCTAGGATGAGTCTGGTGGCGGTGTTTTGGATGGTATGGAGTCTTTTTGTGAGCTGGTTGGAGTTTGTGACGCAGAGCTCATTGCCATAGTCAAGTTTGCTAGTTGTGATGGCCTGGGTGACTGTGCGCCTTGTGTGATTGTGGAGCCATTTGAAAATCTTCCGAAGCATTCCGAGAATGAAGCAACAGGAACATGTTAATTCATCATGAGTTTGTCGTCTAGAATGATGCCGAGGTTTCTGGCGTGGTCAGAAGGGGTGGGCGTGGGACCTAGTTCAGATTGACACCAAGTGGAGTCCCATGGGGAGCACCTGTTTCTGAAGGTCAGGATCTCTGTTTTGTTCGAGTTGAGTTTAAGGTTATTCTCTCTCATCCAGTTGGACACGTTGGTCATGCAGGAGGTAAAGTTAATCCTGGTGGTGTTATTCTCGTATGTGAGGACGAGGACGAGCTGTGTGTTGTTAGTGTAGGAGACAATGTTGATGCCGTGGGCTCTTATGATGTGGGCAAGGGATGCCATGTAAACATTGTAAAGGGTTGGGATGAGGGAGGATCCCTGCGGGACTTTGCAGGTGAGCTTCTTGGGTTCGGAAGTGTAGGGGGAGAGTCTGGCTCGTTGAGTTCTATTGGAGAGGAAGGAGGCGATCCATCTCAGGTCGGACCCTTGAATTCTTGAGTCCTGGAGTCTAGCGATGAGGGTGCCATGGGAAACGGTGTCGTAGACCGCCGAGTGGTCAAGGACGATGAGAGCGGTGGTTTCACCTTGATTCACGATGGACCGGATGTTCTCTGTTGGTGGCAGGAGGGCAGTTTTCATGCTGTGGTTGCTGCTGAACCCTGACTAGGTGATGTCCAGGAGGTGGTGCTGTTGTAGATGGGAGAGTTGGTTGCCTGTTGATCTCTTTTCCCAGGACTTTGGACGAGAAAGGGAGCAGCGAGATAAGTCTGTAGTTGCAGAGTTCTTTCAGGTCTGAGTAGGCTTCAAGGGGAGCTGTGACTTCTGCATGTTCCAGCTATCCTGGAAGGTTCCGCTAAGGATGGAGGAGTTGATGATGGTGGTGAGGTTGGGGAAGATCAGGATTCTTCCCTGGTTGTTCATGTGGCGAGGACAGGGCTCTGTGAGGATCCTCAATAGATGGTCTTCATAATTCCGGTGGTGTCTTCTGTGGTGAAGGGGCTTCAGTTTGTTAGATGGTGGGCGTTCTTGGTGGTGGTGGGTGTCTGCGTGATGATGTCCTCTGCAGTGGGTTGGGGTGCAAAATTAGTGTAAATCTTGAGTATTTTGTGTGGAAGAAGTCAGAGAGGTCGTCGCAGAGTCCTGTGAGAGGGTAATTGAGTTGGTGGTTGCCGTTGGATTGGTACAATCTCTGACAGTGTTGAAAAGTTCTTTGCCGGAGTTGGAGCAAGATTCTAGTTTCACTACGAGACTACTTTCCTGGTTTCTTTAACCTGGGCATAGTACCTTCTGAGTGTGGATTTGTAGGCATCTCTAGAGGTGTTATCTGGGCTGGTTCTCCATCTTCTTTCTAGTTGTTTGCAGTAGCGCCTGGAGTCTCTTAGGTCTTCCATGTACCAGCATGCTTGGGGGTGAGTTCTTGCTTGCCTGATTTTCTTCGAGGTAGCCAAAGTGTTGGCGCAGTCTGAGATCCAGTTGTTGAATGTGGTTAGGTCGGTCTGAAGGTCATCAGTAAGCATATGCTAGTTGTCTGTTGAATGTTGGCAAGAGAAAATAAAGAAGATAAGAAGCTTGTCACGAACTGTGATGTTGATCTTTTTTTTTCAAGAAAATTTGGATGACTTTTGCTCAGGACATTAACCCATTGAGCATATGCTAGTTGGATCTGAGGGTGTGGGTCCAGTCTGCCTCTCCTATGTTGTTCCAGTTACGCCTGATGTTGATGGCTGGCTTCTGTTTGCTGGGGTGGGGCGTGTTGCTGACTATGAAGTCTATAGCCATAGCCCATACTTCGCTATTGGTCTCACCTTTGGCCCTGATTAAGATTTGAATGTTGAATTCTGTAGCCCATGTAAACTTACTTTGGGATCAGAATTACGAGTTGTGCGATGATTGTCATACCCCCACAATTTTTTTCTATCAAATGTATTGGGTGAAAAGCCCCAGAAAAAGACAAAATATGCAGAGTTAGATATTTCAAACATCCATTCCTCATACAATGTCTCGTTTTCAAGTGAGAACCTTGGAATAGGAGTTATTTGCCAATTTGGTTAAGTACCTCAATCTTAGGTAATGGTGTAGGAGAGTAGGATCTGCTTCACATGGGTACCCCCACTTTTTGCTGATGCTTCACTGGTTTTCGACATTAGTCTGGCTGGGGCCCTGCTAATCAGAACCCCAGCCTAGCTGCTTCCTCTCTAAAATGGTTTCCATGTGCCTTAGGCACATCACTGATTGGGATCTGGAGTGCCCTTATAAGTCCCTAGTATATGGTATACTATGTACCAAGGGCATAGGTACCTCAGAGGCCTGCCAGGGGCTGCAGCATGTATTATGCCACCCCTGGAAGGCCATCCAAACTGACACCACAGGTCTGCTACTGCAGCCTGGGTAAGGTGGTGCATGCACTCCTTACTGTGATATAGGTTACCTATATCACTAAATACATACACACATATAAACCTATAAGTCACTCCTAAGGCAGGCCTTATCAATCCTAAAGGCAGAGTGCATGGTTCCTATGTGAGAGGGTGCCCCTGCATGAGCAGGGCCCTCTGCAGCGTTCGGAGACCATCTCTGATGCTGTTTGTAGTGCAGCCTGACCATATACTCTTAAGCGCATTATATCCTCGCGGTAAAATGCTAACTTTGGAATGGCTGCACCTAAACATGTCGTGTTTGGTGTCAAACATCTTGGAATACTACCCCCCGCCAATCCTGGCGGCGGGGGTAGCATTCCACCCTTCTAGAGGGAAAGACATGTTAACTCTGACTAGTCCGGTAACTTCTTTCCAGAGCCCTGGCATCACAAAATGGATGCTGCTGCCACAGACACGAGTCTGGCCTCCTGCTGCTGGACCAACTCCGGCAGGGGAGGCCTGGACAATAGGTTTCCTGTCCCAGGGAGGTGTGACCACCTCCCCAGACAGGATAATGTGTATTGGGGCTGGGCGGGAGCACTTTCGGGTGCTTTGAAGTCCTGCACTGGGGGCACATTTGGTGTCCCTAGTGCATACCCCAGTTCAAACCGGATCAGGGGCTTGCAGCCCCTGCTTTGGCGCGAACTGGACAAAGGGAAAGGGGTGTAGCCACCCTCTCTGCCCTGACCCACCCATAGGTGGGGCCACAGAGTAGTCCAACCCCTATCTTTAGTATAAAGATAGGAACCCAGTCCTTAGGACTTTAGATTATCCCTGGACGAAACTCTGAATCCTGGACCTTCGACGCTCTACTCACGATTAGAGGACAGAAGAATCTCCCTTGGGGTCAAGGAGTGACTCCCCTGCTTGGCAGGCACCAAAGAAGCATCTGTCCGGTTCGCATTTCTGAAGCTCCCGTCGGACGCCGAAGTCATCGCATCACCAGAGGTGGATTCTCAGACTTCCCCGAGGCTACCCTGAGTCCCCAGCAAAGCTGAGGCCCGTGGCTATCGTGGGTGACTTCAGACCGTGACCCCTGGACACCGAGCACATTTGCAAGTGCATCCTCTTCTGGGTCTCCCAAGAAGTCGTGCTTTGGGCTCCAAGTAGCCCTAGCCTCCAGCACCACCTGCACCGAAGATCACTGGCCCCCACTCCACGAGTGTCCTGTAAGCCAGATCCACGTGCGGCGTCACGAGGCTCCTTCGCGGTCGCTAGCCCGTTGGCTAGTAGCCCTTAACGAAGGCCAATCTTTTTCTAACTTGGCATCCTGGTTGCTCCAGGCCTGCCCTCACTTACCCTCGCTGGGTGAGTTCCACAGACCTTGCTGGTCTGCACCATCGACGATCTACATCTTCATCGAGACTTGCCGTTGCCAAGGCTTGTTGGGTCCAATCCGGTCGCCGACACGTCAGCACTCGACAGACATTGTGTACCAGCCCGAATCCTGCTCCTGGTCGCCGACAACGCCTCCTGGACCTCGTGGCTGAAGAGACAAGACGACCGTCAACGCACCTGAAGCACTCGACATCGGTGGGCATCTGTCCATCGCCTTCCTGGTCACTGGCTAGTGACCCAGACTCTGTCCCCTCTGCTTTCAGGTTCTTCAGAACTCCGATCCACTCTTGGATCCACCCGGACACTTTTCTCTTGGTCGCCAGCAGCACTTTGCAGCAGATCGGCATTCAAATCGACGACGAAACCCGACCCCGAAAGGCACCTATGCACCCGGCTTCCCTGGGTGAGGTAACACGAGTACTCTGGTGCTCCCGTGGGTAGAGACTCTTCAAAGTCCTAGATCTCAAAGGGTTTGGTCCAAGTCCTCTTTTAAGTGTCCCTTTTCTCTAATTTCCCGATCACGACTTTCTCCATAGAAGTCAACGGCGTATCGCGGTTGTGTATTTACACTGCACGCGTCTCCCGTGGGTCCCCTGTGTCACTACCTTGGGTGGTTCCTTGTGGTCCAAGCACTTCTAGAGGCTCTAGGCCTAGTGTCTAGTTCAGTCGTGGTTCTTATACCACTTTATTGGTATATGGTTTGGTACGCCCCTAGGGCCCAAACGTGTATTTGTGCTATTACTGTGTTTAAATATCTTCTAACTTATGTATTTCGAACTCTAGCCTCATAAAGAGACTAGAGGGGTGTGTTTAGCAATAAATACATATATTTTGAATATATACCTAGTGTGGTGCTCTTTCATTTGATCACTCAAGAGATTATAGACTGGTAAAACAAGCTGCTTTACATTCCTTCAAGACTTAGCCTGAAGGCTGCTCTCCATAGCTACCACTAGGATAGCTTTCAATAATGTTGTCTTTAACCTATCTCCAATCAGGGGTTGTTTGGACTGGTGCAAGGTGCCCACTATAATTAGTGGACAGCATATGCCAGGCCAACTTCTCACATTGGTGTGCAGCGTGTGGGATTCCAGCTTGCTATTGTTTTACCAGATAATCTCAATTGAATTGATCAACTGAAAACCACTAAAGGTACCTAAGGTACATATAATTTAAGCTTAGAATACAGTAAGTTCTACTGAACTTAGAGTTGTGTGTTAAGGGATAGCACAACCCTTTCTACAACTCAAGAGAGTTTAGTAGGCCACACTAGAGTAGGTAGTGCATACACCACACCACACTAGTAATGTCTTTAAGAGCAGGATCCAAAGAATCCTTGCAGGAAGCCATTGAGCTTCCACCCTCCAAGTATGATACACTCCCATTCTTGGAATTGAGAGCTTTATGCAACTTGAGAAAAATAAGGACAGGCCAAAGCCCCACCACCCAACACCTCAAGGAGTTGTTGGTGGCTTATGACCTTAGTAAGCCCTTGGGGACTGAAGGGGTAGGAGCTGAGGGTGGGGCAGATGATGAGGTTGGGAATGGGGGTACCAGTACCCCCAGCCCCCCCGCAGAAACAGGCCAGGAGGGCGACAATGGCCCTGACCGGGATAATCCAACCCCTCCAGAGGAAGAGGAAGAGGAGGATCAGAATGATGCACCCTTTGTCCCCCAGGAAGGATTGTGAGTGTGCCCAGAAGGTCTAGATCTTCTTCTCAGGAGTCTAACCACTCTGGCACCTCAATAGGGAGCTCTGTCTCATCTCATAGGAGGGAATCCTCTCATGAGAGAAGAAAGAGGCTGGTTCAATATGAGGAAGCTCAGCTTGAACTCAAAAAGAAGCAACTAGCCATAGACAGGGAGTCCCTAGATCTCTTTAGAGAGAGAAGAAAGTTGGGACTAGAGTCCCATGGTGGCAGCCATGTCCCTAGAGATAGGGAAAGGTCCTATGACCATAGGAACCTGAGCAAGATTGTCCCTCCCTATCAGAATGGGGATGACATCCACAAGTGGATAACTGCTCTAGAGAGGGCCTGTAAGGTACAGAAGGTCCCTCAGGAGCAGTGGGCAGCAATCTTGTGGCTCTCCTTTGCTGACAAAGGTAGAGATAAGCTCCTCACTGTTAGAGAGGGGGATGCTGATAATTACAAGGTCTTGAAGAGTGCTCTTATTGATGGGTTTGGCCTAACCACTGAACAGTACAGGTTGAAGTTCAGAGATACCCAAAAAGCACAGACTCAAGACTGGGTAGACTATGTGGATTGTTCTGCCAAGGCTCTGGAAGGCTGGTTGATGGGCAGTAAGGTGTGTGACTTCTCAGGATTGTACAATCTGATAATGAGGGAGCAGATTCTTAATAACTGTCAAAATCAGCTGTTGCATCAATACCTGGTAGACTCTGATCTGACCTCTCCCCAAGAATTGGGAAAGAAGGCAGACAAATGGGTCAGAACCAGGGTGAAGCAGAAGGTACAGAACCAAGGTGGGGAAACCAAGAAGCAAGATGCTAAGAACTCTGACAAGGTTGGGGAGAAGGGTAAAGATCAAAAGTCTTCATCAGGCCCCCAAAAATCTTCTTCTGGTGGGGATTCACAGTCTACCAAAGGGAAAGGCCAAAGAAAACCATGGTGCAAGGTCTGTAAGCAAAAGACCCACTGGACCAGTGATTGCACCAAGCCCAAAGACTCCAGTCCAGCACCCACCAATGCCCCTAAGGCACCTGTTCCCCCTAGTACAGTTGGTGGGAGTGCTCCAGCCAAGGGTTTAGTAGGGTTCACCCTGGGTACTGAGTTGGGCTCTGACCTAGTCAGAGAACTGACTCAGGCTGTGTTAGTCTGTGATGGAGGCATGGATGTGACCTCCACTGTGAGTCCCAGTAATCTGGGCAAGTACAGACAACAGCCTGTAATCAATGGACGTGAGGCTTTGGCATTTAGGGACACAGGGGCAAGTGTCACAATGGTGACACAAGACCTTGTGAATCCTGGGCAAGTTATACTTGGTGAGATGTACCAAGTGACCAATGCTAGCAATGTCAGAACAGACCATACTCTGGCAGTTGTTAACTTCTCCTGGGGAGGGGTAACTGGCCTTAAGAAGGCTGTGGTAAGTGCAAACCTACCAGTCGAATGCTTGCTTGGCAATGACTTAGAGACTTCTGCTTGGGCAGAAGTGGAGCTCAGGACCCATGCAGAAATGCTGGGGATCCCTGCAGATGTGTTTGCTGTGACCAGGTCACAAGCCAAAATGTCTAGCACTGAACAGGCCTTGGATTCTGGAAGAATGGACCAAGTGCCTTCCAAGAGGAGGAGTAGTAGGGTTAAGGCAGTGCCTTCCCCTTGGCTCAGGAGGAAGATCAGTCCCTTGAGGGGGATGATCTCAGCCCTGAAGAAGGAACTGTCCCAGAGGAACTTGAACCTGACCAGGTTGAGTTCTTGGGGACAGGGGGACCTTCTAGGGCAGATCTGAGCCAGGAGCAGCAGAGCTGCCCCTCCCTTGAACCCCTCAGACAGCAAGCTGCTGCTGAGGCTGCTGGGAAAGCTAGTGGTCCCCATACAGTGTATTGGGATGATGGACTCCTGTACTCAGAGAGTAGAGACCCCAAGCCTGGTGCTACCAGGAGGTTGGTTATACCTCTGAAGTTCAGGGGCTTCCTATTGACCCTAGCCCATGATTTTCCCTTAGCAGGTCACCTGGGCCAGAACAAGACTTGGGACAGAATTGTCCCTCACTTTCACTGGCCCCACATGTCTGAAGACAGTAAGGAGTTTTGTCGCTCCTGTGTAACCTGCCAAGCCAGTGGCAAGGCAGGTGGCACTACAAAGGCCCCCTGATACCACTACCTGTGGTGGGGGTGCCCTTTGAAAGGGTAGGGATTGACATTGTTGGTCCCATGGATCCCCAAACAGCCTCTGGGCACAGGTTTATCCTGGTGGTAGTGGATCATGCCACCAGGTACCCAGAAGCTATTCCCCTCAGGACCACTACAGCACCTGTGGTGGCAAGGGCCCTCCTGGGAATCTTCTCAAGAGTGGGCTTTCCTAAGGAGGTAGTCTCAGACAGGGGTGCTAACTTCATGTCTGGGTACTTAAAAGCAATGTGGAAGGAGTGTGGAGTGACTTATAAGTTCACCACACCCTATCACCCACAATGCAATGGTTTAGTTGAGAGATTCAACAAAACCTTGAAGGGCATGATTAAAGGGCTCCCAGAAAAGCTTAGGCGTAGATGGGACATACTCTTGCCCTGCCTTTTATTCGCATATAGGGAGGTGCCTCAGAAGGGGGTTGGTTACAGCCCTTTTGAACTTCTGTTTGGCCACCCTGTGAGGGGTCCACTGTGCTTGGTGAAGGAAGGATGGGAGTTACCTCTCAAGCCCCCAAAGCAAGATATAGTGGACTATGTACTTGGTCTCCGCTCCAGGATGGCTGAGTACATGAAAAATGCAACCAAAAACCTTGAGGCTAGCCAGGAACTTCAAAAGGCCTGGCATGACCAAAAGGCTGTTCTGACTGTTTACCAGCCAGGACAGAAGGTGTGGGTGTTGGAGCCAGTGGCCCCAGCAGCTCTCCAAGACAAATGGAGTGGACCCCACACTATTGTTGAGCAGAAGGGTGAGGTCACTTACTTAGTAGACCTAGGTACACCCAGGAGTCCCCACAGGGTTCTCCATGTCAACAGGTTAAAACCATATGTGGACAGGGCAGACATGGGCTTGCTCATGGCTACTGATGAAGGGCAGGAGGAAGAGAGTGACCCACTCCCTGACCTGCTCTCACAGAACCCTGACGATGGGTCAGTTGATGGTGTAGCCTTGGCAGGCAGCCTCACTACCCAGCAACAAACTGATTGCAGGCAAGTCCTCCATCAGTTTAGACATATGTTTTCACTGACACCCAGTCAGACCACCTGGTGCACTCATGAAGTGGACACTGGGGACAGTCTGCCTATTAAAAACAAGATTTATAGGCAACCTGACCATGTCAGGGACTGTATCAGGACTGAAGTCCAGAAAATGTTGGATTTGGGAGTTATTGAACCCTCAGATAGCCCTTGGGCTAGTCCAGTGGTCCTTGTACCAAAACCTCACACCAGTGGTGGAAAAAGAGAGATGAGGTTTTGTGTGGACTACAGGGGTCTCAATGCAGTCACTAGGACTGATGCCCATCCAATACCCAGGGCAGATGAGCTCATAGATACTTTGGCCTCTGCCAAATATCTCAGCACATTTGACCTAACAGCTGGCTACTGGCAGATCAGACTAGCTGATGCTGCAAAGCCCAAAACAGCATTCTCAACCCCTAGTGGGCATTATCAATTTGTGGTAATGCCCTTTGGTCTGAAGAATGCACCTGCCACTTTCCAGAGGCTGGTGAATACAGTTCTCACAGGTCTGGAAGCCTATAGTGCAGCATATCTAGATGATATTGCTGTCTTTAGCTCCACCTGGGAGGATCACCTGGTCCACCTCAGGAATGTTTTACAGGCCCTGCAAAAGGCAGGCCTGACTATCAAGGCCACTAAGTGCCAGATAGGGCAGAGTCAGGTTGTGTACCTGGGCCACCTTGTGGGTGGAGGCCAGGTTCAACCTTTGCAGAGCAAGATCCAGACCATCATGGACTGGACTGCTCCCACTACCCAGACTCAGGTGAGAGCCTTCTTAGGCCTGACTGGGTACTATAGGAGATTTGTCAAGGGGTATGGATCAATAGTGACACCCCTGAATGACTTAACTTCTAAGAAAATGCCCAAAAAGGTTCAGTGGACAGTTAGCTGTCAAAAGGCATTTGATGACCTGAAGCAGGCCATGTGCACTGCTCCCATTCTACAGAGTCCTGATTACTCCAAGAAGTTCATTGTTCAAACTGATGCATCTGAATTGGGGGTAGGGGCTGTACTGTCACAATTGAATGAAGAAGGTCAGGATCAGCCAGTAGCTTTCATTAGCAGAAGGCTGACCCCTAGAGAGAAACGTTGGTCAGCCATAGAGAGGGAGACCTTTGCTGTGGTCTGGGCTCTGAAGAAGTTGAGGCCATACTTGTTTGGTACACACTTCCTGGTTCAGACAGACCATAAGCCCCTCTTATGGCTAAAACAAATGAAGGGTGAAAACCCCAAACTGCTTAGGTGGTCCATTTCCCTACAGGGGATGGACTTTACAGTGGAACATAGACCTGGGAGTAACCATGCCAATGCAGATGGACTCTCTAGGTACTTCCACTTAGAACATGAAGACTTAACTGGGCAAGGTTAGTTTAATGTCCCTACGTTTGGGGGGGTTGTGTAGGAGAGTAGGATCTGCTTCACATGGGTACCCCCACTTTTTGCTGATGCTTCACTGGTTTTCGACATTAGTCTGGCTGGGGCCCTGCTAATCAGAACCCCAGCCTAGCTGCTTCCTCTCTAAAATGGTTTCCATGTGCCTTAGGCACATCACTGATTGGGATCTGGAGTGCCCTTATAAGTCCCTAGTATATGGTATACTATGTACCAAGGGCATAGGTACCTCAGAGGCCTGCCAGGGGCCGCAGCATGTATTATGCCACCCCTGGAAGGCCATCCAAACTGACACCACAGGCCTGCTACTGCAGCCTGGGTAAGGTGGTGCATGCACCCCTTACTGTGATATAGGTTACCTATATCACTAAATACATACACACATATAAACCTATAAGTCACTCCTAAGGCAGGCCTTATCAATCCTAAAGGCAGAGTGCATGGTTCCTATGTGAGAGGGTGCCCCTGCATGAGCAGGGCCCCTCTGCAGCGTTCGGAGACCATCTCTGATGCTGTTTGTAGTGCAGCCTGACCATATACTCTTAAGCGCATTATATCCTCGCGGTAAAATGCTAACTTTGGAATGGCTGCACCTAAACATGTCGTGTTTGGTGTCAAACATCTTGGAATACTACCCCCCGCCAATCCTGGCGGCGGGGGTAGCATTCCACCCTTCTAGAGGGAAAGACATGTTAACTCTGACTAGTCCGGTAACTTCTTTCCAGAGCCCTGGCATCACAAAATGGATGCTGCTGCCACAGACACGAGTCTGGCCTCCTGCTGCTGGACGAAACTCCGGCAGGGGAGGCCTGGACAATAGGTTTCCTGTCCCAGGGAGGTGTGACCACCTCCCCAGACAGGATAATGTGTATTGGGGCTGGGCGGGAGCACTTTCGGGTGCTTTGAAGTCCTGCACTGGGGGCACATTTGGTGTCCCTAGTGCATACCCCAGTTCAAACCGGATCAGGGGCTTGCAGCCCCTGCTTTGGCGCGAACTGGACAAAGGGAAAGGGGTGTAGCCACCCCTCTGCCCTGACCCACCCATAGGTGGGGCCACAGAGTAGTCCAACCCCTATCTTTAGTATAAAGATAGGAACCCAGTCCTTAGGACTTTAGATTATCCCTGGACGAAACTCTGAAACTGAATCCTGGACCTTCGACGCTCTACTCACGATTAGAGGACAGAAGAATCTCCCTTGGGGTCAAGGAGTGACTCCCCTGCTTGGCAGGCACCAAAGAAGCATCTGTCCGGTTCGCATTTCTGAAGCTCCCGTCGGACGCCGAAGTCATCGCATCACCAGAGGTGGATTCTCAGACTTCCCCGAGGCTACCCTGAGTCCCCAGCAAAGCTGAGGCCCGTGGCTATCGTGGGTGACTTGAGACCGTGACCCCTGGACACCGAGCACATTTGCAAGTGCATCCTCTTCTGGGTCTCCCAAGAAGTCGTGCTTTGGGCTCCGAGTAGCCCTAGCCTCCAGCACCACCTGCACCGAAGATCACTGGCCCCCACTCCACGAGTGTCCTGTAAGCCAGATCCACGTGCGGCGTCACGAGGCTCCTTCGCGGTCGCTAGCCCGTTGGCTAGTAGCCCTTAACGAAGGCCAATCTTTTTCTAACTTGGCATCCTGGTTGCTCCAGGCCTACCCTCACTTACCCTCGCTGGGTGAGTTCCACAGACCTTGCTGGTCTGCACCATCGACGATCTACATCTTCATCGAGACTTGCCGTTGCCAAGGCTTGTTGGGTCCAATCCGGTCGCCGACACCTCAGCACTCGACAGACATCGTGTACCAGCCCGAATCCTGCTCCTGGTCGCCGACAATGCCTCCTGGACCTCGTGGCTGAAGAGACAAGACGACCGTCAACGCACCTGAAGCACTCGACATCGGTGGGCATCTGTCCATCGCCTTCCTGGTCACTGGCTAGTGACCCAGACTCTGTCCCCTCTGCTTTCAGGTTCTTCAGAACTCCGATCCACTCTTGGATCCACCCGGACACTTTTCTCTTGGTCGCCAGCAGCACTTTGCAGCAGATCGCCATTCAAATCGACGACGAAACCCGACCCCGAAAGGCACCTATGCACCCGGCTTCCCTGGGTGAGGTAACACGAGTACTCCGGTGCTCCCGTGGGTAGAGACTCTTCAAAGTCCTAGATCTCAAAGGGTTTGGTCCAAGTCCTCTTTTAAGTGTCCCTTTTCTCTAATTTCCCGATCACGACTTTCTCCATAGAAGTCAACGGCGTATCGCGGTTGTGTATTTACACTGCACGCGTCTCCCGTGGGTCCCCTGTGTCACTACCTTGGGTGGTTCCTTGTGGTCCAAGCACTTCTAGAGGCTCTAGGCCTAGTGTCTAGTTCAGTCGTGGTTCTTATACCACTTTATTGGTATATGGTTTGGTACGCCCCTAGGGCCCAAACGTGTATTTGTGCTATTACTGTGTTTAAATATCTTCTAACTTATGTACTTCGAACTCTAGCCTCATAAAGAGACTAGAGGGGTGTGTTTAGCAATAAATACATATATTTTGAATATATACCTGGTGTGGTGCTCTTTCATTTGATCACTCAAGAGATTATAGACTGGTAAAACAAGCTGCTTTACATTCCTTCAAGACTTAGCCTGAAGGCTGCTCTCCATAGCTACCACTAGGATAGCTTTCAATAAGGTTGTCTTTAACCTATCTCCAATAAGGGGTTGTTTGGACTGGTGCAAGGTGCCCACTATAATTAGTGGACAGCATATGCCAGGCCAACTTCTCACAAATGGTATTTGCCATGTGTGAGAAATACTCACCCCCACGTAGTCCACTTTTAATCAAGGCCTTTGTAGCCTCTGCAGTGGCTTGGTCTTTCATCAGCATTTAGTAATCCCTAACCTGTTTGTGTTGATATTTTGCTTCCTATCGTACTTGTGCATCAGTACTCTTAGTTTGCGGTATTTCATTGTCTATATTTCACTGTTTAATATTTTTTTTGTGAGTGGCTGTAAGCTTTAAGTTGTTCTTCTATCTTTTGTCTGTACTTGATAGATAGCTCTTGTCCTCTCTCTCATGTTGTTCCTTCTAACTTGAAGCTGGCATTTCTTGTCGAATGGTACTATGATCTAGTCATGGTGGAGTGCCCACCACCATCATCACTTTGTAATACCGGACCCACCGCACCGTCCTTCGATCACAGATCCCTCACACCTTACTTGGGACCGTCGACCATGGGACAGTGGAGCTGGCTGCTTTGAGCCCGTCTGATGCCTCGCCTGACGAGCTGGAGTCCCCACCGAGCGTTGCTCCTTGGCTGCCCAGGAATGGTTTCTGGAATCGTCCGCGACTTTGGCGGCTGAGTTCTGTTCGGTGATCGCCAGGAACAAAGGCCGGGTGAGTCCCCCCCCCTGTTGAGGGACACGCGCCGCCCTGGGCCCCTGTGTGTCCTTCCTTCCGCTACCTAGCTATCAAGACGAGTCCCGGGAGCGACCGTGCGCGTCCGCACCCAGGGCTGCACCGGAGACTCTCTTTGTGGCTTTGGCGCAGGGAGAGCGTCAAGGTAGTTTCATCGTCCATTCCCGGGAGCTGCTGTGGCGGGCTGCAGTCCGTCAGTGCATCCGCTGTTTCGGACGCCTTGTGTGCTGCTGCCCTCTGGACTGCGTCTCTGCGCTGGGAGGTTGCGGCTCCCTCCTCGCGGATCGCAGCTGCGGGTGAGGAGCCTTCTCGTTCTGGAGCTGCCTGGGTGCTCCGGGCTCGGAGGTGCTGGAGTCTCGCCACCGCCCGTAAATCAATTGCCACAGTTGCTGCTGTTCACATCTCCTCGCATTGAATTGCTGGCGAGTTGAGACCGTGGTCTGCTCGTGCTGGGGCTGCGGTCTTTTTTTCTGGTCTGCATGCTCTGGGGCTGCTGGCTTTGCTCGAGGTACGCCCGTCTCGGGAGATGCGCTTCCTCTGAACCGCTCCTTCGTTTGGAAAAAGTCTCATATGGCTGTTTTTTGTCACGGAGGTTCGCTCCTATCTACCTTTGCGGGGTCTCCATCTTTGGAACTTTAATGTTGTATTTTAACTGTGGGCTGGCACACATTTTGATTTTCCCGGTGACTTTCACTTTTGGTGCTTCCTCTACCAATAGAAGAGGTATGACACATGACAAAAGGGTCCATGGAAATAGAAAGAGGAATGGTCTTTTATCATTCTGTGGCGGCCATCTTGGATAGGGCAACGTAATATGCAGTGCTGTGACGTGTACCAATATTTCAGGGGCATCTCATTCTAAGCTGGGACATATACCATTATTTTAGTGGCATCTCTTTCTAAGGGGTGGCCTTCCTGGGAGCTAAATGAACCCTTTTACGTGGAACATGATTGGGTACCAATATTTCAGTGACATCTCATGCTAAGCTGGGACATGTACCACTATTTTAGTGGCATCTCTTTCTTGGGCTGCCCTTCCTGGGAGCTTAGTGAACCCTTTTCGTGGATCGTGTCTGGGGTCTACCATTCAGTTGGGGGATGTGGGGGATGTGCTCGGTATGTCTATTCAGTCTAATGTGGGACGGCCTTCTCCCGGCTGGATCATGCTTTTGTGATGTGGCTCTCAACTTCTTGGTGCTCAGACATTGTGTGAAGACCACTCTCCTCCCCTTCCCCCCCCTCCCAAAAGACATGTTATCTTCCTCATAATCACTTCTTATTTATCGCTGCCTACCTCACCCTAGCTAGGAGACTTGGATCTCTTGAGTGAGCTTAAGAGCTCCATTCTAGGGCCACAAGTAGAACTGCAGAATTACTTGTGCTTGATGGTTTCTGCAACAGGTCCTTGGATCTACACTGCCTGTTTGTTTGATGAGGCTGAGTGCTCCATCAGGGAACCTAAATAGGACACAAAAGCGTACTTTCTTAGCGGATCAATGATACTGGTCTGTGGAATGACATTGCCTTTTGATACCAACAGCGATACTAGAAAACAACCTAATCCAGTTTTTGACATTTCCTTCACCATTTACTTCAGCCATACACCACATCAAGACGCAAATGCACAACTAACTTCTCCTCCAACCGATTCTTTAGATCCAGAATCTCTCAGTCATTAACTATGCCTCCGTCATATACCACCAGGAACTCTAAACTCGCTCGCCACGGACCAAACTCATGGTCCATTAATTACCCAGAAAACCTGACCAGTAATGCTAAAAAGAACTTAAAGCATAGAACCCTAAAACAGCACCCAGAAACACTTATTGTTGACAACTACCACACTGCTACTAATGGCGAGACGAAAACTAACTTCATCTTTTACACAAACCGCCCAACTAAGTGGAAAAACACCTTCCTTCTTCATTTTCTAGTCACCAAGTCGGTTAATATTCCCTATGGCGAAAAAATCTCCACAACTGTCTCCCCTACCTTTAAAGGAGAACTGACAATTTCCATCTTCAAAACAGGAAACATTCTCATTCAGGCCTCGGACCCGCACCTCACCACTTTTGATCGGCACTTCCCAACACTACTCTCCTCTATAACTCATCAGTGCCTTCAAACCCAATCTTCCTTACCGCCCCTCACCCTGACAAAAAACCCTGAACCGACCCAATCTCCCTCACCAGATGACCCACGATACAACTCATGGACATCCACCATCACTAACTATAATCTCACTACCCCTATCATCACACTCCGCCGGCAAACACCCACTACAATGACGGCAACCGATACCACCAGGACCAGCAAACGCACAACCAGGAATCACCACAAGGCTGATCCCGAGACACCTACCCCTCCTGCCCACACCCTCTCTACAGCCAACGGCACCAATGATCCCTTGGACACTGACCCCCTCAAACCGCGGCACACTCAACCCCCCCTGTCCCACCACCTCAGGCACAAACCACCCCCACTTCCAATCCTACTGCCAGTCCCTTGGACACGGACTTCCCCCTAAACATAGTACACTCACCTCCCTTGGTCCCAAAACCCACTACACCGCGACCTAACCTCTTGACTAGAAGCAACAACGACCCCTCCCCTCACGTCCAATCTATCCCTACTCCTAATGCTACCTTAGGGACTCACTTTCCTTTGCTTTCCTCCTCTAACTCTCTTCCCATTGCTCAGGACGCCTCCCCTAAACCTACTGCTTCCTCTTGCTCTACGCCCAGGGCTCAGGATACTACCTGTGGACCGCCCCTTGGACATACTCAAGGGTGTACCCCTCAACCACCGCTTATGATCCCTGACGCCATCCTTACCATTCACACTACTCCTTTGGAGCCCATAACTGAGCTTAAGCAGGGGTCCATCTCCCCTTGCAAAAGCTGTATGGAGAAGGGGCATCTCCCTGCACCTTATACTGGACGGTCACCTGATGATGTCAGTCTTCGGCGGATTGAGGAACAATTGGCCGAACTGAAGCGGGACCTCCTCACTGTAAATGACAACCTCCAGATCCTCCTACAATGCTCAATAAAGAATGAAAAGTTCCTCACACCATATCCGCCCGCGGGATCGGATCTGCCCTCGCACCCTGCAACTAATTTAAATGGTGGAATGGAAAGGTCCTCTATTACCTGTCCGAACTACCCTCGAGGGCCCGCTCCCCCTCCTCCCTACCTCCACTCCAGACCCTGTAGTTTACAGACGCAGTGGTCTGAGGTTGACACGCTCGCACTCTCACTATCTTTTGAGGACTACGCAATCTCGCCTAGCTCCATACCCACTATCTCCTCTGATCCTGATAGAGAACAGAGTGTTAACTTGAGATCCTTGAATAAGGATAACTTACTTCAGGTAGTCACTTCGCACCTAGTGGAAGCAACTACAGATTCCCATATCAAAACGATGCTTCTCAACTGCAGATCAGCAGTGAAGCACGCAGCAGATATCTCCGAACTCATCATATCACAAGAATTAGACCTCCTGATTCTTACGGAAACATGGCTCAATGACTCTTCCTCCCCAATACTTGACATTTTAATTCCTCCTGGCTATGACATTGTCAGATGAGATAGGGCTATTAAAGCTGGGGGGGGGGGGATTGACTGCATCCATCGGTCCAGCCTCGTTTTGAAGCAGACTCATAAGGACTCGATGTCCTCCTGTGAGCTACTTGTCGCTGAAATTTGGAACAAAGGCAAGATTGTCTGTGTGCTTCACTCGATCTACCATCCTCCTGGGGACAACAACTTACTCTTCGTAGAACAATTAATGGAATCCATCTCTGCCAGCTCAGCCCTCCATCCTAATCACATCTTCCTCGGTGACTTCAACCTTCACTGGAATGACTCTAATGATCCAGTAGTCTGCTCTCTTAAGTCTTTCCTCTTTGACCTCAACTATATACAGGCCTGCAACGGTCCTACCCACTGCATGGGCGCTACCCTTGACCTCATAGCTAGAGAGCACATTATTCAGCTAGATGACATAGTACCATGTGATTGGTCGGATCATCTCCAAATCTCCTTTCGCATTCAGGAGAAGGTATTGCTTAGACAAGGGCAACCACTCAAAAACAAGCAATTGTCTCGTAATCTGAGAGTTATCAACATCTCTAACCTTTCCATCTTGAGCAAGAATCTACTTGAACCTCCAACTACCATGAATAATTTGGAAGAGTTGACGGATCATTACTTCAACACTATGTCTAATATTCTCGACTCTGCAGCCCCGAAGCTACTTAAAAGGATTCCTTGCAAGCAATCCAAACCTTGGTTCAGTGGTACCCTTAATGACGAACGTCGCAAGCTGAGGCTCTCTGAGAGACGTTGGAGAAATGCCCCTCCACTTCTAGCCTCGAACAGTTAAGAAAGATGAGAAGCTCTTACAACAAACTCATTCGCATCGCTAAATCAGATCATTTCAGAGATCAGCTTGACAGCGCTAAAAACCGTCCCAGGAAACTGTTTGATATCATCAAACAACAGGCTAATCCTATTCCAGCAATCAAAATCGCTGGACCCAGTGAGGAGGACTTCTCAGAGCACTTCGCTGAAAAGTCTAGAAGTATTGAGCGGGAACTGCAACGGGCCGCTGAGAATTTGTTGTCTATGAGTTCCGAGGGTTTGCCTGGTTACACGGCAATACACACCCAAAATCAATGCCTGTACACACCCAAAAACAATGCCTGCTGGAATACCTTCCGACCTCCAGACTTGGAGGAGCTGTCACATTCCCTGGCTTCTCTGAAATCTTCCAACCATTTCAAGGACCCACTCCCCGCCAAGCTGCTCAAAGACCTCAACTTGGCAGTTCTGCCTCTCTGGTCCAGGATCATCCAACAATCTCTCTTACAGGGGAGGATTCCCGACTGCCTTAAAATGGGGCAAGTCACTCCCATCCCCAAGAAGCCCAATGCAGACCTTACAGATCCCAGTAACTTCCGGCCGATCACCAACATCATGTCCCTAGCGAAATTGCTCGAGAAATGTGTTCACACACAGCTTTGCGACCACATTGAGAAATTTCAGCTCCTAGACCAACATCAATCAGGCTTTAGATCAGGTCATAGCACAGAAACAGCGCTAACTCACATTGTTGATGACGCATTGAGAGCTCTGGACCAAGATACACCATGTCTTCTAATCCTTCTGGACTTGTCCTCTGCTTTTGACACTATCAAACATGATAACCTGATTAACCTTCTTCAATACAGGATGGGGCTATCGGGCCCTGTCCTAAATTGGTTCTCCTCTTTCCTGCATAACCGAACACAAAGAATCAAAGTCAACCAATCTTTGGCGGCCAGCACTTCAGTCTCTATTGGGGTGCCTCAAGGTTCTGCACTTTCGCCCACGCTCTTCAACCTATGCATGGAACCTCTAACTGCCATTCTAAATGACTCAAACATTCAGTACCACATGTACGCGGATGACACTCAACTGTATTTGAAGATCTCCTCTCCAGATGACAAAACTCTTAACGGAGCGCTTCAAAAAACTCAACAATGGCTAACACATAACCACTTATTACTTAACTCTCTCAAAACTGAATTTCTCTTGATTTCCCCACGCAATCACGAGGCTCCCACGCAAAACTGGCTCAAAAAAATCTCAGCACTCAACTGCACCCCGCATTTGGTGGACTCCGCCTGCTCTTTAGGGGTCACCCTAGACAAATTTCTAAACATGCAAGGTCACATCAGTGCAACCATTAAGAGTGCTAACCATCAGCTCAACACTCTTAGGAAAATTAAACCGTTCCTACCTCCCGAAGACATGCAATCAGCAGTCCAATCCTTAGTTATATCACGAGTAAAATATGGCTTGGTGACCCTAGCTGGTCTTCCTAAATCTAGGTTAGCGCCGCTAAGAGCTACTCTGAACGCCTCTGCCAGACTAATCACAGGTTCAAGAAAGCATGATCATATCACACCTGACTTAATCCAGCTTAACTGGCTCCCCATTGAAGCTAGGATCCGCTTCAAGATAGCCTGCCTGACACACAAAGCTATACATTTCAATAGCCCCGTTTACCTGGCAAAAAAACTTGAGCTCTCTGGATCCAGAAGAAACCTAAGAAGCTCCAATACCCTACTACTGAAACCACCGAAATTCAATAAAAAAGAACCTACAATCGTACCTTCTCAGGGCTGGCTCCAAGAATTTGGAATGCCCTACCAACAGAGATCAGAACCAACCCTTTGACTGCCTCATTCAAAAAACAGGTCAAATGGCTACTATTGGAAGAACTGCATCAACAATAGCCTCCATGTCATTTGCTAGTCAATTACCTTGCATTCTCGACAAGCATTTTTACTTTGTTGTGTTCAAATGTATGCTTGACAATTTACTTTCACTTTGTTTGTAACTCGTGCTTGACAATCATTCTCACTTGGGGTTTAAAACGTATCTCAGCTGTCTTTAAAGTAAGGCGATGATGAAACTGTTCGGCCTCATCTGGGTGGGCTGTTTATTGTTTGTTCATTTTCTACCTACTCTTCCCCTGCGTCCTCATTTATTTTGTGCCTCAGGTTCCTCTCATGTTGCCTTATGGGGTGTGCTTGGGTGTTTTATTGTATGCTTAACAATTTACTTTCACTTTATGTTTGAAATTTGTGCTTGACAATCATTTCTACTGGGGGTTTAAACTCATTTCGTTTGTCCTTGAAGTAAGTCAATGATGAAACTGCTTGGCCTCATCTAGGTGGGCTGTTACCTGTTTGTTCACTTGCTACCTACTCTTCCCCTAGCACCCTCATTTACTTTTTGCTTCCGGTTCCTCTCATATTTACTTTTTGTAAGTGTATTTATATTGTCTCTGTACGTATACGTCAGCTTTCCTCTTTGTACAGCGCTCTGATACCCGGTTGGGTCTTGTTCGCGCTTTATAAAACTTTTCAAATAAATAAATCTGAAGTCTCTGCTAAGTCTATAGTATTTCACTCACGTTAGTTTTTCTAATGAAGGTTTTTAATCTTCATATATTAATTGTCGTTTATTTTTTAGCAAATAACCTCTTTCTCTTAATGATCAGTAATATATTTTGTGCTCTATTCACTTCTTAGGTAGCAGAAGTGCGTGTGGGAGGTGTGGGTCTTCCCTTTGGCATGCTCACCTTGCAGGAATACATGATTTTTAGGCGCCATTGCCTGGACGCTGAGAAAGCAAATTACAAGTTGAACAAAATGCGGCAGCATGTATGCTTTTGGGCATTCCCAGGTCCCAATCGGCACGGCAGGCTGGATCTTCACTGGCTCCATATTGCTCAAAGAGTTGAATTTAAGTCCTTGTGCATTGCTCGTAGAGCCCTTCGTGGGAAAGGTCCTCCCATCCTTCAACAGCTTGTTACCCCTTATGTTCTCAATAGGGCGCTCCATTCCTCCAACCTGCATTTGGTCACCGTCCTTGTAGTTAAAAGAGCCAGAAAAGGTGGACTCAAATTTAGCTTTGATGTAGCTGAGCTCTGGAACTCTCTCCCCTAGGCCATCAAGACTTTAGACACTGAGCTGCGTTTTTGTAAAGCCCTCAAAACCTGGCTCTTTTAGCCTTGACCTCTCAGTTGACTGCTGATCTCTGTCTTGCTGTGGATCATCTCCTTACTAGCGCTAAGATGCCTTCAGGTCGCCATGCGCTCTACAAATCCCAAAGCATAGCATGGCTCCCAGCATGTAGACTCCTGTTAGCGATGACTCGCCGTGGCATCCATTCCTTGTCCTCTGCGCTCACTCACCGGTCGCAGACACTGAGGAACAGTGGCTGGTGAGGTGAGTGGCCCCCGGGGATTGTTTAAGATCCTGTACAAAGGCGATTCTACTGACGCTAAGACTTAAACAGGTTTGACCTTGGGGTAGGGAGGGCGACAGACACCACAGGCATTGGGGGTTAGTACACCGCAGCCTGGGGTAGAAGGTTGGGGGAGTGCTTTATGGGGTCAGGCACTGGAGCGGATACACACACGTAGAGGCAGGCTACGACATCCGGGAGACTCCATTCTTATCTTTGGGGACATGAGCAGAGATTGCACCTTGTCACATAGCCCATGGGGACATTGTCGTTTTCTCTAAGTTAGCATGAGCACGCTGCAGCTTGCCTGCTGCTTTGCGCACGTTACTACACGACTTTATTTTTGCTATAACTTCTATTGCTATTTTCACATGAGAACTAATCGCTGTGGTCACTCTCTGCAGGTTCCTAGGATTATGACTGAACATTGTGAGCAAGGTCGAACAACAATGCCGGTTGTTATTTTGTTCTGGGCAGGCCTTAGCCCTTAGACAAAACATAGTGATTCAGCTGTTGTTTGGACAACGTACTTTGATTTTATTAGAATACACGAATAGGTAGCACACACTTGGAGAGGGACCTTTCCAGGGAGAAGAGTGAGACAGCACCTATGATGTAGATCTACCATCTATAGGCCAAGGTATGGGGTCTGCTGACAAAGCCCAGAGATCTTCTAATATATAATAATACTGCTTCTTAGCAAGGGAAGGGAGGTTAGGCTCTATTGTCTTTTCATGATGACATCTCCCTTCATGATTTATGGACTAGCTGCTATGCTGACTGTATTTGTACTATGCATTTTCCTGCTTGTTGTGGCAAGTATACTGCATGTTGGGGCATGTTAGTTAAAATAAATATTTTAAACTGTTTCGTGTCTCTGTCAGATCTTATTGTGGACAAGTACAAGAGTGCGAGCGAAAGGGAGTGTCTTGTTACCGCGATTCCTGAGAGATCTGGGAGTGTTGTGTTCTGGGGTGTCTAATCATTTGTTTCTCTGTGAGTGAGTAGGAGAGCAAGTGAGACACTATAGCTAGTCGGTCCTGGGCTTATGGGTACTAAGGTGGTAGGATGATTCAGTCCCTATACACCAAGGTCCTATAATCCTGTGCATAGTTCTGTTTTTGGGCAGAATCCCTGCAACATGGTGCCCAACGTTTGGTCTGGTACTTATTAACGAGACCCCTGAGTAGCAGGTGTCCACAATACCCTCTCACCGGTTCCCGGAGACGTCCGTGGTGGGGGGGCTTAGCCTCCTGTATTTGTAGGGTATCCCTATTGCTATACGTTTTTCAAGCTTGAATTTTAAAAGGTATTTTGTACCCTGCTGTTTTGTTAGTTGCTTTCTTTATAAACATGGCACAACCGGTCGCTATTGCGGCTCCTAATCGCGCGGCGGTTACGGCTTCATTGACGCAACACGGCGTCCCTAATGCGGGAGCTAATATTTTCGTGGTTGAAGCCGATCCCGCATACCGCTTTGAAGTTTTCTATTCTTGGTTTACTTTTCCTGCTGTGAATGCGAATGATAATACTTTTCACACTTACATGGCCGCTGCTGCTCCGGCAGCGTATAGGCCGTGCACATTAATTGAAGTTCCGTTGACATCCTGGGAGCATACCATTTGGTTTAGTGGCGCCCTTCCTCACCCTGTTTCTTTTGTTCAAATGGGACCCTTGTCTATCGATGGGGCCACTTAGCCTGTTTTGGCTGGTTTTACACCACATCCAAATTATCTGAATGTTACTGTCGCGGAGCTACGTATATTGTACACACAATTGGTTCATCTTCATAGACCTGTCATACAGTTTGTCACCTGCACTACAGGCAGCTCCGGCAGGAGCTGCTCCTCCGCCACCAGGATATGGCGGTGGACTTGTGATTAGTCCCGTCATGATTAATTTGATGATGGGCAAACGTTCTCAAAATCGGGAAGACTTGCTGTATTGGCTTGCTCAAAAATATGAGCAGCTTGAGGCTGTTTTTCCACATATTACTCCTGTTGAAAAACACAGGATCCTTACCATGAGTTTACAGAGTGGTCTTATTCCTCCTTTAGTGGACTGCACGACCTGGGGGACAGTATTTGCTTCAGTATATGCGTTGTGCTTTGGCACTCCCTCCATGAGCGTTCTGCCAAGCGTTCTGAAGAAGGTACAGGATGAACACAGGGCTGGTCCAGCCCTGGATTTGGGGATAAAGTTAGGGGGCATGTTCCCTGTTTTCTCCGAAATGATTCTGGCCAACATTAAAGGTGAAGCAGTTTGCTTACAAGTGCGTCAGCACCTAGCGGCGGTGGCGGACGTTGATCGGGAACGTCAGTTACCGATTATTATTGCGGAGGTATATTCTTCCTTGGGTCGCAATAGTTTGCGGGTACGCCCATTCACACAGACTCAAAGTAAACTGCCCCCCTGAAGAGGGGGGTCGTCTGGCCTTTCCTAAAAAGGCTGGGAACAAGAACCAGCGGCAGCAACAACAGAAGCCTACTTCTCGTGCGGATTCGCCTCCACCTGACGCTTCTGAACCTAGATATGATTTGCGTGACCGCTCAAAAATTAAGACACCCGGGAGGTTCCTGATCCTCGTTCTCCTCGTTCCTTTCAGGAATAGTCGGATCAACAATTCGGCGGGGGGGGGCGTCAGGATCGCAGACAAGGCAAGTCTATGCAAGCAAGACGTGACCCACAGCGCAAGTTTGATGTAAAAGTCAAGTAGGAGGAACCACCTCATACCATGCCCCATTTCAGAAGAAAAAAGTTGCCGCTTTGACTGCAAAGTATGCCTCAGACGGTGAGAACTCTGCTCCTCGACAGGAGTTGGGCTGTAACCCTCCTCAACAGCGCAGCGGAGGTTACCATAGTGCGGCAGACACTCCACCAGCATCCGGAGGCGAAAGCAACTGACACTTATATTACCGTAGAAACAGCTGACACTCAAGTTGCTCCTCCTGATAGGCTGTATGAAGTAAGCCTCCAAAGTGAAGGTGATCTTAAACGCCCAATTAAAGCAGTCTTTTGGGAGAATGTAACTTCTTCGTATGTTATTTTATTGGCTGAGGTTGATTGGCCTCCCCCTTTTGTCTTAGCTTCGTCCAGAGGGGAAGATGCTATTCTGCCCAGTTTTTCGCAATATGTTCCTGATGACGATAAAATGGCTTATGCCTCGAAGTGGGCATTGTCCTTAGCTCCGGCGTTATATCGCAATCAGGTGGGTTAGGACGAGGATTCCCTGGTTCATGTGATTCCTTTGCGTTCTACACCTCAGCCCCAACCACAGTATCCAAAAGCGTTGATAAGTGAAATTTTGACTCAATTCGAAATACCAGGGTGTGATTGAACCCTGTGTTTCGTCGATGAATAATTCTCTTTTTCAGATATCGAAACCGGACGGTTCATATCGTATAGTTTTAGACTACAGAAATCTGAACAGTCATGTTTGCACCTTTGCGGTTCAGAACACACATAGCTCTGCGTTAGTAAACAACATTGTTCGCAAAAAATATAACACATCTTTGGACAGTTCCAACGGCTTTTTCAGCCATTCTTTGGCACCGGAAAGCCGTGATTTGGCAGCATTCAGAGCCTTAGGCACTCAGAGACGCTATGCGAGATTGCCTATGGGATATAAGAGTAGCCCAGGCGTGTTTGCGGCACGCGTTGTTTCAATTTTACATGAGATTGACCCTGATGCCTTTTCGTACGCCAATGACATTTATTTGACGGATGATGATATGACTCTGCATCTTATGAGCGTGGATCGCATAGTCACACATTTTGCGAAGTTAGGCTACAAATTTAATTTTGCGAAATCACACATTGCCTTTTTGGCAGTGCTTTTCCTTGGTTATGAACTTAATAACGAAGGTAGGGGGTTGGCCCCCCACTTTTTGGAGAAATGTGCTCAATTGCAGCCTCCATCTCGCCTTAAAAAATTGCAGTCTTTGCTGTTTTTTTTGTAGAATTTTGGCAGAACTTACATTCCTGATTATGCCCAGCGTATCAAAGCGCTATACGCGTTGATACAACCCTCTTTTTCGTCTTCCAGTTGGCTTCCGGATTGTACAGCAGGACTTAGGTCTTTGCAGTCTGATCTCCTTGCGACTCAATTCTTGTAAACGAGAGATAATACTACTAATTTGGTCATACGGATTGTACCAGGAGCGTTAGGATTCACTTATGTGACTTTCAGTGAAGGGGACACTGTCGCCATTGCTTACAAATCGCATTTGTATACTCCAGCTGAGATGCGTTTCTCTTCTACAGAAAAGATTTTGACAGCAGTCCAGATGGCGATTCTGAAAGAACGATCTTTGGCTCAGGGTAAACGCATTTTCATGGTTTTGCCAGTACCTGCTTTAGAAGCAGTCACGAAGGCTAGGGTCCCGAATTCCAAAGCCTTGCATCCATGTTGGATACAATGGGCAAGTTCTTTGATGTCAGCTGATGTCAACTTTATCTTTGACCCTTCTTGGCAAACACAGGAGTTTTTACAGTATGAACATGTTCATCCTTCACCTTTATCATTACTCCCTCTTGATCAGTACAAATGCATTATTTACACTGATGGGTCTGCACAGCCAGCCATTGGTTCTAAACATGCTTATTCTGCAGCCTGCGCAATTGTGGCAGGTACGATTGTTGACAGGGATTTTAAATCCCTCCTTGGTGCGCACACAATCTCCTGGAGATTGCACGGCTCAATTGGCAGAGCTACCTGCTTTGGTTTTGGCTCTTGAATTTGCTGATCCGGAGGTTCCTATACTTGTAGTGCGCGATTCTTTTTACCGTGTACAATCCTTTAATGACAACTTGTTCTTCTGGACACAAAATGATTTGCGTGATTCTAAACGCAGCGCAATTAAGCATAAAACGCTTTGGGTTCGAGTGGGCGCTCTTAAGGAATGTTTGCCACGCACATGTTGTCCATACATTGGGCTATCAACGTGTGGGAGCACACGCTGTTGTTAATTCACTGGCTGATGAGGCAGCCAAATCTGCAGTAGCCACTTGTTTAATAGCAGCAGTCACTAGGTCTATGACTAAAATTGATGATGATATTCTAGCGGCTATAGCAGCGACGAAGGAGGGAACAGAGTTTCCCCAAGGTTTCCCGTCACGTTATACATACCACTTGTCGTCTGATCGAATTCCATTTATGACTATTCTGTTGGGGATCGACTGATTCCCAACAAGGACCGCACACTTTCTTTGATCATAGCCGCACATGAAGGCGTTGCTTCTGGACATGCCGGAGTGACATTGACTATTTCCCTTTTACAGCAACCTTTTTGGTGGCGTGGTTTGTACTAGCAGGCACGTAAATATGTTCTTTCCTGTGACATTTGTCAACAGATTAAGCCTTCCACTGTTTCACGTCCACCCCACACTCAACTATACATTTCAAATCAACCGTTTGGTTGTATTTGGCTTGATCACTGCGGTCCTTTAACATTTGACAATGCTTTTAAATATATCTTGGTTGCAGTGGATTAGTGCTCTAGATTCCTTTGGGTTTGGCCGCAACGTAGTGTTGACGCTAGAACTGTGATAAAAGATTTGCGTGTGTTTGTAGGGACATTTGCCTGTGGCACCTTCCTTTCTGACTAAGGTCCTGCTTTTGCCTCTAAGGCATACCGGGATACGATGAAGTTTCTGGGGGTGCAGGTTCAATTCTCGTCTCCATATTGGCCTGAGGCCAATTCTGTTGTGGAGCGGATGAACCGTGACTAAAAGCAATCTTTACCAGCGGGAGTATTAGGTCCTGGTCGGGGCTGGTCGACTCATCTATATGGAGTTCAACTTGCACTTCATAATCTCCCTAGAAGATCTATGAGTGGGCGGACCCCATACGAAATGCTCTTTGGCATTAAAATGTTTGTGCCAGACCTTGATGGTCTAGACGTTGTGGCGGCTGCCGCAGCGTTTCACGTAGATAACCATTGTGCTATGTTACAGGATCTACAAAAGGCTTGTGATTCACAAGCAAAAGCACATTTGCCCTCTTCCACGGATACGGCTGTGCTGAATCCGGTTTCTGCCTGGCTTCCTAAAGTTGGAGATCTGGTCCGAGAGAAGGTGGAGAACAAGAAAGAATTAGGTCCATCATACCCTCAGCCGGTCTGAGTCCTTTGTTTAAAAGGCACCCGTACTGTGATTCTGCCTCCACTACCTGGTCATAAGGAGAATCGTTACATTTCATTCAAGCATGTCAAGCTACACCATATGGCCGATACTGAATAGTATGCCTACAAGCATTCCACGCCAGGATATTTCACTGAATACGATGGCTTCTGTTTCCTTGAGTAGTCCCCAACAAATGGAGGGGGAGATGGAATCTTCAATTGATTTGTTGCCTGCTTTACCTTTTACATCTACAACTGTGGATAATGAGTATGCTTCTCCTCCAGTTGAAGTTGTAATTGACATTACTGAAAGTAGAATTCATTCACCTTCCAATGAAGAACAGCCCCCGTTGTTTCAGCTGGGGTTCAGTGGTTACTATATGGACCGTAATAGCTTTTCTTCTGATACATCTTCGTTGTCATCGTCTGTGGCAGAGCCCCCTACACGTGTTACTCTTTTCATCGCCTGGTTTAAAAAGACTTACCTGGTCCTCCCCTGGACATTCGTCTGGATGGTCTGACGATGGTGTTCCTCTTTATGTACATTGGGTTCATGACTGTTTTTTCTGTTGATTAATGGTCATTACTTACCTGAACGCTCTGCTGTGAACTTGGTTAATGGAGTTCTGGCCCCCTCACACTTCATCTCATAAAATGAAAAGAGATCAAGCACTAGTTAATATTTCAGCATTCCCAATTGTTGATCGTATAGTTTGGGATAAAGTACCATTCGATATCCATGGCCCGACCAAGACTTTGAACATTCCATACGTATTCTGCGTTTCTTTAGGAGATGTGGTTTTGCCTGGAATACACTCTGACTGGGATGTTAATGCTGTTTATTCATTGTTTTCAGATTTAAAATATTATATTGCTTTTGACACTGAGGATTTGTATTTGAATTCTGCAAATTACGCTGATTTATTCTGTTACCAACATTATGGCCATCATTTTTTACACAAAACCAATACTCAGAGACCATATTTTAATTATACCCAGTGGGAACATTGTCCAACCCCGTTACCGGGGAGTTCAAAGACCCAACGGAGTAAATTTGTGTATTTTACTGGTTACAATCTTTCTGACCCTGTGTCCTATTTTTATAAACTGAAGATACCCACCCGAACCAAATTTATGCTGACCCATACTAAATTAGTCTACTCCTTGTCCTTCATAACTGATTTGTCCATGAAAGGTTATGATTACTGGAAGGACACGGTTGATTTAAAATCCATTTGGGGTACCAAAGATTGGCAAGTGCAGGGCACTGAATCATTGCATCTCGCGTGTCTGATACCGTCTCAGCTCATATTTTTAAATGAGACGGTACAACAGACTACTTGTTTGCTTTAGCCACGGCTAAAAATCTAAATACTCCCTCCATTCCATTATTGGCTACTTATGACACATGGCAAATGCATACCAATTACCCAATTGAGGACTTAACTGTCATGTTTCAGAATGGCACACTTAACTCTTCCAATATTGACCCCTTGGGATGGTTATTGTGGCCAACGAGCTCAAATGCATGTCAATTACGCTTTTTGAATACCACAAAAGGGTTTACGCAGACTAGACCTAATCTTTGTTTTCCACATTCCCATACAGTAACCACATATTCTGTAGGTAAATTATGTCAACAGTGGTTGGAACATTCCATATTGTCAATTGTGAAACAGCATCTTTCCCTTTTATCAGGTGACATCGATCTTGCTGATTTTCTTTTGGGTCCAAAGTCCACTCGAACAAAACGTTTTGTTTATGCAGCATATAATGAATTTTGGAAGCTATCGCGGATTGAAGCTGCGATGCACCTGCGCCAAATTGACCAAGATAATTTGTAAAAAGTTCTGGCAGTAGTTGATAACAGCATTAATATACTGTCTACTCGTATATATACTTTGGATAATATTGTATCATCAGTCTTTGACATTGTTCAAAATGAAGTGTCTGTTTTGTACCATGGTCAAAATCAGTTACGTTCTATAATGCAATTTGGTTGGACCTTGCAAACACTCAAAAGTGGAAAAGTACCATGGGATTACTTAATGCTTCTGCACTGTTTTTACCATTTAATTTGACAGATAAACAGAAATTGATGTCAATGAAAGGCGCGACATACACGATGTTACATATTGAACAACTAGAACAGTTAACATTTTCTGTGGCAGAGACTGATTCAGCTGTGTGGTTAATACATGGGGTTATTTCACTGCCTATCTCACTATTTCAGTTTATGGCCTGCATGAAACACTATCCGGTTGGTAGATATGAGCCTCTCGGCAGTAGCTATATTCATGAATTATGATCCCTGCCTTTCACGTTTCGGTGTCAACGAGCAGATAAGGAGGTTTTCCTTACAGGGGAGTATTGTGATTCTACAGTAGGACACTCACTAGTCTGCAAACAAGTAAAACTTCACGGTGCCTGCAATGTTTCGGCCCCTAATTTAGCTTGTTTTTTATTGGAGACCCCGGTAGCAGCTATTATTCCAGCACTAACTTTGCTTTCTAACGGCAGTTATCTGCTTCTAAATAATCACAACTGCTGCGGCTTACGGGCCGGCATCCCTTATATAGTAACAGTTTCACAACGTGTTACATGTTGCAGCAATGTCCTGTTTCCACCCCCTCATGTGATTGTAGATAGTTCGCTTTGGCCTACCACTCCAACTTTGAAAACAGATTTCAATAAGCTAAGCAGACTCAAAGCGCTATTGTTTCACCAAGATGGTGGCTCTCACATCAGCTCATGAGACCACCGAATTGCAGGTGGCAAGAACCGCAAGTAAGATTCAGTCACTGTAAAACACAAATCTCCCACTCCATTTTGGAGAATTAATTCACCAAATATTTAATGCGTCTGATACCGAGGTCCTTGCCCACTTTTTTAAACTTGTGGAATCCGGACTTATCACCTCCTTTCAGACTATTTTTGGAATAATCCCTCTTTTATCCATTCTATTTTTTCCAGCGCCTTCGGAGGGTTTCCCCTGGTGCTCCTGTTGATTTGCGGCATTCTTGTACTTCTACTGCTGCTGCGCAATGGCTGTTCGACCTGTGGTGCTGCCAAGCCTGGTCCAGCTGCAGCTGTATCGTGATCGGATACGGCAGCTTTTTGGTCTGATGTCATTAGAAGCTCTTAACGTCGACTATTGGCTGACCTTCCGTTATGCCTACTTTACCTGCGTGCAACCTGTGTTCTACTGCCTCCAGTGCCCTTTTCAATGGGCCCTGGATGTCTGCCTCTCCAATACGTCACACGCTGCCCTGGATTATGACCTGTTGATGGGTCAGTTGATGGCCCATGACCAGGACTGTTCCCTGGGTAGGCACCTGGGGTGCGATCCTCTACTTGGACCGACGGCAGACTTGAGTACCTGTGCTCGTGCACAGCACCTCTTGGATCGAAGTTTCATCGAAGTTAACGCAGGCTGCCCTGATATGCTCCTAACGGCCTCTGTATATGAGGAGCATGTGTGCTCATTCGACTTACTTAATTGGATGGCATATCTTTTTACTATGGAAGGTTCAGACAACATATTGGAGTGTATGGCGTTCCAATTTTCCTGCAACATGTTTGACCCTGAAGATTCGCTGTGAATGGATATACTTTTGGGTACCCAGTTGGCTATTTTTTAAATTTGAGAGAGAATTCTTTTTTGGTCCGCAACTATTCTAATTGGGATACCACCAGGACGCTTTGCCTCTGTTTACCTCTGAATTTTGTTTTAGACCAGTGCTAACGACCTGACCAAGGGGAGGGTGTCACATGGCCCATGGAGACATTGTCATTTTTTCTAAGTTAGCATGAGCACGCTGCAGCTTGCCTGCTGCTTTGCGCATGTTACTACACGACTTTATTTTTGCAATAACTTCTATGGCTGTTTTCACATAAGAACTTATCGCTGTGTTCACTCTGCAGGTTCCTGGGATTTTGACTGAACATTGTGAGCAAGGTCGAACAACAATGCCCCTTGTTATTTTGTTCTGGCCAGGCCTTAGCCCTTAGACAAAACATAGCAATGCAGCTGTTGTTAGGACAACGTACTTTGGTTTTATTGGAATATACGAATAGGTAGCACACACTTGGACAGGGACCTTTCCAGGGAGAAAAGCGAGACAGCACCTATTATGTAGATCTACCATCTATAGGACAAGGTATGGGGTCTGCTGACAAAGACCGGAGATCTTCTAATATATAATAATACTGCTTCTTAGCAAGGGGAGGGAGGTTAGGCTCTATTGTCTTTGCATGATGACATCTCCCTTCATGTTTTATGGACTAGCTGCTATGCTGACTATATTTGTACTATGCATTTTCCTGCTTGTTGTTGCACGTATACTGCATGTTAGAGCACATTAGTTAAAATAAATATTTTAAACTGTTTCGTGTCTCTGTCAGATCTTATTGTGGACAAGTACAAGAGTGCGAGCGAAAGGAAGTATCTTGTTACCGCGATTCCTGAGAGATCTGGGAGTGTTGTGTTCTGGGGTGTCTAATCATTTGTTTCTCTGTGAGTAAGTAGGAGAGCAAGTGAGACACTATAGCTAGTCGGTCCTGGGATAATGGGTACTAAGGTGGTAGGATGACCCAGTCCCTATACACCAAGGTCCTATAATCCTGCGCATAGTTCTACTTTTGGGCAGAATCCCTGCAGCAACCCGATACACAAAGGCAGGGACTTGCGCTGCTCTCTTGGACTGTGAACAGCTTGGAGAATAGGTTAAGGAGAGTGGTGGTGTCCCGCTTTTTCTTTAGATACAACCCAAACATAATCTTATTGCAGGAGACTCACTTAGTGGGCACAACTGTGCATTCCTGTAGACGGGCCGCTATACTGTCCTGGTTCATTCGGGTTTCTCCACAGACTCAAAGAGAGTGGGCATATTCGTCAAGAAATTGCTCCTGCTGTTTTTCTCTAGGATATGGATTGATCCGGGCGGTTGTTATGCAGCAATCCTGGCTGAATGGAGCGGGAATGGATAGCGATTGCTTCTTGGAACTTTCCACCTGGTCTTCATTCGGAAATCGCCAGAAACTCGGGGACTGGGTCGTACATATTCCAGAGGTAACAACGCTCATAGGAGGGGATCTCAATGTCACCTTGAATGGGGAGTTAGGCTTATACGAGGCCAGCTGCACCCAGGGAGGGATACATGTCTGAGTGCCTTCTCCAATGCTATGGGACTGCTGGATATAGGGCAGGATGCTCCCCTCACAGGCTGACAGTATTCCTGCACAGTGGGAGCAGCTGGTTCCATATCCAGATTAGACTACTTCCTTGCTCCCCAAACATGGGGGAGTAATATTGAGACACCTGCTATTTGCCAAGGGGCATTTCAAATTACTATCCGATCTATACTAGGCTAGGCCATCATTCTCGATGGGGGTGGGTGTCATGGAGGCTGGACCCATGAGAGCTGGGCGACTGAAATACTAGGAACCTCCTTGCCTTCATTACAGAATCGTACTTGAAAATGTGGGGTTGGTATTGTCTGAAGCTGTGACCTGGGAGGGCTACAAGGCTGTAAATATTGCCACATAACGGGGAAAAGAAGAGATATACTCAGGGATGTCACCTATCTTGAATAGAGACTGTTAGAATGTGAAGGAAGTATGCCCCCTAGCTATGCCCTGCCCTACTGCATAACATCGCCCTTACCATGGAAGAGTATTGATGCTTGGTGGAGAAAGAGGCAAGAGCCCAGTACCGGACCAAACAACGTAAGCTATAGGAGGTGGGCAATAAAGCCTGGAAATTACTAGCCTGACTTGCGCTGCGTGAGGAAGGAAGGCGCTAGATCTACCAAGTAATAAACAGTGAGGGGGTGTTGGTACGCACCGCAGAGAAAATTGCTAACACTGTTGCAGCTCATCCGTGGAGTTCAATATCCCTGGGGTGGATCTACCCAGAGCAGATCTACAAGCGTTTGTGAAATATCTGCCCGTCCCAATGTTAGGACGGGACAACACAATGGCTCTAGCCAGGGAGATTAGTGTTGCGGAGATCCACAGGGTCATCCATCATCTGCGGAGGGCGAAGACCCCTGGGCCAAATGTCTTTCCCCCTGAGTTCTTCAGATGTGCTGGAAGACTTGTAGCTGAGCCGATACATAGGATGCTGTATGCATCCCGGATTGAGGGGTGTCTACCCAGGGACCTGAGGACCACCACTATCTTCCGGATTTAATAAGAGAGTAAGCCTCTGGAACACTGCGCCTCCTACAGGCCGATCACCCTACTAAACTCTGCAGTAAAAGTCCTGGCTAAAGTTAAGGGTAATCATCTGACACAGGTGATCAACAAAATGAAGAACCCCGACTAGTTGGGTTTTATGTCCATGCGTGCCACTCGTCAAAACCTGCGGCAGCACTTTGGGTGTCCGGCAAAGTGAGTCCTAGGGAAACTGACTGATTCTGGCCCTGGATGCCGAAAATGCCTTTGACTCAGTTGCGCGGGATTTCCTATGGGCAGTTTTGTGCAAGATGGGGTTCAGTAAGGAGTTTATCTACTGGGTACGTTTACTATTTACCAAACCAGTGACTAACCAAACCAGTCATTATCTGAGGAGTTTGCCCTGGGACGAGACAGAGAGATGCTGTCTCTCCCCCTTACTGTTCGCCGTGGACGCTCAGATTCGGGGACTGCGGTGGGATCCAGACTGGATGGGTGTGATCTCCCTCTAAGCAGATGATGTTTTGTTGCATTTACCTGACCCATTGCATTCCTTTCATAGAGCCCTCGAGATTCTGTACAGGTACGGCAGGTAATCTGGGATTCACGTCAGCTGGTGAAAGTCGGTAGCCCTTCCACTTACCCGATGGACACGCCCTGCCAATTTGCTGTGCCCCCTGCGGTGGCCCCTTGAGGGCTTCCGGTATCTATCGGTTCACATAACTTAGGATCTGGGGGGAATTTCTGAAGAAAAACCTGGTATGAGTCCTAGACGAGTACTGGAGGGATGCGGGGCACTGGAGGACACTCACTATGTCTGATGGGCAGGGCCACCCTGTATAAAATGACAGTTCTCCCCAAGTTCTTCTACCTGTTCCAGAACATACTCTTCGAAGTCTCAGAAGACTTCTTCAAAGCCATGGACACAGTGACCCGGTCTCTGTTGTGGACCTCCCTGACCTCTGTTTATACTAATGGATAGCACAGCTGCTGGCTGTTAATGATTGGGTGTTCACCCCCTTCGTGAACCCTCCCTAAGAGCGGAAAGGCAGCTAATGAACCCTCATGGATACCTGACAAAGAATTATGACTGGTGCAGGCTGTACCGTAACTCCTCCTTGACTGATCCGGTCTTAAACATTTGGAAGAAGGCCAGGGTTAAAATGGGTTCGAGGGGATGGCTGACGTTGGACCTTGTATAGAATTCTGCCGCTCTGGAGGAGCTCCGGTGGTCGGAGTGTAGAGCACAATGGGACATGATTGGAATAATGAGCCCGGGGGGATATCTAGGCTCTGCAGGGCCTTCTCCCGTTCGTGAAATTACAGGACCAATATGAACTCGCAGCCACACAACACATCTGCTGCATGCAGATTCACCACGCTCTCAGGGGCTGCCGAGAACTGTTGTATGAGGTGGCAGATGAAGCGCCACTGGAGTTCCAACTCCTCTCAGCCCCTCTGCAGAAACATGCTATCCCCTTGATTTACTGGACACTGGTGGCTAACTTCCATTCCACCCTTGATGTACTACGAAGTACATGTGAGAGAGACCTGGATGTCCTAACGGATGAGGTTGGGGGAGGCGGGTCGCCACCCACGAGAGGTCGCCATTAAATAAGGATTCTGATTAGTGCAACTTAAAATTGTACATCACACTTACCACATTAGAACTAGATTATTCCAAATGGGGAGGGCTGATAATGGTAAGTATTTATGGGGATATGACCAAAGTTCATAACCTCTGGGACTGTCCATGGATACAGTCTTTTTGGTCACAGGTGTGACCGTGCCTCTCAATGATCACGTAGGAACCGGTGTACCTAACCCGGAAGCGGCCTACTCTGTGGGTATGAAGGGGCCAAACCCTATCTAAATATACACTGCTGTTTTGGTGTGTGGCCCTCATCGCGGCCAGGAAAAACATTGACTGGAAGTTGGGAAGCACGGAGGTGCCCACAGTATTCAAATGGTGGGCTGGAGTGGACTGGTGCATACAGGCCGAACGTACTGTATACAAGGGTAGGGGCTGCCCAGAGAAGTTCGAAAAGATCTGGTGCCAATGGAATGCATATAAAGACTTTGACTGACTCTACGGGTTGTCAAGGTGTCAGCTCAATTCGATGATACACAATGCACCGACCTATGATATGTGTGCCATGCCAGCATCAGAAAGATTTGCTGTGTTTTGATTTATTCACGGTACAAAGCATAATAAAAAGATTTATTTTACATTCATAATTTTTACTGTGTGTTTATATACTGAAGTAAAAGGTGTGTTGCTGTAAAAATGTGGCTTTCTGGTTATGATGTTAGTGTAGCTTTGAATACGCAACTTATTGGCTATCTACTGAAATGTGGCTGCTCAGCCCTTCAGTTTGCAGATGTTTTGCTTGCTCTTCGATAAGGAATTATACTTTGCTGTCTTTCACTTGTGACGGTTTCCATGTGACCCCTATTTGCTTTTAATATATATATTTGAATAACAAATAAGAATATTCTTCTAAAACAATTACCTAAGACTAATTAGGTTTATATTCCCAACTGACATGTGGGTGTCTCCATAAAATTGATTGATTATGTATTGATCTCTATCCAGAATGGCGCACCCCGTAGCTTGAGAGCTGCGCTTTGGAGGTTTGCTGAACTTGCACATCTGGTTCGACCACAAAAATGCAGGTAAGAGTGCGTCGTTCGTTTTTGCATTGGCGATTGCTTTGGAATATTAAAAACAGTTGTGCTATGCAATAAGTTGCTGATGAGGTCAAACAACGTTATGTCACTTCTCTGGTCGCCTGCTAATCCAAGAATGTTTCCAGTATTTTCAAATGTATCTATTTATTTACATGCAACTAAGCCTTACAGAATCGTGTTGCCTTACTTCTGATTTGTAGGGGTCATTTGCAGTGCACACCCTCTTTGTAGAATTGTATCAATATCATTACGGGTCCCATGTTAATCCTCCTGCATGCTTGTAATATATTTCCGATCGTTATTGATGTCCGTTTCTGTGGTTTATCGCTGGCTAGGGTATGAAAGCTTTGCCTTCTATTTGTCTTGCACCACTTTCACTTGCTGTGCTTTCTACCTAGGCCGTACTTGGTGAATCTACTGCCCTGTCTCACCCGAATATGCAAACGACATGAAGAATCGGTCCAAGAGACACTGGCAGCAGCAATCCCCAAAATCATGGCAGCTTTTGGTAACTTTGCAAATGACAATGAAATCAAGGTACTGTGTTGCAAGATATTTTTTTCTGTTAGCAGATAGTATATGGTTTTATATGTGGTGGAATTTCACGGAAGATTAGTCACATTGCACACTGTAATTCCTGAGAATGGTATACATTATAACTTCACCAACGAGTTTAATATGTAAGTGAATCGGTGGGTCGAGGTAAATAAGCTGTATGAACACCAGGGGCAATAAGAAGTTTAAGTAATATTCAACAAGCATTTGCAAAGCCAACATGGCCCACTTTTGTTAAACATGCAATGACAAATCAAATATATCAGGTTTTTAGGGGCGGTGTTTGGAGCAGTTGGGAGACTTTGGGGTATTTGCTTCCAGCTGTACTAGAAAGAAATACCACAATGAAGCTGGGAGGAGGGCCCCTTTGATTAACAGACTGCACATAAAGAGTTAAACTGTATCTTCAAGGAAGATGGGCATAAAAGGTAGTCAGAAGACCGCAAAAAGTTGTAGAACAACATGTTATCATGACAAAGTAAAACAAGGTTGATTGGTAAATAGCCCTTAGCCTACCAAAAAGGTATAGTGCACACTTCTTATACAAAAAAGGCCCAAACCAGCAATTTAGATGTCCTCATGTCAGTAAACAAATACACCTAAGAGCACACAAGGACTCTGAATTACAAGGCACACGGAATGTTACTTCTGCTGCTGAACAAAAGGACTACTTCAGCACCAATACCAATCAGTTGAACAATGTAACAAATCCATCAAATGTCATGATCTTAAAAGTAGTGGCAAACTATGAAAAACCGTGAAAGCCACCTGCTGAAATGGGTGGACCCACAGCTCACTCTCTCTGTACTGCTGCTTACATGTATGTTTTTTTTAACAACATTTGGTCTCCCAGACAGTGAAGCGAAGCCTAAGAAAAAGCCTTTTCATGAGCGGACGGAGAGCCTCTTGATGGGTAGTAGGGGTTTGTTGCACCTCAAGGGCTGCAGACCCCTGTTTACCTTATGAAACCATTGCAGGACTTTCATAATAAAATTCTTCAATACATGGCTATATATGTAGTTGCTCCACATTATATTATTAGCCATGCACAATAGACACCCTGCACTGTAATCATGATAATGCTTCTTTTAATAGGACCCCCACCTGAAAAATGAAATATAGTTGTTTAGAAAGGTTTAAGTCTCTTGTGTCAAAAATGAGATGAGCACCAGGATGAATTTAAGAGTGCACAAATAAACCAAGAAAACACCGACCATCAAAATGAAGCAAAAATCTCAGCATTGTTTCCTCATAGGAAGGTGGTTGTCATAAAGAGAAGAGGCTGCCATCGCCAAGAAAAAACATTGATTATTGATCTCCTCCTCAATCCATCAACTTTTTTTTGCAGTCTTCTATGAAAATCATTATAATACACCAAAGAAATCACTTTTGAAATACAAGCACTGGCAAATCCAATAGGCTAGGCTTTAATGTGCTAGCGCGAGTGAACATAGGTGTTCACAAATACTATTTAAATGTGTTACATGCACAAACGATGTTCATCACTTCAAAGCCTGCGCTATTAGTTTTACCAGTGCTTGGGAATTAGCAGCAAATAAAGGATGGATTATGCATAGAATGCAGATATGAGATATAGAATTGAATGTTAAAATTCCTATGTTGATTGAATGTACTTTTCAAAATATAAAATAGTCCTGCATGCATTGTGATGGAAGCCCTTCCTGGAAGGTGGGATGATACACCAAAGAGGCAATAGCATGAGTGACAGAGTAATACTGCCCACGGTGGAGTCAAAGCCCAATGTATGTGCGTTTAAAAAACCTGCTATTAATTCCATCAATATTGTATCCCAATCTGTGCTACTAGATCCTTGTTGTTGAAGTGACACCATTTCAGCTCTAGGCAATTTCTGAACGTCATTTAGCCATGTTTTGTGCTTTGTACTTTGTTTGCTTTCCTAGTACTAGGGCCAACTCTATAATTAAACACAACTGCCTGGCATTTTTGGACCAGGGAATACCATCCAATAGGCAAATGAGAGAGCAGAGTTTTACAAGTTTACCTGATACCGCTTCAATCAAATTTAATAGCGTTGACCCAAACTGTTTGATCCCGTGGAATTGGCTCACCATATGATAAAAAAACAACTTGTGTGCCTTAACACCTCGGACAACCATCTGATGCACACTGATACTTGCGTGTAATTCTGTTACGGGACAAGTAAGTGTGATGTAAATAAATGCGTGTTTTGAAATCGGGGATTTCTATTCACTGCCTTTGGTCATCCCAAAATCCTTTCCCATTCCTTGTCTGTAAGCACCCTTCCTGTCCTCTCCTCCAAGCGTCCTTTGCCTGTCGAAATATCAATTTACATGGCAGGGGCCAGTTTCAATTACAATATTGTGACTGCATGTTTACATGCTCCGTAAGCCAGTATGACAGCAGCACAGAATGGAGCGGTTTGCTGTGTTCCTCACCCAATGTCAATTTTGCCACCCGTAGCAGCAAATTATATAGCATAAATTGCCCTTTTGGTAGCCCATATTGTTCCATAAGGCACTTAATTGTGTGTAATGTCCCTCCAGCATATAAATCCCTAATTGTGTTTATGCCTTCTTCCGTCCATGAATTTTTGTCATTGGTTCTTGACATAGTTTTAAACCTAGGCAAGCACCATCATGGCAGTTCCAGAGCATAGATAGTCGGGGCATCCAGTCTCTGCATATACCTGAACCAGCAATGACACGCCAAACGGAACCCCCTGGATAGAAATGTAATCATTTTTGAACAATGCCTCCTGCAGAGATACTCCTCCCAGGAAGCCCGTATTTCCAACTCTTCATTGTCAGTTTCATTATCTAACCAGCGCAGGGACCACATCAACTGACCAGCTAAGTAGTATCCTTCGTAGTTGGGTACCTCTCTAAGCATCCCTCGTCCAGGGAGCGCATCACTTTTCCCTGTGCAAGACACCTTCGACCAGTCTCCTACAGTAGCCCAGACTGAAGACTTTACAGTTCTTTAAAGAATCTGCCTCTCAGTATCATGGGTAAATCTGTGAAGAAGTAAAGTAATCAGGCAGAAGCAGCATCTTCGTTATACTGACCCGGCCCAATGGTGAAACGACTAGTCTACTCCAAAATGAAATAGATTGCATTGTGGTTGTCACCACACTGTCCATATTCCCAGCTGATAACTGCGTCTCCGAATGATAAATCTGAAAACCTAAGCGTTTTAATGCCACAGCTTCCCACTGCTGTAATGGGATCTATGTTGCTCTAATCTGGTATGGTCCAACCCTGGATGGACGGGGAAAGAAACGAGACTTAACCTTGTTTACACCATGGACGTCATTTAGGGATCGCCAGGGATGCAGCCGCCACCCCTGGCTTCTTCCTTGCGACCCCTAACTCTGTCTTGGTGACCCCTGGCATCAGAGGAAGCAGGGATAGCGCACTAAACAAAGAAGGAAATCGAGGCTTGCAGCCCTGTTTACCATTGGCACCAGAATTGAATTGACTGGCCTCGGCTGCTGGGAGTTCCATCAAACATATCGCCCACCTTTGCTGCTCACGTACATGGCAGAGTACAAGTTGTCTCTTTCTGCTCAAAAGGGGTAGGGAATTCAACGGCGACATGCAGCCCTGCCTAGTGCCACACATCTCGCGTTAGAGTAACACATTTCCGGTAATTGTCCCGCATTACCGCAATGCCTGAGATTGTCAAGCAAAATAATTCTTGCTTTGCTGGAACGGACGGCTTAAACGCTGAGCTTGAGTGATGTTTTTTAAACACCACAAGATGGCGCTAGTGTACAACAGGAGGTATAGGATTCTCAATATAATATGACGTGGAAATATCCTGCTATTACAGTAAGCCAAACGTACTTCATAGATTTGAAGACCAAAACACAAAACCACACACCCGCCTAATTAATGTAAAAACCACCCCCTGCTCAAACCATAGTATCAAACAGATGTGGATGTCCAGCTGCAAAACAAAAGTTTTATACATGCCAAAAACTGGGTTAGTCTAAACTGCAATAAAAGAGGGGCCTAAATGGAGTACTCTACAGAGATAAGCTCCCAGCTGGGGCCCCTCTCGCATCCTGTAGTCTGCCTCGGGTCCCACGTGGCAGAGAGCCTGGACAGACTCTGTCAATAGATCATGATCTGATCATGCCAATAAATTGATTGATTGCCAGCCAGGGAGGCGCAGGCTGGCCAAGACAGCGAATCTCTATTTAATTTATTGTTTCGCAGCAGCCCCGCTCGGCAACAGGTGTTCGACCTAGGTTGTGGGATGTGACATGCTAATACTAAGTGTGGGTGACATTATACTGTTCTTGAGAAAGTGTCACTCATAGTTGTTGAATGTCACTCATAATTACACAAATTATGAAAATGTGACATAAGCAATATGAAACATTGGCAGCTATGCACAGGTGCTGGGCGAGTCTGCTCTAAACACAGCTCTTCTAATGCTCATCAAAAGATTTCTCTAGCAAATGTTCTGCGTTCGACACAGGGGAAAAGGCAACAGGACCACTACCAGTGAAATAGCAGATCGGGAAATACAGTAAATAATCTACCTATTTTACCTGCGTTTAAGATCACTGCTGAAATTAAAATAAGAAAGTACTAATTCTGACTCACAAAATAATGAACTTTGCAAAGGCATGCACAGAAACCTGAAAGAAAGAGAACATTGTTTCCAGTCTCCTTTGCAAGTATGCTGCTGCTTCGGTTCATCACGTGGCGCGGGTTCATTTATTACAAATTATAACATCCTGAAAAGGCTCTGTCAGTTGCCGCCTGGTGCTGTCTGCCAGGAGACATGTAACCTTGTCTAATGAAGGAAGACCCGCCCAGACCTCTCTGTACATCCTAGTGAGAGACTGTCACACAAGGGGCTGACGGTGTTAAGCAGTCGTCCTCCAGCTGCCCAGTGTCCCCTCAGTGTACCTGCTGCTACTGTTCAGTGGGAGAGTGTTCACAGTCTTCGACTGGAAGTGATGGGAAGGGACATGCTAGGTAGGGACGCTCTCATGGCTAGAAAACACTGGAAGCTGATAACTATGTCTGGCTTGGAAGCTTCATGGTTGAATCTTATACGGCCTCGATTGCATCTACACACTTGGCGCAGGTCAAAGAGTGAGTGCCTACGTTTCTTTCTTTCTTTAAGCCCCTTTTTATTGTAATTGTCCAACTAACTATCATAGAAATGCAGTCACATATATGAATAGTACTTTTTTGCTGTTAGCAACCACATTTCCATAGTTTCTTTCTTGAGCTTTTAAAGCTCTATAACTGATTTTAACCACAGAAAGGAGCATGATTGGTGTTTTTGTTATATAATATTCAGTCCCATCCTAATTAACCTGCAGGCAACACAGCATAGAAGTAGAGCAGAGATGACATCATATGAGTAGTAACTTACTGTGGGAGATGCATTACAGGTGAGAGGTGCATTACAGGAGATGTGCTTTGCAGGGGAGAGGTGCAGGAACTTTAGAGAAAGGTCTCTCAGCAAGAAAGAAGTGTTATGCAGGAATGCACTTTAACAGGGAGAGTTGCTTTTTAGGAAACGTGTTATGCTATGGAGAAATCAACAGGCTATGGGTCTTCTACAGCTTTATTGGACAATATTGCTTTATACAACAGAGGTGCTTTACACAAAAGGAATTGCTTCAAAGAAAGTTTTTCACAGAGCGTATCCTTTACAGCATGTGTACTTTACAGGACTGGGATGCATTACAGGAGATAGGTGCTTACTGGAGACACGTGTTTTACAAGACAGAGGAGTTTTACCTAAGAGAGATGCACCTGTAATATTTGAGGGAGGCCTTTACTATACTTTTTTCATGCTATGCCTGTGTTTTGAGAAAGAGGCTGGCACAGATGCTTTCTAGATTGTACCAGTTTTATGTAAAAAGGTTTTTCACATTTTCTGACCAAGCTGTATCTTGCCTATGCCAGCAAAGAAGGTACTGGTGATTTTTGTGTCGTGCCTTTTCTGTTTGAGCAAAAACACAGGGAAAAAATTAAAGGCAGTGGAAAAGAATGAGACAAAAGAAAAACAGAAGGGAAAGAAAAAAGAAGAATAGAGTGAAAGCATGAAAGGCAGTAGAAGGACGAGCATAAGAAAGATACCAAAAAGGCTGGAGATGGAACAAAAAGGTGATTTAATGCAAATTAAAAATGAACTCTGGTAGACACTAATAAAGGAGAGAAGGGTTAAAAAAAACCTGTTAAAATAGGGTCAAAGAAGGAATGAACAAATTAAAGACATGAAAAGGAAAAACACACCAGAATGGACAGTGGAGAAATAGAAAGGAAGTAACACAAGGAGCTAATTACTTGGAAAGAAGAGAATTAATTATATAGTATGCAAGAGAAAGAGGAATTGGAGAAAGAATTTGAAAGGGGCAAGCAAGCGAGAGCAGACAGGTTGAGGGAGAGATATGCAGACTTAATTGTGTAAGGCAGATAGTTACAGAAGACAGACACTTAACAGGATGGATGGAGAAAGAAAATGCTAAATGGAAAGACAGATGTGTGTAAATAAAAAAAGATAAATTATAAAGTAAACAAACACTTACGAATGTTGAAGAGAAAACTGAACTATAGAGGTAAGAGTCAAAGAAGGAAATATTAAGGTGACAGCAAGAGAGATAGAGAAGAAAGTGTGTGTGACATAGTTTTTTAGAATGTGGAATTGCACCTGTATTTCCATACTTAAGCATGGGCAAGGCTTGACTTGAACCTTGTATTAATATCACAGTATTAAAAGGGTTACAAAAGATCTTGTGAAGCATCTCTATATTGACCTACACCAAATTCTGATATCTCAGTACCGAGAGTATAAGATAATTTGGTAAAAGGAAAGTTACCAGAAATCCCAATGCGGCATTTCAGGGGGTTGCGTGTGCGAGCAAAAAGATCTATGTGGAACTTGCATGTCAGAAACTGCAATAAAGAACAAGCATTTGCAATGCAATAGGCTCGCATTCGCGAGAGTTAGAGCGATTGGCGTTGTGAATGACGATGTGTTTTACCCATGTGTTTTGGTTTGGAGTGTAGTGGATATATGGGGTGTGGAGTGGGATTATGTGGGCTGTATTGGAATTGTAAGTTGTGGAATTGTGTGGGGTGGAATTGTGTTGTGTGGAGTATATTTGTGTAGTGGAATTATGTGGCACGGGGAATATAGGGGTGAGAGCTGCACAGAATAGATAGAAAGGAAGATAGAGAGGGATAGGTAGTTTGTGCAGTAAGTGGTGAATGAGCTTGAGACAGAGGAGCAAAAGAGTGTCTGACAAAGAGAGAAAGAAGGAAGGGGAGAGCAGGCCACAGATGCATAAAGAGGAAAGACTTGTATACGCTGAAGACACCTTAAGCATTTCCTAAAAGAACTAGCTATAAAACAAACGAAATAACAGAAGAAGAAAAGCATTGTAGTTCCCTATATCAAGACACTACTAGTAGTTGCAGACACGCAAAACTTACAACAGTCAAACCAGAATCCAATCTATATAATTCAAAAACTGTGCATAAATTCACTGGCCTTCTACATAGCCTCCTTCCACCCACAACTCTGTTTCTACCTTGTACTTAATGCCTGGTAGCATCATTTGAGAGACTCTGCCCCGCTGATGACACCCCCTGAAACTATATTGCTTGCGACCTTTATACAGACGAATTTGAAGCAGACATCAAAACAGCAATGCAACCCTTTCAACAAACAAAAAAGTAAGTGATGAAAATGCTTGAACTGGATGATAACCACGAGGAACTGTTCTCAGTACAAAACATTCTTTTTATGCTTGCCGATTTTACACACATTATAGATAGGAAATAGTGCCATTACCTAGTGAAAGGGTTTATTGGCCAGAAAGACTTCAGTACCATGGACACACTTGGTCCGTTTTACATAAAAACTCAGACAATGCAACAACCAGGTATTTAAGCTTTAACTCCCCATCATAAATATTAGCATCGAATCAGTACTTATTGCTCGGCTGGTTTATTTCTGCTAAAATCTGCATTTTTGATTACTTTGACGTACAAGGCAGAGCAGTCTTTAAAATATATGTTTGAAATCATAAGCAAGAGCACAGAGGCACCAAGTGGAAAGGCAAGTAATATCCGGGATTGCAGAACTGAGACTAATGTCCGAGTCCATTTCCCATACAGTTTTAATCTGTTCAATAGGTATTGTACGAACCTGCAACACACTAACCCTGGGAAGTCCCAGGGGAGGGAACTAGAGGCACAGGGTATTCAGGGTGAGCTGGTCTCCAACTTTAACATGTATACACAAAAGAAGCTACCCTGAATAGAATTGACCGGGGGTTTTACAAGGTACTCGGTAGAGTACCGGGCATCTCACAAAAAGTGAAGGACTGTCCTCACACACCACCAGGTGTCATGCTTCATCATTGGCAGTCCTCGCTCTACAGAAACTCCGTTTGGTAGAGAGCGGGCCTACACCTGGAGACAGGGAGGCACTTCTAAATCTAAGTGGGGGCCCGGAAAGTGGGTGATTTTTTAAAAACCAATGCAAATGCCAAAATACATTTATTAAACAGGCAATTAATTGGTATTAAAATGAAAAGTGGGGAATGGGGGGATTTGTACCCCATCACCACAGGGATTGTAGTATACATTGTATGAACCTGACCATAGCTGCACATGACAGCACTCAAATTCACAAGTGAATCTCGACAAAGAAGTTGAACACACTTATCGCTCAAGTTTATATACATTTACTTGAGCATTAAGTGTGTTCAACTTCTTTGTCGACATTCACTTGTGAATTTGATTGCCGACGTGCAGCTATGGTTACGTTTGTACAATACCTATTGCACAGATTAAAACTGTGTGGGAAATTGGACTCCTACATTAATGTACAAAACACTGCATGTAAAAGATGCAAAACTCCTACTAGCAGTTGTATGATGCAGCTATTTTAAGGTAAAACACCTGGTTAATTTGTATCCAGCTCTTATCGGCATTGTTTTTCCAGTTGCACTAGCCTGAAGTACGCAGAACACACTTACCTTGTGGTCGCACTCTACGAGCACTTGTTGTCTGCTGCAGGAAAGGTTCTGAGCGCAGAGAAAAAAAAAAGAGAAATGTGTTTTTCTCCAGGTGAACCTCCTGCGGCCAAGTAACAGCCCCTCGTCAGCGGAGCATGCACTCCCCAGAGAAAATAATACCTTTTCTTTCCTGCAATAACATGCTCACATGTTAAAACAAGTCGCAAACAATTCACGATAGAATACCGCTGCAGCTCGCCAAATGCTCTGGCTGTCTACAATAAAAGTCCTCTAGATTGTCGAATTTCTCCCATGTTGGCCGCCTCCCCTCCTACCTGACCGTACATTTCCCTGGGGTCCCGGTGCCGCCAGTATATCCAATCAGCAGGACCAGGCAAAAGAGAGAAAGGACTACAGCTGCCTGTTCTTGTTGTGTAAAAGACAGGAATGTGCGCTCAGACTCCGCCGTTGATGTGGGGGAAAAATAAGAGTTTTCACTTACACAAACAACAAACACTGTAAACCACGGCAAACAAATAACATTACAGCTAATTGCACAACATAAAGCCAAAAACATGCACAAAGACACTGAAATAACCGCATGTAAAGCCGCTAAAAACATGGTCACATCTGAAAACTCAATCAGAGACTGCCCATATAGACCTTGGCGTACAGCTAGAGCAGCCACAAGACTGTAGCACACAGATCGCCATCACAGACTCGGCGCGCACAGCCTGCTCAGTTTACGAGAGGCGCAGTGTGACCTCAGCAGAGAGGAGGGGGTAAAGGGAGAGGGAGAGCGGGCCTGGGAGAAGGAAAAGACACAAGCAGCCTAAAGAAAGAGGCAGCGATGGGTGGAAAGGAACATTTAAAAAAAAAATAGTTCTCGAAACCAACACATAACGAATGCAAGCGTAAGGACACTGTACCTCACTGGTGCTCCTCAGCCGTTAACGGAAGTGCGGTATCGGCTGCGTGAACAAGTTAGGAGCCAGCAAAAAAGAGTGACGCAGGAGTGAGCCAATGGTAAGCAGCAGGCGGGATTACATTCCGTATAGTGATTACATCAGGTCTTGCAGACAGCGTATGCCTGCTGCCTAGGCTCGACCTTAAAACAGCTTATAAGGTTACAGCTGGGATATGTGTCTCTACAACATACAAGCGCACACAAATACCTTTAAACTAGAAACACATTAACCCTTGAAGCAGTCTTACTGTTATTATAGCCTCTGTGCTGCAGGTTACACATAGAAGCTATGTTCTGTAGAAGAGCTCTATGAATGTGTTAGTTCTGGCATATCGGGCAAGTTGAGTTTGAAGTGCTTTATAAAACGTCTGTCGATTTTTCAGTATTAGGATACCAGGGTGTACTTCAAATCAATTCAGATATGTGCCATAAGAGCTCTGTGGATCTTTCTGTACTCCTATATCTGATAGAGACATCTAGCAGCAGATTACTTAACTTAGAATAATCCCCAGGCGTCAGACTGGATCCGGAAAAATTCTTCAGCAGTACCTTTGCGCGCCGGGAGACGGCGTCGCATGGCTCCGTCCTGACGTCGTCCACGGATATGACGTCAATGGAGCCTTATAAGTCCCCGGCGCGCTGACGTCAGTTTCCTTCTTTTCCGCGTCCCAACGCCGATCCGGAGAAGCGGTTACCTCTGGCCTGTTTTTTTCAGGCTTCTTAACACCTTTGGCGTCCGGGAACAGTGTGCGATGCCTTCGGGCTTCAAGGCGCGTGAATCCTGTACGCGGCAGATGTCGGCGACGGATCCACACGCGATCTGTATGTGGTGCTTGGGAGAGCACCACGACTCCGAGGAGTGCGACGCCTACCGACGGCTGAAGCCGAAGTCCCTGTGGGAACGTTGCATGAAGTTGCTGTCCGCCCGGATGTCCCGTTTGGAGTCCTCACGCCGCCGGTCTCCTTCTCGTGCTGGGGTGTCGGTTCGGGACAGGTCGCGGAGTCGTTCCCGCGGACGTCGCTCTCCTGCCGCAGGTAAGCACAAGAAAAAGAAGTCACGGAGGTCGCCGACCTCACGCGACGACTGGGCCCGCTGCTCCCGGTCTCCACCGGACGCGGGCCCTCAGGAGTCGACCCCCACTTACCCATCATTTCCTGAGGCTGGGGCGACTAGGGCCCAGATGGAGGCCTATTCTTGGGCCTTACTAGCCATCTTTGGGTCACCCCCTCTCCCTGGCTCGCCTTCGGGCCCCACAGAGGGGTTGGGGGCTCAGATCGTGATTTTGCTGGCAGGTTCGCCCTCGACGCCGGTCGAGCACCCTGACTCCGACTCCGGAGTTGCTGCGACGTCGGGACACAGCCCGGAGGGGCATCCTATATGCACGTCCAAGCCTTCCATGTCGCCTCCGCACAGCCCTGTGAGGCTCCCTGTGCCGACGCCGGCTGCGGCTGCAGCGCAGTTCTCGACTCCGAGTCGACTCCGTTCCTCTCCGCAGGTTCCCATCTCAGTGGAGGTCACGTTGACGCCGGTCTGACGTCAGACGGACGAGGCTCCATCGGGGATCATCGACGTCGAGACGACGCTGTCTCGACGCCGGTGCCATCCCTGGCTGTTCATCAGTTGGTGGAGGATGTGGAGGCCGAAACTGAGGAGGCCCCTGTGGGTTCGCCACCCCCAGGGTTGTTTCGCTGTCCCTCTGGGCAGGAACCCATGCACTGGCCGGGCCTTGGATGTCCTCGGGCTGTAGAGCCCTCACAGTTTGGTGGCCGGATTAGCCTCATGCCGTCCCCTACAGATGACTTGTTGTCGCCACCTCGGATGGCCACGGTGGCTAGTGCGGCTTTTGTGAGGGCGGTTCGTAGGGCTAAGGACATTTTACAGGTGCAGCCACCCTCAGTCTCTTTGCCCTCTGATCCCCTTGCTGGACTTGCTCCACCAGGGCACCGTGGAAGTGGAACCTTTGTTGCCTTTTGGCGAGTCGTTATACAACACTCTTCTGGGGACTTGGGCGAGGCCCTCTCCGGGGGACCCGGTGGATCGTGCTATTGCACATCGACATCGCCCTGCTTCAGATGACCCTGTCTGTTTGTCCCTCCATCCTAGGGCTCAAGGGCTGGTGATTCAGGCGGCTTCAGTCTCGCTGCCTTCTGCCCCTCCTCCGTTACTCCCTCCCACTTGGGAGTGTCGATGGTTGGAGT